>OX451740.1:708680164-709976317 GCA_948472305.1 Vicia faba
TATATTTATATATATATATATATATATATATATATACTATATATATTATATATATATATATATATATATATATATATATATATATATATATATATATATATATATATATATATATATATATATATATATTATATTTATATATATATATATATATATTATATATATATATATATATATATATTATATATATATATATATATATATATATATATATATATATATATATATATATATTATATATATATATATATATATATATATATATATAATATGTTTTTATTAAAAAATAAGAACAAAAAACACAAAAATAATACATTTTTATTTTTATTAATATTTTATACTAAAAATACCCTTTCTTCAATATACTTTTATTTTTTGTACAAATTGATACATTATTGTATATAAATAATAAATAATACTATTTATTTAAGAAATTAGGGTTTTTGCCCTAAAAAACAAAATAATTAAAATTGACTTTTTATTTATTTACATTTCACATTAAAAAAATACTTTTTACATACATAAAAAAACTTTTTTGCATATTACGTTTTATTTGATGTTTATTTAATTATATTTATTTAAATATTGCATTGTGCCTCACCCATTCAATTTGGTTGTAATAATTTAGAATTTAATTTCTTGCAAAATAATCCCCAATTCAAATTTGTACCCCCCTCCCTATATCATGTTGTAATAGTGTAGAATTTAAATTCTCGCACATTTAAATGCTTTCAATTATGTCATGATTAGACCTAGGGTTTGTATGTAAAATAAAATCAACAATTAGTTTGACCTAATCCAAGATGACAATGCATGAAAACAAACACAATGCACACTTGCACCCCTAGGGTTACAATCCACTTGTTGCCTTCAAAAATGGGCCATGACATGCATGTCAAGTACTTTGGCAAAACAAAAACAAAATAAAAGATCATAGTCCCTCGATGATGCTATCTGAGTTGCCTAAACAAAATGATCAAGTCCCTCAAGAAAATTGCCAAAAATACTTGACACTATTGCTATCATGGTCTATACGATGACCCACGCCTGTCCCGTTTAACATCCTAACACAAGGTTGTTCACCAAATACAATGGTGAAACAACACTGTTAAAAGGGTTAAAAACATAAGAAATATCTTTGAGTAAAATAGGGTAGACAACTCTTAGTTACTTAATCAAAGCTTGCAAAAACATCCTTGCTATCTTTAAAACACACTTCACAAACACAATTTCAAAACCCTACTTTCAAACATTGAAAAGTTTTCAAAAGACAAAAACACCTTTGTATACATTCAAACAAGAATCATTACAAAGGTTGCCACAACGATGGCCTCTTTTCAAAACATATTTCAAAACCACACACAAAGCACCATTTCAAACAATTGAAGAGCACCATTTCAAACAATTGAAAAGCAAAGCAAGTGATCTAAGCAAGTAACTAAGAGCCCATGGATAACCATGGATAGAAAGGATGCTAATACCTTCCCTTTCTATAATCTACTCCCCGAACCCAAGAAAACATCTCAAAGGTATTTCCTGTGCTTTTTGACCTTTTCTTAGGATAAAATAAAAAGTCGGTGATGACTCTTGCTAAATCGAAACATTTGCGAACATAAACGCGAAACCTCAAGTAAGTTCTCCAACCGTATCACAGAACTGGCGACTCTGCTAGGGAAAATTTTAAAAGTGGAGTAACCTTAGGGCCTAGATCACCCTTTGCATGATTATATTGTTTGCATTGATTGCTTTACATTTGGTTCTCTTGTTTGGGCTTGAAATCCTCCACCCGAATTTGGGAAACATTCATAGGTAAATAGCAATACGTTGTGGAAACTGTGCGGGGTATACCGATATGGTTGAAGCAATAGCTATATTAGTGTGACATATTTGTGAGTACCTGATAACGAGAAATCGTATCATATAATTACTACGCTTTTTACTGATTTTATAATACATTAAGTCGTCTAACATCCGATTATTCTGAGTTTATTTGTCTTTTTACAAGCATAACATTTGTCAACTCAAACCAATGGAAAAGGACTACATGAAGGAGGCTAGACAATAAACAAAGAGAAAAAGAACTAAATCTGTAAATTTTGGAGATTTTAGAGCAGTGACGACCGTCACACCCTCGTGACGGGCGTAACGACCCTCAACTTGAAGCAACGCTCGTCACACATCACTGACGAGTGTAATGCGCTATTTAAGCGCATTACGACCGTCACCCACATGTGACGACCGTCAAGCGCGTAAAGATGAACGTTGTAAATTGGTGGAGATGTGGGCAACGCGAGGGCAGACTTGTTCTCCTATTTTTCCTCCACTCAGTAACCATGTCCCTATATTTCCTCCACTCAAGCCTTTTCTCAAGAGACTTTCAACTGCTATTTTCTCTCCTATATATATGTGTGGTAGTGCAAAGCTGCAGGGGTCGAAGGAATTTTCCCAGAGCAAAATTATTACTTTTGCAATTATTTTTATTTCCTTGTTTTAGAGCATTCTCTACGTACTGTAATTCCTACTTCCAGCATTATTTCAAGCTTTAGTTTTTAGGTGTTAATTCTTCATTCAAGAATTAACACAATTTATTTACTTCAATCAAGCCGCAAGGGATATTGTAACATTTCAAGATTACCATAGCAACGTTAATTCCAGGTTTTTATTACAATTAATATTTATTCATTTTTTTATTATGCCAATTATTTTTATGAGTTATATTTTAAATTGCATTGTTGTTAAATCTATTATGTCCGGCTAAATTATTCTTACCGGTATGTGACTCTTAAGAACCAAAGAATTCAGTGATACCTTGGCCAAAAATATTTATTTATAAAACAATTTCTGGTTTCCAATTTCCATGCTTAATTTAACTACCCTTGTCACAAGAGTGAGAGGTTAATTAACACGATTTAACCACGAGAGTGGGAAATTAATTAAGGCAAGAACCTGCATGCGAGAGCTGGGGTTCAACCCAAATAGTGGTAACGAAACATTAATTTTTAAATACACGAGAGTGTTTTAATAAATTAATTAAACTCAAATTGTTTTCAAAAAGTGTTATTAAATTTAAAGTGCATCCACTAGGTTTAGTAGCATAACTTATTTCATGAACACGAGAGTGTATGTCTCAGGTTTTTAAACAATTAGTTTTTACCGAAATACTTTATAGGCCAAGTGATTCACCGAATTCTCGAAGTCCGACTATCACATACCGGTATAACTATTACTATTATTTTTTATTAAACTGTTTCCCCCCTAAAATCGAATATTCATCACTTAGTTAAACAAACTGTAACATTAGATCGTATGCGATTGATCCTCAGTCTCTGTGGGTTCGATAATCATTTAAAACTAGAACGACTGAACTGTATACTTGCAGTTAGTATCCCGACAGACTCATAAAGTCCCGATCAGTACCGGTAGCCTTTGAGTCAATCAAAGAGAATACGGGGCCGCTGAGTGATGTCATGAAACACTAATGAACTCTTAGAACCTTACTTGACCATCTTGGCCTTTTATTAGGGGTAGTGCGATGACCAGCTTTGGTGCAGTCCAAAGTTGGTAGATACTCGATACTACCCTGATTTGCTTTCCCTCTTTGCTATTTACTATGGAAACCACTTTTAGAGGCAGGAACCAAATGAGGAGGTTTGAGGAATTATCACACAGAAATATTGGTATGACCTTATATTATGATGAACCAACAATGGACACTTTAGGCATTAAGGGTAGTGTCCATTATCTGTTTAGCCAGCTAGGGTGGGAAAAAGCCTACATTAAATCTAGGTTTGTTACATACCGCGAGCTTACCCTTGAATTTATGAGCTCCTTAGTTCATATACACGAGCGCGGTTTCGGAACTAGAAAGGGATTTATAGCCTTCAGGTTATTTGGTATTGAATTTGCTTACACCCATAACGAATTAGCCGACCTTCTAGGATTCCCTAGCGGACCTTTTGCTTTTTCTACCACCCAGGCAGAGTTAATGGATTTTGAGCTAGACTATTTTTGGGGGACTTTAACCGGAAATTACCACCCTGAGCCGGATAGCATGGATAATAATGAAATACACAATCCCGATATCTTCTATTTCCACAAGATTCTAGCACATATCATTTTCGGCAAAGAACAGAACCGCACTGCCGTATCTAAAGACGAGATATTTTTGCTGCAGTGTATGACCCAGGGCCGACCTGTAAATGCAGTGCCATTCTTAATGCAGACATTTACCCGCATTGTTGAGAACCCTAGCGAGCCAATCATCATAGGAGGCCTTGTTACCATTATTGCTAACGCCCTCGGACTTAGATACCAGCTACATAGGTGTACACAATTTGGTTCAATCCCCCCTATGAACATTGATTTTTGTTTCCACCTACGAATAATAGGTAACCTAGGTCCTGCACCCTTCGGTTACTTGATAAGGGACGAAGTAGTCACGGAATTTACACTTCCTAACCATGCCAAAACAAGTGCCCACAATCGCGACAATTGGCTGTATGAGCTTAACCCTCCCGACCACCCTTCGACACCTGAGACACCACAATCCTACCAAGTTTATTATACCACAATGTCTAAAGAGAGTGACCCCGAGACCCCTCCTGGTTACCATGATGGTAACAACATCGTAGAGGATGTTGATGCCCCTGCAACAACAAAAGGAGAATATGCTAAAAATTTGAATAAGATCTTTTCTACACTGGACGTTTACCATACGGACATCAATGGAATCAAGAACGAGTTGAAGGGTATGTGTATGGACGTGATAGGCTTAACTGATATTACTGTGGAATAGTTTTATCACATACATACAGCTTTCGAAGACTTGAAGACGCGACTGGGATGAAGCAGCAGAATCAACACTTATTTTTACCTTGTGTTTTATGTTTCTAGGCAGTTTATGATTTCATTTTAAACAAGTTTACTCTTTACAGTTTTTAAAGTTCTGTTAGAAACATATATTTATTTCAATTTAAGTTTATTTTCATTTCAATTTCAGTTTATTTTCATTTTATTTCATTTTCAGTTTATTTTCATTTTCATTAAATTTACTGTGTGTTACATCTAATATTATATTCACTTATCATATTATCATTTTGCAAAATTTTGTTATACATGTATGTTGGAAATACTCTGCATGTATTAAATTATTGTGTTATAATGTTTTGGAATTATACTGTTTCGTCCATTTCATAAATATGATTCTTTGCACCCGTAACGATCATAACGTCCCCATGACGAGCGTAACACGCGTTTCACCGTGTTACGCCCGTCATCCCATTGTGACGGTTGTCACGCGCGCCCAATAGCAAATTCTGCTATTACAGAAGCCGTTCCACTTTCCATTCATTCTTCCCTTTTCCCCAAATCTGTAACAGTACCCATTCAAATTTTCTCTCAAATTCCAAAATCCAACACTTAAACTCCATCAACCCACTACTCAATCCACATTCCAAACCATTTTCACGATTAAATCTTTTGCATGCACTATGGCCAACAACCAACAAAATCAAATGAGCGCAGCGCTTGAAAGAAGACAGCAGGAGAAATATGAGTATCTATGCGCTCAAAACACTCAGATCTTGACTGGACAGCAGAGCATGAATGAGAGGTTGGATGAGGCCCTGTCAGAGATCAATGCCTTAAGGTTGGACGTCAGCACCCTTGGTTACCAGGATACTGACACAGAAGCCACTCCTACCAGACGCTCTCGCACCAGGAGTAGAGGACGTGGTCACCAGTAGTTTTCTTTATTTTTTATGTAGTTTATTTTTTTTTCTATTTCATTTCCTTTCCGTTTGTTTTTGTAATTGTACTTCCCCGCCTATATACCGCAACATTGAGGACAATGTCAGATTTAGTGTGGGAGAGGTACCTTTCCATCTTTTATAAACTAGTAAATTTTTATGATATGTCTCAATTCGAATTCTTCGCTTTATTTAGCCATACCGAAATTTTTTTATCTTCGCATTAGCCCGACATACCTATTTTAACGAAATCCCAGTTGAGGAAGCCGAAAACGACATAACAAGATCGATACGGTTATGACACCATAGACTTCCTACTTACGCGATCCGTTTCAATAACCATTATACCGATATCTGGTGTTTTAGTTTTAAAGTAACCCCTAGTAGTTTATACTAGTAGTCAGCACCGTCTTGACACAAACCACGTGGAGAATCGATGAATATAATTGTTTGATGCCTGATCATTAAAATATCCTTCCTATCTCGCTGCTAAAAGAAAAGAAATCTTGTGCACTAAAATATACGGTCACATATAAGAGTTGAGAAAATAATGAAGGAATCCAGTGTAGGTTGGTTCATAGGTATCTGGTTCTGAACTCGGAAGGGCGTGCTATGGCTCGATCCCCCGAAACCTCCAACTTGGATAAACATATGTAGGGTTGCCACATTCATGTACCAGACCCCGTGCTAAAAGGATCAAAGTCACTAACCGGTTACTCCACTACGTGCGTGCTAAGACAAAGGGCTTAATGTGATTGCGCCAGAACAAAACCGGTTGAAATAGATACGAGGAACTCTGGGCAGAATTATAACGGAACTGTTGGATAGCTCGTTTGAAATGGAAGCCTACGACTAAGCTTATTGCTTGTGTCATTAGCGTATCTTTAGTGTTTCACTTAAGTATTGGCCGAACCGACGAGGATTTCTCGAAATTACTTTAAAAATCCAAGGTATGTCATGCGTATGCGCTTGACAAAACTTGTCAGACCTTTCGAATGACTATTTGCTTGAGGACAAGCAAAGGTTTAAGTATGGGGGAATTTGATAACGAGAAATCGTATCATATAATTACTACGCTTTTTACCGATTTTATAATACATTAAGTCGTCTAACACCCGATTATTCCGTGTTTATTTGTCTTTTTACAGGAATAACATTTGTCAACTCAAACCAATGGAAAAGGACTACATGAAGGAGGCTAGACAATAAACAAAGAGAAAAAGAACTAAATCTGCAAAGTTTGGAGATTTTGGAGCAGTGACGACCGTCACACCCTCGTGACGGGCGTAACGACCCTCAACTTGAAGCAACGCTCGTCACACATCACTGACGAGCGTAATGTGCTATTTAAGCGCATTACGACCGTCACCCACCTATGACGACCGTCACGCGCGTAAAGATGAACGTTGTAAATTGGTGGAGACGTGGGCAACGCGAGGGCAGACTTGTTCTCCTATTTTTCCTCCACTCAGTAACCATGCTCCCTATATTTCCTCCACTCAAGCCTTTTCGCAAGAGACTTTCAACTGCTATTTTCTCTCCTATATATATGTGTGGTAGTGCAAAGCTGCAGGGGTCGAAGGAATTTTCCCAGAGCAAAATTATTACTTTTGCAATTATTTTTATTTCCTTGTTTTAGAGCATTCTCTACGTACTGTAATTCCTACTTCCAGCATTATTTCAAGCTTTAGTTTTTAGGTGTTAATTCTTCATTCAAGAATTAACACAATTTATTTACTTCAATCAAGCCGCAAGGGATATTGTAACATTTCAAGATTACCATAGCAACGTTAATTCCAGGTTTTTATTGCAATTAATATTTATTCATTTTTGTATTATGCCAATTATTTTTATGAATTATATTTTAAATTGCATTGTTGTTAAATCTATTATGTCCGGCTAAATTATTCGTACCGGTATGTGACTCTTAAGAACCAAAGAATTCAGTGATACCTTGGCCAAAAATATTTATTTATAAAACAATTTCTGGTTTCCAATTTCCATGCTTAATTTAACTACCCTTGTCACGAGAGTGAGAGGTTAATTAACACGATTTTTCCACGAGAGTGGGAAATTAATTAAGGCAAGAACCTGCATGCGAGAGCTGGGGTTCAACCCAGATAGTGGTAACGAAACATTAATTTTTAAATACACGAGAGTGTTTTAATAAATTAATTAAACTCAAATTGTTTTCAAAAAGTGTTATTAAATTTAAAGTGCATCCACTAGGTTTAGTAGCATAACTTATTTCATGAACACGAGAGTTTATGTCTCAGGTTTTTAAATAATTAGTTTTTACCGAAATACTTTATAGGCCAAGTGATTCACCGAATTCCCGAAGTCCGACTATCACATACCGGTATAACTATTACTATTATTTTTTATTAAACTGTTTCCCCCCTAAAATCGAATATTCATCGTGTTGTACCCCAAAATTTGCCCTCCCATATTCTTCAAAATTTGCAAAGAGCATGCTTCAAAATTCCCCAAGGGTTGCACAGTGCAAGGGCCTCCTAACAGTCAAAAACTAGGGTTTTGGTTCTGACAAAGAAAATGAAGTTTCCAAGGGTCCAATCAAGTCCCACATGCCTACAAACATGGTCAAGCATCTTCATGCCAAGTTTCAAGACTTACAGCACAAAATTGCACAGTCAAAATCCCTAATTGCCCTACAATCAACTGCAGGGGCAAAATGGTCATTTGACAGTCAAAAGTTCAAATTTTTGGTCAACATCTCATTTTGAAGCCACAAACATCATTTGATCAATGCTTGATCATGATTCTCAAAGCTTGGCTCAAGAAGTCTCAAGATGCAAAAGTTTCCATATTTGGACAGTTGAAAAAGTCAACTGTAACTTGACCAAGGCATAACTTCCACATGGTTTATCAGAAAAATTCCATCCAAAGCTCATTTTGAAGAGAAAGACATTTCCTACAACTCCTCTTCACACTTCAAGTCCAAGAAATGCTCTCACAAAAAGTTATCAATTTCAACATTATAGGTCATTTTCAAAAGTCAACAAAAAAGTATTTTAAGTCAAAGGCCATAACATGAGATTGGTAAATCAAAATGACATGGGAACAAAGTAATTGGTTAGAGGACGTCAAGACATTTCCAAAATGTCCAAGAACATGATCAAAGCTTAAAAATTGAGCAAGATATGCCTTGTGGAAGTTGGGAAATTTTTGGGTATTTTGAAAAGTCAACTTTGCTTCAAATGCCTTAAAATTGCTAATGGGCCACATTTTCTTCCAAGATTCATCATCCAAAGCATATGCACGACCATTTGGCCCAAAGGGGATATATTTCATCATTTTTATTTATTTATTTGAATTTTTAATTACAATTAATTCATTTAAATTAAATAAAATATGGAAAAATACTAAACCAAAGTTTTTAAATCTTTTTGTGCAGAATAAACTCTCCTTAAAGGCTCAAGATTCGTGCATAACCAAAATTGGAAGGTTTTGCCATGATTGGAATCAAAAACATGTGAACAAGATTTGGAAGATATGCCATGAAAATCAAATATCTTATACATCAATGCAAAGGGTTTTGGATCCAAATTTCAACCCTAATCTGATCCCATACATATACTAATACAAACCTAATGCACAAGAACCTCTAAGCTGCGCCCAAAACCATAAGCAAACTTGGCACTTTTTCAAGAAAATCTCAAAACTGAAAACACGATTACAAAGGGTTTCAAGGCCAAATAACTATCCCATTGCATTCCTGAGGCTTCAAGGAAGGTGTCTGGATCAAAATCATTGTCCCTAACGCAGGAAATTGGTAGAACGACCGTGTCCTGTTCATGATTTTTTTTCATATTCACGTATCATGATTCATGCATTATTTTTAATTTTTAATGTTTGATTTGTGTTAATTGATTCATTCTGAAGCTAACCATGTGTTTTGATTGAGTTTTTGTGCATCATACGCGAAATCACCATTGGAGCGTTTTAGGGTTGCAGAGGTTCAAATTTGGGGTTTCTCTGTTATGGAAAAATTGAGACATGATACTTAGGCCATTAAAACCAGGAGCTTCAGACGAACTCAATGCTTAGGTCGCGCCTAATTTATGATCAAAGGATTTTTATTCGCTATTTTATCATACAGCATATTGTGGGGGTTTAAAACCCCCGCAATCTTGTTTTACATTTTTCAGGCAAAAGCAGACCAACGGAGAAGAAAGCATGTTGTCTCCATGTGATTGGTCTATTTAAATTCAGCGCGCTTTTTTTGATTGTTAGCATTAGCGTTTTGTTTTTTTTATAATAATTATGTTCCAATAATCTTACAAAGAAAGCGCTTGGCACGGTTGGTAGCTGTGTTGTCACATAATCACTGGGACCTGGGTTCGAATCCCAGGTCCCCCTTCTTTCTTCCATATTTTTCTTCTAAATGTGTTTCTATGCAGCTCGTTCCCTAAGGTACACCATGCAGCCCCATAATCTGACGTGCCACATGGCCAATAACTCCCATCCAAGGGCTCTGATCTGATGAATCCCATACACCCTGGTCAAACGTTCTACACGCGCTCAGAAAAGTCAAACAAGGCCTTGAGACAAATGGGCCTGATTGCTAGCCAAAGACCTCCAGTTTGGGGACAACACCCCCTTTGGTTTGCTCTCTTCCATTTTTTTTCTATTTTTATTTATTTTGCTTCGTTTAATTTTTATTTAATTCTTCAAATTAATATTTTTCACAAAAACATAAAAAAATAATAAAAAATCAGAAAGTCAAAAATAAAATGTATTTTATTTAAATGCTATTTTGTAAATAAATGTTATCAATTAATTTAGTTTTTAAATTCTAGGATTAATTTTAATATTTTATTAATAAACTTAAAAAATGTAGAATTAGGGTTTTGATTATGTTTATCCTTTTGCCTTTTTCACCATATTAATTATTAATTATTATTTTTGTAAATAAAATTGAATTAATTAATTAGGTTAACTTTAGATTTAATTTTCACATTTTCTTAATAAGTAAAAATAGTTAGAATTAGGGTTAATTAATCTTTTTTTTTAATTTCATTTAATTCTCTCATAAAAATCCATAAATACAAAAACTCAAAAATAATTTCTTTCTCTCATTTAAGTTATTTAATTTGTTAATTATAATCTAATTTCCTAAAAAAAAAGGGGTCCAACGCCCTCGCATTCCCGATTCTATTTATTCGCGCGCTTATTTTATTTCCTCTTTTTCTGTAATTCTCCAAAAGCCATGTAAATTAGACATTTATATTTCTCGCACTTTATCTTATTTTAAATCGGGTCCTGGACTTAATTTGGCGATGTGGACCCGCGCCTTTGTAATAGCGTAGAAACTTTTAATTTCCGCATCTTTTTAACTGTTAATAAATTTGCATGCAAGAATGAATGTCAAAATAAAAACAACGCGTAGATCACCCATGACATGAACAAGATAAATGCAAGTGAATATGACACACAAATCACACACCACCCCTAGGGTACGCATCACTGTTGCCTTGCCCCTCGAAAGGTGATCGCCGAGTAGAGGATGTTTTAGTAAGTCCTCATGATCCAGGAACCTGGCATGAGGGTAGCTTCTAAGGTGTCTTCCTGTTGCTCCGGTGATCACCATGTCCCGAACCTTCGAATTGACCCGAACACCTCCAATGGTGGTGCTACCTACCTCTCAATGGTGGGATGGCACTACTTTAAGGACATTTACAACAGACGAATTCCTTAGGGTAGGTAGACGACTCTAGATACTTGCTCTAATTTCAAAAACAAATTCAAAAATACTTTTCACACCGACACCTTTTCAAAAAGCTTTCGAAAGCAACTTTTCAAACACTCTTGAGGACCGATACAAGAGTCGAACTAGAATTTTTAAAGAAACTTTTTAAAACCCACAGTTGAAAAGCAAACAAACCATTTTTGAAAATACAAGTGAGCAAGTATCTAAGAGCCCATGGATAACCATGGATAGAAAGGGTGCTAACACCTTCCCTTTCTATAATCCACCTCCCGAACCGAGAGCAATCTCTATAAGGAATTTTTCTGTGCTTTTGTCCTTTCCATTTGGAGAAAATAAAAGACGGTGGCGACTCTTGCTTACCGCGACATTTCGCGAACCAGATTTAAACAGTCAGTTCCAGATCCACCGATCACACATCGCTTAGTTAAACAAACTGTAACATTAGATCGTATGCGATTGATCCTCAGTCTCTGTGGGTTCGATAATCATTTCAAACTAGAACGAATGAACTGTATACTTGCAGTTAGTATCTCGACAGACTCATAAAGTCCCGATCAGTACCGGTAGCCTTTGAGTCAATCAAAGAGAATACGGGGCCGCTGAGTGATGTCATGAAGCACTAATGAACTCTTAGAACCTTACTTGACCATCTTGGCCTTTTATTAGGGGTAGTGAGATGACCGGCTTTGGTGCAGTCCAAAGTTGGTAGATACTCGATACTACACTAATTGAGGGTTGTTTTCTTGGAATATTTTGGTCGCTAGTTAAGTGGCTAAACCAAAACAATGAACATAGAAAACAATCCAGTGACATTGAGCTCCTTAGAACCCGGTTACTATTTATAGGACAGGTTTGAGCCAACTAAACTCAAGAGGGTACTTACCTATGAAACCTCATGCAAGCCTGAAACTAGGGTTTTGTGTGACTTGCTTGTACATGTGCTTGTGCATACATCATGAACATCATAAAGCATCATATGCATCCACTAACCATTTCAAGGGTTTGGATCTTCATCTTTGTTCTTGTTTTGTAGGTTATGGAATCTCTTCGCAGGAAAACAATTCAAGTCAACCTTGTGAGAATCCCTCCTCAACTCAAGGAGCTTACTTCCAGGATTCCAGAGAATTCTATCTTCAGTGAAAGACATGGTAGACTCCTCAACTTGGTCAACACCAACATTGAAGAAGACATGGTGAAAGTTCTCTTCCAGTTCTTTGACCCCCTACACCACTGTTTCACATTCCCTGATTACCAGTTAGTACCCATTTTGGAGGAATTTTCTCAACTCCTGAGGATTCCTATTCTTCATCAACTACCCTACAATGGTACGGAAAAAGAACCAAAGCCTGAAGATGTTGCTCAAGCATTACACTTGCAACCATCTGACATCACGGGGCACTGGGAAACCAGAAGTGGTGTCAGGGGTTTCTTGGCAAAGTTTCTGTTTGAGAAGGCACAAGACTGTTGGAATTCTCTTGATCTACAAGCCTTTGAAGAGATTGTGGCACTCCTCATCTATGAGTTGGTCTTGTTCCCAAACCCTGATCAGCTTATAGATGTGAATGCTGTCAAGATTTTCATATCCAGGAATCCTATACCTACACTGCTTCGGGACATCCTACACTCATTTTACACACAAACAATGAGGAAAAGAGGTGTTCTCATGTGTTTTACTCCTATCCTAGCAAGGTGGTTTATTTCTCACCTCCCACAATCAGTTGTGAAGAATGAGCAGGGTTTAAGGTGGTCACAACGGTTGATGACGCTCACACATTCTGATGTACATTGGTGTTCTCGGTCTAGAGAAAATGTCATCATCATCGATCGTTGTGGGGAATTCCCTAATGTACCACTACTTTGGCATTAGGGGAGGCATTACCTACAACTCCTGTTTAGCTCTAAGACAATTTGGATATGCTCGGAGGGATGGCCCTCATGACATGCTGATTCCTGACCTAGTTTTTGACTTCGACAACGATGCGCAAGGACTTCGACAAAGGTTCATCAGAGCTTGGAGGAAGCCCAACAAAGTGGATAGTAAGACACTGGGGCACAAGAATTCCATCCCCCTTGAGCCTTATCTCAAGTGGGTATGAACCCGCGACCAGAATCTTATGATGCCATACCCTCACATTCTCCCCTTGATCAAAGAGCCTGTTATGGAAGGAGAGGTTCCATACACCATCCTACATCCTGACATGCCAACATCACAGGAAGAAATGCAAAAGAGTTAGATCCAACTCAAGGAAGAACGAAATACTTTTGAAGCCAGCTTCTATGCCAGTGAGAAGAAGGTTTTGGAGCTTACCCACCGACTTCATGAGGAGGAAACTCTCAACACTTACGTCGCACCAAAGAGGATGTGCAATATCTTTTTACATTAAGAATTTTGTAATATTTTGCCCATGAGGCACTTATGTACTAACAATTTCTTCTAAAATGACGTGTGTTCCTTTTTGTTTGCAACAAATTCGAATTTCGAAATCCTTGAATGCATTACATGAATAACATACCATTCATCATATGCATAAACAGGTCTTCACACCAGGTTTCCTTATCTTTCTGCTGTTTATTTCAGCAAGATGGATTTGGAGCAAACGGTAAAGGATCTGCAGGCACAAAATTCACAATTCCAGCAACTCCTCATGACCTTGGCAAAGGGTCAAGAGGACCTCAAAGCTCTGTTAGAGAAGAATAAAGTGAAAAAGAAAAAGAGACCTGGAGTAGCCACTTTTGGAAGAAGGTTTAAAAGCAATGCTAGGAAGGTTCTTGAGTTCCCCTCAACGTCTGACGAAGGGGCCGGTAAAGGGAAGGGGCTGTTGTACCTTCTGAATCTGAGGTTGAAGAGGAGGAAGAGGAAGAAGACGAAGACTACTCCGAACAACAGTATCCTCCAGTGGATGATAAATATAAGAATCTTGAAGATAGACTGGCAGCCATGGAGTTGCAGAGGGTCCCTAGTTTGGATTTTGAAGAACTAGGGCTGGTAGCTGGGATTGTTATCCCTCCCAAGTTCAAGGTGCCAACATTTGCCAAGTATGACGGTCTGTCGTGTCCAAAGATGCACCTGAGATCATATGTCAGAAAGATCCAACCCCACTCATCTGATAAAGACCTCTGGGTACACTTTTTCCAAGATAGTTTGTCTGGCACGCTGTTGGACTGGTTCTATCAACTCGAGAGATCATAGGTTCATAATTGGGAAGACTTAGCAGCTGCTTTTTACCGTCAGTATCAATACAATGTTGATTTGGGGCCCACTTGTACTCAGTTACAAAGTATGGGGATGGCTTCCAATGAAGGGTTTAAAGAGTACGCCCAGAAGTGGCGTGATCTGGCTGGAAAGGTACAACCACCGTTGTCAGATAAGGAGTTAGTTGACATGTTTCTGGGGACCCTGTCTGGCCCTTTCTTCAATCATCTAATCAGGAGTTCTTACGCGGGATTTACTGAACTAATTTTGACCGGCGAAAGGGTCGAGGCCGGTATTAAAAGTGGCAAGATTCAAAAGGATGCTTCCGCATCCACAGTTGTTAAGAAACCCTTCCCAGCCAAGAAGGAAGCCTCTACTGTGTATTCTCAAAAGGGTCAGGGAAGAACCGAGCGCCGGCCAACTGTAGGGGTTGTGATGATTCAAAACTCGTCAAATGATCAACCTCTTAACAATCAGTCGAGACCTAATCAACAACGGGTAGAAAGGCCACAACGGCAGTTCACCCACATCAACATGACGCCAGCTCAAGTACTCCCTCACTTGTTGAAGCTGAATCTTACCAGTTTAAAGGAAGCGCCAAAGAAACCTAACACCTCCTCTCCATACTACCACTCCAATGCCAAGTGTGCCTACCACTCTTACAGTACTGGGCATGATACTAATAACTGTTGGGCGCTTAAGAACAAAATCCAGGACTTGATTGATGCTAAGGAAGTAGAATTTAATGCTCCTGAGAAGCCCAATGTGATTTTGGCTCCGATGCCCAAGCACGGTAATAATGTTCATGCTGTTATGGAGGACCTTCATATTACTGATGTTGTTGACCTGTTGACGTCGTTACTTGTGATTAAAGATAATTTGATGAGAGATGGGATCTTTCCTGGTTGTGGTAAAGACTGCTATTTTTGTTTGAACATACGAGGTGATTGCCCAATGTTGAAGTCAAGTGTCCAACGTCTGATGGATACCCAAGAGATACTTTTCCAAAAAACCCCGATACCTCCAATCCTGTTACTCCTGCTACTTTTGCTACTTCAACCAACGATATTGCGATCATAACCATTTCCGATAATCCTCCCAAGGCTTGCAAAAGGCCTGTCAGGATTACGCCCGACCTTAAGTTTGTACCTTTAAAGATCACCATGCCGGGACCTGTCCCGTACCAATCCAGCAAAACGATACCAAGGAACTATGGAGGAGAAATCTTCTATCATGGTATCAAACAAATTGAGGCAGTCCAAGAGATTTCTGAAGAAGAAGACCCTGATATAGGGAACATTGTGGGTACAAGCAAGATAACCCGCAGCGGCCGGATCTTTTCTTCGGAGATTTCTCCCCCTCGAGCAGTTTTCGGACCCTCGAAAGCTTCTGCACCTGTTAAGTCATCTGTGCAAGACCCAATAATTGAAGAATTGGATGATCCTGAAGTAAGACCATCTGTTGATACTACCGACAAGGGTAAGGGGATACTAGAAGTGCCTGTCAGGACGAAAGCTCATGCTGTGGTCATCCCCGAAACCACTCAAAAAGAAATGGATGAAATCTTGAAAATAATCAGAAAAAGTGACTACGATGTTGTGGAACAGCTAGGGAAGACCCCTTCTAAAATTTCAATGTTGGCTCTTCTACTCTGCTCTGAGGCCCATGCAAAGGCCCTGATAAAATTTTTGAAGGCGGAACATGTACCCCAAGAGACTTTGACTGACCAGTTTCAGGATTGTGTGGCCACTCTTACTGCTGATAATGGCCTGGGCTTTTCCGATGCTGACTTGAATCCCAAAGGAAGGAAACACAACGACGCGCTACATGTATCAGTTGAATGCAGGGGAACCACTCTCGCCCATGTCTTAGTTGATACTGGTTCTTCCTTGAATGTGCTGCCGAAGAAAGCCTTAGACCGTTTGGACTGTGAAGGACTGACCCTCAAACCTAGTAATATTGTTGTTAGGGCCTTTGATGGGTCCAAAAGAATGGTTCATGGAGAGGTTGATATTCCTATCAAAGTAGGCACAAAAGTTTTTAACTCCACCTTTTACGTGATGGACATCCGTCCGTCATATTCGTGTTTGTTAGGAAGACTGTGGATCCATTATGACGGGGCAGTTACCTCCTCTTTGCACCAAATGCTGGAATATCCTGTTAAGGGTAAGATTAAATAGTGCACGGCGAGGAAGAGTACGGTAAGTCATCTCAACTCCTTCCGCTATGTGGAGTTGGATGGCGAGTTCATCGAAACGCCTTTCCAACATTTTGAGGAAATTTCTCCTGAGGTAGCAGTTGCGAAGACAATGGTTGAGGTGCCTATCATTCCCAAGCATGTATCTAGGATGGCATCTCTCAAGGACGCAGAGGCTGTAATTAAAGAGGGGAAGAGCACAGTGTAGGGGAAGTTGCCTAATTTTCCCCATAAGACAGACAAGTTTGGATTAGGGTTCACTGCTGCAGGACAAAAGGCTATGCGGTCGCTCCAAGGCTGGAGGACCACCCGTCAAGATCTCTCACCATGGAATCAATGCTGTAGAAGATGAAGATGAAGAGAGCCACTTTGAAGATTGGATCTTTCTGACCGTCAAAGGGGGTTTAAGCAACTGGGAAGCAAAGGATTTTATTCCCATCACCTTTATCAATCAGTAATAACTAAACAATTTGCACACTATTTTCACCTCATGCCTTGCCCGAGGAATGTAGGTCCATTTGTAAGGGCTTGATCTTCTTCATTATCATATGCCATGTTTTAATGAATCATTGGACGTTTTTCATCTATAAACTATTGTGTTCATTTTCTTTCCTTTTGCATTTTGTTTGTTTAAGGATAGCTATCCCTTACTCACACACACACTTACAAATGCAGGTACCCATCCACTCCGGATTCCATGGGTGACTATTCTGCTTTAGCCTTCGATAACTCTGAAGATTTGGTCAATCATGCTGAGTACGAAGTTGACAAAGACTGTGAAGTGCCGGGAGAGTTAGCCAGACTTTTGCAACAAGAAGAGAGGGCTATTCTGCCTCATGAAGAGTTGCTAGAAACCATCAACTTGGGGACAGAGGAAGACATGAAAGAAGTAAAAGTGGGTGCCAACCTGGAACCAAGTGTCAAGGAGCGCTTAGTGCAGTTGTTGAACGAATATGTTGAAATCTTCGCCTGGTCTTATGAAGACATGCAAGGGTTAGACACAGATATCGTAGTTCACCGTCTCCCTACAAGAGAAGACTGTCCACCGATCAAGCAAAAGGTCCGCCGAATGAGGCCCGACATGTCTGAGAAGATAAAGGTTGAGGTAATGAAGCAATTTAACGCTGGATTTCTGGCTGTTACTTCCTATCCATAATGGGTTGCTAACATTGTGCCCGTGCCTAAGAAGGACGGCAAAGTCAGAATATGCGTGGACTATCGGGATTTGAACAGGGCTATCCCTAAAGATGATTTTCCACTGCCACATATCGACATCTTGGTTGACAACACAGCTCAACACAAGGTTTTTTCCTTCATGGATGGATTCTCGGGATACAACTAGATCAAAATGGCCCCCGAGGACATGGAGAAAACTACTTTTGTCACGCAATGGGGTACCTTCTGCTACAAAGTGATGCCATTCGGACTGAAGAATGCAGGGGAAACCTATCAACGCGCCATGGTAGCTTTGTTTCATGATATGATACATCATGAGATCTAAGTTTACGTAAACGATATGATAGCTCGATCACAGACAGAAGAAGAACACCTTGATCATTTGCAAAAGTTATTTGCCAGGTTGAAGGAGTATAAGCTCAGACTAAACCCAAGCAAGTGCACTTTTGGAGTTAGGTCTGGTAAACTTTTGGGATTTATTATCAGCAACAAAGGCATTGAGGTCGATCCAGCTAAAGTAAAGGCTATACAAGAAATGCCTGCCCCCCGTATTGAAAAGGAGGTTAGAGGATTCTTGGGACGCTTGAACTATATTGCCAGGTTCATCTCTCACCTGACATCTACCTGTGAGCCAATCTTCAAGCTGTTGAAGAAAGATCAGGTGGTTGAATGGAACAATGATTGTCAAGTTGCTTTTGAAAAGATTAAGGAGTATTTCCTATAACCTCCTATTTTGACGCCACCTATCGAAGGAAGGCCGTTAATCATATATCTGACTGTTTTGGATAACTCAATGAGGTGTGTGCTGGGCCAACATGACGAGTCTGGCCGAAAAGAGCATTCCATTTATTACCTTAGCAAAAAGTTTACCGACTGTGAGACTCTCTACTCACTGCTCGAGAAAACTAGATGCGCTTTGGTATGGGCTGCTCGCCGGTTAAGGCAGTATATGTTGACTCATGCCACTTTGTTGATTCCCAAAATTGATCCGATCAAGTATATCTTCGAAAAGCCGGCTTTATCGGGAAGAATCGCTAGATGGAAAATGATCCTGACTGAGTATGATATCCAGTATACTACCCAAAAAGCTATAAAGGAGAGTGTACTAGCCGACCATCTAGCTCATCAAGCCTTCTAAGATTACCAATCTATGAGATTCGACTTCCCTGACGAGGACATCATGATATTGGACAACATTGAAGGTAACAGACTGTATGACGGACCTGAAAAAGGATCCTGATGGACCCTGTACTTTGATGGTGCTTCAAATGCACTTGGTAACGGTATCGGTGCAGTACTCATTTCTCCGGAAGGTTACCATACACCCTTCACTGCCCGACTTTGCTTCAGCTGTACCAACAACATGGCTGAATATGAAGCTTACATCTTTGGTCTCAAGGCTGCTATAGACTTGGGAATCAAATCTTTGGTCGTATTTGGGGACTCGGCTTTGGTTATCAATCAAGTTAAAGGAGAGTGGGACACCAAGCACCCTAATCTTATTCCATACAAAGAACATGTCCTGACGTTGTTGCCTCATTTCGAGCAGATTACTTTCGAGCACTTCCCGCGAGAAGAACATCAGCTAGCAGATGCTCTGGCTACAATGTCTTCCATGTTTAAACTCAACTGGGATAACGAGGCTCCCCAAATTACCATCGAGAGAATGGATGGATCTGTGCACTGTCATGAGATTAATACCGAAGAAGTAGTGGAACCACCTTGGTTTCATGAAATCAAAAGGTATCTCCAGACTAGAGAATACCCTGAAGGAGCTTCCGTCAATGACAAAAAGTTCTTAAGGAGGTTTGCTGCCAAGTTCTTCCTAAGCAATGACATCCTTTATAAGTGCAGCCATGATTGTGTTCTACTTCGTTATGTGGACAAATCTGAAGCAGAGTTGATCATGACTAAAATACACAGTGGCACATTCGGCACGCACTTGAGCGGACATACGATGGATAAGAAGATTCTAAGGGCAGGCTACTACTGGTCTACCATGGAAGTTGATTGTCATCAACATTCCCATACCTGCCACAAATGCCAAGTCTATGCCGACAAGGTACATATTCCTCCTGTTCCTCTCAATGTTCTAGCAGCTCCTTGGCCATTCGCAATGTGGGGCATTGACATGATTGGAGAGATCAAACCTACGACATCCAATGGACATCGCTTCATCTTGGTCGCTATTGATTATTTCACCAAGTAGGTTGAAGCAGCTTCCTTTGCCTCTGTTACAAAGAATGTGGTTGCCCGCTTCATCAAGCAGAACCTCATATGCCGGTATGGTATCCCCGACGGGATTATCACGGACAACGGTACAAATTTGAACAACACTATGATCACCGCTCTATGCGAACAGTTCAAGATTTATCATCAAAATTCATCTCCCTATCGGCCGAAGATGAACGGTGCTGTTGAAGCCGCAAACAAAAATATCAAGAAGATCATTCAAAAGATGATAGTCACCTACAAGGACTGGCATGAGATGTTACCGTTTGCTCTACATGGATATCGTACCACGACACGTACTTCAACAGGGGCTACCCCATTTTCTTTGGTGTATGGCAAGGAAGTTGTTTTACCTATGGAAGTTCAGATTCCTTCCTTAAGGATTATGAAGGACACTGGTTTGAGTGAAGATGATTGGATTCAGACCCGGCTTGATCAACTTAATTTAATCGATGAGAAGCGACTTACTGCTGTCTGTCATGGTCAGACGTATCAAAAACGGATGATCAAGGCTTTCAACAAGAAATTCAGGCGTCAGGTATATCAAGTCAGAGATCTTGTAATCAAGCAGATCATCTTACCGCAAAGTGATCCCAGGGGAAAGTGGACTCCTACTTACGAAGGACCATTTGTGATCAAGAGCATCTTTTCTGGTGGGGCAATGATTCTGACCACCATGGACGGCAACGATTTGCCGCACCCTGCGAACGCATACATAGTCAAAAGATACTACACATAAAACGACCCGACAAGTTGAAAACCCGAAAGGGCGATTTGAGCAAAAATGGGCATCCTGGTGGATCGAAAACCCGAAAGGGCGATTCAGGCAAAAATTAGGGATAAAACAAAAAAAAATCTGTACACCCGGCAAGTTGAAAACCCGAAAGGGCGACTTGGGCAAAAAAGGGTTTCCCGGTGGATCGAAAACCCGAAAGGGCGGTCCAGGCAAAAGTTAGGGAATTAAAGCGTATGACTATGTCTCGTCGGATCACTTTAAGAACAATCTCTTCACCAACAAGCTCCAAGCTTCTGATCAATCCATTCATCGGCGGACGAAGCAGCGAATGGACAAGATATTCAGAGTTGTGAAGGCTATAGCGGAATGGGAATCCCATGGAATTGTTACACATAGCCATCTTTCTTTTGTATAAAATTTTTCAATTTTTACGACAACATTCTCTTACTAGGATGTCTGTCTCCTTTGTACAAAGATACTCACGAAAATTAAATACAAAGATACTTCAAAGTGCAAAAATTTGCTTGCCTTTCTTTTCTTTTTACACTTATGTTTTATTTGAAAACGTCCAATGTTTTGTTAAATAGGCATATGCATTTGAATATAATCACTGCTTACAAATAAAACAAAATTGAAAAAGGATAATTACTGATAGATTGAAGGTGTAGGAAGATATCTTTGTGCCATTTCAGAGGAAATCCCCTACGATACATCATTCAGATCCTCAACAAAGCTAAAATTTGGAGTATATTTCCCCAGTGGAGTTAAGCTTCAAGATCCTCAGCGGAGCCAGTGCATTCTAAAACTTGATTCCCCGGATAAGTTAAGTTTCAAAATTCCCATCAGAGTTAAGTCTCAAGATCCCCAGTGGAGCCCGAAAAGCCTGAAAATCCTATCCTCAGCTGAGCCAGAGTAGTGAGCATTTTCCCCACAGAGTTATCTCCCAGCAAGATCGAAGATTCTCGGTCTCATTTCTCCAAGAAGAAGCCTTCTAGGTTTTAACTCCCCAGTAAAGATTTTCAGAGTTTTCCTTATTTCCCAGGAAAGTCATAAAGGATTCTCATTCCCCGTAGAAATTGTCAAAGACCTTGTTAATCCCCACAAATCACCAAGGATTTTCAATCTCCAACAGTGGTCCCAGGATTTCTCATTCTCAACAATCAAAGATCTTCAATCTCCAAGAAGTCAGCAAGGATTTCTCATCTTCGATAATCAAAGATTTTTGGAATCCCCAGCATCGGTCAAGGATTTACTTTCCTCGACAGCAATCAAAGATTTCATTATCTCCAGTTGTCAAGGAGTTATTTTATACAGCAAGACAACTACTCAACTTACATGCACATCCATTACATTCATATATCATAAACATGGTTGAAATATAGTTCATGGCATCATACATATCATGCAACATAAATTTGTGTTTTATCTAACATTTTACCCTTTTCAGGATAAGATTAAAAGGCTATTGTTAACAATTATTCAAATACAGTACAGATACACCCCAGACACGACGGTCATTCTACTACTCATTCAGACTTTAGCAATCCGATACAGACTAGATACGCTCCAGACACGGAAGCCATTCTATCTCTCATTCAGATTCAACTATCAACCACAAGTCCAGATACGCTCCAGACACAGATGCCATTCTGGCCCTTACACCAGCAGTTTAATTCTCCCCAGTGCAATCGCCACGAAAGTCATTCTGTCACCTATTCAGATCCCAATTACAGTCTCAGATAGACTCCAAACAACGGAAGTCATTCTGCTACTCATACAGATCTCAACCTAAGATACAGTCCAGATACGCTCCAGACACGGTTGCCATTTTGTCACTCATTCGGAATTTATCCCCAGCCCAGAGATGCTCCATACACAGATGTTTCTCTGTCGCCCATTCAGATACAATACAGATACACTCCAGACACGGCAGTCATTCCGATATTCATTCGAAGTTCAAATACAGTTACAGCTCAGATACGCTCCAGACACGGAAGCCATTCTTTTGCTCATACAAACTCAGTCTCCAAATACAGCTCAAATGCATTCCAGACACGAATACCATTTTAATGCTCATTCTTCTGACCTACCACATTGCAATTCAACAGACATTCTTGGATGGCATCTGTAAGCCCATCTCCAACGAGATTCTACCACCTCTAAATGGCATCTTTAAGCCCATTTCCTCAGCTTTATTTTAACGAGTGCAAATATACGGGCACTCTAGTGTCCAATCCTCTTGTACCTTCGAGTCGCGAAAGGCAAACTCACCAATCTAACTCTACAGGTTCAAGAAGATTTAACAGGGGAAACTGTTGTACCCCAAAATTTTCCCTCTCAATTCATCAACATTTCTCATCACTAGAATCTTGGAATTCAAGGTCAAGCTAGGGTTTGCTCTGCTCAAGACACCTCCTTGCACTGTTGACCTAAATTAGGGTTTGAGTTTGCACAGTGATATTTTGACCTACAATGCCCAAATTGACTCCCATACTACATGTTGGACTCATAAGTTTGTCCATACCAAGTTTCAAGCCTTGATTCTAATTTTTGCCCAATCAATTGGACAGTTGACCTAGAAATCAGCTGTATTGGGGAAAAAGTCAACTGTGGCCAATTGACAGTCAAACCTCATGAAATTTGACCCACATCAACATTATGAACTCATATGAACAAGTTTGGATCACAATTCCACAAGAAATTTGATCAGATCACCAAAAGGGCAAAATGGTCATTTTTAGGGTTTTGACTGTACAAAGGCAATTTTTGACTGTTTGACCTAGCCAATGGCAAATCAAGCTCAAACATGGATTGAAGGACTCAATGAAATTGTCTTGACCCATTCAACAAGTTCAAAAGATCTCAAATGCATAGGATTGACAGATGAATTTTTCAGTCAACTTATCAAAATTTAACTGTATACTGAAAAGTCAAACTTTGACTTTTTGGTCAAAATCAAGTGCCAAGGGTCATTTTTCATCAAGACATGTCAAATTATGAAAATTTTTCATCAAGAAACCCAAAAATGCATATTAGGGTTTAAAATGGAAAATTTTCATAACTTAGAAAATTTCTAAGTTATAAAATTTTCTTATTTTTTCCTAACTTTGTCCCATTTTTTCACCAAGATGCAAATGGATTAAAACAAAACTTACAACATGAAAGTTGTAGTCCATCACAAAGTCTACAATTTTGATTCATAAAGTTTTCTCAAAAGAAGCTTGAATCTCAAGTTATGATTTTTGGAACAAGGGTATCTAAAACTTTAAACTTAGAGAAATTTTGCCCTAGTTTAGGCAGGATTTTGACCCATCTTTTTGGCCATTTTTCACATAGTTGCACTTGGATTTTCAAGTTTCATTTCAAATATGGATTATAGTACATGTTGCAAGCTTTCCAAATTGTCCAAGAACTCCTCAAACACCTTTGTGGTTAGGTAGAATCGAATGCTTGAAGTTGGCAAAAATTCACTTTGATCCATGGCCAATACATGTTCATACCAAGTTGCAAATCTGACCAAGATAGCTTTGTACACAATTAAGGGCCTCAAAACCAGTTTGTACTCCATAATTTAATGCAAACCCATTTTTCTAATGCATTGTCTTAGTCATTAGGGTATTGTACACAAGTTTAATCCCTAAATGGTAAAAGGCATAGTTCCATTTTTTAAAAGATATACTTTATGTCAAACCAAGATCTTTGAAGCATGGGGCCATATCTCTGAGGCAAGATAAAATCCAAAAATTGCAAGTATCAAGGGAAAGGTATGCAGCTTACAAGATAAGGTGTACAAGCCTGCATTGAGTAGTTACACACTCTTGCTTCACAAAGAAGAAATTTGTCCAAAATCTTCCCAACAAGAAAACCAGCCATAGTCAGCTTACACAAACATTGCAAACACATTTCACACAACCCTTTGAGTCATAAACATGAGCTCTTCACCACTCAAACCTCCTTGTACACAAAATCACCAGTTTTCTGCAAAACAGGGCAAGCCCTGCAGAACCACCTCCATCTCCACTTTCCCTCGTGCGTTTTGCCTCAAACTTGTTCCAATACCTTCCATTCAACTCACCTGAACTATTCCAGACCTCCGTTGCCAGCTGTAACACCATTAACACACATTGCCATTTTTGTTTGGAAGATTTGCAGGTTGAGTTCTGTAGCACGATTCAGGCTACTTCAAAACAAACCAAGCATTGGGAAAGCTTCAGTGGACCTCAGGCAAGCTCAAAAGAACCTCAAGCACCCTTGGAAGTTGCTGCATTGTCCAACTCGAAGTCAACTGAAACAGGTATTTCATGAACTTCTATCTCTCTATTTAGGAATAGTTAGACTTAGGTTTGTGAATGAAAGATGTTGTATTCATAGCCCTGAAACCATACATGTGCTTAGTTTTCATTTATATTAATCATGCTAGGAGAATTTCGTTCATGAACTTTCTGAAAAAACTAGGTTAAGAATTAGGGCCATAGAAATTCTCTCTGGTCTTTGAGAGTTAGCTTAAGTTTTTTATATGGTTAGATTCGTTGTTTGATGCTCTACAAGTTTCATGTTATGAGTTTTGTCAAAAAAACACATAATCAGGAGATAACAGTTTGTATGGAAAATGCGCGTTTTTGTTTGAACTGAGGAAGAAGACGAAGTTGCTTGGGCTGGGCCTGGTTGTTTTTCCTTCTTACACATGCATTTTCAGTTCACACCCCCCTGGCCCATTGCTTTGTATTTTCATTATTTTTGCATTTTTATATTTTCTCTGACCTTGATATTTTATTTTCAAATATAAAAAATACTTAAAAAATATTTTCATAAATTTTTATATTTATTTGATATTTATTTTAATTAATTCTAGTATTAATACATTAAATACTTTATATTTACCTTTGTTTAAATGTAAAAATAATGTAAAAAATACTTTTATTTTTATTTATTATTTTTATACATATTTGAAAATATTTTCTTGAAATATATACATTTTGTAAATAATTTATTTTATTTTTATACACACTTAATATATTTAATACATATATATACATATATAATATGTTTTATTAAATAATAAGAACAAAAAACACAAAAATAATACTTTTTATTTTTATTAATATTTTATACTAAAAATACCCTTTCTTCAATATACTTTTATTTTTTGTACAAATTGATACATTATTGTATATAAATAATAAATAATACTATTTATTTAAGAAATTAGGGTTTTTTTCCCTAAAAAACAAAATAATTAAAATTGACTTTTTATTTATTTACATTTCACGTTAAAAAAAATACTTTTTACATACATTAATTTTTTTTTGCATATTATATTTTATTTGATGTTTATTTAATTATATTTATTTAAATATTGTATTGTGCCTCACCCATTCAATTTGGTTGTAATAATTTAGAATTTAATTTCTTGCAAAATAATCCCCAATTCAAATTTGTACCCCCTTCCCTATATCATGTTGTAATAGTGTAGAATTTAAATTCTCGCACCTTTAAATGCTTTCAATTATGCCATGATTAGACCTAGGGTTTGTATGCAAAATAATATCAACAATTAGTTTGACCTAATCCAAGATAACAATGCATGAAAACAAACACAATGCACACTTGCACCCCTAGGGTTACAATCCACTTGTTGCCTTCAAAAATGGGCCATGACATGCATGTCAAGTACTTTGGCAAAACAAAAACAAAACAAAAGATCATAGTCCCTCGATGACTCTATCTGAGTTGCCTAAACAAAATGATCAAGTCCCTCAAGAAAATTGCCAAACATACTTGACACTATTGCTATCATGGTCTATACGATGACCCGCGCTTGTCCCGTTTAACATCCTAACACAAGGTTGTTCACCAAATACAATGGTGAAACAACACTGTTAAAAGGGTTAAAAACATAAGAAAGATCTTTGAGTAAAATAGGGTAGACAACTCTTAATTACTTGATCAAAGCTTGCAAAAACATCCTTGCTATCTTCAAAACACACTTCACAAACACAATTTCAAAACCCTACTTTCAAACATTGAAAATTTTTCAAAAGAAAAAAACACCTTCGTATACATTTAAACAAGAATCATTACAAAGGTTGCCACAACAATGGCCTCTTTTCAAAACATCTTTCAAAACCACACACAAAGCACCATTTCAAACAATTGAAGAGCACCATTTCAAATAATTGAAAAGCAAAGCAAGTGATCTAAGCAAGTAACTAAGAGCCCATGGATAACCATGGATAGAAAGGATGCTAATACCTTCCCTTTCTATAATCTACTCCCCGAACCCAAGAAAACATCTCAAAGGTCTTTCCTGTGCTTTTTGACCTTTCCTTAGGATAAAATAAAAAGTCGGTGGCGACTCTTGCTAAACCGAAACATTTGCAAACACAAACGCGAAACCTCAAGTCAGTTCTCCCACTGTATCACAAGGTGGTTGTAGTTGGAAAGTAGGATGTTGTTGGTGGAACGCAAGACACAATGCAACCACATTCTCAGGTTGACGACACCACTGACACTTTCCTAGGAAGAGACGACTTTGGTATGACAGGATCATTGAAGATGGGTGGGAATTAGTTTGTGGATGAGATATGGGATGGAGGGAGGTAGAGGGCTGAGGGGGTGATCAAGAACGATTGTGTTTGGGGGTGGGATTGAGAATTCAAGGTAGTTGTAGAAGCATTCGAATAGGAGGCGACAATTTTGAGTTCAAGTTCCTCATAATTAGCTTTTCATGAAGTTCATCAAAGATAATAGTTGAGTCTTGGGCCTTGATGAAGTCGATCAAGGAATGGTATGAGCCAATTAGTCCATGGAAGACATGGGCAATGAGATCGTCATTATCTATGGGTTTTCCGAGGGAGGTTCAAAGATCCACAATGGAGGATATGGTTTGCATATAGTCACTGATGGATTGGGCGCCCTTGGTGATAGTTCATAAGGGATCCTTCAGTTGGTTCAGATGTCCTTTTGATGGTTGGCATAAGTGTGGGCAAAGATGTCCCATGCCTCATTCTTTGTCTTGGCATGAGGGACATGGGATGCCACTTGTGTTGTGAGAGTGCCGACCAAGGTTCCATAGAGGAGTTGATCTTGGTGTATCTAGGCTGTGTAGGATGGATTGGTGGTGGTTGTGATTGTTGTTGTACTAATTGTGATTGTTGGTGGAGGTGCAAGTTTGTCGCCACTCAGAAATTGAAAGAGATCAGTGTGGCTTGGATTTGATATTTTTAAGTGATGTAGTTAATGGGGGAGAGTTTTATAGCATTGGTGAAATGCACGATGTTGAACGGGTGAGCGCCATCAATGGAGTAAGGAATGGTTGTGTTAAATTCGGCTGCCATGGAGTTAATTTACAGTCGATCATTTTTGGTTGTGGGTTGCTTATGTTTTGTTTTGGAAGGAGATAAGAAAGGGAGTTTATTTTATGGATTAACTGATACCTGTTGTACCCTAATTTTTGCCCCTAAGATTCCTCTACCATCTCATATCAACTCAATAACAACAAGATCACACTAGGGTTTGGTCCTTCTCCCTATCTCTAGGTTTTCCTATGGGGAATCAACAAGCACCTTGATTTATATTTTGTGATCATCTATGTTCTGTGTTGATTAACTTTTAACTAACAAATACAATGAATTTTTGCTCTAATAGATGATATTATAGGTGAGAGCATAACACATTTCATCAAGTTGATTCATAGGTTCATGAGTTTATTTCCATGCCTTCTCCAACAAAACATTATTGAGATTCAAGCTTCATTATTGAAGTTGCTTCCAAGTACATAAATATAAGGCCTACTATGATTCGTCATGCCTCAATTTGTCAAAGGAAGTCAAAAGATGCAAGAATTGATTGAAGAATTTTGACCTAATTAGACAAATTCTTTATTCTTTGATCACAAGTGCATAACTATCTCAATCCTTAATAATTTGAGGTGGTTATTATTGCTATGGGTTCTTATTATCATCCACAACAACCTATATTCACATGGAAAAAACTTTTGTGCAAGAAAGTTTGTCAAAATTAAAAAGGATTTCCAAGTTATGTTGGTGCTTTAGGAGTTAGGATTTTGGACTTCTAAGGACTATATCTTGTTCATCTTTTGAGATTTTTGAGTGATTCAAAAGACATGATTCTCTTTGAAGGGTTATCAACTAATCACTTCAAGAGTTTCAAGAAAATTTGGTATGGAAGATGCCTGATGATGAAGAAATATTACAAGTCCTCTAGATAGGCAATCAAATTCCCTTATGTGACTTCAAAAGATCATAAATTGGACAATTTTTATCTCCTTGATCCTATTATTTTTCCACAATGATCTTAAGTATGTGAAATTCAACTCTTATTTTTTGTTCAAAGCTTGAAAATGGATGGTAGATGCCCTAAGAATGCAAAAGATTATAGGTCATCTCATGAATTTTCACCAACTTCATAAGGCCTTAACTTTTTCAATCCTTGGTATTTTTGAGTGGTTCAAGTTTCACAATGCTCTTTGGGAAGTCTAATTCAATCTAGAATCATTGATCAAAGCTCAATTTTTGAGGAAAACCTTGGTTGAACTCAAAACATTATAGGTCACTTTTGAAGAAAAACTTAGAATTTTTCTAAGTACAAAAAGTTAGCATCTTTTTCTCCACTTTGAGTCATCACAAATTTTAGCTCAAGCATCCAATTGATCTCACTGTTTGCACATTGTAAAGTTTGTGACCTTATTTTTCAAAAGCTTCAAGAATCATGCCCACCATGAGTTCAAAGACAGCCACCTGAAACTGATTTTTTCCTCCAAGTTAGAATTTGAAATTGCACAATTCAGCTTCTAATCACTAAAATTTTGCGTGTTTTTACTTCTAATCATGTTTAAAAATCATCCAGAAGTGATTAGCACCTTGAAATACAAGTTTTGATTGAGTTTTGAGCAAAATATGAGTCACACTTTTCATGCTTGCAACTTCACACGAATTCCCTCCAAACTACATCATTCCACACGCTTGAGCACCCCATTTGTTTCCCTATAAATAGAGGGTTATGTCTCACTCATTTTCTCAAGCTTGAACAGCCAGAATCACCCTGTCCAACTCTCTCCTTAACCCATATTGCTGCAACTTCGAATTTGGTTTTAAATCCTTCCTCAATCCGTTTTCTTTGTCAATTCTTCATCCTTGAACTTCACTGAAGCTAACAGAAGAAGAACCAAGCCCTAAAGCATCCTAAATCGTGCTAGCTAAATCAAGTTTCACAGCTCTGAATTTGAACTTCAATAGGTAGATTCCTTCATCAATTCTCTCAAAATTTACTACCATAATGAAGCTCTCATCATTATGATATTAGTCTCATCATTTGTTTTCAACTGGAAATGAGTTTTGGCCATGAATTTTCAAACCCCTATTCAATTTTTTCCTTCTGGTTTTTTTACAAAACGACTGAGCTACACTTTAAATAAATTTTTCGCGAGGATACGATTATTTCGTCTTGATGAGATGAAGCGAATGACATAGGTCTCAGCTCCTGATTTTACAGTTTGAGAGACTTGTAAATTCGCGTGGCTGGAGGTTGAAGATGACCAATGTGCCATCTCTCATCCAGTGACAAGATGTCACTTGTTTTTTTTTCAAAATCTGATTTAACATGATATGCGTAGCGTGCCAGATCCGTTAGATTTGATTACTAATGCGTTTTGACATTCACCCAATGGTCTATATCTTTTTGTTTTTTTTTATTTTTTGATTTTTTTTTATTTTAATTGATTTAACAATACAAAATTCATAAAAAAATTCATTTCCAACTCAAAAAATCTGGAAAAATTCTTTAAAATATTATGGATTTTTCTCTTTATGATTTTTATTTTTTCACAATTTTATTTTATAATTTGATATTGTTTTATGATTTTTCACTTTAATTGAATTTTTTTAATTGATTAAAAAATATTTTTCTTAATTTTTAAATTTTGAAAAATTATGGAAAGGTCCTTTGGCCTTCTTGGCAATTTTTGATAATTTTGTTTTATTTTTATTCTTGATTTTAATATTTTTCACCATTTTTAGTTTGTTTTACCTTTTTCTTTTATTTTTAAAAAATAGTTTCTGACTTAAAAAAATTTCTAAAATGTTTTTCAACCTTTATTAAATCATGTTTGATCTCTGACTTTTTTTTTAGGATTTTTATTTGGTGTTTTAATATACTTTGTGTATTTTTACCATTTATTTTCCTTTCAATTAACCTTTTAAATATTATTTTATTGAATTTTATTTTATCATTTTATCTGATTCTGACTTGGGCATTATTTGGTGTCAAATTCTTCAACCTCATTGAATCTTGGGTGTTGATAGGTTGAGAAACCAAATCCACCAAAACAGATGAATGATGTTGATGATATTTGAAACCCTAAATTTTGTCCCGATTCGAGAACTGATCATTCGTGACCCAAACCTATATTTATAAGCCCAAGTATGTTTAATTTAAAACCTTTGATCCAATAACCTTGAGGTTCATTGTTAGGAGGCTTTGGTCTTATCAATCCTCTAATGAACTTTCATAAATTTTGGAACTAAGTGAATCATTTAAACATCGTTGATCATTTATTGTTACCTTGAGATTTTGAAATGAATGATATACTTGACAAAAAGCAAATGAAACTTGTTGTTGAGAGGCTTTGATTTTATCAATCTTCTAATGAGTTTTCAAATGCAAGTTTCAAGATGGTCATTCAACTAACCTCTAATTTCTAACTCATTAACAATTGACTTTTATTTCCATGCTTTTACTTTTTGCTTTTACTTTAAGCACCATTTATTTTAGCATTTACATTTCATGCCACTTTCATCTTTTCTCACTTGAGCATTTATTTTTATGTCATTTTTACTTTGCACACTTGGGCTTTCATTTTCTTTTTTAAAGATACTTAATAACCAACTTGAATAATAAAAAACTTTAAGGTTACTCAGACTATTTGGTTACTATCCTTGGCATTTTGGAGTTATGGACTTCTTGGACTTAGGAGTAGAGACCTTGACCTACCTTGAGACCTTGTGACTTTTACTATTATTTTGTCTGGATTTCTTGGGGTTTACCCCTAGACATTCAGTTGTTTGTTTTCTTTGTGTGTAGGTTATTCTGATTATGTGCTTTGACTATGATCAGGAATTCATCTGTATACAACCGTTACTCTGCCTAATTTTTTGAAGACTTAATGCATTTGAAGCTTGGTTTTCTCAAGAGGTTTATTATCTTTGATTGTTTGGTCTCAATCCAAAGGATGAGAATTCTACATTGAATCATTGTGTCAAGTGTTGGCTTCTTGTTGGTTATATGGTTCTTTTCCCTAGCTTTTACTCTTATGCTTTAGGATAGTCCCTTCATCTATCTTTAATTTCACAAATCTTCTCCATCCTTTTCAAAACTATTCTTGTTTTTAAACTTGAACCGCTTTCACAATAAACTTGGACTTAGGTCCATGCATTTTCAAAATATTTTCTTAATTAAACTTTAACCAACTTAATAATACCTTAAAATTTTTGTGAGAAGACTAAAAGTTAATTAATCTCATTCAAACCATTTTGCCATTTTGTCTTTTTATCTTTAAAACTTTTTCTCAAAAGATTAGACTCTTGTCAATCCTTGTAGTGATGCGAACTACTATACTTCTATGATATGTAGTGACGTGAGATATTTTCCACTTGGGTGTTGAGCGAGGCTTTGTTGATTTTAAAATCCAAGCCATATCCTCCACTTTGAGATGATGCAAATATTCCTTTCTCATAATTGTGGGTAGTAAGTATGTTCTTCCACTCGGATAAGACGATGACGTCTCGTCTCTTAAAATTAACCAAAACACTTGTGTTTTAAATTTTTTAAAGGTGAACTAAGAGTACCCTGATCTCCTATTGCACGAAAGTTGGTATGTAGGAACTAAAGGTTCCCAACTGCGACGGGTGTAAAAATTATTAAAAAATACTTCTTTTCTCATCCCCACAATCTATTTTTATATATAACATTTATAGCCAAAATTGATAAATTTCCAAAGAGGTTCCTGCGAAATACCATATATGTTTAGGGTGCTAATACCTTCCCTTTGCATAACCAACCCCCGAACTTAGATTTCTCTCCCCTTTTTTTTGGTTATTCGCTCTTTTCCCATTCCTCTGGAAACAATAAAGCGCGGTGGCAATTTTTATTTGATCTGTGCGAATCAAGTCAATCCAATGGCTTAGTCTCAACATTTCTACCGCTACATAAAAATGGTGACTTCACTGGGTAAAGATTGACTAAATGATGGTCCATCCCTAAGTGGGTTGAGCTTATCTTTGTTTATCTGTGTGTGTGCTATTATTTGTTGTATATTATATGTTGTATATAGGTTTGTCTGGATTTTCCTGGTTTTGAGCGTGCTTGGTGATTTCTCATAAGTCCTCTACCAAGACTTTTGGAAACTTAAGATAGGACGAGTGGTATAGTCATATTAACTTTGAGGGAGTAATCTCAAAAAAGGAGGCATGAGATCCCCCACAAAATGGAGGCCCCTTTGACTGTAGTGTCGTTTACCGAGTAATCGGGAAGACATGCTGCTTTCGACCTGGGAGCCTACTGAAACTGAGGACCGTAGAACCTTTAACCCATCTTGGTCTTTTAGGTGTAGTGTGGAAACTATGATGGAGTAATCTGGAAATAGTTGTCACGTGATACTACATTCAGACGAGTTTTTCTTGAGAATATTACTAATTACCTAGTCAATCAGGACATTGGTAATATCCAAAGGAAGGATGTAGACTTTGGGAACCTCTTAGAACCTTGTTCAGCAGGTGATAAACTATTAGACCATACCTTGTGGGTAGTACCTTTGATTTCATGCTCGTGACGTCAAACCTATGAACCCCATATTTGTGATCCTATGTGTAATTGTTGCATCATGCGTTCATGCACCCATGAGCATCCTTTAAAACATTTTGGTTCAAGGGAATTAAAGTTGACTTTTTGCGAATATCTCAGATACTTTTGATCATGGATTCTGGAAAAAGAGACTCGAAAGTATAGTTTCAAGAATCCCAAGATAGATGATTTGATGAGTCTAATTCCCGAGATTGAGAGTTCTACAGATTTTTTGAAGAAGTATGGATCCATCGTGTCTCTCATGAAGCTCAAGATGAAGGAGTGTATTCTCTCGACTTTGGTCCAGTTCTATGATCCGATGTATCAATGTTTCACTTTCCCTAATTATCAGTTGATGCCTACATTGGAGAGTACTCTTATCTACTGGGTTTACCTATTATCGATCATGTTCCTTTAACCGGTTTGCAGGGGGAGCCAAAGTCTCATGAGATTGCTTCCATGGTTCATTTGGGGAAGTCTGAGATTGAGGCCTACATGACTACCAAAATAGGAATTAGAGGCTTACCCTCTCAATTTTTATTGGAGAAAGCTTGCTACTTTGCTAGGATGAAGAGTACAGTTGCTTTTAAGGCCATCTTTGCTCTGCTTGCTTATGGGTTGTTCTTATTACTGAATGTCGACAAATTTGTGGATATCAATGCCATCAGGATCATTTTGATAAGGAATACAATCCCTACATTATTAGGAGATGCTTATTACTCCATTCATCTTTGGGATTTTTATCATGGAGGGATGATCATTTGTTGCACACCTTTGCTGTATCAGTGGTTTATTTCTTACTTACCTCGGTCAGGTGCTTTTTGGGATGTTAAGAAGGAACCTCGTTGGGCTCCAAAGATTATGGCCCTCACTCATTCAGATATTGTTTGGTATCATCAGGCTTACCATGATGTAGAGATTGTCGATAGTTGTGGTAGTTTCCCCAATGTACCTCTTCTTGGTACAAAGGGAGGAATTAACTACAATCCTGTTCTTGCATGACGACAACTTGGATATCCGATGAGAGATAAGCCAAATAGTATTCATCTGAGTGTTTTCTTTATCAAAGAGGAAGAGGATCATAAGAAATCTAAGGAGGAGATTGCAAAGGCTTGGCTCCATGTTCATAGGAAAAGTAGAAAGGACTTGGGACCTAGAGGAGCTATTGCTTTAGAACTTTATCACCGGTGGGTGCAGGCAAGGGAAATTCAGTTGAAGATGCCATATTCCCGTGAGGAACCTATACCTGATATGTTTTTGAAGACCACTCCTCCCCTTTTAGATGATGTAGAAGAGCTTCAGCTTTCCCTAGTCAGGATGCATCAAGAGAAAGAGGCTTGGAAGAACAAGTGTCAGACCTTAGAGACGTCTTACCGAGCAGACTTGAAAGAGAAGGATGATCTGATCGAGATTCTTGAGAGTCATGCTTTAGAGATGATGTAGAAGCAAGAGTATTTATTTTCCTCTAAAGCCCGATCAGGGCTTAATCATTCGTTTCCTGACTCTAGTGATTGGAAAGAGGTTGCCGACAGATATGCAGAAGAGAACAAGCAGTTGAAGGCTCAAATTTCAAGACTCACCAGAAAGCGTCAGTGTGTGGAGTGATCTTCATCAAATTTTATTTCTTAGGATTTTAGATTCTATCTTCTTTTGTACTTTGGATTGTTGAAACTCGTACTAAAAAAGTTGTAATCTATTTTAAAGTTATTACAATGAGATTTCCAGTATTTCAAAATATGTTAGTAATTTAATATTTTCAAATTGTCTATAATTCTTGAAGTCCCTTGAAATATTAATAATAATAATAAAATAAATCATCTGCATTGCATATCATGCATCATCTTGTACATACTTCTTGTATTTCTGTTCATACCCATGTGTCTTACTGAGTTTCTCTACTTTATTCAGTAAGTTGTCTCACCGGTATAATACTCGGGCTAATTCCAGGAACAAAGTGGAGAATCTTGAACAGGAGAATCGTGAGCTGCACAAAGAAGTTTCTTTTTTGAAGGCTGGTATGGCCAATCTGACTGCTTTGATGTAATCATTAGTGGCTGCTAAGAATCAGCCACCACTTGCTCTGCCTTAACAGACTGGTTGTTTTTGAAGGACCATCGGTTCCCGTTTCAATTACTCCAGTTACTACTGCTCAAAATCGTATGCCTCAGGGTTACCCGTGGGGAATTCCTGAAAATTATAATCTTGATGCTAGAGTCGTTCTAGTTGTTCAAGATGCTGCTACTCCTGCACCTCCTATGGTGCATGTTACTTATGCTGCTAGAAATCAGATTCACTATGTTGCACCCCTTTCAGTGAATGCTATGCCATTTGTTAATGATGAAGTTTATTGTCCTGTTCCTCCACCAAGTGAGAGTGTGGGTTTCTATGACCGGTTGGATGACTTCCAAGACCAGTTCAATGAGATGCATAAGGAAATGAAGGTCCTTCGAGGAAAATAATTGTTTGGACAGACTGTTAGCGAACTCTGCCTAGTTCCGAATGTAAAGGTGCCAGTGAAGTTTAAAGTGCTGGAATTTGAGAGGTACAAGGGAAACTCTTGCCCTCATGACCACCTTGTGATGTATATCAGGAAAATGTCTATCCATACTGACGATCAGCATTTGCTCATTAATTTCTTCCAGGATAGTTTAACTGGTTCCGCTATGAAGTGGTATATGAGTCTGGACAGTAATAGTATTCGTACCTTTAATGATCTGGGAGAGGGATTTATTAAGCAGTACAAGTACAATATGTTCATGACGCCCGACCGTGACCAGTTAAGGGCAATGGCTCAGAGATACAAGGAGTTGTTTAAAGAATATGCACAGAGATAGCGCGAGATAAATGCCCAGATGGTGCCACATTTGGGAGAACAAGAAATGACTGAGGTCTTCTTGAATACCCTTGGATCATTTTATTGTGAAAGGATGGTCTCCAGTGCGCCAAGTGATTTCACCGAAATGGAGAGTGTGATCGGTGGGAATGAGAACTGACTGTTTTGGAAGGCTGGTTCGCGTTTACGTTTGTTTTTGCAAAATGTCGCGGTAAGAAAGAGTCGCCACCGTCTTTTATTTTCTCCAACAAGGAAAGGACAAAAGCACAACAAAATTCCTTTTCGAGATGTTTCTCGGGTTCGGGAGGTAGATTATAGAAAGGGAAGGTGTTAGCACCCTTTCTATCAGTGGTTATCCACGGGCTCTTAGGTACTTGCTCACTATGTTTTCAAAAAGTTTTTCTTTTCTTGTGTTTGTGGGTTTTGAAAAAGTTTTGTTTGAAAACTTCGATTTAACTCTTGTATCTGTCCTCAAGAGTGTATGAAGTGTTGTTTGAAAACTTTTGTTTGGAAAGTGTAAGTGTGAAAAGTTGTTTTTTTTGAAAGAGCAAGTACCCAAGAACCTCTACCTACTCAAAAGAAATTAAGCTGTGTAAATGTCCTTTAGACAGTACTATCCCACTATTGAGAAGTAGGTAGCACCGTCGTTGGAGTTTTCGGGTCAATTCGATTATGGGACATGTGGTCACCAAAGCAATGGTAGGACGCCTTAGCGGTAACCCTAATGTCTTAGTTCATTTTTTATCGAGGCAACCGTTTCGAGGCAACTTTGATCTTTAGACAAGAGGGCGACCTCTAAAACACCCTATACTCAATGACCACGTCGAGGCAACCAAGTGAGGCGTACCCTAGGAGTGGCATGTGCGAGTGTGTCAGGTTTCAGTTATGTTATCTTTGTACATGTTATGGTGAGCTACGATTGATTTTATTTTAAGAGAGATCTTAACATGCATAGCCTAGTTAGCATACATCTAGCAGTTAATAGTTGCGGAAAATAAAACTAAGCTATTACAAGGCGTCAGGTATTTACATCGCCAAAAACAAACCCTTGAAAAAGTAAATTGCAGAAAAGTTAAATGAAAGCGATAAAAAGGGTCCTAATTAAAAGCTATTACATTCCGGGAAACAGATACAATAATAAAAATATGGATCAAAAGTCATACGTGCGAGAAAAATTGGATCGGAGAGTTTTTAGGGTTTTGACCCTTTTTTGAGAAAGATGGAAATTTTTATTATTTATGAATTAAATTAATCCTAAACTAATTAATTAATAAAAAGAAATATTTTTTGGTTTTTTTTTATGTTTTAAGGAAATAAATAAAAAAATAAAATGATTAAAAGTTATTAAAAACCCTAATTCTATGTTAATTTTATTTATTGTGAAAATATTATTATTATGCCTAATTAAAACTAAACAAATTAATTAATTATTTATTTACAAAAAATAATAACAGTGATGAATTTAATAAAAATAATGTTTTTGTATTTTTTGATTTTTATTATGAAAATGTTAAGTATTTTGTTAGCAATTAATTAAGAATAAAAAAAATAAAACAAGCAAAGTAAAATAATGAAAATAATGAAAGGGAAATAGAATAAACCCAGGTGTATTGGGCCCAAAAAGGGGGTCTGAATGGCAATTGTCTGAGCCCAACGTAGGCAGCCTGCTTGACTTTTCCAATTCCTTGCTTGTGCGTTGACTGTGGAGTATGGTGGACATCATCTTGTGACCATTGGATTTGCTTTGAAGCCACTTGGCCGGCATCTGGAGAAGGGCGTATGATGGACCCTGTTTTGAGTGCTACATAACATGAATGTTTTGGGGGACCTGGGACTCGAACCCAGGTCCCAAGGCTCATTGGACGTTCGCTCAACCACTCCACCACGCTGCCTTAATTGTTATGGAAATAAGAAGAAAAAATTATATATGAAATAAATGAATATGTCTGCAAAAATAAAAATAAAAGCGCGTAATTCAAACGGGCCAATGGGAGGGCGACGTCTGGTCGTCTTCTCCAAATTCCTGGTTTTATTACCTGCGGATTTTTATCCGCAGGAAGTTCTGTGGCTTATCTCAAAAATCATCCCTAGGCCATAAAAATTCCATCCAATCACATGGACGTGATCGTCTTTGTCTCCTCATCATCCCTGTAACCATCATTCATCTTGATTTTGCCTATATGGAAAACGCCTAAAACACAAGCGTATGAACCCTAGGTTCGAACATCACGATACAGGGGCCAATAACAAAATTGAATAATGCAATTATGTTAGAAATCAAATGATAAACATGAATATGCCAATGTTTTGAAGAAAAGGTGCAAGAACTGGAAGTTACGGTTTCGTGTTCAGGGCAAAGTTTGAGACAACTTACAGTGCGATGTGGTTGATGAAAAGGCTTGGTTTTTATTGATGTAGCACCACTGGATGTCCAGGAAGAAGGCTACGTTCTCTTTTTGGTTTGAAAGTGTCTGCAATATTGTTCTTGATCTCACACTTTTTCCAGAATTTTTCAGTTTTGGTTTCTTGATTTTAGGCAGCTTCGGGTCGTGAATTAGGTTTTGGAGGCTTGCTTGCATATATGGGAATTGAATTAGGTCAATAGTTGGGCTTTAATCCATGTATATGGGAGAATTAGGTTTGCACTTTTTCACCATTGACAAACTTTCCAAATATGGCCAAATCTAAGATTTTGTGCACAAATAAGCCCTAGCACAATTGGTTAGTTGTCACATGACATATGAAAGTTGTACAAATCACAAAGATACTATTCCATTGATTTTTAGATTTTATTTGAATTATTATAGATTTAAAATGAATTAAATTAATAAAAATTAAATAAAATAGAAAAATAAATGTTTGGTCATGAAATCAAGCATGGGACACGTGTGTGGCATGACAAGGCTGAATCAAGTGGAAGAAAGTGGGCCCTTTTGTCAAAAATTGGAATTTTGAGGATAGTTGACTTTTGCAAATTCATGAAAATTTCCCAACTTCTCCAATGCACAACTTGCTCAATTTTGATCATATGACCATGTTCTTGGACATTTTGGAAAGCTCTTGAAGTCCTCTAACCAATGCCTTTTGTCTTAGGTCATTTGGATTTACCAATCTCAAGTTATGGCCTTTGAATCAAAGTGTACTTTTGTTGACTTTTGAAATTTACCTATAATGTAAAAATTGGTAACTTTGTGTGAGAGACTTTCTTGATCTTGGAGTGTGAAGATGGATTGTAGGAAATTACATCCTCTTCAAAATGAGTATTGGATGGGATTTTTCTGATGAACCATGAAAAAGTTATGCCCTGGTCAAGATACAGTTGACTTTTCTACTGTCCAAAAATAATAACTTTTGCATCTTGATGATTTTTGAGCTATTCTTGTGGAATCATGATCAAGAATTGATCAAATGATGATTGCGACCTCACAATAAGATGTTGACCAAAAATTCTGACTTTTGACTTCAAAATGACCATTTTGCCCTTGCAGTTGACTGTAGGTCAAATGGAGCTTTTGACTGTGCAAATTGGCACTGTGAGTCTTGAAACTTGGCATGTAGGTGCTTGAGAATGTATATAGGCCTATGAGACTTGATTTAACCATTTAAAACCTCAAATTCCTTGAAAGAATCAAAACCCTAATTTCAGCTGTCTTAGGAGGTGGTTTGATTGTACAACCCTTGAGCAATCTTGAGCAATTTGAAGATCATTCTTGACAAATTTTGAGGAATATGGGAGGGAAAATTTTGGGGTACAACAAAGAGCATGGGTGTTCGTTTGGAAGAGGCTATTAGAGAATGGCGCTTGACGAAAGACTAAGGGACAAAGAAGTCATCATACAAATTTTCTCGAAATAAAGAAAGTGAAAAGAATGTTGTTATTGGGGAAAGGAAGATTAAACCACCTAGAAGACATCATCGGTATCAGCAACAGGTTGCTTCTGTGACTCCATTTGTCAATGTAGTTCCAACCACTGTTGCCTATCAAAGACCATCTTCTCAGAGGAATCAAGGGAAAAGTCAGAAGAGATAGGCTTTTGACTCTATTCCAATGAGCTATGCAGAGTTGCTTTCGACTTTGATCCTGAAGAAGTTGGTTTAGACCAGACCATCCTCTGTTATACCCTCACCTTTACCTTGATATTATAAGGAAGACCAGACATGTGCTTTTCATCAGGAAGCACCGGGGAACAATATTGAGAACTATTATCCTTTGAAATCTGGCCTTTTATCCTTTAAATATGTTGGCTGTAACGTGAAATATAATCCTTTATCAAAGCATGAAGGAGAAAATGCTATAAACATGGTTGTTGGTTTTCTAGGGGACTTCCATATTTTTGATATCAACCTGGTTAGAGGAGAATTGGTGAAAATGCATGCTAACCTCTGTGAGTTCAGTTACTATATGCAGGACCGTGCTGGTTGTAGTATTTATAGTATAAATATCCAGGGATGTGATAAGATAAAAGCTGATCTTCAGAAAATGATGGATGAATGCCTCATTCATATAATCAGGCCTAGGTCAGAGTACGAAAGGGATGTGAATATGGTCCTTGGATATCCTGGAGAATTCCATATTTTTAACATGAATCATATGCATGATGATTTGGTGCAGTTGCACACTACCTTCTGTCACATGAATGGTCAAGAAGAACACCATTATGGATCTTTCCGGATTTGTTGTAGATATTCACATGGTGGTTCCATAGTGAGAAAGGGTGTTAATTTGTTATTGGACAATGGTACTGTGATACGGTGGGAGAACTGACTTGAAGGTTTTGCGTTTGATCGCAAATGTTGCGGTTAGTAAGAGTCTCCACCGACTTTTCTTTTATCCAAAAGGAAAGGTGAAAAAGTACAGGAAAGACCTTTGAGATTATTTCTTGAGTTCGGGGGGTAGATTATGAAAAGGGAAGGTATTAGCACCATTTTCATCCATGGTTTTCCATGGGCTCTTAGTTACTTGCTAGATCACTTACTTTTTGTTTGAAATTGTGCTTTGTGTGGTTTTTGAAAGTATTTTGTTAAGAGGCGATTGTTTAGGCAAACTTTGTAATGATTCTTGTTCGTAAGAATGTATACAAAGATGTTAATCTTTTGAAAATGTTTTCAAGTTTGTAAGATGTTTTGAAAGTGTAGGTGTTTGTTTTGAAAATAGCAAGGATGTTTTGTTTTTTAAATTGAGCAAGTAATTAGGAGCATTCTACCTACTCAAAAGTCTTTTATGTTCATTTCCTTTTTCCTTTGACATTGTTATCTTATCATTTGATAAGTAACCCTATCTTTGGATGTAAACGGGACGGGCTTGGGTCATTGTATAACCATGATTAGCAATGTTGTAAGGTATCTTAGCATTCTCTTTTAGGGACTAAGATCATTTGAAAGGCAATATGGATAGCGTCATCGAGGGACTACGATCTTGTATTTTTGCTTGTTTTTGCTAAGATACCTCACATGCGTAATATGGCTATTTTAGTAAGGCAACCAAGTGGATTTACCCTAGGGGTGTTTGTGTGCAAGTGTATTGTTTTCATGCTTGATTTTGACTTTGATTAGGGTTTTCTAAGCATTGGTTTTAGTCTTTCCATACAAACCCTAATTACTAGCATTTGTATATAAAAGCGATAAATTGCGGAATTTAAAATTACCATGCTATTACAATACTTGTGGGAGAGGGGTGTACAAATTATAAATGGGGATTGCAAGAAATCAAAGCCTAATTATCTATTACAACTATATTGAATTTGTACAAGAATTGAAATAAATAATGTACAAAAATGAATAAATATACAAAAATGTAAAATGTAAAGTGAATGGATATTTATTTGGATTTTTAGGGAAAAAGGATTTTTGTTTTAACCTAATTAATTAAAGAAAAATAATTAATTAAAAAGTAAACCTAAATTTACTAAGAAAAGAAATTAAACAAAAAAACTTAATCTATTAATTGATTAAAAAAAATTAAGTTTATAAAAGGAATATTTTTGGTATTTTTGTCTTAAAAATAGTTTATAGTATTATAAAATATTTTTGGTCTTTTTTGCTTTTAAAAATAATATATTTAAATGGTGTAAAAGAAAATAAATAAAACCATAGTTTTCTAATTAAAATTACAAATTAATTGGTAAAATAAATAAAGTATGATTAAGTAAAATAATTTTTTTGTGTAAAAAATAAATAAACTTTATCAAAATATTAATCTAATGTTTTTATATATTTTTTTGATTTTTTAATATTAGGTAAAATATTTAAGAAGATAAATAAAATAAGAAAAAAGGAAATAAAAATGGGCCAGGGTGTGTAAGTGAAACAGGGGGTCAGAAAGTAAAAAAAACAATAAGGCCCAAGGAGGAAGCCCGACGATTGTCCAAAAAGTCAGAATGGGAAAAATATGAATAAAATCAAAAGGGTACCACTGGGGCTCGAACCCAGGTCCCTCAAGTCACAAGCGCGCACTTCTACCACTGGGGTGGCTATACATCCATTTATATAATCAAAACAATAAATATATGATAGTAAACAAGTCCATGGCTTGAACTTCATCTTCAACCTCACGCCCAACCAGAGCCTCTGTATCTTATTCAAATCTCAACAAAAATGAAAACTGTAAACAGGAAACTTGTTGCAAATTTCCTCACGATTTCAGAAATGCAAAACAATAAAATTATAGATCAAAGATAAGCATGAATTTTAATGGCCCTAATCTGAACCCTAAAATTCTCAGGAACTTCAATCTTAAAATTCTCTAAGTTCAAACAAAATTAATAAAAACTATGGACATGGTTAGCTTTAGGACAATGATATCTACATTTTTCATTCACAAATAAACCATTAATGATGCATGTATGAAAAGTTCCAAAGTCAGAAAAATTACCTTGCAAGAGAGTATCGGGTTTGGAGTTTGAGTAGCTTTCAGTGAGTTCCAATGATTGGGTTAGCTTCCTCAAGTTCCCAGGAAGCTAATGGGATGCATAATTTGAGCTGAAAGTACCTGAGGAGTTCTGGAGAAGTCCAAGTGCAAAACTCTTTTTTTGAAAATGGAGGATGGTGGTAATGGTGTTACAGTCTTATAACAGGGTGTGGGATGAGTTCTAAATGATGTTTAGAAACTTTATGAATAAAAAGGCTTGAAAACGCACGAGGGAGATATGAGTTTCAAACTTTTGGTCACATTAGGCAACAATGGAGGTATGTGATGCAATTATGAGCTCTTGGTGTTTTTAGGGGTCAAGCATGCATGGGATTTATGGCAAATGGCTTGTGTATCTATAAGCAAAGAGGTTTGAGTGGTTTTGAAAGTCAGAAGTACAAGTTACAAGTTATTTGCTATGTTACTTGATTTTCAAGAAAAGTGGGAAACCAAGTTTCAATGTGTAGTACAAGCATGGGCTGGGTGATTGTAAGTGTCTAAACTATTTATCTTGTGTTATGAGACATGTATGATCAGAAAAGAACAAGTGCAAGGCTCAAGAACAAGTTTTGTGCAAAAAGTCACTTTATCAAAATGGCATTGTGCACTTTCTTCCCAAAATGGATATAAAGCTTGGCCTTGCATTGAATGCTTGAAATGAGACCTCTAACAGCTGTGTAAGAAATTAATTATGGAGTGCCTAACAAGTTTTAGGCCTGAAAAGTAGAGGTTATGCAACATAACTTTGAATTTTGAATTTATTCATCACAAAATGACTTGTAATTCAAGTGATAAAACCCTAACTTCATCTCTTCGATTCTCCCTACTCAAAAATGATCTCATGGAGTTCTTAGACATTTTGGAAAGCTTGAAATGTGCTCTACAACCCATATTTGAATCACTTTTGAAAATTCCCTTTGGAACTATATGAAAAAGTGCCATGAAATTAGGTCAAAATCCTGACTAAATTAGGGCAAAATTTCACTAAGTGTTTTTGTTTCATGACCATGTATTCTTAAAATTATAACTTGAGATCAAAGTAATTCTGGAAGGAGTTGTGTGAAGAAAAGTTTTAGATTTCATGGAGATGTACAACTTTCATGTTGGAAGTTTCTTTTGAATCAACTTGCATAATGGTGAAAATTTTGCTCAAAGTTGTGAAAAAATAAGAAATTTCCAACTCTTAGAAAAATTTCTAAGTTTAGAAATTTTAAATTTTCAAAATGAAATCTTGAATTTTTGATTTCTGGATGAATAATTTTCATATTTTTACATGCTTTGATGAATTGTGATCTTTGACATTTGAATTTGAACAAAAAGTCAAAGTTTGACTTTTCAGTATATAGTTGACTTTTGATCAGTTGACTGAAAATTCATCTGTCAATCCATTGTTCTTGAGAAATGTTTTGAGCCATGTCATTAGGTAAAAATTATGCAATTGGACTCTTGAGATCATGCCTTAAACCAATTGATCATTTGGTAGGTCAAAAATAAAATAATTACCCTTTCCCAGTCAAAACCCTAATTTTGACCATTTGCCCTTTTGGAGATTTGATCAAATTGCTTGAGGAATTGTGGTCCAAACTTGATCAAATGATACATATGAGTTTAAAATTTTGATTTGGTTCAAAAATTATGAAGTTTGACTGTAAATTGGCCATAGTTGACTTTTTCCCCAATATAGCTGATTTTTAGGTCAACTGCTCAATTGACTGAGCAAAAGTGTGATCCAAGACTTGAAACTTGGCATGAGAAATCTTGGGAATCCATAATGATCTATGAAAGTAATATGGGGAATTGGAAGTTCAAATATCCTTGTGCAATCTCAAATCCTAATTTTGGTCATCAGTGCTTAAGGAGGTGTCTTGAGCTGATCAACCCTAATGCAGTCTTGAGTCAAAGGAGATCTTGTGAGTAAATTCTTGATAAATGAGAGGGAAAATATTGGGGTACAATAGCTGACCCTGTTCAATCTTCTTAAGCCTGAAGACTTAGATTGGCGAGTTTTTCCATTCGTGACTCGAAGGTGGAAGATGATTGGACATTAGAGTGCCCAGAAATTTGCACTTGGTGATGTGATGGGTGATGGTATAGGGAATGGGCTTAAAGATGCCACTGGAAGGGATGATGGAAAGTTGTTGGAAATGGGCTTGTAGATGCCATCCAGAAATGATTGTTGAACCATATTTGTAAGCTGAATCTGAAGGAGTATCAGAATGGCATCCGTGTCTAGAGTGTATCTGAACTGTGTTTGAAGATTGAATATGAATGAGTATCAGGATGGAATTCGTGTCTGGAGCGTATCTGAACTATATCTGAAAGTTGAATCTGAATGAGTATCAGGATGGCATCCGTGTCTGGAGCGTATCTGAACTGTATCTGAATATTGAATCTGAATGAGTATCAGGATGGCATCCATGTCTGTAGCGTATATGAACTGTATCTGAAGGTTGAATCTAAATGAGTATCAGAATGGCATCCGTGTCTGGAGTGTATCTGAACTGTATCTGAAGATTGAATCTGAATGAGTATCAGGATGGCATCCGTGTCTGGAGCGTATCTGAACTATATTTGAAGGCTGAATTTGAATGAGTATCAGAATGGCATCCGTGTCTGGAGCGTATATGAAATGTATCTGAGAGTTGAATCTGAATAAGTATCAGAATGGCATCCGTGTCGGGAGCGTATCTGAACTTTACCTGAAAGGCCTTTGAACATTGTTAATGGTAGCTACTGACTAATCTTATCCTATAAAGGGTAAAATGTTAGCTAATATGTAATGTCATGTTGTATGAAATGCATGGTGTAAAGAGATTGTGATACATGCATTCGTGTTATCGATGTTTATGATATATGGATGCAATGTATACGTATGTGAGCTAATATGCTGCACTGCTTGTTTGAATTGGGGAAAATAAATCCCCAAATGCTGCTAAGGATACGGAGTGCAAGTCTTCATGTTTTAAAGTGTTGATGAATTCCCGCTTAGAGAAATAAACTCTGTTGTAAGGGGAACGCCATGTACTGCTTGTGAAATCCTATTGGGAAATCCTGAGAAATTTGGCGACTTCTAATGGAGAGTGATAACTGGAAGTTTTATTTTGCTGGGGATTAAACTGCACACTATGGAGGATTTTATGGAATAACTTAAAGATATTTCCCTATCTCTTAAAGCCATTAGTGATTGTATTTCTATTTTGTTCATTTGTAAATGGTAGTTACGTTCAAATGCATATGTTCAAAAATAAATCATTGGACATTTTCGTAAACAAACACCAGAGTAAAGAAAAATAGATAGTTTTGCACTTCCAAAGGGATATCTTTGTATTGACTTTGATTAAGTATTTTTGTACAATGAGACAACCATTCTAGTAAGAGAATGCCGTCATAAAAAAAATGAAAATTTGATACAAAGAAAAGATAGCTATGTGAAATAATCTTATGGGGTTCCTATTCTGCTATAGCATTCGTGTCTCTGAGCATCTTATCTATTTGTTGCCTTGTCCAAAGCTGATTGAATTGATCAGAACCGTCGAGTTTGTAGGTTGTCCGTAAGGTGATCCAACAGGACATAGTTGTACACTTTAATTCCCTAACTTTTTCCTGGACCTCCCTTTCGGGTTTTCAGTCCACCGGGATACCCTTTTTGGCCCAAGCCGCCCTTTCGGGTTTTCAACTTGCCGGGTGTACAGATTTTTTGTTTTATCCCTAATTTTTCCCGAACCTTTTTGATTCGCCGGGATGTCCTTGTTTTTCCCAGGTGTGTCAACCTAGCGGGTTTCTTATGCATAATATCTTTTGACTATGTCCGCGTTCACAGGATGTGGCAGGTCGTCGCCATCCATAGTGGTTAAGATCATTGCTCCACCAAAGATTATGCTTTTGATTACAAACGGTCCTTCATATGTAAGAGTCCACTTGCCCATGGGATCACCTTGCGGTAGTATGATACGTTTGATCACCAAATCCCCGACTTAATACACTTGGTGTCTGACCTTTGTGTTGAAAGCCTTGATCATCCGTTTTTGATACATTTGACAATGACAGACAATAGTAAGCCTTTTCTCATCAATCAAGTTCAATTGATCAAGTCGAGTCTGGATCCAATCGTCTTCGTTCAGCCTTGCATCCTGCATAATTCTTAGAGAGGGGATATGAACCTCAATAGGCAAAGACAACTTCCTTGCCGTATACCAAAGAGTAGGGTGTTGCCCCAGTTGATGTGCACGCTGTGGTACGATAATCATGGAGAGCGAATGGTAGCATCTCATGCCAGTCTTTGTATGTGACTGTCATTTTCTGTATGATATTTTTAATGTTCTTATTTGCAGCTTCGACAACACCATTCATCTTGGGCCGGTAAGGGGAAGAATTGTGATGATGGATCTTGAATTGCTCGCATAGGGCGGTGATCATAGTATTGTTTAAATTGGTACCATTGTTTGTGATGATCCTCTCTGGGATACCATACTGACAAATGAGATTTTGCTTGATGAACCGGGTGACAACATTCTTGGTAACAGAAGCGAAAGAAGCCGCCTCAACCCACTTTATGAAATAGTCAATGGCCACCAAGATGAAGCGGTGTCCATTAGAGGTTGTTGGCTTGATTTCCCCAATCATATCGAGGCCCCACATAGAAAAGGGCCTAGGAGCCGTCAGGACATTCAGAGGAACCAGAGGTACGTGCACGTTGTCAGCATAGATCTGACACTTGTGGCAGGTTCGAGAGTGTTGATATCAATCTGCTTCCATGGTAGACCAGTAATAGCCTGCCCGTAGGATCTTCTTTGCCATCGTATGCCCACTGGAATGGGTTCCAAAAGTGCCTTCATGTAGATCAACCATGATCTTTTCTGCCTCAACCTTGTCTATGCAATGGAGCAAAACAGAGTCATGGTTGCATTTATAGAGAATGACATTACTAAGGAAGAACTTAGCAGAGAATCTCCTTAAGAACTTCTTATCATTGACTGAAGCTCCTTCCGGATACTCTTGAGCCTCAAGATACCTCTTGACTTCGTGAAACCAAGGCTGGTCCACTATTTCTTCAGTATTAATCTCGTGACAGTGGGCTGGTTCATCCATTCGTTCAATGGTGACCTGGGGAGTTTCGTTATCCCATTTAAGTTTAAATATGGATGACATTGTGGATAGTGCGTCTGCTAGCTGATTTTCTTCTCGCGGGAAATGCTCGAAGGTAATCTTCTCAAAATGTGGGATCAATGCCAGCACATGTTCTTTGTAGGGGATAAGGTTAGGGTGTTTGGAGTCCCATTCTCCTTTGATCTGGCTGATGACCAAAGCTAAATCTCTGAATACATTTAAGGATTTAATCCCACAATCTATGGAAGCTTTGAGACCAAAGATGCACACTTCGTATTCTTCCATGTTGTTTGTACAATTGAAGAAGAGTCTTGTCGTAAAGGGAGTATGACATCCTTCAGGAGATATGAGTACATCACCAATACCATTTCTGAGTGTGTTGGATGCCCCATCAAAAACCAGGGTCCATCGGGATCCTTGTTCAGGTCTGTCATGTGGTCTGAATTCTTCACAGTTGTTTACCATCGTGATGTCTTCATCGTGGAATTCGAACTTCATGGGCTGGTAGTCACCCACAGCTTGATGATCAAGGTGATCAGCTAGTACACTTCCCTTTATTGCTTTCTAGGTAGTATACTGTATGTCATATTCTGTCAGGATCATCTTCCATCTCGCTATTCTCCAAGAGAGATCAGGTTTTTCGAAGATGTATTTTATTAGATCCATTTTGGATACCAATAAGGTAGTATGGGTCAACATATATTATCTTAGCCGGCGAGCAGCCCATTCCAGAGCACAACAAGTTTTCTCCAGCAGTGAATATCTTGTTTCACAGTCGATAAACTTTTTGCTCAGGTAATAAATAGCATGCTCTTTTCTTCTAGAATCGTCATGCTGCCCCAGTACACACCCCATTGAATTTTCCAAAACAGTTAGATACATGATCAATGGTCTTCCCTCGACTGGTGGCATCAAAATAGGAGGCTCTGGTAGGTACTCTTTGATATTGTCGAAAGCAGTTTGGCACTCATCATTCCACTTGACTACTTGATCTTTCTTTAGTAATTTGAAGATTGGTTCACAATTAGCTGTTAGGTGAGAAATGAATCTGACAATGTAGTTTAACTGTCCCAAGAATCCTCTAACTTCCTTCTTAGTACGAGGAGCAGGCATCTCTTGTATTTCTTTCACCTTGGCAGGATCCACTTCAATACCTTTATTGCTGACAACAAAGCCTAGGAGTTTAACGGATCTCACCCAAAATGTGCATTTATTTGGGTTCAACCTCAGCTTGTACTTCTTTAGCCTCTCAAACAGTTTCTATAAATGATCAAGATGCTCTTCTTCTGTTTGAGATCTATCTATCATGTCGTCCACATAGACTTCTATTTTGTGATGTATCATGTCGTGAAATAGAGCTACCATGGCACGTTGATAGGTTGCCCCAGCATTCTTCAGCCTGAATGGCATAACCTTGTAGCAGAATGTGCCCCACTGTGTGACAAAAGTTGTTTTCTCCATGTCCTCAGGCGCCATTTTGATTTGGTTGTAGCTTGAGAAACCGTCCATGAAGGAAAACACTTTATGCTGTACTGTATTGTCAACTAGAATATCAATTTGGGGAAGTGGGAAATCATCCTTAATGTTCGCTCGATTCAAATCTCTATAGTCAACGCACATTCGTACCTTGCCGTCCTTTTTAGGCACGAGAGCAACATTGGAAACCCATTACGGATAGGAGGTGACGACCAAGAATCCGGTGTTGAATTGTTTCATGACTTCTGCTTTGATCTTTGTGATACGGTAGCAGAACCGACTATTTTGAAAATGTTGGTTTGCATTTTGCGTTTGTGTTTGCAAAATGTCGCGGTAAGCAAGAGTCGCCACTGACTTTTATTTTATCCAACTGGAAAGGAAAAAAGCACAGAAAAATTCCTTTTTTCGAGATTTTGAGTACGGGGGTAGATTATAGAAAGGGAAGGTATTAGCATCCTTTCTATCCATGGTTTTCCATGGTCTCTTAGGTACTTGCTCATCTTTTTTTAAAATTGCTTGTGTTTGTTTTGAAAAGTTTTTGTTTTACTTCGTTTTAACCCTTGCTTCTGTCTTCAAGAGTGTTACGAAGTTTGTTTTTGAAAACTTTGTTTAAAAAGTGTTTGGTGTGAAAAAAGTTTGATTTTTGAGCAAGTACCTACTAGCATCTACCTACTCGAAAAAAGATTGTTTATGTTCTTGTTTCCTTTAGACAATGTTATCCTACTATTTAGAAATAGGTAGCACCGTCGTTGGAGTTGTAAGGGTCAATTCAAAAAGGGACGTACGATCACTAAAGCAACGTTAGGACATCTTAGTAATAACCCTAGTGTCTTAAGATCATATTCGAGGCAACATTTCCGAGGCAACCTTTCCGAGGCAACATTTCTGAACGGGACTTTTGATCTTTGTTAGACAGGAGGGCGACCACTAAAACACCCTACACTTAATGATCGTTTACCGAAGGCAACCGAAGTGAGAGTATACCCTAGGAGTGCGCATGTGTGAGTGTTTTGATTTCAAGTTATTATCTTTGCACATTAGGGTTTGCTAGCCATTTTAAATTAACATGCAATCTTGTCATACAACCCTATTAACATACATCTAACAGTTAATATTTGCGAGAATTAAAATGCGAGAAATAAAAACTACGATATTACAAGGCTTTGGGGTAGGAGTTAATTACATAGCCAAAAAACCCGTAAAAGACGCTAAATAAAGAAAATCCTAATTAAACTATTACATACCGTGACCATTTACATTAATATTGCAAAAAAAAAAAGTAAATGCGCGCGATGAATCGAGAGCGAGAAAATTAGGATTTTGACCCCAACTACCTAATTGTAACCTTAAAAGGAAAATCATTTTTTTGTGTTTTTGTGATTATTTTAAGAAAACAAAGTCTAATTTGAACAAATAAAAAAAACTAATTACTAATTAATTTAAATTTTAGAAAAATAATTAAATCAACCTATTTTTTGTATTTTTTTGTTTTATTTAGGAAAGAAATAAAAATTAAGTCACATTCTAACCCTAATTTTTCTAATTGAATATATAGAAAAGTTAGAATTAACCTAAATTAAATTAAACTAATATTGAATTTAATTTGATAAAATAAAAAAACCTAACTCTAAATTTGTGAAATTTGATTTTATGATTTTTTTGAAAGAGAAATTAATTTTGGTTAGAAAATAATTAAACTAATTAAATTAAATAAAAGAAAATAAAAAAGAAAGAATAAGAATGGGCCTGTGGTAAATAGCAAAGGAGGGGGTGTGGATGGAAAATCTGGGCCCACAAACTCCTAGGCCCTTTTGACTTTTCCAATCTCATTAGTGCGCTTGACTCATGCCTATGGTGGACCTTCATTGGGAAGGCCTTAGATCTGGCTTGTTGAAGATCTGCTGGCTGGGTGTTGACGATGTATGGTGGGCTTATTGTATACATGTGTACCTGATTATACAAGAAAAAATAATAGGAAGAAAAGTTGGGACCTGGGGATCGAACCCAGGCCCTTAGGTATTCTCACGCTGCATGATGACCAACTGAGTTGGCCTGGTTATTTGTACAAATAATGACAAGTAATTATTATATGATACAAACAAAAAGTGATATTTCAAAACGCACGAAAATTGAATGGGCAAGTCAGGGAGTGCCACGTTACTTTCTTCTTCCTCCCACCGTCGTGTTAGCCCTGGAAACTTTTACCTACGGTCACCTGGGTGTAGGTACAACCTTGTGCTTCTCGAAAATCTCATATAGGCATGATAAATCACAACCATCGGTACCAATCAACCCGTTGGAACCTCACGAGCATCATGGTACCATTATCCATGCCTAATTTTTCCTGTATGCAAAACCCCTAAAAACAAAGCATGAACCCTAGCCATGGCACTTTCGTGCTCAATCAGCAAAAACGAAATTAAATGTAACCATTAGCTTGCAAATAACTCAAGGATTAAGAATATGCTAATAAATCATGTTAAAGATGCCAGAATTAAGATATGCGAATTCAAGAAAAGGGATGAACCGCGTGACTCTTACAGTGTGATTCTGGACGTGGGGACGCTTGTTAATGGTTGCAATATGGTCCAGAGATATCCAGCAGACGGTTGAAGTATCTTGATGCAAACTGAAACCCTAATTTGAGGTAGACTGTCTTAGGAGAGAGTTTCTTTGGTCAACCCTTGGGCTTCCTTGAGTAATTTGAGGACCTCACTTGAAATTTATTGAGAAATATGGGAGGGAAAATTTTGGGGTACAACAGCTGCCCCTGTTTAATCTTTTTAAACCTGAGGATGTAGATTGGCTTGTCTGCCTTTCGTGATCCAAAGGTGGAAGATGATTGAACACTAGAGTGCCCATAAATTTGCACTCGCATGAAGTGGTACCTGTCTTGTGATATCGGGAATGGGCTTATAGATGCCATTTGGAAGTCAATGACGAAATATCGTCTTAAAGATGCCATCAGAAGAGGTGTTGATCGCATAAGAGATTCCTTTGCGAGAACCCGGATACCTGTTGATGAGGAGGATTTCACTGGGGAATGTTGGTCTTTGTCTTGAGAGAAAATAGAATTTTAGGAGCTTCAGTTGTCCGTTATTCTACTGGGGAACCATCTCTTAGTCGAGGAAGTGAAAATGAACTACTATCTGGTCGTGCTCCAAGCTTTACAGTAATTTGCTGAGAAAAATAAGACCGACTGCTATCTGGTCGTGCTCTAGGCTTTGCAGTGACTTACTGGGGAGATGAGATTAGACTTGCTATTTGGTCGTCTTTCAGGCTTTGAAATTTCTCAATTCTTATCTGGTCGTGCTCCAGGCTTCAGAAGGAATCAAGTGGTTATCCGGTCGCATCTGGGCTTCAACTTGAATTTAAGGCATACTAATATCCGGTCAATTTCCGAGATTCATAGTAATTGGCCGAGTAAACTGCTATTTGGTCGAATTCCAAGCTTCGCAGTACTTTATACTATTATCTGGTTGTGTCCCAGGCTTCAGTATCCTTTGCCGCTATCTGGTCGTGATCCAGGCTTCACGGTGTCTTGTACCATTATCTGGTCGATTCCAGGCTTCATGGTATCTTTTATTGCTATCTGGTTGATTTCTAGGCTTCACAATAACTTGCTGAGGGTTAAGCTGTTTTCCGGCTGATTTTCGGGCTTCAAAGCTTGTATTTAAGACATACCACTATCTGGTCAATTCCAGGCTTCATAGTATTTTGGAGAAGTCAAGATATTATCCGGTCGATTTTCGGGCTTCATAGCTTGAACTAGAATAGAAATCTTAGTATCGATTTAACTGAACTAGAGAAAACTTGTGAGAACTTGATTGTATCTTTCCTTGAAAGGTAAAGAGTTAGTCGTATGTAATGTCATGATGTATGAAATGTATTGAATAATAATGTTCTCAAAACAAATGAGATTATGTTGTATGATGCATATGTGCATGCCATGATATATGGATATGCAATGTTCTTGTGACGTCTTCCGGCTGGGGAGAATAAATCCCGGACTGCTGTCGGAGAGTATAAGGAATCGAGTTCTTCGTTCTTGTTGGGGATAGTGACCGAAGATGATTAGCTGGAGAGTTGCGTCCGTTCTGCTTGAGAATAAATTGCGAGGAGAGACTCTGTTTGAGAATAAACCTGTGGGATAATGACTATGTGGGGAAGAGAGATACTCTGTTGGACGATCTGCCGATTTGGAGAAATAAACTCAGCTGGGGATGAGCTTTTGTTACTGGTGATATATAAACTCTACTTGGGGAGAATTTTGTTGACTCATTCGCGATTATGAACCTCGGTTGGGTAAAGCTAACACCACTGTCTTTGGACACTTCCTACTCTACGGGGAGTGTATGTAACTTTAGTCATATTCTCTAGATGGCTTTATCCCTGCACCTGGTGGGTAGAGCAACTGTAAGGTTTGGATACTTCTTGTTTTCCCCTGTTCCTGGAATTACGAGTAATTGTCTTTTGTTTCTTATGTAAATATTTATGAGCAACAATTATTTTCAAATGCATATATCAAAAAATGAATCATTGGACGTTCTCGCAAAACAAAACAGAAAAAAGAAAAAAGCAAGTTGAAATTTCTTGTGGAAACGAATTGTATTGATTTTGAAGTTGGCCTGTAATAGGGGTTTTGTACAAGAAACTGACGTCCTAGTAAGAGAACGCCACCGAGGGAACATAAATTATACAATTTGTGTAAAAGAAAGAAAAACATCTATATGAAATAATCCCACTGGGTTCCAACTCTGCTATTGCCTTTATATCTTCGAGCGTCTCATCACTTCGCTACTTGCTCGAAGGTAGATCATATTGATTGGCGTCGTCCGAGCTTGATAGTCGATACTGAAGTCTGGTTGCAAGATGATCCAATGAGACATAGTGTTATGCTTTAATCGCTAATTTTTCCTGGACCGCCCTTTCGGGTTTTCAGTCCACCGGGATACCCTTTTTTGCCCAAGCCGCCTTTTCAGGTTTTCGACTTGCCGGGTGTACAATTTTTTTAATATTTTCATCCCTTACTTTTGCCCGAACACTTTTGGTTCGCCGGGAAGCCCTTATTTTTGCCTAGGCCAGTTAACCTAGTGGGTCTTTGATTATGCATTGTATTTTTTCACTATGTCTGCATTGACAGGGTGAGGAAGGTCATCACCATACATGGTGGTTAGAATCATAGCTCCTCCCGAGAAAATGTTCTTAACCACAAATGGCCCTTCGTATGTGGGGGTCCATTTGCCCCTGGGATCACCTTGCGGCAGTATGGTGCACTTGATTACTAGATCCCCGACTTGATATTCTTGTCGTCTGACTTTCTTGTTAAATGCCTTGATCATTCGCTTTTGATACGTCTGACCATGACAAATAGTAGTAAGTCTCTTTTCATCAATTAAGTTCAGCTGATCAAGCTGGGTCTGGATCCAGTCGTCCTCGTACAAACCTGCATCCTTCATAATCCAGAGAGAGGGTATCTGGACTTCGATGGGTAGGACTGCCTCCATGCCATACACCAGAGTGTAGGGTGTTTCCCCTATCGAAGTCTGTGCTGAGGTACGGTACCCATGAAGAGCGAATGGTAACATCTCGTGCCAGTCTTTGTATGTCACTGTCATCTTCTGCACAATCTTCTTGATATTCTTATTAGCTGCTTCAACAGACCCATTCATCTTTGGCCGGTAGGGAGAAGAGTTGTGATGCTGAATCTTGAACTGTTTGCAGAGCTCGGTGATCATCGTATTGTTCAGATTTGTACCATTGTCCGTAATGATCCTCTCTGGTACACCGTATCGACAGATCTGATTGTGTCGGATAAACCGCGCCACGACATTCTTGGTTACTGTAGCAGAGGAAGCTGCCTCAACCCACTTCGTAAAGTAATAAATAGCTACCAGAATGAAATGATTCTCGTTCGACGCAGTAGGTCTGATCTCACCTATCATGTCGATTCCCCACATTGCGAAAGGCAAAGGAGCCGTCAAAACATTCAGAGGAACTGGAGGTACATGCACCTTATCAACATAGACTTGGCACTTATGACAGGTCCGAGAATGCTGATAACAATCGGCTTCCATAGTGGACCAATAATATCCTTCCCGTAGGATTTTCTTCGCCATGGTATGTCCACTGGAATGAGTTCCGAAGGTACCTTCATGTAACTCGGCCATAATCCTTTCTGCCTCGCTTTTTTCCATACATCGCAGTAAGGCTGAATCATGGTTACGCTTGTAAAGGACGCCATTATTGATGAAGATCTTTGCAGCGAACCTTCTCAAGAACTTCTTATCATTAACAGATGCAACCTCGGGGTACTCTTGAGTCTCAAGATACCTCCTTACCTCGTGGAACCAGGGTTTATCTGTTACCTCTTCAGTCTCAATATCACAGTAATGTGAGGGTTCATCCAACCTCTCAATGGTAATCTGGGGAGCTTCATTGTCCCATATGACTTTAAACATAGAAGACAAGGTAGCTAGCGCGTCCGCTAACTGGTTCTCTTCTCTGGGGAAATGTTCAAAGGTTATCTCCTCAAAGTGCGGGAGCAACGTCAATTCATACTCTTTGTAAGGAATAAGATTTGGGTGCTTCGTATCCCACTCGCCTTTGATCTGACTGATCACTAGAGCAGAATCTCCGAATACACTCAAGAACTTAATCCTTAGGTCAATAGCAGCTCGAAGACCCAGGATACATGCTTCATAATCCTCCATATTGTTGGTGCAGTTAAAACATAATCGGGCGGTGAACGGATTATGACAACCCTCACGAGATATAATTACAACACCGATACCATTACCCAACGCATTTGAAGCTCCATCAAAATACAAAGACCATTGGGATCCTTCCTCAGGTCCTTCATCCGGTCCAGGTTCTTCACAGTCGGTCACCAACATAATGTTCTCATCCGGGAACTCGAAATTCATGGACTGGTAGTCATCCACTGCCTGATGCGCCAAATGATCCGCCAAAACACTCCCCTTGATTGCTTTTTGGGTTGTGTATTGGATGTCATACTCGGTTAAGATCATCTTCCATCTTGCTATTCTTTCAGACAAGGCGGGCTTTTCGAAGATATACTTGATTGGATCCATCTTTGATATTAATAGGGTAGTGTGAGTCAGCATATACTGTCTCAGCCGGCAAGCAGCCCATGCAAAAGCGCAGCAAGTTTTCTCGAGTAATGAGTATCGGGTCTCATAGTCGGTAAACTTTTTGTTAAGGTAGTAAATAGCATGCTCTTTTCGGCCAGACTCGTCATGCTGCCCCAGCACGCACCCCATTGAATTGTCGAGTACTGTCAAGTATAAGATCAAAGGTCTTCCTTCAACTGGAGGCATTAGGATAGGTGGCTCTTGGAGGTATTCCTTGATCCTTTCGAAAGCGGTCTGACATTCATCATTACATTTTACCACTTGATCTTTCTTCAGCAGCTTGAAGATTGGCTCACAAGTAGCAGTCAGATGTGAAATGAATCGGGCGATATAGTTCAGACGTCCCAAAAAGCCTCTAACTTCCTTTTTTGTGCGGGGAGCCGACATCTCCTGTATGGATTTTACCTTGGCAGGGTCCACCTGAATACTTTTTTCACTGACGATGAAACCTAATAGCTTACCAGACCTTACCCCGAAGGTGCACTTGTTCGGGTTCAACCTCAGCTTGTACGTCTTCAACCGGTCGAACAATTTCTGGAGATGGTCAAGGTGCTCTTCCTCAGTCTGGGACCTTGCTATCATATCATCAACGTAAACCTCAATCTCATGGTGAATCATTTCGTGGAACAAAGCGACCATGGCGCGCTGATAAGTTGCCCCAGCATTCTTCAACCCGAAAGGCATTACCTTGTAATAGAAGGTGCCCCACTGTGTAACGAAGGTTGTCCTCTCCATGTCCTCGGGGGCCATCTTAATCTGATTGTAACCAGAAAAACCATCCATAAAGGAGAAGATCTTATGTTGCGTAGTGTTGTCGACCAGAACATCGATATGGGGAAGTGGGAAATCATCCTTGGGGCTCGCCCTATTCAGATCTCTATAGTCCATACACATCCGTACCTTACCATCTTTCTTAGGCACCGGAATGACGTTGGTAACCCACTGCGGATAAGAAGTAACAGCTAAAAATCCCGCGTCGAACTGTTTCATGACCTCAACTTTGATTTTCTCAGACATCTCAGGACGCATACGGTGAACCTTCTATTTTACCAGAGGACAATTTTCTTTGGTTGGCAGGCGGTGTACCACAATATCAGTGTCCAAACCAGGCATATCTTCATAAGTCCAGGCGAAGATCTCAACATAGTCGTGTAGCTTCTGTGTCAACCATTGCTTGACACTAGGCTCCAGATTCGCACCTATCTTGACCTCTTTCATGTCTTCCTATGTACCCAAATTCACTGATTCAATTGGCTCTTCATGAGGCTGTATGGCCCTTTCTTCCTGCAGTAACAGTCTAGCAAGTTCTCTGTGCACCTCACAATCATCCTCACCTTCTTCCTCAGCTTGGTTGATCGGATTTTCGAAGTCATAACTAGCAGTAGCAGAGTCGTTATCAATGGGATCCAGAGTGGATATGGATCTGCATTATGATATGTGAGTGTGTGTAAGAGAATAGTTGTTTTTGATAAAGCGAGAGACAAAAAAGAAAAACAAGGAGCGCAAAATTTGTAATGCAAGAAACGTCCAATGCTTTATTAATGATATATGAAAATGAAAAATAATAGGCTCTCATAAGCAAAGCCAAGGTGCCTCGGGCAAGGCACTGGGCCGTAAAGTTTTAAATTGTCTATTACAACTCTTAAAACAAAAGTCAGTTACTGTGGAATAAAAGAAACAGGTATGAAGTCTTTCGCCGCCCAGTTGTTCAATCCACCATTGGTGGTAGGGTAGATCCAGTTGTCAATGTCGGAATCTTCTTCACCATCTTCAACCGCATTAAGTCCCTGATTGTTGATGTGCAAAGGAGGTCTTCCAATCCGCGCACGCCTAACAGCCCTTTGTGCCCCTGTAGTAAAGCCCAAACCAAATTTGTCAGTTTTGTGCGTGAAATCAAGGAGCTGACCCCAATTTGCACCCCCACCTTTTTCAACTACAACCCTAACATCCTTGAGGGAAGCCATCTTCATCGGAGGTTTGTCATTAGCAACTTCAGTCGACGCCAAAGTCTGAGGGACCTCTTCAAAGTTCTGACAAGGGGTTTCGATGAACTCTCCATCCATCTCCATATAGCGAAAGGAATTGAGATGACTCACAATGTACTCCTCTTCACCTTGTACTGTGACATATTTCCCCTTTACCAGATGTTTCAACATTTGATGGAGCGTGGAAGTCACTGCCCCAACCTTATGAATCCAAGGGCGACCCAACAAGCTAGAATATGATGGTCTGATATCCATCACGTAGAAAGTGGATGCAAAAGTATGAGAGCCAACTTTGACAGGGACGTCCACCTCCCCGTGCACCATCCTTTTTGACCCGTCGAAAGCCCTGACCACAATATTACTCTGCTTTAGAATCAAACCTTCACAGTCCAGACGGTCTAATGCTTTCTTTGGCAAAACATTCAATGAGGACCCGATATCCACCAGCACATGGACCATAGTAGTGCCCCTGCACTCGATCGAGACGTGCAGAGCATCATTGTGATTTCTTCCTTTAGCAGTCAGATCTGCATCTGAGAAACCCAGCCCATTATCGACAGTCAAGCTAGCTATGCAATCTTTGAATTGATCGACTGAAGTTTCCTGCGGCACATGCGCAGTTTTGAGGAAAGCAATTAAAGCCTTTGCATGGGCTTTAGATCACAATAACAAGGATAACATGGAGATTTGTGACGGGGTCTGCCCCAGCTACTCGACTACATTGTAGTCGCTTTTCTTGATAATCTTCAGAATTTCCTCTATCTCCTGCTTAGAGGTTTCTACAATGATCTTCTTAGGTGCCTCCGTCCGGGCAGGCTCACCTGTGATTTCTTTGCCCCGAGTTCTAGATGGCTCGGTGACAGGGGTGATAACTAGAATAAGAACTGAGATGGTAGCTGATGTACCAGCAGATGGAATGACAACAGGTTTGTGAACAGTCGGAGGGGAAATCTCGGGAGAAAAGAGTTTTCCGCTTCTAGTGACCTTGCTAGCCCCGACAATATTGCTGACATCAGCATCAACTTCCTCACTTTTTGAGTCTTGCTTAACTCCATGGTAATACACATCAGCACCATAGTGCTAAGGGACAGCCTTATCCGAAGTGTATATGATAGGACCAGGGATAGTAATTATTAACGGGGCAATTCTTGGGATGGATGTAATTCTAACAGGCTTTCTCGAGGAAGCCTTGGAAGGATTGGTGGAAATGGTTATGATGGCGACATCTTGAATGGGAACCAACAGAATCATAGTCTTTTCGAAAGGGATCTCTTTGTTATCCATTAGGCGCTGAACACCTGATTTCAATAAGTGGCAACCAGCAGGCACAATTGAACATAGGTGGCAACCTTCACCACAGCCCAGAAATAAACCGGCCAACAACAAATTCTTCTTAACTGTCACCAAAGGAGTAGAAATTTCTTCCATGGAGGTCACAAATAAATCATTGTCCACAACATTTACTCCATGTCCATGCTTGGGCATGGGAGAAGTTATGACGTTGGGCTTCTCCGGAGCGTCAAACTCAATCTCTTTGGCTTCGATCAAAACTTGTACCTTGTTTTTCAAAGCCCAACAGTTGTTTGTATCATGACCTAGACTTTCGGAATGATAGGCGCAGCAGGCATTTGGGTTATAGTGAGGAGATGTGGTGTTGGGGTACTTCGGGGCTTCCCTCAGAGTTACCATATTGGTCTTCACTAATTGTGGTAGAATTTAAGACAAGGTCATATTGAGCCGAGTGTACTGCCTCTGTGGCCTTTCCACCCTTTGTTGATTGGTGCGTTATGGAGCAACTGTGGGTCTTGATATCACTACTGCATTTACTGCTTGACGGTGTTCAGGTCTGCTTTGGCCCCTCGAGCCGTAGATTGCACTAGCTTCTTTCTTACTGGTGAAAGGCTTCTTCACTGCACTTGATGAAGTATCCTTCTGTATCTTACCACTTCGGATACCAGCTTTTACTCTCTCTCCAATCAAGATGAACTTAGTAAACCCAGATGATGAACTGCCGATCAGATGATTGAAAAATGGACCAGATAGCGTCCCTAGAAACATGTCAACCAACTCCCTGTCTGACAAAGGGGGTTGGACTCTTCTAGCCAAGTCTCTCCACTTTTGAGCATAGTCCTTAAAACCTTCACTTGCACCCATAGACATACCCTGAAGCTGAGTACGAGTGGGAGCAAGGTCAGTGTTATACTGATACTGCTTGTAAAAAGCAGCAGCAAGGTCTTCCCAGTTCCAGACATTAGCTCCTTCCAATTGATAGAACCATTCAAGCTGAGTCCCTGACAGACTATCTTGAAAGAAATGCACCCACAAATTTCTATCAACAGTGTGGGGTTGGATTTTTCTGACATACGAGCGGAGATGGAGTTTTGGACAAGATACTCCATCGTACTTGGCAAAAACCGGAGCTTTGAACTTATGAGGGATCACCACTCCAGACACCAATCCCAGTTCTCCGAAATCCAAACCAGCGATCTTCTAAATCTCCATAGCACTCAGACGGTCTTCTAGCTGCTTGTATCTATCCTCAGCAGGAGGATATTGCTCATCATTGTAATCTGTATCATTATTGGAGATTGCAGGACTGGGGCCCTTTTCTTCTTCTTGGTTCTCCCCTTCTTTGGATGAAGAGGTCAGATCAGCTTGCTGTTTCAACCTGTCCCCAAACCTTTTGCCCATATTCAGAAGAACAACCTTCTTCTTCTTCTACTTCTCTTTCAGAATGAGAGATTTTAGATACTCTTGCCCTTTAGCCAAGCTCAAGAACATCTGTTGGAATTGGGCGTTTTGTGCATGAAGATCTTTGATGGCTTGAACAGAAGACATTTTATGCTGAAATAAACAACGAAGAAGATGAGAAACCTGTAATGGTACCTGTAATGATGTGCATGATAATGGGATGCGTATGTAATGATTTCAAAGACTTTGGGAGATTTAAATTTGCAAACTAAAAATAAACAAACTTTATTAGATTAACTTGTAAAAAGGTTCAACAATGCCTTTAAGGCGTTACAAAGAAATAAATGGAAAACAAATCTAAAACTAGAAAAGCAAAATCAAAAGTCCCATGGACGCTTCCTCTTTGTGCCGACGTAGTCATTGATCGTTCTTTCTTCCTCGAGATGCCTGGTGAGCTTCAAGATCATCCTTTCTTGCTCATGGTACTTCTCCCGGTAGGTATCCCTTTCCTCTTTCAACTGAATCCAAGACCTCTGCAATTCCCCAGGATCAGTGGGCATGTAAGGGTAAAGAACTGTGTAAGGATTACCTTCTTCATTGGTGGGCTCCACAATTACTGGTAATACTGCTTCATAAGGCATCCCAAGCTTCTGGGCACGAGCTCGGACCCATTGTAGGTAAGGCTGCATAGGAAGGGAAGTCCTTGGTCCTAGCTCTTGGGGTTCAGATCTGTTCACCATGCCCCAAGCTCGTATAAACCTCCGACGATGCTCGTCAACGTCTTCCTTATAGTCAAATGCAATATCTGTAAGAAGTAGCTCATGGGGACCGTCTCTCCGAGCACGACCAAATTATTGCAAAGCTAGACAAGGATTGTAGGTTATTCCCCCTCTGATTCCAAGCAACGGGACATTAGGGTATCCCCCACAACGATCAATGACAAAAATGTCTTCCATAGCCTTGGAACTCTAAAGAATGTCTGTATGGGCAAGTGACATTATTCTGTAAGACCATCCCAAACCTTCTTCATTCTTTAGCACAGACTTGGGGAGGTGCAAAATAAACCACCTCGACAGCAACAACATGCAACACATGAGAGTTCCTCTTCTTCACACAGTACGAGTGTAGAGGGCATGCAAGATATCACCCAGTAGAGTAGGCACTAGATTGTGAGACAGGAAGATCTTAACCGCATTAACATCTATAAAGGAATCCGGATTCGGGAAGAGAACCAAACCATAGATAAGGAGAGCCAAGATATCTTCGAAAGCCTGAAAATCCAAGTTATCCCAGAATAGCTGAGCCTGGTCTATCAGAAACTTGGCTAAGAAACCTTCGACCCCGCTTCGTGTTTCCCAATTGGATACTACATCAGCCCATTTAAGATAAAAAGCTGAAGGAATGTCTTCTGGTCTAGGAGCCTCTTCTATACCTGTGAAGGGTATCTTCTCAAGGATGGATATGCCCAATAAGTGAGAGAACTCTTCCAAAGTGGGAACCAGCTGATAATTTAGGAAGGTGAAGCAATGATGCACAGGATCGAAGAACTGGAAAAGCACACTCATCATCTGCTCATTAAGCTTTGAGGTGACCAGGCTAAGAAGTTGACCATGTCTTTTAATGAACATAGAAGTCTCGGAAACTCTTGAGGATAACTCTTTAAGTTGAGCAGGTATTTGCACAAAGTTAACTCGGATGGTATTTCTGCGTATGAAATCCATAATCTGCAAAACAGAATTAAGATAAATTTCGCCGGTCTTTGAAATGGTTAGTATAATGAAGTATGAATGCCATGTTATGATGCTTGATGTCATGATAAAAACAACAAGTATAGCAGATAACAAGCATGGAAAAGGCAAACAAGTCACACAAAAGCCCTTAAGTTTAAGGCTTGCATGGGGTCAAAGGTATTACCCTCTTGAAGTTCAGTTGGTTTCAACCTGTCTTAGCAAAAGTAACTGGGTTCTAGATATTCTCAATATCACTAACCATCCTCCATCAGTCATGGTTTCAGCTCACGCAATCTTTTCTTGCGGCCGAAACTATCTCGAGAGTATGGTCTCAATGAGTGTAGCATCGAGTATCAACCAGTTCTCAGATTTACACCGAGGCCGGCTATCTCACTACTTTCTAATGGCCAAGTTGGTCGATTAAAGGTTCTAAGGTCAGTTGATGCTTAATGACACACATAGCGGCCCCGTATTCTCCTTGTTTCTCCACAAGGGATACCGGTACCAACCAATGTGCCACATCAACGTAGCTACTGCTTCAACCGTATCGGTATATGCCGTACAATTCCCTCACAGTTTATTGCTACTTACCCAAAAGATATCCCCATATCCAGGTTAGGATCTATAGTAACTCCCAAACAAAACCCTTAAAAGTAAAGCAACAAAAACAAACAAGAGAAGAAAATATGATGAACTAAATCCTAAGGTATACCCCACTTATTATCCCCAGCAGAGTCGCTATTTCTGTGATACGGTGGCAGAACCGACTGTTTTGAAAATGCTGGTTTACATTTTGCGTTTTTGCAAAATGTTGCGGTAAGCAAGAGTCGCCACCGACTTTTATTTTATCCAACTGGAAAGGATAAAAGCACAGAAAAATTCCTTTTTTCTAGATTTTGAGTACGGGGGGTAGATTATAGAAAGGGAAGGTATTAGCACCCTTTATATCCATGGTTTTCCATGGGCTCTTAGGTACTTGCTCTTCTTTTTTTAAAATTTCTTGTGTTTGTTTTGAAAATTTTTTGTTTTACTTCGTTTTAACCCTTGCTTCTGTCTTCAAGAATGTTACGAAGTTTGTTTTTGAAAACTTTGTTTAAAAAGTGTTTGGTGTGAAAAAAGTTTGATTTTTGAGCAAGTACCTACTAGCATCTACCTACTCGAAAAAAGATTGTTTCTGTTCTTGTTTCCTTTAGACAATGCTATCCTACTATTGAGAAATAGGTAGCACCGTTGTTGGAGTTGTAAGGGTCAATTCGAAAAGGGATGTACGATCACTAAAGCAACGTTAGGACATCTTAGTAATAACCCTAGTGTCTTAAGATCATATTCGAGGCAACATTTCTAAGGCAACCTTTCTGAACGGGACTTTTGATCTTTGTTAGACAGGAGGGTGACCACTAAAACACCCTATACTTAATGATCGTTTACCGAAGGCAACCGAAGTGAGAGTATACCCTAGGAGTGCGCATGTGAGAGTGTTTTGATTTCAAGTTATTATCTTTTCACATTAGGGTTTGCTAGCCATTTTAAATGGACATGTAATCTTTTCATACAATCCTATTAACATACATCTAACAGTTAATATTTACGAGAATTAAAATGCGAGAAATAAAAACTACGCTATTACAAGGCTTCATGGTAGGGGTTAATTACATAGCCAAAGAACCCGTAAAAGACGATAAATAAAGAAAATCATAATTAAACTATTACATACTGTGAGCAGTTACATTAATATTGCAAAAAAAAAAAAGTAAACGCGTGCGATGAATCGAGAGCGAGAAAATTAGGGTTTTGACCCCAACTACCTAATTGTAACCTTAAAAGGAAAATCATTTTTTTGTGTTTTTGTGATTATTTTAAGAAAACAAAGTTTAATTTGAACAAATAAAAAAAGCTAATTACTAATTAATTTAAACTTAAGAAAAATAGTTAAATCAACCTATTTTTTTGTATTTTTTTGTTTTATTTAGGAAAGAAATAAAAATTAAGTCACATGTTAACCCTAATTTTTCTAATTGATTTTAAATATATAGAAAAGTTAGAATTAACCTAAATTAAATTAAACTAATATTAAATTTAATTTGATAAAATGAAAAAACCTAATTCTAAATTTGTGAAATTTGATTTTATGATTTTTTTGAAAGAGAAATTAATTTTTGTTAGAAAATAATTAAACTAATTAAATTAAATAAAAGAAAATAAAATAGAACGAATAAGAATGGGCCTGTGGTAAATAGAAAAGGAGGGGTTGTGGATGGAAAATCTGGGCCCAACAAACTCCTTGGCCCTTTTGACTTTTCCAATCTCATGCGTGCGTTTGACTCATGCCTATGGTGGACCTTCATTGGGAAGGCCTTATATCTGGCTTGTTGAAGATCTGCTGGCTGGGTGCTGATGATGTATGGTGGGCTTATTGTATACATGTGTACCTGATTATGCAAGAAAAAATAATAGGAAGCAAAGTTGGGACCTGGGGATCGAACCCAGACCCTTAGGTATTCTCACGCTGCATGATGACCAAATGAGCTGGCTTGGTTATTTGTACAAATAATGACAAGCAATTATTATATGATAAAAAAGTGATATTTCAAAACGCGCGAAATTTGAATGGGCAAGTCAGGGAGTGCCACGTTACTTTCTTCTTCCTCCCACCGTCGTTTTAGCCCTGGAAACTTTTGCCTACTGTCACCTGGGTGTAGGTACAACCCTGTGCTTCTTCAAAATCTCATATAGGCATGATAAATCACAACCAATGGTACCAATAAACCTGTTGCAACCTCACGAGTATCATGGTACCATTATCCATGCCTAATTTTTCCTGAATGCAAAACCCCTAAAAACAAAGCATGAACCCTAGCCATGGCACTTTCGTGTTCAATCAGCAAAAACGAAATTAAATGTAACCATTAGCTTGCAAATAATTCAAGGATTAAGAATATTATATTAAATCATGTTAAAGATGCCAGAATTAAGATATGCGAATTCAAGAAAATGGATGAACCGCGTGACTCTTACAGTGTGATTCTGGACGTGGGGACGCTTGTTAATGGTTGCAATATGGTCCAGAGATATCCAACAGACGATTGGGATGGTTAGAAAGGCTTGAGAGGGCCTAAAACCTAGAAATTGATTTACAACTTTTCTTGAATTTTTGCAACTTTGTTTTCTGTTTTGCATGCCTCTCACCTCGTTGTTTCTGGTCTGCAATTGTTCCTTATGTACCCTAGAATGAATTAGGGTTGCAAACTTGTATCAAATCACCCTCAATTATGATTATTGATTCATGATTTGATCCTTTGTGCAAATCTTTCCAAATAAAGCAAAATGCAATCTTTTTGTATCCATATGAGCCTTGCACGATTTGATCTCACTTCCAGTTGTATAATAGACCTAAACATGCACAAAATCTCAAGATTTGATTAGCTTTTAATATTTTTACTATTTTATTTTGATTTTATTTAGTTTAAATGAAATAAAATCAAAATAAATGAAATAATAAAAGAATGACAAATGAAAGGGATCATGGTTCGTGGGTCACATTACAAACTCAGTTCAAGCATAAAAAGTTGGGCTCATTTGACAAAAAATGCAATTTTAGGAACATTTGACTTTTGGCAATTTTGAAAAAAGGGTCAACTTTGCAAATGCATAACTCCATCAATTTTGACCATAGATAGGTGTTCTTTGACTTTTTAGAAAGCTTAATATGTCCTATAAGAAACCCTTTTGGTCTCATCTCAATTGAGTCTTCCATGTTCATGTATGAAGCTTTGAACCAAAAGGTGTTTTTGTTGACTTTTCAAAATGACCTATATTGTCCAAATTCATATCTTCCTGTGAGTGCATATTTTGAACTTGGGAGCTGAAGATGAATTGTTGGGAATTACATCCTCTTAAAAATGAGCTTTGGATGAGTCATTTTTGATAAAGTATGAGAAAGTTATGCTTGGTCAAAGTTGAGTTGACTTTTCCTACAAAACCCTAATTTAGCAACTTTTGGGTTTTGATGAACTGTGAGCAATCCTTGAGGAATCATGATCAACCCTTGATCAAATTATGAATAATAATTCAAATTGAGTATGTTGACCAAAAATCCTGCAATTTGACTGTATGTGGGCCACAGTTGACTTTTGCCCTAGCACAGTCGATTTTTAAGCCTTTGAGCAATTGACAGAGCAAACTTTCTCTACAAGGCTTGAAACTTGACATGTATGATCTTGAGAACATATTAGGACAATGGTGAGCCTTTGGGATCCTTTGGACTCAAACATCTTGATGCAAAATGAAACCCTAATTTGAGGTAGACTGCCTTAGGAGAGAGTTTGTCTGGTCAAACCTTGGAACTCCTTGAGCAATTTGAGGACCTCACTTGACATGTATTAAGAAATATGGGAGAGAAAATTTTGTGGTACAACAATCTTCTCTAACATGTCTGGTTGCATGCGACGGACCTTTTGCTTTACTGGTGGGCAATCCTCTTTTATAGGTAGACGATGTACCACAATATCTGCATCAAGTCCTTGCATGTCTCCATACGACCAAGAAAAGACCTCACCATAATCGTGTAGAAATTGAATCAAACGCTCTTTGACACCGGGTTCCAGATTGGCACCCACCTTGACTTCTCTTTTGTCTTCTTCGGTACCTAGGTTAATTGTGTCCACTAGTTCTTCGTGGGGCTGAATGGTCCTCTCTTCTTGTTGTAGTAACCTGACGAGTTCCCCTGGCACTTCACAATATTCCTCACCTTCATCTTCGGCTTGGTAGATTAGATTTTCAGAGTCAGAAAATGCCATAGCAGAACCGTTACCCATGGGATCCCGAATGGATGTAGATATTCATTTTGAGTGTGAGTGTGTGTAAGAGTATAGCTATCTTTGAAAGAAATGAAAATGTAAAAAAGAAAAACAATGAGCACAAAGTTTGTATGCAAAAAATGTCCATGATTCATTGATGTCATATGGAAATGAGATAATACCCCTTACAAATGGACCATTGTACCTCGGGTAAGACACAAGGTTTTAAGAGTATGAATTGTTTTAATATTACAGATCAGACAAAATTTAAAGACAAATTACTGTTGGATGAAAGTGATCGGGACAAAATCTCTAGCTTCCCAGTTGCTGAACCCTCCACTAACATTTGGGAAAATACAATCCTCCAGGTTATAGTTGTCTTCATCATCCTCCACGGCGCTGACTTCATGGTTGCTGATCTTTAAGGGTGGTCCTCTGGCACGAGCGCTTCGTACAACTTTCTGGGCTCCTAAAGTGAAACCCAAACCAAATTTGTCAGATTTGTATGGGATATGTGGGAGTTGGCCCCAAATAGTGCACCCACCTTCTTTTATCACTGCCTTGGCATCTTTTAAAGACGACATCTTGAGCGGAGGCCTTGTAATCTTGGGGACTCTAGACATAGCCTTGGTTACTGCCATAGTCTGGGGGACTTCTTCAAAGTGCTGGAATGGAGTTTCAATAAATTCACCATCTAATTCCATATACCTGAAGGAATTTAGATGACTAACCATATACTCTTCTTCTCCATGAACAATGATGATTTTCCCTAGAATTGGATATTTCAGAATTTGATGCAACGTAGAGGTAACAGCACCAGCATTGTAAATCCACAGACGGCCTAATAAGTTGAAATATGAAGGGCGAATATCCATTACATAAAAATTTGAATCAAATGTTTGTGTTCCAACTTTTATGGGGATGTCTACTTCCCCATGCGCCATCCTTTTTAAGCCGTCAAAGGCCCTCCCTACTATGTTTCTAGGCTTGAAGATCCATCCTTCACAGTCAAGCCTATCGAGAGCCTTTTTAGGCAACACTTTCAGAGACGAACCGGTATCCACCAAGACATGAGCCAAAGTCATGCCCCTGCATTCAACTGAGACATGCAATGCCTCATTATGCTTCCTCCCCCTTGGTGTTAAATCAACATCTGAAAAACCTAAACCATTATCTGCGATCAAGCTAGCTACGCAGTCTTGGAACTGATCGGCATATGTTTCTTGGGGTACATGGGAAGTTTTAAAGAATTTTACCAAGGCCTTTACATGAGCCTCGGAACATAACAATAAAGCCAACATGGAAACTTTTGATGGAGTTTTCCCCAGTTGCTCGACTATGTTGTAGTCGCTTCTTTTTATGATCTTTAGAATTTCCTCCATCTCTTTTCGGGAGGTCTCAAGGATAACTACTAATTGTGCTTTCATCGGGACATGCTCAACCAGAACACCTTTGCCTCGAGTCTCGACCAACTCGATAGTAGGAATGTCAATAGGGGTGATAACAAGGATTGTAACAGTTTTGTCAACAAGAGTATTAGCAGAGATGATTGCAGGAATGGGAATAGCCTTTGGAGGAGCAACAATAACAGGAATGATTACGAGTCCAGAAACAGGTTTCGGAGGAGCAATTTTTGGAGAGAAAACGCTTTCACTTCAGATTATCTTGCTAGTCCCTGCGATGTTACTGATATCGGAGTCAACTTTCTCAAAACTTGAATCTTTAGCAGCTGACCAATCTTGCTTGATACTGTGATAGTAGACATCACCTCCATAATTCCATGGGATGGTTTTGTCTTACAAATACGGGATTGGTCCATGCATTGTAATTATCAATGGAGCTACTTTAGGAACTGATGTAATTCTAACGGGTCTTTTGGTGGAGACCCTGGAAAAATTGGCGGAAATGGTTATAATGGAAACATCATTATAAGAAACAGTTCGAATAGAATTCTTTTCAAACAAAATCTCCCTGTTATCTATTAGGCATTGAACGCCTTCTTTTAACAAATGACAGCTGGGTAGTGAGGATAAACAGAAATGACAACTTTCATCACAGCCTGGGAATACACTGACATTTAACAGGTTCTTTTTGATAGTCAGGAGTGGGGTCACCAGCTTGTTAACTAAAGTAACAAACATATCTTCCTCAACGGCATTGACATTACGATCGTGCTTGGTGTAGCGGTAGAAATGTTCAAGACTAAGCCATTGGATTGAGTAGACTTTATACAAATCAAAAATAAAAATCACCGCGGTGCTTTATTGTTTCCAAAGGAATGGGAAACGAGCGAATAATCCAAAAGAAGGAGAAAGATTCAAGGTAAGGGGGTTGGTTATGCAAACGGAAGGTATTAGTACCCTAAACATCTACGGTACTCCGCAGGAACCTCTTTGAAAAATCTGTATATTTTGGCTATAAAAATGTGTTATATATAAAAGGGATGATGAAGGTGATAAGAGAAATATTTTTTATGATTTTTGCACCCGCCGCGATTGCGAACCTTTAGTGCCTACGTACCACCTTTCGTGCAATAGGGGATCAGGGTACACGTAGTTCCTCTTTTAAAAATTTGAAACACAAGTGTGTTGGTTGATTTTAAGAGATAAGACATCATCGTCATTGTCCGTGTGGAAAACATACTTACTACCCACAATCATGAGAAAGGAGAATTTGTATCATCTTAAAGTGGAGGATATGGCTTGGATTTTAAAATCAACAATGCCTCACTCAACACCCAAGTGGAAAATATCTCACTTCACTACATATTGTAGAAGTATAGTTGTTTGCATCACTACAAGGATTGACAAGAGTCTAATATTTTTAGAAAAGTTTAAAGATAAAAGCCAAAGTGGCAAAATGGTTTGAAATGAGATTGATTGACTTTTAGTCTTCTCACAAAACATGTCAAGGTATTATTAAATTGATTAAAGTTTATTTATGAAAATATTTTGAAAATGCATGGACCTAAGTCCAAGTTTATTATGAAAGTGGTTTAAGTTTCAAAACAAGAAGAGTTTTCAAAAGGAAGGAGAAGATTTTTGAAATTAAAGAAGATGGGAGGAGAAGAAGAGGCTATTATAAAGCATAAGGTAAAAGCTAAGGATAAGAACCATCTAACCAACAAGAAGCCAGAACCTGACATTATGAGCTAAGATAGAATTCCCATTCTTTGGATTGAAACTAAGAAACCAAAGATACTAGACCTCTTGAGAGAACCAAACTTCAAGTGTATTTAGTCTTCACAAAAATTGGGCAAAGTAACGACTGTATACGGGTGAATTCCATATTACAAACAAAGGATGTAATCATAAAAACCTGCACACAAAAAACAAACAAGCAACCCAATATCTTGAGGTAAACCTCAAGAGCTCCAGACAAAATCATCAGATAAGATCACAAGGTCTCCAAGATAGTCCAAGGTTTCTAATCCTAAGTCCAAGAAAAAGTCCCATGTTCCATAATGCCAAGGATAGTAACCAAATAGTCCAAGTACCATTAAGTGTTTTTTTAGGGTTTATGTTGATTATTAAGTATCTTAGGAAAAGAAAAAGAAAAGCTCAAGTGAGCAAAATAAAAAAGGCAAGAAGATAAATGCTCAAATGAGCAAAGATGAAAATGGCATGAAATGAAAAATGCTAAAAAATAAATAGTACATAAAGCATAAAAAGAATAAAATCATAAGATAAAACAACTCAATAATTAGTGGTTAGTTGGATGACCATCTTGAAACTTGTATTTGGAACTCATTAGAGGATTGGTAGAACCAAAGCCTCCACACAACAAATTGCATTTTCTTTTTGTCAAGTATATCATCCATTTGGAATTCTCATAAGTACCATTTAATGATCAACGATGTTTAAGTGATCCACGTTGACCAAAGGTGTTGTGGATCCATTAGAGGATTGGTAGAACCAAAGCCTCCACATAATGAATCTCAAGGTTATTGGATCAAAGAGATCAAATTAACATACTTGGGCTTGCAATCATAAGTTTGGGCCACAAATGATCATTTATTCGAATCGGGACAAAATTTAGCGCTATGTTAAGCAATCGTAAGTGGACTTATATAGAAGTCGAACCTATTTTGAGGCCAGTCAATAGCAATCTATGCACCATTTATTTTGAGACATGATATAGAGATCATGCTCCAACAACATTTAGTGCCATGAGAAGGGGATGAGATGAAGAAGATTAGGGCAAAAGATAAATAAACCACTTTTGAATTAAAAATTTAATCAGACTATTATTAAAATCATTCATCCATTTTTTGTGGAGTTAAACTCAACACCATGGATCCAATGATGTTAATAAAGCCATGATCAAAAAATAAACCCAAGACAGCCAGAAAATAATCACAAAATAATATTATTAATATATACATTAAAAGGTTTAAAAATGTTTTTAAAAAATGGAAAGTAATGAGGAAAATATCAATTATATTCAAATTAATCAAGAAATGAAAAATAATACCATGGAAAAATCAGAAAAGAGGCCAAGTAATTTTATAAAAAATTTGGTAATTTTTAAAAGTCAGAAACTATTTTTAAAAATTAAAATAAATGGGTAAGATAAAAAAATAGTAAAAAAATAATAAAGTCAGAAACAAAAATAAAATAAGGTCACCAATATTTGTCACAATATCATTGGATCATTCCATAACTTTTTCAGAATTTAAAAATGTATAAAAGTATTTTTAAACATTTTAAACAAATCAAATAGTGTAAAATTCATTAAAAAATACCAAAACACAAAATTAAATTGTTAAAAAATAAAAATCAGGAAGAGAATAATCAAAAATATTTTTCATAATATTTTTCATATTTTTTGGACTAAAAATGAATTTTCTATAATTTTTTGAAATTTAAAACAATTAAAATATAAAAATCAGAAAAAGAAAATAAAAGTAAAAGATGCGGACCATTGGATGAGAGTCAACACGCGTTAGTAATAAAATCCAAGGGATCTGGCACGCTGTGCATATTATGGTCTTTAATGAATAATGTACAAAATCAATAATAAATCAGATTTTTAAAAAACACAAATGGCATGCCATCATTGGTTGGAAGATGACACATAGGTCATCTTCAACCTCCAGCCAACATGATTTGCAAGTCTCTCAAATTGTAAAATCAGAAGCTCAGACCTATGCCAATTGCTTCGCCTCTTCAAGACGAAAACAACCACACCCTCGCGCCAAATTTATATAAACTGTAGCTCAAGCAATTTGGAAAGAAAGTTTTGAAAAGGGATTTGAAAATTCATGGTCAAAGCGTGTTTCCAGTGAACTGTAAGTGTTGTGACTAGAACCAGGGCAATCCGAGCAACACAATAATATCAGAGTTTTGAAGAATTGATGAAGGAATCTACCTATTGAAGTTGAGTTGCAGAACTCTGAAATTTGACTTCTATGGAACAGTATAGGGCGCGATTCTTGAAAGTAATTATATGGTTAGCTTCAGGGAAGATCAAGGAAGGTGAATTGAGAGTAAAAATGGATTGAAAAAGGCTGGAGAATAGATTTCGAAGTTGCTGAATTCTGGGTTGTGAAGCAAGTTTGGCAGGGTGATTATAACTATCTAAGCTTGGGAAATTGAATGGGGGATGACCCTCTATTTATAGGGAAGAAAATGGGATCAAAAGGAATAGCAAATGATGCGTTTTGGAGGGAATCGTGTGGGTTTGCATCATGAGGAAAGTGTGACTCAAACTTGATCAAAACTCAGTTAAATCGCGCGTTTCATGATGCTAATCACTTCTGGCAAGTTGCTAAACATGATTAGAACCAAAAACGTGTGGAAATATTGTGATTAGAAGCTAAAACAAATATTTCAAAATCCTGACTTTGTGAAAAATTCAGTTTCAAACTACCCAATTCAAATCCATGGCATTTCCAACTCAAGGGGTCTTAGGGCATAATTTTTTATGTTTTGGAAAGATTAGGTTACAAGATTTGCAATGGAAAAATAATGGAATCAAATGGATGCTTGAGTTTAAAGTTACATGGAGTCAAAGTTGAAGAAAAAGAGTTGACTTTCCATAGTTAGAAATATTTCAAATTCTTCTTTAAAAATGACATATAATCTTTTGTATCCAAACATGGCCTTCCACTTAGAATTTGCTCTTGACCAAAAAAGATGGAATGAAGTAGACCTCTTGAATGATATTTTGCAATTTGAACCACTCAAAATATCCAAAAATTAAGCAAGTTATTATTTGTTGAAGTTGCCCAAAAATCATGAAATGACCTATAATCTTTTGTATTCTTAAGGCAACTTCCATCCATTTTCTTACTTTGCACATAAAATAAGGCATGAAGTGCACCTCATTAAGATAATCATGGAAAAAGAATGGGCTCAAGGTGATTAAATTTACCAAGTTATGACCATTTGAAATCACATATGGAAAATTAGGGATTCATCTGGATGACTTGTAATCTTTCTTCTCCCCCAAGTTCCTTACACATGAAAACTCCTTGGAACTTTTAAAGTTATTTGTTAGTAACTATTTGAAGAGAAGGATGTTTTTGGAATCACTCAAAAATACCAAAAGGTGAGCAAGATATGCTCCTTTGAAGTTTAAAACCCTAGCTCCTAGATCAAGAAAATGCTTTGAGGAACTTTGACAAGTTTGAACAAACTTTTTGTGTCAATATTCTTCCTTTGTGAATAGAAGTTGTTGAGGATGATGATGAGAACTCATGGCCACCAAAAACACTTTCATATCTTGAAATTAGAGAGAAATGTGCTTTTGTGACCAATAGGAACAAGACCTTGTTCAATCTTGACAACTTCTTCCCTCAACCCCTTGTACTTTTGAATCAATTTTGATAACTTTGAAATATGATGAGCCAAAGCAACTTTGCCATGCCAATTATTCCAAAATCACTCCAATATTGAAGTTTGAATTTCTCAAGCTATTGACAAGGGCATGGAAATAAACTCATGAACCTATGGAGCAACTTGCTAAACCTCATCGCCTTTACCTACATTATTAACAAGTAAGACAAAACAACATTGTATTTTATTAATTAGAGAGAAAATCAAAGCAAAATATCCATGATCACAAAAGAAAACAAGTCAAGGTGCTTCGTAACTCCTCAAAAGAGCAAGGCTAAAGATAGGGAGAAGAACCAAAAAACCCTAATGTGATCTTGTTGTGATTGAAACAATATGGTATGGTGCAAGAATCTTAGGGGGGGAAATTGGGGTACAACAACTGCCCTTATTTAAGTTTCTTATATTTAGATATACGAAGGTTAAAAATCTTCGTGTCTACATGATCGAAGAAACTTAAATATAAAACAATCCCTATTTTTGGCCCTAATATGCCATGCAAATGCTTATGCTTATGAATGCATATGAACAGTACCAAAGAGACGCAAAGTAACATTGGGGATGCAACAAAAATGAAGAAACAAAGGAGCAACCCCACCAGGAAAATAAATCACTGGTGAACCACAAGAAACGAAACAGAGAGGAAAATAACAAGCATCGACGTTCACTGTCGATGTCCTACCAACATTCACTGAAGGTAGAAAGAGAAAATATATCATATCACCGCCGTTCACTGATGATGAACTATCAACGTTCACTGAAGATAGCAAAAAAGATAATAAACACTGGCATTCACTTCCGATGTCCTACCAACATTCACTGAAGGTAGAAAGAGAAAAATATATCATATCACCGCCGTTCACTGATGATGAACTATCAACGTTCACTGAAGATAGAAAAAAGATAACAAACACCGACGTTCACTGCCGATGTCCTACCAACATTCACTGAAGGTAGAAAGAGAAAATATATCATATCACCGCTGTTCATTGACGATGAACTATCAACGTTCACTGAAGATAGGAAAAAGATAACAAATATCGACATTCACTGCCGATGTCCTACCAACGTTCACTGAAGGTAGAAAGAGAAAATATATCAAGTTATTCCCAAAATTCTGGTGTTTCACCTACAACGGGTCTCAACTTCTTCTTTAACCAAGGAAATCTGCCTGGAAAAGATCAAATATAAGTTGTCTCAAATAATGAGACTTGTTACTCATTGCCATGGGGAATTGTAAAGAGAAATGGCTTTCTGGGGATAGAAATATGACTTCTCGGGGAAATGCCACGATATTCCTGCTGAGGAGGTAAAGTCTTCCCGTGCAAAATAAATGCACAAACCAAAACTCAAAGTTCTCAGAAATTCAAAGTAAATAATATTGTCATGCAACCACAAATCCAATTCAGAAATAAACTGGAGAAAGACGGCCAATGAAGATACATCCTTTGAGAAATAAACTTAAGAGGGAAAACCAAATTCAATTAAGCAAAGAGCGCTGCAGGAAGATCAGAACACAATGTCAATGAACAATGGTTTTTAGCCATGCATGATGTATGTATGAATGTATGAGTGCTATCGTGCATATGCTGGTAAAAGGATATTAATCAGTACAAATAAACAAAACCGCCTAAGGTACTAACAACATTGGGCTAAACTTCAACCAGAAAGATCAATCCAAGAAAGGTAAAAGCAACTGTGGAAACCAAACCTATTGCCTGCCTTAACTTCACCGAGGAGAAACATAATCCGGATGTAGCCAAATCAAACAGATACCGGGATAGAACACCCTTCTTCCGATTTCATCGGAGAAGCAGTTTTCCAAAATCAACATGCCTCCTGAATATTGCAAGACTAGCCTCAAATAAAGCAGACTGACGCTGACACAACCAAACCTCACTGGGGGATTCAAGCCTACCTCCCTGGAGAAAAAACTGCGGATTGAAAATTTTCATCACGAACACTCATTCTAATAAGAGATGTCCTGGGATAACCTTCCTAGGAAATCAAGAAGTCAACACTAGTGCCAATACTGCAAAAAGAGCGACATCTCCGCACACCAAGGGAATAAAACCTTTCATCACATGAGGGAAGACTTTGCTGGGGAATTTGGGACAGAGGCTTCTGACCATGCAAACCCAAAATCAAAAGCGAACCAAGACTTGACTGGGGATAATGGGATCACAAACCCAATATTGTACCTTGCACCAAATGATATCGTCTTTAACTATCTGAGAAACACACAAAGATTGCACACATACCAATAAAATGACCTAAGAAAACTTTCATGAAGGGAATATATCTTCTTAGAACAACCGAAGTTCGTTCATACTTGGGATCACCATTCTTGTTGTCATTGTTTCATCACAAATCCCAAAGTACATTGAATTGTAAAGATCTTTTTTTTTTTTTAAAAGTCAATTTTGCTCTTTTTTTTTAAATCTTTTTGCTTTTATAGTTATTATCAGTAATAAATGAAGTCTTTGCAATCTAAATAAAAATAAGAACACAAATAATTGGTAAAAAGCTCGAATTTATTTAATAGAATGGTAGTCCGCGAATGGCGAGACTCCATGGATAATTTCAAAGTTTGGGAAATGGTAATACATGGAAAAGATACATTGAGATACAATGACCACTATTCCCCCTAACAACTTTTGAAATCCTGAGCAGCAGCTTTTGTTGAAGTATGATGAGGATCCAAGAAGATTGTTTCTTCAACGATCAAGTCCTGTATGACGTAGTTACTTGCGAAGAAAATCCCTAACTTTTACCTAAGCTTCCCTTGCGGGTTTTCAACTTAGCAGGAAATTTATTCTGTTTATGTCTCTAATTTTTGCCTAGACTGCCCTTTCGGGTCTTCGGCCTACCGAGACGCTCCTTTTTTCCTAAGCCTCCCTTTCGGGTTTTCAACTTAGCGAGCTGTTCTTTTATTTCTTTAGGCGAAGTATTTCTTGACTGCGTCAGCATTCATGGGACGTGGGAACTCCTCGCCATCCATAGTTTCAAGAATTAATGCACCATCAGAGAAGGCTTTCTTGACAACATACGGGCCTTCAAAATTGGGAGTCCACTTGCCCCTAGAATCAGTGTTGAAAGACATGATCTTCCTGAGCACGAGGTCGCCTTCTCTGAATTCACGAGGTTTGACCCTTTTATCAAATGCTTTTTTCATTCTTTTCTGATATAACTGCCCATGACATAAAGATGTCATCTTCTTCTCTTCAATCAAATTCAATTGGTCAAACCTGCTCTGGACCCATTCAGCCTCTGCCAACTTGGTTTCCATTATCACACGCAACGATGGAATCTCTACTTCGACAGGGAGTACAACTTCCATTCCATACACTAGGGAGAACGAGGTTGCTCCTGTTGAAGTGCGAACAGATGTTCGATATCCATGTAGAGAAAAAGGGAGCATTTCATGCCAATACTTATAAGTGATAACCATTTTCTGGATAATTCTCTTGATGTTCTTATTAGCAGCTTCAACAGCCCCATTCATCTTTGGCCTGTATGGAGCTGAATTGTTATGGACAATCTTGAATTCTTCGCACAGTTTTGTCATTATCTTGTTGTTCAAATTTGAGCCATTGTCAGTGATGATTCTGCTCGGCACACCATACCAACATATAAGATTGTTTTTGATGAAACGCACAACAACCTATTTGGTAACATTGGCATATGAAGCAACCTCTACCCATTTGGTAAAGTAGTCAGTTGCTACCAAGATGAAACAGTGTCCATTCGAAGCTTTGGGTTCTATCATCCCAATCATGTCAATACCCCACATAGAGAAAGGCCATGGGGAGGAAATCACATTGAGAAGTGTCAGAGGCACATGAATCTTATCTGCATAAATCTGGCATTTGTGGAACTTCTTTGAAAATTTGTAATAGTCAGACTCCATTGTCAACCAATAATAACCCGCCCTTAGCATCTTTTTAGCCATCGAATGTCCATTAGCATGAGTGCCAAATGAACCTTAATGAATCTCATGCATTAACATGTCTTCTTCGTGTCTATCCACGCATTTGAGCAGGACCATGTCATAATTTCTCTTGTATAACACATTTTCATTGAGGAAGAAACTGCCTGCCAATCTTCTCAGTGTATTTCTATCTTTCTTCGATGCACCAATCGGGTATTCCTGAGTCTGAAGAAAATGCTTGATATCATAATACCATGGTTTTTCCTCTGCTACCTCCTCTGCTGTAAACACATGAGCGGGCCTATCCATCAGTCGAACTATAATTCAGGGTATATCATTCCAAGTATTTACTTGGTACATGGAAGCCAGAGTTGCCAGAGCATCCGCCATTTTATTTTCATCTCTAGGAATGTGATGGAATTCAACTTTATTGAAGAAGGGTAATAATCTTCTAGCATAATCTTTGTAATGGATCAAGCCAGGGTGACAAGTGTCCCATTCTCCTTTAATCTGATTTATTACCAAAGCTGAATCGCCATACACATCTAGAATTTTGATTATGATATCAATAGCTTCCTCAAGACCCATGACGCAAGCCTCATATTATTCCATATTATTAGTGCAATCAAATGTTAACCTTGCGGTAAAAGGAATATGTGATCCATGAGGAGTAACAATCACGACACCAATTCCTTTACCATAAGCATTCACAGCTCCATCAAATATCATACTCCAACGAGATTCAGGGTCGGGGCCCTCCTCAGGCAATGGTTCATCATAATCTTTCACTTTTAGGAACATCAAATCCTCATCGGGGAATTCATACTCTGCAGACTGATGATCCTCCACCGGTTGGTGAACAAGGTAATCTGCCAACACACTACTTTTAATAGCCTTTTAAGTGCGGTATTTGATATCATATTCAGATAACGACATCTGCCAGCGGGAAATTCTCCCAGTAAGAGCAGGCTTCTCAAAAATATACTTGATTGGATCCATTTTGGAGATCAACCAAGTGGTATGATTCAACATATACTGCCACAAACGCTTTACCGCCCAGGCCAAAGCACAACATGTCTTTTCTAGCGTGGAATACCGCGACTCACAATCAGAGAACTTTTTGCTGAGATAATAAATGGCGAACTCTTTCTTTCCCATTTCATCCTATTGTCCAAGAATATAACCCATGGATTTATCTAACATTGTCAAATACATAATCAACGGTCTTCCTTCTACGGGAGGGAGTAAGATAGGAGGTTCGAGCAGGTATTCTTTAATACTCTCAAATGCCCTTTGGCAGTCATCCATCCATACACAACCTTGATCTTTCTTTAACAACTTAAAGATCGGTTCACACGTTGCAAACACGTGGGAAATAAATCTAGAGATATAATTCAAACGCCCGAGGAAACCCCTGAATTGCTTTTCAGTTCTTGGTGCTGGCATTTCTTGAATTGCTTTGACTTTATCAGGGTCAACTTCAATTCCTTTATGGATAACAATAAAACCCAACAATTTCCCCGATCTAACTCCGAAGGTGCATTTATTTGGATTCAAGCGGAGACGATCCTTCCTCAAACGCCGAAACAACTTCAACAAATCTTCTATATGCCCTTCTTCAGTTTTGGATTTGGAAATCATATCATCAACATATACTTCGATTTCTTTGTGCATCAGATCATGGAATAGGGTTGTTATAGCCCTCTAGTACGTTGCACCAGCGTTCTTCAACCCGAAGGGCATCACTCTAACAGAATGTTCCCCAGGGTGTGATAAACGTTGTTTTTTCCATGTCCTCTGGAGCCATTCTTATTTGATTATACCCGGAAAATCCGTCCATGAACGAGAATACTTTGAATTTTGTTGTGCTGTCCACTAACATGTCAATGTGAGGCAATGGAAAATCATCTTTTGGACTAGCTTTATTTAGATCTCTGTAATCTACGCACATGCAGACTTTTCTGTCTTTTTTCGGTACTGGGACAATATTGGCAATCCATTGAGGATACACTGACGTCACAAGAAAATCAGCATTAATCTGCTTTAGGACCTCCTCTTTGATCTTTACTGCCATATCTGGGTGGGTTCTTCTCAACTTTTGTTTAACCGGTGGACACTCTGACTTCAATGGCAAACGATGCTCGATAATGTCTGTATCTAGACCAGGAATATCTTGATAAGACCAAGAAAAAATATCCACATACTCTTTCAACAGCTCAATCAACCCGCTCTTTACATCAGGATGCAACGATGCTCCAATCTTGACTTCCTTCGGATCTTCTTCTGAACCTAAATTAATCACTTCCAAAGGCTCCTTATATGGCTGAATGGTATTTTCCTCGTGCTCAAGCAACCGTGAGACCTCTTTTGGAATCTCATCATAATCTTCTTCTTCAGCCCCAAACACAGGACAATCAAAGTTGGGAGAGGGTGCAGGGTCATTATATTCAACATGTTTTTTTAATTAATCTGCACATATGGTTTATGATTGCTTTTAGAAACTGACACATATAACAAGTGATCATGCAGATTAATTTTCAGTTATTATTTATTTTGAAAGGTTTTTTTTTACCATTTCCCAAGGAAGAAAGAAGAAAATAAAAGACATATTTTTGGATGCAAAGACAACTTTTATTAATGATCTTAAAAGTTATAGCAGACAGATAAGCCCTACAACATTAATACTTCCACCTTGGGCAGAGTGAAAGCTTTTCAAAAGAAAGGAACAGATTAACAAAACAAATTACTTTGAAACATGTATGCAAGAAGGAACATCAATGGTGACCCAATTCTAAACTCGGACTCCATGCGTCACATAATTCGGTACTTCCTGCTCTGATTCATCCTCTTCAACAACATTAATTCCAGAACCAATTGGATGGAGATAGCCTCCACTGCGGAAAACATCATGATAAATGTTCACAGAAGACTTTGACTTCAAATTTTTGCTTTTGACATTCCTCGAAGAGAAACCCAAACCAGCTTTGTTTTTGTTCACGGGTGGATCCACAAGTCGTCCCCAAACTGCATTACGACCATTGCGCACAACCTGCTACGTGTCCTTCAGGGAAACCACAAAATTCTCATTCCTCCCTATGTTGTCAATGGATAGGGCTTGGAGCTGGGTTCCAACAGCAACCTCATCCGCTTCTACAATACTGAAAGAGGATAGATGGGATATCAACAACGCCTGCTCCCCATTTATGATCACTACCTTCCCTTCACACACAAATTTTAGCTTCTGATGTAGAGTTGAAGTGACAACCCCTGCTTCGTGTACCCACGGCCGTCCTAGCAAACAACTATATGGGGGAATAATGTCCATGATCTGGAAGGTTATCAAGAACAAATGTGGTCCTATACGAATGGGCAAGTCCACTTCACCGATGACAGATTTCCTCGACCCATCAAAAGCCTTCACAATGATGCCACTCAGGCACATAGGTGTTCCCTGATACTTTAACTTCATGAGGGTACTCCTCGGTATAACATTCAACGCGGATCCGTTATCAATTAGCACATTGGATAGCGAGTCATTCTTGCAGTTCATAGATATGTGGAGGGCCAGGTTGTGATTCCTCCCTTCATCTGGTAACTCATCATCGTAAAAACTCAAGTTGTTACATGACGTAATGTTTCCAATTGCGATGCTAAATTGATCTAATGGCATATCATTCTCAACAAAAGCTTGGTCTAGTACTCTCATCAGTGATTCTCCCTGAGCAGAGGAATTCATTAATAAAGCTAGGATGGATATCTTTGAAGGAGTCTGTAATAGTTGATCTACAATTCTATAATCGCTCTTCTTAATTATCTTCAAGATATCATCCACTTCTTTTTCTAGTGTGGCTCCGCTAGTCTCTCCTGTAACCTTCTTAGGCTCATCGTTCTCAGCAATTTTCTTTCCAACAACAACATCTCTTCGTACAACCGGTGCAAACACACGACCACTACGGGTCACCCTGCTATTATCAGCTATATTTCCAACATTAGGCATTGGCTGGATGGGAACCTCCACCCCATCTTCTAAGATTGTAGCATTGTATTTGTAAGGCACAACCTTATCTGATTTATAGGGAACAGGACCTGGAAGACTAATTACCAATGGGGTAACAGCTGGTTTGCTATCCTACTCCACCTCAAGATGAGCGGGTGCACCAAAACAAGGTACAATGACGTTTACCCCTTCCTCAACACAATCAGCCATCAAAAGATCATTTCCGGCAAACAAATCTTTGTCTGAAGAGAAATACTCATCTGCGGGGGCATACTCTTCCTCTGACTCTTCTTCCATCAAACAAACTTCAACCATATCGATCTCATGATAATCATCTCTCTGACCTGTGATCTTGATAGTTCCATTGTCTAACAGAAATTGAACACCCTCCCTTAGAATAGAACATCCTCGGGGGTCTCGACAACAAACTATGCAAGATCCATATTGGTGTTCCACCTGACCAGCAATACGGAAGAAGGTAGCATACAACTGCACAAGATCCTTATTCAAATGCTTCTCATTAAAAATTCTGAATTCACCCGGACATCCATAAACCATATTCACTTCCTCTTCATATTCGGCCCTAGGCCTGATTATATGGATTAAACCTTCATCCATCATCTCGTGTAAATCAACCTTTATCTTCTCGCAACCTTGTACGTCTGCACTGCAAACAACACAATCAGCATGGTCATGCGTATAATAACTGAATTCACAGAGGTCTGCGTGCATCTTCACCAAATCTCCTATAACCAGATTAATGTCAAAAATCCAGAAGTCATCTGGGAAACCGGCCACCATATTTACAGTATTCACCCCACCGTGTTTGGGTAAAGGATTGTCTTTCACATTAGGTCCCATGTGTTTGGAAGATAGAATTCAAGACTTCACCAACCTTTGCACTTCAGTCTTCAAAGGATAACAATTTTTAACACTATGCCCTGGTTCTCTCTGATGAAAGGCACACGTCTGGTCTGCTTTGTAATACCAAGGCAATGGTGATGGTATGGCGGGAAGTGGTCGTGTCTGGACCAACTTCTTCTGAATCAATGCTGGTAGTAGCTCTGCATAGCTCATGGGAATAGGGTCATAGTTCTCCCTTCTCTGATTATTCCCTTGGTTCCCCTGCTGGGACTGTCTTTGATAAGCAACTGTAGTCGGAGTGGCATTCATAACAGGAGTAACTGAGGCAACTTGCTGGTGACGCTGATAATTCCTTCTAAGAGTGTTCACTCTTCTGTCTTGTATGACATAATTGGTATCCCCCTCTTTCTTCTTTGTAAAGCCATAAGCTGGTTTTTTCACACCTCCGGATCCTTCACCCTTTGTCAAATGGCCTTCTCTTCCTGCCTCTTCTAGGCGGACACCCATTCCTACCATCTCTGTAAAATCACTCGGGGAACTTGCTACCATTCTTTCATAGTAGAAAGAGCCTAGCGTCTTCAGAAAAATCTTAGTCGTTTCCTTCTCCTCCATGGGAGGAATCACTTGTGCAGCCACTTCACGCTATCTCTACGCATACTCTTTGAACGATTCTATGTCTTTCTGAACCATGGCCCTAAGCTGGTCACGATCGAGCGCCATGTCCACAGTGTACTTGTATTGTTTAATGAATGCTTCTCCAAAATCATTAAAAGTATGGATGATGGCGTTGTTTAAACTCATGTACCATTTCAACATTGCGTCGGTCAGACTATCCTTGAAAAAGTGAATCAGCAGACGCTGATCATCGGTGTGGGTAGACATTCTCCTCACGTACATCACCAAGTGAGCACAAGGGTAAGTGTTACCCTTGTACTTCTCAAACTCCGGGACCTTGAACTTAGCAGGCACTTTAACATTCGGGACCAAACACAGCTCATTCACATTCTGCCCAAATAGCTCTTTTCGCCTTAGAGCCTTCATCTCTCTTTGCATTCTATCAAACTGCTCTTGGAAATCATCCATTCTGTCATAAAGACCCAAGTCTTCACTCGGAGGAGGGAAAGGACGACACACATCTTCATTAACAAACAAAACCAAATTCACCGAAGGAGGTGCAGTGGGAACAGTATGCACTTCAAGAGGTGCTGGAGTAACAACAGTTTGAACCACTGGAGCATCTTGAAGGCCCAAATTGAAACCTTCAGGTGCAAAATTCTATGGCATTCCCCACGGATAACCCTGAGGCATACGGTTTTGAACAACAACCGGAGTAGCAGATACAGGAACAATAGGAACTTCAGCATTTTCCCCTGTTGGTTGAGGTTGAACACTCGGTGGATGATTCTGAGCAACCACCAGAGCTTCCATCAGAGTAGTCAAGTTGGCCAAGCCAGCCTTCAAAGAAGAAAATTCTTCGCGTAGCTCGTGATTCTCCTGTTCCAAGTTGTCCATCTTCTTTTTGAAGTTAGCCCGAGTGTTGTAGTGATGAGTCAGCTTGCTGAACAAAGTAAAAAGCTGGGTAAGGCACCTGGATATGCGTAATAAATGCAAGTAATATATGCAATATGATGCATGATATGAAATGCATATGATTATTTTTTACTTTATCATTTAATATTTCAAGGGATTTAACGCTTATAAACATATTGCTAACATCAAAATAATAACGCATTTGAAATACTGAATTTTTTTATGATAATAACTTCAAAATGGATTACAAGTTTCAATGATCCCAAGTACAAGATGAAAATACAATCTAAAATCCTAAGAAAAACAACTGATGGAGATCAATCTGTACGCTGACACTTCCCTGTGAGCCTGACAATCTGAGCCCTCAACCTCTGGTTTTTTTCGACATGTCTGATGGCAACCTCCTTCCAATCATCTGAATCGGGAAGCGAGTAATCAGCACCTGTTTGAGGCTTAGGGGAAAATAAATCCCCTTGCCTCTCCATAGACTCCACCGCTCGACTCTCGAGGATCTCGTTCAAATCGTCTTTCTCCTTTAGGTCTGCTCTATAGGAACTCTCTAAAGTCTAGAAATTATTCTTCCAAGCATCCCTTTCCTGTTGCATCCTGACCAAAGCAAGCTACAACTCTTCTAGATCATCTAATAAGGGAGGAGTGGTCTTCACAAATAGATCATGCATGGGTGTCTCCCGAGTATATGGCATCTTCAACTGAATGGCTCTCGATCGAACCCACTGAAGGTATGGCTCCAAAGAAACAACACCCCTAGGTCCCAAATCCTTCATACTCTTCTTATGAATGTGACACCAGGCCTTCGCAATCTGCTCCCTAGCTTCCCTATGTCTTCTCCTTCCTTCAGAAAGAAACTACTCAAATGAATATTGTTCGGTTTATCCCTCATCGGATAACCAAGTTGTCGCCGTGCAAGAATAGGGTTATAGTTAATTCCTCCCTTTGTACCAAGAAGAGGTACATTGGGGAAACTACCACAACTGTCAATAATCTCTATATCTTGATAAGCTCGATGATACCAATCAATATCCGAGTGAGTAAGTGCCATGATCTTAGGAGCTCAATGGGGTTCCTTCTTGACATCCCAAAAAGCATCAGACTGAGGCATATGAGAGATGAACCACCGGTACAACAGAGGCGTGCAACAGATAATCATTCCCCCATGATAGGAACTCCGAAGATGAACATAGTAATAAGCATCACCCAACAGTGCAAGAATCGGGTTTCTAATCATGAAAATCCTGATGGCGTTAATGTCGACAAACTTGTCCACATTAGGAAATAAGAATAATCCATAAGCAAGTAAAGCAAAGATGGCCTCGAAAGCAACCGTACTCTTCATCATGGCAAAGTAACGAGCTTTCTCCAATAAGAAATGAGCTGGTAATCCTCTAATCCCTCCTTTGGTAATCATATGGGCTTCCACCTCAGAATTCCCCAGATGAATCAAAGAAGCTATCTCATGTGGTTTTGGATCACCCTCTAAACCAGTAAAAGGAACACGATCGGTAATAGATAAATCCAATAGATAGGAATACTCCTCCAGTGTAGGCATCAACTGATAATCGGGAAAAGTAAAGCAGTGATACATCAGATCATGGAACTTGACCAAGATCGAGAGAATACCCTCCTTCATCTTCAGCTTCATGAGAGGAATAATGGATCCATACTTCTTCCAAAAGTCTGCAGAACACTCGATCTCTGGAATTAGACTGATCATCTCATCTATCTTGGGATCCTTGAAACTGTATTTCCCGGTCTTTCACTTTCCAAAATCCATGGTTAACAGTACTTGAGATATTCACAAATAGTCAGCCTTTAAATCCCTTGAAATATTGTTTTCTTCAAAAGATGCTTATAAGTGCATGGGTGCATGATGCAACAATCACACACAAGATCACACACAAGATCACACACATAGGGTTCATAGGTTCAACGTCACGAGCATGAGGTCGAAGGTACTACCCATAAGGTTTTGGTCTAAAAGTTATCACCTGCCAAACAAGGTTCTAGAGGTTCCCAGAGTCTACATCCTTCCTTCGGATAGTACCAACTTCCCGATTAACTTGGTAATTAGTAACATTCTCAAGAAATACTCGTCTGAGCGTAGTATCGCGTGACAACTATTTTCGGATTACTCCGTCATAGCTTCCGCACTACACCTAAAAGGCCAAGATGGGTTTGGTATTCTACGGTCCTCAGTTTCAGCAGGCTCCTAGGTCAAAAGTAGTATGTCTTCCCGATTACTCGGTAAACGACACTACAGTCAAAGGGGCCTCCACTGAGTGGGGGATCTCATGCCTCCTTTTTTGGGATTACTCCCTCAAAGTTAACATGACTATACCGCCCGTCCTATCTTAACGTTTTCCCAAGTCCGGGTATAGGACTTATGATTAATCACCAAGCACCCTGAAAACCAGGAAAATCCAAACCAACATATATACAAAATATAAAACATAAACAACAATAGCACATATACAGATATAAACATAGATAGGCTCAACCAACTTAGGGATGGACCAGCAAGAGGTCAATCTGTCCCCAGCAGAGTCACCATTATTCTGTAGCGGTAGAAATGTTCAAGACTAAGCCATTGGATTGACTAGACTTTATACAAATCAAAAATAAAAATCACCACCGCACTTTATTGTTTCCAAAGGAACGGGAAAAGAGCGAATAACCCAAAAGAGGGGGAAAGATTCAAGGTAAGGGGGTTGGTTATGCAAAGGGAAGGTATTATCACCCTAAACATCTACGGTACTCCGCAGGAACCTCTTTGAAAAATCTGTATATTTTGGCTATAAAAATGTGCTATATATAAAATGGATGGTTGAGGTGAGAAGAGAAATATTTTTTATGATTTTTGCACCCGTCGCGGTTGCGAACATTTAGTGCTTACGTACCACCTTTCGTGCAATAGGGGATCAGGGTACACGTAGTTCCTCTTTTAAAAATTTGAAACACAAGTGTGTTGGTTGATTTTAAGAGACAAGACATCATCGTCATTGTCCGTGTGGAAAACATAATTACGACCCACTATCATGAGAAAGGAGAATTTGCATCATCTTAAAGTGGAGGACATGGCTTGGATTTTAAAATCAACAATGCCTCACTCAACACCCAAGTGGAAAATATCTCACTTCACTACATATTGTAGAAGTATAGTTGTTTGCATCACTACAAGGATTGACAAGAGTCTAATATTTTGAGAAAAGTTTAAAGATAAAAGCCAAAGTGGCAAAATGGTTTGAAATGAGATTGATTGACTTTTAGTCTTCTCACAAAACATGTCAAGGTATTATTAAATTGATTGAAGTTTATTTATGAAAAGATTTTGAAAATGCATGGACCTAATTCCAAGTTTATTATGAAAGTGGTTTAAGTTTCAAAACAAGAAGAGTTTTCAAAAGGAGGGAGAAGATTTTTGAAATTAAAGAAGATGGGAGGAGAAGAAGAGGCTATCCTAAAGCATAAGGTAAAAGCTAAGGATAAGAACCATCTAACCAATAAGAAGCCAGAACTTGACATTATGAGCCAAGATAGAATTCCCATTCTTTGGATTGAAACCAAGCAAGCAAAGATACTAGATCTCTTGAGAGAACCAAACTTCAAGTGTATTTAGTCTTCACAAAAATTGGGCAGAGTAACGACTGTATACGGGTGAATTCCAGATTACAAACAAAGGATGTAATCACAAAAACCTGTACACAAAAAACAAACAAGCAACCCAATGTCTTGAGGTAAACCTCAAGAGCTCCAGACAAAATAATCAGATAGGATCACAAGGTCTCCAAGATAGGCCAAGGTTTCTAATCCTAAGTCCAAGAAAAAGTCCCATGCTCCATAATGCCAAGGATAGTAACCAAATAGTCCAAGTACCATTAAGAGTTCTTTTAGGGTTTATGTTGATTATTAAGTATATTAGGAAAAGAAAAATAAAAGCTCAAGTGAGCAAAATAAAAAAGGCAATAACATAAATGCACAAATGAGCAAAGATGAAAATGACATGAAATGAAAAAGGCTAAAAAATAAATAGTACATAAAGCATAAAAAGAATAAAAGCATAAGATAAAACAAGTCAATAATTAGTGGTTAGTTGGATGACCATCTTGAAACTTGTATTTGGAACTCATTAGAGGATTGGTAGAACCAAAGCCTCCACACAACAAGTTACATTTGTTTTTTGTCAAGTATATCATCCATTTAGAATTCTCATAAGTACCATTTAATGATCAACGATGTTTAAGTGATCCGCATTGACCAAAGGTGTTGTAGATCCATTAGAGGATTGGTCGAACCAAAGCCTCCACACAATGAATCTCAAGGTTATTGGATCAAAGAGATCAAATTAACATACTTGGGCTTGCAATCATAATTTTGGGCCACGAAAGATCATTTATTCGAATCGGGACAAAATTTAGCGCTATGTTAAGCAATCGTAAGTAGACTTATATAGAAGTCGCACCTATTTTGAGGCCGGTCAATAGCAATCTATGCACCATATGTTTTGAGACATGATATAGAGATCATGCTCCAACAACATTTAGTGCAATGAGAAGGGGATGAGATGAAGAGGATTAGGACAAAAGATAAATAAACCACTTTTGAATTAAAAAATTAATCAAACTATTATTAAAATCATTCATCCATTTTTTATGGAGTTAAACTCAACACCATGGACCAAATGATGTTAATAAAGCCATGATAAAAAAATCAACCCAAGACAGCCAGAAAATAATCACAAAATAATAATATAATTAATATATACATTAAAAGGTTTAAAAATGTTTAAAAAAAGGAAAATAATGAGGAAAATATCAATTATATTCAAATTAATCAAGAAGTGAAAAATAAGAGCATGGAAAAATCAGAAAAGAGGCCAAGTAATTTTATAAAATTTTTGGTAATTTTTAAAAGTCAGAAACTATTTTTAAAAATTAAAATAAATGGGTAAGATAAACAAAAATAGTAAAGTCAGAAACAAAAATAAAATAAGGTCACCAATATTTGTCACAATATCATTGGATCATTCCATAATTTTTTCAGAATTTAAAAATGTATAAAAGTATTTTTAAACATTTTAAACAAATCAAATAAGTGTAAAATTCATAAAAATTACCAAAACACAAAATTAAATTGTGAAAAAATAAAAATCAGGAAGAGAATAATCAAAAATATTTTTCATAATTTTTCCAGATTTTTTGGACTAAAAATGAATTTTCTTTGATTTTTTGAAATTTAAAACAATTAAAATATAAAAATCAGAAAAAGAAAATAAAAGTAAAAGATGTGGACCATTAGATGAGAGTCAAAACGCGTTAGTAATCAAATCCAAGGGATCTGGCGTGCTGTGCATATCATGGTCTTTAATGAATAATGTACATAATCAATAATAAATCAGATTTTTGAAAAACACAAATGGCACGCCATCATTGGTTGGAAGATGACATGTAGGTCATCTTCAACCTCCATCCAACGTGATTTACAGGTCTCTTAAACTGTAAAATCAGAAGCTCAGACTAATGCCAATCGCTTCGTCTCTTCAAGATGAAAACAACCACACCCTCGCGCCAAATTTATATAAACTCTAGCTCAAGCAATTTGGAAAGAAAGTTTTGAAAAGAGATTTGAAAATTCATGGTCAAAACGTGTTTCCAGTGAACTGTAAGTGTTGCTACTAGAACCAGGGAAATGAGAGCAACACAATGATATCAGAGTTTTGAAGAATTGATGAAGGAATCTACCTATTGAAGTTGAGTTGCAGAGCTCTGAAACTGGACTTCTATAGAACAGTATAGGGCGCGATTCTTGAATGTAATTATATGGTTAGCTTCAGAGAAGATAAAGGAAGTTGAATTGAGAGAAAAAATGGATTGAAAAAGGCTGGAGAATAGATTTCGAAGTTGCTGAATTATGGGTTGTGAAGCAAGTTTGGCAAGGTGATTCTGGCTATCTAAGCTTGGGAAATTGAATGGGGGTGACCCTCTATTTATAGGGAAGCAAATGAGATCAAAAGGAATAGCAAATGATGCATTTTGGAGGGAATTCGTATGGGTATGCATCATGAAGAAAGTGTGACTCAAACTTGATCAAAACTCAGCCAAATCGTACATTTCATGATGCTAATCACTTCTGGCAAGTTGCTAAGCATGATTAGAACCAAAAACGTGTGGAAATCTTGTGATTAGAAGCCCAAACAAAGATTTCAAAATCCTGACTTTGTAAAAAATTCAGTTTCAAACTACCCAATTCAAATCCATGGCATTTCCAACTCAAGGGGTCTTAGGGCATAACTCTTGATGTTTTGGAAAGATGAGGTTGCAAGCTTTGCAATTTAAAAAGAATGGAATCAAATGGATGCTTGAGATGAAAGTTACATGGAATCAAAGTTGAATAAAAAGAGTTGACTTTCCATACTTAGAAATATTTCAAATTCTTATTTAAAAATGACCTATAATCTTTTGTATCCAAACATGGCCTTCCACTTAGAATTTGCTCTAGACCAAAAAATATGGAATGAAGTAGACATCTTTAATGACATTTTTAAATTTTAACCACTCAAAATCTCCAAAAATTGAGCAAGTTATGACTTGTTGAAGTTGGCCAAAAATCATGAAATGACCTATAATCTTTTGCATTCTTAAGGAAACTTCCATCCATTTTATTACTTTGCACATAAAAGAAGGAATGAAGTACACCTCATTAAGATCATCATGAAAAACTAATGGGCTCAAGGTGATAAAAACTTGACCAAGTTATAACCATTTGAAATCACATATGGAAAATTAGGGATTCATCTGGATGACTTGTAATCTTTCTTCTCCACCGAGTTCCTTCCACATGAAAACTCCTTGGAACTTTTGAAGTGATATGTTGGTAACTCTTTGAAGATAAGTATGTTTTTGGAATCACTCAAAAATACCAAAATATGAGCAAGATATGCTCCTTTGAAGTTCAAAACCCTAGCTCGTAGATCAAGAAAATGCTTTGAGGAAATTTGACAAGTTTGAACAAACTTTTTGTGCCAATATTCTTCCTTTTTTAATAGAAGTTGTTGAGGATGATGATGAGAAATGATAGCCACAAAAACCACTTACATATCTTGAAATTAGAGAGAAATGTGCTTTTGTGACCAATAGGAACAAGACCTTGTTCAATCATGACAACTTCTTCCCTCAACCCCTTGTACTTTTGAATCAATTGATAACTTTGAAATATGATGAGTCAAAGCAACTTTGCCATTCCAATTCTTCCAAAATCACTCCAAGAGTAAAGTTTGAATTTCTCAAGCTATTGACTAGGGCATAGAAATAAACTCATGAACCCATGGAGCAACTTGCTAAACTTCATTGCCTTTACCTACATTATTAACAAGTAAGACAAACCAACATTGTATTTTATTAATTAGAGAGAAAATCAAAGAAAAATATCCATGATCACAAAAGAAAACAAGTCAAGGTTCTTGGTAACTCCTCAAAAGAGCGAGGCTAAAGATAGGGAGAAGAACCAAAAACCCTAATGTGATCTTGTTGTGATTGAAACAATAAGGTATGATGCAAGAATCTTAGGGGGGGAAATTGGGGTACAACACTTGGGCATAGGGGCAGTGATGACATTGGGGATTTCTGGCGCATCGAATTCAATCTCTTTGGCTTCAAGAAGGTCTTGTACTTTGTTCTTCAGAGCCCAACAATTGTTAGTGTCATGGCCGAGACACTCAGAATGGTATGCACAGCGGGCGTTAGGATGATAATGAGGAGAGGTTGTGTTAGGATTCCTTGGAGCTTCTTTCAAAGTCACTAGATTGGATCTCAATAAATGTGGCAATACTTGTGATAGTGTCATGTTAATTCGGGTGAATTGTCTGACTGGTCTTTCCGTTCTTGGCTGGTTGCTTCTTTGCTGAGCAGGCGCGGGTTTAGGAATCATGACAGCCCCCACCATTGGACGGTGTTCAACCCTATCTTGATTTCTCTAAGGATATACAGCAACGACTTCTTTTTTCCCAATGAATGGTTTCCTTACAGCAGCAGAGGATGCATCTTTTTGAATCTTCCCATTCTTTATCCTAGGTTCTACTCTTTCTCCAGTCAGTATCAACTCAGTAAAGCCTGCCGATGAACTCCCAATTAAGTGATTGAAGAAAGGACCGGACAAGGTGCCCAAAAACATGTCTACCAACTCTCTTTCAGATAGGGGAGGCTGGACTCTTTCTGCTAAGTCTCTCCATTTTTGTGCATAGTCTTTAAAGCCTTCACTTGAAACCATGGCCATACTCTGGAGTAGAGTACGGGTGGGAGCAAGATCAGCGTTGTATTGGTATTGTTTGTAAAAGGAAGCAGCCAGATCTTCCCAATCATGAACATTGGCTCTTTCTAGCTGATAAAACCAATCAAGTTGAGTCCCAGACAGACTGTCTTGAAAGAAGTGTACCCATAAATCCTTGTCAGTGGTGTAAGGCTGTATTTTCCTCACATAGGACCGGAGATGCATTTTGGGACATGAAACTCCGTCATATTTGGCAAACACCGGTGCTTTGAATTTTGGAGGAATGACAATTCCAAATACTAACTCCAATTCCTCAAAGTCCAATCCAGACACTTTTTGGATTTCCATTGCACTTAATCGTTCTTCCAGATGCTTATACTTGTCGTCGGCTGGAGGATATTGTTCCTCAGAATAATCTTCTTCTTCCTCTTCCTCTTCTGAATCTGGCTGGATAACTGCTTCCTTTCCTTTCCCATCTTGATTTTCTTTCTCACCAGATGATGTTGCAAAGTCTAGGGTCCTTCTTGCTTGACCTTGGATTCTTCTTCCCATATTTATAACTCCGGTTATTTTCTTTGCTTTCTTTTTCTTCTCTTCAACCAGCAAGGTCTTCAACTCTTCTTGTCCTTTGGCTAAAGTTAAGAACATCTGTTGAAACTGGGCATTTTGTTCTTGGAGGTCATTCACCGTTTACTCGAGATCCATCTTACTGAAATAAACAGTATAAAGATGAGGAGACTTGTTGCAAGAAACCTTCTTATGTTATAATGAATGGTAGATGCATATGCAATGATTTCAAGGATTTTAAACATTCAAATTTGTTTTAGACAAAAAAGGAAACACACGTTATATTAATAAATTAAAGCTTGAGTACATCAATGCCTCTTCGGGAAAAATAATACAAAAACTCTAAGATAAAAAGGTAGTACGCATCCTCTTTGGTGCGATGTAGGCATTCAGAGTCCGTTCCTCATGAAGTTGCTTAGTGAGCTCCAAAACCTTCTTCTCGCTAGCGTAGAATTGGGCTTCGAAGGTGTCTCGCTCCCCCTTGAGTTGTATCCAATCTCTTTGTAAGTATTCGAGAGAGGTAGGCATGTCAGGATGCAGGATAATGTATGGAACATCTCCTTCCATAACAGGCTTAATGATTACCAGGAGAATGGAAGGATAAGGCATCATAAGACTTTGAGCACGAGTTCGTACCCATTTAAGGTAAGGCTCAAGAGGGATGGAATTATTGTGCCCCAATGTCTTTCTATCTACCTTGTTCAACATCCTCCAAGCTCGGATGAATCTCTGGCGAAGACCTTGATCTTTGTTCTCGTAGTCAAATACCAAACCTTAGATAAGCGTCTCATGAGGACCATCCCTTCAGGCGTAACCAAATTGTCTTAAGGCTAAACAAGGGTTGTAGGTTATACCTCCCTTAATGCCAAGTAAAGGGACATTAGGGAATTCTCCACAATGATCGACAATAGTAACATTCTCTATGGACCGGGAACACCAATGAATGTCTGAATGTTTGAGTGCCATCAACCTTTGTGACCACCTTGAACCTTGCTCGTTCTTCAATATAGATTGGGGAAGATGCAAAATAAACCATCTTGCCAATAGAGGAGTGCAACACATAAGGACACCTCTTTTCCTCATCGTGCGAGTGTGAAAAGAATGTAGGATGTCTCCTAGTAAGGTAGGCACCGGGTTACGAGATATGAAGATTTTGACGGCATTCACATCTATGAGTTGATCAGGATTTGGAAACTAAACCACCCCATAGATGAGGAGATCCACAGTTTCCTCAAAGGCTTGCAGATCCAAATAGTTCCAACAGTTTTGGGCTTTCTCAAACAAGAACTTTTCTAGGAAACCCTTGACACCACTCCTTGTTTCCCAATTGGTTGTGACATCAGATGATTGCAAGTGTAGAGCTTGAGCAATCTCTTCTGGATTTGGATCTCTTTCTGTACCGTTGAAAGGTAGTTGATTGAGAATGGTATTCCTCAAGAGTTGGGAGAATTCTTCCAAAGTTGGTACAAGTTGATAATTGGGAAATGTGAAGTAATGGTGTAAAGGATCAAAGAACTGAAAGAGCACCTTCATCATGTCTTCATCAGTGTTGGAGGTGACCAAGTTTAGTAGGCGACCATGTCTTTTGGTGAATGAAGAATTTTCAGGAATCCTTGAAGTTAGCTCTTTAAGTTGTGGAGGGATCCTTACAAGATTGACTTGAATAGTTTTCCTACGAATAGAATTCACCTCCTACAAAACAAAACAAAGGTAAATCTCAAGATCCTTGAAATGGTTAGTGAATGAGTATGATGTTATGATGTTTATAATGTTATGTACAAGTAAATATACACAAACAAAGCAAACAAGTCCTTAGGTTTAAGCTTGCATGGAGTATCATAGGTAAGTACCCTCTTGGAGTTTAGTTGGCTCAAACTAGTCCTAGTAATAGTAATCGGGTTCTAAGGAGCTCAATATCACTGGTTTATTTCCTTGGTCATTGTTTCAGCACAAGACTCTTTAATGGCGACCAAAATATCCCAAAAAACCAAACCTCAATGAGTCTAGTATCGAGTATCTACCAACTTCGGACTGCACCAAAGCCGGTCATCTCGCTACGTCCTAAAGGCGAAGTTGGTCAAGTAAAGGTTCTAAAAGTTTATTAGTGCTTCATGACATCACTCAGCGGCCCCGTATTCTCCTTGATTAACTCAAGGGCTACCGGTACCCACAAATATGTTGCACTAACGTAGCTATTGCTTAGACCATGTCGGTATACCCCGCATAATTTCCACAATGTATTGCTACTTACCTATAAGGTAACCCAAATCCGGATAGAGGATTCAAACCCAAACAAAGAACCATAATGTAAAGCAAATAAGTCAAATAATGGATGCAAGTAAATATGATCTAACCCTAAGGTAACCCCACTTTTAGAATTTTCCCCAGCAGAGTCTCCAGTTCTGTGATACGGTGGTAGAAATGACTTAAAGGTTTTGCGTTTGATCGCAAATGTTATGGTTAGCAAGAGTCACCACCGACTTTTCTTTTATCCAAAAGGAAAGGAGAAAAAGCACAGGAAAGACCTTTGAGATTATTTCTTGAGTTCGGGGGGTGGATTATGAAAAGGGAAGGTATTAGAACCCTTTTCATCCATGGTTTTCCATGGGCTCTTAGTTACTTGCTAGATCACTTACTTTTTGTTTGAAATTGTGCTTTGTGTGGTTTTTGAAAGTATTTTTTTAAGAGGCCATTGTTTAGGCAAACTTTGTAATGATTCTCGTTCATAAGAATGTATACAAAGATGTTGATATTTTGAAAATGTTTTCAAGTTTGTAAGATGTTTTGAAAGTGTAGGTGATTGTTTTGAAAATAGCAAGGATGTTTTGTTTTTGAAATTAAGCAAGTAATTAGGAGCATTCTACCTACTCAAAAGTCTTTCTTGTTCATTTCCTTTTTCCTTTGACATTGTTATCTTATCATTGAATTGATAAGTAACCCTATCTTTGGATGTAAACGGGACGGGCTTGGGTCACCGTATAACCATGATTAGCAATTTTGTAAGGTATCTTAGCATTCTCTTTTAGGGACTAAGATCATTTGAAAGGCAACATGGATAGCGTCATCGAGGGACTATGATCTTGTATTTTTGCTTGTTTTTGCTAAGATACCTCACATGCGTAATATGGCTATTTTAGTAAGGCAACCAAGTGGATTTACCCTAGGGGTGTTTGTGTGCAAGTGTATTGTTTTCATGCTTGATTTTGTCTTTGATTAGGGTTTTCTAAGCATTGGTTTTAGTCTTTCCATACAAACCCTAATTACTAGCATTTGTATATAAAAGCGATAAGTTGTGGAATTTAAAATTACTACGCTATTACAATACTTGTGGGAGGGGGTGTACAAATTATAAATGGGGATTGTAAGAAATTAAAGCCTAATTATCTATTACAACCATATTGAATTTGTACAAGAATTGAAATAAATAATATACAAAAATGAATAAATATACAAAAATGTAAAATGTAAAGTGAATGGATATTTATTTGGACTTTTAGGGAAAAGGGATTTTTGTTTTAACCTAATTAATTAAAGAAAAATAATTAATTAAAAAGTAAACCTAAATTTACTAGGAAAAGAAATTAAACAAAAAAAACTTAATCTATTAATTGATTAAAAAGAAATTAAGTTTATAAAAGGAATATTTTTGGTATTTTTGTCTTAAAAATAATTTATAGTATTATAAAATATTTTTGGTCTTTTTTGGTTTTAAAAATAATATATTTAAATGGTGTAAAAGAAAATAAATAAAACCCTAGTTTTCTAATTAAAATTACAAATTAATTGGTAAAATAAATAAAGTATGATTAAGTAAAATAATTTTTTTGTGTAAAAAATAAATAAACTTTATCAAAATATTAATCTAATGTTTTTATATTTTTTCTGATTTTTTAATATTAGGTAAAATATTTAAGAAGATAAATAAATAAAATAAGAAATAAAGAAATAAAAATGGGTCAGGGTGTGTAAGTGTAACAGGGGGTCAGAAAGTAAAAAAAAAAGTCCCAAGGAGGAAGCCCAGCGCTTGTCCAAAAAGTCAGAATAGGAAAAATATAAAAAAAAAATCAAAAAGGTACCATTGGGGCTCGAACCTAAGTCTTTCAAGTCACAGGCGCACGCTTCTACCACTGCGGTGGCTATACATTTGTTTATATAATCAAAACAATAAATATATGATAGTAAACAAGTCCATGGCCTGAACTTCATCTTCAACCTCACGCCCAGCCAGAGCCTCTGTATCTTATTCAAATCTCAACAAAAATGAAAACTGTAAACAGGAAACTTGTAGGAAATTTCCTCACGATTTCAGAAATGCAAAGCAATAAAATTATAGATCAAAGATAAGCATGAATTTTAATGGCCCTAATATGAACCCTAAAAATCTCAGGAACTTCAATCTTAAAATTCTCTAAGTTCAAACAAAATTAATGAAAACTATGGACATGGTTATCTTTAGGGCAATGATATCTACATTTTTCATTCACAAATAAACCATTAATGATGCCTGTATGAAAAGTTCCAAAGTCAGAAAACTTACCTTGCAAAAGAGTATCGGGTTTGGAGTTTTAGTAGCTTTCAGTGAGTTCCAATGATTGGGTTTGCTTCCTCAAGTTCCCAAGAAGCTAATGGGATGCTCAGCTTGAGCTGAAAGTACCTGAGGAGTTCTGGAGAAGTCTAAGTGAAAAGCTCTATTTTTGAAAATGGTGTATGGTGTTAATGGAGTTACGGTCTTGTAACAGGGTGTGGGATAAGTTCTAAATGATGTTTAGAAACTTTAGGAACCAAAAGGCTTGAAAACGCACGAGGGAGATATGAGTTTCAAAGTTTTGGTTAGGTTAGGCAACAATGGAGGTGTGTGATGCAGTTATGAGCTCTTGGTGTTTTTAGGGGTCAAGCATGCATGGGATTTGTGGCAAATGGCTTGTGTATCTATAAGAAAAGAGGTTTGAGTGGTTTTGAAAGTCAGAAGTACAAGTTACAAGCTATTTGCTATGTTACTTGATTTTCAAGAAAAGTGGGAAACCAAGTTTCAATGTGTAGTACAAGCATGGGTTGGGTGATTGTAAGTTTCTAAACCATTTCTCTTGTGTTATGAGACATGTATGATCATAAAAGAACAAGTTCAAGGCTCAATAACAAGTTTTATGCAAAAAGTCACTTTATCAAAATGGCATTGTGCACTTTCTTCCCAAAATGGATATAAAGCATGGCCTTGCATTGGATGCTTGAAATGAAACCTCTAACAGCTGTGCAAGCAATTAATTATGGAGTTACTAACAAGTTTGAGGCCTCCAAAGTAGAGGTTATGCAGCATAACTTTGAATTTTGAATTTGTTCATCACAAAATGACTTGTAATTCAAGTGATAAAACCCTAACTTCATCTCTTCGATTCTCCATACTCAAAAATGATCTTAAGGAGTTCTTTTACATTTTGGAAATCTTTCAATGTGTTCTACAACCCATATTTGAATCACTTTTGAAAATTCCACTTGGAACTATATGAAAAAATGCCATGAAGTTATGTCAAAATCCTGACCAAATTAGGGCAAAATTTCACTAAATGTTTTTGTTTCATGACCATGTATTCTTAAAATTATAACTTGAGATCCAAGTACTTTTGGAAGGAGTTGTGTGAAGCAAAGTTGTATATTTCATGGAGATCTACAACTTTCATGTCGGAAGTTTCTTTTGAATCAGCTTTCATCATGGTGAAAATTTTACTCAAAGTTGTGAAAAAATAAGAAATTTCCAACACTTAGAAAACTTTCTAAGTTTAGAAATTTTAACTTTTCAAAATGAAATATTGAATTTTTTATTTATTGATGAATAAGTTTCATATTTTGACATGCTTTTATGAATTGTGATCTTTGACATTTGAATTTGACCAAAAAGTTAAAGTTTGACTTTTCAGTATACATTTGACTTTTGATCAGTTGACTGAAAATTCATCTGTCAATCCATTGGTCTTGAGCAATGTTTTGAGACATGTAACTAGGTAAAAATGATGAAATTGGAATCTTGATATCATTCCTTAAACCAATTGATCTTTGCTAGGTCAAAAATCATAAATTACCCTTTCCCAATCAAAACCCTAATTTTGACCATTTGCCCTTTTGGAGATTTGATCAAATTTCTTGAGGAATTATGGTCCAAACTTGATCAAATGATACATATGAGTTTAAAATGTTTATGTGGATAAAAAATTATGAAGTTTGACTGTAAATTGGCCATAGTTGACTTTTTCCCCAATACAGTTGATTTTTAGGTCAACTGCTCAATTGACTGAGCAAACGTGTGATCCAAGGCTTGAAACTTGGCATGAGAAATCTTGGGAATCCATAATGATCCATAAAAGTAATATTAGGCATTTAAAGTTCAAATAACCTTGAGAAATCTCAAACCCTAATTTCAGTCATCGGTGCTTAAGGAGGTGTCTTGAGCTGATCAACCCTTGTGGAGTCTTGAACCAAATGAGATCTTGTGAGAAAATACTTGATAAATGGGAGTATAAATTTTGGGGTACAACAGCTGCCCCTGTTCAATCTTCTTAAACCTGAAGAGTTAGATTGGTGGGTCCGCCATTCTGACTTGAAGGTGGAATATGATTAAATAATAGAGTGCCCAGAAATTTGCACTCGAAAATTGATTGTGAATGGGCTTATAGATGCCATTTGTAGGAATGATGGAGATTTTACGGAGATGGGCTTGTAGATTCCATCGAAGGGTAACTGTTGACAGAAAATGGACTAAGTCTGAACTTGATTTTAACTGGAAACAAATCAGAATAAATCTTTGGAGCAATTTATCTAAACTAGAAACGTTCATTTAGAAAGTATTAGGATAAACCGTTGAGAGATTTAAACGGAACCAAAAGAGGTCTTGAATATTCTTTAATTAGAGAGAATCAGAGTAGATCTTTGAACGATTTATCTGAACCAGAGAATGTGCCTACCAAGAAAGAATTAGAATAAATCGTTGAGAGATTTATCTGAACCAGAAACGTTCATTTGGAAAGTATCAGGATAAATTGTTGAGAGATTTAAAATAAACCAAAAAGTACTTGAATATTCTTTAACTGGAGAGAATCAGAGTAAATCTTTGAACGATTTATCTGAACCAGAGAAAGTGCCTACTAGGAAAGAATCATAACAAATTGTTAGGAGATTTATCTGAACCAACAGGGATCTGGAGAAGAATCAGAACAAATCATTGAGAGATTTATCTGAACCAGAGAAAGTGTTTTGTAGGAAAGAATCAGAATAAACCGTTGAGATATTTATACTGAACTGACAAGGATTTGGAGAAGAATCAGAATAAATCATTGAGAGATTTATCTGAACCAGCAGGGATTTGGAGAAGAATCAGAATAAATCATTGAGAGATTTATCTGAACTAGAGAAAGTGTCTGCAGGAAAGAATCAGAATAAATCCTTGAGAGATTCAAACTGAACCGGCAGGGATTTGGAGAAGAATCAGAGTAAATCGTTGAGAGATTTATCTGAACCAGAGAAAACGTCTGCGGGAAAGAATTAGAATAAACCGTTGAGAGATTTAAACTGAACCAACATGGATCTGGAGAAGAATCAGAATAAATTGTTGAGAGATTTAAACTGAACCAGTAGGGGTCTGAAGGAAATATCTGTTATGTAGATGGCCGACCAGTCCTTTCTCGGGAATTGATCTATAATTGACTTGTTGAAAATTTGACGATAATTTTCTATTGATTGATCTTTTCTGAAAAGGTGAAAGGTTAGTTGTGTGCAATTCCATGATGTATGAAATGCATGGTATAATGTTTTTTCTCAAAAATAAATGAGATCGCGATGTATGCATATGTGTTTTCAATGCTATGAAGTATGGATGTAATGTATGGACATGTTAATTGTTATGCCGCAGTGTTGTTGGAGTCGGGGAAAATAAATCCCTGAGTACCGTTGGGGGTGAGGAGTATAAATCTTCATATTTTTAAGTTGAAGTGTTGATGGATGAGTTTCCATTTGTTAGAGAAATAAACTATGTTTTGTAAGGGAAATGTCGTGCATTATTTGTAGAACTCGTGAAATCCTGCTAGGGAATCCTGAGAAACTGGGCGACTTTCACTGGGGAATCTTCGGAGCGTTAAACTGGAAGTTTTATTCCGTCGGGGATGTGAGAGCACTTGATACCATTAGGTTGTATACTGGAGATACATTAGCGATCATGTAGTAGGATGTCCCATCTTCTGTTCTTGCTAGAACAGTACATGCGGGGGACTTTATGGAATGGTCTAAAGATATTATCCTATTTCTTAAAGCCATTAGTGATTGTCTTTCTATTTTTTGTTCCTCTTTTTTTTTTTGGTTATTTGTAAACAGTAGTCATGTTCAAATGCATATGTTCAAAAATAATCATTCGACGTTTTTGCAAACAAAACCCAAAAATAAAAGAAAAATAGATGATTTTTCACTTTCAAAGGAATATCTTTGTATTAACTTGAATAAGTATTTTTGTACAACGAGACGGACATTCTAGTAAGAGAATGACGTCGTAGAATATGAAAATTGATACAATGAAAAGATAGCTATGTGAAATAATCCCATGGGGTTCCCATTCTACTATAGCCTTCATGTCTCTAAGCGTCTCATCCACTTCTTGCCTTGTCCGAAGTTGAGTGGATTGATTAGAACCGTTTGAGTTTGTAAGTCGATGCTAAAGGTTGTCTGTAAGGTGATCCAACAGGACATAGTCATACGCTTTAATTCCCTAACTTTTTCCTGGACTGCCCTTTCGGGTTTTCAATCCACCGGGATACCCTTTTTTGCCCAAGCCGCCCTTTCAGGTTTTCAGCTTGCCGGGTGTACAAACTTTTTGTATTTTATCCCTAATTTTTACCCGAACCTTTTTTGGTTCGCCGAGATACCCTAATTTTTTCCTAGGCCAGTCGACCTAGCGGGTCTTTATTCATGCGTAGTATCTTTTGAATATGTCCGCGTATACAGGGTGCAGAAGGTCATCGCCATCCATAGTGGTTAAGATCATTGCTCCATCAGAGAATATGCTTTTGGTCACAAGTGGTCCTTCGTATGTAGGAGTCCATTTGCCCCTGGGATTACCTTGTGGCAATATGATACGCTTGATTACCAACTCACCAACCCAATATACCTGACGTCTGACCTTCTTGTTGAAAGCTTTGATCATACGTTTTTGGTACATCTGACCATGACAGACAACCATAAGCCTCTTCTCATCAATCAAGTTCAACTGGTCAAGCCGAGTTTGAATCCATTCATCTTCATTCAGCCCTGCATCCTTTATGATTCTCAGAGAAGTTATTTGAACATCATTTGGTAGGACAGCTTCCATACCATATACCAAGGAGAAAGGAGTTTCCCCTGTTGATGTGTGCGCCGTGGTACGGTAACCATGGAGAGCAAATGGTAACATCTCATGCCAGTCTTTGTAGGTCACTGTCATTTTTTGTATAATCTTCTTGATGTTTTTATTTGCAACCTCGACAACGCCATTCATCTTTGGCCGGTAAGGGGAAGAGTTATGATGTTAGATCTTGAATTATGCACATAGTGCAGTGATTATAGTATAATTTAGATTCGTACCATTGTCTGTGATGATTCTCTCTGGGATACCGTACTGACAGATGATATTCTGTTTGATGAATCGGGCCACAACATTCTTGGTAACAAAAGCAAAAGAAGTTGCCTCAACCCACTTCATGAAATAGTCAATGGCCACCAAGATGAAGCGGTGTCCATTAGAAGTTGTACGTTTGACTTCTTTAATCATGTTGATGCCCCACATCGCGAATGGCCAGGGAGTATTCAAGACGTTTAGAGGAACTGGAGGCACATGTACTTTATCAGCATAAATGGAGAACAAACATTGTTAATATCTCATTTATCCTCTTTCAGTGTTATGGAAGCGGATGAAGCTGCTGTTGGAACTCAGTTCCAAGCTTTATCCATTTATAATGTAAGGGAAAATGAGAATTCTATAGCTTCATTTAAAGATGCTTAATAGGTAGTACGTAATGGCCCTAGTAAATTATGGGGGCAGATTGTTGATCCACCTGTGAATAAGAATAGAGCTGGTTTGGGATTCTCTGTGAAGAATAGTAAATGTGAGAATTTGAAGTCGAAGTCTGCTTTGGGCAAATATCAAGATATCTTTAGTATCGAAGGTTATCTCCATCCAACTATTCCTAGGATCAATGCTATTATGGAAGGAGAAGCAGAGCAAGACATGCCGAACTACGTGACGTATGAAGTCGGAGTCTAAAACTAGATCACTATTGATGTTCCCTCTTGCATTCATGTCTCAAAGTAATTTGTTTTTGTTAATCTTTTCAAAGAAAATCTTTCACTCTGCCCAAGGTGAAAGTATTGATATTGTATGGGAATATCTGTTGTTTTGATTGTTAAAGTCAATAATAAAAGTTGTCTTTGATTCCCAAGTTATGTCTTTATATTCTGCTTTTTCTCGAAAAATGGTAATCAGAAAAACCTTCAAAATAAATAATAATTGTAATTGAATCTGCATAGTCACTTGCTATATGTATCAGTTTCTAAAAGTAATCATAAATCATATGTGGAGATTAATTAAAAATGTCGTTGAGTACAATGACCTTGCGCCCTCTCCCAGCTTTGAATATCCTGCGTATGTGGCAAAAGAAGAAGAATATAATGAAATCCTAGAAGTGGTTTCTCAGTTTCTTGAGGGAGAGAAAAGTGCCATTCAGTCGCATAAAGAGCCGTTAGAGACAATCAATTTGGGTACAGAGGAAGATCCAAAGGAAGTCAAGATTGAAGCATTGCTTCATCCCGACATAAAGAGCAGGTTGATTGAATTGTTGAAAGAGTATATGGACATATTTTCTTGGTCTTACCAAGACATTCTTGGTTTGGATACTGATATTGTGGAACATCATTTGCCGATAAAGCCAGAATGCCCGCCAATCAAGCAGAAACTGCGAAGGACTCACCCTGATATGGAATTTAAAATTAAATAAGAAGTTTTAAAGCAGATTAATGTCGGTTTTCTAGTGACATTATTATATCCTCATTGAATTTCCAATATTGTCCTAGTACCAAAGAAAAATGGAAAAGTTCGCATGTGCGTTGATTATAGAGATTTAAACAAAGCTAGTCCAAAAGATGACTTTCCATTGCCACATATTGATATGTTGGTTGACAGTACAACAAAATTCAAAGTATTCTCGTTCATGGATGGATTTTCCGGATATAATCAAATCAGAATGGCTCTTGAGGACATGGAAAAAACAATGTTTATCACACCCTGGGGAACATTCTGTTATAGAGTGATGCCCTTCGGGTTGAAGAACGCTGGTGCAACATACCAAAGGGCTATGACAACCCTATTCCATGATCTGATGCATAAGGAAATTGATGTATATGTTGGTGATATGATTTCCAAATCACAGACTGAAGAAGGACATATAGAAGATTTGTTGAAATTGTTTCACCATCTGAGGAAGTATCGTCTGCGCTTGAATCCAAATAAATGCACCTTTGATGTTCGATCAGGAACATTGTTAGGTTTCATTGTTAGCCAAAAAGGAATTGAAGTTGATCCTGATAAAGTCAAAGAAATTCAAGAAATGCCAGCACCAAGAACTGAAAAGCAAGTTAGAGGCTTCCTTGGGCGTTTGAATTACATTTCCAGATTTATTTCCCATATGACTGCAACATGTGAGCTGATCTTTAAGTTGTTAAAGAAAGATCAAGGTTGTGTGTGGACCGATGATTGCTAAAGGGAATTTGAAAGTATTAAAGAGTATACGCTTGAACCTCCTATCTTGCTCTCTCCTGTTGAAGGAAGACCATTGATCATGTATCTGACAGTGTTAGATAATTCTATGGGTTGTATTTTGGGACAACAAGATGAAACAGGGAAGAAGGAATGTGCCATTTATTATCTCAGTAAGAAGTTTACTAACTGTGAGTCACATTATTATAAACTGGAAAAGACATGTTGTGCTCTGGCCTGGGCGGAAAAACAGTTGCGGCAATATATGTTGAATCATACTACTTGGTTAATTTCCAAAATGGATCCAACTAAGTATATTTTTGAAAAACACGCTCTTACTGGGAGAATTTCCCGTTGGCAGGTGCTGTTGTCTGAATATGATATTGAATACCGTACTCAGAAGGCTATAAAAAGCAGTGTGTTGGCAAATTATCTTGCTTACCAACCAATTGAGGATTATCAGTCGGTTAAATATGATTTCCATGATGAAGATGTTATATTTCTGAAAGTAAAAGATTGTGATGAACCGTTGCCTGAGGAAGGTCCTGATCCTGAATCTCGATGGGGTATGATATTTGATGGAGCTGTGAATGCTTATGGGGAAGGAATTGTTGATGTGATTATCACTCCTCATAAATCACTGTTGTACCCCGAAATTTACACTCTCATTTTATTTCAACATTTTCTTTTACAGGGATGGTTGCAAACTTTGGCTTGAGGAAAGTAAAATTGGAAGATGAACGAAATGTCCTTCGATTGGAACATCAGGGTGTCCTTGGATTGGAACATCAGGGTGTCCTTCGATTGGAACATCAGAGGGTCCTTCAATTGGAACATCACTGTGTCCTTCGTTTGGAACATCAGGGTGTCTTTCGATTGGAACATCAGGGGGTACTTTGATTGGAACATCAGAATTGCCTTTGATTTGCATATCAGAGAAACGTATCCTTTGAATGGAATATCAAGTGCATAGGTGTATTAATCTAAAATGTTCTAATGAGGGAAGTTCCGAACCCTTCGAATCAGAATTTAGAACCATCAAAAAAACAAGGGCTGAACGAAGAAGCTCTGATAAGGAAAAATATGAGCCTTGCGAATTCATGCAGACAGTGGCTCAAACAAAGACGCTCTGATGAGGAGAGCCTTGCACAATTAGAATTAGGAATCAGAGCCATCAAAGAGAGCAGAACAATACTTTGACCAGTCAACAAGATAATGCTTCGATTGGTCAAGTTCAAAGCCATCAAAGAGAGCAAAACAATAATTCGACCAGTCAACAAGATAATGCTTCAATTGGTCAAGTTCAAAGCCATCGTAGAGAGCAAAGCTTCAAACTTAATCGAAGGAACCATGATGAAAACCTTGACCTACCATAACCTGTCCAGGTTCACCCAAAGTTCAAAATGGCATGTTTTCCTTGCAGACATGGCAAGAATTCAATTTTGATTGTGGCTTCAATTCCTGAGTTAAAGGCCAAATTCTTTCCTTATTTGTTCCTAAATCCACAAGAGTTGATTCGACTAGGGTGATTTTCTTCAAATCAAGCAATCGAAGCAGAGGGTGGCTTAATCGAAGGAGCCATGACAATGAAGCTAGTGCAATTTAAATTAGAATCTACAGCTTTCGAAGGAAACAATGTTCTAATGAGGAATGCTCTGAGTAATTCGAATTTGAGCTTAAAGCCTTCGAAGAGAACAAATTCGAAAGGAAATGGATCTGTAGGGGCATGCCAGCTTTCAATTTCCATCATATTGGAGGCCCAAACAACTCATAACAGGCTGGCTGTAACCCATGAAAATAGATTCGCACCTGATTGAATCAAATATAGCAAGTTTTTATGAATAAATCAAATCAAATCTCCTCATCATAATGGACCAAGATTTGATACACAAATGTTAACCTAGAATCCCTTTCCTATATAAACCTCATAATCTCAAGAAAAAAGGACACAAATACTGCCTCACAACACACGCGCAACTGCCTCAAACAAACCCTAGCAAAATCTCAAATTTTCTTCAAAGTAGTGCAATTCGAAACCTCTCTCTCCAGCCAGTTCCAGGCCAAACCGAGTCCACCATTCATCTCTTGAGACTCCCAGAATTTGAACCAGGCTCGTAGTTAAGCTCCTCCACATCCAAAAGATCCATAACCAATCATCACCATTTGGTATATTATTTTCAATTTCAATCTTGCTAAATATGTGTTATTAACAGATCTAATGTTCATATATGTGTTCATGACATTGCATAAGGCAGGTTTAACGTATTGCATACAAGTTTAAACGCTTGAATCTCAGAATGCCATTTCTAGGGAATAAGCTGAAAATGCACTTGGAACGCTTGATACAGTGACGATTCATTAAATTTAAATCCAGATTCGAATTTCAAGATTCTTGGTATTGCAGGAGGAAATAACTCCAGATTCGAATTAGGGAGGGAATCGAAGGACCTGGGTTCGACACCCAGGTCATACATTTTGTGTTTTTTTTCTAACAAACTTGCTTGCAGATCTAATGTCCCAGATCAAAGAAGTATATCATGTACCATCATTAGGCACCTTTGATCAACCTTTTCACTTGGATTGAAAGGTAGCCTTAGGCCTTTCGATCCAGGCCTGCACCCTGCATGTTACTCTTTTTCTTTTTGCTTCTTGGCCCATTTAGCTTATTTTTTTCATTACTTTGTTTCTTATAGTTTTTAATCAACATTAAAAGTCAAAAATCACAAAAAATAGACTTAGGGTTTTTCACAATTAAAATTAATTTTTGCAAATTAATTTAATTTAATTACTTTAACTTGTTTTCTTTAAATTAAAATTAATTAGATTTTTAGGACTTTTCAATTTGTTCCCGTCTTGATCTTCGTGCGTTTATCTTTTTTTCCGTTTTATTATTTTTCAATTATGTAATTGTTTCCCGGTTTGTAATAGCTTTAATTAGGTTTAAAATTCCGCATTTTATTTTCTTGCACTCTTTATGTAATTGCCCCAAGGCCTTGTAATAGCTTAGGAATTTTATTTTCTGCAATTTATTTTATGCACTATTAAATGCTTAGATTAATAGGATTGCATGAAAAGATTAGAAATTAAAACGTTAGATAACCCTAAATGCGCAAGATAAATGAAATGAATAAATACACTTGCACATGCTCACCCCTAGGGTATCTCCCACTTCTGTTTCCTTCGAAAACGGTCACAATTCTCGAAACGTGAGAATTTTTAGTGGCTATCCTTTAGTTCAAGGGATCACATGTCCCTCGGTGACCCTTTCGATGCCGCCTCGGTTAAAAAGTGATCTTAGAACTTTAGGACAATTACTAAAAGTCCTTGCCCAGTTGCCTTAGTGACTTTAGACGTCCCTTCGATAGTCCCTCAACATCCAACGTTAGGGCTACCTACTCACTAATAGTAGGATAGCACCATCTAAAGGAAAGGAGGAAAAGAACGTCTTTTTCTATTAGGTAGATAACTGTTAGGTAATTGCTCAAAAACAACTTTTTCACACTACACTTTCAAAACCTTTTTTTCAAAAGACACTTTTTCAACACTCTTGAGGACTTATACAAGAGTTAGCATAAAGCAAACAAATTTTTCAAAACACACAAAGACGAAAGCAATTTTCAAAAATGAGCAAGTACCTAAGAGCCCATGGAAAACTACGGATGGAAAGGGTGCTAACACTTTCCCTTTCCATAATCTACCCCCTTACTCAGAATAATCTCGAAAAGGTCTTTTTCTGTTCTTTCCACCCTTTCCTTAATTTGGATAAAAGAAAAGTCGGTGGTGACTCTTGCTTACCGCAACATTTGCGAACACAAATGCAAAACCAGTATAACATTCAGTTCTCCCACCGTATTACAGAACTGGCGACTCTGCTGGGGAAATGAAAAAAGTGGGGTTTACCTTAGGGTCTAGTTCATTTTAAAATTGCTTTCTTTATGTGTTTGCTTGCTTTATCTTTGAGGGTTTGTTGGGGTATTCTTGTAAAGATCCTACACCCGGATCTGGGGCACCTTCTAGGTAAGTAGCAATAAATCATGGAGGTTGTACGACATAGACCGATACGGACTTAGTGGTGGCTACGTTAGCGCGATACTCTGGATTATACTAATATTCCTTGCGTAAGTCAAGGATAAAATCACGCTTACTCATAGTGTCACTAAGCGCTAACTGACCTTTGGAACCTTTAAACGACTCATCCTAGCCATTAGGAAGAAGTGAGATAACTGGATTTGGTTCTGACCGAAGATTGGTTGATACTCGATGCTACACTCATTAAGACTGGACATTCGGGATTTTTTGGCCGCAATACTTTGGTGCGTGAGCTAAAACAATTCGTGATGGGAAGGTCAATGATTATGAGACTCCTTAGAACCTGATTACTATTAATAGGACAGGTTGAGCCATCTGAACATTCAAGAGGGTACTTACCTTAAACCTCATGCAAGCCTTTGATCCTAAGGTCTATTGTGTGATTTTCTTGTGTTTATCTATGATTTAAGCATAATTATGACATCATAAACATCATGACATTCATATGTACTAACCATTTCAAGGGCCTATTGGATTTATCTCTTTGCTGTTTTGTAGGGTATGAATTCAGGTCGCAGAAAAACCATCTGATTTAACTTCACAGAAATCCCACCCAAGCTCAAGAAATTGGTCTTGAAAGTTCCCGAGGACTCATCATTTAACAAAAGACATGTTCATTTTCTCAACTTGGTTACCACCATATCTGACAAAGTTTTGATGAGTGTTTTATTCCAATTCTTTGATCCCGAGAACTATTACTTCACATTTCCCGATTATCAACTGGTACCTACACTGGAAGAATTCTCTAAATTACTTGGTTTACCTATATTAGAGCGAGTAGCTTTCACTGGGTTAGAACAAGATCCAACTGCTGAAGATGTTGCCGTAGCTTTGCACTTGAAACCATCTGATATTGAATCCCTTTGGGAAAGAAGAAGCTGAGTTATGGGCCTTCTTACAAAATTTCTAATGGAGAAAGCTCAGATTTTCCTAGATGCTATGAGTTACCATACCTTAGAAGATGTTTTATCTCTCTTGATCCATGGGTTGGTATTGTTTCCTAATTCAGATCAATTTATAGATTTGAATGCCATCAATATTTTCCTTCTCACAATTTGGTTCCTACATTGCTCGGTGATATCCTACATTCTCTACATACTCGTACTCTGAAGAAGCGAGTAACTCTCATGTGTTTCACTGCTCTGCTATATAGGTGGTTTATTTCGCACCTTCCTCGGTTAACAATGCAGAATGATTTAGGATTAAGGTGGAGTCAAAGATTAATGTTTCTCTCTCATTCCGACATCCATTGGTGTCCTCGCTCTCAAGAATACATTTCTTTTATTGATCGATGCGGAGAATTTCCTAACGTGCCACTCCTGGACATTAGGGGAGGCATCACCTACAATCCTTCTTTAGCACTACGTCAGTTTGGTTACACGCAGAGAGATGGTCCACCGGATATGCTCATTCAGAGTATTGTGTTCAACTACTCAAATGATCTGCAAAATTATTGTCAGAGGTTCATCCGCGCTTGGGGCATTATTAAGAAGACTGATAGGAAGTCCTTGGGGCACCAAAACTCCATCCCTTTGGAACCTTACCTCAAATGGGTACGAGCTCGAGCCCAAAGTCTTATGATGCCATACGATGCCATCTTACCGGTGATATTGGAACTTGTTGTTCAAGGGGACGAGTCCTACATTATTCTCCATCCTGATATGCCAACCAACTCCGAAGAGTTGCAAAAGTCTTGGATCCAGCTCAAGGAAGAACGAGATACTTTTGAGACTCAATTCTAGGAAAGTGAGAAGAAAGTGCTAGAATTAACAAAGCATCTTCACGAAGAGAAGAACCTCAATACCTACCTCAACATCAAGAGGAAGCGCACATGGGAGACTTAGGAGTTTATAATTTCCTTTCAATGTTTATTCTTGTGTAATCTTTTGTTTCCTTAAAAACTTACTAATAAAGAGTTTTGTTTCTTGTTTTGTTTAAAAGAGCTTAAATCAAATAAGGTCCTTGAAAGCATTGCATAAGCATATCATACATCTCATTGCATAAGCATATTATACATATCATTGCATAAGCATATCATACATCTCATTGCATAAGCATATTATACATATCATTGCATAAGCATATCATACATCTCATTGCATAAGCAGGATTCAAAGCAGGGTTCTTATCTTCTTTGTTGTTTATTTCAGCAAGTAAAGAAATGGCTCTTGAACAAAACATCAAGGATCTCCAGGCACAAAACGCTCAGTTCCAGCAAATTATCGTGGCTCTAGCTAAAGGGCAAGAAGATATCAAAGCTCTCATACTGAAGGACAAAAAGAAGAAGCCAAAGAAACCAACTGGTGTAGTGAATTTTGGAAGAAGGATCAGAGGACCAGTGCGGCGAGCTTAAGAACTAGTAACTTCATCGAAAGAAGGAGACAATCAGGAAGGGGAGACAAGAGAGGAAGACTTCAGCCCGAAGGAATCTGATAATGAACCTGACTATAATGAGGAGAAATATCCTCTTGCTGATGATAATTAAAAACAACTGGAGGATCGTCTGAATGCAACAGAAATCTAGAGGGTACCTGGGCTGGATTTTGAAGAACTGGGTTTGGTTTCTGGGGTTGTTATCCCGCAGAAGTTTAAGGTTCCGGTGTTTGATAAGCACGATAGGGTCTCATGTCCCAAGATGCATCTCTGATCTTATGTGAGGAAGATTCAGCCTCACACTGCTGACAGGGATTTGTGGGTCCACTTCTTCTAAGCAGTCTATCCGGGACTCAGTTGGAGTGGTTCTATTAGCTGGAGGAAACCAATATTCTTAACTGGGAAGACCTGGCTGCTGCTTTCTATAAGCAGTATCAATATACTGAAGACCTTGCTCCGACTCGTACACAACTCCAAAGTATGTCTATGGGTTCTAGCGATGGTTTTAAAGACTATGTCCAGAAGTGGAGAGACCTAGCAGGAAGAGTCCAATCCCCTTTGTCTGATAGGAGGTTGGTAGACATGTTTTTGGGTACTCTATTTGGTCCGTTTTTCAACCATTTGATTGGAAGCTCCTCAGCTGGTTTTACTGAGCTGATCTTAACTGGAGAAAGAGTGGAAGGTGGTATTAGAAGTGGAAAGATTCAAAAGGATGCCTCTTCAAGTGCAGGAATGAGACATTTCGTGGGAAAGAAAGAGGTCAGTACTGCCTATAGTCAAATAAATTAGGGCAGAACCGAACAACATCCAATGGTTAGGGCTGTAATGATATCCAAGCCTGCAGCTACTCAACAGCGGAACAATCATCCCATAGCAGAGAGGCCTATGAGGCAGTTTACCCGGATTAATATGACTTGGTCTCAAGTTTTACCACACTTACTGAAGTCCAATCTGGTAACTTTGAGGGAAGCTCCGAAGAATCCTAATATTGCCTCTCCTCACTATAATCCAAAGGCTCGGTGCACCTACCATTCTGAAAATCCAGGCCATGATACAAACGACTATTGGGCTTTAAAGAACAAGGTGCAGGATCTGATCGAGGCAAAGGAGATTGGATTCGATGCTCCGGAAACTCCTAATGTCATAACTGCCCTCATGCCCAAGCACGACCATGGTGTTAATGTTGCTAACGATTATATGTTTGTTTCTTTCGTTGGGGAACTTGTTACACCTCTCATGACTGTTAAAAGGAATCTGTTGCAAGCCGGTTGATTTCCAGGCTGTGGTGAAGGTTTCCACTTGTGTTTATCTTTACCAACTGGTTATTATTTGTTGAAAGCAGGTGTTCAATGCCTGATGGATGATAAAGATATTCTATTTGAGAAGACTCCCGTCACAACTGTTTCATGTAAAGATGTTTCTATTATAACCATTTCCTTCAATCCTCCCAGGGTCTCCACCAAAAGACCCGTCAGGATTACATATGCTCGAAAGTTGGCTCCCCTGATCATCACTATGCCAGGGCCAATACCATATTCCTCGAACAAACTCGTTCCCTAGAATTATGGGGGTGACGTCTATTACCATGGCGTCAAGCAAAACTTGTTGACTGCTGAAGACAAATTTATTGGAAGTACTGATCTTGACGTCGGAAATATCGTTGGGACCAGTAAAATAACAAGAAGCATAAGAGTGTTTTCTCCCGAGATCTCTCCTCCTAAAGCCGTTACTACTCCTGTGATCATTCCTGCTACTGCTCCTGCTAATACTACAACTACTACTCCTGTGATTAGCCATGTTAACACCCCTGTCACTGAGTCGGCCGAGACTCGGGGAAAAGAGATATTGGTTGAGCCTTTCCAGACGAAGGCGTATTCAAAATCAATTCTAGAGGTTTCTAAGAAGGAAATGGAAGAAATCTTGAAAATAATTAAAAAGAGCGACTACAATGTGGTTGAACAACTAAGGCAAACTCCATCCAAGATCTCAATGCTGGCCCTACTATTATGCTCTGAAGCCCATGCAAAGGCTTTGGTAAAATTCCTCAAGACAACTCATGTGCCACAGGAAACCTCTGCTAATCAATTCGAAGATTGTGTGGCTAGTTTGACCGCTGATAATTGAATGGGTTTTTCTGATGCTGATTTGACACCCAAAGGAATAAAACACAATGATGCGCTGCATGTATCCATCGAATGCAGGGGAAACACTTTGGCCCATGGTTTAGTGGATACTGGTTCATCGCTGAATGTTCTGCCCAAGAAGGCTCTTGGCAGATTAGATTGTGAAGTTTTGACTCTGAAGCCCAGCAACATTGTGATGAGGGCTTTCGATGGTTCGAAAAGAATGGTGCACAGGGAGGTGGACATCCCTATCAAATTTGGTTCCCAAACCTTTGAATCCACCTTATACGTGATGGATATTAGACCATCTTATTCCTGTTTGTTGGGACGCCCTTGGATCCATGGGGCTAGAGCTGTTACTTCCACTCTGCATCATATGTTGAAGTATCCAGTGAAAGGAAAGATTGTCACAATACGTGGTGGGGAGGAGTACATGGTAAGCCACATGAACTCTTTCATGTATGTCAAAATGGACGATGAGTTCATCGAGACCCCTTGTCAGAACTTTGAAGAGGTGCCTCAGACCATGGCTGAAATCGAGACTGTTACTAGTGTGCCAAAGATCACCAGACCTCCATTGAAGATGGCTTCTCTCAAGGACGCCAAAGAAGTAATTGAAGAAGGTGGGTGTACCATTTGGGTCCAAATCCATGAAATTCCATACAAATTTGATAAGTTTGGTTTGGGTTTCACTTCAGGGGCTCAAAAGGTTGTTCATCGTGCCCGCACCGGAGGACCTCGCCTACGCATCAGCAATCGTGGGATCAGTGCTTTAGAAAATAGTGATGGTGACTATGACATGGACAACTGGATCTTCCCTACTACCAACGGTGGAACCAGTAATTGGACAGATAAAGACTTTGTGCCGATTACTTTTATTCAGGAGTAATTATCTTTCTTGTTTTAGGATATGTAATAAATGAACAATATAAACTCTATGGCCTTGTGTCTTACCCGAGGCACAATGGTTTATTTGTGAGGGTTATCATTATTTCAATCTCATATGTCATTAATAAATCGTTGGACGTTTTTGCATACAAATTTTGCGCTCTCTGTCTTTATTTTCTACTTTTACTTCATCAATACAACCATTCTCTTACACACACTCACATATCAAACTACAGATCCATATCTACTCTGGATCCCATTGATAATGGTTCTGCTACTGCCAATTATGACTTTGAATATACGATCAACCGAGCCGAGGAAGAAGATGAGTAAGATTGTGAGGTACCATGAGAACTTTCTAGACTGTTATAGTAGGAAGAAAGAGTTATACAGCCTTATGAAGAGCCAGTTGAGACAGTGAACCCCAGTACATAAGAGGACAAAAAAGAAGTCAAGATAGGTGCAAATTTGGAGCTTAGTGTCTAGCAGCAATTGATTTAGATGTTACATGATTATGTCAAGATTTTTTCTTGGTCATATGAAGACATGTCAGGGCTGGACACTGATATTATGGTTCATCGCCTGTCGACAAAAGAGGACTAACCACCAGTAAAACAGAAGGTTCGTCGTATGCGCCCTAAAATGTCAGAGAAGATCAAAGCCAAAGTTATGAAGCAGTTCAACACTGGGTTCTTAGCTGTCACCTCCTATCCATAATGGGTTGCTAACGTAGTTCAAGTGCCTAAGAAAGACGGCAAAGTACAGATATGTGTGGACTATAAAGACTTGAACAGGGCAAGCCTAAAGGATGACTTCCCACTTCCCCACAATGACGTTCTGGTTGACAACACTGCACATCATAAGGTATTCTCCTTCGTGGACGGATTCTCTGGTTACAATCAGATAAAGATGACACCCGAAGACATGGGGAAGACAACTCTCGTCACGTAGTAGGGCACTTTTTGTTACAAAGTGATGACATTTGGGTTGAATAATGTTGGGGCAACCTATCAGCGAGCTATGGTAGCTTTGTTCCATGATATGATTCACCATGAGATAGAGGTCTATGTTGACGACATGATATCCAGATCTCAAATGGAAGAAGAGCACCTTGATCACTTGCAAAAGTTATTTGATAGGTTGAAGACGTACAAGTTGAGATTAAATCCGAACAAGTGCACCTTTGGGGTAAGGTCTGGTAAGCTCCTAGGTTTCATTGTCAGTGAAAAAGGTATTCAAGTAGACCCTGCAAAGGTAAAATCTATACAACAGATGCCGGATCCTCGCACTGAGAAGGAAGTTAGAGGTTTTTGGGACGCCTAAACTACATTTCCAAGTTCATTTCCCATCTAACAGCTACTTGTGAGCCAATATTCAAACTTCTGAAAAAAGATCAAGTGGTAAAGTGGAATGGCGAATGCCAGGCTGCCTTTGATAGAATCAAGGAATACCTTCAAGAGCCTCCAATTTTGATCCCTCTGATTGAAGGAAGACCTTTGATAACGTACTCAACAGTATTAGATAATTCAATGGGTTGTGTGTTGAGGCAGCATGACGAGCCTGGTCTAAAAGAGCATGCAATATACTACCTTAGCAAAAAATTTACCGACTGTGAAACAAGATACTCACTGCTCGAGAAAACTTGTTGCGCTTTGGCATGGGCTGCTCGCCGACTAAGACAATATATGTTGACTTACACTACCTTGTTGATATCTAAGATGGATCCTGTTGTACCCAAAAAATTTCTCTCTCATTTTCTCAAGTAATCTCTCACAAGATCTCCCTTGATTCAAGATTGCACGAGGTTTGATCAGCTCAAGACACTCCCTCTAGCACTGATGACTGAAAATTAGGGTTTGAGTTTGCACAAGGACAAATGGACTTTTAATGCTCCTTATGATTTTCATGGATTATGTAGGACCCTCAAGATTGCTCATGTCAAGTTTCAAGTCTTGGATCACATTTTTGCTCAGTCAATTGATCAGATGACCTAAAATTAGTTGTGTTGGGGAAAAAGTCAATTGTGGTCGATTTACAGTCAAACTTCATAATTATTTATCCATATAAACATCATAAACTCATATATGTCATTTGATCAAGTTTGGACCATAATTCCTCAAGAAATTCGACCAGATCATCAAAAGGGCAAAATGGTCAAAATTAGGGTTTTGACTTAGAAGGTGCAATTTCTGATTTTTGACCTAGCAAATGATTGATTGGTTTAAGTTATGATCTCAATATTTCAAATGCTTCATTTTGACCGAATGGCATGGCTCATACTATTTCTCAAGATTAATTGATTGACAAATGAATTTTAGTCAACATATGAAAAGTCAACTGTACACTGAAAAGTCAAACTTTGACTTTTTGGTCAAAATCAAGTATCAAAGGTCACAATTCATCAAGACATGTCAAAGTATAAAACTAGTTCATCAAGAAATCAAATAGTCTTGATTTTATTTTGAAAAGTCAAAGTTTCTAAACTTAGAAATTTTTCTAACTGTTGGAAAATTCATATTTTTTCATAACTTTGAGCCAATTTTCCACCATGATGCAAGATGATTCAAAGGAAACTTCCAACATTAAAGTTGTAGAACACTAGTTTAGGCAGGATTTTGACTTAAATTCATGGTGATTTTTCACATAGTTACAATATGAATCTTCAAAAATGTCCAACATAGAGGTTGTAGAGGATGTTACAAGCTTTCCAAAATGTTCATGAAGTCATTGAGATCATACTTTAGTATGGAGAATCGAAGGCAAGAAGTTAGGGTTTCATTCTTGTTTTGCAAGGAAAATTTGTGAAGAACACTTGATCCAATCTTCAAGCATGTTCTACAAATTTTCCTTTGTAGGCTTCAAACTTTCTAATCACTAAATCATTGAAGGTTTACACAACTGATAGAGCCATTGTCCAAGCATTTGAGCCATTATCCAAGTGGCATTTCCATTTATGACATAAAGTTACCATTCCATTCTTGAAAAGTTGTTTAATCACAAAGTCAACTTGTCTTGAGCTTCTAACTTGTTTGTTCAGCACACACTCAACATACAAAGTCAGATAAACATGTTTAAAGCTTGTAACCACTCTAGATAGCCTTGTACTATGCATTGGGACAATTTGTAACAAGCTTGCTTCAAAAACAAGCCAGAGAGCCAAAACATGTGAACTTTTACTTCTGATCACCCCAAGATCTCAAAACCTTTTCCTATAAATTGAGACACTATTATGCAACTTAGAACACGATTTTGCAAGCCTTGAAACTCCCTCAAACTCCCCCAAGCCAGAAATTGCCTCAAAACACCATTGTTGTGCAAATTCTGACTTTACATATCAAACTTCCATTTCACTCGTGCGTTTGTTGGAAAAAACATTTCAAAAGCTTCCTTACCTAAATTATAAGTCATCCTAACACATGTTACAGTTCTGTAACAAAATTTCCTTCATCTTCCACAACCAAAAAAGAGTTTGCACATTGACTTCTCCAAGCCATTCCAGTCATCCATTGCTCAAGCTAATCATTGCATTAGATTCCTGGGAACTTGAGGAAGCTAACCTGATCATCAAAACTCCTTGAAAGCAGCTCAAACTAATTTCACGATTTCCAATTTTGAGGTATATTTTATGAACTTCTATCTTCTCATTTAGGCATTGTTAGACTTGCATTTGTGAAGATAAAATGTAGACATCATTACCCTGAAGCTGTACATGTCCATAGATTTCATTTATATTGCTTGAGCTTAGAGAATTTTAGGTTTGAATCTCTGAAAATAATTAGGTCAGAATTTGGTACTTTCAAAAATTCTCATTCATCTTTGATTTATAGCTTATGATATTTACATGGTTGGATTCGTATGGAAAAATGTAGCAACTTTCATGTTTGCATATTTCATTTTTGTTGAGAAATGGTAAAGTTGCAGATGTTCTGGATGGAGGTTGAAGATGAAGTCATATTCAGGACATGACTTATGTTATGTATTTATCATTTCATTTAAGTTAACGGATGTACAGCCACCCTATTGGCAAAGGTAGCGGGCGTGTATGTGAGAGGTCAGGGGTTCAACACCCAGCGCTACCTTTTGTGCATTTTCTCACAATTTTCCTCCTTTTTTATTCCAAACAGCGCGTTGGGCCTCCCCCTTTGGGCTTTTGTTTTTTTTTGCTGGTTTCTAACCCCCTGTTTACTTTTGCAGGCTAGTCTAGTTTCTTTTTATTATTTCATTTACTTTTATTTTCTTTATCTTATTTATATTTTATTTCAGTTTTCTTATTATTTATTATTATTATTATTATTATTATTATTTTTATTTTTATTTATAAAAAATCCAAAAATATTTTATTTGTTTATTTACATATTTAAAAATGCTCATTTTATTTTATTTTCTTTATAAAACCAAAAGAACAAAAATATTTTCTTAATAGACTTCATTTCTTTTTTTAATAATTAATATTTAGATTTTGGTTTAATTATTATTTATTTTCTTTTAAATTAAAATTAATATTAGAACTTAGGTTTCTTTTAATTAATTAATTTTTATATTATTTTCATTAAGTTAAAACCTTTTTTTCATGAAAACCCTAAAAAATATTTCAAGCTTAATTTCTTTTATTAATTAGTTTAGTTTTAATTTTAGTTAATTTTAATTAATCTTTCTCTTTAATTAGGTTAAAACCCTTTCATTAAAACCAAACAAAATCATTTCTTTTTTCATTTGCATTTGTACATCATATTTTTCAATTCTTGTACATTATTCAATATGGTTGTAATAGTTAATTAGGTTTAATTTTCTTGCAATCCCCATTTGTAAATTTGTATACCCCCTCCCCTAATGATGTAATAGCTTAGTAATTTTACTTTTCACAATTTATCGATTTATATAAATGTTAGTAATTAGGGTTTGTATGGAAAGACTAAAATCAATAAGTAGCAAACCCTAATTCAAGATAAACAATGCATGTAAATCAAACACACTTGCTCACTTGAACCCTTAGGGTAATTCCATTTGTTGCCTTACAAAAATGGTCATGTTATGCATGTTAGATGTCTTAGCAAAAAGCAATAAAAAATACAAGATCATAGTCCCTCGACGATGCTATCAAATGTTTCCTTTCACAATGATCTTAGTCCCTCAAAAAGAAATGCTAAGATATCTCACAACATTGTTATCATGACTATACGATGACCCACGCCCGTCCCTTTACATCCAAAGATAAGGCTTCTTACCAATCAATGGTAAGATAGCAATATCAAAGGAAAGGAAGAAATGAACAAAGACTTTTGAGTAGGTAGATTGTTCCTAGTTGCTTGCTCATTTTCAAATCAAACATCCTGGCTTATTTTCAAAACAAACACCTAACACTTTCAAAAAACACTTTCAAGACATTTTCCAAACATGAAATATTTTCAAAAGCCCAACACTTTGTATACGTTCTTACAAACGAGACCTATTACAAAGTTTGCCTAAACGAAGGCGCATTTTCAAAATACTTTCAAAAACCACACAAAGCACATTTTCAAACAAAATCAAGTGATCTAGCAAGCAACTAAGAGCCCATATATAACTATGGATGGAAAGGGTGCTAATACCTTCCCTTTTCATAATTTACCCCCCGAACTCAAGAAATAATCTCAATGGTTTTTCCTGTTCTTTTCAGCCTTTCCTTTTGGATAAAAAAAAAGACGGTGGCGACTCTTGCTAACCATAACATTTGCGATAAAACACAAAACACCCAAGTCAGTTCTCCCACCGTATAGAACTGGCGACTCTGCTGGGGAAAACTTAAAAGTTGGGTTACCTTAGGGTTAGATCACATTTATTTTCTTTCATTGTTTGACTTGTATGCTTTACATTTTGGTTCTTTATTTGGGCTTGTTTTAAATTCTCTACCCGGATTTTGGATACCTTATAGGTAAGTAGCAATACGTTATGGAAACTTTGTGGGGTATACCGACATGGTCTAAGAAATAGCTATGTTAGTGTGACATAATTGTGGGTACCGGTAGCCCTTGAGTAGTCAAGGAGAATATGGGGCCGCTGTGTGGTGTCATGAAGCACTAACTGACTTTTAGAATCTTTTACTTGACCAACTTGGCCATTAGGATGTTGTGAGATAACTGACTTTGGTGCAGTCCAAAGTTGGTTGATACTAGATACTAAACTCATTGGATTTGACTTCTCAGGATATTTCGGTCACCGTGAAAGAGGCTTGCGCTGAAACAATGCCCGATAAGACATATCAGTGATATTGAGATCCCTTAGAACCTGATTACTATTTCTAGGACAGGTTTGAGCCAACTAAACTTCAAGAGGGTACTTACCTATGATACTCAATGCAATCCTAAACCTAAGGACTTGTTTGCCTTGTTTGTATATACTTATTTGTACATAACATCATAAACATCATGACATCATACTCATTCTCACTAACCATTTCAAGGATTTTTGGGATTTATCTTTATTCTGTTTTGTAGGACATGGCTTTTATCCGCAGGAATACTATCCAAGTCAATCTCGTAAGAATTCCTCCTCAACTCAAAGAGTTAGCATCAAGGGTCCCTGAGAATTCTTCATTCACTGAAAGACATGGTCGCCTCCTAAACTTGGTTACCTCCAACACTGATGAAGATATGATAAAGGTGCTTTTCCAATTCTTTGATCCTCTAAACCATTGCTTCACTTTCCCTGATTATCAGCTTGTACTAACTTTGGAAGAATCATCTCAACTCTTGAGGATTCCCATTCTCAATCAACTACCCTTCAACGGTATGGAAAGAGATCCAAAACCTGAAGAGATTGCCCAAGAATTACACTTGCAACAATCTGATATCACAACTAATTGGGAATCAAGGAGTGGTGTCAAGGGTTTCTTATCCAAGTTCTTGTTTGAGAAAGCTCAAGATTGTTGGAACTCCTTGGACTTACAATCTTTTGAATAAATCTTGGCCCTTCTCATCTATGGGATAGTTTTGTTTCAAACCCTGACCAACTCATAGATGTAAGTGCTGTCAAAATCTTCATGTCTCAAAATCCAGTGCCTACTTTGTTGGGAGATATCCTACATTATTTTCACTCTCGCACTATGAGGAAGATCCTCATGTGTTTCACTTCTCTCTTGGCAAGATGGTTTGTTTTGCATCTTCCACAATTTGTGTTGAAGAACGAGCAAGGTTTGAGAGGGTCCCATAGGCTGATGACGCTCATACATTCAGATGTTCATTGGTGTTCTCGATCCTTGGAGAACGTTACTATCATCGACCGTTATTGGGAATTCCCTAAAGTCTATTTGCTTGGAATTAGAGGAGGTATCACCAACAACCCCTACTTAGCTTTACGACAGTTTGGTTATGCCCGAAGGGATGGTCCACATGAGATGCTCGTCCAAGGAGTGGTATTCGACTACGAGAGTGATGATCAAGGTTACCGCCATAGGTTTATACGAACTTGGAGGATGGTAAGCAAAGTGGATAGTAAGAAGCTAGGTCACAAGAATTCCATTCCCCTTGAGACTTAACTTAGGTGGGTATGAGCTCGTGCTCAGAAACTTGTGATGCCTTATCCCTCTATATTACCATTTATCATGGAGCCTGTGGTTGAAGGAGATGTCCCGTACACTGTCCTCCATCCTGACATGCCTACTTCTCTTGAAGACTTCGAAAAGGGTTAGATTCAGCTGAAGGAAGAACGAGATACTTTCGAAGCTCAATTCTACGCTAGTGAGAAGACGGTCTTAGAGCTTACAAATAATCTACAAGAAGAGCAAAGTGTGAACACCTACCTCGCATCGAAGAGGATGCGTTCAGTCTTTTTATCTTAGAAATTTATTTTGTAAAGAGGCATGTTGTAATATTTTCAAAATAATTAATGAAAATTGACGTTTTTTCATTCCTTTGTCTATAAAAATTTAAATTTCATAAATTCTTGAAATGATTTGCATATACATCTTCCATGAATCATAACATAACAAGTTTTCACACAACATGTTTCCTTATCTTTCTGCTGTTTATTTCAGCAAGATGGATCTAGAGAAAACTGTGAAGGATCTTCAGGCACAAAAATCTCAATTCCAAGAGACTCTACTGTCTCTAGCCAAGGGGCAACAAGATATGATGGCATTACTGGCAGCCAAGAAGAAGCCCAAGAGGAAAGCTCTGGTCAATATGGGTAGAAGCTTCAGGGAGTCAGTCCGTCAGATCCTGGTGGTAGAAGACTCATATGAAGAAGATGAGAATCAGATTGGAGAAGCTAAGAGTACTCAGGATGGGTGCATCAACGATCAAGAGTCTGATGATTATTATTTTGATGAGCAGTATCCACCCATCGATGTCAAGTATAAGCAGTTAGAAGACAGATTGAAGGCCTTTGAGATCCAAGTTATCCCCGATTTAGATTTTGATGATTTGGGTCTGATATCTGGGGTTGTTATTCCCCACAAATTCAAAATACCAGTCTTTCCAAAGTACGATGGAGTTTCTTGTCCAAAACTTCACCTGAAATCTTATGTGCGCAAGATACAACCGCACACCGCTGATAAGAAACTATGGGTTCATTTTTTCCAAGAAAGCTTAACTGGAACGCAACTAGAGTGGTTTTACCAGTTGGATGGTTCCTATATCAAAACTTGGGAGGACTTAGCTACCTCCTTAAACCACCAGTATCAGCATAACGTCGACTTGGCGCCAACAAGGGTTCAGTTGCAAGATATGACAATGGGGAAGAATGAAGGATTTAAAGAATATGCACAAAAGTGGAGAGACCTCTCCAGTAGGTTTAAAACACCTTTGACTAATGGGGAGAACATTGACATGTTTATGGGCACTCTATCTGGTCCATTCTTTAACCTATTGGTTGGTTGTTCTTCTTCCGGTTTCACCGAACTAATCTTAACCAGAAAAAGAGTTGAAAGCGGCATCAAAAGAAGAAAGATTCCCACGGAATCTGCCTCCACTTCAAATCCTATAAAGAAACCTTTTGCCTCAAATAAGGAAATCAATTTTGTGTACGGGGCAAGGGCCCGTACCAAGAAGAATGATCATCCGTCTGTTAATGTTGTCCGAATATCTAATCCAACTCCTACTCAAAAACTATCTGCAAATCATCAACGGTTTGAAACTCCGAGAAGACAATTTACGAGGTTAGGCATGTCATTATCTCAAGCCTTACAACACTTGCTAAAGGCTAATTTGGTGAAATTGTGCAATCCTCCTGCCAATCCAGATACCTCTTCACCAAAGTATAACCCGAACGCCAAATGTGCTTACCATTCAAGTAGCCCTAGGCATGAGACTGACCAACGTCGGGCCTTGAAAAACAAGATTCAAGATTTGATCGATAACAATACCATTGATTTTGATCCTCCTCCAACTTCGAATGTAATTACCGCGCCTATGCCAAAGCATGGCAAGGGTGTCAATAAAGTCAACGTTGTAGGTGGTTCTGATGAAAAGGCTGCATTTGAAGATTGGGTGTATCCAACTACAACGGAGCTAAAGAATTGGCTTGCAAAATACTTCGTGCCTATCTCCTTCATTGAAGAGTAATCTACTTGTTTAGTGCTTCTTATTAAATTTAAGAACATTTTGTCTGTAATATTTAACAATGACTTTTAAGCCATGTGCCTGGCCCGGGGAACTTTGGTGCATTTGTCAAGGGTTTTATTTATGTTCATCTAATCATATGATCATTCAATACAAATCATTAGGCTTTTTTGCATTCAAACCTTTGTGTTCATTGTCTTTCCTTCAAATACATTTTTCAAAATAGCCATGTATCTTACATGCACACACACACACTCTTGCAGGTCCTCATCCACTCTGGATCTTATTGTCAATTACTCTACGGTTGTCGACTATGACTTCTAATGTCCAATTAACCAAGCCGAAGACGAAGGCCAGGAATATTGTGAAATATCGAGAGAACTATCCAGACTTCTATTACCAGAGGAAAAAGTTATTTAGCCGCACGAAGAGTCAGTTGAAGTCATTAATCTGGGTACCGAGACGGACAAGAAAGAAGTCAAGATCGGCGCTAACCTGGAAAGCAGTGTCAAAAGCAGGTTGGTTCGGATGTTGCATGATTATGTGGAAGTATTTTCTTGGTCTTATGAAGATATGTCTAGGTTGGATATCGACATCGTAGTCCATCGTCTTCCCACAAAGGAAGATTGTCCTCTTGTCAAACAAAAAGTTCCCCGCATGAGGCCTGACATGTATGAAAAGATAAAAGCTGAAGTGATGAAACAATTTGATGCAGGATTCCTAGTTGTGACATCCTACCCCCAATGGGTTGCAAATGTGGTGTCAGTACCAAAGAAGGACGGAAAAGTTCTCATGTGCGTATACTACAAAGATCTGAATAGGGCAAGCCCCAACGATGATTTCCCTCTATCACACATTGACGTTTTGGTCGATAATACTGCTCAGCATAAAGTCTTCTCTTTCATGGACGGTATCTCCGGCTATAATTAAATAAGGATGGCTCCCGAAGACATGGAGAAGACAACTTTTGTTACACAATGGGGTACTTTTTACTACAAGGTCATGTCGTTCAGGTTGAAGAATGCAGGGGCAACATATCAAAGAGCTATGGTAGCTTTGTTTCATGATATGATCCATCATGAAATAAAGGTATATGTGGATGATATGATTTCCAGATCATAAATTGACTAGGAACACCTCGATCACCTGTACAAGCTATTCGAAAGGTTGAAAAAGTACAAGTTAAGGTTGAACCCTAACAAGTGAACATTTGGAGTACGATTTGGAAAGCTTCTAGGTTTTGTTGTCAGTAATAAAGGCATTGAAGTTGATCCTGCCAAGGTAAAGGCCATCCAAGAAATGCCAGTCCCCCACTCTGAAAAGGAAGTTAGAGGATTCTTGGGTCATCTTAATTACATCGCTCGCTTCATATCTCACTTGACTTCTACTTGTGATCCAATCTTCAAACTCTTGAAGAAAGATCAAGTAGTCAGATGGAATGATGAACGCCAAGCTGCCTTCGAAAAAATTAAAGAATATCTACAAGAGCATCCTATTCTCATGCCTCCAGTTGAAGGAAGACCCTTGATCATGTACTTGACAGTACTAGAGAACTCTATGGGGTGTATTTTGGCCCAACATGACTAGTCTGGCCGAAAAGAGCATGCTATTTATTACTTGAGCAAAGAGTTTACCGATTATGAAATAAGATATTCACTGCTTGAGAAAACTTGTTGCGCTCTGGCATGGGCTGCTCGTCGGCTAAGACAGTATATGTTAACTCATACCACTTTGTTGATTTCTAAGATGGACCCAATCAAGTACATCTTCGAGAAACCTGCTCTTTCCGGACGGATAGCAAGATAGAAAATGATCTTGACTGAGTACGATATTCAATACACGATGCAAAAGGACATCAAAGGAAGCATACTAGAAGATAATTTGGCCCATCAAGTTGTTGATGATTATCAGTCCATGAACTTCGACTTCCCTGATGAGAACATCATGCTAGTAACCGACTGTGCAAAACCTGGATCGTATGACGAACCTGAACAAGGATCCAGAGGGACTATGGTCTTTGACGGGGCTTCCAACGCATTGGGTAACCGAATTGGTGTTGTGATTATCTCTCTTGAAGGTTTCCACACTCCATTCACTGCCAGATTATGCTTCGATGGCACGAACAATATGGCTGAATACGAAGTGTGCATTTTGGGTCTGAGGGCTGCCATTGATTTGAGGATCAAGCATTTGAATGTGTTTGGGGATTCCGCTCTAGTGATTAGCCAAGTAAAAGGAGATTGGGACGCTAAACACCCTAATCTCATCCCTTACAAGGAACTTGTTCTATCTCTAATTCCTTACTTCGAAGAGATCACCTTTGAGCACTTCTCTAGGGAAGAAAATCAACTAGCTGACGCCTTGGAAACCATGTCTTCAATGTTCAAGGTCAGATGGGACAATGAAGCCCATATGATTACGATTGAAAGATTCGACGAACCCGAACACTACTGCAAGGTTGATATGGACACGGAAAAGCCATGGTACCATGAGGTGATGAGATATCTTGAACCGCAATAGTATCCCGAGGGAGCATCCATCAATGAAAGAAAGTTCTTACGAAGATTTTCAGCCAAATTCTTCTTAAGTAACGAAATATTGTACAAACGCAACCATGACTCTACTCTACTCCGATGTGTGGACAAGAAGGAGGAAGAGGAAATTATGGAAGACATGCACGATGGTCTCTTTGGTACTCACTCAAGCGGACATACAATGGCCAAGAAAATCCTAAGAGCTGGTTACTATTGGTCAATGATGGAGACTGATTGTCATCAACATTCAAGAACTTGTCACAAATGCAAAATCTATGCTGACAAGGTCCATCTGCCTCCCATCCCTTTGAATGTCAGGACCGCTCCGTGGCCATTTGCAATGTGGGGCATTGACATGATTAAAGAGATCAAGCCAACCGCTTCCAACGGACATCGCTTCATTCTTGTCGCTATCGATTATTTCACCAAATGGGTCGAAGCCGCCTCGTTTGCCTCAGTCACCGAGAATGTGGTAGCCAGATTCATCAAACATAACCTCATATGCCGCTATGGTATCCTCGAAAGGATCATCACCGACAATGGTACTAACCTAAAAAATGCTATGATTACTGAACTTTGCACTCAGTTCAAAATCAAGCATCACAATTCTTCTCCATATAGACCTAAAATGAATGGCGCAGTTGAAGCGGCCAACAAAAACATTAAGAAGATTGTGCAGAAGATGGTAGTAACCTATAAGGATTGGCATGAGATATTACCATTTTCTCTACATGGCTACCGTACTTCAGCTAGAACATCAACTAGGGCAACTCCCTTTTCTTTAGTCTATGGCATGGAAGCTATTTTTCCAGTGGAAGTTCAAATTCCCTTACTAAGGATTATTAATGAAGCAGGCTTAGGCGAAGACAAGTGGATTTAGACAAGATTAGATCAGTTAAACTTGATCAATGAAAAGCAGCTGTCTACTGTTTGTCATGGTCAGACGTACCAAAAACGTATGATCAAGGCTTTCAACAAAAAGATCAAGCCTCGAGTATATCAAGCTGGTGACTTGGTGATAAAGCGCATCATTTTGCCACCAGGTGACCCCAGAGGCAAATTGACTCCCACCTACGAAGGGCCATTTGTTGTCAAGAGAGTTTTCTCTGGTGGTGCCATGATGCTGACTACCATGGACGGTGAAGACTTGCCACATCCTATAAACGTGGACATAGTTAAAAAATACTACGCATAAGAGACCTGCTAGGTTGACACACCTAGGCAAAAAAAGGCATCCCGGCAAACCAAAAGGTTTGGGCAAAAATTAGGGATATACGCAAAAGATCGTACACCTGGCAAGTTGAAAACCCGAAAGGGCAACTTGGGCAAAAATGGGTATCCTGGTGGGCTGAAAACCCAAAAGGGTGGTCCAGGAAAAAGTTAAGGATTGAAAGCGTATGACTATGTCCCGTGGAATCACCACAGTCAACTTTATTACCAAGGTCCAAGTTCAAACGGTTCAAGATCAATCCAATCAACTTCTGTCAACGGCAAGGGGCATTCGAAGACATTGAGGCGATAGTAGAATTGGAATGCAATGAGATCATTTCCTTATGGCTATTTGTTTTTGTTTTCAATTTTTTTTCTTCCTTTCGACGATTTCCTCTTACTAGGATCTCCGTCTCTTTGTACAAAAACGCCTATTCATGGGCAAAATATCAATACAAATATACTTTGAAGTGAAAACTTTATGTCTTTGTTTTAAATGCAAACTTATCCAATGACTAAAATTGAACGAACATATGCATATGAACATAATTAAAACTATTTGGCACATGTGTTCTGCTAAGCAGTAGCAAGCATCTGTTAATGTATATGGAATACCCCCACAAAGTTATTTCATTAACATTATTCCCACAAGACAACTACAATAAACCTTTTCCCTCAACAGAGTTACCCACAAAGTCTCTTTGTATAGGCTGATCTCCAACCAGAGTCTCAATCTCTTGACAGCTTTCTCCCCAGCTAAGTTGATCCTATAAGAATAAGCCTTATGGATCTCTTCCTCAAAGAACTCACCTCACCAGCAGTTCATCGAGTACTCATCAATAGGCTTTACTTCTCCAACAGGGTTTGTTTCCCCAACAAACAACGAGTAGCATAACTCCCCATCTGAGTTTTATTTCCCCTGATATAGTCTATCTTCCACAGCTGAGTGTATCCTCCCTAGCTGAGTCTGTCTTCCCCAGCTGAGTTTATCCTCTCCAGCTTGAGTTTGTCTTTCAGACTATTGCAAACCAGAGGGCCACAACCCCTAATCTCCATTAAAGTTGTCAACTAAACTTTTACTATCTCCAAAAGATGCTATGAAGCATGGACCCAACCAGATATTAGCCAACTTCTCAAGTCACTATAGAGCCTGGACCTGACCAGATAATAGTGAAAACCTTTCAAAGATACTATGAAGCATGGACCCGATTAGATAATAGTACGACTTTAAAATACTATGAAACCTGGACCCGACCAGATAATAGTTTAACTCTCCGAGATATAGAAGAACTTGGACTCAACCAGGCCAAGGTTTAACTTCTTTTCCCTAGTAGAGTTTGCCTCTACCCCAACAAGTTACTGTGAAGCCTGGATCTGACCAGATATCAGTTTTCAACTTCATCTTTTCAAGAAAGATATTGTGAAGCCTGGATCCGACCAGATAGAAATTCCCCTCAGAAGATTGTTGTGAAACCTAGAATCCGACCAGATAACAATTAAATTCCAAGCAAGTTACTGTAAAGCTTCGACCCAACTAGATATCAGTTCAACTCTATATTTTCAGACAAGTTTATTGTGGATCCTGGACCCGATCAGATAGCAATTAACCTCATCCACCTCAAAATCTGTAAAGCCTGGATCCGACTAGATATCAGTTTAATTTCGTCTTTTCAAGCAAGCTATTGTGAAGCCTAGAGTTCGACCAGATAACAATTAGCTACAATCACCAGCAAGACACTATGAAGCCTGGACCCGACCAGATAATAGTATAACTTTTCAAAAAAACTATGAAGCCTGGACCTGACCAGATAATAGTTACCACTTCAAGTTACTATGAATCATGGACCCGACCAAATATCAGTTCAACTTCATCCTTTCTAGAAAGTTATTGTGAAGCCTGGAATCCGACCAGATAACATATAACTTCCTTATCCCCAGCAAGTTGTTGTGAAGCTGGGAATCCAACCAGATAACAACCCAACTTCACTCTCCCCCAAGAAATTTTCTGCAAAGCCTGGATCCTTCCAGATAACAGTTAATTCATTCTTCCCTAGTAAGTTACTGTGAAGCCTGGACCCGACCAGATAGCAGTTGACTTCCTCATCCTCATCAATTTGTGAAGCCTGGACCTGACCAGATAACAACTAACATTCAAGAGATAATCCCCAACAACAACCTGGGATCTAGAACTCCTCACCAGCACTCAGGGATTTATTTTCCCGGACAAATCATGCATTCATACATCATAGCATGTACATACAAAATGCGTTTAGCATAATACCACATTTTGTGAATATCATGCATGCATCTGCATTTTACTAACCCTTTTCCCCACAGGTGAAACATCAAGTTTTAGTATAAATCGATCAAAGATTTATGCTGATACTTCTTCCAGTATTTACCATCATTCCTCCAAATGGCATCTATAAGCCCATTCCCAATCCATCTTCGAGTGCAATTTTCTGGGCACTCTAGTGTTCAATCATCTTCCACCTTCAAGTCACGACTGGGGAATCCGCCAATCTAACTCTTCAGGTTTAAGAAGATTGAACAGGGGTAATTGTTGTACCCCAAAAATTTTCCTCTCATTTTCTCAAGTAAACTCTCACAAGATCTCCCTTGATTCAAGATTGCACAAGGTTTGATCAGCTCAAGACACCCCTCTAGCACTGAAGACTGAAAATTAGGGTTTGAGTTTGCACAAGGACAAATGGACTTTTAATTCCCCATATTACTTTCATGAATCATGTTGGACCCTCAAGATTTATCATGTCAAGTTTCAAGTCTTGGATCACATTTTTGCTCAGTCAATTGATCAGATGACTTAAAATCAATTGTATTGGGGAAAAAGTCAATTGTGGTCAATTTACAGTCAAAATTCATAATTTTTTATCCATATAAACATCATGAACTCATATATGTCGTTTGATCAAGTTTGGACCACAATTCCTCGAGAAATTTGATCAGATCATCAAAAGGTCAAAATGATCAAAATTAGGGTTTTGATTGAGAAGGTGCAATTTCTGATTTTTTTTTACCTAGAAAATGATTGATTGATTTAAGTTATGATCTCAAGATTTAAAATGATTCATTTTGACCTAATGGCATGGCTCAAAACATTTCTCAAGATTAATTGATTGACAGATGAAATTCAGTCAACTGATGAAAAGTCAACTATACACTGAAAAGTCAAACTTTGACTTTTTTGGTCAAAATCAAGTATCAAAGATCACAATTCATCAAGAGATGTCAAAATATGAAACTTGTTCATCAAGAAATCAAAAAGTAAAGATTTCATTTTGAAAAGTCAATGTTTCTAAACTTAGAAATTTTTCTAAGTGTTGTGAAATTCATATTTTTTCATAACTTTGAGCCAATTTTCCACCATGATGCAAGATGATTCAAAGGAAACTTCCACCATGAAAGTTGTAGATCTCAATGAGATCTAAAACATTGTAGAACAAAACTATTTCTATAAATGCATGGATTACAATTTATGATTTTAAGAAGACATGTTCATGAAACTTGAAAACTTAGTGAAATTTTGCCCTAGTTTAGGCAGGATTTTGACCTAACTTCATGGAAATTTTTCACATAGTTCCAAGATGAATCTTTAAAAATTTCCAAAATATAGGTTGTAGAGGATGTTACAAGCTTTCCAAAATGTTCAAGACGTCATTGAGATCATACTTGAGCAAGGAGAATCGAAGGCAATAAGTTAGGGTTTCATTCTTGTTTTGCAAGGCAAATTTGTGAAGAACACTTGATCCAATCTTCAAGCATGTTGTACAAATCTTGCTTTTCAGGCTTCAAACTTGATAATCACTCAATATTTGAATTTTTACACAACTGATAGAGCCATTGTCCAAGCATTTGAGCCATTATCCAAGTTGCATTTCCATTTATGGCACAAAGTTACCATTCCATTCTTGAAAAGTTTCTTTTATCACAAAGTCAACTTGTCTTGAGCTTCTAACTTGTTTGTTCAGCACACACTCAACATACAAAGTAAGATAAACATGTTTAAAGAGTGTAACCACTCTAGATAGCCCTGTATTATGCATTGGGACAATGTGTATCAAGCTTGCTTCAAAAACAAGCCAAATAGCCATAACATGTGAACTTGTACTTCTGATCATCCCAAGCTCTTAAAACCTTTTCCTATAAATTGAGACACTATTATGAAACTTAGAACATGACTTTGCAAGCCTTGAAACTCCCTCAAGCTAAAAATTGCCTCAAAACACCATTATTGTACAAATTCTGACTTTACATATCAAACTTCCATTTCACTCGTACGTTTCTTGGCAAAACCATTTCAAAAGCTTCTTACCTAAAATATAAGTCATCCTAACACCTGTTACAATTCTGTAACACAATTTCCTTCATCTCCCATAACCAAAAAACAGAGTGTGCACATTGACATCTCCAATCCATTCCAGCCATCCATTGCTCAAGCTAATCATTGCAATAGATTCCTGGGAACTTGAGGAAGCTAACATGATCATCACAACTCCTTAAAAGCAGCTCAAACTCATTTCACGATTTTCAGTTTTGAGGTATATTTTATGAACTTCTATCTTCTCATTTAGGCATTGTTAGGCTTGCATTTGTAAAGATAAAATGTAGACATCATTGCCCTGAAGTTGTACATGTCCATAGATTTCATTTATATTGCTTGAGCTTAGAGAATTTTAGGTTTGAATCTCAGAAAATAATTAGGTCAGAATTTGGTACTTTTAAAAATTCTCATTCATCTTTGATTTATAGCTTATGATATTTATATGGTTGGATTCGTATGGAAAATGGAGCAACTTTCATGTTTGCATATTTCATTTTTGTTGAGAAATGGTGAAGTTGCAGATGTTCTGGCTGGAGGTTGAAGATGAAGTCATATTCAGGACATGACTTATGTTATGTATTTATTATTTCATTTAAGTTAACGGATGTACAGCCACCCAGTGGCAAAGATAGCACGCGTTTATGTGAGAGGTCAGGGGTTCAACACCCAGCGCTACCTTTTGTGCATTTTCTCACATTTTTCCTCCTTTTTTGTTCCAAACAGTGCGCTGGGCCTCCCCCTTTGGGCTTTTGTTTTTTTGCTGGTTTTAACCCCCTGTTTACTTTTGCAGGCTAGCCCGTTTTCTTTTTATTATTTCATTTACTTTTATTTTCTTTTTCTTATTTATATTTTATTTAAGTTTTCTTATAATTTATTATTATTATTATTATTAATATTATTTTTTATTTTTATTTATAAAAAATCCAAAAATATTTTATTTGTTTATTTACATATTTAAAAATGCTCATATTATTTTATTTTCTTTATAAAACCAAAAGAACAAAAATATTTTCTTAATAAACTTAATTTGTTTTTTTAATAATTAATATTTAGATTTAGGTTTAATTATTATTTAGTTTCTTTTAAATTAAAATTAATATTATAACTTAGGTTTCTTTTAATTAATTAATTTTCATATTATTTTCATTAAGTTAAAACCATTTTTCATGAAAACCTAAAAAATATTTCAAGATTCATTTCTTTTCTTAATTAGTTTAGGTTTAATTTTACTTAATTTTAATTAATCTTTCTCTTTAGTTAGGTTAAAACCCTTTCATGAAAACCAAACAAAATCATTTCTTTTTCCATTTGCATGTGTACATTATATTTTCCGATTCTTGTACATTATTCAATATGGTTGTAATAGTTAACTAGGTTTAATTTTCTTGCAATCCCAATTGGTAAATTTTTATACCCCATCTCCTAATGATGTAATATCTTAGTAATTTTACTTTTCGCAATTTATCGCTTTATATAAATGTTAGTAATTAGGGTTTGTATAGAAAGACTAAAATCAACAAGTAGCAAACCCTAATTCAAGATAAACAATGCATGTAAATCAAACACACTTGCACACTTGAACCCTTAAGGTAATTCCACTTTGTTGCTTTACAAAAATGGCTATGTTATACATGTGAGATGTCTTAGCAAAAAGCAATAAAAAATACAAGATCATAGTCCCTCGATGACGCTATCAAATGTTGCCTTTCAAAAAAATATTAGTCCCTCAAAAAGAAATGCTAAGATATCTCACAACATTGCTATCATGACTATACAATGACCCACGCCCGTCCCGTTACATTCAAAGATAAGGCTTCTTACCAATCAGTGGTAAGATAGCAATATCAAAAGAAAGGAAGAAATAAACAAAGACTTTTGAGTAGGTAGATTGTTCCTAGTTGCTTGCTTATTTTCAAATAAAAAATCCTTGCTTATTTTTAAAACAAACACCTAACACTTTCAAAAAACACTTTCAAGACATTTTTCAAACATGAAATATTTTCAAAATCCCAACACTTTGTATACGTTCTTACGAACGAGAACTATTACAAAGTTTTACTAAATGAAGGCGCCTTTTCAAAATACTTTCAAAAACCACACAAAGCACATTTTCAAACAAAAGCAAGTGATCTAGCAAGAAACTAAGAGCCCATAGATAACTATGGATGAAAAGGATGCTAATTGTTGTGCCCCAATTTTTGCCCCTAAGATCCCTTCATCATACCATGTTTATTCATTCACAACAAGTTCACACTAGGATTCTTGGCTCCCTTCCCTACATTTGGTCTTGCCCTTTTGAGGGATTACCAAGCACTTCGACTTATGTTCCTTTTGTGATCATGAATATTGTTTTGATTTCTTCATTTAACTAATAAAATGCAATGTTGGTTTGTCTTGCTTGTTATCCATGTAGGTAAAGGCAATGAGATTTAACAAGTTACCCCATGGGTTCATGAGTTTATTTTCATGTCCTAGTCAATAAAGCTTGAGAAGTTCAAACCTTACCATTGGATTGGTTTTTTAATAATTGGCATGGCAAGGTTGCTTTGGTTCATCACATTTCAAGGTTATTAGATTTGACTCAAAAGTACAAGGGATTGATTGGAGAAGTTGTCATGTTTCGTTAAGGTCTTGTTCCTATTGGTCACAAGAGCATATTTCTCTCAAATGTCAAGATATGGAAGTGGTTTTGGTGGCTATGAGTCCTCATTATCATCCTAAACAACTTCTATTAACAAAGAAAGAATGTTAGGACAAGAAGTTTGTTCAAGCCTGTCAAAGTTCCTCAAAGCATTTTCTTGATCTAAGAGCTAGGGTTTTGAACTTCAAAGGAGTATATCTTGCTCACCTTTTGGTATTTTTGAGTGATTCCAAAGACATCATTCTCTTCAAAGGATTATTAACAAATCAATTCAAAGGTTCCAAGGAGTTTTCATGAGGAAGAGACTTGATAAGGAAGAAAGATTACAAGTCCTCCAGATGAATCCCCAATTTTCCAAATGTAACTTCAAATGGTCATAACTTGGTCAATTTTTATCACCTTGAGTCCATTATTTTTCCATAGTGATCTTGAAGATGTTAAATTTATGCCTTCTTTTATGTTAAAAGTGGGAAAATGGATGGAAGTTGCCTTAAAGATGCAAAAGATTATAGGTCATTTCATGATTTTTTGCCAACTTCAACAAGTCATAACTTGCTCAAATTTTGGAGATTTTGAATGATTCAAGTTTCAAAATGTCATTCAAGAGATCTACTTCATGTTATCCTTTATGGTCAAGAGCAAATTCCAAGTGGAAGACCATGTTTGGATGCAAGACATTATAGGTCATTTTTGAAGAAGAATTGGGAATATTTCTAAGTATGGAAAGTCAACCCTTTTTTTCCAACTTTGACTCAATGCAACTTTCAGCTCAAACATCCATTTAACTCCATTCTTTTTCCATTGCAAAGCTTATAACCTCATATTTCTAAAGCATCAAGAATCATGCCTTAAGACCCCTTGAGCTGAGAATGCCATTGTTTCAAAAATGGTAACTTGGAATTGAAGTTTCCTTGCAAGTCAGAATTTGAATTTCATGTTGCAACCTCTAAACCTTAAATTAACACGCGTTTTGGGTCTAAACATGATTAGCCAACTTTCCCAAGTGGATTAGTGCATCAAAACGCAAGAATTGGATGAGTTTTGGTGAAGTTTGGATCAAACTTCACTCGTGCATCAGGCTTGCACAAAATCCCTCCAAAATGCATCATTCACTCGTCTTTTTTATCCCATTCATTTCTCATATAAATACATGAACTATCTCATTCATTTTCAAAATCTTGGATAGCAAGAATCACCCTGCCAAACTTGTTTCACAACTCAGAATTCAGTAACTTCAAAATCCATTCTCGAGCCTTTTTTAATCCAATTTTTCCATCAATTCACCTTCCTTGATCTTCCCTGAAACTAACCACATAATTACATTCAAGAATCGTGCCCTATACTGCTCTATAGAAGTCCAGTTTCAGAGCTCTGCAACTCAACTTCAATAGGTAGATTCCTTCATCAATTCTTCAAAACTCTGATATCATTGCGTTGCTCTCGTTGCCTTGGTTCTAGTCGCAACACTTACCTTTTACTGGAAACACGTTTTGACCATGAAATTCAAATCCCTTTTCAAAACTTTCCTTCCAAATTGCTTGAGCTACAGTTTATATAAATTTGGCGCGAGGGTGTGGTTGTCTTCGTCTTGAAGAGACGAAGCGAATGACATAGGTCTGAGCTTCTGATTTTATAGTTTGAGAGACCTGCAATTTGTGATGGTTGGAGGTTGAATATGACCAACATGTCATCTTCCAACCAATGAAGGTGCGCCATCTGTTTTTTTTTCAAATTCTTATTTAATTAATGATTCTGTACAATATTCACTAATGACCATGATATGCACAGTGCGCCAGATCCCTTGGATTTGATTACTAACGCATTTTGACTCTCATCCAATGGTCCACATATTTTACTTTTATTTTCTTTTTCTGATTTTTATATTTTAATTGTTTTAAATTTCAAAAAATCATAGAAAATTCATTTTTAGTCCAAAAAATCTGAAACAATTATGAAAAATATTTTTGATTATTCTCTTTCTGATTTTTAATTTTTCACAATTTAATTTTGTGTTTTGGTATTTTTTTTAAATTTTACACTTATTTGATTTGTTTTAAATGTTTAAAAATTATTTTATACATTTTTAAATTCTGAAAAAATTATGGAATGATCCAATGATATTGTGACAAATATTGGTGACCTTATCTTATTTTTATTTCTGACTTCACTATTTTTTAGCCTTTTTTGTTTGTTTTACCCATTTATTTTAATTTTAAAAATAGTTTATGACTTTAAAAAATTACCAAAAAATTTGTAAAATTATTTGAGACTTTTTCTGATTTTTTTATGGTCTTACTTTTCATTTCTTGATTAATTTGAACATAGTTGATATTTTTATCATTATTCTCTATTTTTAAAACATTTTTTTAAACCCTTTTGTGTATATTAAATGTGATACTATTTTATGACTATTTTCCGGTTGATCTTGGGTTAGATTTTAGATCATGAACTTTATTAAAACCATTGGATCCATGGTGTTGAGTTTAACTCCATAAAAATGGATGAATGATTTTAATAATAGTTTGATTAAAATTTAGTTCAAATGTGGTTTGTATATTTTTCCCCATCCCTCTTCATCTCGTCCCTTTCTTATTGCACTAAATGTTGTTGGAGCATGATCTCTATATCATGTCTCAAAACAAATGGTGTATAGATTGCTATTTACCGGCCTCAAAATAGGTGCGACTTCTATATAAGTCCACTTACGATTACTTAACATAGCGCTAAAATTTGTCCCAATTCGAATAAATGATCATTCGTGGCCCAAACTTATGATTGCAAGCCCAAGTATGTTAATTTGATCTCTTTGATCCAATAACCTTGACATTCATTGTATGGAGGATTTGGTTCTACCAATCCTCTAATCGATCTACAACATCTTTGGTCAACGCGGATCACTTAAACATCGTTGATCATTAAATGGTACTTATGAGAATTCCAAATGGATGATATAATTGACAAAAAGCAAATGCAACTTTTTGTGTGGAGGATTTGGTTCTACCAATCCTCTAATGAGTTCCAAATGCAAGCTTCAAGATGATCATCCAACTAACCACTAATTATTGACTTGTTTTACCTTATGCTTTTATTCTTTTTTATGCTTTATGTACCATTTACTTTCAGCATTTACATTTCATGTCATTTTCATCTTCTCTCATTTGAGCATTTACTTTCTTGCCATTTTTAATTTTCTCACTTGAGTTTTTTTTTCATTTCTTAAGACACTTAATAATCAACATAAACCCTAAAAAATCTTTAATGGTACTTAGACTATTTGGTACTATCCTTGGCATTATGGAGCATGAGACATTTCTTGGACTTAGGATTAGAAACATTGGCCTACCTTGGAAACCTTGTGATCTTATCTGATTAGTTTGTCTGGAGTTCTTGAGGTTTACCTCAAGATATTGGGTTGCTTGTTTGTTTTTGTGCGCAGGTTTTTGTGATTACACCCTTTGTTTGTAATTTGGAATTCACCCGTATACAGCCGTTACTCCGCCCAATTTTTATGAAGACTTAATACACTTGAAGTTTGGTTATCTCAAGAGGTCTAGCATTTTTTGCTTGATTGGTTTCAATCCAAGGAATAGGAATTCTATATTGGATCATATTGTCTAGTATTGGCTTCTTGTTGGTTAGATGGTTCTTATCCATAGATTTTACCTTATGCTTTAGGATAGTCCCTTCTTCTCCTCCCATCTTCTTTAATTTCAAAAATCTTCTTCCCCCTTTTTTGAAAACTCTTCTTGTTTTGAACTTGAACCACTTTTATAATAAACTTGGACTTATGTCCATGCATTTTCAAAATATTTTTCATAAATAAACTCCAATCAACTTAATAATACCTTGAAATTTTTTGTGAGAAGGTTAAAAGTCAATCAATCTCATTTCAAACCATTTTGCCACTTTGGCTTTTATCTTTAAATTTTTCTCAAAAAAAAAAAAGATTGAACTCTTGTCAATCCTTGTAGTGATGCAAATAACTATACTTCTACAATATGTAGTAAAGAGAGATATTTTCAACTTAAGTGTTGAGTGAGGCATTGTTGATTTTAATATCCAAGCCATATCCTCCACTTTGAGATGATGCAAATTCTCCTTTCTCATAATTGTGAGTAGTAAGTATGTTTTCCACACGGACAATGACGATGATGTTTTATCTTATAAAATTAATCAACACATTGGTGTTTTAAATTTTTAAAAGAGGAACTACGTGTACCCTGATCACCTATTGCATGAAAGGTGGTACGTATGCACTAAAGGTTCGCAATCGTGGCGGGTGTAAAAAATTATAAAATAAATATGCTTTTTTTCTCACCTCCACCATCCACTTTTTATATACAACATTCTTTATAGCCAAAATATACAGATTTTACAAAGAGGCTCCTGCGGAGTATTGTAGATGTTTAGGGTGCTAATACCTTCCATTTGCATAACCAACCCCCTTGCCTTGAATCTTTCCCCCTCTTTTCGGTTATTCGCTCTTTTCCCATTCCTTTGGAAATAATAAAGCGCGGTGGCGATTTTTATTTTGATTTGTATAAGTCTAGTCAATCCAATGGCTTAGTCTTAAACATTTCTACCGCTACAGAAAAATGGCGACTTCACTAGGGAAAGATTAACCTCTTGTTGGTCCATCCCTAAGTGGGTTAAGCCTATCTTTGTTTATATCTATATATGTGATATTACTGTTTGTTTTGTGTTATATGTTGTATATATGTTTGTCTGGATTTTCCTGGTTTTCAGGGTGCTTGGTGATTACTCATAAATCTTATACTCGGACTTGGTAAAACTTTAAGATAGGACGGGCGGTATAGTCATGTTAAATTTGAGAGAGTAATCCCAAAAAAGGAGGCATGAGATCCCCCACTCAGTGGAGGCCCCTTTGACTGTAGTGTCGTTTACCGAGTAATCGGGAAGACATACTACTTTCGACCTGGGAGCCTGTTGAAATTGAGGATCATAGAATACCAAACCCACCTTGGCCTTTTAGGTGTAGTGCGAAAGCCATGACGGAGTAATCCGGAAATAGTTGTCACGCGATACTATGCTCGGACGAGTCTTTCTTGAGAATATTATTAATTACCGAGTTAATCGAGAAGTTGGTAATATTCGAAGGAAGGATGTAGACTCTGGGAACCTCTCGAACCTTGTTCGGCAGGTGATAACTTTTAGACCAATACCTTATGGGTAGTACCTTCAACCTCATGCTCGTGACGTTGAACCTATGAACCCTATATGCATGATCTTGTGTGTGATTGCTGAATCATGCATCCATGCACTCATAAGCATCTTTTGAAGAAACCATATTTCAAGGGATTTAAAGGTTGACTATTTGTGAATATCTCAGGTACTTTTAACCATGGATTCTGGAAAGAGAAAGACCGGGAAATACAGTTTCAAGGATCCCAAGATAGATGAGTTGATCAGTCTAATTCCCAAGATCGAGTATTCTGCAGACTTTAGGAAGAAGTATGGATCCATTATTCCTCTTATGAAGCTGAAGATGAAGGAGGAAATTCTCTCGACCTTGGTCCAGTTCTATGATCCGATGTATCATTGCTTTCCTTTTCTAGATTATCAGTTGATGCCTACACTGGAGGAGTATTCTTACCGATCGTGTTCCTTTTACTAGTTTAGAGGGTGAGCCAAAACCGCATGAGATTGCTGTTTTGATTCACCTGGGGAAGTCTGAGGTGGAAGCCCATATGACTACTAAAGGAGGTATTAGAGGATTATCAGCTCAATTCTTATTGGAGAAAGCTTGTTACTTTTCCAGGATGAAGAGTACAGTTGGTTTTGAGGCCATCTTTGTTCTGCTTGCTTATGGGTTGTTCTTATTTCCTAATGTGGACAAGTAAATTTACATTAACTCTATCAGGATCTTCATGATTGGAAACCCAGTTCCTACATTGTTGGGTGATGCTTATTACTCTATTCATATTAGGAATTCTTATCATGGGGGGATGATTATCTGTTGCACGCCTTTATTGTACCGGTGGTTTATCTCTCATCTGCCTCATTCTGATGCTTTTTGGGATGTCAAGAATGAACCCTGTTGGGCTCCAAAGATCATGGAACTGACTTACTCGGATATTGATTGGTATCATCGAGCTTACCAGGATATAGAGATTTCTGACAGTTGTGGTAGTTTTCCCAATGCACCTCTTCTTGGTACAAAAGGAGGAATTAACTATAACCCTGTTCTTGCACGTTGAAAGCTTGGTTATCCGATGAGGGATAAACCGAATAGTATTCATTTGAGTAGTTTCTTTCTGAAGGAAGGAGAAGACCATAGGGAAGCTAGGGAGCAGGTGGCGAAGGCCTGAAGTCACATTCATAAGAAGAGTAGGAAGGATTTGGGACCTAGGGGTGTTGTTTCTTTGGAGCCATATCTTCAATGGATCCGATCGAGAGCCATTCAGTTAAAGGTGTCGTATACCTGGGAGACACCCATGCCTGATCTATTTGTGAAGACCACTCCTCCCTTATTAGATGATCTAGAAGAGCTGCAACTTACTTTGGTTAGGATGCAACAGGAAAGGGATTCTTGGAAGAATAAGTTCCAAACTTTAGAGATTTTCTACAGAGCAGACCTGAAGGAGAAAGACGACTTGATTGAGATCCTTGAGAGTCGAGCGGTAGAGTCTATGGAGAGGCAAGCAGATTTATTTTATCCTAAGCCTCAATCAGGTGCTGATCACTCACTTCCTAATTCAGATGATTGGAAGGAGGTTGCCATCAGACATGTGGAAGAAAACCAGAGGTTGAAGGCTCAGATTACCAGGCTCACGGGGAAGCGCCAGCGTATAGAGTGATCTCCATCAGTTTTACTTCTCAGGGTTTTAGATTTTATTTTCATCTTGTACTTGGGATCATTGAAACTTGTAATCCATTTTGGAGTTATTATAATTAAAAAAAACCGGTATTTCAAAAGCGTTATTACTTTGATGTTTGCAATATGTCTATAAATCTATAAATCCCTTGAAATATTAAATAATAAGGTAAAAATAATCATGTGCATTGCATATCATACATCATATTGCACATATTTCTTGCATTTGTTATGCATATCCAGGTGTCTTACCAAGCTTCTTTACTTCATTCAGCAAGCTGACTCATTACTATAATACTCAAGCTAATTTCAAAAAGAAGATGGACAACTTAGAACAAGAGAATCGCGAGCTGCGCGAGGAAGTTTATGCTTTAAAAGCCGGCATGGCCAATCTGACCACTCTAATGGAAACTCTGGTGGCTACTCAGAATCATCCACCGAGTCTTCAACCTTGACCAATAAGGGCAACTACTGAAGCTCTGACTGTTCCCGTATCTGCTACTCCAAATGTTATTCAGAATCGCATGCCTCAAGGTTATCCATGGGGAATGCCAGAGAATTTTGCACCTGAAGGTTTCAATCTTGGTCCTCAAGATACTCCAGTGGTTCAGACTAATGTTACTCTGGCACCTCCTGTGGTGCATGCTGTTCCTGCTGCACCTCCTTCGGTAAATATGGTTCTGTTTGTTAATGATGATGTGTTTCGTCCTTTCCCTCCATCGAGTGAAGACTTGGGTCTTTATAACAGAATGGATGATTTTCAAGATCAGTTTCACAAGATGCAAAGGGAGATGAAGGCCCTTAGGGGAAAAGAGCTATTTGGGTAGAATGTGAATGAGCTATGTTTGGTCCCGAATTTTAAGATACCTGATAAGTTCAAGGTCCCAGAATTTGAGAAGTATAAGGGAAACCCTTGCCCTCATGCTCACCTGGTAATGTACGTGAGGAGAATGTCTACCCATACTGATGATCAGCGTCTGCTGATTCACTTTTTTCAAGATAGTTTGACCGGTGCTGCGTTGAAATGGTATATGAGTTTGGACAACACCAATATCCATACTTTTAATGATTTGGGAGAAGAATTCATCAAACAATACGAGTACAATGTGGACATGGCGCTTGACTGAGATCAACTTAGGGCCATGATTCAGAAAGATAGGGAATCGTTCAAAGGGTATGCATAGAGATGGCGTGAGGTAGCCGCCCAAGTGATTCCTCCCATGGAAGAGAAGGAGATGACTAAGATTTTCTTGAAGACGCTGGGTGCTTTCTACTACGAGAGGATGGTAGCAAGTGCGCCAAGTGACTTTACTGAGATGGTAGGAATGGGTATCCGCTTAGAAGAGGCTGTAAGAGAAGGTCGTTTGGCGAAGAGTGAAGGATCTGGAGGTGTAAAGAAGCCATATTATGGGTTTACCAAGAAGAAAGAAGGAGATGAAAATGTTGTTATACAAGAGAGGAGGGTAAACACTCCTAGAAGGAATTATCAGCGTCATCAACAAGTCGCCTTAGTTACTCCCGTTATGAATGCTGCTCCAAATACCATTGCTTATAAGAGATCGTCCCAACAGGGGAATCAAGGGTATAATCCAAGAAGAGAGAGTTATGACCCTATTCCCATGAGCTATACAGAGCTACTACCAGCATTGATTTAGAAGAAGTTGTTTCAAACCCGACCACCTCCCGTCGTACCGTCACCATTGCCTTGGTATTACAAGGAAGACCAAACATGTGCTTTTCATCAGGGAGAACCAGGGCATAATGTTGAGAATTGTTATCCTTTGAAGACTGAGGTACAAAAATTGGTAAAGTCTGGTGTTCTATCTTTCAAGTACGTGGGACATAATGTGAAAGATAATCCTCTATCCAAGCATGGGGGAGTAAATGTTGTGAATATGGTGACCAGTTGTCCAGGTAACTTTTGGATTTTTGATATTAATCTGGTTAGAGGAGATTTATTGAAAATTCATGCAGACCTATGTGAATATAGCTAATATACGCCTGACCATTCCGGTTGTGCTATTTGCAGTACAAACATATAGGGTTACAAGAAGATAAAGGCTGATTTACAAGAGATGATGGATGAAGGCCTAATCCATATAATCAGGGCTAGGGCAGAGTATGAAGAGGAAGTGAACATGGTTTCTGGATGTCCTGGTGAATTCAGAATTTTTAATGTGGAGTATATGAATGAGTACCTCGTGCAATTGTATGCTACCTTCTGCCATACGGCTGGTCAGTTGGAACACCAATATGGATCTTGCCTAGTTTGCTGTTGAGACCCCCGAGGATGTTCAATCGTAAAGAAGGGTGTTCAGTTGTTGTTAGACAATGGGACTATCAAGATCACGGGTCAGAGGGATGATTACCATGAAGTTGATATGGTTGAGTTTTGTTTAACATAAGAAGAGTCAGAGGAAGAGTATGCCTCCACAGATGAGTATTTCTCTTCAGACGAAGATTTGTTTTCCAAAAATGACTTATTAATGAATGATTGTTTTGAAGAAGGGGTAAACGTCATTGTGCCTTGTTTTGGGGCACCCGCCCATTTTGAAATGGAGTATCATAACAAGCTAGCTGTTACCCCATTGGTGATTAGTTTGCCGGGTCCTATCCCATACAAATCAGATAAGGCTGTGCCTCACAAATACAACACTATAATATTAGAAGATGGAGTGGAAGTTCCCATCCAGCCAATGCATGATGTTGGAAATATAGCTGAAATAGCAGGGTGACCCGTAGCAGTCATGTGTTTGCGCCAGTTGTTTGAAGAGATGTTGATGCTAGAAAGAAAATTGTCAAGAATGATGAACCTAAGAAGACTATGGGTGAGACTAGTGGAGCCACGTTATAAAAAGAAGTGGATGATATTTTGAAGATAATTAAGATGAGCGACTACAGATTTGTAGATCAGCTATTGCAGACTCCTTCGAAAATATCTATCTTGGCTTTATTGATGAACTCCTCTGCTCATAGAGAATCCTTGATGAGGGTACTAGACCAAGCTTTTGTGGAGAGTGATATGCTAATAGATCAATTCAGCAGCGTAATAGGAAAAATTACATCATGTAATAACCTGAGTTTCTGCGATAATGAATTGCCAGATGAAGGGAGGAATCACAACCTGGCCCTCCACATCTCTATGAACTGCAAGAATGATTCACTATCCAATGTGTTGATTAATGGATCCGTGTTGAATGTTATACCAAGGAGTACTCTCTTGAAGTTGAAATATCAAGGAACGCCTATGCACCCCAGTGGCATCATTGTGAAAGCGTTTGATGGGTCAAGGAAATTTGTCATCGGTGAAGTGGACTTACCTATCCATATAGGACCACATTTGTTTCAGATAACCTTCCAGGTCATGGACATTGTTCCCGCTTATAGTTGTTTGCTAGGACGGTCGTGGATACATGAAGCAGGGGTTGTCACTTCAACTTTACACCAGAAGCTAAAGTTTGTACGTGAAGGGAAAATAGTGATCATAAATGGGGAGCAGGCATTGTTGATATCTAATTTGTCCTCTTTCAGCATTGTAGAAGCCGATGAAGCTGCTGTTGGAACCCAGTTCCAAGCCTTATCTATTGACAACATAAGAGGAAATGAGAATTCCATGGTTTCGCTGAAGGATGCGCAGTATGTTGTGCGTAATGGTCATAATGAAGTTTGGGGACGACTTGTGGATCCACCTGTGAACAAGAACACAACTGGCTTGGGGTTCTCTTCAAAGAATGAAAAAGGAAAGGGCAAGAAGCCGAAGTCTGTTGCAGGCAGGTATCGTGATATTTTCCTTAGCAGGGGCTATATTCATGCGGTTGTTTCCAGGATTAACGTCGTTGTGGAGGATGAAGTAGAGCAGGAAATGCCAAATTATGTGACGCACGGAGTTAGGGTTCAGAACTGGATCACCATTGATGTTCCCTCTTGCATACATGTTTCAAAGTAATTTGATTTGTTAATCTTTTTTTGAAAAGATTTCACTCTGCCCAAGGTGGAAGTTATAATGTTGTAGGGCTTATCTGTTTGTTGTTACTTTTAAGATCAATAATAAAAGTTGTCTTTGCTTCCCGAGTTATGTCTTTATTTTCTGCCTTTTTTTTTTGGAAAATGGTAATCAGAAAAAACCTTTCAAAATAAATAATAACTGAAATTCAATATGCATGATCACTTGTTATATGTGTCAGTTTCTAAATACAATCACAAATCACATGTGCAGATTAATTAAAAAAACCCTTTGAATATAATGACCCTGCACCCTCTCCCAACTTTAAATGTCCTGTGTATGGGGCTGAAGAAGAAGATTATGATGAGATTCCAGAAGAGGTCTCACGGTTGCTTGAGCACGTGGAAAATACCATTCAGCCATATAAAGAGCCTTTGGAAGTGATTAATTTGGGTTCAGAAGAAGATCCAAAGGAAGTCAAGATTGGAGCATCGTTGCATCCCGATTTGAAGAGAAGGTTGATTGAGCTGTTGAAAGAGTATGTGGATATTTTTGCTTGGTCTTACCAAGATATGCCTGGTCTATATACATATATTGTAGAGCACCGTTTTCCGTTGAAGCCAGAGTGTCCGCCAATTAAACAGAAGTTGAGAAGGACTCACCCAGATATGGCAGTAAAAATCAAAGAGGAGGTTCTAAAGCAGATTAATGCTGGTTTTCTTGTGACGTCAGTGTATCCTCAATGGATTGCCAATATTGTCCCAGTACCGAAAAAAGACGGAAAAGTATGCATGTGCGTAGATTATAGATATCTAAATAAAGCTAGTCCAAAAGATGATTTTCCATTGCCACACATCGACATGTTAATGGATAGCACAGCAAAATTCAAAGTATTCTCGTTCATGGACAGATTTACCGGGTATAGTCAAATAAGAATGGCTCTAGAGGACATGGAAAAAACAACGTTTATCACACCCTGGGGAACATTCTGTTACAGAGTGATGCCCTTCGGATTGAAGAACGCTGGTGCAACGTACCAGAGGGCTATGAAAACCCTATTCCATGATCTGATGCACAAGGAAATTAAAGTATATGTTGATGATATGATTGCTAAATCCTAGACTTAAGAAGGGCATATAGAATATTTGTTGAAGCTGTTTCAGCGTTTGAGGAAGTATCGTCTCCGCTTGAATCCAAATAAATGCACCTTCGGTGTTTGATCAAGGAAATTGTTGGGTTTCATTGTTACACAGAAAGGAATTGAAGTTGACCCTGATAAAGTCAAAGCAATTCAAGAAATGCCAGCACCAAGAACTGAAAAGCAAGTCAGAGGTTTCCTCAGACGATTGAATTATATTTCCAGATTAATTTCCCACATGACTGCAACATGTGAACCAATCTTTAAGTTGTTAAAGAAAGATCAAGGTTGTGTGTGGACGGATGACTGCCAAAGGGCATTTGAAAGTATTAAAGAATATCTTCTTGAACCTCCTATCTTTCTCCCTCCCGTAGAAGTAAGATCGTTGATTATGTATCTAACAGTACTAGATAAATCCATGGGTTGTATTCTGGGACAACAGGATGAAACAGGGAAGAAGGAGTTCGCCATTTATCATCTCAGTAAAAAATTCAATGATTGTGAGTCGCAGTATTCCATGCTGGAAAAAACATGTTGTGCTTTGGCCTGTGCAGAAAATCATTTGCGGCAGTATATGTTGAATGACACTACTTGGTTGATCTCCAAAATGGATCCAATCAAATACATTTTTGAAAAGCCTGCTCTTACTGGGAGAATTTCCCGCTGGCAGATGTTGTTATCTGAATATGATATCGAATACCGCACTCAAAAGGCCATTAAAAGTAGTATGTTGGCAGATTATCTTGCTCAACAACCAGTAGAGGATCAACAGTCTATAGAATATGAATTCCCCGATGAGGATGTGATGTTCCTGAAAGTGAAAGATTGTGATGAGCCATTGCCTGAGGAAGGTCCTGATCCTGAATCTCGTTGGAGTATGATATTTGACGTAGCTGTGAATGCTTATGGTAAAGGAATTGGTGTTGTGATTGTCACTCCTCATGGATCGCACATTCCTTTTACTGCAAGGTTATCATTCGATTGTACTAACAATATGGAAGAATACGAAGCTTTCATCATGGGTCTCGAAGAAGCTATTGATCTCAGAATTAAAATTCTACACGTGTATGGTGATTCAACTTTGGTAATAAATCAGATTAAAGGAGAATGGGATAGTCATCACCCCGGCTTGATCCCTTACAAAGATTATGCTAGAAGATTATTACCATTCTTCAGTAAAGTTGAATTCCATCACATCCCTAGAGATGAAAATCAAATGGCGGATGCTCTGGTAACTATGGCTTTTATGTACCAAGTGAATACTTGGAATGATATACCCTGAATTACGGTTCAACGGCTAGATAGGCCCGCTCATGTGTTTACAACAGAGGAGGTAGTAGATGAAAAGCATTGGTATTATGATATCAAGCATTTTCTTCAGACTCGGGAATACCCGATTGGTGCATCGAAGAAAGATAGAAAGACATTGAGAAGATTGGCAGGCGGTTTCTTCCTCAGTGAAAATGTGTTATACAAGAGAAATTATGACATGGTCTTACTCAGATGCGTGGATAGACACGAAGCAGACATGTTAATGCATGAGATTCATGAAGGTTTATTTGGCAGTCATGCCAATGGATATTCGATGGCTAAAAAGATGCTAAGGGCAGGTTATTATTGGCTGACAATGGAGTCTGACAGTTACAAATTTGCAAAGAAGTGCCATAAATGCCAGATTTATGCATACAAGGTCCATGTGCCTCTGACACTTCTCAATGTGATTTCCTCCCCGTGGCCTTTCTCTATGTGGGGTATTGACATGATTGGGATGATAGAACCCAGAGCTTCAAATGGGAACCATTTTATCTTGGTAGCAATTGACTACTTCACCAAATGGGTGGAGGTTGCTTCATATGCCAATGTTACTAAGCAGGTGGTTGTGCGCTTCATTAAGAATAACCTTATATGTCGGTATGGTGTGCCGAGTAGAATCATCACTGACAATGGCTCGAATTTGAACAACAAGATGATGACATAAATGTGTGAAGAATTCAAGATTGTCCATCACAATTCATCTCCATACAGGCCAAAGATGAATGGGGCTGTTGAAGCTGCTAATAAGAATATCAAGAGAATTATCCAGAAAATGGTTATTACTTATAAGGATTGGCATGAAATGATCCCTTTTGCTCAGCATGGATATCGAACATTTGTCCGCACTTTAACAGGAGCAACCCTGTTCTCCCTAGTGTATGGAATGGAAGTTGTAATCCCTGTCGAGTTAGAGATTCCCTCGTTGCGTGTGATAATGGAAACCAAGTTGACAGAGGCTGAATGGGTCCATAACAGGTTTGACCAATTGAATTTGATTGAGGAGAAGAGAATGACAGTTTTGTGTCATGGCAAGTTATATCAGAGAAGAATGAAGAAAGCTTTTGAGAAAAAGGTCAAACCTCGTGAATTCAGAGAAGGCGACCTCGTGCTCAGGAAGATCATGTCTTTCAACACTGATTCTAGGGGAAAGTGAACTCCAAATTTTGAAGGCCCATATGTTGTCAAGAAAGCCTTCTCTGGCGGCGCATTAATTCTTGAAACTATGGATGGCGAGGAGTTCCCACGTCCCATGATCATTGACGCGGTCAAGAAATACTTTGCCTAAAGAAATAAAAGAACAGCTTGCTAAGTTGAAAACCCGAAAGGGCGACTTAGGCAAAAAAGGAGCGTCTCGGTAGGCCGAAAACCCGAAATGGCGGTCTAGGAAAAAATTAGAGACCTAAGAAGAATAAATTTCCCACTAAGTTGAAAACCCGCAAGGGTAGCTTAGGCAAAAGTCAGGGATTTTCTTGGCAAGTAACCATGTCAGACAAGACTTGATCATTGAAGCAACAATCTTCTCGGTTCCTCACCATACTTCAACGGAAGTTGCTGCTCAGGATTTCAAAAGTTTTTAGAGGGGATAGTGGTCATTGCATCTCAATGTATCTTTTCCATTATATGTTACCATATTCCGAACTTTGTAATCATCTATGGAATCTCGCCATTCGCAGACTACCATTCTATTAATGAAATTTGAGCTTTTACCTAATTCTTTGTTTTTCTTATTTTATTTAGTTTACAAAGACTCCATTTATTATTGATAATAACTTTAAAACAAAAAAGATTAAATAAAAAAAAGTGATTTTTCAAAAAAAAAGATTTTTAAAATTTACTTTTACTTTGAGATTTGTGATGAAACACTGACAACAAAAATGGTGATCCCAAGAATGGACAAACTCCAGTTGTTTTGAGAAGTTTTTGTTCCCCTCGGGATGTTTTGCTGTATTGGGTTTATGATTCCGGTATCCTAGGTCAAATTTGGATTCATTTCTCCTCTTTTATGAGTTTTCATTATGGGAAGTTTCAATCCGAATTTTCTACAGTGAAGTTTTTGTTCGGCCCAATCGAAGTTTTTTTTTTCCAGAGAAGTTGGTATCATACCCGCTCTTAAAGAACATGGGTCCCTGGTTTCTCTAAGTGAAGGACGTATTGCAAATGTGGTGTTAACCTCGCCAATGAAGTAGGTTTGAATTCCCCAGTGAATGTTTGGATGTTTTGGTGTCAGTCTGCTTTGCTTGAGACTAGTTTTGCAATCTTCAGTAGGAATGTTACTTTTGAAAAACACTTGTTTCCCCTGTGAAGCCTGAAGAAGGATGTTCTATCCCTGTATCCGTACTATTTCATCACTTTGATTTATCTACCTCCTGATCATGTTTCTCCTCAATAAAGTTAAAGCAGGCAGTAGGTTTTGTTTCCTCAGCTGGCCTTTAACTTTCTTGGAATGATCATCTTGGATGAAGTTTAGTCGAGTGTTGTTAGTGCCCGAGGAAGTTTTTCCTGGTTGTTCCCCATGTTGTATATCTGTTTTGTCATCATACGCACGATAACACTCATACATTCATACATACATCATGCATAGCTAAAATTGGCAAGTCATTGTTCATTGACATTTGTTAATATTTTTTGTTGACATATTACCCTATTTTGCAGAGTTACATTGTCCTATTTTCAATAGAGTATTGGTCTTATACAGAAAGCGTATATTCTTTCAATATCCCCACTGAGTTGTCCCTCATGGAAGATTTTTGCTTTAGCCTTCCGGTACAGCTCCTTGTTTGGATGGATTTGGTTTTCCCTCTTGAGTTTATTTCTCAAAGGATGTATTCTGGTTGACTGTTCATTCCAGTTTATTTCTGGTTTAGATATGTGGTTCCACAACAGTATTATTTACTTTGGATTTCTGAAAACTCCAAGCTTTGGTTAGTGCATTTATTTTGCACAAGAAGCCTTTATCTCCTCAGCAAGAATATCATGGCATCTCCCTAGGAATTCATACCTCCTTCCTAAAAAGTCATTTCTATTTATAATCCTCCGTGACAACGAGTAGCAAGTCTCTTTATTTGAGACGGCTTATATATTATCCTTTCCAAGCAGAGTGCCTTGGTTAAAGAAGAAGTTGAGACCCGTTCTAGGTGAAATGCCAGAATCTTGGGGAAACTTGTTATCTTTTTGCTACCCTCAGTGAATGTTGGTAGTTCATCGTTAGTGAACGGTGGTGATATGATATATTCTCTTTCTACCTTCAAGGAAAGTTGGTAGACCATCGGCAGTGAACGTCGATGTTTGTTATCTTTTTGCCACCCTCAGTGAACGTTGGTAGTTCATCGTCAGTGAACGGCGGTGATATGATATTTTCTCTTTCTACCTTCAGTGAAAGTTGATAGACCATCGGCAGTGAACGTCGATGTTTATTATCTTTTTTCTACCCTCAGTGAATGTTGGTAGTTCATCATCAGTGAACGGAGGTGATATGATATTTTCTCTTTCTACCTTCAGTGAAAGTTGGTAGACCATCGATAGTGAACATCGATGTTTGTTATCTTTTTTCTACCCTCAGTGAACGTTGGTAGTTCATTATTAGTGAACGGCGGTGCTATGATATTTTCTCTTTCTACCTTCAGTGAAAGTTGGTAGACCATCGGCAGTGAACGTCGATGTTTGTTATCTTTTTACTACCCTCAGTGAACGTTGGTAGTTCATCATTAGTGACTGGCAGTGCTATGATATATTCTCTTTCTACCTTCAGTGAAAGTTGGTAGACCATCGGCAGTGAACGTCGATGTTTGTTATCTTTTTTCTACCCTCATTGAATGTTGGTAGTTCATCATCACTAAACGGCGGTGATATGAATTTTCTCTTTCTACCTTCAGTGAAAGTTGGTAGACCATCGGCAGTGAACATCGATGTTTGTTATGTTTTTGCTACCCTCAGTTAACGTTGGTAGTTCATCGTCAGTGAATGGAGGCGATATGATATTTTCTCTTTCTAACTTCAGTGAAAGTTGGTAGACCATCGGCAGTGAACGTCGATGTTTGTTATCTTTTCGCTACCCTTAGTGAACGTTGGTAGTTCATCGTCAGTAAACGGCGGTGATATGATATTTTATATTTCTACCTTCAGTGAAAGTTGGTAGACCATCAGTAGTGAACATCGATGTTTGTTATCTTTTTTCTACCCTCAGTGAATGTTGGTAGTTCATCGTCAGTGAACGGAGGCGATATGATATTTTCTCTTTCTACCTTCACTGAAAGTTGGTAGACCATCGGCAGTGAATGTTGATGTCTGTTATCTTTTTGCTACCCTCAGTGAACGTTGGTAGTTCATCGTCAGTGAATGGTGGTGATATGATATTTTCTCTTTCTACCTTCAGTTAAAGTTGGTAGGACATCGGCAGTGAATATCGATGTTTGTTATCTTTCTCTCTGCCTTCAGTAAACGTCGGTAGCTTCGCCTTCGGTAGAACTTGGTGTATCCTTTGACCATTCTACCATCCTATTTGATTCAGGTCTTTTGATCCACCAGTGATTTATTTTCCTGGTGGGAGTTTCTCCCCTGTTTCTTTATTATTGTTACATCCCCAATGATGTTTTGCATCTCTTTGGTCATGTTCATATGCATTCATGATCATAAGCATTTGCATGGCATCTTAGGGCCAAAAATAGGGTTTGTTTTATATTTAAGTATCTTTGATCGCGTCGACATGAAGATTTTTAACCTCCGTATCTCCAAATAGAAGAAACTTAAATAAGGGCAGCTGTTGTACCCCAATTTTCGCCCCTAAGATCCCTTCATCATATCATGTTGATTCATTCACAACAAGATCACACTAGGATTCTTGGTTCTCCTCTCTACATTTGGTCTTGCCCTTTTGGGGGATTACCAAGCACCTTGACTTATGTTCCTTTTGTGATCATGAATATTGTTTTGATTTCTTCATTTAACTAATAAAATGCAATGTTGGTTTGTCTTGCTTGTTATCCATGTAGGTAAAGGCAATGAGATTTAAGAAGTTACCCCATGGGTTCATGAGTTTATTTCCATGCCCTAATCAATAAAGCTTGAGAAGTTCAAACCTCACCATTGGATTGGTTTTGGATGAATTGGCATGGCAAGGTTTCTTTGGTTCATCACATTTCAAGGTTATTAGATTTGACTCAAAAGTACAAGGGATTGATTGGAGAAGTTGTCATGTTTGGACAAGGTCTTGTTCCTATTGGTCACAAGAGCATATTTCTCTCAAATTTCAAGATATGGAAGTGGTTTTGGTGGCTATGAGTCCTCATTATCATCCTCAACGACTTTTATTCAAAAAGCAAGAATGTTGGTTCAAGAAGTTTGTTCAAGCTTGTCAAAGTTCCTCAAAGAATTTTCTTGATCTAGGAGCTAGGGTTTTGAACTTCAAAGGAGTATATCTTGCTCACCTTTTGGTATTTTTGAGTGATTCCAAATACATCATTCTCTTCAAATGGTTATTAACAAATCACTTCAAAGGTTCCAAGGAGTTTTGATGAGGAAGAGACTTGATGAGGAAGAAAGATTACAAGTCCTCCAGATGAATCCAAAAATTTCCATATGTGACTTCAAATGGTCATAACTTGGTCAATTTTTATCACCTTGAGTCCATTATTTTTCCATAATGATCTTGAAGATGTTAAATTTATGCCTTCTTTTATGTGAAAAGTGGGAAAATGGATGGAAGTTGCCTTAAAGATGCAAAAGATTATAGGTCATTTCATGATTTTTTGCCAACTTCAACAAGTCATAACTTGCTCAAATTTTGGATATTTTGAATGATTCAAGTTTCAAAATGTCATTCAAGAGATCCACTTCATGCCAGATTTTATGGTCAAGAGCAAATTCCAAGTGGAAGACCATGTTTGGATGCAAAACATTATAGGTCATTTTTGAAGAAGAATTGGGAATATTTCTAAGTATGGAAAGTCAACCCTTTTTTCCAACTTTGACTCAATGCAACTTTCAGCTCAAACATCCATTTAACTCCATTCTTTTTCCGTTGCAAAGCTTGTAACCTCATCTTTCTAAAGCATCAAGAATCATGCCTAAGACCCCTTGAGCTGAGAATGCCATTGTTTCAAAAATGGTAACTTGGAATTAAAGTTTCCTTGCAAGTCAGAATTTGAATTTCATGTTACAACCTCTAAACCTCAAATTAACACGCGTTTTGGGTCTAAACATTATTAGCAAACTTTCCCAAGTGGATTAGTGCATCAAAACGCAAGAATTGGATGAGTTTTGGTGAAGTTTGGATCACACTTCACTCGTGCATCAGGCTCGCACAAATTCCCTCCAAAACACATCATTCACTCTTCTTTTTGATCCCATTCGCTTCTCCTATAAATACATGAACTATCCCATTCATTTTCATTAGCTTGGATAGCCAAAATCACCTTGCCAAACTTGTTTCATAACTCATAATTCAGTAACTTCAAAATCCATTCTCGAGCCTTTTTCAATCCAATTTTTCCATCAATTCACCTTCCTTGATCTTCCCTAAAACTAACCACATAATTACATTCAAGAATCGTGCCCTATACTGCTCCATAGAAGTCCAGTTTCAGAGCTCTGCAACTCAACTTCAATAGGTAGATTCCTTCATCAATTCTTCAAAACTCTGATATTATTGTGTTGCTCTCATTGCCTTGGTTCTAGTCGTAACACTTACCTTTTATTGGAAACACGTTTTGATCATGAAATTCAAATCCCTTTTCAAAACATTCCTTCCAAATTGCTTGAGCTACAGTTTATATAAATTTGGCGCGAGGGTGTGGTTGTCTTCGTCTTAAAGAGACGAAGCGAATGGCATAGGTCTGAGCTTCTGATTTTACAGTTTAAGAGACTTTCAATTCGTGATGGCTAGAGGTTAAAGATGACTAACGTGTCATCTTCCAACCAATGAAGGCGTGTCATCTATTTTTTTTCAAATTCGGATTTAATTAATGATTCTGTACAATATTCACTAATGACCATGATATGCACAATGCGCGATATCCCTTGGATTTGATTACTAACGCGTTTTGACTCTCATCCAATGGTCCACATATTTTACTTTTATTTGCTTTTTCTGATTTTTTATATTTTAATTGTTTTAAATTTCAAAAAATCATAAAAAAATTCATTTTTAGTCCAAAAAATCTGAAAAAATTATGAAAAATATTTTTGATTATTCTCTTTCTGATTTTTCTTTTTTCACAATTTAATTTTGCGTTTTGGTATTTTTTATAAATTTTACACTTATTTGATTTGTTTTAAATGTTTAAAAATACTTTTATACATTTTTAAATTCTAAAAAAATTACGAAATGATTCAATGATATTGTGACAAATATTAGTGAGCTTATTTTATTTTTGTTTCTGACTTCACTATTTTTTACCCTTTTTTGTTTATTTTACCCATTTATTTTAATTTTAAAAATAGTTTCTGACTTTAAAAAATTACCAAAAAATTTGTAAAATTATTTGGGCCTTTTTCTGATTTTTCTATGGTCTTACTTTTCATTTCTTGATTAATTTGAATATATTTGATATTTTTCTCATTATTCTCTATTTTTAAAACATTTTTTAAACCCTTTTGTGTATATTAAATGTGATACTATTTTATGACTATTTTCCGGTTGATCTTGGGTTAGATTTTGGATCATGAAATTTATTAACATCATCGGATCCATGGTGTTGAGTTTAACTCTATAAAAATGGATGAATGATTTTAAAAATAGTTTGATTAAAATTTAATTCAAATGTGGTTTATATATTTTTCCCCCATCCCTCTTCATCTCATCCCTTTCTTATTGCACTAAATGTTGTTGGAGCATGATCTCTATATCATGTCTCAAAATAAATGGTGCATAGATTGCTATTGACCGGCCTCAAAATAGGTGCGACTTCTATATAAGTCCACTTATGATTGCTTAACATAGCGCTAAATTTTGTCCCGATTCGAATAAATGATCATTCGTGGCCCAAACTTATGATTGCAAACCCAAGTATGTTAATTTGATCTCTTTGATCCAATAACCTTGAGATTCATTGTGTGGAGGCTTTGGTTCTATCAATCCTCTAATGGATCTACAAAACCTTTTGTCAACGCGGATCACTTAAACATCGTTGATCATTAAATGGTACTTATGAGAATTCTATTTTCATATTTGCTCATTTGAGCATTTACTTTCTTTCCATTTTTACTTTTCTCACTTGAGATTTTCTTTTCCTTTCTTAAGACACTTAATAATCAACATAAACCCTAAAAAATCTTTAATGGTACTTGGACTATTTGGTTAATATCCTTGGCATTATGAAGCATGGGACTTTTCTTGGACTTAGGATTAGAAACTTTGGCCTACCTTGGAAACCTTGTGATCTTATCTGATTATTTTGTTTGAATTTCTTGAGGTTTACCTCAAGACATTGGGTTTCTTGTTTGTTTTTGTGATTACACCCTTTGTTTGTAATCTGGAATTCACTCGTATACAATCATTACTCTGCCCAATTTTTATGAAGACTTAATACACTTGATGTTTGGTTATCTCAAGAGGTCTAGTATTTTTTGCTTGATTGGTTTCAATCTAAGGAATGAGAATTCTATCTTGGCTCATAATGTTAAGTATTGGCTTCTTGTTGGTTAGATGGTTCTTATCCCTAGCTTTTACCTTATGCGTTAGGATAGTCCCTTCTTCTCCTCACATCTTCTTTAATTTCAAAAATCTTCTTCCCCCTTTTTGAAAACTCTTCTTGTTTTTGAACTTGAACCACTTTCATAATAAACTTGGACTTATGTCCATGAATTTTCTAAATTTTTTTCATAAATAAACTCCAATCAACTTAATAATACCTTGACATTTTTTGTGAGAAGGTTAAAAGTGAATCAATCTCATTTCAAACCATTTTTCCACTTTGGCTTTTATCTTTAAATTTTTCTCAAAAAAAAAGGATTGAACTCTTGTCAATCCTTGTAGTGATGCAAACAACTATACTTCTACAATATGTAGTGAAGAGAGATATTTTCTACTTAGGTGTTGAGTGAGGCATTGTTGATTTTAAAATCTAAGCCATATCCTCCACTTTGAGATGATGCAAATTCTCCTTTCTCATAATTGTGGGTAGTAAGTATGTTTTCCACACGGACAATGATGATGATATTTTATCTTATACAATTAATCAACACATTGGTGTTTTAAATTTTTAAAAGAGGAACTGCGTGTACCCTGATCCCCTATTGCATGAAAGGTGGTACGTAGGCACTAAAGGTTCACAACCGCGGCGGGTGCAAAAAATTATAAAATAAATATGCTTCTTTTCTTACCTCCACCGTCCACTTTTTATATACAACATTTTTTATAGCCAAAATATATAGATTTTACAAAGAGGCTCTTGCGGAGTACCGTAGATGTTTAGGGTGCTAATACCTTCCATTTTCATAACCAACCCCCTTACCTTGAATCTTTCCCCCTCTTTTGGGTTATTCGCTCTTTTCCCATTCCTTTGGAAACAATAAAGCGCAGTGGCGGTTTTTATTTTGATCTGTATAAGTCTAGTCAATCCAATGGCTTGGTCTTAAACATTTCTACCGCTACACTAATAACTTCCCTTTTCATAATCTACCCCCCGAACTCAAGAAATAATCTCAAAGGTCTTTCCTGTTCTTTTCAGCCTTTCCTTTTGGATAAAAGAAAAGTCGATGACGACTCTTACTGACCACAACATTTGTGATAAAACGTAAAACACTCAAGTCAGTTCTCCCACCGTATCACAAATCATATCAATTACATCTTTGAGAAGCCCGCCCTCTCCGGGAGAATAGAAAGATGGCAAATGGTCCTGATCGAATATGATATTCAATGCACAACCCAGAAGGCAATCATGGGAAGTGTATTAGCTGAACATTTGGCTCATCTGGCCGTGGACAACTACCAATCCATGAACTTTGAATTTCTGGATGAGAATATTGTTAGTGACTGATTGTGAAGAACCTGGACCGGATAAAGGACCTGAGAAAGGATCCCGATGGACTATGGTTTTTGACGGAGCTTCCAGTGCTTTTGGCAATGGCATCGATGCTGTAATCATATCTCTCATGGGCTGTCATACTCCTTTCACCTCCAGACTATGTTTCAACTGTACCAACAATATGGATGAGTATGAAGCATGTATCATGGGTCTCAAAGCTGCTATTGACCTAAGAATCAAGTTCTTGAGTGTTTTCAGAGATTCGGCCTTGGTAATAAGTCAAATCAAAGGAGAGTGGGACACAAAGCACCCTAATCTCATTCCTTACCGAGAGCATGTACTGACATTGCTTCCACACTTTGAAGAAGTCACCTTTGAACATTTTCCACGAGAACAGAATCAGTTAGCGAATGCACTAGCTATTATGTCATCCATGTTCAAGATCAGATGGGATAATGAGGCTCCTCAGATCACTATTGAGAGATTGTATGAACCAACTTACTGCTATGAGACCGATACTGAAGGGGTAACGGACAAACCTTGGATCCATGAAGTGAAAAGGTATCTCAAAGCTGAAGAATACCCTGAGGGTGCATCGGTAAATGATAAGAAGTTCCTGAGAAGGTTCTCTGCAAAGTTCTTCCTCAATAATGGAACCCTTTACAAGTGCAACTACGATTCTACTTTGCTTCGGTGTGTAGACAAGAGTGAAGCATAAAAGATTATGGATGATTTACATGAAGGTACCTTTGTCACCCATTCTAGTGGACACACCATGGCTTAAAAGATCCTACGGGCAGGATACTATTGGTCCACTATGGAAGTAGACTGTTATCAGCATTCTCGAACTTGTAACAAATGACATATTTACAATGACAAAGTACATGTGCCTCCGGTTCCCTTGAATTTCTTGACTGCTCCCTGGCCCTTTGCAATGTGGGGCATTGACATGATCGGAGAAATCAGACCTACCGTTTTAAATGGGCATCACTTCATCCTTGTTGCCATTGATTACTTCACAAAGTGGGTTGAGGCTGCCTCATTTGCTTCTGATACCAAGAATGTTGTGGCACGGTTCATCAAGCATAACCTTATCTGTCGGTATGGTATCCCCGAAATAATCATTACAGATAATGGTACAAATCTCAACAACACTATGATCACCGAGCTCTGTAAGCAATTCAAGATCTAGCATTATAACTCTTATCCTTACCGACGGAAGATGAATGGTATTGTGGAGACTGCTAATAAGAATATTAAGAAGGTCATCCAGAAGATGACAGTGACATATAAAGACTGGCATGAGATGTTACCATTTGCTCTTCATGGTTACCACATCTCAGCATGTATGTCAACAGGAGAAACACCTTTCTCTCTGTTTGAACGAAGATGAATGGATCCGGACCCGACTTGACCAATTGAACCTGATTGATGAAAAAAGGCTCGCGGCTGTTTGTCATGGTCAGATGTACCAAAGGCGTATGATCAATACTTTTAACAAAAAGGTCAGACGTCAGGTATATCAAGTTGGTGACCTGGTAATCAAGCGCATCATACTTCCACAAGGTGATCCCAGGGAAAAATTGACTCCCACATACGAAGGGCCATTTGTAATCAAGAACATATTTTCTGGTGGAGCCATGATCTTAACCACTATGGACGGTGACGACCTTCCGCACCCTGTAAACGCGGACATAGTTAAAAGATACTACGCATGAATAAAGACCCGCTAAGTTGACTGGCCTAGGAAAAAATAAGGGCATCCCGGTGAACCAAAATGATTCCGACAAAAATTAGGGATAAATACAAGAATCTATACACCCAACAAGTCAAAAACCTGAAAAAGCGGCTTGGGAAAAAAAGGGTATCCCGGTGGGCTAAAAACCCGAAAGGGCGGTCCAGAAAAAAGTTAGGGATTTAAAAGCATATAACTATGTCCTGTTGGATCACCTTGCAACCAGACTTCAGTATCAATTATCAAGCTCAAAAGGTACCAATCAATCCAGTCAACTTCAGACAAGTAGCAAAGTGATGAGACGCTCAAGGACATAAGGGAAATAGCAGAAGTGAAACTCAATGGGATTATTACACATAGTTGTTTTCCCTTTGTACATTATTTTGTATAATTTTGATTTTCACAACGGCATTCTCCTACTAGAATGTCAGTCCCTTTGTATAAAAAACGCCTATTATAGGCAAACTTCAAAATCAATACAAATCATTTCTTTGAAATTATAAAAATTTTCATTTTCATTTTTCCTGTTTTGTTTTGCAAATAACGTCCAATGATTATTTTTGACATATGCATTTGAATATGATTACTGTTTACAAATACTTGCATGAAAAATAGAAAGACAGTTGCTAATGACTTTAAGAAATAGGACGAAGTCTAAAAAGCCATTTGTAGTTCTCGTAGTTATGTTCTCCAGCAGGTACAAAGGCAGAGACGTCCTACTACAAAGTCACTGCTACATCCTCAGCATACGCCCTAGTGATGTCTATGTCCCCGCAAAGTGAAAACAACCAAAGTTTTGACCTCTTCTTCCCCAAGTAGGAATTACCTCCTCCAGCAAAGTTCCCTCAGAGAGCTGAAATCCATGTTCCCCAGCTAAGTTTTATAATCTCAAAACAGTTTATAAGGCCTCATCCCCTGTAGAGTTTATTTCTCTATCTGCGGAAGTTCATCCCCCAACATAGTTTATTTCTCTACATTGGTAAAATCTTCCAACAGAGCATCTTCTCCCCAACTGAGCATTCTCAAGCAAAAGTCAAAGATCCCCGACAGAGTACCCCCAAACGGAAAGAGGAAATCCCCGGTAAACCATCTCCATTCATCATCCCCAGCGGAAATGAAAGATTCAGCTTCCCAGTACTCTCCAACAAGCAGTCAGGGATTTATTTTCCCAGAATAGGAAATGTCGCAACAACATTCCATGTTCATACATCATGGAATGCACATAAATATTTCATACAACATAATCTCATTTATTTTAAGAACATCATTACACGATGCATTTCATACATTGCATATGGATAACTCTTTACCTTTCAGGAAAGATCAATCGACAAACATTATAAACTACTTATATAACTTGACAATCTTTTCAAAGGTTAACTCCGACGAAAGTCTATTCCAGCATTTTTTCCAGAAGATCATATTCAAGACCCCTGCTGGTTCAGTTTAAATCGACCAATAATTTATTCTGATTCATTTCCGGTAGACACTTTCTCTGGTTCATTCAAATCGATCCTAATATTTTTATGATTCTTGTCCAGTCAAAGACAATTAAAGACTTCTCTGGTTCAGTTAAGTCGACCCTAATATTTCTCTGATTCTATTCCAGTTGAAGATAATTCAAGACATTTCCTGGTTCAGTTTAAATCGACCAATGATTTATTCTGATTCATTTCCAGTGGATACATTCTCTGGTTCAGTCAAATCGACCCTAAGATTTTTCTAATTCTATTCCAGTTAAAGATGACTCAAGGCCTCTACTGGTTCAGTTTAAATCGACCAATGAATTATTTTGATTCATTTCCGGTGGATACTTTCTCTAGTTCAAGTAAATCTACCCTAAGATTTTTTCTGATTCTTTATCCAGTTAAAGATGATTCAAGATCTTTCTATGGTTCAGTTAAATCGACACTAAGATTTTCTGATTCGTATCCAGTTAAAGATACTGTAAAGCCTAGAGTCCGACCAGATAACAGTTTATTAATTACTATGAAGCCTGGACCCAACCGGATGATAGTATAACCTATGACACCAAAGCCTGGACCCGACCAAATAACAGTATACCTCAGATTCAAGCTGAAGCCTAGATACAACCAGATAACAGTTCAATGTCTACAATTACTGCGAAGCCTCGAACCGACCAGATAGTAGTTAATTTCATATTCCCTGATAAGTCGCTGTGAAGCCTAGAATGCGACAGGATAACAGTCAGCCTTATTATCCTCAACAAGTCACTATGAAGCCTGGATCCCGACCAGATAATAACTCGCTTTCGTCTCTCCAGTCAAGAGATAACTCCCCAGTAGAGTAATGGACAACCGAAGCTCCTAGACTTTATTCCCTTAAAACATACCCCAGCGGACTCCTCCTCAAACAGCAGGAAAAGGAATCCCCATAAAGAGACTTCTTATGAAGTCAGCATCTACTTTAGATGGCATCTCTAAGCCCATCTCCGACGACTCTCCGTCATATTCCTTGGATGGCATCTTTAAGTCCATCTCCGACATTCTTTTGTCATCCTTTCCAAATGGCATCTGTAATCCCATTCTCGATATTATCCACCAACAATATCACTTCAAACGAGTGCAAATTTCTGGGCACTCTAGTGTTCAATCATCTTCCACCTTCAGATCACGAAAGGAAGATAAGCTAATCTAAATCCTCAGGTTTAAGAAGATTGAACAGGGGAAACTGTTGTACCCCAAAATTTTACCTCTCATTTTCTTTCAAGATTTTATTTTACAGGGATGGTTGCAAACTTTGGCTTGAGGAAAGTAAAATTTGAAGATGAACAAAATGTCCTTCGATTGGAACATCAGGGTGTCCTTCGATTGGAACATCAGGGTGTCCTTCGATTGGAACATCAGAGGGTCCTTCTATTGGAACATTTGGGTGTCCTTCGTTTGGAACATTAAGGTGTCTTTCGATTGGAACACCAGGGGGTCCTTCGATTGGAACATCAGAATTTCCTTCGATTGGCATATCAGAGCAATGTATCCTTCGAATGGCATATCAGAGCAATGTATCCTTCGAATGGCATATCAAGTGCATAGGTGTCTTAATCTAAAATGTTCTAATGAGGGAAGTTCTTAACCCTTCAAATCAGAATTTAGAACCATAAAAAAGAACAAGGGTTGAACGAAGAAGCTCTGATAAGGAAAACTCTGAGTGTTGCGAATTCATGCAGGTCGTGGATCAAACGAAGAAGCTCTGATGAGGAGAGCCTTAAACAATTCGAATCAGGACTCAGAGCCATCAAAGAGAGCAGAACAATACTTCCACCAGTCAACAAGATAATGCTTCGATTGGTCAAGTTCAAAGCCATCAAAGAGAGCAGAACAATACTTCGACCAGTCAACAAGATAATGCTTCGATTGGTCAAGTTCAAATCCATCAAAGAGAGCAAAGCTTGAAACTTAATCGAGGAACCATGATGAAAACCTTGACCTACCATAACCTGTCTAGGTTCACCCAAAGTTCAAAATGGGATGTTTTCCTTGCAAGTATGGCAAGAATTCTATTATGATCGTGGCTTCAATTCCTGAGTTAAAGGCAAGATTCTTTCCTTGTTTATTCCTAAATCTACAAGAGTTGATTCGACTAGGGTGATTTTCTTCAAATTAAGCAATCGAAGCATAGGGTGGCTCAATCGAAGGAGCCATGATAATGAAGCTAGTGCAATTCGAATTAGAATCTAGAGCTTTCGAAGGAAACAATGTTCTGATGAGGAAAGCTCTGAGTAATTCTAATTGGAGCTTAGAGCCTTCGAAGAGAACAAATTCGAAAGGAAATGGATCTGTAGGGGCATGTCAGCTTTCGATTTCCATCATATTGGAGGCCCAAACAACTCATAACAGGATGGCAGTAACGCATGAAAATAGATCGGCATCTGATTGAATCAAATATAGCAAGTTTTTATGAAGAAATCAAATCAAATCTGCTCATCATAATGGACCTATATTTGATACACAAATGTTAACCTAAAATCTCTTACCTATATAAACCTCGTAATCTCAAGAAAAAAGGACACATATACTGCCTTACAACACATGCGCAGTTGCCTCAAATAAACCCTAGCAAAAGCTCCAATTTTCTTCAAAGTAGTGCAATTCAAAAACTAACTCTCCAGCCAGTTCTAGGCCAAACCGAGTCTACCATTCATCCCCTGAGACTCCCAGAAGTTGAACTAGGTCTGTAGTCAAGCGCCTCCACGTCCAAAATATCCATAACTAGTCATCACCTTTGGTATATTATTTTCGATTTCAATATTGCTAAATATGTGTTATTAACAGATCTAATGTTCATATATGTGTTCATGACATTGCATAAGGCAGGTTTAACGTGTTGCATACAAGTTTAAACGCTTGAATCTCAAACTGCCATTTCTAGGGCATAACCTGAAAATGCACTCGGAACGCTTGATACAGTGACGATCCATTAAATTTAAACCCAGATTCGAATTTCAGGATTCTTGGTATTGCAAGACGAAATAACTCCAGATTCGAATTAGGGAGGGAATCGAAGGACCTGGGTTCGACACCCAGGTCATACATTTTGTGTTTTTTTCTAACAAACTTGCTTGCAGATCCAATGTCCCAGATAGAAGGAGTACATCATGTACCATCATTAGGCACCTTCGATCAACCTTTTCGCTTGAATTGAAAGGAAGCCTTAGGCCTTTTGATCCAAGCTTGCACCCTGCATGTTACTCTTTTTCTTTTTGCTGCTTGGCCCATTTGGTTTATCTTTTTCATTACTTTGTTTCTTCTAGTTTTTAATCAACATTAAAAGTAAAAAATCACAAAAAAAAATAGACTTAGGGTTTTTCATAATTAAAATTAATTTTTGCAAATTAATTTAATTTAATTACTTTAACTTTTTTTTTTAAATTAAAATTAATTAGAAATTAGGTTAAAATTTCAAATCTTTTTTCCCAATAAAATTAAAAAAAATTCTAAATTAATTAGATTTTTAGGACTTTTGAATTTGTTCCCGTCTTGATCTTCACGCGTTTATCTTTTTTTTTTGTTTTATTACTTTCAATTATGTAATTGTTTCCCGGTTTGTAATAGCTTTAATTAAGTTTAAAATTCCTCATTTTATTTTCTTTCACTCTTTATGTAATTTCCCCAAGGCCTTGTAATAGCTTAGGAATTTTATTTTCCGCAATTTATTTTCTGCACTATTAACTGCTTAGATTAATATGATTGTATGAAAAGATTGGAAATTAAAACGTTAGATAATCCTAAATGTGCAAGATAAATGAAATGAATTAATACACCTGCACATGCTCACCCCTAGGGTATCTCCCACTTCGGTTGCCTTCGAAAACAGTCACAATTCTCGAAACATGAGAATTTTTAGTGGCTGTCCTTTAGTTCAAGAGATCACAAGTCCCTCGATAACCCTTTCAATGTCGCCTCGGTTAAAAAGTGATCTTAGAACTTTAGGACAATTACTAAAAGTACTTGCCCAGTTTCCTTAGTGACCATAGATATCCCTTCAATAGTCCTTCAACATCCAACAATAGGGCTACCTACTCACTAATAGTAGGATAGCAGCATCTAAAGGAAAGGTGGAAAAGAACGCCTTTTTCGAGTAGGTAGATAACTGTTAGGTACTTGCTAAAAAACAACTTTTTCACACTACACTTTCAAAACCTTTTTTTTTTAAAAACGCTTTATCAACACTCTTGAGGACTGATACAAGAGTTAGCATAAAGCAAACAAACTGTTCAAAACACACAAACACGAAAGAAATTTTCAAAAATGAGCAAGTACCTAAGAGCCCGTGGAAAAATACGGATGGAAAGGGTGCTAACACTTTCCCTTTCCATAATCTATCCCCCTTACTCATCTCGAAAAGGTATTTTTCTGTTCTTTTCACCCTTTCCTTAATTTTGATAAAAGAAAAGTCGGTGGCAACTCTTGCTTACCGCAACATTTGCAAACACAAATGCAAAACCAGTATAACAGTCAGTTCTCCCACCGTATTACAATCACATATTCCTTTTACTGCAAGATCGACATTTGATTCTACCAATAACATGGCAGAGTATGAAGCTTGTATCATGGTACTCGAGGAGGCTATAGATCTTAGAATAAAAATTCTAGATGTATATGGCGATTCAGCTTTGATAATAAATCAGATTATAGGAGAATGGGATACTCGTCACCCTAGCTTGATTCCCTACAAAGACTTTGCTAGAATGTTATTACCTTTCTTTAATAAAGTTGAATTCCATCATATTCCCAGAGATGAAAATCAGATGGTGGATGCTTTGGCCACTCTGGCTTCTATGTATCAAGTGAATACTTGGAACGACGTGCCTCATATCACAGTGCGACATCTGGATAGACCGACTCATGTGTTTGCAGTAGAGGAAATGTCAGACGAAAACCTTAGTATTTTAATATCAAGCATTTTTTCCAGACTCAGGAATTCCCGACTGGTGTGTCAAATAAAGATAGAAAGACATTGAGAAGGTTGGCAGGAAACTTTTTCCTCAATGAAGATGTGCTATACAAAATAAATTATGACATGGTCTTTCTCAGATGCGTGGATAGACACAAAGCAGACATATTGATGCATGAAATCCATGAAGGTTCCTTTCGTACTCATGCCAACGAACATTCGATGGCAAAGAAGATGCTTAGGGCAGGTTACTATTGGCTGACAATGGAATCTGATTGTTCCAAATTTGCAAAGAAGTGCCATAAATGCCAGATTTATGCTGACAAAATTCACGTGCCTCTGACGCTTCTAAATGTTATTTCTTCCCTGTGGCCTTTCTCTATATAGGGTATTGACATGATTGGAATGATTGAACCCAAGGCGTCGAATGGACATTATTTTTTCTTGGTGGCAATTGACTACTTCACCAAATGGGTGGAAGTAGCTTCATATGCTAATGTCTCTAAGCAGGTGGTAGTACGTTTTATCAAGAACAATCTTATATGTCGGTATAGTGTGCCCAACAAGATTATCACCAACAATGTCTTAAAGCTGAATAACAAGATGATGACAGAACTTTGTGAAGAATTCAAGATTATCCATCACAATTTATCTCCTTACAGGCCAAAGATGAATGACGTTGTTGAACCTTCCAATAAAAACATCAAGATGATCATCCAGAAAATGGTTGTTACTTATAAAGATTGGCATGAGATGCTCCCTTTTACTTTGCACGGGTATCTTGCATCCATCGGCACTTCAACAGGGGCAACCTCGTTCTCTCTTGTGTATGGTATGGAAGTAGGGCTCCCTACTGAGGTTGAGATTCCCTCTTTACGCGTAATAATGGAAACCAAGTTGTCAGAGGATGAATGGGTCCAGAACAGGTTTGAACAGTTGAATTTGATTGAAGAGAAAAGAATGACGGCCTTGTGTCATGGTCAATTATACCAAAAGAGAATGAAGAAAGCTTTTGATAAGAAGTTCAAGCCTCATGAATTCCGAGAAGGCGACATCATGCTCAGAAAGATCATGTCTTTTAATGTTGATTCTAGGGGCAAGTGGACTCCCAATTTTGAAGGCTCATATGTTGTCAAGAAAGCCTTCTCTGGAGGTGCATTGATTCTTGAAACTATGGATGGTGAGGAGTTCCCATGTCTTATGAATGTTGATGTAGTCATGAAATACTTTGCCTAAAGAAATAAAAGAACAACTCGCTAAGTCAAAAACCCGAAAGGGCGGCTTAGGAAAAAAAGAGCGTCTCGGTAGGTTGAAAACCTGAAAGGGCGGTCTAGGAAAAAATAAGAGACATAAAAAAAATATATTCTTCCCTCTAGGTTGAAAACCCACAAGGGCAACTTAGGCAAAAGAGGGATTTCTTGGCAAGTAATTGTGTCGGACAAGACTTGATCATTAAAGCAACAATCTTCTTTGACTCTCACCATACTTCAACAGAAGTCGTTGCTTATGAATTCATGGTTGTTAGGGAGAATAGTGGTCATTGTATTTCAATGTTTCTTTTCCAATGTATTACCATTTTCCAAACTTTGTAATCATCTATGGAGTCTTTTCATTCGCAGACTACTATTCTATTAATAAAGTTTGAGCTTTTATCCAAATACTTTGCAATTCTTATTTTGTTCTTCTTATAAAGACTCCAAAAGATTAAACAACAAAATTATTTTTGAAAAGAAATTACAAATTACCTTTTAATTTAGATTTTGTGATTCAAGGAAAACCAAAAATAGTGATTCCAATGATGGACGGAGTCCGAAATTTTGGAAAAGTATATTTTCCCCAAGAAGGTTCTCTCAGGTCACTCTTGCTGGTACGCACATGATCTTTTGTGTTTCTCAAAAAGTTGGAGATGATACCGATTGATATATGGTGCGGTGTTGGATTTGTGATCCCATTTTCCCCAGTCAAGTCTTGATTTAACTCTTCTCCAAGTTCATTATTTTGATTTCGGGTTTGCATGGTCTGAATCCTCTAACCTAGATTCCCCAGTGAGGTCTTCACTCATTTGACGAAAGTATCTTCTCCCTTTGTGTGCTAAGGTAGAATCATTTGTAAAACATCGCCCTTTTGCAGTGTTGGCATTATTGTTTTTGTTTGGCAACTAGACAAGGGTAGTATCTGTTCTAAGAAGTGTTGAAATAGTTGTCAACTTTTTGGGTTTTCTCCCGCCAAGTGCTGGGTTTGATTTAAAATCCCCATAATTTTGATTCCTTGCTATATTGTTTGAATTTTTAAATGCCCAAGTAAAGCTGAGATAATGTTTCTCCCTGAAAATGGGTATCCCCGTGTGGTTTCATGATTTCTCCCCAGAGAAGTTTTTGTAATCATCAATCTTGGTATTGGAGAATTCATTTTAGGCTTCTCTAGATGATGTGGTGTCATACTCCCCAATGAGGTCAACACGGGATCCCTAGTTGATATCTGGACGACATCGTTTTCTTCCTCCCTAATGAAGTCAGTATTGTAATCCCCAGTGGAAGTACAGATGTTGAAGCATTATTTTCCCCATTGAAGTCTGTGTGATATCCCCGGGTGAAGCCTGAAGGAGGATGTTACATCCCTGGATCTATTTTGATTCACTGTTTAAAATTGATTATTTTCGGATTATGCTTCTTCCCAATGAAGTTAAGCCGTGAAATAAGAATTTGTTTCCTCAGTTGGTGCTTACTTTCATGCAAAAAATTCCTCCTGGATGTGATTTAGTCGAGTATTGAATTTACCCAAGCTGATTTTTGTCTGGTATTCCCAGTGCTGTATATCTATTGTGTTAGCATATATGTGATAACATTCGTACATACATACATACATCATACATAGCTGAATTTAACCATTCATTGCTCATTTGTAGTTATTGATGTTTTTGTTGGCATATTATGTTAGAACATAATTTGGTTCTACATCCCAGAAAGAGTTTTAATGATAACAAACACAAGATATAAATAACAAATATGCTCGCTAATAAAATTATCATTACATGCTGGAAATTATGATGTGAAAAAGATATTCTGATGCATCTGGGAGTTCTTCCAGAACATCACCAGAAGTTATGATTATGCGAGCACAGAAGTTGAGAGTACCATGTTAAATTCAAACACATCAAATATGCATGACACGCTTATATGAAGAAGTTCTGTTACAACTTCTGAATGCACCGGTGCTGTGAAATAGAATCTCTGATACTCTGATTGGCAATATTTTGATTAAGCTGTAAAGGACTCTCAACGGTAATATTCATCCTCTGAAGTGAGAAGTTCTGAAGTGTTACAATCTACCAATGCAAGATCATAAGTAACGGCTACAAACAGACAATGATCTCCTGATTTGGAAAGCTCATTAACTCGTGTTATGGACATACCAAAAGTATCTTCTTATGTCACTATTGCAAGGCCTATATAAAGCTGACAAGAAGAAGATTTAAAGATGATGAACAACTGCGCTCATAAAGAAAAACTCACGTGAAAAAGTAAACAACGCAGCTTTCATTCTTCATCTTCAACGATTCAATATTAAATTGTGTAATACATCACAAGTTTGTGATACTATTTATTTAGAAACATCATTGTAAACATTTATTCAATTAACTGTTTAGTGAAATTCCTTGAGAAAACCGGGTTGTGGTTTTGGACTCAAGAAGACTTTAACAATTGTTAAAGTAGAATTGTAATCAGTTTGATTAGTGAATTAAGTCCTTGTTGGAGAGAGGAGAAATCACCTTGGCGGGTGGACTAGAGTAGTTTGAGATCAAACGAACCAGGATAAAAATAAACATGTTCCTTACTCCATTGATTTTTAAGTTTCAATTCACCCCCCCCCCCCCCCCTTCTTGTGTTTTTCACTTTTTCAATTGGTATCAGAGCACCTGGATCTGGGTGCAAACACTTAACCGTGTCAGATAAAGATACAAGGGGGAAAACACTATGGTGGGAACAAGTCAGAACATCAGCAGCAGCCCTCCAATATTTGACGGTGAAAATTTTGACTACTAGAAGGATATGATCAGAAGTTTCTTCCTAGCCTATGACGCTGACCTCTGGGATGTGGTAACTGATGGATACATATATCCTGTTGAGGAAAGAGGTCAGAAGATTGACAGAAAAAGAATGATAGATCATCAAAAGCAAGACTTCTGAAATCCTTACAAGGCCAGAACGATTCTCTTGAGTGCCATCTCATATTCAGTGTATGAGAAGATCACAAACAGAGAAACAACTAAGAACATGTTTGATTCTCTCAGAATGACGCATGAAGGCAACATGCAAGTAAAAGAAACCAAAGCCCTTGCGCTCATTCATAAGTATGAAGCCTTCAAAATTGAAGAAGACGAAACCAATGAAACAATGTTCTCTAGATTCAAAACTCTGGTGGCAGAGCTAAAGGTGCTGGACAAAGGGTACTCAACTGCTGATCATGTAAAGAAGATCATAAGAAGTTTACCAAAACAATGGAGACCAATGGTCACGACTCTCAAACTGGAAAAAGATCTGAACATAATATCTCTAGAAGAACTTGTCAGCTCTCTCATAAGCCATGAGATAGAGTTAGAAGATGATGAGCCTCAGAAGCAATGGAAGTCTCTTGCTCTGAAATCTAACAAATATGAAACCAAAATTTTGCAGGTAGAAGCAGAAGCAGAAAACTCTGGAGAATCCTCGTCAGAAGAAGACGAATTGTTCTTTTTATCCAGAAGAATCATTCAGCTATGGAAGCACATGCATAAGAATTTCAGAAACTCCAAGAGAATAGGAAATGACTATAAAAAATCTTCTGCATATAGAAAATCCAGTAACAGAATCATTACCTGCTATGAATGCAATGAACAAGTTCACTACAAAAGTGATTTTCCAAGGCTTCAGAAGGAGAAACATAAAAGGAATTTATTTAAGGAGAAGAAGAAAAGTCTTATGGAGACGTGGGATGACTCTAAATCTTCTAAAGACGGAACAGAATCAGAAGATGAACAAGTCAATATAGCTCAAACGGATCACTTATCAGATGTCTCTAAATCCTCTGAATCAGAGTATGAAGAGGTATTTTCTAACTTTTCTAGATCCCAATTAGAGGAGCGTCTTCCAGAAATTCTAGGAAGGTATCAGAAGCTTCGAGTCATAAACAAGAACCTAAAAAAGGATCTAGTTCTTGACTCTGAAGAAACTAAGAGTCTGAGACTAGGAAACTCTGAGTTGAAAGAAAAGGTTTTTAAACTTGAAAATGATTTACAAAATACTCAGAAGGAAATTGTCTCAAAAGTTCTTGGTAATCCTGATACAATCATAAAGGAATATGATCTAAGCTTTCAGAAATTCCTCGCTAAGAACATAGATAGAAGTAAGATGGCTTCAATGATCCATGGAGTTAGCAGAAACTGCAGAATAGGTATAGGATACAAAGGTAAAGTATCCCAACCTAAGAAAGTTAAAGATTTGGTTATCAAAAGCATCCTCTCTATTCTCACTTTACTATTGGGCAAACACATGATATAAAACATACTGGTAAGGCATTTTATGCTAAACCAAAATTCAAACAAAATTTTGGAAACTCTAACAGTCATGGACCCAAAAAGATATGGGTACCAAAAGACAAAATCATCTATGGTGCGGATATTTTTAACAGCAAGGTTGAAACACCAGTATTAACAACTGGACTCTGGATTCTCTCTACTCATGGAGGAATTAAAGCATATGTTCCAAAGCCTGGAATTTAAAAGATTCGCAGGTTTCAGAGGCAATCAAAAACTGAAGATTACTGACTCTGAAACTATTGGAAACAGGAATGGAATTTCAGTATCAGAAGCTCTCTAAAGTATCTCAGATGTATCCAGAAGAGGATGTCACACCTTCTCAAGCAACTTCTTTCAGAGCAAGCTAAACTGAGTCTTTACCGCTTTTTAGTTCTTGACAAAAAGGGGGAGAATGGAGAATATTTTGACTCATAATCAGAAGATCGTCAGGGAAGTATTTTATTTTCTCGTTAGCCGAGTATTCTTCTTAGGGGGAGCCTTTTAATTATTGTTCTTTATATTTCATCAAAATATACTAGTTTTTGTCATCATCAAAAAGGGGGAGATTGTAAGAACATAATTTGGTTCTACATCCCATAAAGAGTTTTGATGATAACAAACACATGATATAAAGAACAAATATGCTCGCTAATAAAAGTATCGTTACATGCAGGAATTTCTGATGTGAAAAAGATGTTCTGATGCAACTGGGAGTTCTGCTAGAACATCACCAGAATTTTTGATTATGCGAACACAAAAGTTGAGAGTACCATGATAAATTCAGACGCATCAAATATGCATGACACGCTTATATGAAGAAGTTCTGTTACAACTTCTAAATGTACCAGTGCTGTGAAATAGAATCTATGATACTCTGATTGTCAATATTTTGATTAAGCTGTAAAGGTATCTCAACGGTAATATTCATCCTCTGAAGTGAGAAGTTCTGAAGCGTTACAATCTATCAATGCAAGATCATAAGTAACGTCTACAAACAGACAAGGATCTCCTGATTTGGAAAGCTCATTAACTCGTGTTATGGACATACCAAAAGTATCTTCTTATGTCACTATTTCAAGGCCTATATAAAGCTGACAAGAAGAAGATTTGAAGATGATGAACAACTGCGCTCATAAAGAAAAACTCACGTGAAAAAGTAAACAACGCAGCTTTCATTCTTCATCTTCAACGATTCAATATTAAACTGTGTAATACATCACAAGTTTGTGATACTGTTTATTTAGAAACATCATTGTACACTTTTATTCAATTAATTGTTTAGTGAAATTCCTTGAGAAAACCGGGTTGTGGTTTTGGACTCAAGAAGACTTTAACAGTTGTTAAAGTAGAATTGTAATCAGTTTGATTAGTGAATTAAGTCCTCGTTGGAGAGAGGCAAAATCACCTTGGCGGGTGGACTGGAGTATTTTGAGATCAAACGAACCAAGATAAAAATAAACATGTTCCTTACTCCATTGATTTTTAAGTTTCAATTCAACCCCCCTTCTTGTGTTTTGCACTTCTTCATATTACCTTATTTTGCAGAGTTATTTTACCCTCTCTCTAATAGAGTGTCAACCTTAAGCAGAAAGTGTATATTCTTTCAATTTCCCCACTGAGTTGTCCCTTATGGAAAAATTTTGCTTTATCCTTCCTATTCAGTTCATTGTCTGATTAGATCCGTGTTTCCCTTTTGAGTTTATTTCTCATCAAGTTCTATCTTGGTGGACTATTTCATTTCGGTTTATTTCTGGTTTGAGTAAGTGGTTCCTGACAACATTATTATTCTGATTTTTGCAGGCTTTGAGCCCTGATTTGAGAATGTGCATTTACTTTGCATGAGAATAATTTACCTCCTCAGTAGGAATATATTGGCATTTCCCCAGAAAGTCATAATTCTTTATCCAGCAGAATCATTGCAACTCCTTCTCATAAAAGCAAATGACAGATCTCTTTATTTGAGTAACCTGTACTTCCCCAGTAAATCTGTTAGTTCCCAGAGAAGATTCAGATTTGTTACTCCAGTGGATTGTAGTCTCGTCATTATGGGAGATAGTTTGTTGTTGAGATTTGTTACTCTAATGGATGCTAGTCTCGTCATTATGGGAGATAGTTCGTTGTTGAGATTTGTTACTCCAATGGATGGTAGTATTGTCATCATGGGAGATAGTTTGTTATTGAGATTTTTTACTCCAATGGATGGTAGTCTCGTCATTATGGGAGATAGTTCATTGTTGAGATTTGTAACTCCAATGGATGGTAGTCTCGTCATTATTGGAGATAGTTCATTGTTGAGATTTGTTACTCCAATGGATGGTAGTCTCATTATTATGGGAGATAGTTTGTTGTTAAGATTTGTTATTCTAATGGATGGTAGTCTTATAATTATGGGAGATAGTTCATTGTTGAGATTTGTTACTCCAATGGATGGTAGTCTCATCATTATATGAGATAGTTTGTTGTTGAGATTTGTTACTCCAATGAATGGTGTTCTCATCATCATGGGAGATAGTTCATTGTTGATATTTTTTACTCTAATGGATGGTAGTCTCGTCATTATGGGAGATAAATTGTTTTTGAGATTTGTTACTCCAACGGATGGTAGCCTCTTCATTATCATAGATAGTTCGTTGTTGAAATTTGTTACTCCAATGAATGGTAGTCTCGTTATTACGGGAGATAATTCGATGTTGAGATTTGTTACTCCAATGGATGGTAGTCTTGTCATTATGGGAGATAGTTCGTTGGTGAGATTTATTACTCCAATGGATGGTGGTCTCGTCATTATGGGAGATAGTTCGTTATTGAGATTTGTTACTCCAAAGGATGGTAGTATTGTCATTATGGGAGATAGTTTGTTGTTGAGATTCGTTACTCCAATGGATGGTAGTCTCGTCATTATGGGATATAGTTCATTGTTGAGATTTGTTACTCCAATGGATGGTAGTCTCGTCATTATGGGAGGTAGTTTGTTGTTGAGATTTGTTACTCTAATAGATTGTAGTCTCGTCATTATGGGAGATAGTTCATTTTTGAGATTTGTTACTCCAATGGATGGTAGTCTCGTCATTATAAGAGATAGTTTGTTGTTGAAATTTGTTACTCCAATGGATGGTAGTCTCGTCATTATGAGAGATAGTTCATTGTTGAGATTTGTTACTCCAATGGATGGTTGTCTCGTTATTATGGGAGATAGTCCGTTGTTGATATTTGTTACTCCAATGGTTGGTAGTCTCCTTATCATGGGAGATAGTTTGTTGTTGAGATTTGTTATTCCAACTGATGGTAGTCTCGTCATTATGGGAGATAGTTCGTTGTTAAGATTTTCTATTCTAATGGATGGTAGTCTCGTCATCATGGGAGATAGTACATTGTTGAGATTTGTTACTCCAATGGACGGTATTCTTGTCATTATGGGAGATAATTCATTGTTAAGATTTGTTACTTCAATGGATGGTAGTCTCCTCATTATGGGAGATAGTTCGTTGTTTAGATTTGTTACTCCAGTGGATGGTAGTCTCGTCATTATGGGAGATATTTTTATGTTTATATTTTTTACTCCAATGATGGTAGTCTCGTCATTATGGGAGATAGTTTGTCGTTGACATTTGTTACTCCAATGGATGGTAGTCTCGTCATTATGGGAGATAGTTAGTTGTTGATATTTTTTACTCCAATGGATGGTAGTGTCGTCATTATGGGAGATAGTTCGTTGTTTATATTTGTTACTTCAATGGATGGTAGTCTCTTCATTATGGGAGATAGTTCATTATTGAGATTTGTTACTCCAATGGATGGTAGTCTCGTCATTATGGGAGATATTTCGTTGTTTATATTTGTTACTCTAATGGATGGTAGTCTCGTCATTATGGGAGATAGTTCAATGTTGAGATTTGTTACTCCAATGGATGGTAGTCTCGTCATTATGGGAGATAGTTCGTTATTGAGATCTGTTACTCCAACGGATGGTAGTCTCATCATTATGGGAGATAGTTTGTTGTTGAGATTTGTTTACTCTAATGAATGGTAGTCTCGTCATTATGGGAGATAGTTCATTGTCGAGACTCACTTTTCTTTAAAGAGTTCGTTTGTTTCCAGTCATAGGTACTGATGCTGGTCATTTGTGACTTACCCTAATATTGATGTGTGCTGGTATTATCCTACCACTTATTTCCCCTTGTGGGTCGACATTACCTTTTTTGCTATCTTCTTACCGAGTGGATAGTTTGCGGTTAATTGTCGATCACTATTACCCTTTTATTTTCTCTCCTCTATGTTTGAGTTGATGTTACTTTGTCTCATCGTGGGGCTTTACCCGAATACAGTTGAGTCTTCTGTTCACCAGTGATTTATTTTCCTGGTCTATTTTTCTTTTGATCTTGTATTTTCTGTTTCCCCAATGGTGACCTATGTCACCTTGATATTTGTTTGTTTGCATGCACAATCATAAGCATTGCATGGCCTCTTAGGGCCAAAAATAGGGTATGTTTTATATTTAAGTATCTTGAATCGCTTCAACACGGAGACTTTTAACCTTCGTATCTCCGGATAGAAAACACTTAAATAAGGGCAGCTGTTGTACCCCAATTTTTCCCCTTAAAATTCCTCTATCATCTCATATCAACTCAATCACAACAAGATCACACTAGGGTTTGGTCCTTCTCCCTATCTCTAGGTTTGCCTATGGGGAATCAACAAGCACCTTGATTTATATTTTGTGATCATCCATGTTCTGTGTTGATTAACTTTTAACTAACAAATACAATGAATGTTTGCTTTAATTGATGATATTATAGGTGAGAGCACAACACATTTTATCAAGTTGATTTATAGGTTCATGAGTTTATTTCCATGCCTTCTCCAATAAAACTTCATTGAGATTCAAGCTTCATTATTGAATATGCTTTCAAGTATATCAAGATAAGGCCTACTATGATTCATAATGCCTCAATTTGTTAAAGGAAGTCAATAGATGCAAGAGTTGATTGAAGAAGTTTGACCTAATTGGACAAATTCTTGATTCTTTTATCACAAGTACATAAATCTCTCAATCCTTAATAATTTGATAACGAGAAATTGTATCGTATAATTGCTACGTTTTTAGTCTATTTTCATACTGAATTAATCCATTTAACTCCCGATTGTTCCGAGTTTTTATGTCTTTTCACAGGTACAATATGTCTCAAGTCAATTTAGTGGAAAAAGATCATATGAAGAAAGTTAACATGAAAACCAGAAGAAAAGGAACAATTATGCAAAGTTCTGAAGTTTTTGATGTTGTGACGATCGTCACACATCACTTACGAACGTAACATGCTGCTAAGCGTCTTACGCCCGTCACCTTGGTGTTACGACTGTAATACGCTTATTACATGAAGAATGCCCGTAACACACTTGTTACGACCGTAACACGCTTAATCCAACTTTATGAAGAACGTGAGGTGAAGACGTGGAGTCGTGGGCAACAAAAAGAAAGGAGTCTTCAGATACTCCTACAATCTCTCAACCTCACCAACACCCAGCCTTCCTGGTTTTTCTCCACAACTGAAGTGCAAAGCCCACATTCTTGTTTTTTTTTAACTGTCAATTTATCCTCTATAAATACGAGAGATTTCGATGAATCATGGAGTTTTTATTTTACAGAGTTTTATTTTCACAAATTTCTTGCGGAATCTCTGCCGAATTTATGAACTATTTCCCAGTTTATATTTTTCCTGCTGTTCTTGTTTTTATTTCTCTTTTACCATTTAATAGCCATTTCCAACATTAGGAAATTGCTATCTTAGTTAGAATTTGTTTTTAGCCTCAGACTTCGTTTCTAGTTTCAATTCCGAAGGTTCCAATCTTGCCGACTTGTGGGAGAGGGAGCTTGAGGAATGATATTATTATTCAGGTTTTAATTGCATTTAATTTAATTTTAAGTACAATTTGTTTACGTTCAATTACTGTTATTTATTTATCATGAATGTTTCACTGCTTTCCAATTATATTTCCTGTCTGTCTGTTTCAAGTACCATGGCTAGCTAAATTTCTAGAGTCGGGATGTGATAATAGTAACTGAATGGATTAAATTGTTCCTAAGCTAAAATCCAAATTAACTTAATTTCTGGCTGTGACTTTTTATAATTAAAATCAATCTTTTTGTTATAAGAGTAAGAAAAGTAGAATAGGTTAGGATCAAGACCACGAGAGTGTGAGATTTTAACCGGATAGCTAAAGTTAGGCATTTGATTTAAATACAGCGAGAGCGCTTTAAAACGAATTAGACTTTATTAAGTTTTCAAAGAGTATTTTCTAAACACTTATGGGCTAGCGAGAGCAGGCATAGGGCTTTAGGGGTACAATCTGAGATAAGACCACGAGAGTGTGAGTTGAGGGTTTTTAAACTAATAATTTCTACAGAACCATTTAAGTTAAACATCTTTATATGCTTAGGTTCGATTAAATCCGCTGAGGTTCACTATATTACATACCGACCGCTTTATTATTATTATTTCCTTAGTTCGATTTAGTTTTCCTCTACTTTAACTTCTAAAAACCAAACGTGACAACATCCGCCTTAGCTAAACTAGCGAACCTTTATAGCACTAGATGATTACAAAGTCCCCGTGGGTTCGACATCTTTTTATTACTACCGCGATAGGCTGTGCACTTGCAATTAAGATACCATTAGACACATTAGGTCGATCGCACATCAATTTTTTGGCACCGTTGCCGGGGACTTTGATTTAGTCACTAGTGCACTCATAAAGTAGCAGTGTATAAACTAAGGCAACTATTTATTTTTCCTTTGTTGTATGCCAAATACTCGCTCCCGAAGCGAGCCTTTGCATCTACAAATCAACGATATCGAGCGATATCTCAGAGTAAGACGCCGGATTCAAGAATACCGTGATCTCAACAATCTTCCTCCGACTAAGCTTCCTGATATCTCAATCCCTGAGTTAATTGAAGAATCAAAGATGGATGACGCACCAACTCCACCTTGTCCTCTTAAGGATTACGTAGTTCCTTCTCAAGCGGAACCTCACAACAGCATTGCTGCTCCTGCTATAGCTCGAAACGATTTCGAGCTGAAACCTTCGCTTCTATCCACCTTTCAGCAGAACCAATTTTCTGGATCTCCTACTGACGGCCCAAACCTGCATCTGTCAGTGTTTGTGCAGTACGCAGACACTGTAAAAGCGAATGGTATAAACCCCGAGGCGATACGATTGCGCCTATTTCCTTTTTCTTTAAGAGACAGAGCTCGAGCATGGCTCCAATCTCTTCCTTCAAACTCAATCACCATATGGGATGAGTTGAAGAAGGTCTTTTTGGCTAGATATTTCCCACCAAGAAAAACTGCTATGCTCAGAGCCAACATCAATGGTTTCAGAAAAAAAAGATAACGAATCACTTTTCAAAGCGTGCGAACGCTATAAGGACATGATTAGACTCTGTCCTCATCATGGTTTAGAAGAATGGCTGATCATTCATATGTTCTATAACGGTCTCTTGTAAAACACAAGATTAACTATAGACGCTGCTGCTGGTGGCGCATTGATGGATAAACCGTATACCGAAGCAAATCAACTTATTGAAAGCATGGATTAGAACCATTATCAATGGGGAAGCAAAAGAGCTAATATGGAAAAAACTCAAACAAAAGGTGGCATGGTTGAAGTGAATAGTCTGGATAAAGTCAACTCAAAAGAGGAAGCCCTTACCCAAAAGCTAGAAAATCTTACCACCGCTCCCGCAACTACCGTAGCTGCAGTAGCTCAAACTTGCGATCTATATGGTCTTCAATCACATCCTTCTCCAGAATGCCCACTTCTAACAGGAGTTCCAGCTGAACAGGAGAATTACGTACATGGAAACCCTTATAGTAATACCTATAACCCTGGTTGGAAGAATCATCCGAATTTTTCGTATAAAAGCAACAATGCATTATACGCACCTGGACAAGCTCCTTCCACGCCACCTGGCTATCCAAAAGCTATCCCAAATCACCCTAATAATGGACCTAATACATCCAATGTCCCTAGGAAATCTAATCTTGAAATCATGATAGAACACTTCATTGCTTCTCAATCTCAGACTAATAAAGATGTTCTAAATCAGAATTTACATACTAATGAGCAGATTAAACAATTATCTAGTAAAGTTAACGCATTAGCTACCCATAATAAGATGCTTGAAACTCAAATTTTACATGTAGCTCAACAACAAGCACCTACTGCTGCCCCAGCTGGAATTTTTCCTGTCAACCACAACCTAACCCAAAAGGAAATGATAACGCTGTGATACTGAGAAGTGGAAAAGAACTTGACGGACCTGTTGATCCAAGACTCGAAAATCCAGCCATGTACCGAAAGCAGAACAAGCCAACTGAAAATGAGAATGAACCAAAGGAAAAGGAAAACGAAAACCAAGAGGCAGTGGAGAAAGAGAAGCCTTATGTGCCTCCACCACCCTATAAACCGCCGATTCCGTACCCTCAGAGACTTACCAATTCCAAAACGATTTGCCAATTCAAGAAATTCGTTGAACTTTTGAAACAACTGAATATCACAATACCGTTTACAGAAGCTATCACTCAGATTCCCTCGTATGCTAAATTTCTCAAGGAAATCCTATCTAACAAGAAAAAGATAGAAGACAACAGAACAGTTACACTTACTGCTGAGTGTAGCGCTATTATTCAAAATGATATGCCGCCTAAGTTAAAAGATCCAGGTAGTTTCTCTATACCTTGTAACATTGGAAAGTTTGTCATAGACAAAGCTCTATGCGACTTGGGAGCAAGTATCAGTGTCATGCCCCTATCTATTTGCAAAAAGTTAGAGATGGGAGAACTTAGACCCACAAAAATGTCCATTCAATTAGCTGACCGATCAATTAAATACCCTGTAGGTATACTGGAAAACGTTCCAGTTAGAATAGGTCAATTCTATATCCCGATCGATTTCATAATCATGGACATTACCGAGGACTCAGTTACTCCTATCATATTAGAAAGACCCTTCATAGCCACAGCTGGAGCTATAATTGACGTAAAGAAGGGCAGACTAACATTCGAAGTTGGAGAGGAAAAAGTGGAATTCATCCTCACTCAATTCTTACAAGCACCAGCCATGAATGACAAATATTATCTAATCGACGTTATAGACGAGTGCGTACGAGAGATGGAAGCAGAACATACAACATACTCTAAAATAATGAAAATCCAAACCCCTCTGATATTCGAAGACGACAATTGGCGTGAACCATATCAAGATGATAGTCTAAGCGAAAGTCTAGAACTTACACCTGATCATATGCCATGTCCAAAGAAACCGGGTTTAGAATTAAAAACCTTACCCAGGAACCTAAGATACGAATTCCTAGATACCGAATGTACGCGACCAGCAATAGTCAATTCCAGTTTAGGAACGCTCGAAGCTAATAAACTTTTAGACGTCCTAAGGAAGTACCCGACTGCATTAGGTTATAATATATCCGATTTGAAAGGAATATGTCCTTCAATTTGTATGCATCGTATTATGCTAGAAGAAGATTGCAAAACCTCTAGAGAACCTCAAAGAAGGATTAACCCAATCCTTAGCACTGTAGTCAGAGATGAAATTAAGAAGCTATTGGAAGCAGGAATCATATATCCAATCTCCGATAGTAAATGGGTTAGTCCAGTACACGTCGTACCGAAGAAAGGAGGTATCATTGTTGTGAAGAACGCAAAACACGAACCGATAACACAAAGAGTGGTTAATGGGCATAGAGTGTGCATTGATTATAGAAAACTAAACAAAGCTACTCGAAAAGACCATTTTCCTCTACCCTTCATAGATAAAATGTTAGAGCGATTATCCAAACATTCCTACTTCTGCTATCTAGATGGTTATTCCGGATTTTTCTAAATTCCTATTCACCATGATGATCAAGAGAAGACTACATTCACGTGTCCCTATGGAATATTTTCTTACAGACGAATGCCCTTCGGATTGTGAAATGCCCCAGCAACCTTTCAATGATGTATGATGTCAATCTTTGCAGATTTCATCGATAACATCATGGAAGTGTTCATGGACGACTTCTCTGTGTGCGGGCAAAGTTTTGAAGGATGCCTATCAAACCTAGAAAAGGTTTTAGAAAGATGTGTGAAAGTAAACCTCGTGCTTAACTGGGAAAAATGCCATTTCATGGTCAGAGAAGGAATCGTACTAGGACATGTTATATCTAATAAGGGAATTGAAGTTGATAAAGCTAAGATAGAAGTCATAAAAGAACTTCAACCACCTAAGACCGTTCGAGAAATACGAATTTTTTTAGGACACGCCGGTTTCTACCGACGATTTATCAAAGATTTCTCGAAGATCACTAAACCACTTACCGGTTTATTAATGAAAGAAGTTGAGTTCATATTTGATGAAGATTGTCTTAAAGCGTTTGAAACTCTAAAATCAGCCCTTATCATTGCACCAATCATGCAACCACCCGATTGGAGATTACCTTTTGAAATCATGTGCGATGCGAGTGACTACGCCGCGCAATTCTTGGACAAAGGAAGGACAAGAAACTTCACGCAATCTACTATGCCAGTAGAACGGTAGACTCAGCTCAAATGAACTACGCCACAACTGAGAAAGAGCTGTTAGCAGTTGTCTTTGTGCTTGACAAATTTTGTTCTTACCTAGTAGGAGCAAAGATGATCATTTACACAGACCACGCTGCTATCAGATATCTACTAACCAAGAAGGATGCAAAACCAAGACTCCTTAGATGGATCCTACTTTTGAAAGAGTTTGATCTAGAGATTAAGGATAAGAAAGGAACCAAAAACGTCGTAGAAGACCACTTGTCAAGATTAGAAGGTATAAAACCCGAACAAGTACCGATTAACGACGATTTTCTGTATGAACAGCTGATAGCGCAAATAAGAAGCGATCTAGCTCAACTGGATCTAAACAAACAAAAAGCCAAGGAAGCCGTGGAAGCGATCCATACAACCATGGGACTGCCATGGTATACTGACATAGTCAACTACTTAGCTGTAGGCGCGCTCCCACCGGACTTAACTTATCAACAGAAAAAGAAATTCTTCCATGATCTCAAGTATTATTATTGGGATGAACCTTTATTATTTAAAAGAGGACTGGACGGAATTTTCCGCCGATGCATACCTGAAGAAGAAACAGAAGATGTTATTTCTCACTGTCATTTATCTCCCTATGGTGGACATTCAAGGACTTCTAAAACATGTGCAAAGATCCTACAAGCCGGCCTATTCTGGCCTAATCTATAGAAGGATGTCCACATCGCTGTTAAAAACTGTGATCGGTGTCAACGCACCGGTAATATTTCAAGATGCAAGGAAATGCCTCAAAGAGGAATACTAGAAGTAGAAGTCTTTGATGTTTGGGGAATTGATTTCATGGGACCTTTCCCATCTTCTTTCGGAAACAAGTATATACTCGTAGCTGTCGATTATGTTTCAAAATGGATTGAGGCTATAGCCTCTCCTACAAATGACACATGAGTAGTAATTAAGCTCTTTAAAAACACAATCTTTCCAAGATTTGGTGTGCCTAGACTTGTCATTAGTGACAGTGGCTCTCATTTCATTTCGAAGATATTTGACAAATTATTATCTAAGTATGGAGTCAAACACCGCGTAGCAACACCGTATCATCCACAAACCAGTGGACAAGTCGAAGTCTCGAACAGAGAAATTAAACAAATCCTAGAGAAAACTATCTCCATATCTAGGAAAGATTGGTCATCTAAGCTTAACGAGGCTTTATGGGTTTATAGGACAACCTACAAGACTCCTATAGGAACTACACCCTTCAAGCTTGTGTATGGAAAGTCCTGTCATCTCCCGGTAGAATTAGAGCACAAGGCATATTGGGAAATCAAAACGCTCAATATAAACTACACTGCTGCTGGAGAGAAGCGAATCCTCGACTTAAATGAACTGGAAGAATTGAGATTAGAAGCTTATGAGAATGCTAAGATATACAAGGAAAGAACCAAAATATGGCACGATAAGCGCTTATCCCGGAAAGAATTCAGTGTGGGAGACGTTGTACTACTATTCAACTCTAGACTTAGGCTCTTTCCTGGAAAACTGAAATCCAGATGGTCTGGTCCTTTTGAAGTTACAAAAGTATTCCCTAGCGGAGCAATAGAAATTAAGGATAGGAGTAGTGACCCGTTCATAGTGAATGGACAATGATTAAAATAATATCATCGCATTGAGAATAGAGACTATGCGAATAGTCTAAAACTTTTAGAATTACCCACTATTTCCCATGAATGATCTACTGCTAAGCACTATGTCAGGCTTATGATGTTAAAAACAGCGCTTAGTGGGACGCAACCCACGTATTTGTTTTTGTTATTGTTTCTGTTTGTTTCTATTTATTACTTGCAAGAAAACAACAGGAGCAGTATGACAGTTTATGTGCACAGAACGCTCAGATTTTGAGTGGCCAGCGGAGCATGAACAAAAAGTTAGACGAGGCCTTGTCTGAACTAAACGCTTTAAGGATGGACATCAGCACTCTTGGCTCCCGTGACACTGATTCCGAAGCCACGCCTACCAGGCGATCACGCACCAGGAGCAGAGGACGTGGACATCAGTAGTCTTTATTCTTAATTAGTTTGCTTTTGCTGTTTCTTTTTGTATTTGTATTTCCCCGCTATTATACCACAACATTGAGGACAATGTCTGATATAGTGTGGGAGAGGTACCTTTCCCTTTCCGCATTTTCCATTAAACAAGTAATTTTTACGATATTTCTCAGTTTCAATTCTTCCCCGCTTTATTTAGCCATACCGAAATTTTTTTCTTTATCTTCGCATAGCCCGACATACCTACCTTAACGAAATCCTAGTTAGGAAGCTGAGAACGATTCAACAAGATCGATACGGTTATGACACCTTAGACTTCCTACATACGCGATCCGTTTCAATAACCGTTATACCTATATCTTGAGTTTTAGTTCTAAAGTAACCCCTAGTAGTTTATACGAGCAGTCATCACCTTCTAGACACAAACCACGTGGGGAGCCGATGAATATAAGTGTTTGATGCCTAATCAATGAAATATCCTTCTTATCTCGCTGCTAAAAAGGAAAATTTGCACCAAAGTACAAGGTCTCATATAAGAGATGAGCAAATAATGAAGGAGTCCATTGTTGGTTGGTTCAGAGGTATCTGGTTCTGAACTTGGTAGGGCGTGCTACGGCTCAATCCCCCATAACCTCCAATTTGGATAATATGTGTAGGGTTGACACATTCGTGTACCAGACCCCGTGCTAAAAAGGATCAAAGTCACTAACCGGTTACTCCACTACGTGCGTGCTAAGATAAAGGGCTTAATGTGATTGCGCTAGAACAAACCGGGTGAAATAGGTACAAGATACTCTGGGTAGAATTATAACAGAATTATTGGATAGTTTGTTTAAAATGGAAGTCTATGACTTAGCTTGTTGCTTGTGTCATTAGTGTATCGTTAGTGTTTTACTTAAGTATCGGTCGAACTAACGATTGATTTCCCGTAATTATTTTGAAAACCAAAGGTAAGTTATGCATGTGCGTCTGATAAAACTTGTCCGATCTTTCTAAATGATTATTTGCTTGAGGACAAGCAAAGGTTTAAGTATGGGGGAATTTTATAATGAGAAATCATATTGTATAATTGCTACGTTTTTAGTCCGTTTTCATACTGCATTAATCCATTTAACTCCAGATTGTTCCGAGTTTTTATGTCTTTTCACAGGTACAATGTGTCTCAAGTCAATTTAGTGGAAAAAGATCATATGAAGAAAGTTAACATGAAAACCAGAAGAAAAGGAACAATTCTGCAAAGTTCTGCAGTTTTTGATGCTGTGACGGTCATCACAAATCACTTACAAACGTAACGCGCTGCTAAGCGTCTTACGCCCGTCACCTTGGTGTTACGACCGTAACACGCTTATTACATGAAGAATGCTCGTAACACACTTGTTACGACCGTAACACGCTTAATCCAACTTTATGAAGAACGTGAGGTAGAGACGTGGAGACGTGGGCAACAAAAAGAAAGGAGTCTTCAGATACTCCTACAATCTCTTAACTTTGCCAACACCCGATCTTCCTGGTTTTTCTCCACAACTGAAGTGCAAAGCCCACGTTCTTGTTTTTTTTAACTGTCAATTTCTCCTCTATAAATACGAGAGATTTCGATGAATCACAGAGTTTTTATTTTACACAAAGTTTTATTTTCACAAATTTCTTGCGGAAGCTCTGCCGAATTTACGAACCATTTCCCAGTTTGCATTTTTCCTGCTGTTCTTGTTTTTATTTCCCTTTTACCATTTAATAGCCATTTCCAACATTAGGAAATTGCTATCTTAGTTAGAATTTGTTTTTAGCCTCAGACTTCATTTCGAGTTTCGATTTCGAAGGTTCCAATCTTGCCGACTTGTGGGAGAGGGAGCTTGAGGAATAGTATTATTATTCAGGTTTTAATCGCATTTAATTTAATTTTAAGTACAATTTGTTTTCGTTCAATTACTGTTATTTATTTATCATGAATGTTTCACTTCTTTCCAATCATATTTCCTGTCTGTCTGTTTCAAGTACCATGGCTAGCTAAATTTCTAGAGTCGGGATGTGATAATAGTAACTGAATGGATTAAATTGTTCCTAAGCTAAAATCCAAATTAACTTAATTTCTGGCTGTGACATTTTATAATTAAAATCAATCTTTTTTTTATGAGATTAAGAAAAGTAGAATAGGTTAGGATCAAGACCACGAGAGTGTGAGGTTTTAACCGGATAGCTAAAGTTAGGCATTTGATTTAAATACAGCGAGAACGCTTTAAAACGAATTAGACTTTATTAAGTTTTCAAAGAGTATTTTATAAACACTTATGAGCTAGCGAGAGCAGGCATAAGGCTTTAGGGGTATAATCCGAGATAAGACCACGAGAGTATGAGTTGAGGGTTTTTAAACTGATAATTTCTACATAACCATTTAAGTTAAACATCTTTATATGCTTAGGTTCGATTAAATCCGCTTAGGTTCACTATATTACATACCGACCGCTTTATTATTATTATTTCCTTAGTTCAATTTAGTTTTCCTCTACTTTAACTTCTAAAAACTAAACGTGACAACATCCTCCTTAGCTAAAGTAGCAAACCTTTATAGCACTAGAGTGATTACAAAGTCCCTGTGGGTTCGACATCTTTTTATTACTACCGCGATAGGCTGTGCACTTGCAGTTAAGATACCGTTAGACACATTAGGTCGATCGCAAATCATAATTGTAGGTGGTTATTGTTTCTATGGGTTCTTATTATCATCCATAACAACCTCTATTCACATGGCAAAAAAATTTATGCAAGAAAGTTTGTCAAAATTGAAAAGGGTTTCCAAGTCATGTTGGTGCTTTAGGAGTTAGGATTTTGGACTTCTAAGGACTATATCTTGTTCATATTTTGAGATTTTTGAGTGATTATAAAGACATGCTTATATTTGAAGGTTTATCAACTAATCAATTCAAGAGTTTCAAGAAAATTTGGTATGGAAGATGCCTAATGATGAAGATAGAATACAAGTCCTCTAGATAGGCCATCAAATTCCCTTATGTGACTTCAAAATATCATAACTTGGACAATTTTTATCTCCTTGAGCCTGTTATTTTTCCAAAATGATCTTAAGGATGTGAAATTAAACTCTTATTTTATGTGCAAAGCTTGAAAATGGATGGAAGATGCCCTAAGAATGCAAAAGACTATAGGTCATCTCATGAATTTTCACCAACTTCACAAGGTCATAAATTTTTCAATACTTGGTATTTTTGAGTGATTCAAGTTTCACAATTCTCTTTGGGAAGTCTACTTCAAGATAGCATAATTGATTAAAGCTCAATTTTGGAGTAAAGCCTTGGTTGAACTCAAAATATTATAGGTCACTTTTGAAGAAAAACTTAGAATTTTTCTAAGTACAAAAAGTCAACATCTTTTTCTAAACTTTGACTCATCACAACTTTTAGCTCAAGCATCCAATTGATCTCACTCTTTGAAAATTGTAAAGTTTGTGACCTTATCTTTCAAAAGCTTCAATAATCATGCCATAAGGTTCCCTAAATTATGCACAACATGAGTTCAAAGACAACCACTTAAAACTGATTTTTTCCTCCAAGTCAGAATTTGAAATGCACAATTCACCTTCTAATCGCTAAAATTTTGCGCGTTTTTACTTCTAAACATGTTTAAAAATCTTCCAGAAGTTATTAGCACCTTGAAACACAAGTTTTGATTGAGTTTTGAGCAAAATAAGAGTCACACTTTTCATGCTTGCAACTTCACTCAAATTCCCTCAAAACTTCATCATTCCACATGCTTGAGCATCCCATTTGTTTCCCTATAAATAGAGGGCAATATCTCACTCATTTTCTCAATCTTGAATATCCAGAATCACCTTGCCCAACTCCCTCCTTAACCAATATTTCTGCAACTTCGAATTTGGTTTTACAGCCTTCCTCAATCCATTTTCTTTGTCAATTCTTCATCCTTGAACTTCACCGAAGCTAACAGAATAAGAACCAAGCCCTAACGCATCATAAATCATGCTAGCCGAGTCAAGTTTCAGTGCTCTAAATTTGAACTTCAATAGGTAGATTCCTTTATCAATTCTCTCAAAATATGCTACCACAATTAAGCTCTCATCATTCTGATACTAGTCGCATCATTTGTTTTCAACTGGAAATGAGTTTTGGCCATGAGTTTTCGCGAGGGTACGATTATTTTCGTCTTGATGAGACGAAGCGAATGACATAGGTTCGAGCTCCTGATTTTACAGTTTAAGAGACCTACAAATTTGCGTGGCTGGAGGTTGAAGATGACCAACGTGTCATCTCTCAACCAATGATAAGGCGCCACTTATTTTTTTTCAAAATCTGATTTAATATTGGATCTAGTGTTTTATTCAATAAGGACCATGATATACACAGCGCGCCAGATCCCTTAGATCCGATTACTAACACGTTTTGACATTCATCCAATGGTCTATATATTTTTATTTTATTTTTATTTTCTGATTTTTATATTTTAATTGATTTAAACTTCAAAAATTCAGAGAGAAAAAATTCATTTCCAACTAAAAAAATCTGAAAAAATTCATAAAAAGATTTTGGATTTTTCTCTTTCTAATTTTTATTTTTTCACAATTTGATTTTATAATTTGATTTTTTTTATATGATTTTTCACTTTAATTGAATTGTTTTAATTGATTAAAAAATATTTTTCTTAATTTTTAAATTCTGAAAAATTATGGAAAGGTCATTTGGCCTTCTTGGCAATTTTTGATACTATTGTTTTATTTTTGTTCCTGATTTTAATATTTTTCACCATTTTTAGTTTGTTTTACCTTTTTCTTTTATTTTAAAAAATCCGTTTCTGACTTTAAAAAATTTCTAAAAAAAAATTTAACCTTTATTAAATCTTGTTTGATCTCTGAATTATTTTTAGGATTTTTATTTGGTGTTTTAATATACTTTGTGTATTTTTACCATTTATTTCTTTTTTAATTAACCTTTTAAATATTATTTTATTTGATTCTGACTTGGGCATTATTTGGTGACAAATTCTTCAACCTCATTGGATCTTGGGTGTTGATAAGTTGAAAAACTAAATCCACTAAAATAGATGAATGATGTTAATGATATTTGAAACCCTAATTTCATACCTTGCATCCCTTACCTCTACATCTTATCCCTTTCTCATTGTAATACATATTGTTAGAGGACGATCTACATATCACCACTCCAAACATTTGGCACATAGATTGCTATTGACCGGCCTCAAAATAGGTGCGACTTCTATATAAATTCACTTACGATTGCTTAACATAGCACTAAATTTTGTCCCGACTCGAGAATTGATCATTCGTGGCCCAAACCTATGTTTGCAAGCCCAAGTATGTTTAATTATAAACCTTTGATCCAATAACCTTGAGGTTCATTGTTAGGAGGCTTTGATCTTATCAATCCTCTAATGAACTTTCATAAATTTTGAAACTAAGTGAATCATTTAAACATCGTTGATCATGTATTATTTCCTTGAAATTTTGAAATGAATGATATACTTGACAAAAAGCAAATGAAACTTGTTGTTGAGAGGCTTTGATTTTATCAATCTTCTAATGAGTTTTCAAATGAAAGTTTCAAGATGGTCATTCAACTAACTTTTAATTTCTAACTCATTAACAATTGACTTTTATTTCTATGCTTTAACTTTTTGCTTTTACATTAAGCACCATTTATTTTAGCGTTCATGCTATTTTCATCTCTGCTTACTTAAACATTTATTTTTATGTCATTTTTACTTTGCTCACTTGAGCTTTCATTTTCTTTTTTGAAGATACTTAATAACCAACTTGAACAATAAAAAACTTTAAGGTTACTCAGACTATTTGGTTACTATCCTTGACATTTTGGAGTTATGGACTTCTTGGACTTAGGAGTAGAGACCTTGACCTACCTTGAGACCTTGTGACTTCTACTGTTGTTTGGTATGGATTTCTTGGGGTTTACCCCGAGACATTGGATTGTTTGTTTTCTTTGTGTGCAGGTAATTCTGATCATGTGCTTATTCTATGATCGGAAATTCATCTGTATACAGTCGTTACTCTGCCTAATTTTTTGAAGACTTAATGCATTTGAAGCTTGGTTTTCTCAAGAGATTTATTATCTTTGATTGTTTGTTCTCAATCCAAAGGATGGAAATTCTACATTGACTCATTGTGTCAAGTGTTGGCTTCTTGTTGGTTAGACGGTTCTTTTCCTCAACTTTTACCCTTATGCTTTAGGATAGTACCTTCATCTCCTCCTATCATCTTTAATTTCAAAAAAATTCTCCCTCCTTTTCAAAACTATTCTTGTTTTTAAACTTGAACCGCTTTCACAATAAACTTGGACTTAGGTCCATGCGTTTTCAAAATATTTTCTTAATCGAACTTTAACCAACTTAATAATACCTTGACATTTTTGTGAGAAGACTAAAAGTCAATCAATCTCATTCAAACCATTTTGCCATTTTGACTTTTCATCTTTAAAACTTTTTCTCAAAAGATTAGACTATTATCAATCCTTGTAGTGATGCGAGCTACTATACTTCTATGATATGTAGTGAAGTGAGATATTTTCCACTTGGGTGTTGAGCGAGGCTTTATTGATTTTAAAATCCAAGTCATGCCCTCCACTTTGAGATGACACAAATATTCCTTTCTCATAATTGTGGGTAGTAAGTATGTTCTTCCACTCGGATAAGACGATAATGTCTCATCTCTTAAATTTAATCAACACACTTGTATTTTAAAATTTTTAAAGGTGAACTACGAGTATCTTGATCTCTTATTGCACAAAAGGTGGTATGTAGGCACTAAAGCTTTGCAACCGCGACGGATGTAAAAAATATAAAAAAATACTTCTTTTCTCATCCCCACAATCTATTTTTATATACAACATTTATAGGAAAAATACGCAAATTTTCAAAGAGGTCCATGCGGAATACTGTAGATGTTTAGGGTTCTAATACCTTCCCTTTGCATAACCAACCCCCGAACTTAGATTTCTCTCCCCCTTTTTTTAAGTTATTCGCTCTTTTCCCATTCCTCTGGAAATAATAAAGCGCGGTGACGATTTTTATTTGATCTGTATGAGTCAAGTCAATCCAATGGCTTAGTCTCAACATTTCTACCGCTACAATACCATATGAGATAGAGAAAGTATGTGGAAATCCATTTTTCCTGGTATTAGATTGATTCTATACAAGTTGGAATAAGTATAACCACTTGAAAAGTTCTGCTAACAGAACCTCCATAATTGTCAAGTAAGTGGCCCACTAACACTTTCCTATAAGCTCCATTGAATCAACACTAACAACATGGCTAGAATCATGGAAATAATAAAAATAACTATTAATTATCTTTATTGAATGAGCAAGATCTCCTCGAGTGGGGTTTTCCCTCTCTTTTATAAATTGTATAGCATAACATGTGGGAAGAATGTACGAGAAACTGGGACATACAATTGGCTTTCCCTTTCTTTCAGTTTTCAAGAGATTAGTCCCGCGAGATCGTGATCTAGTTCTTTCGTATAGCTTAAAAAGCAAAATAGTGATTTCGATAGTAAGTAAGTTAAAGGGAGTCCACAAGACTAGTGAATTCGCAAACCAGTACTTTAGTTATTTATGCCCTCGAAGGACATGTTAATTCAAATACTAACAACTCAATAACCTAAAGAGTATAAGACTCTAATATAATTTCAACTATAATTTCAACACACACTTTCAAATGAGAATATTTTCTACATTATAATTCTTAATTCATATTTAATACCATATTATTTAATAAATATTCATGTACATCCTCCGTTCACTGTTATAAACAAATTTCATTTTTTGTGATACATTTGATTGGTAATGTGTTTATATGGACTAGACACAATAACAGTCAAATGTACCATAAAAAATGAAATTTATTTATAATAGTGATTAGAGGAGAGGGTGTACAATATATATATATATATATATATATATATATATATATATATATATATATATATATATATATATATATATATATATATATATATATATATATATATATATATATATATATATATATATATATAAGAATAAAAAGAAAAGTATTAAAAAAACAACTATAAAAAGTTTTAAAAATATATAAATAGATTAAACTATATTTTTAGATAAATTATAGTAAAAATCTCAATTACATATTATTTAACATCATTAACCAAACAAAACGTGAATAAAGACCAATTAAATTGGCTCATTTTAAAGATTAAACTACATCTCACAATTTTCCTTGTTAGAATTAATCTGAGTTTTTTGTTAAAAAAATGAATGATATTCCACTATATACAAGGTATGGAGTTGAGCAAACACATACAACCCATAACCGTGTCAAACAATATTTTAAAGAAAAAATATGATTGTTTTCATGTGGGAAATATGGGGGTTTATTATTTCAATAGACAACAATTAATAATAAGCTGCAACAAAAAAAAAATGATCTAATGAGCTGTAACAAACAAATAATAATCCAAAGGATTTCAATAGCAAATAAAAAACTTAAGCTCAATAATATCCTACATATGAGCAGGTCTAACTGATCACAATCTCATTAAGTTAATGATTTTAATGGAATAGTTAAAGTTGTTGAAAGTTGGATACATTGAATGTACAGACGGCAAATTTAATATATTTGTTTGTCTTTAATTAAGAGATATGGTTGTACTTTGAGATCTCCATAAGAGAGTAAAAATAATACAAATATACAGCTAGTCCCTCGGGTCTTGATTTTCAGTTACAAGGAGGAATCAAGTTTGGTATCTCAAAATTTTACCTCAAGTTCACATTCTAGGCATCGATTACTTGTAAATGTGATCTCACAATGACAAAATAGAAATAATTTTTAATAGTAAAATAATATATTAATAATGTGGTGATAACCACAAAACTATAACTTTTAAGAATGAATGTTGATCTATTCAGATATAGAGGATTCACGTATTAGTGGAACACTTGAAGATGGTTTTGTTAATTAGAAACTTTTGGAGTTGGTGAGAGTATATGAATATACTCTTATGATCAAATCAATAGATATTGTGAATGTGAGATTTGAGATTTTGAATAATGTGTATTTGCGTCTAAACTGTTTGTTTTTTATAAAACGAGTTCAAAGTCTATAGACCCTAGAATCTTTTCTAGGATAATTGTCTCAAGGGATATGTATCTGAGAGTCTCCAAAGGTCAGTCATCCTTGACTAAGTGTGTCGCTAGGGCGTGTCTATTCTTTGACCAGTCCTACACCTTATGGCTTGTCTTAGGCCTCTCAGCATCATTGGACTCATTGACAAATGTTGTCAGAGCTGACTCACATTACAAATTGATGAAAACACTAGTGATCATAACGCTTGGTAGTAGACGATAGGGTAATATTTCTGTTGTCAGTTATAATAACTGGCTTTCAATGGGCTTCTTCGAACATGCTTTGAGGCATAAATTTTGTGGTGTTCCTTTTGGATTGACTGCATTATCCAAAACAATATGAAGTGTTCAAGCTATTTTGTTGCAGAAGGGACACGTGTTGAACATGATGTTCCAGCATGTGTACAATATCTGACCTTTGTTCAGCAGGGCAATATTGTTGTGTTTATTGAGCAAAACTTTGATTGAGATTCAATCAGATTTGTTGCTATTATTTAGCAATGCGTTTGTGCGACAACTGTTTGAAGATCAAATTAATTTAAATGGAGATTTAAATTTTAATTTAAATTAAAAAATAAATTATATCTTTTGTTGGAGACTTTTGTGGAGAAAATCAAACTGCATTAGCTATAATTCTAGACGAAATCAAATAAAATATCTAAAGGAGAAAAAGCCTAGAATTACATTGCTATTTAAGGAGACTTTCACCTCATCATTGAGCGTGTGCGCTACGATTAAATATCTTTGTGCTAGATTTATTTGAGTATTTTGTTTGTGTTTTTTTACACCACGCTAGTGCGTACATTCATATCATAAGGTATAGTAGTTGGTTTGTTTGGTTGAGTTGTAATTCAATATTCTCTAAGTGTTTTATTGAAATTGATTACTTGGGATTAGTGATTGAGAGAAAGTGAGAGGGGATTCTCATATTTAGAAGGGAGTCATAAATAGAAAGACAATAGGGTAGAATTAAGAAGAGGGGAATTAAACAAGAGGCTTATTTATCTAAGACACTTTGTATTAATTCTATAGAAGAGTGAATTTCCTTTCTTGGGTTGAATTACCCCTAGATATAGGCGCGATTTGCACTGAACTGTGTTATCAATTATCTTGTATTCTTTATTGTTTTTACTTTGAATTTTTGTTGTTGTCATATTGTGTTAAATCTTTTTTAACAAGTTGGACAAATTGTACCCGACATTTGATCAAACATTTGTCGCCTGGGGAACAAAATTTCAATTGGCATTAAAGCAGACACCATTTTCTATTTGGGTGAGTTTCAGGGAAGATGTTTTTTGTTCAAATGGACAACACTAACGATGAAGAGTTTTTCAATAAACCACATGTTTTAGGTGGCACCAATTATGATTATTGGAAAGCTAAGATGATTTTCTTTCTTAAATCCATAGACAACAAAACTTGGAAGGTTGTGATTAAAGGTTGGAAATATCATATGATTACTTCTAAAGATGGTACAACAAGTTTGAATTATGAAGGTTAGACGATGGCAATAAATCATTTTCATTTCCAATAAATCATTTTCATTGGGAGGGAAGATTATTAGACGACGACAACTTATTTAGAGGTGGGGGGGGGGGGGGGGGGGGTGAATAGACCCCCAAAGTAAAAATACTTTTTTCAAAAATTCTATTTTGAAAACAGATGGAAAAACTATGGCAAGCAGAAGAGTTATCCCAGATCAAACAAGTCGTCTAAACCGAACCGTCTATTAGAAACTCCGGCATGCGTTAGAAACCAAATGAAATGCGAAAAAATGATAAGCTATTAATATAATAGATTCTCAATTAATTGTTTTACTATGATTATAATGTAAACCTATTTCTAATGAAATTATTGATAAAAATGTAAACTAGCAAATTACCGAACACTTGGTATGAAATCAATTTTTCAAATTTTCCTTTGGACTTTGTTGATATGAAATACTACTTACAATCTAATTGATTGTAATGTAATCAACAAAGCAATTTCAAGAATAACAATCAAAGGATTTGTTTATACGTTTCAATTACACAATATATGAATTTAATAGTTTGCTACAGAAAGTATAAAGAAGAAATGAGAGAGAGAGAGAGAGAGATAGATAGATAGAGAGAGAGAGAGATGATATAAGTATTTGTTTAGGCAGTTCATCAATCGTCATCGCTATGGCTACGTCTGCCCCCAATTCGGTTTGGAATTGAGATATTAAATTATTACTTTGCAAAAAGTTGATTACAAGAGAAATGTAGCAATGCAACCCTACAAACCCAATTTTTAATGTTGATTCTAACCCTTTCTCTTCCCTTAATCTCGTGCTTGACCAAGTAAAACGATAACACCAATTAATTTACCATCTCATGCTACTCCTTTGCAAGAACCCATGTTCTTCAAAGCTTTCACTCGATAGAATCCAATTGCAAATTATTGTAACCTAACATTTCCAAACGATTCACCGCCTCACGCTACTCCTTCGATAAAAACCACCATTCTTTGAAGCTTTCACTCGATCGAATCTAATATTTGCAAACTCTTATACAAATCCCTAAATCAACACTTTGATCTTGCAGGAATAGGTTTTTCCCGATGAAACCCCCAAATATTTTCAACCTAATATACCGAGGTTATACCCTAATTTTTACCCCTAAGATTCCACCTATCATATCATTTGCGTTTAACCCAAGATCACAAGCATGGCATCCTCATAACCTTCACCCCTTTGGGTAAAAATTTGTGGTAGATCACTAAGCACCCTTTGTGTTTCTTTGGGAATTAATGCTTATTTACATTTTAATTTTACTAACCTTATTCAAAATACAAAAATATGTGTTGCTTTCTTTTCTTATTGTACAAGGTAGAGACTTGCAATCAAAGGATCAAACTTGGTTTCTAAATTAGGGTTTTTGTTCCCAAAGGCAAATTTTGGTCAACAAGTGGTTCTCAAGAGCTTTCACTTCAAGGCATAATCTTTAATCATAAGTCATATTTATGTCAAGCTTCTTTCAACTTTATTTGCTCAAGAAAAGTTCAAGTTTGGTGCATGATTTCAAAGATGATTCAAGTATGGTTAATGTGTTTATATACATGCAATCTCCATCAAATTCTCAAGCACTCATCAAGATTATTAAAAGTACAATTAAGATTCCTCAATTTGGTGTTCAAGTGTTCATCATTGGTCCATTAGATGCAAGGAAATAGGAAATATCACAAGTTGGTGCATGATCAGTTGACCTAAAATCAAGTATGGCATGTCACTTGGTCCAAACACCATAACTCTCTCATTTCTCAATATTTTTGGAATCCACTTCGAGCTAAATGTCACATTTGAACTCCTCTACAACTTTGTTTCAAAGGTTAGTCTTCAATTTTGCCTCTAAGTGCCTCAAATTTTGGAGTTGGACAAGATGTCTATGTATGCACAAAAACTGGTCCAAAACCTAGTTCGACCTATTGCCTGACCCATAAATCAGTTCATGACCTGAATTTTCCATCCATGTCATTTTAAACTCAAGCATCCTTTTGATGTGACTCTTTTTGCATTTGATTCTTCATCATGAGGAGATCATTTGGCACGAAGAACATCTAAAAACAGACAAGTGGATTTCATTTTGCCTAAGCTCCAACATGGTGCCATGAACTCTGTATTACATGCATGACATATAACTTGAAATCATCCAAAACCTTCACTCGGGACCACCAACACATCTGCAAATTATTTGTCCTTGCAAAACGCATGGAGTATAGTGCAAAACGACCTGATTTCGTGCCAAGCTCACATATTTTACTCCTCATTTTCACACAGATTACAAAACAATAAATTCCAAATGGGTTCACATGTTCTAGATATGAATTCCCACGTACGATGACTTCATTATGTTTCCTATAAATAGAGCATCATTTTGCCTTCATTTAGATGCTGAGAAAGCCAATGAACCTCTGCCATTTTCACTCCCGAAAAGCTTCAAAAACCAGAAACCCTCATTTCATTTTAAGCTCGTTTTAACTTTAAATATCTGCCCAGAATCACTCATCGGCCCCATCCGAAGCTAAATGAATCATTACAGAAGCTTGCAACCTCTTGCAACCTTTAACTCTATTTGACCATTGTTGACCTTGAAGCTTCAACTGAAAAGGTAGTTATAAGTTAAATTTTTGAACAAACAAGTTACCACACTCTTCGTCTTCATTCACTGATCAAAAGTCCCAACTTACCTGGAATTAATTCTTCGTATTTGTCATTTAATTTTACTTTGAAGAACTAGAGTTTTTTGTGTTCTTGAGAAAATTCTCTTTGCTCAGAACCAATCAATGGTTCTGAAGCAAAGAGACATGAAAGATGACATGAGTAGAAGCTTAACCCTGTGTTGTTTAAGCTTAAAACTCAGAGTTCATGTATCTACAAAAAATCTTCCAGGGTTGAAGACGATGATGCAATCCGTGTGCTTTGGTGGGAAGTTTGAATTCCAGCCAATCAGAGCCTGACACACATGCCAGCCGTTAACCTTTTTAATTTCTTTTTATTTTTAATTCATTTTGTTTTCCTTTTCTTTTTTGGTTTATTTTAAATAGCTCCTTTGAACTTTTTTTCCCAAGCTTTTTTCATAAATCACAAAAATTATTCTCTATCATGTATATTTTTTCCAGAATTTAAAAATCATTTTTAGCATTTTTTTCTATTTTCTTTCTATTTTATTTTAATTTTCATTTAAAAATTTATTTTCATGCATTTTGAAATATTTTTCTCTCAAACTTTTGAGATATGATTACTTGTAATATTTATGACTTTCTCAATTTTTTTGGCAATTTATTTGATGTTTTGATGCCTCTTTGGAAATTTTCATTTAATTTCCATTTTTAAATCATTTTTTGATCTATTTTTGCTTGACTTTTGTTAACTTTGGATCATGGCTTGGTTGATTAAATCTTCATTAATATCAATTGGTCTTTGGATGATGCTTTGGTTGTATGAACTTTTATCATTTCAAACTTATCATTTAAATGATCATTTGATTATTTTTGGTACTTTGGATTAATGATAAGTTTATCCTGTTGCATTGTGAGCTTGAATGGTTGAAATTTATGATAGATGATCCCTTGTCACATTTCAAATATTGTTTCTCATATCTCCTTCTCCAACTTCTTCTTTTCGCTTTTGTTTTTATCATTGTGTTACATTGTTTTCGGAGAATGATTTTGTATCATTTCTCTAACATGTATGACACATAAATTGCTATTGACCATCAAGTGTGACTTCTAGATAAATCCACTTACGATTTCTTAACATAAAGCTAAATTGTCCTGACTCAGTTGATTCCTCAATAACACAAACATTGACATATTAATTGTGCTAACATCTAACTTTTACTTTTATGCATTTTTCTCTTATGTAATTTAATTTCATGTCATTTACATTCTTGCCATTTTTATTTTGCCTTTTACTTTATGCCTTTTATCTTTTTGCCTTCTCTTGCTTTATTTCTTTAAAAGAACAAAAACATGATAAAAAGGGATAAAACTCTAAAAAAAATCATCTTATCTTATGGACTTTGTGTTACTATCCCTTACTTGACGAGTATTTTGGACTTTGGACCTTAGGACTTAGTGCTTTCTTTTTCTTGGAGTGGTATCTGAGACTTTGTGACTCATCTGAACCTTTGAACTTCAATTCAATACTTGCCCTTATTCAGAGAAACTTTGATCTTTACTTGAAGACTTGGATTTCTTTTTCTGGCTTTATCACCTTGATATTCATCTGGATCTTTTGGTGTTCACCTGCTTCCCTTGCTTGTTCTTGATAATTCATTTGCTTATGTGCTTGATCATGTGATGTGCTTATCTTGTGCGTTACTCCAAAGGGAAAGAAATGCTTATTATGATAAATGTTAAATACTTGCTCCATCTTGTGGTTAGACTACTACAAAACACGCATACAACAATAGCAAATCACCATGTTTCTTCCAAACACCGTGGTGACATCTCTAAATTCAGGTGCGAATATTTTTTTAAAATATTTTAATTAATAATTTTTAGGATATAATAGCGGTTATTTAACCGACTGTGGTGATATATTAAAGCTTTCATGGGTTCGAACCTCAGCCAACTCAAGTATTTTATTCCTTTAACGTTAAGGCGCGCCTTTTATTTTTTATTTATTTTTAAATAAAAAATAAAAGGAATAGCGCACCAGTTTGTTAGTTCAACCATTGTGATATATTTTATTTTTTTATTTAAAATTTTTAAATGGCTAAGCACTGATGCTTCTTTATGAAATTTAATTATGCAAATAATATATCATTATGGTTTAGATTTTGGATCGTGGTGGTACCATTTTAAATATTATATACTTCCAGCTAGCTTGCCTCTTCAGTTTCCATATTTACACTAAAAAAAGAAACAAGACGAAACAAGCCTAACCTTCAATACTGTGAAACAATACACAATTTCAACCCTAACACCATTATTTAATACTATTTATCTTTCACTTTCCATTTAATACTTTGATACTGTCACTCTTTACTAGTCATTTTCGCCGAGGAGGTTGTTAACACGGACATGATCGTCATTATCGAGAAGGTTGAAAGCACGAACACCATTGTGATCATCGGGAAGGAAGACAACACCAACACCATCGTCATCACCGGGAAGGAAGAAAACACCAACACCAACACCAACACAGTATTCTCCTATACTTAGTCATCACGTTTATGGTACGTAAAACGTTTTCCCCATGCATATACAGTAAACTTCCATTTTCATTGTTGTGAATATTTTTGTTGTTGATGAAAGAGATTGTTGTTGTTGTTGTTTATGTTGCAGTTGTTATTTATGTTCTTGATGTTGTTGTTGTTGTTGTTTATGTTGTTGTTTGTGAACATAAATGTCGACATTGTCAAATTCTCCACCTACTAGCGAAGAAACTGATCATACAAATGATTCTTGTACAAATGATACTTGAAAAAATGATACTCAAACAAAAAGATCACAAAGAGGTATCACAATGATGCCAGAATTCACAAAAGTCCACAACTCAGGTGACAAAAAGATGGTCGCATTTGATTCGTTCTACAGAGTAGTTGATTGTGAACATCAGTATACTTTTAAGGATTATATTGCGTTACTTTCCTATAGCAAAGTCAATATATTGATAGATGATTGGAAACAAGTTCCAAGTAATATCAAAGATAGCATATGGTCATACATTATGGTAATAATTTTAATTTTCATCTATTTGATTTCAATTTCGAGATAGCTTCTAATAATTACTTATTAATTTAAATATAGTCGAAATTTGAGTTTACCGATGACTCAAAGTTGGAAAAAATTGGATCACTTATACGGTACTTGTCGGAGGGGCTTTAAGTCATGGCTCACACGAGATTACATTAGGAAGCCTAAGCCCAATTTTTCTCTTCCATGGATAAGATATAATTAATATCGAAGAAGAAATGGGAAAAGTTTGTGAAGGACCGTCGTTCTAAGGAATTCAAGGTTAGTAGTAGTCATATTTATCCAATAATTTTATGCTAATGAGTTATAGATACTAATCATATATATTTTTCACTATGTGAATAACAGGCTAAAAGCGAAATAGGACAACAAAACAAGGAAAAAAACATGTTCCTCCATAGATTCTCTCATGGGGATTACAGGAAACTTGAGAAAACAACCAGGCTTAAAAAACAACAAGAAACAGGAGATGATCACATCCCATCTCCACCATCAAGACATTATAAGTGGAAGAGGGCTCGACTAAGACAAAATTGAGAGTACACCTCAGATGTGTCAAGAGTAGTTGCTGAGAAAATTGTAAGTATGATTTGTTTTGATTATGTTATTTGTTATTTAAATGCTTTTGTAACAATATATGTAAGTTTCTCATTTTGTATAGGATAAGATGGTTGAGACGGCCCGTGAAGGAACATTTATTTTAGAACCACGACATGATATACTATTAGAAGCTATCGAAACAAATGAGCATGGTGGGCGTGTCTGTGGTGTTGGAGAAGGTGTCGGCATGAGATTATACTTTGGTTCTGCAAGAAAAAGCACCAAAAGTGTGGAATTTCAAGCATAAAGGAAAAAGAGTGAGAATTTTGAGAAGCGTTTAGAAGAACAAATGAGGATGTTATAAGAGGAGAAGGAAAGACGAAAGAAAGATATGGAAAAGTTAGAAGAGTTATATATAGTATGTACTTTATTTTCTATACTAGTATTTTATCGGAATTTTATGATATTTATTGTTCTTATTTTGTTTTATGTTCTAATTGAGTATTATGATGTAGAGAATAAGTGAATACATCGAACAACATACAAATAATGAAGATCAACATAATGTTGATGGTGATGATTATCAGTTTCCAAATAGAAGTGTTGTATGTCGTGCTAGTACCAGAGGAAGTAATTATTCAACCCCTCCCCCTCTCTAAAAAACCCAAATGAGTTAATGCATCCTACCGCAAATGAGATCACTACGTTGTACTTTCCCGTTACGGAGATGAATGAATCACAATCTCTTGAGCTAGAACATTATCCATCGTTACAATTCTTCTATTATAATCTTGTGGATGTAAGGGATTTTATCATTGGATATAAGTGGCTAGACATAGGGATATTTCAAGTTTGGTGCACCTAAGTATATAATTAAATACGCATGTCAGTGTAGAACATTTTTACTTTTTGTATTTCCTCCCTTAATTTTTTAATTTTATTTAACCATTTAGGTACATTCACCGTCTTTGTATAAAGTTAAATAAATAAAATACTTATGGAATCTTGGATCCATTTTGGATTTAATGGGCATTTAATGATCAAAAAGCCATTGAAGAGTACATGAAAAGACAATTAAATGGGGGAGGAAGAGAATGTTACTTAGCGCCATTTCTCAATGAGTAAGTAATTTTGTAATTGATGTTTATCTATTATATATTTAGTTTTGTTTTAACAAATACTAACTATATAAATGCTCGTGTTTATTCATTGGTCATTGGAAATTAATCATCATATCTTTTAGGATGAATACAGTAACTACAATGTGTTCCTTATATTATAAACTCGAAAATAAAATGAAAGATATTATTAGTTGGTAAGTGTATGTTTATACTTTAGAATTTAAATTAATATTTTCTTTCACGTTGTAATTAGTTTATCGAATAATATGTTTAATTCATTTTCAATGTACAGTGTTGTACAACAAGTGAATATCATGAACAATGTAAGTGTAAAATCAAGCTTCTCAAATGCACTTTTGTTTTGATGAAGACAAACCATTTTGATAAGAAGGCAAAGATTATTGATCAAGATAAAAGCATCCGTGGATAAAGTCTTTGATTCAAGTACTTAGCAAATTTCAAGGTATAATGATAAAACTTACTTTGAACTTAAGACATAGATGCTCAATGGTCAAAAGAAATATTTTATCTTGTCCAAACTTTTACTCAAGTTTTCTAGGAAAAAATTCAATTTTTACTTGGGTGCAATCTATTTGTATATTGGTGCAATCGATTGCAGGCTTCATGTTTTCAAAGCATTAACTACTGTTTCTAAGTGCAACCGATTTGCATGTTTGTGCAATCGATTGCTCTCAATCAATTTTTGCTACTAACTTCAAGTGCAATCGATTTACACACTTGTGCAATCGATTGTTCACTCAAAATATTTGAATTTTTAGCTGTTGAAACCCCGTGCAATCTATTTACACAAGGGTGAAATCGATTGCATGCTGAACGATTTTGAAAAACAACAGCTTTACTCATGTCTGTTCATAACACCATTTCATGGAAACCTTTCACTCAATCTTGGTAATTGTTCATGATTCATTTGCAGAATTATATGTTGTTTCAAAAGGGTGCTATGAACATATAAATACGCAGTTTTAAAATCATTTTAAGTACCTCTTCCAATCATATTTTATGAATTTTCAAAAATCAAACTCAAGCTGTTATACACTTTCATACACAAGTTTTCTACACACTTTCACATATTGTAAACCAGAAAACTTTGAGCATTATATATCTTGAGTCATTGTATACTATTGTCATTGGAAGAGAAGATCGATTCATTGATAAAATCACTCAAAGTGATCATTGCTACACAAACTCACTCAAATCAAATATTGCTATATACTTGCTTATTTTTCAGGATTGTTGAAAATAAGTTCAAGTGGTTTTGTAATCTTGTTTTTCCAGGATTGTTGGATACAAGTAAAGTCACTTTGAGAGGATTGTTCTCATTGTTGACATAGTGAAAATCCAAGAGGATTGTTCTTGGTCCAAGAGGATTGTTCTTGGTTTTGAGTAGTTCTTGTTTAAGTTTTCCACAATAAGGAAATCTTTTTCATATTGAAAGGGGACTTGAGTACTCTCGGACTGTGAGGGGAACCAGGATATGTCGCTTGTGTCTCTTTATTTTTATGCACTTTACTCTTTCATAAACTCACCATAAACCAGAAAAATAATATCCACCATCACTAAAACCATAAAAATTTTAAAGTACCTAATTCACACCCCCCTCTTAGCCGCACTTCGTACTTACAGTTGGTATAAGAGAAGGTTATAGGTAACCTATTCCTGAAAGATCCAGAGTGGCTTCCGTAAATCAAAATCCCGTTTTCAGAGATGGTGGTAGTAATAAAAAGCCTTCTCTATTTTGTAGTGAATATTTTGACTTCTGAAAAATACGCATGAAGGCACATCTAGAAACACAAGGAGAAGAAATATGGGATGCCGTCGAGAATGGTCCATTTATTCCTATAACGGTAATCAATGCAGCTGACTCATTAAAGCCTAAAGCTGCATGGGGAGAAGATGATAAGAAGAAGGTTCTCTGTGATAAAAAGACAATAAATCTTCTTCAAGGTGCACTTAGCATGGATGAATTCTTTCGTGTCTCGGCATGCAAAACAGCGAAAGAAATATGGGATACCTTGGTACAAACTCATGAAGGAACTGTTGAAGTTAAAAGATCAAGACTAAATACTTTGAGTCAAGAATACGAGTTATTTCGTATGCATCCCGGAGAAGCCATCCTTGACTTGCAAAAGAGATTCGTGCACTTGACAAATCATCTAAGTGCTCTTGGTAAGACTTTGACGAATGATGAACTAAATCTGAAAGTACTTAGATTCTTAACTAGGGAATGGCAACCAAAGGTAACGACAATTTCAGAAAAGAAAAGTCTCTCCTCAATTACTTCCGCAACATTGTTTGGAAAACTTCAAGAATATGAAACGGAACTCAGAAGACTTGAAAAGCATGAAAATCAAGAGAAGAAATCCAAGAATATTTCCTTAAAGATTTATTCCAAGGAAGTTGAAAAGGAAGACAATCCGGAAGAAGATGAAAATTCCATGCTTCTTGTTAAAAGGCTTGGTAAGTTTTTTTAGTAGAAAGGACAAATCCCTTTCTCATGCAAAAAGAAAGAAACAATTTAAGAAAAGGGAAGCTTCCATATCAACACAAGAAGTCACATGTTATGAATGCGGTAAGAAAGATCATATCAAGCCGGACTGTCCAAAACTCTCCAAGAAAGGTGGCTACAAAAGCAAAAAGGAATTTAATAACAAAAAGGCCTATGTTGCATGGGAGGATAATGAAATAAGTTCTTCATCCGATTCTGATAGTGATGAAAGTGCAAATCTAGCATTGATGGCCTCACATCATTCCGATAATGAAGATGATGAGGTTAGTAATGAATTTTATCTTTTTGATAGTGATGCACAAGGTGCTATAGATAAACTATTAAATGAATACAAAATTTTGTATAAAATTATTTCATCTCAAAAGAAACAAATTTCATCTTTAGAATAAAAATGTGAAACTATGAAAAAAGATTTCAAATAAGAAAAACAAAATTAAGTGATGAACAAAAACATAATTTTGTATGCAAAAATTGTGAATCACTCTCTTTCCAAATTGTCTAATTAAAAAGAGTTATTGAAAGATATGAAAAAGGTAAAATTGGATTGGAAGGCCTTCTTAGCCAACAAAGATATTCCAATGATAAAAGTGGACTTGGATATTCAAAGTTTTCAAAACCAAGTTCTAATAAAACTATATTTGTTAAGGCTAGTGATCAATCATCCAAAGAGAAAGTGAACAAACCTAAAGTGGTCCATCACTATCCTAAAAAGAAAATATTTCCTAAGAAGAAATCTTATCCTTCTAGATATAGAAGTAACTTTGAACCTACTTGTTTTTATTGTGGTATTAAAGGCCATACACCTAATGCTTGCTAAGAAACTTTAGTGTGGCAAGTGGGCATTACGTGTGGGTAAAGAAAGGTACTAATTACGAAAGACCCAAAGCAACTTGGGTACCTAACAAAACCTAATTTTTTTTGTAGGTATGCTTGAAGACCACATGCAATCTTTGGTATCTTTATAATGATTGTTAAAATCATATGACAGGAGACTTAAACCAATTTTCAAATCTAGTACTAAAAGCCAAGAGTTTTGTCACTTATGGAGACAATAATAAGGGAAGAATTCTCGACAAAAGAAAAGTTGGCGCTCCATCTTTCACATCTATTGAAGATGTTCTTTATGTTGAAGGATTAAAGCACAATATTCTTAGTATTAGCCAACTTTGTGACAAAGGCTTCAAGATCAAGTTCACCAAAGATGAATGCTTGATATAAGACTAAGTCACACATGAGTTTATACTTAAAGGTAAAATAATTAATAATATATTCATGATTTCCCTTGATGATCCATCTTTGAAGGTAAAATGTCTCATGGAGAACAACGATGATTCATGGCTTTGGCATAAAATAATTGCTCATATTCACATGGAACACTTGAATAAACTAATCAAGCATGATCTTGTCATTGGGTTTCCTAAGAGAAATTTTGTCAAAGATAGACTTTGTGATACTTGTCAAAAAGGGAAACAAACAAAATCAACTTTCAAATCTAAGAATGTGGTGTCTACTACAAGGCAACTACAATTGTTGCATGTGGACTTATTTGGTCCATCAAGAACAAGAAGTTTCTGAGGTAATGTATATGCTTTGGTTATTGTTGACGATTTCACTAGATATACTTTGACATTCTTTTTAGTGCAGAAAAGTGATGCATTCAAGGCGTTCAAGAAGTATGCTAAACAAATTCAGAATGAGAAGTCTCTAACAATTTCCTCCATAAGAAGTGATCATGGCGGAGAATTTCAAAATGCTCTATTTGAAGAATTTTATGGAGAACATGGAATGTCTCACAACTTCTCGGCACCAAGGACTCCTCAACAAAATGGAGTGGTGGAAAGAAAAAATAAGTCTCTTGTAGAGCTTGCAAGAATGATGCTTAGCGATTCAAATCTTCCAAAATATTTTTGGGCGGATGCGGTGAGCACGGAATGTTTTGTTAGCAATAGAGTTAACATAAGACCAATCTTAAAGAAAAATCCATATGAACTTTTCAAAGGGAGGAAACCAAATATTGCTTTCTTTCACATTTTCGGTTGCAAATGCTTTGTCTTAAACAATGACAAAGATATCCTTGGTAAGTTTGATGAAAAATCCGATGAAGGTATTTTTCTTGGATACTCTCTTTCTAGTAAGGCATATAGAATTTATAACAAAAGAACTTTAACAATTGAAGAATCAATGCATGTATCTTTTGTTGAATCTAACCCCTCCAAGGAGGATAATATTGTTTGTAATGATGATGATGATGATGAAATACTAGAAGGTCCTCAAGAAAATACTTCCAAAGATCAACTAATTCAACCAGAAGAATCACCCCAACAAGAATCAAATTTCAATGATCTACCAAAAGAATGGAGAACTCATATAGATAATCCTATCGATAAAGTAATTGGTGATATAAGTCAAGGTGTAACAACAAGACTAAATCTCAAAGATGCTTGTCTAAACATGGCGTTTGTCTCTCAAATTTAACCTTCCAAAGTTGATGAAGCCTTAGGCGATGACCAATGGATTATTGCTATGCAAGAAGAGTTAAATCAATTTGAAAGGAATCAAGTTTGGGAACTTGTCCCTAGGCCAAGCAACAAACACATTACTGGAACAAGATGGGTGTTTAAAAACAAACTTGACGAAAATGGAATAATTGTTCAGAACAAAGAAATGTTAGTAGCACAAGGCTACAATCAAGAAGAAGGAATAGATTTTGAAGAAACTTTCTCTCTGGTTGCAAGGTTAGAAGCTATTGATCTTTTACTTGCCTATGCTTGTTCATTAAATTTTCAGCTTTTCCAAATGGATGTCAAAAGCGCATTCTTGAATGGATATATCAATGAATAAGTCTACGTTAAGCAACCCCGAGGTTCGAATATTTCAAGAATCCATCTCGTGTATTTAAATTGAGAAAAGCTCTCTATGGTTTGAAACAAGCACTAAGGGCATGGTACGATCAGCAAAGTAATTTCCTATGCGAAAAAGGTTTTGAAAAGGGTAAAGTTGACAAGTAATTATTTATCAAGAAAATCAAAGGTGACACTTTGCTAGTTCAAGTCTATGTTGACGATATCATTTTCGGCTCTTCAAATAAAGAAATGTGTGAAGAATTTTCAGCAATGATGCAAGGAGAATTTGAGATGTCCATGATGGGTAAAATGAATTATTTTCTTGGACTTAAAATCAAGCAATTAAAGGATGGAATCTTCATCAACCAATCCAAGTATTGCAAGGAACTGTTGAAAAGATTTGACATGGATAACTGTAAGGCAATGTCTATACCAATGGGTTCCGGTACATATGTTGATCAAAATGAATCAGGTGTTCCGTTGACATTACAAAATACCAGGGTATGATTGGCTCCTTATTATACCTGACGGCAAGCCGTCCTGACATAATGTTTAGTGTTTGTCTATGTGCTTGCTTTCAAGAAAATCCAAAGGAATCTCATCTCATGGCGGTGAAACGGATCATGAAGTTTCTCAAAGGAACAACAAATGTTGGATTATTGTATCCTAAAGGTAGTGTTTGTAATTTAGTTGGTTATTCTAACGCAGATTATGCAGGTTGTAAAACTGATAGAAAAAGCACAAGTAGAACTTGTCACATCTTTGGAAATGCATTAGTATCACGGGCTTGCAAGAAACAAGCATGTGTTGCTCTTAGCATGGCCCAAGTAGAATATATTGCAGCGCGTAGTAGTTGCGCTCAAATATTGTGGCTCAAGCAACAATTTCGTGACTACGGACTCGATCTAGGATGCATTCCTCTACGGTGCAACAATACAAGTGCGATAAACATTACAAAGAATCCGATCATGCATTCAAGAACCAAACACATAGACATACGACATCATTTCCTTCTTGATCATGTACTTCAAGGAGATATCGAGGTCACTTTTGTAGATACTCATAATCAACTTGCCGATATATTCACTAAACCTTTGGAAAGAGAACCGTTTTACGAGATTTGACGAGAACTTGGCATTCTTGATGAACATGACATATAAAGTGCTTTCTATCCTTTTTACGCTTTCACATACTTGTTTTAACTTTTTTATATATGAATAAATATGTTAAGTGGTGTTTAAGTTTAAGAGAAATATGTTTTTGGTCATTTTTGGTTGATGCAAATCGATTGCACAATAGTGTAAATCAATTGCTCACTGTATGTTTTAATTTTTGACCTTTATGTTTTCAGTGCAAATCGATTGCACCATAGTGAAAATCGATTGCACACTGTGCATTTCAGTTTTCTTTTGATTCTGTTTTATGTGCAAATCAATTGCATTTGTATGCAAATCGATTGCACCCACTGTAACATGCTTTTATGATAGAAATATTTGTTGGTCAGAATTCCTCTCTCTCTCTTTCTCATATTCCAAAGCTCATCTCTATTATTGAAACGTCAATTAATTGTAATTACATATAACACAACCGACTCATTTCTAATTACTCACAAATTATATCCAATTTCAGCTCATCAAACATCTTCCTCTCAAAACCTAAAACCTCAAAACCTTCCAAACCCTAAAAACACCTAACCCATGTCATCAAGGCGAAAACGAAAGGTGTCAGCTACAGAGAAAGGAAAGAAGAAAGTTACTCCATATTCTGCATAGAAACCATTAATGTCAACTCTCACTGAAGATCAAGAAGCAAGATTTAAAAAGGACTTTCAAAGAAAGATAGTGTCCACTCCAAAATATGGTATGCTATCATTTTTCCCTCAAGAATGTTTTACTTTTCAGAATGATTTGACTGCATATGGATTGGAACCACTGATTTCATCATTTGGTCCATACTATCTGGATCTGGTAAGACTATTCTTCAGCAATTTGACTCCTTGCAAAGGCAACATGGTTACATATGTGTTGGGTACAAGAATCTCTCTAACCCCTGAGATTATTGGTGAGATTCTACATATTCCTTATACTGGAAACTCTTTGTACGACCCTGAAAATGAAGCATGGGATGATTACAGGAAAAAGGATTTTTATTATAGCATTGGCAGATTGAGCGAAGCTGAATTCTGTGCTAAAAGGATTTGTGGTCTAGGAGGAGTCATTCCATCTAGAGACTCATGGAGTGCAGGTAACTTTTTTATAGACGATAGACTATTTCATTATTTCATGGTCTATATTATGTTTCCGCAGGCTGGAAACCACTGCACTGTGACTTATTTTGAAATGCAACTGATCTACATAAGGAAGAGAGGTATAAGCGTTAATTGGGAAAGGCTCATAATGGTTCATATGTTAAGGGTTGATGCAAAGTCAAAATTTCTACCATATGGTTACTTTGTTACATTAATTATGGATTAATTTGGAGTTGATTTTGTTGGTTTTAAAAGAGTTGATATGGATCCAAATATGCATAATATCTCCATTAAAAATGTTGACTCAAGAATGGGAGTTCACTATAATCCAGAAACGAAACCTATAACGTACATTAGTGAAGATGTGGTTGGTGATGAAGGAAACGATCAAGAAAATGAAGGTGGTGAAGCTGTACCTCCACAACCTGCTCCTGTTGGTCCAAGTAATCAAGATGTAATTAACTTCATGACTCAACAGTTTGCTACACTCAACACCAACATCAACAACCAATGGAATGCTATCAACAACTCCACAACAACCCAGATTAATGATTTTCGCTCGAACGTGAACCATCAATTTTCCTACCTTTACTCACACCTTCACATACCTCCATATGACCCTAATAATCCTGCTCCACCTCCGCCATATTACACAGAACCTCGTTGTGATACCGTGGTAGAACTGACTTGAGATTTTGCGTTTGTGTTTGCAAATGTTTCGGTTTAGCAAGAGTCGCCACCAACTTTTTATTTTATCCTAAGGAAAGGTCAAAAAGCACAGGAAAGACCTTTGAGATGTTTTCTTGGGTTCGGGGAGTAGATTATGAAAAGGGAAGGTGCAAGCATCCTTTTCATCCATGGTTATCCATGGGCTCTTAGTTACTTATTTAGATCACTTGCTTTGCTTTTCAATTGTTTGAAATGGTGCTTTTCAATTGTTTAAAATGGTGCTTTTCAATTGTTTGAAATGGTGCTTTGTGTATGGTTTTGAAAGATGTTTTGAAAAGAGGCCATCGTTGTGGCAACCTTTGTAATGCTTCTTGTTTGAATGTATACAAAGGTGTTTTTTGTCTTTTGAAAATATTCCAATGTTTGAAAGTTTGTTTTGAAATTGTGTTGTGAGGTGTGTTTGAAAATAGAAAGGATGTTTTTGCAAGCTTTTGATCAAGTAACTAAGAGCTATCTACCCTATTTTACTCAAAGATCTTTCTTATGTTTTTAACCCTTTTGACAGTGTTGTTTCACCATTGCATTTGGTGAACAACCTTGTGTTAGGATGTTAAACGGGACAGACACGGGTCATCGTATAAACCATAATAGCAATTGTGTTAGGTATCTTTGGCAATTTTCTTGAGGGACTCGATCATTTTTATTTAGGCAACCAAGATAGCGTCATCGAAGGACTATGATCTTTTGTTTTGTTTTTGTTTTGCCAAAGTACTCAACATGCATACCATGGCCCATTTTTGAAGGCAACAAGTGGATTGTAACCCTAGGGGTGCAAGTGTGCATTGTGTTTGATTTTCATGCATTTTTGTCTTTGATTAGGTCAAACTATTTGTTAATTTGGATTTTTGCATACAAACCCTAATTCTCTAATCATGGCATAATTGAAAGCGTAAAAGTGCGAGAATTTAAATTCTAAGCTATTACAACATGATTATGGAGATGGGGGTACAATTTTGAGTGAGGGGATATTTGACAAGAAATTATAAACCCTAATTTACTATTACATCCAAATTGAATTTTTTGTGCAAATAAATAAATGGGCAATATTTAATTAAACAAGATAAATAAATATTAAATAAAATGTATTATGCAAAAAGAATTTTTATTTGTTCATGTATGCAAAAGTATTTTTTAATGTAAAAAAGTATAAAGAAATAAATAAAAGATTAATTTTATTTGTTTTTAGGGTAAAACCCTAATTTCTTTCAATAAATATAATATATTATTTATGTACAAAAATATATTAATATGTGTAAAAAATGAAATATATCTAAAAAAGGTATTTTTTAGTATAAATAATAATAAAAATAAAATGTAATATTTTTGTATTTTTATTCTAAGTATTTAATAAAATAAAAGTATATATGTTTATTATGTGTATATTAATCAAATTAAATATGTACAAAATAAAATAAAATATGTACAAAATAAAAATATATTCAAGAAAATATTTTTAATATAAATAAAAGTAAAGAACAAAAAATAAAAGTATAAATGTAAATATTTTTCAAGTCTTAATAATATAAAAGAATATTTAAATACTTTTAATGTTAGAAAAAATTAGAATAAAATGCCAAATAAATTAAAAAAAATTATGAAAATATTTTTTGAGCATTTATTATATTTGAAAATAAAATAACAAAGTCAGAAAAGAAAAAAAAATTCAAAAATGCAAAAATATAAGAAATTGGGCCAGGGGGTGTGAAACTTAAAAGAGGGGTGTTAGAAGCAAAACTGGCCAGGCCCAGCCCAAGCCTTCATCTTCAACCTCCAGCAAATGTTAAACGCGCGCGCGCCTGGTTCAAACTTGGATATCCTGGAAACATGATCTTTTACCAAAACTCACAACATCAAACTTGTAGAGAATTTCAATACGATTCTAATCATATAAAGCATTAATCCTAACTCTCAAAGACCAGAGAGAATTTCTCTGGCCTTAAAATCTGACCTAGTTTTTTCAGCATGTTCATGGATGAAATTCTCCTAGCACACTTAATATAAATGAAAGCTGAGCATATGTATGGCTTCCTAGCATTGAACACTACATTTTTTATTCACAAACCTAAAGCTAAATGTTCCTAAATAGAGAGATAGAAAGTGAAGAAAAACCTGTTTCAGTTGGATTCGTGTAGGGCAATGCAGTGCTTCTCAACAAGTTTTGAGGTGTCTGGTAGCTTGCCTGAACTTCACTTGATCTTTTCCAACAGCTAGCTTGCCTTGAAAGTCCTTGAATTAGCCTCTAGAACTCAACCTGCATAAGCTTGAAATGAAAATGGTGGTCACTATAAATGGAGTTACAGTTAGCAATGGAGGTTTGGGATAGCTTGAGTGAGTTGAATGGAAAGTGTTTGAAGCAAAAAGGAGCAAATCGCACGAGCCAAATGAGCTATGGCACTCAAGTTGCAGCACCTGCCCTATTTTGCCAAAGAAGAGTGATTTCTGGCTATGGGAGGTTTTGAGGATCAAATGCTCGTGTTTCTTTCTCAAATGGTTGTGTGAAAATTGTTTGTAATCTTTGTGTAAGCTGTCCTTTGCTGGTTTTCAAGTTGGGAGGATTTTGACAAGTTTCTTCTTTGTGAAGCAAGAATGTGTAAGTTGGTATCACAGGCCTGTACAAGCCATATAACATGCTGCATACAATCCTCTTGATACTTGCAATTTGTGGATTTGATTTGGCTTCTGATATCTTAGCCCTATGCTTTAAAGATCATGTTTTGACATAAAGCATACCTTTTCCAAAATGGAAATGTACCTTTTTCTAATTAAGGCTTAGTTTTGTGTACAATGTCCAAATGGCCAAAACAAATTCTTATACTGATGGATTTGCATTTAATTAAGGAGTGTGAATTTGTTTAGAGGCCTGCAAACTAGTACAAAGCATGATGGTTTGAAAATGCCACTTGAGTGAACATGTATTGGCCATGGATACAAAGTGAGTTTTTGCCAACTTCAAGCATTCGATTCTCCCTAACCACAAATGTGTTTGAGGAGTTCTTGGACAATTTGGAAAGCTTGCAACATGCTATATAATCCATCTTTGAAATGCAACTGGAGAATCCAAATGGAACTATGTGAAAAATGGCCAAGAAGATGGGTCAAAATCCTGCCTAAACTAGGGCAAAATTTCTCTAAGTTAAAAGTTTTAGGGAGCCTTGTTCCAAAAATTATAACTTGAGATATAAGATTCTTTTGAGAAAACTTTGTGAATCAAAGTTTTATAATTTGTGGATGACTACAACTTTCATGTTGTAAGTTTTGTTTGAATCCATTTGCATCTTCGTGAAAATGTGGGGCAAAGTTAGGAAAAATTAAGAAAATTTCATAACTTAGAAAATTTCTAAGTTATGAATTTTTTTCAATTTCAAACCCTAATTTGCAATTTTGGGTTTCTTGATGAACAAGTTTCATAATTTGACACATCTTGATGAAAAATGACCCTTGGCACTTGATTTTGACCAAAAAGTTAAAGTTTGGCTTTTCAGTGTACAATCAAATTTTGATCAGTTGACTGAAAAATTCATCTGTCAATCCCATGCATTTGAGATCTTTTGAATTTGTTGAATATGTAAATATGATGTCATTGATTCCTTGAGTCCATGGTTGAACTTGATTTGCCATTGGCTAGGTCAAACAGTCAAAAATTGCCTTTGTACAGTCAAAACCCTAAAAATGACCATTTTTCCCTTTTGGTGATCTGATCAAATTTCTTGTGGAATTGTGATCCAAACTTCACTACAAGAAAAATGATAGATTGGGACGGTTATTTTGGCTGATTACGACGGTTAAAACCGTCGCAATTTACAATCTACGACGGTAGAAGTACCGTCGCAGAATCGTGCGTCCCCAGCCTATTTCGCGACGGTTGCAAAAACTGTCACGCACAACAGATGGCGACGGTTATATACCGTCGTGAATTTGACTTTATTTTTTGTTTTTGTTGTTGTTTGCGACGGTTATATACCGTCGTGAATTTGACTTTTTTTTTTGTTTTTGTTGTTGTTTGCGACGGTTATATACCGTCGTGAATTTGACTTTTTTTTTTGTTTTTGTTGTTGTTTGCGACGGTTATATACCGTCGTGAATTTGACTTTATTTTTTGTTGTTGTTGTTTGCGACGGTTATATACCGTCGTGAATTTGACTTTAACCGTCGTAATCTGATTTATAAATTTCAAATAATATTTTTATTTAAATTATTATTTAGTAAAATAATTTTAAATATAATATTATTTTACTATAATATTTTACTGAAAGTGTTTTTCCCCTTCTAAAATTGAAATCAAACATACACTTCATATTGTACACTTTAAATTTTAAAATTGAAAGAAAAGATAAAATTATAGAATTTTTTTTTATATAATCCTCTTTTAATTTCTTCCATTTATATAAAAGGCACATTTGCAAACTCTCAAATACATTGCTAATACTAGGACCTCTCTAAATATTAATAATATTATAAAAATGTATCTTTCTAAATATTTACACACTATACAAATAACTAAAAAAAAATTTGAGTGCCTCTAAAATGGGGACTCAGGGCTGCAAGTCCATTTCGGTCAACAGAGCATCTAATAGTGTAAATAGAGTGCACTACATATCCAACAAAAAGCCAATATCTCTTTAATGGAGAGTATTGATCTACTGAAGATGGAAATTTTATAATTCTTGCAGAATTGTCCTTACTGATCCTCATGTGTTGTATTGACTTCATTATTGATTTGTTCAGCTCCAGCACTATTATTGGAAGCGTTGGAGTTGTCTTCATTCTGTGCAAAATCGTCAAGAGTAGCATCATCAATAACCAGAAACCAAAAAGGTTAACACCAATATTAGTTCAATTCTTTGGACAAATGTTGGGAATATCATTATACATAGGTTGGTTACTGAGAATCTGAAATAAAGCAGATAAAGCTTAACCTGTTTAGTGAGACCGTGGACGGACATTACTTCGTAAAGCTTGCGCATAATCATCTCTTCTTCCACCTAACAACCAGAACTCCAAAATTTAGGGATTCAAGTTTTTGTAGATGTCATGTGATTTACTTGTTCAAAATAATAATCACCAAAGAAAATTTTGACTCTAATTTCTTGAAAATATTGATATGCCACAAATAAAATAAAACAAAACTATCCTGTAAACATTGTAGCCAGCAACAAAAAAGAGGGAACAAATAACAAGTTCAAGAGTGTGAGCCAGCTTAGAGTTGGAGCTAAAAAAACAACCAATTTTTTTAGGTTCTCCACTAAGCATACTATGAGTAAACATATCAGTAACATGGCAACTGAAAGATAGCAAATAAAATCATAATCATATGTTAAAATGCGCCGTAAACATATCATACAAAAGATATATCAGACAACTATATGTTGAATCAAAATGAGAAACTCATTTGCTGCAAGCGGCTGTAATGAAATGGTCTAGATTCATGGAATAATAAAATTCACCACGAGCTTAGAATTATATTGCAAAGATAAAGGAATCGCCTATATTGTGAGATATAAGCATCTCAATCTTGACCATAAGAAAAATCAGACTGAGCTGATAAATCACAATGTGCAGGAGTAAAGTGTTTCAAAAGATTTATATCAAATGAGCCAAAATCATGAGATGTTGAATTTTCAATCATGAAATAATATCACATTCTAAAAATATCATTTTTCTCTCTTGAAAGTGTCAGCCCCATTTTCTTGAGGCCATAGTTAGCAGTTTCCTAAATTGATAGGAGAATAAAGAGAGTAAAGCAAAATATACAAAGCCGGTGATTTAATGCTACAAATCCAAATACTTAAGAAAGGGACTGTGTATAAATATAACAACCTGAAGTTTTTGCAATTCATGCAACATTGATCTGTATGTTTCCATAAGGACCTCATTCTGCTTATCCATATGCCTGTTCACCAAAAACATAGAATAGAAGGCAACCTATAAAATAGCTCACGGCAGATAAATCATTATGAAAAACACACACAAAAAAAATAATAGGTCTACTTCAACAATTCTCCCGAGTATCTTGGGTCAAAATTTCCAGGCTCCATCGTTATATAATAATAGAAGACCAAAACCTGAAAATTAGCACACGTGTTAATTTGTAAATCCAAAAGGACTTTGGCTTAACCTAATATCATGCTGAAACTGTATATAATCAATGTGATAACCAAGTTAACTAAAGAAGAATTCTGAACAAAAGAAAAGGAAGAGCAGTACCCATGTAGCTTCCAGCACAGCGAGAAAAAGAACACAAAGCATTCATAATAATAAACAGAGAAATTTACCGTGGTGGATGAAGCAGAAAATGAGAGAGAGGTTTTGGGAATAAGGAGAGTAGAGTGACTCTGCTTCCGACGGCAAGTAAGAAGGAGCATAATATTTAGTGAAGTTTTTTGATAAAGAGCATAATCAATCGGTTTCCTGTTTCTGTAGTACTCAAATGCTACTGTAATTTGATTTACTGATTATGTTTACCCTTTTAGCTTCTTCCAGAACTGATTCATGACTCACGTCCAAAAAGTGGATATCTGGTGAATCTAGAACCAAGTGATTTGCATATGGTTTTCCATCCTCTATAATTTTCCCCGACACATTAATAACACAAAACTCTTGTTGTCCAAAAGAGCGTGTCTCGAAAAATTCCCTCTTTAACGGCAAAACAAAGTCAACAGAATAGAAGACCAGGACTCTGGACCCTCTAGAACCAGGATTCGGACAAAGGCATCAACCAGCAGCAGTGATCGAGTTCTACAATTATCAGTATGTTTGTTTACTTGGGTCTGTAAGCAGCAACTTTGACACAAGGTATCCTGCAATTGACCATGTCTGAAACAGTATAGAAAACTACAATCAAGTCCCTGTATAGGTATATTGCTAAAGATTTATAAATATACCATTTCTCAGTTATTTTCATGCAGAAAAACTATGCTTGTAATACATGATTAGAGTTTAAAATTTCCAACAGTCAACATATATGGCCATAGAAAATTTAACAATTACCATGCACATAGGTTTTCAAGACATGACCATAAATATACTGATTTCGATAAAAAAAACTGGTTAGGGAATGGTCATATTTGAAAATTCATCTTCTATGACAGGGAATAAGTAACATTAATTATAAACCAAATTGTCACCAACCTTGGTCGAGAATCATCTTTACAACCGTCTTTGAATCCGTTGAGATCGGTTGTCTAACACTCTTCTTCCCATCCGTTCATGGTGTCGAGATGCAATTCTTGCTTCGCTGGGGTTTGCGTTTGAGCGTAGATAAAAGGAATGAAATGTCTGCTTAGATGAAAAGGGATGAAGCCCCGGGAATCGCCTGCTGAAACTCCTTCTCTGCCATTTAATTGCGTCTTGAAGCTCCTAAGGTTTCTACTGTTGATTAGATTTTGGAAGAACGAGGATTGATGAAAACCAAAGGCAGATTTGGAAGCGTGGCATCAAGACAAAGAGGACAAAGGGATAATTTCGAAGAATGGAAGCTTCACCATTCTAGGCGCAACATCGTACTTCCGGCGGTGGTTCTTTGCTTCAATCGGATAAAAAGCTCTTTCACAAAACCTAATCCTCTTTCAATTTTGTTTGTTACTCCTATTTTGTTTTTTTATATTTTTATTTGTTGTATTTTGTTTATAATTTAATAATAAATATTAGTTGCTGAAAATATTATGATATTGTGTTGATATTATGATATAAAAAAGTGGGAAAGTAAAAGAATAAAAAAAAGTAGCGATATTGTGTTGATAATCTAAGATCTTTTTTAGTACTAGACATTGGATAATATATTTTAGGGTTCATAATTTGTAAATTTAAATTTTAATTTCATGTTATATTTGAATGTGTTAATGATGGATATAAAATCAAATTTATATAAATCTCAAAAAAAAATTGTTTTACCGCGACGGGTGTTTTACCGTCGTGCCCATGAGAATTTTTAAAGGTTTTGGGTGCGACGGTTGTTTTACCGTCGTGAAATGAATTTTAGGACGGATAATTTTACCGTCGTGAAAGGTTTAAGGGTGCGACGGGTGCTTTACCGTCGTGATATGCCTTTTAGGACGGTTAATTTTACCGTCGTGACTAGTTGTTGGTGAAAAATCAATGTTAAAAGTGTTAAATGGGGGCCGACGGTTGTTTTACCGTCGTAATAATAATATTATGATGGTTAAATATACCGTCGCAAAATAAATATTAGGGACGGTTGGTGTCAACTGTCGTAAACACTGTCGCTATATGTCAATTACGACAGTTATCACATAACTGTCGCAATTTTTGTGTCGTTAAACACTAATTTTCTTGTAGTGCTTGATAAAATAGTTCATATGAGTTCATAATGTTGATGTGGGTCAAAATTCATGAGGTTTGACTGTAAATTAGCCACAGTTGACTTTTTCCCCAATACAGCTGATTTTTAGGTCAACTGTCCAATTGACTGGGCAAAAATTTGATTCAAGGCTTGAAACTTGGTATGGACAAACTTATGAGTCCAAAAAGAAATATGAAAGTCAATTTGAGAATTGAAGGTCCAAAAATCCCTGTGCAAACTCAAACCCTAATTTAGGTCATCAGTGCACGGAGATGTCTTGAGCAGAGCAAACCCTAGCTTGATCTTGAGTTCCATGAGCCTTGTGATGAGAAATGTTGATAAAATGAGAGGGAAAATTTTGGGGTACAACAGTTTCCCCCGTTCAATCTTCTTGAACCTGAAGAGTTAGATTGGCAAGTTTGCCTTTCGTGACTCGAAGGTAAAAGAGGATTGGACACTAGAGTGCCCGTAAATTTTCACTCGTCAAACTGTATCTGAGGGAATGGGCTTAAAGATGCCATTTGGAGATGGTAGAATCTTGCTGGATATGGGCTTAGAGATTCCATCAATTTTTTTTTTTTTTGAAAATCAGTAGAATGAACATCAGAATGGTATCCGTATTTGGAACATATCTGAGTTGTATCTGGAGATCGGGTTTGTATGAGCAAGGGAATGGCGTCCGTGTCTAGAGCGTATCTGATCTGTAACTGTATTTAATTCTTGAATGGATATCAGAATGACTGTCGTGTATGGAGTGTATCTGTATTCTGAATGGGCAACAGAGAGACATCTGTGTATGGAGCATCTATGTGCTGGAGCTAAATTCCGAATGAGTGACAAAATGGCAACCGTGTCTGGAGCGTATCTAGACTGTATCTGAAGTTGAGATTTGTATGAGTAGAAGAATGACTTCCGTGTTTGGAGTGTATCTGAACTTGAAGTTGATAGTTGAATCTGAATGAGAAATAGAATGGCCACCGTGTCTGGAGCGTATCTAGTCTGTATCTGATTGCTGAAGTCTGAATGAGTAATAGAATGACCGCCGTGTCTGGGGTGTATCCACACTTTATCTTGACTTGAAATTCTGAATGAGTAATAGAATGACCGCCGTGTCTGGGGGGTGTATCCATATTGTATCTAAAATCTTTGAACATTTGTTAAAGGTAGCTTTTAATCTTATCCTGAAAAGGGTAAAATGTTAGCTAAAACACAAAGTTATATTGTATGATATATATGATGCAATAGAATGTGTTTCATCAATGTTCATGATATATGAATGTAATGGATGCGCATGTAAGCTGATTAACTGTCTTGCTGAGGAAAATAAATCCTAGATAACTGGAGATAATGAAATCTTTGACTGTTGCCGAGGAAAATAAATCCTTGACCGATGCTGGAGATTCCAAAAATCTTTGATTGTTGAAGATGAGAAATACTGGGACCACTGCTGGGGACTGAAAATCCTTGGTGACTCGCGGGGATTAACAAGAGTTCTGACAACTTTTGTGGGGATGTGAGAATCCTTTATGACTTTCCTGGGGAAATAAGGAAAAATCCGACGATCTCTACTGGGGAATTAAAACCTGGGAGGCTTCAAATGGAGAAACAAGAACTAGAATCTTCGTTCTGTTGGGAAATAACTCTGTGGGGAGAGTGTTTATTCTGCCTGGGAAATCAGGAGCTTGGGTTGTATGCCAATCTATTGGGGATAAGACAAAGAGTTAACTGTTATTTGATTGATTCTCAGACTTTTAAGATAACCTGCTGGGGAAGTTGGGGAAAGCTAAATGGTTCCCGCTGGGGATTGATAGTTGGAAATTTGACTCCGCTGGGGAAGAAAGTTTAGATTATACTAGCTCTGTCGGGGATATGTATTTCAGGGTTTTTGGGCTCTATTGGGGATCGGGAGTTTGGAAACTTAACTCTGATGGGAATCTTGAAACTTAACTCCGCTGGGGATATGTATTCCAAGGCTTTAGCTTTGTTGAGGATCTGCATGACATACTGTAAGGGATTTCTTCTGGAATAACCTAAAGACGTTTTCCTATACTTTCAACCTACCAGTAATTGTCCTTTCTCATTATATTTTATTTGTAAGCAGTGATTATATTCAAATGCATATGCCTATTTAACAAATTATTGGACGTTTTCAAATAAAACATAAGTGTAAAAAGAAAAGAAAGGCAAGTAAATTTCTATACTTTGAAGTATTTTTGTATTAACTTTTGTAAGTATCTTTGTACAAAGGAGAGAGACATCCTAGTAAGAGGATGTTGTCGTAAAATTGAGAAAAATTTTATACAAAAAGAAAGATGGCTATTGTTGTACCCCAAAATTTGCCCTCCCATATCCTTCCAGATTTGTCAAGAATAAACCTCAAACTATTCAAGAGTGCTCAAGAGGTGGACAGTCAAACCACCTCCTAAGACAGCTGAAATTAGGGTTTTGGTTCTCTCAAGGAATTTGGGGTTCTCAATGGTTCAATCAAGTCTCATAGGCCCTTATACATTCTCAAGCACCTACATGCCAAGTTTCAAGACTCACAGTGCCAATTTGCACAGTCAAAAGCCTCATTTAACCTACAGTCAACTGCAAGGGCAAAATGGTCATTTGACAGTCAAAAGTCAGAATTTTTGGTCAGCATCTTATTTTGAGTCCACAATCATCATTTGATCAATTCTTGATCGTGATTCCACAAGGATAGCTCAAAAATCATCAAGATGCAAAAAGTTACTATTTTTGGACAGGAGAAAAGTCAACTGTATCTTGACCAGGGCATAACGTTTTCATGGTTCATCAGAAAAATCCCATCCAATGCTCATTTTGAAGGGGATGACATTTCCTACAATCCATCTTCACACTCCAAGTCCTAGAAATGCTCTCATAAAAAGTTATCAATTTTTACATTATAGGTCAAATTCAAAAGTCAACAAAAATACACTTTAAGTCAAAGGCCATAAATTGAGATTGGTAAATCCAAATGACATGGAACCAAAGGAATTGGTTAGAGGACTTCAAGAACTTTCCAAAATGTCCAAGAACATGTTCATATGATCAAAATTGAGCAAGATATGCACTGGAGAAGTTGGGAAATTTTTAGGAATTTGCAAAAGTCAACTTTGCTCAAAACACCTTATTTTTGCTAATGGGCCTCAAATCTCTTCTTGAAACTTCATCCATGGCCTATGCACGACCCATCAAGCTTAATTGAATTTATTTTCTTATTTTCTATTAATTAATTGGATTTATAATCAATATTAATTCATTTAATTAATTTAAATTGTAGGAAAATACAAAGATTTGGTTTTTCAATCTTTTTGTGAAGCAAATATGACTTAAAAAGGCTGGAAATTTCGTGCACCAAGTCAAAGATACATAATCTCCAAATTTGGCAACTTTTTCCAATCATGAAAATGCAAAAAGATTTGATTTTCAATCAAATATTCAATCATCAATTCAATGGATTTTGGCTCAAGATTGTGACCTAATTTCATTCCTCTATATATGTACAAGCTAACCCTAATGCCATACACGTGAGAAAGCTGCAGACAAAGGCCATAGCATATTGAAAAATTCCAAGAAAAACTCAAAACTGATTTCTATATTCTAGGGCGATTCAAAGCTTTTTGTTGATTCTAACATCTTGCAGGAGTTCCCAGGAGTGTGTGGCAATCAAATTCAAGCCTTGAAGCTCAAAGAATCGTCCTAAACAGAACCACGGTTTGAAGCTTTTTTTTCAAAATCGTATTGTCCAATTCATGAGCATTTAACATGATTTCTTGATTGTTTTGTATTGCTAGTAATCATATGAAGCTGATGGTATAACTGAATTGGATTAAAACGCCATAAATCAAAAGTTGCCATGGACGATTTCTAGGGTTCCTGAACTTTGAATTTGGGGATTCCTAAACCAGGAAAAATTGAGACCACTAAGTCACATGGTTGAATTCGTTAGGACAAGACGAAACCAAAGGAACCCTCGCGAAATATTTATGTGTACCATAGCTCTAATCGCTATTTTTCGTGCAAGCATGTTGTGGGGTTAAAAACCCCCGCTATTTGATTTTGTTTTTACAGGTACAACGAAGAAGATGAGTACGTGTTAGTACGTGGTTGGCTGGTTTAAAATACGCGCGTGTTTTGTTTTTTACAGCATATGGATTAATTATTTAATATAATGATTACTTGTTATTCTGATAATGAATGAAGCGTGATGGTGGAGTGGTTAAGGCATGGGCATGTGAACATTGGGACCTGGGTTCGAATCCCAGGTCCCCCAAAATATTTGTTTCTATTTTTCTTCATGTAATCATATGCAGGGTTCAAGAGGAAGTCCATCATACACCTCCAGTTATCAACGCGCCAGGTGGCCTCCAACTCAGATCCCATGGCCCAGGTTGAAAGACTAGCATACTCCTGGGTCAACACACGCGTAGACAATCTCAATGGTCAAACAGGCTTGCAGCTTAATGGGCCACTATTTCCAAACGTACCTCCTCCGGGGCCCAACACCCCCCTGGGTTTTTTTTCTTTTTTTTTTCTTTTATATTTCATATTTAATTGTTTTTACTAATTATTATTATTATTATTATTTAATTAACCCAAATTAACTTTTTCATAATAAAATCAGAAAACTAAAAATGTAATATTTTTTATATTATTATTTATTAAAATTAATTTCACCTTTAATTAGTTATTTTGTAAATAAATACTAACAAATTAATTTAGTTTAGTTAGGGTTAATTTTAACTTTTTCTCAATAATTTAAAATAAACTAGAATTAGGGTTTTTACTAACTTTTGACTATTTTTTTTATTTATTTCCTAAAAAAACATAAAAAACTCAAAAATATTTCCTTTTTATTAATTAATTAATTAGGTTTAATTTAATTAAATTCAAAAAGGACAAAAACTTCTTTCTTTCTCAAAAAGGGTCAAAACCCTAAGGACTTCTCTGATTCAATTTTCTCTCGCGCGTATGCTTGTTTTATTAATTTTTGATCTATTATTATGTAATTGCTCCGAGGATGTAATAGCGTTAATTAGAACTTTTTATCGCTTTCTTTATTTTTTCGCATTTACTTTTCAAGGGTTGCTTTTGGCGATGTAAATACCCGACGCCTTGTAATAGCGTAGCTTTACTTTCCGCAATTTACTTTACGCAACTATTAACTGCTAGATGTATGTTAACTAGGTTATGCATGACAAGACTTGTATGAAATTAAAATCAACCTGTAGCTCACCATAACCTGTGCAAAGATAATTTAACTGAATCCTGACACACTCGCACATGCCACTCCTAGGGTACGCCTCACTTGGTTGCCTCGACGTGGTCATTGAGTATAGGGTGTTTTAAAGGTCGCCCTCTTGTCTACAGATCCAAGTTGCCTCAAAACGGTTGCCTCGGATAAAAAGGATCTAGGACATTAGGGTTACCGCTAAGGCATCCTACTATTGCTTTAGTGATCACATGTCCCTATAATCGAATTGACCCGAAACTCCCACGACGGTGCTACCTACTTCTCAATAGTGGGATAGTACTGTCTAAAGGACATTTACACAGCTTAATTTCTTTTGAGTAGGTGGAGGTTCTCAGGTACTTGCTCTTTCAAAAAGAACAAAAAAACTTTTCGCACTTACACTTTTCTGACAAAAGTTTTCAAACAAACACTTCATACACTCTTGAGGATAGATACAAGAGTTAAATCGAAGTTTTCAAACAAAACTCTTTTCAAAACCCATAAACACAAGAAAAGCAAAACATTTTTGAAAACACAATGAGCAAGTACCTAAGAGCCCGTGGATAACCACAGATAGAAAGGGTGCTAACACCTTCCCTTTCTATAATCTACCTCCCGAACCGAGAAACATCTCGAAAAGGAATTGTGCTGTGCTTTTGTCCTTTCCTTGTTGGAGAACATAAAAGACGGTGGCGACTCTTGCTTACCGCGACATTTCGCGAACCAGCATTAAAAAACAGTCAGTTCTATTTCCACCGATCACAGAACTGGCGACTCTGCTGGGGAATTAATAAGTGAGGTGTACCTTAGGATTAGATCACCATGTTTTTAATTGTATGCCTTGAATGCTTTAATATTGTGGGCTTGTATCGGAGTTTTATAGATCCTAACCCGGATCTGGGGATACCCTTTAGAAGTAGCAATAAACTGTGAGGGAACTGTGCGGGGTATACCGACATGGTTGAAGCAGTTGCTACGTTGATGTGGCACTTTGGTGAGTACCGGTAACCCTTGAGTCAAGTCAAGGAGAGTACGGGGCCGCCGCGTGGTGTCGTGAAGTATCAACTGACCTTAGAACCTTACTTGACCATCCTGGCCTCTTTAGGGGTAGTGAGATGACCGGCTTTGGTGCAGTCCGAAGTTGGTAGATACTCGATACTACACTCATTGAGGGTTGTTTTCTTGGAATATTTTGGTCGCCAGTTAAGTGGCTAAATCAAAACAATGAACATAGAAAACAATCTAATGATATTGAGCTCCTTAGAACCCGGTTACTATTCATAGGACAAGTGTTGAGCCAACCAACTTCAAGAGGGTAGTACCTAAACTTCATGCTGGCCTAAACTCTAAGGGCTGTCTGGTGTGACTTGTGTGCCTTTACCATGTTTTCCTTTTGTGAATACTTGTGGTGTGAATTTATCATAACATCATAACATCATAATTTATCATGTGCATCTACTAACCATTTCAAGGGTTCGGATCTTCATCTTTGTTCTTGTTTTGTAGGACATGGAGTCTCTCCGCAGAAAAACAATACAGGTCAACCTTGTAAGGATCCCTCCTCAGCTCAAGGAGCTTACATCCAGGATACCCGAGAACTCTCTCTTCAGTGAAAAACATGGTAGACTCATCAGCTTGGTCAACACCAACATTGAAGAAGATATGATAAAAGTTCTCTTCCAGTTCTTTGACCCCCTGCACCACTGTTTTACTTTCCCGAATTATCAATTGGTGCCTACTTTGGAAGAATTTTCTCAACTTCTGAAAATTCCTATTCTTAGTCAACTACCCTACAACAGTACGGAAAAGGAACCAAAACTTGAAGATGTTGCTCAAGCGTTACGTCTGCAACCATCTGACATCAAGGGGCATTGGGAAATCAGAAGTGGTATCAAGGGATTCTTGGCAAAATTCCTGTTTGAGAAGGCACAAGAATGTTGGAATTCTCTCGACCTACAAGCCTTTGAAGAGATTGTGGCACTCCTTGTCTATGGGTTGGTGTTGTTCCCAAATCCGGATCAACTTATAGATATAAATGCTGTCAAGATTTTTATGTCCAGGAATCCCATACCTACATTGCTTGGGGACATCCTCCACTCATTTTACACTCGAACAATGAGAAAAAGAGGTGTTCTCATGTGCTGTACTCCTCTCCTGGCAAGGTGGTTTATTTCGCACCTTCCACAATCAGTTTTGAAGAACGAGCGGGGTTTAAGGTGGTCACAACGATTGATGACTCTTACACATTCTGATATACATTGGTGTTCTCGGTCCAGAGAAAGTGTCACTATCATTGATCATTGCGGAGAATTTCCTAATGTTCCTTTACTTGGAATTAGAGGAGGCATTACTTACAACCCCTGTCTGGCTTTGAGGCAATTTAGATATGCTCGGAGGGATGGCCCTCATGACATGCTGATTCCTGACATAGTTTTTGACTTCGACAACGATGCGCAAGGACTTCGACAAAGGTTCATCAGAGCTTGGAGAATGCCTAACAAGGTAGATAGTAAGACGCTGGGGCACAAGAGTTCCATCCCCCTTGAGCCTTACCTCAAGTGGGTATGAGCCCGCTCCCAGAAGCTGATGATGCCATATCCTCACATTCTCCCCGTGATCAAAGAGCCAGTTATGGAAGGAGAGGTCCCATACACCATCCTACATCCTGACATGCCAACATCATGGGAAGAAATGCAAAAGAGCTGGATCCAACTCAAGGAAGAGCGGAATTCTCTTGAAGCCAGTTTACATGCCAGTGAGAAGAAGGTCTTGGAGCTCACCCGCCTACTTCACGAGGAAAAGACCCTCAACACTTACATCGCTCCAAAGAGGATGCGCAGTGTCTTTTAGCATTAAGTATTTTGTAATATTTCGCCCATGAGGCACTGATGTACTAAACAACTTATTTCTTAATATGACATGTGTTCCTTTTTTTGTTTACAACGAATTTGAATTTTCGAACCCTTGAATGCATTGCATAAATAGCATACCATGCATCATATGCATAACAGGTACACTTTTTACAGGTCACTTATCTTCTTCGCTGTTTATTTCAGCAATCATCATGTCTTCTGAACCTACCACTGAACAAGCTATCAAGGCCCTCCAGGCCCAGAATGCCCAGTTCCAAGAGTTGGTTATGAGCCTAGCCCAGGGTCAACAGGAGTTGAAGACTCTGATTCTGAAGAAGAAGAAGAAGAAGAAGAGGACCGTCTTGTTCAACACTGGACGCAGATTTGGGAATGGACTACAAAATGAGGTTGATCTGACTACTTCCTATGTAGGGAAAGACAATACCTAAGAGAGAAGGGTTCCTAGTCCCGTGGTCTCTGACAACGAGACGGATTATAATGATGAACAGTACCCTCCTGCTGAGGACAAGTACAAACAGCTGGAGGACCGCATGAGCGCCATGGAGATTCAAAATGTGCCCGGATTGGACTTTGGAGATCTAGGCTTATCCTCTGGGGTGGTGATTCCCCATAAGTTCAAGGCACCTTCTTTTTCCAAATACGACGGAGCTTCCTGTCCTAAGCTGCACCTCCGGTCGTATGTAAGGAAGATCCAACCTTATACAGCTGACAAGAATTTGTGGATCCATTTCTTCCAGGATAGTCTTTCAGGGACTCAACTCGAATGGTTCTATCAGCTGGATGGAGCCAGCATTCGTAACTGGGAGGATTTGGCTACTGCGTTCTATAAGCAGTATCAGTATAATTCCGACCTCGCTCTTACGCGTACCCAACTCCAGGGTATGTCACTAGGGATGGGTGAAGGATTTAAGGAATATGCCCAAAAGTGGAGAGACCTGGCTGGAAGGGTGCAGCCACCTCTAACTGACCATGAACTTGTGGATATGTTCTTGGGGACCCTGTCTGGTCCGTTCTTCAACCATTTGATTGGAAATTCTTCTGATGGATTTACATACCTGATCTTGACTGGTGAGAGAATAGAAGCTGGTATCAAGTCTGGGAAGATACAAAAAGGTGCCTCCTCGAGTACTGAAAAGAAGCCCTTCAAGAAAGAATCTAGTGCTGTCTATGGTTCAAGGAGACAGAATAAACCAGAACGCCGCCAAGCTGTCAACGCGGTGGTAATTTCAAAACCTGCTGCTGCTCCTCAGCATCATAACCAACAAAGGGGTGAAAGACCCAGAAGGCAATTTACTCGTCTTAGTATGACCCTGTCTCAGATACTGCCGCAGTTACTGACAACCAATCTGGTGACTATAAAAGAAGCTCCGAAGGTGGTAAACACCACATCCCCAAGGTACAATCCTAACGCCCGCTACGCTTATCACTCTGATAGCCCAGGGAATCCTACGGATGATTGTTGGGCTCTGAAGAATAAGGTTCAGGACCTAATTGATGCTAAAGAGATAGAGTTCGAGGCGACCGGAAGGCCCAATGTTGTGACTACTCCCATGCCCAAGCATGGAGTGAATGCTGTAGAGGAAGACCTGTATATAGCCTCTGTGGATGATATTGTTACTCCGCTGTTGACCGTCAAGAGGAACCTGTTTCTAGCCGGTTTATTTTCGGGATGTAGTAAAGGTTGCCATCTATGTTCTGTTTCACCTGCTGGTTGTCCTTCTTTGAAGTCAGGTATCCAAAACCTGATGGATAATAAAGAGATTTTGTTCGAGAAGGTTGTTGTTCCTGCTACCCCTACTGAAGAAGTTTCCATTGTTACTATTTTCAACAATTCTCCCAAGGCCCCCACAAGGAAGCTTGTCAAAATTATGCCTGTTCAGAAGATTGCTCCCATAATCATCACTGTTCCGGGACCCATCCCTTATACATCTGACAAAGCTGTCCCGTGGCACTATAGGGAAGATGTTTATGTGCTTGGAGTTAAACAAGAGTTTGATACTAGTACCGGCGTCAGCAACATCACCAAGCCTGCCAAAGTCACCCGCAGCGGTAGGCTTTTCTCACCAGATATTGCGCCACCAACCATCCAGAAACCTATTGTCATCACACCTGCAAGTGTGCCTGCTTCCCTCCCTGACCAAGTTCCTATTTCTACCCCTGTTGCCGAGTCATCTGACGCTCGGGGCAAAGGGATCACTACTGATATGCCTGCCCAGGCGGAGGCACCGAAGACCACCACTGTTGAAGCTTCCAAACAGGAGATGGAAGAGATTCTTAAGATTATCAAGAAGAGTGATTTTAATGTAGTTGAGCAGCTGGGGCACACCCCATCCAAAATTTCTATGCTATCACTATTGTTATGTTCAGAGGCCCATGCCAAGGCCCTGATTACCTTCCTGAAGACAGCCCACGTGCCACAAGAGACATCAGCTGATCAATTTACCGATTGTGTGGCCAACTTAACTGCTGATAATGGTTTGGGTTTCTCCGACGCTGATCTGACCGCTAAAGGGAAGAACCATAACGATGCCCTGCATGTCTCCATTGAATGCAGGGGCACTACTCTTGCACATGTGTTGGTTGACACTGGGTCCTCATTGAACGTCTTGCCCAAGAAAGCTCTAGACAGGTTGGACTGCGAGGGGTTGGAACTAAAGCCAAGTAACATTGTTGTCCATGCCTTTGACGGGTCCAAAAGAATGGTGCACAGCGAAGTCGATATTCCAATCAGAGTTGGTTCGCAGGTCTTTGATTCAACATTCTATGTGATGGACATTCGGCCGTCCTATTCTTGTTTGCTGGGTCGTCCATGGATCCACAAGGCTGAAGTTGTGACCTCCACACTACATCAGAAGCTGAAATACCCGGTCAGAGGGAAAATTGTGACAGTTCAGAGGGAGGAAGAATACATGGTCAGCCACCTCAATTCGTTCCGGTACATAGAGATGGATGGGGAATTTACCGAGACTCTGTTTCAACACTTCGAAGAGGTTCCTCAGACGCTGGCATCAGCAGAAACTGTGATTGAAGATTTTCCTTTGAAGATGGCTTCCTTAAAGGATGCCCGGGATGTGGTTGAGAAGGGTGAGTGTGCAAACTGGGGCCGACTTCCGGATTTCACTCAGAAGACTGACAAGTTTGGTTTGGGTTTCACTGTAGAAGCTCAAAGGGCTGTTTGTAGTGCAAGGACTGGAAGACCTCCTGTGTTCATCAGCAACTCGGGAGTAAATGCCATTGAAGGTGACGTGGAGGAATCTGAATTCGACAGCTGGATCTACCCTACGACCAACGGTGGACCAAACAACTGGACAGCGAAAGACTTCGTCCCTATTACTTTTGTGACTCAGTAATGAACTCCTTTGTTTTGAATTTGTAACAAACAATATTGTGAAACTTTATGGCCCGGTGTCTTACCCGGGACACCGTGGCTTCATTTGTGAGGGCTTTTGTGTGTCATTTTCATATATCATTAATAAAAGCATTGGACGTTTTTTGCATTTCAAATTTTGCGCTCCTCGTCTTTCTTTATTATATATTGCAAAACAGCTATATTTACACACACTCACATATACAGGTCCCAATCCACTCTGGATCTCACTGGTAACGACTCTGCTACTGCCAGTTATGACTTCGAAAATCCGATCAACTTAGCCGAAGACGAAGGTGAAGATGATTGCGAAGTGCCTGGTGAGCTTGCAAGATTGCTGCTCCAGGAAGAGAGGGCCATTCAGCCTCATGAAGAGCCAGTGGAAATGGTAAATCTGGGTACTGAGACAGACAGAAAGGAAGTCAAGATTGGTGCCAATCTGGAATCTAGTGTGAAACAACGGTTGATTCAGATGCTGCATGACTACATGGAAATCTTTGCCTGGTCTTACGAACATATGCCTGGGTTGGATACCGACATTGTGGTTCATCACCTGCCTACCAAGGAAGAATGCCCTCCGGTAAAACAGAAGGTCCGCCGTATGCGTCCAAAGATGTCCGAGAAAATCAAAGCTGAGGTTATTAAACAATTTGACGTCGGTTTTCTAGTAGTAACTTCTTACCCTCAGTGGGTTGCCAATGTTGTTCCAGTGCCGAAGAAGGATGGTAAGGTCCGAATGTGTGTCGATTACAGGGATTTGAACAGGGCAAGCCCTAAGGATGACTTCCCTCTGCCTCACATCGACGTTCTGGTTGACAACACTGCTCAGCATAAGGTATTCTCCTTCATGGACGGTTTCTCCGGTTACAATCAAATCAAGATGGCTCCTGAAGACATGGAGAAGACAACTTTTGTTACTCAGTGGGGCACCTTCTGCTACAAGGTCATGCCTTTTGGGTTGAAAAATGCTGGGGCAACTTACCAACGTGCCATGGTTGCTTTGTTTCATGACATGATCCATCATGAGATTGAAGTATACGTTGATGATATGATTGCAAGGTCCCAAATGGAGGAGGAATACCTTGACCATCTACATAAGTTGTTTGACCGGTTGAAGTTGTACAAGCTGAGGTTGAACCCGAACAAGTGCACCTTCGGGGTGAGATCGGGAAAACTGCTGGGCTTCGTCGTGAGTGACAAAGGTATTCAAGTGGACCCTGCCAAAGTGAAAGTCATACAAGAGATGCCAGTTCCCAAGACTGAGAAAGAAGTTAGAGGCTTTCTAGGACGGTTGAACTAGATTGCCCGATTCATCTCGCACCTAACTGCTACTTGTGAGCCAATCTTCAAGCTACTGAAGAAAGATCAAGTAGTACGTTGGAACGATGAATGTCAGGCCACTTTCGAGAGAATCAAAGAGTATCTCCAAGAGCCACCCATTCTTATGCCACCGGTTGAAGGGAGACCTCTAATCTTATACCTGACAGTACTGGATAACTTAATGGGATGTGTGCTGGAACAGCATGACGAGTCTGGCCGAAAAGAGCACGCTATTTATTACCTTAGTAAAAAGTTTACCGACTGTGAGACCCGATACTCACTGCTCGAGAAAACTTGCTGCGCTTTGGTATGGGCCGCTCACCGGCTGAGACAGTATATGTTGACTCACACTACCCTGTTGATTTCAAAGATGGATCCAATCAAGTATATCTTCGAAAAGCCCGCCTTGTCCGAAAGAATATCAAGATGGAAGATGATCTTGACTGAATATGACATCCAGTACACGACTCAAAAAGCAATCAAGGGAAGTGTGTTTGCAGACCATTTGGCACATAAGGCAGTAGATGACTACCAATCTATGAACTTTGAATTTCCAGACGAGAATATCATGGTAGTGACTGATTGTGAAATACCTGGACCGGATGAAGGACCTGAGGAAGGATCCCGATGGTCTATGCACTTTGACGGAGCCTCAAACGCTTTGGGTAACGGTATTGGCTCTGTGATCATATCTCCTAAAGGCTCTCATACTCCACTTACCGCCCGACTATGTTTCAACTGCACCAACAACATGGAGGAGTATGAAGCATGCATCATGGGTCTTCGAGCTGCAATTGACCTAAGGATCAAGTTTCTGAGTGTCTTCGGAGATTCCGCTCTCGTGATCAGTCAGATCAAAGGCGAGTGGGATACGAAACACCCAAATCTCATTCCTTACAAGGAGTATGTATTGACATTGATTCCCCATTTCGAGGAGATAACCTTTGAACACTTCCCAAGAGAGGAGAATCATTTGGCAGACGTGCTGGCTACGATGTCTTCTATGTTCAAAGTCAAATGGGACAACGAGGCTCCCCGGATCATTATTTGTAAATTGGATGAACCTGCACATTGCTGTGATCTTGAGACCGAAGAGGTAATAGAAAAGCCTTGGTATCATGAAGTGAAGAGGTACATTGAAGCTCAAGAATACCCCGAGGGTGCATCTGTTAATGACAAGAAGTTTCTGAGAAGGTTCGCGGCAAAGTTCTTCCTCAGCAATGGCATTCTTTACAAACGAAACCATGATTCAACCTTACTGCGTTGTGTGGATAAGACTGAAGCAGAAAGGATCATGGCAGAGTTGCATGAAGGTACCTTCTGAACGCATTCCAGTGGACATACCATGGCAAAGAAAATCCTTCGGGCAGGATATTACTGGTCCATAATGGAAGCCGACTGTTATCAGCATTCTCGGACATGTTACAAATGCCAGATCTATGCTGATAAGGTGCACATTCCTCCAGTTCCTTTGGACGTCTTGATAGCACCTTGGCCTTTTGCAATGTGGGGCATTGATATGATCGGCGAGATCAGACCTACGGCATCCAACGGGCATCGCTTCATCCTGGTAGCAATTGATTACTTTACGAAGTGGGTTGAAACAGCTTCCTTTGCCACTGTAACCAAGAACATCGTGGCTCGGTTCATTCGGCACAACCTGATCTATCGATACGGTGTACCAGAGAGGATCATTACGGATAATGGTACCAATCTTAACAACAAGATGATCACTGAGCTCTGCGAGCAGTTCAAGATACAGCACCACAACTCTTCTCCTTATCGGCCGAAGATGAATGGGGCTGTAGAAGCGGCTAATAAGAACATTAAGAAGATTGTGTAGAAGATGACAGTGACCTACAAAGATTGGCACGAGATGTTACCATTTGCTCTTCATGGGTACCGTACCTCAGCGCGGACGTCAACAAGGGCAACACCCTATTCCTTGGTATACGACATGGAGGCAGTCTTGCCGATTGAAGTTCAGATACCCTCTCTCTGAATCATGAAGGATGCATGTTTGAGCGAAGATAACTGGATCCAGACTCGGCTCGATCAACTAAACCTAATTGACAAAAAGAGACTCACTGCTATTTGTCATGGTCAGACGTACCAAAAACGGATGATCAAGGAATTTAACAAGAAAGTCAGACGACAAGAGTATCAAGTTGGGGACCTGGTAATCAAGCGCATCATTCTACCTCAAGGTGATCCCATGGGCAAATGGACCCCTACGTACGAAGGGCCATTTGTGGTTAAGAATATCTTCTCAAGAGGAGCTATGATTATAACCACCATGGATGGTGGCGACCTTCCTCACCCCACCAATGCAGACATAGTATAAAGATACTACGCATGATGAAAGACCCGCTAGGTCGACTGGCCTAGGCAAAAATAAGGGCTTCCCGGCGAACCAAAAGTGTTCGAGCAAAAATAAGGGATGAAAATAATAAAAAAATCTGTACACCCGGCAAGTCGAAAACCTGAAAAGGCGGCTTGGGCAAAAATGGGTATCCCGGTGGACTGAAAACCCGAAAGGGCAGTCCAGGCAAAAGTTAAGGATAAGCGTAATACTATGTCTCACTGGATCACCCTGCATCCAGACTACGGTATCGACTATCAGGATCGGACGGCACCAATCAATCAGCTTCATCTCCAACTAAGCAGCAAAGTGATGAGACGCTTGAAGACATAAAGGCGATAACAGAGTTGGAACCCAGTGGGATTTTTTTCACATAGCTGTTTTCCTTTTCACAAATTGTATAAACTCTATTTTGTTCGGCGGCGTTCTCTTACTAGGACGTCAGCCTCTTGTACACAAAACGCCTATTTACAGGCAAATTTCAAAATCAATACAAGTTCATTTTCAGACAAATCGCCAATTGTTTTTCCTTTATCTGTTTTGCTTTGCAAAGAACGTCCAATGTTCATTTTTTGATATATGCATTTGACATTAATTGCTGATCACAAATATTTGCATGCGAAACAAAGGACTAATTACAGGTGATATCAGAAACAGGGGCAATAAGAATTGTCTAAGCGATCTAGTTGCTCTGTCCACCAAGGTATATATTCAGCTGAAGAATATGGCTAAGATACTTTCACTCCCCGCAGAGTAAGACAAGATTCAACAATACTCTCCCCAAACAGAGTTGGTCTCCCATCAGCCCTAAAAAGGCACATTATCCCCAGCAAGTCAGCGATACTCTCCCCCGAGCAGAGTTAGTCTACCATCAGTCCTGGAAAGTTGGGTATCCCCAGAAGATCTTAATATTCCCCAGCGGAGTATACAGATATACCCTAGCAGAGTATACATATATTCCTCAGCAAGCATCCCCGACAGTCTTAATATTCCTCGACAGAAGTATAAGATTGTTCCCCGTCGGAATACAAGATATCCCCAGTGGAGCCATTTCCTTAAAAGTTTCCCCAGGAGAGTTGAATCATCTCCCCAGTAGATTCTGGAAGCTTGTTCTCTGCAGAGTACAAAAATCTCTCCCCATCCATATTCAGGAAGTTCTCCCCCACCAGAGTCTAACTGGGTTATCCTCAACAAATTGCAACGAAAAGACGTCCTCAATGAAGTTCTTTCTATCCCCCAGCGGAGTTCATCATCAAAATCCCAACAAAGCTTATCAACAGAATCCCCAATGGAGTTATCATTAAAATATCAGCGAAGCATCTCTTCCCACAGAGTAATTCCCTGCAGAGTAATCTCTTCACCAGGTTTATTCCCCAACGGAGTCATCTTCTTCTACCGGTTTATTCTTGTAATCATCTTCGTTCATCATCCCCAGCGGAAACGAAGAACTCTACTCTTCAACATCAGCCCAGGATTTAGCAAGCTCCCGACATTCATCAAGGATTTATTTTCCCAGACGAAAATACATTCATAAACATATCACATCTCATACCTCCTATTTACATACATGATAAAGTGCATACGACACGATCTCATTTATTTTTGAGAAAATCATGACATCATGCATTTCATACATCATGACATTGCATACAACTAATGTTTTGCCTTTTCAGGAAAAGGTCAATCCAAAGATGATTACCATCAACCTTTGAAGTTCCAGATCAATACCTGTAACTAGCCAGGAAATATCTGTGGACGACTGATTGTAGATCTATACCTGTAACTAGCCAGGAAAGTATCTACATGAAGAGATTGAAGATCAATACCTGAAACCAGACAGGAAACCATCTTTCTTTCTCAAATCAGAGATTAATACCTGTAACCAGCCAGGAAAGCTATCTCGACCAACTTTCTTAAGTTCCGGATCAACACCTGTAACTAGCCAGGAAATATCTGTGGACGGCTGATTATAGGTTAACACCTGAAACCAGACAGGAAAACCACCTATATGAACTGATTGTAGATCCATACCTGAAACCAGACAGGAAAGCTATCTACACGAAGAGATTGAAGAGTAATACCTGAAACCAGACAGGAAAACTATCTTTCTTTCTCAGGTCAGAGATTAATACCTGAAACCAGACAGGAAAATTATCTCCTTGACCCACCTCTCTTAAGTTCCAGATCAACACCTGTAACTAGCCAGGAAATATCTGTGGACGACGGATTATAGATTAATACCTGAAACCAGACAGGACAACTATCTACTTGACCATAATGAAGCAACCCTACACCGGTTCCTTCTCTTTCAGATGTAGTTTTACACGGACTCATCATCAGGCAACCCTATATAGGTTCCTTCTTTCAACCTACCAAGTCACAATTCAACAAACAGTTCCAGATGGCATCTATAAGCCCATCCCCGACAAGATTCTGTTACATCTCCATATGGCATCTATAAGCCCATCCTCCTATCCATCATCTCTCCAAATGGCATCTGCAAGCCCATTCCTGACATCACATCGCTGATCCTACACCATGCGAGTGCAAATTTTCGGGCACTTTAGTATTCAATCATCTTCTACCTTCGGATCACGAAAGGCACGCAAGCCAATCTACATCCTCAGGTTTAAGAAGATTGAACAGGGGAAACGGTTGTACCCCAAAATTTTCCCTCCCATATCCTTCCAGATTTTTCAAGAATAATCCTCAAACTATTCAAGAGTGCTCAAGAGGTAGACAGTCAAACCACCTCCTAAGACAACTGAAATTAGGGTTTTGGTTCTCTCAAGGAATTTGGGGTTCTCAATGGTTCAATCAAGTCTCATAGGCCCATATATATTCTCAAGCACCTACATGCCAAGTTTCAAGACTCACAGTGCCAATTTGCACAGTCAAAAGCCTCATTTAACCTACAGTCAACTGCAAGGGCAAAATGGTCATTTAACAGTCAAAAGTCAGAATTTTTGGTCAACATCTTATTTTGAGTCCACAATCATCATTTGATCAATTCTTGATCGTGATTCCACAAGGATAGCTCAAAAATCATCAAGATGCAAAAAGTTACTATTTTTGGACAGGAGAAAAGTCAACTGTATCTTGACCAGGGCATAACTTTTTCATGGTTCATCAGAAAAATCCCATCCAATGCTCATTTTGAAGGGGATGACATTTCCTACAATCCATCTTCACACTCCAAGTCCTAGAAATGCTCTCATAAAAAGTTATCAATTTTTACATTATAGGTCAAATTCAAAAGTCAACAAAAATGTACTTTAAGTCAAAGGCCATAAATTGAGATTGGTAAATCCAAATGACATGGGACCAAAGGAATTGGTTAGAGGACTTCAAGTACTTTCCAAAATGTCCAAGAACATGTTCATATGATCAAAATTGAGCAAGATATGCACTGGAGAAGTTGGGAAATTTTTAGGAATTTGCAAAAGTCAACTTTGCTCAAAACACCTTATTTTTGCTAATGGGCCTCAAATCTCTTCTTGAAACTTCATCCATGGCCTATGCACGACCCATCAAGCTTAATTGAATTTATTTTCTTATTTTCTATTAATTAATTGGATTTATAATCAATATTAATTCATTTAATTAATTTAAATTGTAGGAAAATACAAAGATTTGGTTTTTCAATCTTTTTGTGAAGCAAATATGACTTAAAAAGGCTGGAAATTTCGTGCACCAAGTCAAAGATACATAATCTCCAAATTTGGCAACTTTTTCCAATCATGAAAATGCAAAAAGATTTGATTTTCAATCAAATATTCAATCATCAATTCAATGGATTTTGGCTCAAGATTGTGACCTAATTTCATTCCTCTATATATGTACAAGCTAACCCTAATGCCATACACGTGAGAAAGCTGCAGACAAAGGCCATAGCATATTGAAAAATTCCAAGAAAAACTCAAAACTGATTTCTATATTCCAGGGCGATTCAAAGCTTTTTGTTGATTCTAACATCTTGCAGGAGTTCCCAGGAGTGTGTGGCAATCAAATTCAAGCCTTGAAGCTCAAAGAATCGTCCTAAATAGAACCACGGTTTGAAGCTTTTTTTTCAAAATCGTATTGTCCAATTCATGAGCATTTAACATGATTTCTTGATTGTTTTGTATTGCTAGTAATCATATGAAGCTGATGGTATAACTGAATTGGATTAAAACGCCATAAATCAAAAGTTGCCATGGACGATTTCTAGGGTTCCTGAACTTTGAATTTGGGGATTCCTAAACCAGGAAAAATTGAGACCACTGAGGCACATGGTTGAATTCGTTAGGACAAGACGAAACCAAAGGAACCCTCGCGAAATATTTATGTGTACCATAGCTCTAATCGCTATTTTTCGTGCAAGCATGTTGTGAGGGTTAAAAACCTCCGCTATTTGATTTTGTTTTTACAGGTACAACGAAGAAGATGAGTACGTGTTAGTACGTGGTTGGCTGGTTTAAAATACGCGCGTGTTTTGTTTTTTACAGCATATGGATTAATTATTTAATATAATGATTACTTGCTATTCTGATAATGAATAAAGCGTGATGGTGAGGTGGTTAAGGCATGGGCATGTGAACATTGGGACCTGGGTTCGAATCCCAGGTCCCCCAAAATATTTGTTTCTATTTTTCTTCATGTAATCATATGCAGGGTTCAAGAGGAAGTCCATCATACACCTCCAGTTATCAGCGCGCCAGGTGGCCTCCAACTCAGATCCCATGGCCCAGGTTGAAAGACTAGCATACTCCTGGGTCAACACACGCGTAGACAATCTCAATGGTCAAACAGGCTTGCAGCTTAATGGGCCACAATTTCCAAACGTACCTCCTCCGGGGCCTAACACCCCCCTGGGTTTTATTTCTTTTTTTCTTCTTTTATATTTCATATTTAATTGTTTTTACTATTAATTATTATTATTATTATTTAATTAACCCAAATTAACTTTTTCATAATAAAATCAGAAAACTAAAAATGTAATTTTTTTATTTATTATTTATTAAAATTAATTTCACCTTTAATTAGTTATTTTGTAAATAAATACTAACAAATTAATTTAGTTTAATTAGGGTTAATTTTAACTTTTTCTCAATAATTTAAAATAAACTAGAATTAGGGTTTTTACTAACTTTTGACTGTTTTTTTTTATTTCCTAAAAAAACATAAAAAACTCAAAAATATTTCCTTTTTATTAATTAATTAATTAGGTTTAATTTAATTAAATGGAAAAAGGACAAAAACTTCTTTCTTTCTCAAAAAGGGTCAAAACCCTAAGGACTTCTCCGATTCAATTTTCTCTCGCGCGTATGCTTGTTTTATTAATTTTTGATCTATTATTATGTAATTGCTCCGAGGATGTAATAGCGTTAATTAGGACTTTTTATCACTTTCTTTATTTTTTCGCATTTACTTTTCAAGGGTTGCTTTTGGCGATGTAAATACCCGACGCCTTGTAATAACGTAGCTTTACTTTCCGCAATTTACTTTACGCAACTATTAACTGCTAGATGTATGTTAACTAGGCTATGCATGAAAAGACTTGTATGAAATTAAAATCAACCCGTAGCTCACCATAACCTGTGCAAAGATAATTTAACGGAATCCTGACACACTCGCACATGCCACTCCTAGGGTACGCCTCACTTGGTTGCCTCGACGTGGTCATTGAGTATAGGGTGTTTTAGAGGTCGCCCTCTTGTCTAAAGATCCAAGTTGCCTCGAAACGGTTGCCTCGGATAAAAAGGATCTAGGACATTAGGGTTACCGCTAAGGCGTCCTACTATTGCTTTAGTGATCACATGTCCATATAATCGAATTGACCCGAAACTCCAACGACGGTGCTACCTACTTCTCAATAGTGGGATAGTACTGTCTAAAGGACATTTACACAGCTTAATTTCTTTTGAGTAGGTGGAGGTTCTCAGGTACTTTCTCTTTCAAAAAAAACAAAAATACTTTTCGCACTTACACTTTTCTGACAAAAGTTTTCAAACAAACACTTCATACACTCTTGAGGACAGATACAAGAGTTAAATCGAAGTTTTCAAACAAAACTCTTTTCAAAACCCACAAACACAAGAAAAGCAAAACATTTTTGAAAACATAGTGAGCAAGTACCTAAGTCCCCGTGGATAACCACGGATAGAAAGGGTGCTAACACCTTCCCTTTCTATAATCTACCTCCCGAACTGAGAAACATCTCGAAAAGGAATTTTGCTGTGCTTTTGTCCTTTCCTTGTTGGAGAACATAAAAGACGGTGGCGACTCTTGCTTACCGCGACATTTCGCGAACCAGCATTAAAAAACAGTCAGTTCTATTTCCACCGATCACAACTATGTGTAACAATTCCATGGGGTTCCCATTCAGCTATTAGCCTTCACAACTCTGAGTATCTTGTCTATTCGCTGCTTCGTCCGTGGATGATTGGATTGATCAGAAGCTTGGAGCGTGGTCGTGAAGAGATTGTCCTTAAAGTGATCCGACGAGACATAGTCATACGCTTTAACTCCCTAACTTTTGCCTGGACCGCCCTTTCGGGTTTTCGGTCCACCGGGAAACCCTTTTTTTGCCCAAGTCTCCCTTTCGGGTTTTCAACTTGCCGGGTGTACATATTTTTTTGTTTATCCCTAATTTTTTCCTGAACCGCCCTTTCGGGTTTTCGATTCACCGGGATGCCCATTTTTTCCCAAGTCTCCCTTTAGGGTTTTCAACTTGTCGGGTTGTTTTATGCGTAATATCTTTTGACTATGTCTGCGTTCGCAGGGTGCGGCAAGTTGTCGTCGTCCATGGTGGTCAGAATCATTGCCCCACCAGAAAAGATGTTCTTGATCATAAATGGTCCTTCGTAAGTAGGAGTCCACTTTCCCCTGGGATCAATTTGCGGCAAGATGATCCGCTTGATTACAAGATCTCCGACTTGATACACCTGACGCCTGACTTTCTTGTTGAAAGCCTTGATCATCCGTTTCTGAATCCAATTGTCTTCACTCAAACCAGTATCCTTCATAATCCTCAAGGAAGGAATCTGAACTTCCATAGGTAGAACAACTTCCATGCCATATACCAAAGAAAAGGGGGTTGCCCCAGTTGAAGTACGCGCCATGGTACGATATCCGTGCAGAGCAAACGGTAACATCTCATGCCAGTCCTTGTAGGTGACTGTCATCTTTTGAATGATCTTCTTGATACTTTTGTTCGCGGCCTCAACAACACCGTTCATCTTTGGCCGATAGGGAGATGAATTGTGATGTTGAATCTTGAACTGCTCGCACAGAGCGGTGATCACAGTGTTGTTCCAATTTGTACTGTTGTTCGTGATGATCCTGTCGGGAATACCATACCGGCATATGAGATTCTGCTTGATGAAGCGGTAACCACATTCTTTGTAACGGAGGCGTAGGAAGCTGCTTCAACCCATTTGGTGAAGTAATCAATAGCCACCAGAATGAAGCGATGTCCATTGGATGATGTAGGCTTGATCTCTCCAATCATGTCGATTCCCCATATTGCGAATGGTCAAGGGGCTGTTAGAACGTTGATAGGAACATGAGGAATATGTACCTTGTCAGCATAAACTTGGCATTTGTGACAAGTACGAGCGTATTGATGATAGCCAGCTTCCATGGTAGACCAGTAGTAGCCTGTCCTTATAATCTTCTTAGCCATCATATGTCCACTTAAGTGGGTGCCACTATGTATTTAGGTCATGATCAACTCTGCTTCAGCTTTGTCCACACAACGAAGTAGAACACAATCATGGTTGCGCTTGTATAGGATACCATTGCTCAGGAAGAATTTGGCAGCAAATCTCCTTAAGAACTTTTTGTCGTTGACTGAAGCTCTTTCAGGGTATTCTCGAGTCTGGAGATACCTTTTGATTTCATGAAACCAGGGTTGTTCCACTACTTCTTTGGTATTAATCTCATGACAGTGTGCAGGTTCGTCCATTCTCTCAATGGTGATTTGGGGAGCCTCATTATCCCAGTTGAGTTTAAACATGGAAGACATTGTAGCCAGAGCATCCGCTAGCTGATTTTCTTCTCGCGGGAAGTGCTCAAAGGTAATCTGCTCGAAATGAGGCAATAATGTCAGGACATGTTCTTTGTATGGGATAAGATTAGGATGTCTAGTGTCCCACTCTCCTTTGATTTGACTGATAACCAAAGATGAGTCCCCAAATACGACCAAAGATTTGATTCCCAGGTCAATTTCAGCCTTGAGACCAAAGATGCAAGCTTCATATTCAGCCATGTTATTGGTGCAACTGAAGCAAAGTCGGGCCGTGAAGGGTGTATGGCAACCTTCCAGAGAAATAAGTATTGCACTGATACCGTTGCCAAGTGCATTTGAAGCACCATCAAAGTACAGGATCCATCGGGATCCTTGTTCAGGTCCGTCATACGGTCTGTTACCTTCAATGTTGTCCAATGTCATGATGTCCTCGTCAGGGAAGTCAAATATCATAGATTGGTAATCTTCGACGGCTTGATGAGCTAGATGGTCAGCTAGTACACTCCACTTTATAACTTTTTGGGTAGTATACTGGATATCATAGTCAGTCAGGATCATTTGCCATCTAGCGATTCTTCCAGATAAAGAAGGCTTCTCGAAGATATACTTAATCAGATCCATTTTAGAAATCAGCAAGGTGGTATGTGTCAACATATACTGCCTTAGCCGGCGAGCAGCCTATACCAAAGCGCAGCAAGTTTTCTCGAGCAGTGAGTAGCGAGTCTCAGAGTCGGTAAAATTTTTGCTAAGGTAATAAATGGCATGCCCTTTTCGGCCAGACTCGTCATGTTGGCCCAATACGCACCCCATTGAGTTATCCAAAACAGTCAAATACATGATTAACGGCCTTCCTTCGATGGGTGGCATCAAGATAGGAGGTTCTAGCAAATACTCTTTGAACTTATCAAAAGCAACTTGACAATCATTGTTCCACTCAACCACCTGATCTTTCTTCAACAGCTTGAAGATCAGCTCACAGGTAGATGTTAGGTGAGAGATGAACCTTGCAATGTAGTTTAAGCGTCCCAAGAAACCTCTAACCTCCTTTTCAGTGCGGGGGGCAGGCATTTCTTGTATAGCTTTGGCTTTAGCAGGATCAACCTCAATGCCCTTGTTGCTGACGATAAATCCCAAAAGTTTACCAGACCTGACTCCAAAAATGCACTTGCTTGGGTTCAGCCTGAACTTATACTCCTTCAATATGACAAACAGCTTTTGCAGATGGTCAAGGTGTTCTTCTTCTATCTGTGAACGGGCTATCATGTCGTCTACGTAGACTTCAATCTCATGATGTATCATGTCATGAAACAAAGCTACCATAACACGTTGATAGGTTGCCCCGACATTCTTCAGTCTGAATGGAATCACTTTATAGCAGAAGGTACCCCACTGCGTGACAAAAGTAGTCTTCTCCATGTCTTCGGGGGCCATTTTGATCTGGTTGTATCCCGAGAATCCATCCATGAAGGAAAATACCTTGTGTTGAGCTGTGTTGTCAACCAAGATGTCGATGTGTGGTAGGGGAAAATCATCTTTCGGGCTAGCTCTGTTTAGGTCCCTATAGTCCACACACATTCTGACTTTGCCGTCCTTTTTAGGCACAAGCATAATGTTAGCAACCCATTATGGACAGGAAGTAACAGCCAGAAAGCCAACATTGAATTGCTTCATCACCTCATCTTTGATCTTTTCAGACATATCGGGCCTCATTCGGCGGACTTTTTGTTTGATAGGTGGACAGTCTTCTCTTGTAGGGAGATGGTGAACCACAATGTCTGTGTCTAGTCCCGGTATGTCTTCATAGGACCAGGCGAAGATTTCAATATATTCATTCAACAACTGCACTAAACGCTCTTTGACACTTGGTTCCAGGTTGGCACCCACCTTAACCTCTTTCTTGTCTTCCTTTGTTCCCAAGTTGATGGTCTCTAGCAACTCTTCATGGGGCAGAATAGCCCTTTCCTCTTGTTGCAAAAGTCTGGCTAGCTCTCCAGGCACTTCATAGTCTTCATCACCTTCGTACTCGACATAATTGACCAAATCTTCAGAGTTACCGAAGGCTAAAGCAGAATAGTCACCCATGGAATCCGGAGTGGATGGGTACCTGCATTTTTGTGAGTGTGGGTGTGTGTAAGGGATAGCCATCCTTAAACAAAACAAAATGTAAAAGGAAAGAAAATGAACACAACAGTTTATAGATGAAAACGTCCAATGATTCACTTAAAAATGGCATATGATAATGAAGAAATCAAGCCTTTACAAATGGACCTATATGCCCCGGGTAAGGCATAAGGTGAAAATAGTGTACGAATTGTTTAATTATTACAGACCAAAATAGGAAATTGTTCAAAGATAAATTACTGGTTGATAAAAGTGATGGGAATGAAGTCCTTCGCTTCCCAGTTGCTTAATCCTCCTTCGACGGTCGGAAAGATCCAATCTTCAAAGTTGTCTTCTTCATCAACATCCTCTAAGGCATTAATTCCATGGTGAATGATTTTTACGGGTGGTCCTCCAGCCCGGGAGCGACGCAAAGCTTTTTGGCCAGCAGTAGTAAAACCTAATCCAAATTTATCCGTCTTGTGAGGAAAATCAGGCAGTTGCCCCCACACAGTACTGCTTCCTTCTTTGATTACAGCCTCCGCATATTTGAGGGATGCCATCCTAGACACAGGCTTGGAAATGATAGACACATTAGTCATTGTCTTTGCAACTGCGACCTCAGGAGAAACCTCTTCAAAATGTTGGAAAGGCGTTTCTATGAACTCGCCATCCAACTCCACATATCGGAAGGAGTTGAGGTGACTTATCATGTACTCTTCCTCACCGTGCACCATTATAATCTTTCCCTGAACTGGATATTTTAGCATTTGGTGCAGAGAGGAGGTGACTACCCCAACATTGTGGATCCACGGCCTTCCCAACAAGCCAGAATATGAAGGACGGATGTCCATCACATAAAAGGTAGAGTTGAAAATTTCTGTGCCCGCTTTGATTGGGATGTCCACTTCTCCATGAACCATCCTCTTAGAACCGTCGAAGGATCTAACAACGATGTTACTGGGATTTAGAGTCAAACCTTCGCAGTCCAATCTATCCAACGCCTTCTTCGGTAGCACATTCAAAAATGAACCGGTATCCACCAGGACATGGGCAAGTGTGGTTCCCCTACACTCTACTGAGACATGCAGCGCGTCGTTGTGTTTTCTTCCCTTAGGGGTCAAATCAGCATCGGAAAAACCAAGACCATTATCAGTTGTAAGACTAGCCACGCACTCTTGAAACTGGTCAGCATAAGTATCTTGAGGCACATGTGCCATCTTTAGAAATTTGATTAAGGCCTTAGCATGAGCCTCAGTGCAGAGTAGGAGAGCTAGCATGGAGATTTTGGAAGGGGTATGCCCTAGCTGCTCCACGACATCGTAGTCGCTCCTCTTGATTATTTTTAAGATTTCTTCCATCTCTTTCTGGGTGGTCTCGGGGATTACCACAGTCTGAGCCTTCGTCCTGACAGGCGCTTCTAGTATCCCCTTACCTTTGGTAGTAGCATCAGAGGGTCCAATTTCAGGAGCATCTAATTCTTCAATTATCGGGCTTTGCACAGATGGCTTGACTGGTACAAAAACTCTCGAGGGTCCGAAGACTGCTCGTGGAGGAGCAATCTCCGGAGAGAATATCCTTCCGCTGCGAGTTATCTTGCTCATTCCCGAAATATTCCCTATATCAGGGGTTTCATCATCGGGATTCTCTTGGACTGATTCAATCTGCTTGATACCATGGTAGAAGATTTCTCCTCCGTAGTTCCATGGTATCGTTTTGTTAGATTTATACGGGACAGGCCCCGACATGGTGATTTTCAACGGCACAAACTTAGGATCAGGCGTGATCTTAACAGGCCTTTGGCAGGTCTTGGAAATATCGTCGGAGATGGTTATTATTGCAATGTCATTGGTCGGAGTATCAAAGGTAGCAGGAGTAACATGAGTGATATCATCAATAAGAGTCTTTTGAAAGAGGATCTCTTGGGTATCCATCAGGCGTTGGATGCCTGATTTCAACAGTGAGCAGTCAGTTTGTAAGTTTAAACAAAAGTAACAGTGTTTTCCACAACCTAGGAATATCACGACTCTCATAAAATTCACTTTAATCACTGGTAACAGAGTCAAAAGGTCAGCAACATTGGTAACATGAAGGTCTTCTATAACGGCATGAACATTATGATCGTGCTTGGGCATTGGGGAAAAAATCACATTCGACTTTTCGGGAGCATCAAATTCTACCTCCTTGGCGTCTATAAAGTCTTGGATTTTGTTCTTAAGAGCCCAACAGTTGTTGGTATCATGCCCTACACTGTCAGAGTGGTACACACATTTTGCATTGGAGTGATAATAAGGAGAAGAGGTATTGGGGTTCTTCGGCGCTTCTTTCAAATTGGTAAGATTCAGCTTTAACAGATGAGGGAGGACTTGAGCCGGTGTCATGTTGATTCGGGTGAATTGCCGTTGTGGCCTTTCTACCCTTTATTGATTAGCTCTTGGCTGATTGCTTCGAGGTTGATTGGTTGAAGAGTTTTGGATCATCACAGCCCCCACCGTTGGTCGACGCTCTGTTCTTCTTTGATCTTTTTGGGAATAAACAGCAGAAGCTTCTTTCTTAGCTGGGAAGGTCTTTTTAATGGAAGCGGAAGCGGAGGCATCCTTCTGAATTTTACCACTTTTAATGCCAGCCTCGACCCTTTCACCGGTCAGAATTAATTTAGTGAATCCTGCAGAGGAACTCTCGATTAAATGATTGAAGAAAGGGCCAGACAAGGTCCCTAAAAACATGTCAACTAGCTCTCTATCCGACAATGGTGGCTGCAACCTTCCAGCCAATTCCCGCCACTTCTGGGCATACTCCTTAAATCCCTCATTATAAACCATACCCATACTCTGTAGCTGAATACGAGTAGGCGCTAAATCAGTGTTGTATTGGTATTGTCGGTAGAAAGCAACAGCTAAATCTTCCCAGTTATGAACATCCGATCTCTCAAGTTGATAGAACCAGTCCAATTGTGTACCTGACAAGCTATCTTGGAAAAAATGGACCCAAAGATCCTTATCAGATGAGTGAGGTTGGATCTTTCTGACGTAGGATCTCAGATGCATCTTTGGACAGGACAAACCGTCATACTTAGTGAAGGTAGGTACTTTGAACTTGGGAGGAATGACGATCCCAACGACCAACCCTAGTTCTTCGAAATCTAAACCAGGTACCTTTTGCAACTCCATGGATGCCAATCGATCCTCAAGATTTTTATACTTATCATCCGCAGGGGGACATTGTTGTTCGGAGTAATCTTCGTCCTCTTCCTCTTCTTCCTCTTCAGCTTCAGATTCAGAAGGCATTGCAACGCCTTTTCCTTTACCTACCCCCTCGTCAGACGTCGAGGGGAACTCCAGAACTCTCCTAGCCTGATGCTCAAATCTCCTTCCCATAGTGGCTACCCCAATTCTTTTCTTTTTCTTCCTCTCTGGTTCCTTCTCTTTCTCTAATAGTGCTTTGAGATCCTCTTGACCCTTTGTTAAAGTCATGAGGAGTTGCTGGAATTGTTAATTCTGTGCTTGCAGATCCTTAACCGTCTGCTCCAAATCCATCTTGCTGAAATAAACAGTAGAAAGATAAGGAAACCTGGTGTGAAGACCTGTTTATGCATATGATGAATGATATGTTATTCATGTAATGCGTTCAAGGATTCATAATTTCAAATTTTTTGCAAACAAAAAGAACACACGTCATATTAAGAAGAAATTTGTTAATACATAAATACCCCATGGGCAAAATATTACAAAATTATTAATGTAAAAAGACATTGCACATCCTCTTTGGCGCGATGTAAGTGTTGAGAGTTTCCTCTTCAAGAAGTCGGCAGGTAAGCTCCAAAACCTTCTTCTCACTGGCATAGAAGCTGGCTTCAAAAGTATTCCGCTCTTCTTTGAGTTGTATCCAACTCTTTTGTAATTCTTCCAATGATGTTGGCATGTCTGGATGTAGGAGGGTGTATGGAACCTCTCCTTCCATAACAGGCTCTTTGATCACGGGGAGAATGTGAGGGTATGGCATCATAAGACTCTGGGCGCAGGTTCGTACCCACTTGAGGTAAGGCTCAAGAGGGATGGAATTCTTGTGCCCCAGTGTCTTACTATCCACTCTGTTGGGCATCCTCCAAGCTCGGATAAACCTTTGTCGAAGTCCTTGCGCATCGTTGTCAAAGTCAAAAACCAAGTCAGGAATCAGCATATCATGAGGACCATCTCTTCGAGCATATCCAAACTGTCTCAGAGCTAAACAAGGGTTGTAGGTAATACCTCCCCTAATGCCAAGTAATGGGACATTAGGGAATTCTCCACAATGGTCAATGATGATAACATTTTCTCTGGACCGAGAACACCAATGAACATCAGAATGTGTGAGAGTCATCAACCGTTGTGACCACCTTAAACCCTGCTCATCCTTCAGAACTGATTGGGGAAGGTGAGAAATAAACCACCTTTCTAGGAGAGGAGTACAGCACATGAGAACACCTCTTTTCCTCATTGTTCGTGTGTAAAATGAGTGTAGGATGTCCCCAAGCAATGTAGGCACAGGATTCTGAGATATGAAAATCTTGACAGCATTCACATCTATAAACTGATCAGGGTTTGAGAACAAGACCAACCCATAGATGAGGAATGGCACAATCTCTTCGAAATCTTGTAGATCTAGAGAATTCCAGCAGTCTTGTGCCTTCTTAAACAGAAACTTTGCCAAGAAACCCTTGACACCACTTCTGGTTTCCCAATGTCCTTTGATATCAGATGGTTGCAAGTGTAAGGCTTGAGTAACATCTTCAGGCTTTGGTTCTTTTTCCATACCGTTGTAGGGTAGTTGATGAAGAATAGGATCCTCAGGAGTTGAGAAAATTCCTCCAAAGTAGGTACTAGCTGGTAATCAGGAAATGTGAAATAGTGGTGCAGGGGGTCAAAGAACTGGAAGAGAACTTTCACCATGTCTTCTTCAATGTTGGAGTTGACCAAGTTGAGAAGTCTACCATGTCTTTCACTGAAGAGAGAATTCTCTGGAATCTTGGAAGTAAGCTCCTTGAGTTGAGGAGGGATTCTCACAAGGTTGACTTTGATTGTTTTCCTGCAAAGAGATTCCATGACCTACAAAACAGGAACAAAGATGAAGATCCAAACCCTTGAAATGGTTAGTGGATGCATATGATGCTTTATGATGTTCATGATGTATGCACAAGCATATGTACAAACAAATCACATAAGATCATAGTTTCAGGCTTGCATGGGGTTTCATAGGTAAGTATCCTCTTGAAGTTAGTTGGCTCAACCTGTCCAATAAATAGTAATCGGGTTCTAAGGAGCTCAATATCACTGGATTATTTTCTATGTTCATTGTTTTGGTTTAGCCACTTAACTGGCGACCAAAATATTCCAAGAAAACAACCCTTAATGAGTGTAGTATCGAGTATCTACCAACTTCGGACTGCACCAAAGCCGGTCATCTCACTACCCCTAATAAGGCCAAGATGGTCAAGTAAAGTTCTAAGAGTTCATTAGTGCTTCATGACATCACTCAGCGGCCCCGTATTCTCTTTGATTGACTCAAAAGCTATTGGTACTCACAAATATGTCGCACTAATATAGCTATTGCTTCAACCATGTCGGTATACCTCGCACAGTTTCCACAACGTATTGCTATTTACTATGAATGTTTCCCAAATCCGGGTAGAGGATTTCAAGCCCAAACAAGAGAACCAATTGTAAAGCAATCAAAGCAAGCAGGATAATCATGCAAAGGTGATCTAAACCCTAAGGTTACTCCACTTTGAAGTTTCTTCCCCAGCATAGTCGCCAGTTCTATGATACGGTGGGAGAACTGACTTGAGATTTTGCGTTTGTGTTTGCAAATGTTTCGACTTAGCAAGAGTCGCCACCAAATTTTTATTTTATCCTAAGGAAAGGTCAAAAAGCACAGGAAAGACCTTTGAGATGTTTTCTTGGGTTCGGGGAGTAGATTATGAAAAGGGAAGGTGTAAGCACCCTTTTCATCCATGGTTATCAATGGGCTCTTAGTTACTTGTTTATATCACTTGCTTTGCTTTTCAATTGTTTGAAATGGTGCTTTGTGTATGGTTTTGAAAGATGTTTTGAAAAGAGGCCATCGTTGTGGCAACCTGTGTAATGATTCTTGTTTGAATGTATACAAAGGTGTTTTTTGTCTTTTGAAAAGATTTCAATGTTTGAAAGTTTGTTTTGAAATTGTGTTGTGAGGTGTGTTTGAAAATAGCAAGGATGTTTTTGCAAGCTTTTGATCAAGTAACTAAGAGCTATCTACCCTATTTTACTCAAAGATCTTTCTTATGTTTTTAATCCTTTTGACAGTGTTGTTTTACCATTGCATTTGGTGAACAACCTTGTGTTAGGATGTTAAACGGGACAGACGCGGGTCATCGTATAGACCATAATAGCAATTGTTTTAGGTATCTTTGGCAATTTTCTTGAGGGACTCGATCATTTTTATTTAGGCAACCAAGATAGCGTCATCAAGGGACTATGATCTTTTGTTTTGTTTTTGTTTTGCCAAAGTACTCAACATGCATACCATGACCCATTTTTGAAGGCAACAAGTGGATTGTAACCCTAGGGGTGCAAGTGTGCATTGTGTTTGATTTTCATGCATTTTTGTCTTTGATTAGGTCAAACTATTTATTAATTTGGATTTTTGCATACAAACCCTAATTCTCTAATCATGGCATAATTGAAAGCGTAAAAGTGCGAGAATTTAAATTCTAAGCTATTATAACATGATTATGGGGATGGGGGTACAATTTTGAGTGAGGGGATATTTGACAAGAAATTATAAACCCTAATATACTATTACATCCAAATTGAATTTTTTGTGCAAATAAATAAATGGGCAATATTTAATTAAACAAGATAAATAAATATTAAATAAAATGTATTATGCAAAAATAATTTTTATTTGTTCATGTATGCAAAAGTATTTTTTAATGTAAAAAATTATAAAGAAATAAATAAAAGATTAATTTTATTTGTTTTTAGGGTAAAACCCTAATTTCTTTAAATAAATATAATATATTATTTATGTACAAAAATATATTAATATGTGTAAAAAATGAAATATATCTAAAAAAGGTATTTTTTAGTATAAATAATAATAAAAATAAAATGTAATATTTTTATATTTTTATTCTAAGTATTTAATAAAATAAAAGTATATATGTTTATTATGTGTATATTAATCAAATTAAATATGTTCAAAATAAAATAAAATATGTACAAAATAAAAATATATTCAAGAAAATATTTTTAATATAAATAAAAGTAAAGAACAAAAAATAAAAGTATAAATGTAAATATTTTTCAAGTCTTAATAATATAAAAGAATATTTAAATACTTTTAATGTTAGAAAAATTAGAATAAAATGCCAAATAAATTAAAAAAAATTATGAAAATATTTTTTGAGCATTTATTATATTTGGAAATAAAATAACAAAGTCAGAAAAGAAAATAAAAATTCAAAAATGCAAAAATATAAGAAATTGGGCCAGGGGGTGTGAAACTGAAAAGAGGGGTGTTAGAAGCAAAACTGGCCAGGCCCAGCCCAAGCCTTCATCTTCAACCTCCAGCAATTGTCAAACGCGCGCGCCTGGTTCAAACTTGGATATCCTGGAAACGTGATCTTTTGCCAAAACTCACAACATCAAACTTGTAGTGAATTTCAATATGATTCTAACCATATAAAGCATTGATCCTAACTCTCAAAGACCAGAGAGAATTTCTCTGGCCGTAAAATCTGACCTAGTTTTTTCAGCATGTTCATGGATGAAATTCTCCTAGCACACTTAATATAAATGAAAGCTGAGCATATGTATGGCTTCCTAGCATTGAACACTACATTTTTTATTCACAAACCTAAAGCTAAATGTTCCTAAATAGAGAGATAGAAAGTGAAGAAACACCTGTTTCAGTTGGATTCGTGTAGGGCAATGCAGTGCTTCTCAACAAGTTTTGAGGTGTCTGGTAGCTTGCCTGAACTTCACTTGATCTTTTTCAACAGCTAGCTTGCCTGGAAAGTCCTTGAATCAGCCTCTAGAACTCACCTGCATAAGCTTGAAATGAAAATGGTGGTCATTGTAAATGGAGTTACAGTTAGAAATGGAGGTTTGGGATAGCTTGAGTGAGTTGAATGGAAAGTGTTTGAAGCAAAAAGGAGCAAAACGCACGAGCCAAAGGAGCTATGGTACTCAAGTTGCAGCACCTGCCTTGTTTTGCCAAAAAAGAGTGATTTCTGGCTATGGGAGGTTTTGAGGATCAAATGCTTGTGTTTCTTGCTCAAAGGGTTGTGTGAAAAATTGTTTGTAATCTTTGTGTAACCTGTCATTTGCTGGTTTTCAAGTTGGGAGGATTTTGACAAGTTTCTTCTTTGTGAAGCAAGAATGTGTAGGTTGGTATCAAAGGCCTGTACAAGCCATATAACATGCTGCATACAATCCTCTTGATACGTGAAATTTTTGGATTTGATTTGGCTTCTGAGATCTTGGCCCTATGCTTCAAAGATCATGTTTTGACATAAAGCATACCTTTTCCAAAATGGAAATGTACCTTTTTCTAATTAAGGCTTAGTTTTGTGTATAATGCCCAAATGGCCAAAACAAATTCTTAGACTGATGGATTTGCATTTAATTAAGGAGTGTGAATTGGTTTAGAGGCCTGCAAACTAGTACAAATCATGCTGGTTTGAAAATGCCACTTGAGTGAACATGTATTGGCCATGGATACAAAGTGAGTTTTTGCCAACTTCAAGCATTCGATTCTCCCTAACCACAAGTGTATTTGAGGAGTTCTTAGACAATTTGGAAAGCTTGCAACATGATATATAATACATCTTTGAAATGTAACTTGAGACTTCAAATGGAACTATGTGAAAAATGGCCAAGAAGATGGGTCAAAATCCTGCCTAAACTTGGGCAAAATTTCTCTAAGTTAAAAGTTTTAGGGAGCCTTGTTCCAAAAATCATAACTTGAGATCTAGGATTATTTTTAGAAAACTTTGTGAATCAAAGTTGTAGAATTTGTGGAATACTACAACTTTCATGTTGTAAGTTTTGTTTGAATCCATTTTCATCTTGGTGAAATTGTGGGGTAAATTTAGGGAAAATTAAGAAAATTTCATAACTTAGAAAATTTCTAAGTTATGAAATTTTTTCAATTTCAAACCCTAATTTGCAATTTTGGGTTTCTTGATGAACAAGTTTCATAATTTTACACATCTTGATGAAAAATGACCCTTGGAACTTGATTTTGACCAAAAAGTCATAGTTTGACTTTTCAGTGTACAGTCAAATTTTGATCAGTTGATTGAAAAATTCATCTGTCAATCCCATGCATTTGAGATCTTTTGAATTTGTTGAATAGGTCAAGATTATGTCATTGAGTCCTTGAGTCCATGGTTGAGCTTGATTTGCCATTGGCTAGGTCAAACAGTCAAAAATTGCCTTTGTACAGTCAAAATCCTAAAAATGACCATTTTGCCCTTTTGGTGATCTGATGAAATTTCTTGTGGAATTGTGATCCAAACTTGATCAAATAGTTCATATGAGTTCATAATGTTGATGTTGGTCAAAATTCATGAGGTTTGACTATAAATTGGCCACAGTTGACTTTTTCCCAAATACACATGATTTTTAGGTCAACTGTCCAATTGACTGGGCAAAAATTTGATTCAAGGCTTGAAACTTGGTATGGACAAACTTATGAGTCCAAAAAGAAATATGAAAGTCAATTTGATCATTGAAGGTCCAAAAATCCCTGTGCAAACTCAAACCCTAATTTAGGTCATCAGTGCAAGGAGATGTCTTGAGCAGAGCAAACCCTAGCTTGATCTTGAGTTCCAAGAGCCTTGTGATGAGAAATGTTGATAAAACGAGAGGGCAAATTTTAGGGTACAACACTCATCTACAACAATAATTTCCCAATCAATGATCCTGGTTCTATAACAACCGTGACATGAGTCAACCATAAAGTCCTGTCCAACTTTGTTATTTCTACTATTTTTCTGTTATGTCCTTGTTCCGTTATGCTATGTTCTGTTTGTTGTTGTTCATAATTCTTTGTAATTATTATTTTACTATGACTATGTCTATGACTATTTTTTATTCATGATTGATTAAGTTTGTTAAATGATATTTTATTATTATCCATTTTTATGCATCTTTCCCTTCTTTTTGATAATGTCAAAGGGGGAGAAGGATGTGGCACTTTATGCTTGTATATTTCCTGTCTTAAATTTCTAAGGTACTCTTCAACCAAGATAAACAAATTCAAAGGATTCCAACCTTCTCATACAAAGGGGGAGTTATGCATCTTAGGGGGAGAAGTTTCTTTCCGGAAATTACAACGCATCAAGCAAGATTGTTTGTCATCATTAAAAAGGGGGAGAATGTAAAATCAAGATTCTCAAATGCACTTTTGTTTTGATGAAGACAAACCATTTTGACAAGAAGGAAAAGATTATTGATCAAGCTAAAATCATCTGTGGATAAAGTCTTTGGTTCAAGCACTTAGAAAATTTCAAGGTATAATGATAATACTTACTTTGAAGTTAAGACATAAATGCTCAATGGTCAAAAGAAATATTTTATCTTGTCCAAACTTTTAATCAAGTTTTCTAAGAAAAATTCAATTTTTACTTGGGTACAATCAATTTTAATATTGGTGCAATCGATTGTATGCTTCATGTTTTCAAAGCACTAGCTACTGTTTCTAAGTGCAATCAATTTTCATGTTTGTGCAATCGATTGCTCTCAATCAATTTTTGTTACTGACTTCAAATGGAATCAATTTACACACTTGTGAAATCGATTGTTCACTCAAAATATTTGAATTTCTAGCTGTTGAAACCCCGTGCAATCGATTTACACAAGGGTGCAATCAGTTGCATGCTGAACGATTTTGAAAAATAGCAGCTTTACTCATGTCTGTTCATAATACCATTTCATGGAAACCTTTCACTCAATCTTGGCAATTCTTCATGATTCATTTGCAGAATTATATGATGTTTCAAAAGGGTGCTATGAACATATAAATACTCATTTTCAAAATCATTTTAAGTACCTCTTCCAATCATATTTTCTGAATTTTCAAAAATCAAACTCAAACTATTATACACTTTCATACACAAGTTTTCTGCATACTTTCACATATTGTAAACCAGAAAACTCTAAGCATTATATATATTGAGTCATTGTATACTACTGTCATTGGAATAGAAGATCAATTCATTGATAAAATCACTCAAAGTGACCATTGCTACACAAACTCACTCAAATCAAATATTTCTATATACTTGCTTATTTTTCAGGATTGTTGAAAATAAGTTCAAGTGGTTTTGTAATCTTGTTTTTCCAGGATTGTTGGATACAAGTAAAGTCACTTTGAGAGGATTGTTGTCATTGTTTGCATAGTGATAATCCAAGAGGATTGTTCTTGGTCCAAGATGATTGTTCTTTGTTTTGGGTAGTTCTTGTTTAAGTTTGCCACAATAAGGAAATCTCTTTCATGTTGAAAGGGGACCAGAGTACTCCCAGACTGTGAGGGGAACCAAGATATATCACTTGTGTCTCTTTATTTTTCTGAACTTTACTCTTTCATAAACTCACCATAAACCAGAAAAATAATATCCATCATCACTAAAACTAGAAAAATTTTAAAGTACCTAATTCACCCCCTCTTAGGTGCACTTCGTACTTACAGTAAGAAGAAATCCCTCATGACTCTTTCCTAAGGTAAGTGGCCTGATTACCTGTTTATTTCATTTACATGCATGTATGGTTATATTCATGTAATTATTGCTTAAATTTGTAAACAAGGAAACAACCAGGGGGTTACGAGCGTTGGTATTATGTCATCAAACATATGTTAAACATTATCCTTGCCGACATTGTTGATTCATGGGATAAGGTATATATGTCATCAAATATTTATATATATTATATATAAGTTGACTATTCAATTATTATCATGCATGATGTTCACTTTTTTGCTCTTTTTTATGTAGATGTTTAACAATGAAACTCCATTCCCCGTTGAGGACTTTATAGATCTTCGTAAACATTGAGCGTATATCCACAATATGCTTAAGGGTCCTATTGATGTTTGATGTATAAGTATATGTGCTTAAACATATTATGTGTTTAATGTAAATATTACATTTGGCTTAAACATATTTTGTATTTGATGTAAATATTACTTTTGGCTTTTGATGCAAAATGTAGATTGTTTTTTATGATCTTTATTCATTGTTAACTGAAATACATGTTGCTTTTAATTATCTGATATGGTTAAAATAGATACAGGTTAAAATGTGGGAAAGATTTAAAAAGCAGAGAAATCCTTTTTTTAAAATAACATAATTTTTGACAGTGGTTATAACCATTAACTGTGGTTGTATGTTGAATGCTGACCAGAATAATATAAATTACAAAATGTTAATGTTGAGAATCGAACATGGGACCTTTAGGTCTATCACAATGGTTGATTTTACTAACCGTTGTAATATGATACACGCTTTCCAGTATACTACAATGGTCCCAGAACCGTGATTGTAAGTTACACATTTACAACAACACTCTACACAACAACGCCTGGAGCCACATGATTATATGTGTTTTCCAATCATTGATAGATGGGTTTTCCGTAGTAGTGTTAGTACACTTGTACACACAAAGGATTTATCTTGGGATACCTTACAATGAGATCCTTTATTTCATGTCATTTACTTTTTTTCTTTAGGATAGTCTCTTCATCTCTTACATCTTCAATTTTCAAAACTTCTACCTATTACAAAACTTTTTTTTTCAAATTTCAAACCTTTTCTTAATAAACCTTGACCTTGTCGAGTGATCCCGAAAATATTTTTCTTAATAAATGCTAAAACACTTAAGTATATTCAAACTATTTTCAAAAATCCTAAAAAAATAAAAATCTCATCAAATTTCTTTTTGTGCCTTTGTACACTTTTCTTTTTAAACCTTTTTGAAAGATTGGATATTAGTCTATTCTAGTAGTGATGGAAACTATCATACTTATACAATATGTTATGAAGTGATTGACATTTTCCACTTGAATTTTGAGACATGCTTGTGAGAAAGTCCAAGTAAATTTCTCCATATCAAGATGATGCATATGCTCACATTCCCATACTTGTGGGTAGTAAGTTGTGTTTTCCATTCGAATACGATGAAATGTCTTTTAAATTTAAAATGAATCAACAAACTTTCATAGTTATATTTACTAGAACTATGATGCTCTGACTTCCTTAAAGCACTATGAGAATACATAGGCACATAACTCAAAGTCCTAGCGAGTACAAAACTAATAAAATAATTCTTTTCTCATCATCCCAATCATTTTGCAAACAACTCGGTTTTATCATAACACCGATTTTCAAGAGGTTCCTATGGAGTACCATAGATGTGAGGGGTGTTAATACCTTCCCGTTGCATAATTAACCCTCGTATCTAGATCTCTCTCTTTTTTTTTTTATTTCCGCGTTGGGTTTTTTTCGATATTTTCCCTTTCCTTTAGAAACAATAAAGTTTGGTGGCGACTCTTGTCTTTTTCGAGTTAAGTTAATCATTAGCTTAATCTCAATTTTTCCTGCTGCAACAACTTGGTGACTCTGGTGGGGATAATTCCCATCCTAACCAAATTAAGCCTAACTTGTTTATATGTTTTTATGTTATTGCTTTTTGTTTGCTATTTTTCTTGTTTGTGGGTGCTTGGTGATCTTTGTGTGGTGAGATAAGTCATCTACCCAGACTTGAGTGCACTTAATTTAGTGTTTGAGTTGTAGTAACATGGCAAGCAAAAGTAAGTATTTTTGTTTTTAGCGTCTCCACAGGGATTAGTGCGAGGGATCAAATGTCGTTCAATAGTCTCCATGTTTCTAAGCTTTGGTTTGAATGGTCTAAAATTCTAAAATATGGAAAGTAAAATATATGAACAAGTAAATAATTCATTCTTAAGAGAGGAGAGAAATTGCCGGGATTGGATTTCATCTACCCATCAAATACTTAAATCTACCGACCAGTTGTATGCAACCTAAAAACTCATCAATATCATCACATATCTCTCACATCAGTGTTCATTTATGAAACACCAATGAGAGATTTGTCGTATTATCTCATCGATGATGTATCACACAACTAAACAACACAGAGCATTGAGAATTGATACCCACTGTGAATATTAGATCTAAATCTATTTCTGGAGTTTAGAACCTAATAGACGTTCATCCTTAATCCGGATCTGAAGAGCATATGTCTATAGAAACTCAAATCTGAACATAAAGCAAGCAAACAAAGAAGACATTGATATAGATTTGTAAATTAGATCTTATACAACACCATGATCAATACATATACATAAAATCAAAGTCAACTTACAAATAAACCCCAATAATAAAGAATAGAAAGAGAAGAAGGAAGATGAACTGACAACTCCCGCGGTGTCAACACAATTGATGCAAGTCCGACTCCGGATCATCAAGATGCAACCTCTAATTTTGTTTTCTAAGCCTCCCTACTCAAAGAATGGGACTAATGGAGTTGGGAGTAAAAAGACCCAAAACCATACCTAAAAATCTATGAACAACTGAACATATAGTGTCTCAAAAAGTGAAATTGTGATAAGCCCGTGCAGAGGTCACTTAACGCGATCAGGTAAAAAAATGGATTTTTCACTCTAGACCCTATTCAGTGCGAAAAAGAGGGCTCAACACACTCAAAAAATAGCTATTTCCTTGACTGCAACATAGGTCTTCAAATTGGGATTAGCCTGCTCGCGCTTAGCTCTAAATTTGGGGCTTATCCCTCTTGACATAACTTTAATACAAACTTTGCACAATTGAAGCCATGTTTTTTCCTTTGATTCCAATGCTTCATCCATGCATGAATACCTACAAAAATGAGATAAAAATAATCAATCGATACAATATTTACACGGAAATGCGACTATATAAAATATGTACATTTTTATATACAAGTTAATATTTATTCAAGGAATTCCAAAAAAATAAGTAAATAAGTGCCATAAAACTATACATAAATATAACTACAATTTGGAACTTATCAGTTAGGATGGTGGTATAGTCATGTGAACCTTCTTGGAATTAGGCCTTGTCTTACAAGTAGTCATAATGACGTTGTTGCTTTCGACCTGGGAGCCCATGATTTGGGGAGACCTTTAGAACACTTTAACCCCTCTTGGCCTTTTAGGATGTAGTTGTGATAACCTTTCAAGTGTAGGCTTGGTCGGGTTGATACACGATACTACACTCAGATGAGGTTCTCTTGAGAATATTACTGATCTGTGAGCAGTCGTTAAACCAATAATATTCGAAAGATGGATTTATGATTCTAGGAAACTGGTTACCATTCAAGACATCCAAAGTTATAGAACATACCCTGTGGGGTGGTTGTTACCCTGTCCACCTGCCTCCATGCTTATGATGTTGAACCTTTGAACCTATCATGTTTTTTATTGTGGCGTAATCATGCATTCATAAACATCTTTTTTCACCCGGTTTTAAAGGAACTTAGGAACTTTATTTGCAAATGTCGTAGGTAATTTGAATATGAACTTTGGAAGCAGAAACACTCATAATTTTAGTTTCAAATTCCATGATTTGAAAGAGTTGAGGAAGTTAGGATCTTTGGTGGCTTATCCTTTTGATTTCAAAGACCGGTATGTGAGACTTCTGTTTGTGTTGAATACTGATGTAGAAGATGGATTTTTGAACACCTTGGTCTAATTCTATGATTCAACATATAGGTGTTTCACTTTCCATGATTATCAACTTGCACCTACTTTAGAGGAGTATTCTTATCACATAGGATTGTCTGTATCAAATCAGATACCGTTCAGTGGTTTATAAGAGATCCCTAAGTCTCATGTCATCGGAGAGGTTGTGAACTTGAGAAGAGGGGATATTGATGCTAATATTGTGACTAAAGGAGATATTCTTGGCCTACCTATCAAGTTCTTGATGGAGAAGGATGCTAGTCTTGTTAGTGTGGGGAGCATGATTTCTCTCAAAGATGTTCTCGCTTTACTTATCTATGACATAGTTCTGATCCCTAACATTGATAACTTTATGGATATCAATGTCTTTCTTATCTTTCTGATTCAAAATTGAGTTCCTACTTTACTCGCAGATACCTATTATTGTATCCATTATAGAATGGATAAGAATAGATGGACTATTATGTGTTGTGCACCTTTAATGTACAAGTGGTTTATTTTGCACTTGCAGCAGTCCAACTTATTCAAAGATAACAAGAATCATTTGAGGTGGTCTCAGAGGATCATGTATCTCACCAATGCAGATTTGACTTGGTATTATAGAGTATATAACAATGTGAAGATTATTAACAAATGTGGTGAATTCCCTAATGTACCTCTTCTTTGTACAAAAAGAGGTATCAACTATAATCCACTTTTGGCTCGACACCAACTTAGGTATGCTATGAAGGATAAACCAAACAACATTATTTTGGAAGGGTTCTTCATTTAAGAAGGTGTTGATAGCAAGGGGTTAAATGAGAAGATAGTCTGTGCCTGGAATAAGATACATAGAAAATGAAAAGATCAATTAGGGAAGAAGGAATGTGTTGCCTTGGAGCCTTACACTCAGTTGGTGCAAGTAAGAGCTACTCAGATTAAGATGCCTTATCCTCCTGAAGAACCTATGTTCCCTAAAATCATAGGATCTACTCTTGTTCCAGTTGAAGGTATGGAAGGACTCCAAATTTCTTTGGCTCAGATGAAGCAAGAAAAAGATGCTTGGGAGTACAAGTTTCATGTTTCAAATGCGGAAAAGTTAGAACTACAAAGGAAATTGAAGGAGAAATATGATCTTCTTTGCCAGAAGATTAATTTCTTGAACAACATGGAAATAAATGGAAGAGTTTTCAAGTGGATTTATTTTCCTCCAACAACCTTTTGTCTTAACGTAACAAAGAGCTTTATGAAACTTAGACTAGGTATGGCGCTTGGAAAGGTGTTTTTGACAAGATCTTAAGAGAAAGCTTAAATGAATACTACTTTTGAAGCTCATATTAGGAAGCTTAAGGAGAAGTTGCAACATGGAGATGAATCTGCTTTAGTTATGGTTCTCTCGAACCTAAGGCTTAGTTTGTGTCTTTTGTTTAATATTTCTTTGAAATTATGTACTGAAATTGTAATCCTTCCAGACTTTTTAATGAAATAAAAGCTTCAGGTTTCCTTTGTTATCATTTATGATGTTTTCAATATGTTTATAATTCATTAGTTCCTTGAAAACTCAAAAGAATCAATTAAATAATCATTTGCACATGCATTTCATGCATCACTTGCATCACTAGTCTTGCTTTCTGCAACTTTTCCAGAGTGTCATTTGTTTTCCTTCGTCTTCGTAGAAGACAAGCTTATCCACCGGTACAATACTCATGCCAATTCAAGACGAAAGATAGAGATAATTGAGCAAGAGCAAAGAGATCTCCGCGAGGAAGTGACTGCATTAAGAGCAGGAATGGACAAAATGACTGCTCTTTTAGAATCATTAATAGCAGCCCAACATCAGTCTCCACTTCTGTCTCAGCCTCAAGTGGTTGTTATCTCCGAGATTGCAATGCCTCATGTTATATCTTTTGTTCCCACCGGATATCCACATCAGAATCAAATGCCTTCTAGTTATAAATGGGTTATACCTTATAACTTTATGCCAAAAAATTTCTACCATACTGCTGAGTCTCCTTTGGCGAGTCAAGTCCATCCAGTTTAACCCGTGATGGTTATCGCTCCTCCAGTTGTGCATGATATCCCACAAGTAGAGGATCTTGTCTACCATGGTTCTCCCACTGAGAATCTGGACATTTATGAGAGAATGGTGAGTTCCAGGACCAATTTCAGGAATTGTAGAAAGAGATGAAATCTATGAAGGGGAAAGAGTTGTTTTGTAAAAATGCTCATGATTTGTGCTTGGTACCTAATGTCAAGATCCTTGTCAAATTCAAGGTCCCTGACTTTGAAAAGTATAAGGGTAACTCATGTCCTTAGAGTAATTTGATTATGTATTTTCTGAAAATGGCTACTCACACTGATGATGACAAATTGTTGATCCGCTATTTTCAAGATAGTTTAACTTGTGCATCTTTGAAGTGGTGCATGGAGATGGACAATTCTCATATATGTTCTTTTAATGACCTCAAGGACACGTTCGTATGTTAGTATAAGTATAATATGGATATGGCTCCTGATCGTGACCACCTTCGTTCCATGTCACAGAAGGATAAATAATCATTCAAATAATACACCCAGAGATGACGTGAAGTTGCTGCTCAAATTAACCCTCTGATGGAGGAGAAGGAAATGGCAAAGATGTTTCTCAAAATTTTAAGTTATTTCTACTATAAGAGGATAGTTGCCAACACTCTTAATGACTTCACTAAAATGATTGGTATGGAAATCAGATTAGAAGAAGGTGTCAGAGAGGCTCGTCTGACAAAAGAAACGAGTTCATCAGGTGGATCAAAGAAGTATGGCAAAAATTTCTAGAAGAATAAAGTTGGGGTTACCAATGGTATTTCTCAAGGAGAAGGCAACGAAGACCCAAAAATGGAATTAATCAGCAGAACCAATCTTAGAAACAATATTATCAATAATCTGATGTCCCTGCAGTAACTCCAGTAGTTAGTCCAACTCATGATGTTTAGACTTATCAACAACCTAATCATAATAAGCAAGATCGTGCTCCAATGAAGGTTTGGTTTGACCCCATCCCTTTGACTTATACATAATTATATCCAGCTTTGTTGCAGAAGAGACTGGTCCCAACTAGATATCTGGCTATTCCAAATCCACTTATCATCAGGCCTGAAGCTCGTTGTGCTTATTATCAAGGAGTCGTGGGGCATGATCTTGAGACTTGTTTCTCATTGAAATCGGAAGTTTAAAAGCTCTCCAAGAATGGTATGTTGAAGTCCTGAGATGTCGGGTCTAATGTGCAAGTTAATCCTTTATCGAAACATGGTGGACCCTCTGTAAGCATGGTAGAAGCTTGTCCAGGAGGGTATTTAATTTATGATGTTAATTTGGTGAAGACTATGCCAAGTTATACAAAGTTGGTTTGTTCGGAGATGATCATGCAGATTGCTAATTGTGTGAGAAGATGAGGTAAGCGCGTTAGTGAAGAAATATATTCAGGATTTGATAGACCAAGATATGTTACATGTCAGTACTAAGCGTAGGGAAGATGAGGTAGTTGTTTTCATTCCTCAGTTTTATATTCCAGAGCCTTTGGAAGTCACTTACCAGAGTAAGGAAAATGTTGTGACTCCATTAATAATTTGTTTGTCGGGGCCGATTCCTTATGAATCTAACAAGGTCATTCCCTAGAAGTATAATGCCACTATGTTTGAAGATGGTATAGAGGTAATGATTGAATCAACATGATCTGTCAAGAATATAACAGATGTCAGTAGAATGACTAGAAGTGGCCGTATATTTGCTTCATCTCCTCTTCGAAAGGTTGATCTTGTATCAACAAGTAAGAACGTGCATGGTAAAGATTCTGTATCATTTAATCAAGAACATGTGGTTATTGGACAGTCTAATGAACCAAATAAGAATGATGATGCTGAAGAATTTCTAAGGTTAATCAGAAGAAGTGATTACAGAGTGGTAGATCAACTTCTTCAGACTCCATCAAAAATATGAGTGTTATCTTTGTTGCTAAGCTATGAGGATCATTGGGAATATTTGATCAGGGTGTTAAAATAAGCCTATGTAGACCATGATGTGACAGTGGATCAATTTGATGGTGTAGTGGGGAACATTACTGCCTGTAATTTCTTGAGTTTCAGTGATGAAGAGTTGTCGTCGGAAGTTAAGAAGCAAAATTATGCATTATAATCTTATGCCAAAAGTAATTTTGTCTAAGCTGGATTATTAAGGTACTCATATGAGATGCAGTGGGGTAGTAGTCAAAGCTTTTGATGGTTCTAAGATGATAGTAATCGGTGAAGTTGACCTCTCAATGTTGATAGAACCACATGTTTTCCAAGTCACTTTTCAGGTGATGGACATTTACCCAACATACAATTGTTTATTGGGAAGACCTTGGATACACGATGTTGGGGAACTAACGTCCACTCTTCATTAGAGACTCAAGTTTGTCAAGAATGAAAACGAGTAATCATTTACGGTGAGCAGGCCTTACTAGTCAGTCTCTTTTCTTCTTTACGATATATTGATAACACTAAAACACACTATATATTTGACTCAAATTTCATTTGTTTTATTATCTTTTATCTCTATTTATATTATTATGTTGTTATTTTGTATAGATTTCAAGTAATTGACCAAATAAGAGTCGTACGTAAATAAATGAAGTAATTCAGGAGAAAATGGAGAAGAATGGGGAATATTACACTAAAGGTGACCACCATGGCATTCAACACATAGGTGGTCATGAGTAATCCATGCACTAATGGTTAAAAGACCAAGTCATATCCACATTGAGAGCATGACGTTCACCATGAGGAGTGTGGCGGTCGCCACACATTAAAATGCACAAGCAGTTACAAAATAGCTTGGCTTGGTATCCCACTCCTTCATTCACTCCTATTTCTTCTCCCACGAATTCAACAACTTCCTTGAGATATTTTGGGACTTTAGAACTCTATAAATAGATCTTTCGCTTTACTTTTTGGGGCATCCAAGCTTAGTACAAACTTAAGCCATATATTGTTGAATTTATAAGCTTTAACTCTTCACATCAGAGGATTATAGCACTGTCAATTGAGTCTGTATCAAGTTTGGAGCAACCTTTGTAGAAGTTTAATCTTGCCTCCATTTTATTTCCCACATTCAAGTCTTTCTGTTGATTTACTTCTTGTACCAGATTATTGTCTCTTTGGAGCAGGTTTTTATCAATTTATTTAATCGCGTGACTTTTATGCTATTGTATCTTTATTTTATCTGCACTTTAATTTATATGCCTACTATGTTTTATTCCATGATCAAATCAATTTTTTTGTCATATGTTATAACCATGTCTAGCTAAATTATAATTGTTGGAATGTGAGGACCATCTTTGAGAAATACTTATTAGGGCTGTTTTAATTTTATAATAACTTTTCTAAACTCAATTTGTTCGAATGCTAAGAAAGTAGAACCATTTATATGCTAGGATAAGATCAAAAGTCATCTGGTACAAAAGGTTAAGGTTGTTTAGTTTTTAATTGATAAATACTGCGAAAACTCTTTGTTAATTAATCAGGAAAGTTAGTATATTTTAGAAAGTATTTTAGAAAGTATTTTTAAACCTATTTTCGAACGTGTTTGTGAGTTTAGAGTACGGTTGCTCGAGCAAACTCCGCGAACCCTTTGAAATATAAATTTCCAATAAAAACTACTTTTCATTTGAGTAAAAGAAACTTATTTCTAAAAAAGGTATTTACTTCTTTAAAGCAAAACGAAACAGGCATAAGACAGTGGATGGTATAAATTAGAGAGTAAAATTCGGTTCTGATTATGTGACAATGATGATTCCTTTTTAATTAGTTGTTTTTAAAAGAGGAAAAAATTGTCCCATAGGTAGTCCAGTTTAGGAACAATAAGAGTATCCACGAATTGATAAGATCCACATTCCAGCATTATATTTCTGAATCAATTATATTCGTTTATTCTACTTTATTTTCTGTATCTCTAATCATTATTTTAATCGCCCTAGATAGACACTGTAGCAATATAAAATGATAGCTTTACTATTAGGTCTCTGTGGGTTCGACACTCTTTATATTACTTTGATACTTTTCGTGCACTGGAGAAATACCCTATCATATATAGATGCAAATGAGGAGATCGTTAGGACTCAGTTCCAAGCCCTTGATATAGTCAATGTTATTCACGTGAAGAAGAGTGATATGTATATCGCTTTGTTGACAGATGCACAATAGGTAGTGAACAAAGGTTAATCTGATGGTTGGGGACAAATTGTGGAGCTTCCTGAGAATAAGAGAAGAGTTGGTTTAGGGTTCTTGCCTTATATGACTGGAAGAGCATTGAAGCATGAAGCTTCCATCACACCTATCCAAGAGATATTCCATAATGTCAGTTTTATTCACCATGGAAATTAGGATGCTGCTTTGTGACGTGCAAAGAGACTAGTTTGGTTTCTCAGAATTGGACTATCGTGGATGTTCCTAGTGTCGATCATGTGTCAAAATAATTTGTTTTATCTTTTTAAAATAATTCCTTTCACTCTGCCCAAGGTGAAAGTTACTTTGTATGTGTTTTGTTATGCAGTGTTTTTTTTCATTTTTTTCTAGAAAATGATAACTAAAAAAAACCTGTTAAATACAATTGGCTTAAATATTCTTTAGGTCCCTGTAAGTTGATGTATTTTTTGTTTTTGTCCTTGTATCTTATTTTTCTTGGAAATGATCCATGAATGTTAAAATCTTTTTGATTTTAGTCCCTAAAGTTAAAATCCACGGGAAAATCTGCAGGTTTTCTACAGATTTTCGTTCGAATTTTCCCGCGGATTTTAATTTTAGGGACTAAAAACAAAAGGATTTTAACACTTAAAGATCATTTCCAAGAAAAATAAGATACAAGGACGAAAATAAAAAACACGCTAACTTACAGAGACCAAAAGACTATTTAAGCCAAAACAATTTCAATTATTGCATATCACGTTCAAATTTGTCTATTTTCTAAAACAAGCATAAATCATCTGTAAATTAATAAAAAATAAACCCGTTGAAAACAATGACCCTGCATCCTCTCCCAACTTTAAATTCCCCATATACGAAGTGGAAGAAGAGAGAGAGGGAAGCAGTGAGATTCCTAAAGAAATTACTTGGCTGCTTGAGCACGAGGAGAATACTATTCAGCCATATAAAGAGCATGTCAAACTGATTAACTTGGGTTCTAAAGAGAACAAGAGAGAAGTCAAGATTGGGGAACTACTTGGTGAAGATGTCAAGAAAAGTTTAGTATAGTTGTTGAAAGGCCAAATCCATTCGAGACATTCCTGCATCTAGAACATAAAAGCAAGTCAGAGGATTTCTCAAACATTTGAATTATATCTCCAGGTTCATTTTTCACATGACTTCCACTTGCGAGGAAATCTTTAAGTTGCTTCGTAAAGATAAAGATATTATGAGGAATGAAGATTGTCAAAGGGTTTTCGATAAATTTAAAGATTACTTGCTTGAGCCTCCTATTTTGATCTCTCCAATGGAGGGGAAGCTTCTGATTATGTACTTAACAGTCTTGGAAGCATCGATGGTTGTGTCCTCATACAACATAATAAGACATGTAGAAAGGAACATGCTATTTATTACCTGAGTAAGAAATTCATGGATTATGAATCATGGTATTTTTTGCTTGAGAAAACTTGTTGTACTATGGCATGGGCTTCCTGACGTCTCCGACAGTATATGTTGAATCATACAACTTGGTTGATATCTAAAATGGATCCTATCAAGTATATCTCTGAGATGCCTACATTGAAAGAACAAATTGTCCGTTGGAAAATGTTGCTATCAGAACATGACATTGAATATCGTACTTAGAAAGCTATTAAAGGAAGTATACTGGCAGACCATTTGGCTCATCAACCAATTGAAGATTACCAGCATATCAAGTTTGACTTTCCCGATGAAGATGTTATGGCCATTAGAGTTAAGGATTATGATAAACCAGGTCCTGAGGAAGGACCAGAGCCTAGATCCCGATCGGGTCTGGTGTTGTACCCTAATTTCCCCCCTAAGATTCCTCTATCATCTCGTATCAATTTAACCATATCAAGATCACAATTGGGTTTGGTTCTTCTCACTATCTTTAGGTTTTCTCATGAGGAATCACCAACCACCTTGATTTGTATATTGTGGTTATATTTGATTTGTGTTGATTAACTTTCAACTTAGAAATACAATGAATTTTTTCTCTAATTGATGATTCTATAGGTGAAGGCACAACACATCTCATCAGGTGATTCATAGGTGCATGAGTTTATGTCCATGCCTTCTTCAATAAAGCTTCATTGAGATTCAAGCTTCATAATTTAGATTACTTCAAAGAAATATCATAATGAGGTCTACTATGATTCATTATACCTCAATTTGTCAGAGAAAGTCAAAGGATGCAAAGGTTGATTGGAGAGGTTTGACTTAATCGGACAAGTTCTTGATTTATTGATCACAAGTGCATAATTACCTCATTTATTAATATTTGGAAGTGGTTATGTTTTCTATGATTTCTCATTATTGTTCTCAATAACTTCTATTCACATGACAAAAGTATTTGTGCAAGAAAGTTTGTCAAAATTGAAAGGGGTTTCCTAGGAATTTTGTTGCTCTAGGAGCTAAGGTTTTGAACTTCTAAGGGTTATATATTGCTCATCTTTTGGTATTTTTGAGTGATTCCAAAGACATTATTCTCTTTAAATGGTTATCAACAAATAACTTAAAAAGTTTCAAGAAAATTATATTTGGAAGATACCTAATGATGAAGAAATATTACATGTACTCTAGATATGCCATCAAATTCTCTTATGTGACTTCAAAAGATCATAACTTGGACTATTCTTATCTCCTTGAGCCCATTCTTTTTTCAGTGATCCTAAGGATGTGAGCTTTAACTCTTCTTTTATGTTCAAAGCTTGAAAATGAGTGGAAGATGCCCTATGAACTCAAAAGATTATAGGTCACCTCATGGATTTTCACCATTTTCAAGGGATCATAACTTGTTTAATATTTGTAATTTTTGAGTGATTCAAGTTTCACAATGCTCTTTGGGATTTCTAATTCAAGCTAGAATCAATGATAAAAGCTCAATTTTTAAGCAATGTCTTGTTTGGAATCAAAACATTATAGGTCACTTTTAAAGAAAAACTTAGAATTTTTCGTAGTACAAAAAGTCAGCATCTTTTTCTCAACTTTGACTCATCACAACTTTTAGATAAAGCATCCATTTGATCTCTGTTGTACCCCAATTTCCCCCCCTAAGATCCCTTCATCATACCATATTGATTCAATCAAAATAAGATCACATTAGGTCTTTTGGTTCTCCTCCCTATCTTTAGCTTTGCTCTTTGAGGAATCACCAAGAACCTTGACTTGTTTTTCTTTTGTGATCATTCATGTTTTGTTGTGACTTTCCTTTTAATTAATAAAATTCAATGTTGGTTTGTCTTACTTATTAATAATGTAGGTAAAGGCAATGTGGCTTAGCAAGTTGATCCATGGGTTCATGCGTTTATTTTCATGCCCTAGTCAATAAAGCTTGAGAAATTTAAACCTCACCATTGAAGTTTTTTTGAAATAAATGGTATGGCAAGGTTTATTTTTGTTCACCATATTTCAAAGTTATCAAGATTGATTCAAAAGTACAAGGGGTTGATTGAATAAGTTGTCATGGTTGGACAAGGCCTTGTTCCCATTGGTCACAAGTACATATTTCTCTCAATTATCAATATATGGAAGTGTTTTTGGTTGCTATTAGTTCCAATTATCATCCTCAACAACTTATATCTACAAAGAAAAAGTGTTGGTACAAGAAGGTTGTTTAAAATTGTCAAAGTTCCTCAAAGCATTTTCTTGATCTAGGAGTTAGGGTTTTGAACTTCAAAGAAGTATATCTTGCTCATATTTTGGTATTTTTGAGTGATTCCAAAAACATCCTTATCTTTAAAGGGTTATTAACAAATCACTTCAAAAGTTTAAATCAGTTTTCATGTGGAAAAAACTTGATGATGAAGAAAGGTTACAAGTTCTCCAGATGAACCCCCAATTTCCCATATGTGACTTCAAATGATCATAACTTGGTCAATTTTTATAACCTTGAGCCCACTCTTTTTCCATAATGATATTGAGGATGTGAACTTTATTCCTTCTTTTATGTGCAAAGTGATAAAATGGATGGAGGATTCCCTAAGGATACAAAATATTATAGGTAATTTCATGATTTTTTGCAAACTTCAATAATTCATAACTATCTTAATTCTTTGAGATTTTGAATGGATCAAGTTTCAAAATGTCATTCAAGAGGTCTATTTCATGCCATCTTTTTTGGTCAATATAAAATTCCAAGAGGAAGGCCATGTTTAGATGCAAAACATTATAGGTCACTTTTGAAGAAAAAACTTGAAAAATTTCTAAGTATGGAAAGTCAACTTATTTTTCCCAACTTTGACTCATTGCAACTTTCAGCTCAAACATCAATTTGATTCCATTATTTCCCATTACAAAGCTTGTAACCTCATCCTTCTAATGCTTCAAGAATCAGGCCCTAAGACCCCTTGAGTTGAGAATGCCATTGATTTGAATTTGGTAACTTGAAACTGAATTTCATCACAAGTCAGATTTTGAAATCTTTGTTTTGGCTTCTAATCACAAGTTTTCCACGCGTTTTCACTTCTAATCATGTTTAGCAACTTTCCAAAGGCGTTTAGCATCATGAAACGCACGATTTGAGTTAGTTTTGATGCTAAACAAGTCACACTTTGTTCATGTTGCAGACCCATGCGATTTCCCTCCAAACTTCATCTTTTCACACGCTTAAGAATCTCATTCATTCTCCTATAAATGGAGGGCCATCCCCCATTCTTTTTCTCAAGCTTGAACAACCAAAATCACCCTGCCAAACTTGCTCCATAACTCACTTTTCTGCAACTTTGAAATCATTGTTCAAGCGTTTTTCAATCCATTTTTTCTATTAATTCACCTTCCTTGATCTTTCCTGAAGCTAACCATACAATTACCTTCAAGAATCGTGACCTATATTGATCCATAGAAGTCCAGTTTCAGAGTTATGCAACTTAACTTTAATAGGTAGATTCCTTCACCAATTCTCTCAAACTTTGATACTATTTTAAAGTTCTCATCACCCTGGTTCTAGTCGCAACATTTGTTTTTAACTGGAAGCACGTTTTGGCCATGAATTTTCAAATTCCTTTTCAAACTTTCCTTCCAAATTGCTTGAGCTACAATTTATATAAATTTTTCGTGAAGGTGTGGTTGTCTTCGTCTTGATGAGACGAAGCGAATGGCATAAGTCTGAGCTTCTAATTTTACAGTTTGAGAGACCTGCATTTCATGTTGGCTGGAGGTTGAAGATGACCAACGCGTCATCTTCCAAGCAATGATGGCGTGCGATTTGTATTTTTTTAAAATCTGATTTATATTTGATTCAGTGTTTTATTCAGTATTGACCATGATATGCACAGCGCGCCAAATCCCTTGGATTTGATTACTAACGCGTTTTGACTCTCATCCATTGGTTCGCATTTTTTTGGTTTTTATTTTATTTTCTGATTTTTATATTTAATTGTTTTAAACTTCAAAAAATCATAGAAATTTCATTTTTAGTCCAAAAAATCTAAAAAATTATGAAAAATATTTTTGATTTTTCTTTTTCTGATTTTTATTTTTTCATAATTTTATTTGATGTTTTGACATTTTTTTTTATAAATTTTCACTTTATTTGAATTGTTTTCAATGTTTAAAAATACTTTTATGCATTTTCAAATTCTAAAAAAAATGGAATGATCCAATGATATTATGACAAATATTGGTGACCTCATTTATTTTTATTTTTGACTTTGTCATTTTTTATCATTTTTGGTTTATTTTACTCATTTCTTTTAATTTTAAAAATAGTTTCTGACTTTAAAAAATTACCAAAAACTTTATAAAAAAATATTTGAGTCCAATTCTGATTTTTCTATGGTCTCATTTTTTCTTGATTAATTTGAACATAGTTTCCTTTTTTCTCTATTATTTTCATTTTAAACCATTTTTAAACCCTTATTCTTTTATTTTAAAATACAATTTAATTTTTGTATATTTTCTGGCTGATCTTGGATTGATATTTTGATCATAAACATTATTAACATCATTGGATCCATGGTGTTGAGTCTAACTCAATAAAAATGGATGAATGATTTTAATAATAGTTTGATTAAATGTTAATTCAAATGTGGGTTGTGTATTGTGATCGGTGGAAATAGAACTGACTGTTTTTAGCTGGTTTCGCGAAATGTCACGGAAGCAAGAGTCGCCACCGTCTTTTATTTTCTCCAACATGGAAAGGACAAAAGCACAGCAAAATTCCTTATGAGAACGTTTCTCGGTTCGGGAGGTAGATTTATAGAAAGGGAAGGTGTTAGCACCCTTTCTATCTGTGGTTATCCACGGGCTCTTAGGTACTTGCTCTTATGTTTTCAAAAGATGTTTGCTTTTCAAATGTGAGTGGGTTTGAAAAAAGTTTCTTTGAAAGATTTCTGAATAACTCTTGTATCTGTCCTCAAGAGTGTTTGAAAAATTTGTTTTGAAAGCTTTTGAAAGTGTAAAGTGTGAAAGGTATTTTGTTTGTTTTTGAAAAGAGCAAGTACCCATGAGTCATCTACCTACCCTAAGGAATTAAGCTGTGTAAGTGTACTTTAGGTAGTGCTATCCCACCATTGAGAGGTAGGTAGCACCACCGTTGGAGGTGTTCGGGTCAATTCGATTAAGGGACATGTGTGGTCACCGAAGCAATAGTAGGACACCTTATAAGTAACCCTAATGTCTTAGATCCTTTTTATCCGAGGCAACTGTTTCGAGGCAACTGGATCTTTAGACAGGAGGGCGACCTCTAAAACACCCTATACTTGACGACCACGTTTCGAAGGCAACGAGTGAGGCGTACCCTAGAAGTGGTGTGTGCTTTGTGTGTTGTATTCAGTTAATGTTTGTCTTTGTAATTAGTGAGCTACGAGTTGTTTTTATTTACCATACATTCTTGCATGCATTTAATAGTTAAGGGGTGCAGAAAGTAAATTGCGGAAACATAAATCCTACGCTATTACAAGGCGCGGGTCTATACATCGCCAAAAATACAAAAGACCCGTTTTTGGTAAATAAGTACGGAAAGTAAAAAAACAGTAAAATCCTAATTACTATTACATCCTGAGGCAGTTACATAATAAATAAGGAATTAAAACTAAAATGCGCGCGAAAGAAAGAATCGGGAATGTCTCAAGGGTGTTGACCCTTTTTAGAAAAGAAATTAATTTTTTTGTCTTTTTGTAATTAAAATGAAATTAAAACTAACTAATGACTAATTAATTAATTTAATTAAAAGAAAAATGTTTTGTGTTTTTTTATGTTTTTTATGGAATAAAATAAAAGAAATGAAATTAAAAGTAAACCTAATTCTAAGTTATTTTAGTTATTTAAAAAAGGTTAAAATGGCCTAATTAAAACTAATTTATTTAATATTTATTTACAAAAATAAAATAATAATAATAATAATGATGTTAATTCTTTTTGGATTTTTTATGAAAATATGTTAATTGGTTAATTTGTTAATAAAAAAAAAGGTTAGGAATTAAATTGGAAAATAAAAAATGAAAGAAAAGAATAAACCAAAAGGCAGGGGGTATGGGCCAAATAGGAGGGTGTGATTGGAATTGTGGCCCATTAAAGCTTCAGCTCGTTTGACTTCTTGGATTGCCTATGCCCACGTTGACTCCAGAGCGCCATGGTCCTCATGCTTTGGCCATTAGATTTGCACTGATGAACACTTGGCAGGCAGAGACGTGAGACTTATGGTGCGCCTCAGTTTGGAATCTGCACAGGAAAGCACTTGGAAAAATAACATGAGAATTATGGGGGGACCTGGGAATCGAACCCAGGTCCCAGTGAATACAGACCACGTAGCCAACCACTGAACCAAACCTGCGCGTTTGTAAGCCTAATGGAAACAAAACAATATATGAAATAAGTGCGTTATATGCTGGAAAAGCGCGCGCCAATTTGTATGGCCCACTCCCTGGTTGCCACGCCATCATCATCTTCATTCTGAGACAAAAATTACAGGCAAATAGCGGGGGTTTTAAACCCCCACTAATTTCAACAATGAAAAATAGAGATTAGAAAATGGGACAACATAAAAAGGGCGCGATAGGTCCATCTTGTTCGTCTCATTGTGCTGAGTTTGGCCATGTACATTTGGAGTCCTGATTTTACAGCATGACAAAACCCCCAATTCTAAACCTTGAAAACCCTAAAGTGTTTTAATGGAAAATCATGATTTAACGCGTTATAATGCAATTAGATTATTCCATTAGCTTCAGAATGTTCCTAACAACACAAACCAATCAAGAAAAATGGTTAAAAATGCATGAATGGTGATATGTAATTCTGGAAAATAATGCAAACCGCAGGGCTTAGTGGGGATGATTCTGATGGTGTTAAGCCTCATTCTTGATTGCAATGGCTTCCTGGAAGGGTCAGGAGTGTGCTTGGATCAACAAGGAAGCTTGAATTGGGCTGCAAGGTCGTTTTCAGTTTGTGAATTTTCTCTTGAAAATTTGAAAGTTGTTTGGCCGTCTTGGAGCTTTCTAGGTAGTTTAATGTATTGGGAAAGCTTGCCTATATGGTTTTGAATGAGTATCAATCCATATAATGAGCCTTGAAGCCTTGCAATTATGCTTGAGATTTTGCCATAACCTCCATTAAAGCAACTTACCATTCTTGTCAAAATTTGAATTTCTTGCTTGGAATAGGCCTTGCACGAATTTGGAAGGTGAATGATGGTGTATCAAAGCTATTCAAACTCAAAGATATCCCTCCATTAATTTTCTTGATTTTTATTTGAATTTTAAAGATTTAAAATGATTTAAATCAAATAAAATTAAATAAAAATGGAAAAATTAATTTTTAATCTTGAAATAAATTGTGGGACACGTGGGAGGCATGGCCAAGCTGAAACAAGTGGAAAAAGTGGGCCCTCTTTGTCAAAAATGAAGTTTCAAGGATAGTTGACTTTGGCCATTTCACAAAAATTTCCCAACTTCTCCAATGCATATCTTGCTCAATTTTGAAGCTATAAACATGTTCTTGGACATTTTGGAAAGGTATTGAAGTCCTCTAACCAATGTCTTTGGTCCCATGTCATTTTTATTTACCAATCTCAAGTTATGGTCTTTGACTTAAAGTGCCTTTTTGTTGACTTTTGAAAATAACCTATAATGTTGAAATTGATAACTTTTTGTGAGAGCATTTCTTGGACTTTGAATGTAAAGATGAATTGTAGGAAATGTATTCCCCTTCAAGATGAGCATTGGATGGGATTTTTATGATGAACCATGAAAAAGTTATGCCTTCGTCAAGTTATAGTTGACTTTTCAGCTGTCCAAAAATAGAAACTTTTGCATCTTGATGATTTTTGAGCCATGCTTATGGAATCAGGATCAAGACTTGATCAAATGATGATTGTGGCCTCAAAATAAGATGTTGACCAACATTTTTGACTTTTGACTGCCAAATGACCATTTTGCCCCTGCAGTTGACTGTGGAGCAATTAGGGTTTTTGACTGTGCAACTTGACCTTGTGAGCCTTGAAACTTGACATGTAGGTGCTTGACAATGTGTATGAGCATATGTGACTTGATTGAGCCCTTGAAAACCTCAACTTTCTTGAAGGAACCAAAACCCTAATTTCAGCTGGCTTATGAGGCCTTTGAATTGTGCAATCCTTGATCCATTTGAAGATTGATCTTGACCAATTTTGAAGAATATGGGAGGGAAAATTTTGGGGTACAACAGTTGACCCTGTTCAATCTTCTTAGACCTGAGGATGTAGATTGGCTTGTGTGCCTTTCATGATCCGAGGGTGGAAGATGATTGAACACTAGAGTGCCCATAAATTTGCACTCACATAGTAGAGTATCAGCAGTGTGACAGCGGGAATGGGCTTACAGATGCCATTTGGAGAGATGGTGGATAGGAGGATGGGCTTATAGATGCCATCTGGAAGTGTGACAGAACCTTGTCGGGAATGGGCTTATAGATTCCATTTGGAAGTGTAATGGGTAGCTGCGTCCGAATAAGAGATAGAATGGCTTCCGTGTCTAGAGCATATCTAGTCTGTGTCTAATTGCTGACGTCTGAATAAATAGTAGAATGACCGCCGTGTCTGGGGTATATCCATACTGTGTTTAACTGAGTGACAGAATGTCATCCGAATCTGGATCGTATCTGGACTGAACATTAGAATAGCATCCGGGATGGAGCATCTCTAGGTTGTCTTTAGAAGTTTGAATATGAATAAGCAATAGAATAGCGTCCGGATCTGGAGCATCTCTAAGCTATATCTCAATGGAAATCTGAATAAGTATCAGAATATCGCCATGTCTGGGTTGCATCTGAACTATCTCTGGACAGAATCTGAATAAGCAGTAGAATAGCATCCGGATCTGGAGCATCTCTAAGCTATATCTGAAAGGAAATCTGAATAAGTATCAGAATGTCGCCATGTCTGGGTCGCATCTGAACTATCTCTGGACGAAATATGAATAAGCAGTAGAATAGCATCCGGATCTGGAGCATCTCTAAGCTATATCTCAAAGGAAATTTGAATAAGTATCAGAATGTCGCCATGTCTGGGTTACATCTGAACTATCTCTGGACGGAATCTGAATAAGCAGTAGAATAGCATCCGGATCTGGAGCATCTCTAAGCTATATCTGAAAGGAAATCTGAATAAGTATCAGAATGTCTCCATGTTTGGGTCGCATTTGAACCATCTCTAGAAAGAATCTCTGAATAAACAATAGAATAGCATCTGTGGTTGGAGCATCTCTAAGTTATCTCTGAAAAGAAGCCCTGAATAAGCAACAGAATAGCGTCCGGTTCTGGAGCATATCTAAACTATTTCTGAACAAGCAGCTCTGAATAAGCAACAGAATAGCGTCCATCTCTGGAGCATTTCCCAGATATATCTGAGAGGAAACTCTTGAGTAAGAAAAAGAATAACATCCATCTCTGGAGCATTTCTAAGCTATCTCTGAAGAGAAAATCTGAATAAGCAAAAGAACAGCATCCATATTTGGAGCATTTCCCAGCTATATCTGAAAAGGAAATCTTGAATAAGCAAAAGAATAACATCCATCTCTGGAGCATTTCTAAGCTATCTCTGAAGAGAAAATCTGAATAAGCAAGAGAACAACATCCATATCTGGAGCATTTCCAAGCTATCTCTGGAGATAAATCTGAATAAGCAAAAGAACAGCATCCATATCTGGAGCATTTCTCGGCTATCTCTTCAATCTCTTTAATGTCGATATGCCCTGGCTGGATACATGAATCAAATATGGAATTGCGATAGTTGAGAGTAATCATCTTTGGGATTGACCGTTTTCCTGAAAAGGCAAAACATCAGTTGTATGCAATGTCATGATGCATGAATTGCATGATTTTAAGATGTTCTCAAAAATAAATGAGATTTGTGTCGTATGATGCGTATGCATGCATTGTGTATGTAAGCAGGAGGTATGAAATGTGATATTTATGAATGCATTTTTGTCTAGGAAAATAAATCCTTGACGAATGCTGGGATGTTTGGTCCTGGGCTGGATTTGAAGAGTAGAGTTCTTCGTTCCGCTGGGGATGATGGTTGCAAGAATAAACCGGTAGGAGAAGATGACTCCGTTGGGGAATAAACTTGATGAAGAGGTTACTCTGCGGGGAATACTCTGTGGGAAGAGATACTTCACTGAGGTTTTGAAATTGATGATAACTCCGCTGGGGATACTGTCGATGAGTTATGTTGGAAGATTTGATGAACATCGTCGGGGAATAGGAAGAACTTCGCCGAGGACGATCTTTCCGTGGTAATTAGCTGAGGATAACCCAGTTATAAGCTATGTTGGGGAATAACCTTTGAACAAAGCCAGGGAGATGCTTTTGCGCTCTGCGGGGGATAAGCTTCCAGAATCTACTGGGGAGATTGATTCAACTCTCCTGGGGATACTTTTGAACTGTACTGGGGAAGTGGCTCCACCGGGGTGTCTGGTATTCCGCCGAGGAACAATCTTATATTAAGACTGCCGGGGATGCTTGTAGAGGAATGTCTGTACTCCGCTGGGGAATGTTGAGACTTTTTGAGGATACCCAACTTCCTTAAGGCTGACAGTAGGCTAACTCTGCTTGGGGAGAGTGTTGATGACTTGCTGGAGATGTTGTGCCTTTTCAGGGTTGATGGGAGACCAACTATGCTTGGGGAGAGTTGTTGAATCTTGTCTTACTTAATGGGGAGTGAAGGTATCCTGGTTACGTTCTTCAACCGAACCTACCTTGGTACCTTGGTGGACAGAGCAACTAGATGGCTTAGACAACTCATTACTGCCCCTGTTTCTGTGGGAGAAGATACCTGTGGAGGCGCTTGATGACTGTTGGTTGATAAATCTTCTTCTGGTAGGCAAGTGACGAGATAACGGGACATAGTCGTACGCTTTTGATCCCTAACTTTTGCCTGGACCGCCCTTTCGGGTTTTCAGTCCACCGGGATACCCATTTTTGCCCAAGCCGCCTTTTCAGGTTTTCGACTTGCCGGGTGTACAGATTTTTTTCATTTCATCCCTTATTTTTGCCTAGGTGTGTCAACCTAGCGGGTCTTTGCTTATGCGTAGTGTTTTTTCGACTATGTCCGTGCTCTCAGGATGCAGGGAGTTGTCACTGTCAGTAGTATTGTGTTGCCATACCACCAGAAGATCTTCGTTTGATCGTCCAATGCCCCAAGTGATCCAGATGGAGATTTGCCCCAAGCTGGTTGGCCTTTTGAGAGATTCTCCGAATCTTGACTTAACTGCCCCAGATGATGGACAATGATCATGCCATGCCCCTTGATTGGAGGTGCTTTTGTTCATTAGACATTCGTCGTGCGAACTTCTATGTTGTTCAAACAAATAGTCATATGCAAGCAATGTTATATTAAAAATGCAAAGTTTATGTCTTTTTTGAAAATGCATTTTTTCATAAAAACAAGTGAATTTTTTTGTAAACTGTGACGTCAACTCGTTATTTTACCGCAAGCCTTAAGGAGTCAGGATACCTTTGGTAACAATATGCTTTCGAACTAACCCATGCTTCAGCTAGGACTTTTAAGGGTTGTAGCGTGGCCTGGTTCACGGTTTAAGAAACAAAGGATAAAGGCTCAAATTTTATTTGTACCCACCCGCTCTTCGTGATGTTCTTCAAACCTAAACTCAGCTGATCGTGCGTTAGACCTTGTTTGAGTCTTTGCTCTGATATTCCAGTGATGGTTCGGATATTGAAAATTTATTTGGAATAGGCAGTCATTCCTTTTTTGGTTGAGGGTTTGTAGGACCTCTTTCTTTTTGATTTCGTTATCCCTGTTTTTTGCCTGAACTGTTTCTTTCATGATCACAGTCAGCGGGATGCCCCAGTTTTGTAAGTCTTCTTCATAGGTTTTGACTTAATGGGCTTTTATTTTTGGGAGATAATGACTGCCCGTCCTTATGATTATTGGAACCATCACTGTCTTTTGTTTTGTAAGGACTTTGTCGATGTCGTTTATTGTGCACTTGGATCAACTGAGAGAACTACCCTGCCCCAGGTTATGATTAAGGGTTTTAATTTTTGAACGGAAAAAACTCCTACTTCTTTGGCTCAAAGGGGTTGACGAGGGATTATCATCCTTATAACTCCGGTGTTTAGGAATTGAAACAATGCCTGTACCTCATCAGCGGGGTCTGTTCAAAAGCATACTGTAGGTTATGGTATCGTTTTTGTCATCCTCCCTCAAGAGGCTTAGAATTTTAATAGAGCGTTGATCATCACAAAAAAAATATGAGAACAATTTGAATATAGTGAAAATAATTGGATTAATTCAAAAATAGACATATGCAGTACATTAAAAGAGTTTGCTATGACATTAATTGTTTGTATAAGCAAAAAAATACAACTCGAAAATTCAAATAAACAAAAGCCTTCAATGATTGGGCAAAGGAGCAGTGATTATGTTTGGAGTCTCTGGTGCTTCAAACTGAATCTCTCCGGCATCAATCATGTCTTGAATCTTGTTCTTCAGAGGCCAGCAGTTCTCTGTAGTATGCCCCGGGCTATCAGAGTGGTATGCGCACCTATCGTTGGGATGATAGTTAGGAGCAGAAGTGTTTAGATTCCGGGAGGAGCCCTTAAGGTAATCAGCCCTGCCTTCAACATTTGCTGTAGCGCTTGATCCAGTGACATGTTGATTTAGTGAAATGTCTCTTGGGTGCGACCTCCTTACGTTGCTGCCCCTGTCCTTGTTGAGCAGGCCTAGGATTAAAGATCTGGGTTGCCCCTACATGTTGGTCATGGCGACCCTTTTTACTATGCACATCATTGGACTCCTTCTTCCCATTGTAAGGCTTTTTATGAGCATCTGCAGGTGCAGCTTCTTGAATCTTTCCAGCCTTGATACCAGCTTCAATCCTCTCCCCGATCAAGATCAAATCTGTAAACCCAGCAGAAGAATTCCCAATCAGATGGTTGAAGAAAGGACCAGACAGGGTCCCCAAGAACATGTCGACGAGTTCACGGTCAGTCAGCGGTGGCTGCACCCTTCCAGCCAGGTCTCTCCACTTTTGCGCGTACTCCTTAAAGCCTTTACCCGTCCCCAGTGACATACCCTGGAGTTGGGTACGCGTAGGAGCGAGGTCGGCATTATACTGATACTGCTTATAAAAAGCAGTAGCCAAGTCCTCCCAGTTACGAATAGTGGTTCCATCCAGCTGATAGAACCATTCGAGCTGAGTCCCTGAAAGACTCTCCTGGAAGAAATGGATCCATAGATTCTTGTCTGCCGTGTAGGGCTGGATCTTCCTTGCGTAGGAACGGAGGTGCAACTTAGGACAGGAAGCCCCGTCGTACTTTACAAAGGCAGGTGCCTTGAACTTGTGAGGGATCACCACCCCAGAAGATAAACCTAGGTCCCCAAAGTCCAACCCAGGCACACGTTGGATATCCATAGCATTTAACCGGTCCTCCAGCTGTTTGTACCTGTCCTCGACAGGAGGGTACTGCTCATTATTGAAGTCTGTCTCAGTGTCAGAGACTACGGGACTAGGAACCCTTCCCTCTTGCTGACTGCCTTCCCCAACAGATGGAGTAGTCCGCTCAGCTTCATTCTGCAGTGTATTCCCAGATCTGCGTCTAGGGTTGAACAAAACAGTCCTCTTCTTCTTCTTTTTCAACAACAGAGTCTTCAATTCCTGTTGACCCTGGGCTAAGCTCAGGACCAGCTCTTGAAACTGGGTGTTCTGGGCCTGGAGGGCCTTGATAGCTTATTCATTGGATGATTCAGGATTCATGATGATGGCTGAAATAAACAGCGAAGAAGATTAAGCAACTTGTAGAAAAGAGTACCTGTAATGCAATGATATGTATGTATGCATGTGATGTTTTCAAGGATCTCGTGGGGTAAACAGAGAAACTTGTTAGAATTTGAATTTGGGTAGCTTGATGGAAGGAACTTCATGTTGTTGAGAGTCCTTCTTCAAGAGTCAAGGCTCACCATATCTAGTGGGTCATAGCCCCTGACTCAAGTTATCAACCTTGGCTAGGGGAAAATAAATCCCCTTTGCCCCTTGCTAGACATTTGATTCATCATGACCTGCATCACAAACCCTTGAGATCCTTGAAATGGATTAGTCCTTATGTAGGATGTATGCAATGGTATGATGTTATGCTATGCATGGAGTGACGTAAGTAAACCCTGTTATGAGCCCCAATTAAGGACTGTAAACAACACCTGCGAGAAACTCATGTGTCAGATAACAAGTATGCAAGTAGTCAAGTTTGAAGGCACACAAGTCACACAAAGAGCCCTTAGAGTTTAGGCCAGCATGAGGTTTGGGGTACTACCCTCTTGAAGTTGGTGGGCTCAAAAACCCGTCCTATCAAAAGTAACCGGGTTCTAAGGAGCTCAATATCATTGGGTTGTTTTCTGTGTTCATTGTTTTGATTTAGCCACTGAACTGGCGATCAAAATATTCCAAGAAAACAACCCTCAATGAGTGTAGTATCGAGTATCAACCAACTTCGGACTGCACCAAAGTCAGTTATCTCACTACCCTTAAAGAGGCCAGGATGGTTCAATTAAGGTTCCTAAGGTCAGTTGATGCTTCACGACACCACGCGGCGGCCCCGTACTCTCCTTGACTTGACTCAAGGGTTACCGGTACTCACCAAAGTGCCACATTAACGTAGCAAACTACTTCAACCGTGTCGGTATACCCCGCACAGTTCCCTCACAGTTTGTTGCTACTTTCTAAGAGGTATCCCCCAGATCCGGGTTAGGATCTATGAAACTCCCAAGACAGGCCCACAATTTTAAAGCAAGCAGATCAAGCAATTGAAAACATGATGATGAACTATTCCTAAGGTACACCCCACTCAACATTCCCCAGCAGAGTCGCCAGTTTTGTGATCGGTGGAAATAGAACTGACTGTTTTTAGCTGGTTTCGCAAAATGTCGCGGAAGTAAGAGTTGCCACCGTCTTTTATTTTCTCCAACATGGAAAGGACAAAAGCACAGCAAAATTCCTTATGAGAACGTTTCTCGGTTCGGGAGGTAGATTTATAGAAAGGGAAGGTGTTAGCACCCTTTCTATCCGTGGTTATCCACAGGCTCTTAGGTACTTGCTCTTATGTTTTCAAAAGATGTTTGCTTTTCAAATGTGAGTGGGTTTGAAAAAAGTTTCTTTGAAAGATTTCTGAATAACTCTTGTATCTGTCCTCAAGAGTGTTTGAAAAATTTGTTTTGAAAGCTTTTGAAAGTGTAAAGTGTGAAAAGTATTTTGTTTGTTTTTGAAAAGAGCAAGTACCCATGAGTCATCTACCTACCCTAAGGAATTAAGCTGTGTAAGTGTCCTTTAGGTAGTGCTATCCCACCATTGAGAGGTAGGTAGCACCACCGTTGGAGGTGTTCGGGTCAATTCGATTAAGGGACATGTGTGGTCACCGAAGCAATAGTAGGACACCTTAGAAGTAACCCTAATGTCTTAGATCCTTTTTATCCAAGGCAACCGTTTCGAGGCAACTGGATCTTTAGACTGGAGGGCGACCTCTAAAACACCCTATACTTGACGACCACGTTTCGAAGGCAACGAGTGAGGCGTACCCTAGAAGTGGTGTGTGCTTTGTGTGTTGTATTCAGTTAATGTTTGTCTTTGTAATTAGTGAGCTACGAGTTGTTTTTATTTACCATACATTCTTGCATGCATTTAACAGTTAAGGGGTGCAAAAAGTAAATTGCGGAAACATAAATCCTACGCTATTACAAGGCGCGGGTCTATACATCGCCAAAAATACAAAAGACCCGTTTTTGGTAAATAAGTACGGAAAGTAAAAAAACAGTAAAATCCTAATTACTATTACATCCGAAGGCAGTTACATAATAAATAAGGAATTAAAACTAAAATGCGCGCGAAAGAAAGAATCGGGAATGTCTCAAGGGTGTTGACCCTTTTTAGAAAAGAAATTGATTTTTTTGTCTTTTTGTAATTAAAATGAAATTAAAACTAACTAATGACTAATTAATTAATTTAATTAAAAGAAAAATGTTTTGTGTTTTTTTAATGTTTTTTATGGAATAAAATAAAAGAAATGAAATTAAAAGTAAACCTAATTCTAAGTTATTTTAGTTATTTAAAAAAGGTTAAAATGGCCTAATTAAAACTAATTTATTTGATATTTATTTACAAAAATAAAATAATAATAATAATAAGGATGTTAATTCTTTTTGGATTTTTTATGAAAATATGTTAATTGGTTAATTTGTTAATAAAAAAAAAGGTTAGGAATTAAATTGGAATATAAAAAATGAAAGAAAAGAATAAACCAAAAGGCAGGGGGTATGGGCCAAATAGGAGGGTGTGATTGGAATTGTGGCCCATTAAAGCTTCAGCTCGTTTGACTTCTTGGATTGCCTATGCCCACGTTGACTCCAGAGCGCCATGGTCCTCATGCTTTGGCCATTAGATTTGCACTGATGGACACTTGGCAGGAAGAGACGTGAGACTTATGATGCGCCTCAGTTTGGAATCTGCACAGGAAAGCACTTGGAAAAATAACATGAGAATTATGGGGGGACCTGGGAATCGAACCCAGGTCCCAGTGAATACAGACCACGTAGCCAACCACTGAACCAAACCTGCGCGTTTGTAAGCATAATGGAAACAAAACAATATATGAAATAAGTGCGTTATATGCTGGAAAAGCGCGCGCCAATTTGAATGGCCCACTCCCGTGTTGCCACGCCATCATCATCTTCGTTCTGAGACAAAAATTACAGGCAAATAGCGGGGGTTTTAAACCCCCACTAATTTCAACAATGAAAAATAGCGATTAGAAAATGGGACAACATAAAAAGGGCGTGATAGGTCCATCTTGTTCGTCTCATTGTGCTGAGTTTGGCCATGTACATTTGGAGTCCTGATTTTACAGCATGACAAAACCCCCAATTCTAAATCTTGAAAACCCTAAAGTGTTTTAATGGCAAATCATGATTTAACGCTTTATAATGCAATTAGATTATTCCATTAGCTTCAGAATGTTCCTAACAACACAAACCAATCAAGAAAAATGGTTAAAAATGCATGAATGGTGATATGTAATTCTGGAAAATAATGCAAACCGTAGGGCTTAGTGGGGATGATTCTGATGGTGTTAAGCCTCGTTCTTGATTGCAATGGCTTCCTGGAAGGGCCAGGAGTGTGGTTGGATCAACAAGGAAGCTTGAATTGGGCTGCAAGGTCGTTTTCAGTTTGTGAATTTTCTCTTGAAAATTTGAAAGTTGTTTGGCCGTCTTGGAGCTTTCTAGGTAGTTTAATGTATTGGGAAATCTTTCCTATATGGTTTTGAATGAGTATCAATCCATATAATGAGCCTTGAAGCCTTGCAATTATGCTTGAGATTTTGCCATAACCTCCATTAAAGCAACTTACCATTCTTGTCAAAATTTGAATTTCTTGCATGGAATAGACCTTGCACGAATTTGGAAGGTGAATGATGGTGTATCAAAGCTATTCAAACTCAAAGATATCCCTCCATTAATTTTCTTGATTTTTATTTGAATTTTAAAGATTTAAAATGATTTAAATCAAATAAAATTAAATAAAAATGGAAAAATTAATTTTTAATCTTGAAATAAATTGTGTGACACGTGGGAGGCATGGCCAAGCTGAAACAAGTGGAAAAAGTGGGCCCTCTTTGTCAAAAATGAAGTTTCAAGGATAGTTGACTTTGGCCATTTCACAAAAATTTCCCAACTTCTCCAATGCATATCTTGCTCAATTTTGAAGCTATGAACATGTTCTTGGATATTTTGGAAAGGTCTTGAAGTCCTCTAACCAATGTCTCTGGTCCCATGTCATTTTGATTTACCAATCTCAAGTTATGGTCTTTGACTTAAAGTGCCTTTTTGTTGACTTTTGAAAATGACCTATAATGTTGAAATTGATAACTTTTTGTGAGAGCATTTCTTGGACTTGGAATGTAAAGATGAATTGTAGGAAATGTCTTCCCCTTCAAGATGAGCATTGGATGGGATTTTTATGATGAACCATGAAAAAGTTATGCCTTGGTCAAGTTACAGTTGACTTTTCAACTGTCCAAAAATAGAAACTTTTGCATCTTGATGATTTTTGAGCCATGCTTGTGGAATCATGATCAAGACTTGATCAAATGATGATTGTGGCTTCAAAATAAGATGTTGACCAAAATTTTTGACTTTTGACTGCCAAATGACCATTTTGCCCCTGCAGTTGACTGTGGAGCAATTAGGGTTTTTGACTGTGCAACTTGACCTTGTGAGCCTTGAAACTTGACATGTAGGTGCTTGACAATGTGTATGAGCATATGTGACTTGATTGAGCCCTTGAAAACCTCAACTTCCTTGAAGGAACCAAAACCCTAATTTCAGCTGGCTTAGGAGGCCTTTGAATTGTGCAATCCTTGATCCATTTGAAGATTGATCTTGACCAATTTTGAAGAATATGGGAGGGCAAATTTTGGGGTACAACATGTATTATTTCCCACCCTTTCTTCATCTCATCCCTTTCTTATTGAACTAAGTGTTATTAGAGCATGATCTCTATATCAAGTCTCAAAACAAATGGTGCATAGATTGCTATTGATCGGCCTCAAAATAGGTGCGACTTCTATATAAGTCCACTTACGATTGCTTAACATAGCGCTAAACTTTGTCCTGATTCGAATAAATGATCATCCATGGCCCAAACTTATGTTTGCAAGCCCAAGTTTGTTAATTTAATCTCTTTAATCCAATAACCTTGAGATTCATTGTGTGGAGGCTTTGGTTCTACCAATTCTCTAATGAATCTACATCACTTTTGGTCAACGCGGATCACTTAAACATCGTTGATCATTAAATGTTACTTTTGAAGATTTCAAAATGGATGATATACTTGACAAAAAGCAAATGCAACTTGTTGTGTGGGGGCTTTGGTTCTATCAATCTTTTAATGAGTTCCAAATACAAGTTTCAAGATGGTCATCCAACTAACCACTAATTTATAATAATTGACTTTATTTTGTGTTTTTATTTTATGCTCTTTTATTGTATGCACCATTTACTTTAGCATTTACATTTCATGCTATTTTTCATCTTTGCTCACCTGAGCATTTACTTTCTTGTCATTTTTATTTTTCTCACTTGAGCTTTTCTTTTCTTTTTTAAGACACCTAATAATCAACATGAACCATAAAAAACTTTAATGATACTTGGACTATTTGGTTACTATCCTTGGCATTATAGAGTATTGAACTTCATGGACTTAGGATTAGAAACCTTGGCCTTATGTTGGAGACCTTGTGACCTTGATTGATATTTTGTCTGGAATTCTCGGGGTTTACCTCAAGACATTGGGTTGTTTGTTTGTTTTGTATGCATGTTATTGTGATTACATACTTTGTTTGTAATCTGGAATTCACCCGCATATAGCCGTTACTCTGCCCAATTTTTGTGAAGACTTAATACATTTGAAGTTTAATTCCCTCAAGAGGTCTAGTATCTTTGTTTGCTTGGTTTCAATCTAAAGAATTGGAATTCTATCTTGATTCATAATGTCAAGTTTTGGCTTCATGTTGGTTAGATGGTTCTTATCCCTAGATTTTACCTTATGCTTTAGGATAGTCTCTTCTTCTCCTCCCATCTTCTTTAATTTCAAAAATCTTCTTCCTCCTTTTGAAAACTATTTTTGTTTCTAAACTTGAACCACTTTCATAATAAATTTGGACTTATGTCCATGTATTTTTCAAAACCATTTCCATAAATAAAATTCAATGAACTTAATAATATCTTGACATTTTTTTATTAGAAGACTAAAAGTCAATCAATCTCATTTCAAACCATTTTTCCACTTTGGCTTTCTATTTTAAAATCTTTCTCAAAATATTAGACTCTTGTTAATCCTTTTAATGATGCAAACAAATATACTTCTACAATATGTAGTGAGGAGAGATATTTTCCACTTGGGTGTTTAGTGAGACATTGTTGATTTTAAAATTCAAGCCATGTCCTCCACTTTGAGATGATGCAAAGTCTCCTTTCTTATGATTGTGGGTAGTAAGTATGTTTTCCAAACAGACAATGACGATGATGTCTTATCTCATAAAATCAACCAACACACTTGTGTTTTAAAATTTTTAAAGGTGAACTACGTGTACCCTGATCCCCTATTGCATGAAAGGTGGTACGTAGGCATTAAAGGTTCCCAACCGCGGCGGGTGCAAAAAATCATAAAAAATATGTTTCTTTTCTCACCTCCACCATCTATTTTAAATACAACATTTTATAGCCCAAATATACATATTTTTCAAAGAGGTTCTTGTGGAGTACCGTAGATGTTTAGGGTGCTAATACCTTCCCTTTGCATAACCAACCCCCTTACCTTGAATCTTTCCCCCTCTTTTTGGGTTATTCGCTCTTATCCCATTCCTTTGGAAACAATAAAGCGCGATGGTGATTTTTATTTTGATCTGTATAAGTCTAGTCAATCCAATGACTTAGTCTTAAACATTTCTACCGCTACAATCTCACTCTTTTCACATTGAAAAGTTTGTGACCTTATCTTTCAAATGCTTCAAGAATCATGTCCTAAGGTTCCCTAAATTATGCACACCATGTGTTCAAAGATAGCCACTTGAAACCAATTTTTCCTCCAAGTTAGAATTTGAAATGCATAATTCAGCTTCTGATCACTAAATTGTTGCGTGTTTTTTTACTTCTAATCATGTTTAACAATCTTTCAGAAGTAATTAACACCTTGAAACACAAGTTTTGGATGAGTTTTGAGCAAAATATAAGTCACACTTTTCATGCTTACAACTTCACACGAATTCACATCAAACTTCATCATTCGACATGCTTGAGCATCCCATTTTCTTCCATATAAATAGAGGCTTATATCTCACTCAATTTCTCAAGCTTGAACAGCAAACTCACTATGTCAAACTCCCTCCATAAAATATTTTTCTGAGATTTTGAATTCCTCTTTTCACCACTTTTCAATCCAATTTCTTCATTGATCTTTCATCCTTGAACTTCACTGAAGCTAACAGAAGAAGAATCAAGTCGTGAGGTTCCCTGAATCGTGCTAGCCAAGTCCATTTATACAGCAAGTTCATCTGACTTCGTTCAGGTAGTTTAAGGCACCAAATCTTCTAACTCAAATTACTGGAATGGTCTATGATGTTTACTGATGCTTTCTATTAACTCAATTTTGGTGAATCAACGTGTTTGATACTTCTGTTTTCGATTTCAAAATTTTCAAAACATCTCTCATTTTTTACAAATCGAGTAAGTTGTGTTTTATATAAATTTGGCGCGAGGATATGGTTGTGATTTTCTTGAAGAGACGCGTTGTTTTAACCCAAAATTTTCCCTCCCATTTCGTCAACATTTCTCATCACAAGACTCTTGGAACTCAAGATCAAGCTAGGGTTTGCTCTGCTCTAGACACCTCCTTGCACTGTTGACCTAAATTAGGGTTTGAGTTTGCACAGGGATGTTTTGACCTACAATTCCCAAAATGACTTTCATACTTCATGTTGGACCCACAAGTTTGTCCATACCAAGTTTCAAGCCTTGAATCAAATTTTTGCCCAGTCAATTAGACAGTTGACCTAGAAATCAACTGTATTGGGGAAAAAGTCAATTGTGGCCAATTGACAGTCAAATCTCATGAATTTTGACCCAAATCAACATTATGAACTCATATGAACCATTTGGTCAAGTTTGGATCACAATTCCACAAGAAATTTGATCAGATCACCAAAAGGGCAAAATGGTCATTTTTAGGGTTTTGATTGTGCAAAGGCAATTTTTGACTGTTTGACCTAGCCAATGGCAAATCAAGCTCAACCATGGACTCAAGGACTCAATAACATCATCTTGAATCATTCAACAAGTTCAAAAGGTCTCAAATGCATATGATTGACAGATGAATTTTTCAGTCTACTGATCAAATTTGACTGTACACTGAAAAGTAAAACTTTGACTTTTTGGTCAAAATCAAGTGCCAAGAGTCATTCTCCATCAAAACATGTCAAATTATGAAACTTGTTCATCAAGAAACCCAAAATTGCAAATTAGGGTTTAAAATGAAAAAATTTCATAACTTAGAAATTTTCTAAGTTATGAAATTTTCTTATTTTTTCCTAACTTTGTCCCACATTTTCACCAAGATGCAAATGGATTCAAACAAAACTTACAACATGAAAGTTGTAGTCCATCACAAATTCTACAACTTTGATCATAAAGTTTTCTCAAAAGAAGCTTGGATCTCAAGTTATGATTTTTGGAACAAGGGTCCATAAAACTTTTAACTTAGAGAAATTTTGCCCTACTTTAGGCAGAATTTTGACCCATCTTCTTGGATATTTTTCACATAGTTCCACTTGGAGTTTCAAGTTGAATTTCAAAGTTGGATTATAGTACATGTTGCAAGTTTTCCAAATTGTCCAAGAACTCCTCAAACACCTTTGTGGTTAGGGAGAATCGAATGCTTGAAGTTGGCAAAAACTCACTTTGTAACCATGGCCAATACATGTTCATACCAAGTTGCAAATTTGACCAAACTAGTTTAGTACATAATTACAGGCCTCTAAACCAATTTACACTAAAAAATTAATGCAAATATATTGGATATTGGCATTGTTCTGATCAAGAGATCTTTGTACAATGAACATTTCCATTTTGAGCATAAAGGTCATACTTCCATTTTCATAAAAGCCACTTTGTGTCAAATTACATTTTCTTGAGCCTTGGAATTTTTTCCTTGCAGCAAACAAGTTCCCTAATCTCAGGCATAGTACACCAACTTGAGCATGCTTGTAACTAGCCTGTACAAGCCATAGCTTGGTCACTTCACATATTTGCTTTCAACACAAGTCAAATGGCCAAAAGCTCATAACACATACATCTGATATTTTGAACTCAAGCAAAGTTGTCAAACAAGTTTCTCATATCCTTGCAAGCCATAAGCACGAGCCTTTGACCTCTCAAACCTCCTCATACTCAAAAACCCCATTTTCTTGCAAAACAGGGCCAGTTCTGCAAATCACAAGCCACATTCAAATCCCCTCGTGCGTTTTGTCCAAAATCACTTCAAACACATCCTAAATAATATACCTAAGTTGTCCAGACCATTTACAAGTTGTTGTAACTCCATTTACACACATCACCATTTTTGTTTGGAAGCTTTGCAGGTTGAGTTCTGTAGCACGATTCAGGCCACTTCAAAACAAGCTAAGCATTGGGAAAGGTTCAAGGGACATCAGGCAAGCTCAAAAGAACCTCAGGCCTCATTGGAAGTTGCTGCGTTGTCCAGTTCGAACTCAACTGAAACAGGTATTTCATGAACTTCTATCTCTCTATTTAGGAACATTTAGACTTAGGTTTGTGAATGAAAGATGTTGTATTCATTGCCCTGAAACCATACATGTGCTTAGTTTTCATTTATATTAATCGTGCTAGGAGAATTTCATTCATGAACTTTCTGAAAAAACTAGGTTAGAAATTAGGGCCAGAGAAATTTTCTCTGGTCTTTGAGAGTTAGCTTAAGTTTTTTATATGGTTAGATTCGTTGTTTGATGCTCTACAAGTTTCATGTTTTGAGTTTTGTCAAAAGATCACAAATACAGGAGATACGAGTTTGTGTAGCAAGCGCGCGTTTTTTCAAAGTCTGGAGGAAGAAGATGAAGTTGATGGGCCGGGCTGGCTTGTTTTTGCTTCTAACACTTGCTTTTTCAGTTTCACACCCCCTGGCCCATTTCTTGTATATTTATTATTTTTGCATTTTTATTTCATTTCTGACTTTATTATTTTATTTCCAAACATAAAAAATGCCTAAAAAATATTTTCATAAATTTTTACATTTATTTGGTATTTATTTTAATTATTTCTAACCTTAAAATGATTAAATACTTTATATTATTTTGTTTAAACTTAAAAGTAATGTAAAAAATACTTTTATTTTCATTTATTATTTTTATTCACATTTGAAAATGTTTTCTTGAAATATATACATTTTTGTAAATAATTTATTTTATTATTTTTACACACTTAACATATTTAATATATATATATATATATATATATATATATATATATATATATATATATATATATATATATATATATATATATATATATATATATATATATATATATATATATATACTTTATTTTATTAAGAGCATAGAATAAAAAATACAAAATTAATACATTTTTATTTTTATTATTATTTTATACTAAAAAACATTTTTTTATAATATATTCTTATTTTTGTACATATTAATATATTTTATATATAAATAATACAATTTTATTTTCTTTAAAGAAAATTAGGGTTTACCCCTTTATTAAAGAAAATCAATCTTTTTTATTTTTATTATGTACACCTTTTTTCACACAAAAAAATGCTTTACATACATAAACAAATAAAAATTTTCTTTTTGCATGATGCATTTTATCTAATATTTATTTATTGCATTTTATTTAAATATTGTACATTTAAATATTATGCCTTGCAAATTCAATTTGGTTGTAATAATTTAGGGTTTAATTTCTTGCAAAATAATCCCCTATTCAAATTTGTACCCCCTCCCTATATCATGTTGTAATAGTGTAGAATTTAAATTCTCGCACCTTTAAGCTTTCAATTATACCATGATTAGAGAATTAGGGTTTGTATGCAAAATCAAATTAACAAATAGTTTGACCTAATCAAAGACAAAAATGCATGAAAAACAAACACAATGCACACTTGCACCCCTAGGGTTACAATCCACTTGTTGCCTTAAAAAATGGGCCATGATATGCATGTCAAGTACTTTGGCAAAACAAAAACAAAACAAAAGATCATAGTCCCTCGATGACGCTATCTAGGTTGCCTAAACAAAATGATCAAGTCCCTCAAGAAAATTGCCAAAAATACTTGACGCAATTGCTATCATGGTCTATACGATGACCCGCGCCTGTCCCGTTTAACATCCTAACACAAGTTTGTTCACCAACTACAATGGTGAAACAACACTGTTAAAAGGGTTAAAAAAATATAAGAAAGATCTTTGAGTAAAATAGGGTAGACAACTCTTAGTTACTTGATCAAAGCTTGCAAAAAACATCCTTGCTATTTTCAAAACACACTTCACCACACAATTTCAAAACCCTACTTTCAAACATTGAAAACTTTTCAAAAGACAAAAACACCTTTGTATACATTCAAACAAGAATCATTACAAAGGTTCCCACAATGATGGACTCTTTTCAAAACATCTTTCAAAATCACACACAAAGCACCATTTCAAACAATTGAAGAGCACCATTTCAAACAATTGAAAAGCAAAGCAAGTGATCTAAACAAGTAACTAAGAGCCCATGGATAACCATGGATAGAAAGGGTGATAATACCTTCCCTTTCTATAATCTACTCCCTAAACCCAAGAAAACATCTCAAAGGTCTTTCCTGTGCTTTTTGACCTTTCCTTAGGATAAAATAAAAAGTCGGTGGCGACTCTTGCTAAACTGAAACATTTGCAAACACAAACGCAAAATCCGAAGTCAGTTATCCTACTGTATCACACGCGTCTAATGATACCACTATGAGTGTCTAAATTTACATATTTAAGGACCATGGTGTTGGCTGAAGATTTTGATATTGTGATTCGAAATGAAATGATTGGGCTTTGTTTGAATAAAGCAAGTTTTATGGTTTGGAATGGAAGAGACTGTTTTTTCAAATGGAAATATTAAAGTTCAAGGTTTCGAATGATAGTTGTGGAGTGTTCCAAGGCGTTTGAAATTCAAACGTGAGCGGGATATTGGAAATTCAAATACATAAGCGTTTGAGCGTCCGAGGACGCGTGGATGCTAGAGGGAAGTAATGCTCTGCATGCTTCGAACGTGGCAGATTCTGATAGCAAGACCGTTATGGTCGAAATAGTATAAATAGAGGTCTTAGTGTTAGGATTTCGGTGTGTCATATCTGTTGTACAAATTCAGTAAACATTCAAAATACCGCATGGATAGGGAAACGAATGCTCGAAAGATGTACGTATGATAGCACCAACATTTACAATTCAATGAAAACTCTTTATATTTTCCAGTTTTGTCTTTCATTTCCATTTCATTTGTGCTTCAAACATTTTTACGTTCATGCCTTTACATTAAAGCTTTTACATTCAGAGTCATTTATTTCTTTATGCATTTAAACGCTTTTCTTATGTTCGAATCCTTTAAACATTCAACAACTTTTACATTCACTCACTTAATCCTGCCATTTACCCAATCTTAAGTCTTTTTACTTTTCTAATGAACATTCCTTATATCATATAGAAATTATCCTTCGAATCATTTAGTGTAGTAATCGAAGTGGATTGGATGTCTTTGAAACACTTTAATTAGAAGTCCTAAATATGAATACCAGTTTTACAATTAGATTTAGCCAAACAACTATGTCCCATAGGATCAATCTAGTCGATCCTGCAAGTTACCAGAGAAATTGAATAACAGTAATTAAGTTTATTCGATAGTTTGGAAGACTAGCGGTTGTTTACCAGAAATCACTATGAACAAATTGGCACGCCCAGTGGGACTCGTTGTTAAGAAAGTCAAAAGTAAAGATTTTTAGGATATAATCTCGTTGTGTAAGTTCTTTTCTGAGTATCAATTTCGCTGTTATATGAACCTTAGAAGTGGTAAAACAACTAATAGTAACCAACCCTTACCCAGAAGAAAACGTAGTAGTAGGATGTCTAATCCAAGCAATCAACAAGGGGAACAAAATGCCCCACATGGAACAGGCACCAATACGCCTGTTTCGACGGGGACGTCTAACACGATCCCTACGAACGCACAGTCGGTTGCATCTTCTACCAGTAGTGTGGCCACAAATGGAGCAAGTGGCACGACAACCAATAGTTCGACCCTAGGAAATACAGGGACCACTGGTTATCTTGAGGGATTTATCCCACCATCAGGGACACAAACCCATTTCGCCACCCCACCACCAACTAGACCACCCAGTTTCTATGGCAATAGACCCAGAAATCCCTCTTATGGGATGCCAACGTCTTTTATGGCGGGTTTGCACAATTCCACATCAAATTCGTCACCACAATTTGGGTCCGGATCTGGGGTCAACCAATTTATGACAAATACCCAAGGTTCAGTAGGTCATAATACACTGCCTATCTTAACCATAGAAAATCAGATGGCCTTTAGACAATTAATGGATGATAGTAACCATAATATGATAGGAGTGTTAGCATAGACTATGCAAGAAATCTTTGCCCCAATAGTACAGAATGTAACTGTAACCAACAGAGAAAACACGGACAACATGAGTCGAATAGCAGATTTTTTCGCTCCGCCAGAAAGGCGTAGGCAGAATCAGGTGTTGGTTCGAGCAAACATACCCATTATAGAACAAATTGCTGATGGCCCACCCTATAGACCAGCCAGAGAGGGGGTTAACTTGGGGGCAAGGGCACAAAGACAAGAAGCCCCAGTGATTCGAGAGGAACCACAAAGGGGAGTTATAGAACCAGGGGCAAGGGTCGAAAGGTTAGAAGTCCCAGAGTTTCGAGAAGAATAACCTATAGGAGTTGTCATGGTGGGTCGACACCAAGATGCTGATGAAGTCGTTCATAGAATTCGAAATGACATCTTGGCAGAAAATAATTTAACCACCATGATAGAAAGGATTATGGCTCAAAACGGTCTCAATACAGGAATTAGAAGGCCAAACTATTCCTCTCCCATAGTAGATTATGTGATGCACACTGATTTACCAAGGGGATATAAGGTCCCTAAATTTACAAAGTTCGCTGGAGACACCAATGAGGCAATAGTCGAACACATAGCCAGGTATCTGACCGAAGCAGGAGACATAGCAAATAATGAGAACCTTAGGATTAAATATTTCCCAAGTTCCCTAACTAAGAACGCTTTCACATGGTTCACCACATTGCCTCCTGGATCCATAGATACTTGGACTCTTTTGGAGAGATTGTTTCATGAACAATTCTACATGGGACAATCTAAAATAAGTCTGAAAGAGCTAGCCAGTGTCAAGAGGAAGTTTACTGAACCCATAGATGATTATCTAAATAGGTTTAGACTCTTGAAGTTTAGATGTTTCACAGTAGTTCCTGAACATGAGTTAGTTGAAATGGCTGCTGGTGGCCTAGACTACTCCATTCGAAAGAAATTAGATACACAATACTTGAGGGATATGGCCCAATTAGCGGACAGGGTTCGACAAGTCGAAAGACTAAAGGCCGAGAAAGCCAGGGTTTTTAAAAATAACAAGAAAGAAAGGGTTTCCTATGTTGAAACTGAGGAAGCAGAAGATTACCCTGAATTCGAAGAGGTCGAAATTGATCTCGCTGAATTGAAACAGGCTCCACCTTACTCTTGTAAATTACTAGTTCCCACAAAAGGGAAAGAAATTATTGAAAATGAGAAAAGTGACAAGTTCCCAAAGAAGGTGTATACCTTCGACGGAACGAAATGTGATGAAATTTTTGATTTGCTTGTCAAAGATGGCCAACTAATAGTGCCATCGAATGTCAAATCACCACCTTTAGATCAACGAAAGAAAAGAGGGTTTTGTAAGTATCACAGTTTCTTAGGCCACAAAACCTCACAATGTTTTCTTTTCAGGGATCTGATTCAAAATGCAATCAAGGATGGTATATTAAGGTTCGCTGACAAGCCAAAGATGAAAGTGGATGATGACCCTTTAGATGTTGCTGACACCAATTACTCTGAACCTGCATACATTGGAGAGATAAATATGGTTGGAGCAAATGAAGGTGACACTCCATCAGAAGAGGAAAACACTGAAGATGAAAACTACGTGTTAGCTGAAGTCGAAAAGGAAGTTACTGAGGACTTCCATAAGGAACAAGAAGCTTTGATCGAAGCAGTTCCTTTGGTTACTTCGAAAGAGATCCAAGCTACTGAAGGCCAGGAGAACCAAAAACAAAATTTGACACAGGCTACTGAAAGCCTGAGGCGAAAGTTGGAGAAAGTACATATCACACTCCCAGTTCTTCCTCAGAAAGGAATATGGGATACCTTGGGGGAGCCCAGCGGAAAGTTCGATTACATGGTGAAGTATTCCGCCCCGGAAAGCTCAAAGACCCTAATTGAAGACATCAAACCTACAGGATGGGGAGATACTGATATCAAAGGAGAAGATGTGGATGTTAACATGGTAAATATGGAGCAACCTTGTTACGAAATGAAGGAAATGGAAAGGTACTTAGAGAAATAAAAATACAAGATGGAAGACAGTTATGCTAGGGATGCCAGTCTCAAAGACTACCTTATGCTATGCCACAAAGAGAATGCTGTAATGATGTTATGTCCCATATGCAACATCATTTGTAATCAGAGAATTGCTGCAGACTTTGAAAAAAGACAAAGGGCACGAACAGGCGTCAACTGGCGCCAGGATAACCAGCTGTTCAGATGCTACCCTAAGGCTGGAGAAAGTATTTTGGGGTTCTTAGTTCGTTGTCACAAGGGGAAAAATAAATGCCTAGTGTGTCCAAGATGTTCTGCAGTATATGATCAGAAAGTGGCCGAAACCTTCGAAATAGTCCCTTTCGCCCCATGTTGGAACCACAGAGAAACTGGTCAGATGGGCCAACGTTTTGAGAACAACTACACCCAACGGAGGCCTGGCAGCCCTTATCCTAGAGGCGCTCGAAGGGTAACATTTAAAGTTCCTGCTGAGGTACTAGCGGACAAGTGGCTACAAGTTAGGGCTGACAAGGGGAAAGACAAGTGGAGGAATAATGAACGAAATGCACGCCATGCCATGGCGTACAGAAGGCAGTTTAATATGGCGAAAAGGGAAGAAGTAAGGTTGGAAAACTACAAGAGAGAGAACTCTATGTCAAGGTCACAATGGCGCATGCAACAAAGAGTTTGAAAAGTTGAGAGAGAAGCTATGTTAGACAAAGGAGTGGCTTCGAGCAAGGACAAAGAGGAATCGAGTACCAACAAACCTGCACCAAACAATCAACCTGGGGGCAAACCTCCAGTTAGCAGGAAACTTTTCTCTGAAACAAAGCAAAACGAATTGAAGGAATATACGCCAGGTCCAGAGGAGGATGAGGATATGCTGACTGACAATATCGAATCAGAAGGGGAATCTTCACTCAACATCAACTGCAATGTAGTATATGTGTTGCCTTGCAAATTTGGGCAAGAGACTGAAGTCGGAGAGCACGAGGAGGAGGATGCAATAGACCTGACGAAACATAGGCCAGTATGTTATTATGTGATGGATAATGGGGCTGTCGAAGAGAAGAATTCCTTCTTCGAGTACCTAGAACCAGCCATGCAAAATCACCTAAAGCCATTGTTCATTCGAGCAAAAGTTGGTACACATGGCGTAAACAAAGTCCTGGTGGATGGAGGCGCTGCAGTGAACTTGATGCCTCATTTCATGTTGAAGAAGTTAGGGATACATGATGTTGACATAAAACCACACAATATGGTACTATCAAACTATGAAGGTAAAGTAGGCCAGACATTGGGGGTGATCCAAGTGGATTTGACAGTGGGATCAAGCTGCAGACCCACTATGTTCATGGTAATCGAAGCTAAAGCCAACTACAATTTGCTGTTGGGCAGAGAATGGATCCATGGCATTGGAGCAGTCCCCTCGTCGATGCATCAGAGGTTAGTATTATGGAGAGAGGATGGCATTGCTGAAAACATCAAAGCTGACCAAAGTTATTTCATGACAGCAGTCAACCTAGTTGATAAGAGAAACTATGACAAACACTTAGCCAAAATTGCTCCTTGTACCCCTAACGACGAGATCAATGAGACCAGGAACGCGCATTATTACATGACCCTTCGCCATGATGGAATGTATTGGGATCGAAGGATAATCAAGGGAGATGGAGAAGTCGAAGGCACTGCACAAAGACGGCCAGCAGGCTGGGAATTCGATAGTCCTGCTCATGATTGAGTCCTCTTTCTTCGAAAAGATTTCGGCCTACATGGCTGAGAACGAATGGAAGGCGGCCTTAGAAGCTGAAGTAGATAGTATGGCTGCAGAAGTAAACAAAACAGGTGGGGATGGCTCAAAAGGCTCACCCTTTGAAGAACAAGAAATAGTTGAAATAGATTAAAGGCTAGATGCCATTTATGATAAAGAACCTTTAGGCTTCGAGAAGGACCCCACAGACTCAGGTGCTAAAATGTTAGTGCAGGATCCACTCGAAGAGGTGAACTTGGGAGATGAAAACACAAAAAGAATAACTTACGTGAGCACAAAACTCAATTCAAGCCTCAAGCAGAAAGTGATCAAAGTTCTTAGAAAAAACAAAGATTGTTTCGCGTGGGACTATGATGAAATGCCTGGTTTAAAGAGGGAGCTAGTGGAACACAAACTTCCAATCAAGGATAGCAAGAAGCCCATCAAGCAGACCCCTAGAAGGTTCGCACCAGCAGTTCTCACGAAGATTAAAGCTGAAATTGAAAGGTTGTTGCGCTGCAAATTCATCAGGACCACAAGGTATGTCGAATGGTTAGCAAATATAATACATGTTATTAAGAAGAATGGATCTCTGAGAATTTGCATAGATTTTAGAGATTTAAATATTGCTACCCCCAAAGATGAGTATTCCATGCCTGTGGCAGAAATGTTAATAGATTCTGCTGCAGGATTTGAATATTTAAGTATGTTAGATGGATACTCTGGGTATAACTAGATCTTTATTGCTGAAGAAGATGTTGCTAAGACATCATTTCGTTGTCCAGGAGCCTTAGGCACCTACGAATGGGTAGTAATGCCTTTTGGTTTAAAAAACGCTGGAGCAACTTATCAAAGGGCAATGAATTCAATTTTTCATGATTTCATTGAGACTTTTATGCAGGTGTACGTTGATGATATAGTCATCAAATCAGTATCTGCAGAAACTCATTTGCATCATTTGAGCCAATCATTCGAAAGAATGAGAAAACATGGCTTAAAAATGAACCCCCTTAAGTGTGCATTTTTCGTGCAGGCTGGAGATTTCCTTGGTTTTGTGGTTCATAAGAAAGGCATCGAAATCAACCAAAACAAGACCAAAGCCATTGTAGAAACGAAAGCACCTACATCAAAAAAGGAGTTGCAATCTTTTCTAGGTAAAATTAACTTTTTAAGAAGGTTCATTTCGAATTTAAGTGGAAGAACCCAGACTTTCTCTCTGTTACTTCGTTTGAAGCAAGGACAAGCTTTCGAATGGAACGAAGCACATCAGGAGGAGTTTGACAATATAAAAAGATATCTCACTCAGCCTCCTATCTTGTCTCCACCTTCATGGGGAAAACCCATGAGATTGTACATATCCGCCTCTGAAGTTACCATAGGTAGTATGTTAGCACAAGAAGATAGCAATGGCATCGAAAGAGCCGTATACTATTTAAGTAGAGTGTTGAATGATGCGGAAACCAGATATAGCAACATAGAAAAGCTATGTCTCTGTTTGTATTTCTCTTGTATGAAACTTAAATATTATATAAAGCCTGTTGATGTTCATGTTTCATCTCATTTCGATGTTATCAAACACATGCTTTCGAAACCAATAATGCATAGAAGAATTGGTAAATGGGCTTTGGCCTTGACAGAGTATTCTTTGACTTTCATGCCTTTAAGAGCTGTGAAAGGTCAAGTAATTTCTGATTTCATTGTTGATCATTCACTGATCGAAGAGACTGTCATGGGTTACGTTGAAATGCAACCTTGGAAATTATACTTTGATGGTTCGACCCATAAAGATGGTAGTGGTGTTGGAGTTCTTATAATTTCTCCCGAAGGAATTCCAACAAAATTCAAGTATAAGTTAGATGGTCCTCGTTGCTCGAACAACGAAGCTGAGTACGAAGCGCTTATCGTTGGACTTGAAGCTTTGTTGGAATTGGGGGCAACTAGAGTCGAAATTAGAGGAGATTCAGAGCTAGTGGTCAAGCAAATAACAAAGGAATACAAATGAATAAAGGACAATTTTATTACGTATTTCGTCATAGTTAATAGGCTACTCAAAAAATTCGAATACATGGATATTAAACATATACCAAGAATAGAAAATCAAGAGGCAAATGACCTAGCACAGTTGGCTTCAGGGTATAAAGTTTCCACCAAAGAATTTGAAGATTTGGTTGAATTAAGAGGAAGGGTTATGGCTACTAGACTCATACCATCAGACTTAGAAAATATAAAGTTAGGTTGTGCTGACAAGCAGGAATTCGAAGTATTAGCCATAGACACCTTGTCAGATGCAGATTGGCGAAGTCCAATTGTGAATTATTTAAAAAACCCAACATTGAATGTTGATAGGAAGATAAAATATAGAGCGTTATCATACGTCCTCATGGGAAATGAATTTTTCAAGAAGACCCAGGAAGGCGTATTACTGAAGTGCCTAGGAGAAGGTGAGGCATACTTAGCATTATCAGAGGTCCACAATGGGGTATGTGGGGAACATCAAGCAGGCCATAAAATGAAATGGTTGTTATTCCGATATGGCATGTATTGGCCCAACATGCTCAAAGATTGTATAGATTTTGCTAAAGGGTGTGAAGAATGCCAGAAACATGCAGGAATTCAACATGCTCCTGCAAGTGAGTTACATTCGATCATTAAACCATGGCCCTTTAGAGGATGGGCATTAGATTTAATAGGAGAGATCAATCCTTCTTCGTCTAAAGGACATAAATATATCTTAGTATGAATTGATTATTTTACCAAGTGGATCGAAGCAATACCATTAATAGTTGCTGATCAAGAGGCTATTATTGGGTTCATACAGAAACAGATAATTTATAGGTTCAGATTACTAGAGAGTATAACCACAGACCAAGGTTCTGTGTTTACTGGTAGAAAGATGCAGGAATTTGCTCAGGGGATGGGTTTTAAATTATTAACATCAACGCCATATTATGCTCAAGCAAATGGTCAGGTCGAAGCAGCAAACAAAGTGATAATAGGGTTAATTAAAAAACATGTTGGTAAGAAGCCAAAGAATTGGCATAAGACTTTGGACCAAATACTCTGGGCTTGTAGAACATCTCCTAAAGAAGCTACTAACACCACGCCTTTCCAACTAACATTTTGCCATGATGCAGTTTTACCAGTGGAAATTCATCTGCAATCAGTTCGAATTCAAAGGCAAAATGAGATCCCATCTGCATTATATTGGGAGATGATGATGAATGAGTTAGTTGAGTTAGACGAAGTTAGATTGCATGCATTGGAGATCCTAATGAGGCAAAAGGAAAGGGTAGCCAGAGCATACAACAAAAGGGTGAAAGGTAAAACATTCACTGTTAATGACTTAGTCTGGAAAGTCATATTGCCCATGGACAAGAAGAATAAAAAATTAGGTAAATGGTCACCTCATTGGGAAGGACCCTTTCGAATACTAAAGAGATTCTCAAACAATGCGTATGAAATCGAAGAGTTAACTGATGACAAACGAATCTTAAAGGTTAACGGAAAATATTTGAAAAAATATAGACCTCGCCTGCAGGAGATTCGAATAATAGCAACGTAGCCAAAATATTATAAGGAGATGCCAAAATGGTGCCATACGTTGCCAAAATGGCGTTGTTCAAATATTACAAAATCGAGACTCAAATTAATTCAAATAAGCAAAGATTTAAAAATAAACGTTGTTTCTCAATCTTGTGAAGGTGCTTCTAAAGGACTCAAGTCTTTGTTAGGTATAACGTCTCGCTCCTTCCAGAGTAGTTACTTCTCCTTTGATACGCTCTGCTGCTTCTATTTCAGAAAGGTCCCTGCTAAGAAGTTCTTCAAATTGGTTACTAACGGTGTCAGTTTCGTAAGCCAGTTGCTGTTGTTGAGCTTCTTTGACCTTTTGTTGGAGCTCTTGAATTTGTCCTTCCCGAAAGAGAATAGACCGCGCTCGAACTTCATAGTCAGCCTTCGCCTGTTTAAAATGTGTTGCTTGGTCTTCAGCCTCTTTAGAAAGTTTCTAAGCACACTTATAAGCAGCATCCATGGCGTTTCGTTTCTCCTGAATTTTAGCAGCAGCTAATTCATCTTGTAGGATACATCCAGTCACATCATCCAATAATACTTGGAGGTCGAACAATATAGTGTTGACTGGCAAGGAGCAAGCTGCGAAGTTAACTTGAGTGAGAAGTTCCTTCATGGTATAGCAAGCAGTGCTATCCTTTTTGAACTTCGAATAGGTCTACATCAAGGATTGTTTTCCTGACTTTGTTAAGAAGTATAGCTCTAGCATCTGGGGAAAATGTGTTGTTAGTTGAACCAGTGCCAACCCTAGTGAAAGGGATGTCCTTTTGGGCCAATTTAGTTTTCATGTACTCAATTGGGTCATTGTGTTTTAGGAGAGCTAGTTCCTCTTCAGTCAGTCGAGGCTGGGAAGTTGGGGGAAGTTCCATGTTCAAAGGAGTCACGTCCATTTTGACCTCCATAGGTTCTTTAGTCTTACCACCATTATCTTCATCCTTTCCTTGCTCATTACTTTCTCCTTCGTCGCACAGATCCACCACATCGACAGTATTGGTCTCGCTGCTATTAGCATCAGACTTCGTTTCATCAGCCGAACCACTTTGGGTTTCGTCTTCACCAAATCTTTCTTCTGCAATTTCTTCACTCTCTTGAGGAGAATCAGTCTTGTCATTTTCAGCATGAGTGATTTTTGGACTCTCTTGAAGAGTTTCAAGAGGAGATTTCAGAAGGGAAGTTTCTGGTGGATTTTCTTTAGACTTGTTGGGTGATTCTTCGTTTGCTTCCTTCAAAGGAGGTGAGGTTCCTTGATCATCGTGTGCCTCCGAAGTCCCAGTCAGGGCCACCATGTTGGAAGACCCTTTGTTTTACACGAAGTTGCTGGAGTCCCCATGGAGAGAGGAAGTGATTGGAGCAATGGTCCTGGTTGGAGGAGTTGAAGAAGTAGGATTCGTGTTCGAAGTATCCTGCATGAACAAAGAAAAGTTAAGAATATGTACCAAGGTATGAATAACTATTTTTGTTAGGAATTCGAATTTGAATTACCTGTGGATTATCAGAAGAAATGTTACTGTCAATATGTTCCAATATTACATTGGAGGTCGAAGGTGAAATTTTGGATGTTGTTGAGGGAGCAACGTCTTTGGAATCAAGTCCAGGAACGTTAGTAGGCTCAGGGCATTTGGAGCTTTCTTTCTTTTGCTTCTTCTTAGAAGCTGTTGGAGAATTTTCACCAGTCTTGAGGTTCTTTTCAGTGGGGCCTTGTTTCCTTTTCTTAGGAGTAGTTGGTGGAAGTTTGCTAGTCTGAAAAGGTTTAAACATAAGTTAGATCTAAATCATAAACTTTAGTTTATTCGAAATAATAGGGTTAGTTGATTACCTTTGGAATTGAAATGCCTGCTGCTGTCGGTGTTGTTGTAGTAGTAGTTGTTGTTGTTGTTGGTATTGTTGGAGTTACATCATCGCTAACTTCAATAGCTTGTTGAGAAGTGTTCCCTTCCTTGGGCTTCGAAGTAATGTTTTTTATCCTAATGGCTGAAAAGTGAAACAATTAAGGTAAAATGTTAAGGATAAGGGAATTAGGATACAATTGGAATTTTCCCAAGCATTCGCACTTGTGCCTTGATTAGATGTAATCGAAATGGCAGAAAGGTCATAGCGAAGATGTCCTGGGAAATTATGAAGCCAGTAACGAGCCCATGTCACAGTCTCAGATGGCTTTAGTTTCTTTCGAGATTGGTATTTGAACATTTCTTTGCAAGTAAACCACCAAGGGTATGGAGGAAACCAAGCCAGAGCCAATTCTGAGGTAGGCAACCTAGGAAATTTAGGTGGATGCATTTCGAGTGCCAACCCATACCTATCCTTAGGTGACAACCCTGAAGGAAGTTTGAACTCAGGAATTTTTTCTTTAAATTTTTCCTTCAAGGTCTCGGCCGCTCGATGTACAGTGGTTCCCAAGTGTGTGGGATCATAAGTGGTTTCGAAATAATTTTGAAAAGCCCTAATTTCTTTGACATGAGTGAACATACCTTTCTTGGAGTGTACCTGCACATTGAACGCGCCAGTTAGCTTTTGTTGAATGGTGAGTGTGTCAAACATATATGTCTGGTAGAACTTAGTCCACCATTCAATAAATCCTTTTGCTGTGAAGTATGTTGGCTCGAAAGGTAAAAGCTCGAACTGAGCAAAATCTTGATATTGCTCCTGTTGTAATTTGGCCTCTCTTGCTTTGAACGTTTTTCCTGAGGTTATGGCGCTTTGTGTTTGGAACAAAGGTTCAGGAATTAATTGGCACAGGCTAAATTATCGAGAAATGAAATTGGGTTGATAAGCCAGGAGGAAAATCTGATTCTTTGTTAGAGGAATTCTTGAGGAAATTAGCCTAGGAAGAAGAAACGCTTTCCAAATGTCCTGCATCTCTCTGCTCTTGACAGCTTCTGAGAGAGACGTTGTGAACCATGATGGTCCACAAGTCCTTTGATCAAAAGGTGCCATGGACTCTTCGAACTTGTGTCTTTTTGAGAAGATCATGATGTATTTAGAAAAATGGACTTTGAAATCATCCTTGTCATCATTTGGAGTAAGCTTTCGAAGCCTTGTGCCTTCGATGATCCTATCAGCTATTTCTGGATCTTGTTCGATGATAGTATCAGCAGTTGATAAAGAAGATTCGAACATGGCATTAAGCCATAGTTGAAGCAACCAAAAGGGTCCATCCAGAAGAATGTTCTTTAGAGCATGGGATTTTAAACCAGAAACTGCTGACCTTAAGCTCTCATAAAGATCGACAAGTAGCAGTTCACTCAGGCAGACTTTCCTATTTTCATGGAAATCCCTGGCTAGGGGAATGAACCTACTCGCCACTTGAAAGGATCTGCTGCAGAACACATATCGTGATAGCCACGAGGTAAGGAAAGTGATATGTTCTACGTCTGAGACATTATCCCCTTCAGTATGATAATGGCTGATGAATTTTGAAAAGCTAGCTAGTTTGACATCAAAGTCAATGATGCTAGAATGTTCTTCGTTATCAGGAATATAAGTTTCCCCCACTGGTGAAAGACCAATGATGGAAGCTATATCAAAGAAGGTGGGTGTTATCATTTCGCCCGGAAGGTGGAAAGTGTTATAAGTGTTGTCCCAGAAGTACAATGAAGCAAATAGCAATGGGTGACTGTAAGTAAAGCCTGGTTTCGACAGTTTCATTAAATTATAAATTCCTAATTCTTCCCATTGTTGGGATTTTTTGGATTCTACTTTAGTGAGCCAGTTTTGATATGCTACATCTGAAGTGGGGCAGGATCGAAATGGTTTGAAATTGCTTTTGATGTAATCTAAAATAAAAGGATCTTTTAGAGGTGAGACTGGAGTTTCAGTTGTTTTCGAATTAGATGATTCGCTTATGTCTTCAGTTCCTGCCTTAGGGGCATCCATCTTGTTGAATAGGGGTTTGAATTTATAGCAAACGGGAAAAAATTTCCTAGTATCTTTCAGAATTTCAAAAATGGTTAAAGGACCCATTAGGGCAAACCTTTTTCCAGCAACAATGGTAGGGATTAATACCTGAGAAGCATACAACATTTCTTTCTCTTTGGAGATCGCTTGAGGATTGAGCACAGATTGATTTTGATAAGTACCCATCTTGCTCTCCATGACAGTTTCCGTGTTCTTGTTCTTGTTCTTCCTCTTTGATGATTTCTTCAATTGTGATGATGTTGATGAAGACATTGTTAAGATTGCTGGAAGTTTTAGGGTTTAGTGAAAAAAAGAGGGGGGTTTCAGAATTTTGGAGAAAAAGAAGAAAAGACTAAACTGATGACTTTTATAGAGAGTGTGGAAGAGTGAGTGTAAACACCCACTAAATAAGACTAGGGGTATGTGGAAGTCGTTGGTTGGATTCAGTAAAAGATGGCGTAAGATCTAGTGTTGGTAATGAGTGTGATTAATAGTAATCATTATTTTTAAAACCGCACCATGCTGTGGTAACTTGTCCAAGACGGTTAGGTACTCAAAGAGGCGTCTTGATTGACGTGGGTAAAGTCATGCACAGTAAATGTCATGATTCTTCAAAAGACCTATCAAAATCTTGTGAATCTATTTAAAATAAGTATTTCTCAAAGGGTTCGAAATACATATTTTAAAGGGGCATTTTGTTGGCTGAAGATTTTGATATTGTGATTCGAAATGAAATGATTGGGCTTTGTTTGAATAAAGCAAGTTTTATGGTTTGGAATGGAAGAGACTGTTTTTTCGAATGGAAATATTAAAGTTCAAGGTTTCGAATGATAGTTGTGGAGTGTTCCAAGGCGTTTGAAATTCAAACGTGAGCGGGATATTGGAAATTCAAAATACATAAGCGTTGGAGCGTTCGAGGACGCGTGGAGTCTAGAGGGAAGTAATGCTCTGCATGCTTTGAACATGGCAGATTCTGATAGCAAGACCGTTATGGTCGAAATAGTATAAATAGAGGTCTTAGTGTTAGGATTTCGGTGTGTCATATCTGTTGTACAAATTCAATAAACATTCAGAATACCGCATGGATAGGGAAACGAATGCTCGAAAGATATAAGTATGATAACACCAACATTTACAATTCAATGAAAACTCTTTATATTTTCCAGTTTTGTCTTTCATTTCCATTTCATTTGTGCTTCAAACATTTTTACGTTCATGCCTTTACATTAAAGCTTTTACATTCAGAGTCATTTATTTCTTTCTGCATTTAAACGCTTTTCTTATGTTCGAATCCTTTAAACATTCAGCAACTTTTACATTCACTCACTTAATCCTGCCATTTACCCAATATTAAGTCATTTTACTTTTCTAATGAACATTCCTTATATCATATAGAAATTATCCTTCAAATCATTTAGTGTAGTAATCGAAGTGGATTGGATGTCTTTGAAACACTTTAATTAGAAGTCCTAAATATGAATACCAGTTTTACAATTAGATTTATCCAAACAACTATGTCCCATAGGATCAATCTAGTCGATCCTGCAAGTTACCAGAGAAATTGAATAACAGTAATTAAGTTTATTCGATAGTTTGGAAGACTAGCGGTTGTTTACCAGAAATCACTGTGAACACATGGTTTCTCCCAAGTTGCAGGGTAGATGGAGCTTAAAGATGGATGACCTATGTGGCCTCTTCAACCAATGAGAGCAGGAAAATTGAAATATTGTGATTGGTCTGACTTTTGTGAAACCAGTGCGCGTTTGTTGATTGTGGATCACCATTGTCGCGCACAAAATCGTCGCCGCTGTCGAAGACGTAGTAGAGAACGAACTAAATTGTGACAGTGATTATATGTAAAGAAATGTAGCGGTAAAGATTTGAGATTAAGCCATCAATTGACTTATCTCAACATAATGAAGTCTCCACCGCACTTTATTGTTTCCAAAGGGAAATGGGAGAAAAGCGAACAAAACCCAAAAAGATCAGAGATCGGGGTACGAGGGTCGGTTATGCAAAGGGAATATGTTAGCACCCTAAGCATCTACGGTATTCCGCAGGATCTAATTTGTTTGGTTTCTTTTAAAAGGAGTGTTATGTAAAGGTTTACTTGCTAAAGGAAAAGAATGAATGAGTATTTGTAAACAAAAGAAAATATTTTTTATTATTTTTGTTGCTCGCCTTGGGTCGTAAGACTTAGTGCCTACGTACTCCCTCGTACCATGGGAAAGTCAGAGCATCGTAGTTCGGCTAGAAAAGACTTGTCTATTGATTGATTTTAAGCAAGGAGACAAGTCATCATTGTTAGGATAGAAATCTCGACTAACGCTCATAAGGTGTGGGAAAGATGGACCCTGCTTCAGCAAAAGTGAGGGTTTGAGAATGCCTCTAGCACTCAAGTGGAAAATTCGTCACCTTTATAACCATGGGGATAGGAGAATTTTGCTCGACTATCAATGAATCATGTCTCATCTTGAAAAAAAAGGTTGAAGGGTAAAAGGTTCTCGAGCGCACAAAAGAGTTTGAATGAGTTGAAGTATTTTTGTTAGTTTTGAAAGATATCAAAGTATGATTAAGTGAATTGAAGTTTGTTTAAAGAAAATAAGTTTTTAAAAGAAAAGGCACTCAAAAAATTCAAGTTTTATTATAAAAGCGGTTCGAGTTTATAAACAAATAAGGTTTTGAAAAAGATGAGAAGATTTTGAAAATTAAAGAAGACGGGAGGAGATGAAGGGACTACCCTAAAGCATAAGGTAAAAGCTAAGGAACAAAACCTTCTAACCAACAAGAAGCCGACACTTGACATTATGAGTCAAGGTAGAATTCCCATTCTTTGGAGTGAAACCAAGCAAGGATACTAAACCTCTTTAGAAAACCAAACTTTAATTGCATTAAGTCTTCACAAAAATTGGGCAGAGTAACGGTTGTATACAGATTAATTCCAGATTACAGACAAAGTGTGTAATCACAATAACCTGCACACAAAACAAACAAACAATCTAATGTCTTGAGGTAAACCTCAAGATCCCCAGACAAAATATCAATTAGGGTCATAAGATCTCCAATCATAAGCCAAAGTTTCTATTCCTAAGTCAGAGAAGTCCAATACTCCATAATGCTAAGGATAGTAACCAAGTAGTCCAAGTATCATTAAAAAATTTTATGGTTCATGTTGATTATTAAGTATCTTCAAAAGGAAAATAAAAGCTCAAGTGAGCAAAAATAAAAATGGCATAAAAGTAAATGCTCAAGTGAGAAAAGATGAAAATAGCATGAAACGTAAATGCTAAAGTAAATGGTGCAAGTAAAAGCGTAAAAATAAAAAGCATAAAGTAAAGTCAATTATTAGAAATTAGTGGCTAGTTGGATGACCATCCTGAAACTTGCATTTGGAACTCATTAGAGGATTGGTAGAACCAAAGCCTCTCAACAACGAGTTGCATTTGCTTTTTGTCAAGTATATCATCTATTTAAGAATCCTCAAGGTGACATTTAATGATCAACGATGTTTAAGTGATCCACGTTGACCAAAATTGATGAAGATCCATTGGAGGATTGGTAGAACCAAAGCCTCCTAACAGTGAATCTCAAGGTTATTGGATCAAAGGGATCAAATTAACATACTTGGTCTTGCAAACATAGTTTTGGGCCACGAATGATCATTTATTCAAATCGGGACAAAATTTAGCGCTATGTTAAGCAATCATAAGTGGAATTATGTAGAAGTCACACTTATTTTGAGGCCAGTCAATAGCAATCTATGTAATTCATGTTTGGATAAATGATATAGAGATCATCATCCCTTAACATGTAGCACAATTTAAAAAAAGAAAGGGATAAGATAAAGAGGGAGAGGAATGATGAGCGAACTTGGATCACTCTCTTAAATTTCTTTCATCTTTAAATTCAATCACTCATCTAGATGGATTAAAGCCCTAAACATATCATTAATCCAAAGCACAAAAAATGAATTAAATAATTCACTCTTTGATAGATTTGAATTGATGAACATTTATCCAACTTCATCTACACCATAAAGTCCATTGAACTTAAAGAGAAATTGTACATTTAAAATCGCAATCTAAATCAACAATCAAAAGGAGTGAGTAGAAAAAGCATTTTGGATCAAAGCTGCCCCAAAACAAGACAAAAAATGCGTTGTGTTTCTGTGCAAATCGACTTGCACAGTGAAGTTTTCAAAAATTTGCCAGAAATTCACTTAGTGTAACCGATTGCACACTGGGAGCAATCAATTGCTCATTGTGAAAAATAGAAAATCATCATTTCAAAAGGCAAAATTCTTCAAACTTTCTATCAAACACCTTATGATCATGGATTCAATTGAGCACGAAAATTCCATTAAATCATGAGAAAATAGCACCATTGAAATCACAAAATAATGCTCAATGAATCAACCCAAAGATCAACCTGAGATTACATTGTGAAAGATGAATAATCCATCCAACTTACCAAAGATAGATCTACAGAATTATCAAAACAACTTCAAGAATTTGCTTCAATTCTGCCACAAGAATCAATTGCCCAAGCTTGGATGTAGAGAATTGATGAAGAAAAAGTGTTTGGATGAAGGTTTAGCTCCAAGATTAGTAAGCTTCAATACAAATCTTACTAACTTTTTTTTGAAAATGGAGCTTTGAGTGAATTTGGTAGATTGAGGGAATTGATAAATTTTTTTAGCAAGGTGGATTTGGCTATCAAAAGCTTGTGATTTGAATGAAATAAAGGCTCTATTTATAGAGTTTAGGCTTGAGATTAGTGGTGGTTTGGTAATTAATTCTTGGAGCCAAAATTTGAATTAATGATATATCTTTCAAAAATTGGAGCAAAATTTTGAATTAATGAATATTTAAAAAAAATGAAAAATTGGCACCAAAATTTGAATTAATGATATATATTTCAAAAAATGAAGGAGCCAAAATTGACAAACTTGAAATTGCTGATTTTATTTCAAATTTTCACTTTGTGCAATCGATTGCACTCTGGTAGCAATCGATTGTATCATTGTATTTTTTTTCAAAAATGGCGCAAAATGCACTTTATGCAATCGATTGCACCCTAAGAGAAATTGATTATACAGTGAAAAAAAATTAATTTTTTTTAATTATTTTCTTTGCAAATAGAGATTTTAGGGAAATAATACCAGAAAACCTTATTTGTCAGATGTTTTGACTCGGTACCTACAAAACACAAATATGCAAAGACAAAGATTACATATTTTTTATATATTTTGATTAGAAGTTAGCCAACAACATAAGAGTAAACTTAAAGATAGGATGCAAATGTGATGAATGAAGCTATTTATTAATGATTGTGACCAAATGAGAAAATATGATATGAAAGTGCGACTGAAAAAATTAGGGGCAAAATTCAGGGTACAACAACCATGCACCATCATTTTTGAGCCATCTGATGCACCATCGTGTTTTAATGAATTAGATCCAATACCTCACATTATTTCTGATTTATTTATTTTTACAAAATTTGTTTTAAATTTGATTTAATTTCAAAAATTAATAATTCTCTTATTTTTTATTTAAAATTATAAAAAAAATACAAAAATACTTTGAATTATTTTTGATTTTGTAAATATTTTTTTATTTTTTTATTTTCAAGTTTGATATTTTTCATAATTTTTGTTTTGTTTGCTTTATTTTAATTATTTTAAAAATACTTCTTGGCATTTTTTAAACTCTAAAATTTTTTTTCAAGATCATTTTCATTATTTCTGACTTTTCTGAAATTTTTCTAGATTTTTATTTTGTTTTCTACTATTTTTGATCTTTTTTTCACTTATTTGAGTAATTTTAATTATTTTAAAAATACTTTTCTGTTTTAAAAAAATTACCAAAATTTTATCAAAATATTTGAGATTATTTCTGACTTTTTTTTATAGTTTCTTCTAATTTTTCTTTGACACTTTGAATATAGTTTGCTATTTTCCCTTTTATCTTCATTTTAAAAACAATTTAAAAATTGTTTTTCTTTTTATTTCATTCAATAAATGCAATTAATCTTTTCATCTATTCTGACTATGTGATTGTTGATCAAAAACTTCATTAACAATATTGGATCTTGGGTGTTGAGTATAACTCCACCAAAATGGATGGATGATTTTAATGATAGTTTGATCAAAAAAATTTGATTCAAATATTCCGCTTCCCTCTTCATCTCATCCTCTTCTTACTTGTACCACATGTTGTTAGAGAATGATCTATATATTATTTATCTAAACATATTGCACATAGATTTCTATTGACCGAGCTCAAAATAGGTGCGACTTCTATATAAGTCCACTTATGATTGCGTAACATAGCCCTAAATTTTGTCCTGATTCGAGAAACGATCATTCGTGGCCCAAACCTATGTCTGCAAGCCCAAGTGTGTCTAATTTGAAACCTTTAATCTAATAACCTTGAGATTCATTGTTAGGAGGTTTTGATCTTATCAATCCTCTAATGAATATTCATAAAATTTTGATTAAGCGAATCATTTAAACGTCGTTGATCAGTTATTGTTGCCTTGAGATTTTGAAATGAATTATATACTTGACAAAAAGCAAATGAAATTTGTTATTGAGAGGCTTTGATTTTATCAATCTTCTAATGAGTTTTCAAATGCAAGTTTCAAGATGGTCATTCAACTAACCTCTAATTTCTAACTTATTAATAATTGACTTTTATTTTTGGTGATTTTACTTTATGCTTTTACTTTAAGCACCATTTATTTTAGCATTTTCATTTCATGCTATTTTCATCTTTGCTCACTTGAGCATTTATTTTTATGTAATTTTTATTTTGCTCACTTAAGCTTTTCATTTTCTTTTTTAAGATACCTAATAACCAATTTGAACAATAAAAAACTTTAAGGTTACTTGGACTATTTGGTTACTATCCTTGGCATGATGGAGTGATAGACTTCTTGGACTTAGGAGTAGAGACATTGGCCTACCTTGAGACCCTTGTGGCTTCTATTGCTATTTTGTCTATAGTTCTTGGGGTTTACCCCAAGACATTGGGTTGTTTATTTTCTTTGTGTGTAGGTTATTCTGATTATATGTTTTGTCTGTGATTGGGAATTCATTTGTATACAGCCGTTACTCTGCCCTATTTTTGTGACGACATAATGCATTTGAAGTTTGATATTCTTAATAGTTTTATTATCTTTACTTCTTTGGTTTCAATCCAAAGGATGGTAATTCTATATTGACTCATTGTGTTAAGTGTTAGCTTCTTGTTGGTTAGACGATTCTTTTTCCTAGCTTTTACCTTATGCTTTAGGATAATTCCCTCATCTCCTACCATCTTCTTTAATTTCAAAAATATTCTCCCTCCTTTTCAAAATTATTCTTGTTTTCCAAACTTGAACCGCTTTCACAATATATTCTTGTCAGAAGAATAAAAGTCAATCAATATCATTCGAACTATTTTACTACTTTGGCTTTTTATCTTAAAATTTTCTCAAAAAGATTAGACTCTTGTCAATCTTTGCAGTGATACGAGCTACTATACTTCTATGATATATAGTGAAGTGAGATATTTTCTACTTGGGTGTTGAGCGAGGCTTTGTTGATTTTAAAATCTAAGCCATATCCTCCACATTGAGATGACACAAATTCTCCTTTCTCATAATTGTGGGTATTAAGTATGTTCTTCCATTCGGATACGACGATGATGTCTTATCTCTTAAAATAAACCAACACACTTGTGTTGTAAAACTTTTAAGGTGAACTACGAGTACCCTGATCCCCTATTGCACGGAATGTGGTACATAGGTGTGATACGGTGGGAGATCTGACTTTGGTGTTTTGCGTTTTATTGCAAATGTTGCGGATAGCAAGAGTCGCCACCAACTTTTCTTTTATCCAATAAAGGAAAGGGTGAAAAGAACAGGAAAAACCTTTTAAGAATATTTTTTGAGTTTGGGGGGTAGGTTATGAAAAGGGAAGGTGTTAGAACTCTTTTCATCCATAGTCATCTACGGGCTCTTAATTGCTTGATCACTTTGAAATGCTTTTGTGAATGTGTTTGTTTGAAAATATTTTGAAAAGTGTCGTCGTTGGGAAAACTTTGTAATGATTCTCTTCTCTATAAGAATGCATACAAATTGTTGACCTTGAAATATTTCAAGAAAATGTTGGTGTATTGAAAGTTGTTGGTTTTAAAAATGCCAAAGTAAGGCAATTTTATAATGATTCTTGTATCGTTGAGAATGTATATAAAATGTTTGTTTTGAAAGATGTTTTGAAAGTGTGAGGTGTAAATGATTTTTTTTATGAGCAAGCAATTACGAGAATTCTACCTAATCAAAAGAAAGGCTTTGTTCTTTTCCTCCTCCTCTAAATAGTGCTATTCTACCATTGTTTAGTAGAGAGCCATATCATTGGATGTGAGGGACAGGCGTAGGTCATTGTATAGTCATAGAAGACATCTTGTAAGATGTTTTATCAATTTATCGTAAGGGAATAAGATCGTTTACCGAAGGCAACATCGAAGGGTCATCGAGGGACTACGATTTTATAATTGAGGGTCTTTGCTAAAACATCCCACGTTCGAGGGACATGACTGTTTAAATCCAAGGTAACAAGTGTGGGTTACCCTATAGGTGCAAGTGTGCAAAGTGTGTTTGATTCAATTATTTTTATCTTGTATTAGGGTTATCTAATGTTTGATTTTTATTCTTGGCATACAAACCCTAATTACTAGCAATAATAAGGAAAGCGATAAATTGCGGAATTTAAAGGTCCTACGCTGTTAAAATGATTTTGGGTATGGGGATACAAATTTACAAATGGTATGACAAGTAAAATAAACCCTAATTGCTATTACAAGGCTTTGACAGTTACATAAATCGTAATGCAAAATGGTAAAATGCACAAAGAATGTAAAGTGAAAGGAAATTGGTTTTTACGGGTTTTTTGATGGAAATGGTTTTGTAGTTAATTTAATTACAAAAGGTGTAAATTAATTAAAAATAAAACTTAAGTCTATTGATTTCAATTATTTTAGAAAATAACTAGAATGTTGTATCTAGAAAAAGTTTTTGTATAGTGTTAGGCCATCTCCAAGCAATGCAATATGTTCAAAGTAACCTTAATGATCTAAAACTACATCAAAATCTCAAAATCAGGAATTTTAATTCCTGAGCTGACACGCGCCGTGTTAGCTGACACGGGCACCCATGTCATCATCTGCTATTGCTTCTTGCACATTTTTAGTCCCAACTGAATTGACACGGGCCATGTTGTGTGACACGGGTGCCCATGTCAACTTCTACCCTGCCTCTTTGGTCAGTCTTCCCCCTTAACACAACCCGTGTCAGGTGACGCGGCCGTCCTGTCAGGGCTCCTGGAGCATTTGTTTGGGATTTTGGATATTTGCACTCTTATGCCTTGATTTATCCTATTTTATTCTTTTGAAAACGAAGAAAAATGATGTATGGATAAAGATATTAAAGTTTGAGGAAACTTACCTCTCTTGGAGAAAATTCTGAAGCCTCTTTTAGATGTTCCATTTGCAATATTATGATTGATTAAGCTCCCTTGGACCTTCTTGAAGATATGCCAATCCTCACTTCATGCTGAAAGTTGTTGAATCACTCCAACCAAGTCGAGTTGCAAAGTACTGTTTTTGAGTTTAGAATATGGTGATAATGATGTTACAGAAGTTGTTCTTGTGTTTGAATAACTTCTATATGATGTATGTGAAGTATTTAGATGATTTGTTGGTGAAACTTGCAAGGTTTGAGATATTTAAAGATTTGGACTTCAAAGCTCAAAAATAGAGGTTTTATGGACAAGTCTGGTTTTTTAAGAGGAAAGAGGTTTTTAGGGCTTGTTCATCTCCTCTTTTTTTTCTTTCAATTTATCTCTCTATTTATAGGCAAGAGGTTTGGGAGATTGAAGTAATCAGATATGCAAGATAGCCTCTATGGTTTGGTTGAAAGTGAAAAACCAAGTTGGATGAATTCTCATAGTTTCAATGCTTCAAGTACAAGCATGGTCCGAAGTTATTGGGTGCAGAGGGTTTTTTATATTCTTTTGAGCTTGATTGTAATCAACTATAACCATTACCAATCTCAATGCATTGACATTTTTCAAAAACATGCTTTTCAAAAATGGAAGTGTTAACTTTGTGCCATTAATGGAATTATGCTTTGGACAATGCTTAAATCAAATGGACCATAGCTCAAAAGTTTGTATAAATATTAAATTATGGTGATATTTTCAAGTTATAAGGTCTGCAAAGCAAGATTATGCAGCATAGCATGCAAATTGGATTATGTGTTCTTCACCAAAATGACTTGTAATTCAAGAATGGATTCCCAACTTCATGCCTTTGAATCTCCTAGCTCAAGTATGATAAATTCATGATCTTGGATTTTTTGGAAATATTTAAACATTGTCTACAACTTTCATGTTTACCACTTTGGATAAATCAATTTGGAACTTGATGAAAATTGGCTAAGAAGTTGGGACAAAAATCTAACCAAACTTGTTGAAAATTTCTCCAAGTGTTTATACAAATATGTCATGACTTCATGAGTCTATATATTAAAATATAAGCATATTTTGTACATCAAACCTCTAATACAAAGTTGTATAATTCATAAAGATCTACAACTTTCATGTTGAAAGTTTTCTTTGAATCATCTTGCATCTTGGTGAAAAAATGTCATGAAGTCAGGAAATTATCAAGTGTAAGAACACTTAGAAAATTTCTAAGTATTGAAAACTTTGACTTTTTGTGGACTTTGTTGACTTTCTTGATTCTTTATGATAAAGTTTGATATTTTTGAGCATCTTGATGAGTCTTGATCTTTGAAATTCAATGTTGACAAAAAAAAGTCAAAGTTTGACTTTTTGTGTATTAGTTGACTTTTCATCAGTTGATCAAAAATTAAACTATCAATCTATTGATCTTGAGAAATGATTTGAGCTATAAAGTTAGGTAAACATATTGTGTTTGAATCTTTTAAATCATGCTTCAAGCCATTGGGTCATGTATTAGGTCAAAAGTCAATGATCAGTCCATCTTAGTCAAAACCCTAATTTTGACCATTTCGCCCCCTTGATGATTTGAATGCTTTTCTTGAGGAATTGTAATAAACACTCAATCAATTGATAAGTATTACTTAAAAATGTTGATGTTGGCCAAAAATCATGAAGTTTGACTGTATATTGACCACAATTGACTTTTTATCCATTACAACGGATTTTCAGTCATCTGAGCAATTGACTAGCAGAATTGTGATGCAAGGCTTGAAACATGGTATGAGAAATATTGAAGACCTATAATGAACCATGAAAGTCATCTGAAGCATCAAAAGTCCATTTCTCCTTGAGAAAACCAAAACCCTAATTTATGGGCTCAGTGCTTAGGAGGTGAACTTGTCTGATTAAACTCTTGAAACTTCTTGAGCATTTGAGATTTTTCGTGAGAAATGTATTGAGAAATGAGAGGGAAAATTTTGGGGTACAACAGATGCCCCTGTTCAATATTCTTAAACCTGAAGAGTTAGATTGGCTTATTTTCCATTCGTGACTTGAAGGTGAAAGATGATTGAACACTTAAGTGGCCAGAAATTTGCACTTGTTTGTGCATGAAGTAAAATTGTTTGTTGATTACATCGGGAATGGGCTTAGAGATGTTAGAACATAATTTGGTTCTACATCCCTGCAAGAGTTTTGATGATAACAAACACATGATATATAAATAACAAATATGCTCTCTAATAAAAGTATCCTTATATGCAGGAAGTTCTGATGTGAAAAAGATGTTCTGATGTAAGGAGCATAGACGATCTTCCAGAAGATCACTAGAAGTTCTGATTATGCGAGCATATAAGATGAGAGTACCATGACAGAATCATACGCATCCTTCTCAGAAGCAAATTTGTGTGACACGCTAATATGACGAAATTCTATTACAACTTCTGAATGCACCAGCGCTGTGAAACAGGATCTCTGATACTCTAATCTGTAAAGTTCAGATACAAGCTGTAAAGGACTCTCAACGGTAACATTTATCCTCTGATGTGGGAAGCTCTGAAGCGTTACAATTTATCAATGCAATATCAAAAGTAACGTCTAGAAATAGACAAGGATCTCCTGGTTTAGAAAGTTCATTAACTCGTGTTATAAACATACCAAAAGCATCTTCTTATGTCACTGTTGCATGGCCTATAAAAAGAAGACAAAAATAAGAATTCAAGTGATGAACTACCACGCACAAAAAGAAGAATTCACGTGAAAGTACAGTAACACATCAATTATCTTTTATCCTCAAACGTTCATATTAAAACTATGTAAAACATCACTATTAGTGATACTTTTTTATTAGAAACACTATTGTACACATTTATTCAATTACTGTTTAGGTATTTCCTTGAGAAAACCGAGTTGTGGTTTTGGACTCAAGAAGACTTTGGCAGTTGTCAAAGTAGATTTGTAATCAAGATAGATTAGTGGATTAAGACCTCGTCAGAGAGAGGCGAAATCACCTTGGCGGGTGGACTGGAGTAGTTTGAGTTCAAACGAACAATGGTAAAAATCAACGTGTTCTTTCCATTGGATTTTGAGATCCCAATTCACCCCCTTCTTGTGTTTTCCCTTCTTCAATTGGTATCAGAGCACCTGAATCTAGGTGAAAACACTTAACCGTGTCAGAAAAAGATCCAAGGAGGAAAAACACTATGATGGGACCAAGTCAGAACATCAGTAGCAGCCCCCCAATATTTGACGGTGAAAATTTTAACTACTGGAAATATATGATCAGAAGTTTCTTCCTAGCCTATGACGCTGACCTATGGGATATGGTGATTAATGGATACATACATCCTGTTGATGAAAGCGGATAGAAGATTTACAGAAAAAGGATGACAAATCATCAAAAGCAAGACTTCAAAAATCATCACAAGGCCATAACTATTCTCTTGAGTGCCATCTCATACTCAGAGTATGAGAAGATTACAAATAGAGAGACAGCCAAGCACATGTTTGATTCCTTGAGAATAACGCATGAAGGAAACATGGAATTAAAAGAAACTAAAGCCCTTGCACTTATTCAGAAGTATGAAGCCTTTAAAATGGAAGAAGATAAAACCATTGAGATAATGTTCTCAAGATTTCAAATTCTGGTGGTTGGGCTAAAAGTTCTGGACAAAGGGTACTCAACTGCTGATCATGTAAAGAAGATCATCAGAAGTTTACCAAGGAAATGGAGACCCATGGTCACTGCTCTTAAACTTACAAAAGATCTGAACAAAATATCTCTAGAAGAACTTGTCAGCTCTCTCAGAAGTCATGAGATAGAGTTAGAAGATGATGAGCCCTAGAAGCAAGGTAAGTATCTCGCCTTGAAATCTAATAAATATGAAACCAAATTTTTGTAGGCAAAAGCAAAAGCAGAAAACTCTGGTGAATCCTCATCAGAAGAAGAGGAATTATTCCTTTTATCCAGAAGAATCAATCAGTTGTGGAAGCACATGGAGAAGAAATTCATAAACTCCATAAGAATAGGGAATGACTCTGAACAATATCCTGGATACATAAAATCCAGTAACAGAAACATTACCTACTATGAATGCAATAAACAATGTCACTACAAAAGCGATTGTCCAAGGCTTCAGAAGGAGAAACCTAAAAATAAGATCATTAAGGAGAAGAAGAAAAGTCTTATGGCAATGTGGGATGACTCTGAATCTTCTGAAGACGGAACAGAATCAAAAGATGAACGAGCCAATATAGCTCAAATGGATAACTTATCAGATGTCTCTGAATCCTCAGAATCAGAATCAGAATCAGAATCAGACTCAGTCAGAAGAGGTATTTTCTAACTTTTCTAGATCTAAATTAGAGAAGAGTATGTCAGAAATTCTAGAAAGGTATCAGAAGCTTCGAGTCATAAACAAGAACCTGAAAAAGGATCTAGTTTCTAACTCTGAAGAAACTAAGAATCTGAGACTAGAAAACTCTGAGTTGAAAGAAAAATTTTAAAACTTGAAAATGATTTATAAAATACTCGGAAGGAAACTGTCTCAGAAGTTCCTAGTAACCCTGATACAATCATAAAGGAATATGATCACAACTTTCAGAAGTTCCTCGCTAAAAACATAGATAGAAGCAAGATGGCTTCAATGACCTATGGGGTTAGCAGAAATGGCAGAAAAGGTCTAGGATACAAAGGTAAAGTATCCAAACCTAAGAAAGTTAAGGATTTGGTTATTAAACACACTCCTCTTTATTCTCACTTCACCACTGGACAAACACATGATATAAAATATACCAGTAAAGCGTTTTCTACCAAACCAAAATTCAAACAGAATTTTGGAAAATCTAACAGTCATGGACCCAAAAAGATATGGGTACCAAAAGACAAAATCATCTATGTTGCAAATATTTTTAACAACAAGGTTGAAACACCAGTATTAACACCTGGAATATGGATGCTCTCTACACATGACAGGAAGAAAGCATATGTTCCAAAGCCTGGAAGTTAAATATGGAGGATTCGCAGGTTTCAGAGGCAATCAGAAAGAAAAATCTATTAGCTCTAAAACTATTGGGAACAGGAATGAGAATACAACATCAGAAGCTCTCTAAAGAATCTCAATTGTAACCAGAAAACGATTGTCACACATTCTCAAGAAAATTCCTACTTTTTGATTAATGACAAAAAGGGGGAGAATCAGTGATATTTTGATGCCTATCAGAAGATCTTCAGGGAAGTATTTTATTTTCTCGTTATCTGAGTATTCTACTCAGGGGGAGTTTTTATTCTTTGTTCTTTATACTCCATCAAAATATACAAGTTTTTGTCATCATCAAAAAGGGGAGATTATTAGAACATAATTTGGTTCTACATCCTTGCAAGAGTTTTAATGATAACAAACACATGATATATATATATATATATATATATATATATATATATAAAGAAAAAATATGCTCGCTAATAAAAGTATCCTTATATGCAGGAAGTTCTGATGTGAAAAAGATGTTCTAATGTAAGGAGCATAGACGATATGCCAAAACATCACTAGAAGTTCTGATTATGCGAGCATAGAAGATGGGAGTACCATGATAGAATCAGACGCATCCTTCTCAAAATTAAATATGTGTGACACGCTTATATGACAAAGTTCTGTTACAACATATGAATGCAACAGCGCTGTGAAACAGGATCTCTGATACTCTGATTTGTAAAGTTCTGATACAAGTTGTAAAGGACTCTCAACGGTAAAATTTATCCTCTGACGTGAGAAGCTCTGAAGTGTTACAATTTATCAATGCAATATCAAAAGTAAAGGCTACAAACAGACAAGGATCTCCTGGTTTGGACAATTCATTAACTCATGTTATGAACATACCAAAAGCATCTTCTTATGTCACTATTGCATGCCCTATAAAAAGAAGACAAAAAGAAGAATTCAAGTGATGGATTACTGCGCACAAAAAGAAGAATTCACATGAAAGTACAGTAACACAACAATTATATTTCATCCTCAAACATTCATATTAAAACTGTGTAAAACATCACTGTTAGTGATACTATTTTATTAGAAACACTATTGTACACATTTATTCAATTACTGTTTAGGCATTTCCTTGAGAAAATCGGGTTGTGGTTTTGGACTCAAGAAGACTTTGGCAGTTGTCAAAGTAGATTTGTAATCAAGATTGATTAGTGGATTAAGACCTCGTTGTAGAGAGGCGAATCACCTTGGCGGGTGGACTGGAGTAGTTTGAGTTCAAACGAACCATGATAAAAATCAACGTGTTCTTTCCATTGGATTTTGAGATCCCAATTCAACCCCCCCCCCCCCCCCCCCCCCCCTTCTTGTGTTTTTCTCTTCTTGAAGAGATGACATTTGGAGGGATGATGGAGAGTCTTCATAGATGGGCTTAAAGATGCAATATAAATATCAGAATGAGTGTAAGTTTAACTGTATCTAGAGAATACTTTCCAGAGTGAACTTCTACGAAAGATGTTTGAGTAGCTGCTTGTCAAGTAGATAGTTGCCCTGTCCTGTTTCGGGAATTGATTCTACAATTAGTTTATTGGTAAATCCGTCCTGTTTTGGGAGGTCATACCATTGGTGATAAAGATAGTCACACCGTCCAGTTTCAGGAATTGATCATTGTCAAAACATAAAGAAAGGAAAATAGTTTCCTCGTCTTGTTTCAAGAGTTAATCTTCAATTTGTTATGTTCCTCACAAATAGTTTCTTTGTCTTGTTTTAGGAATTAATCTGTGACTGGTTATCCAGATAGTTTCCTTGTCTTGTTTCAGGAGTTAATCTGGAACCTTCTTTTTGTAGGCCGTTGAGATATTTGCCCTTTCTTGTTTCAAGAATTAATCTCTGACCTGGTCTCGTAGATAGTTGCCCCGTCTTGTTTCGTGAATTAATCTCGGACCTGTTGTTCACAGATAGTTTCCCTGCCTTGTTTCAGGAATTAATCTAGAACTATTGAAATTTGTTGATGATATTTATCTGTTGATTGATCTTTCCTGAAAAGGTAAAGAGTTAGTTGTATGCACTGTCATGGTGTATGAAATGCATTGCGTAATGATGTTCTCAAAATAAATGAGATTGTGCCATATGTGTTACGTATGCATATGCTATGATGCATAAATGTGAAATGTTGTTGAAATATATATTTGTATGGGAAAATAAATCCCTGACTATTGTTGGGTGTGATACTGTGGGAGAACTGACTTGGGTGTTTTGCGTTTGATCGCAAATGTTGCGGTTTAGCAAGAGTCTCCACCAAATTTTCTTTTATCCAAAAGAAAAGGTAAAAAAAGCACAGGAAAGACCTTTGAGATTATTTCTTGAGTTCGGGGGGTAGATTATGAAAAGGGAAGGTATTAGCACCTTTTCATCCATGGTTTTCCATGGGCTCTTAGTTACATTCTAGATCACTTGCTTTTGTTTTAAAATATGCTTTGTGTGGTTTTTGAAAGTATTTTGAAAAGGCGCCATCGTTTAGGTAAACTTTGTAATGATTCTCGTTCGTAAGAATGTATACAAAGTGTTGACCTTTTGAAAATGTTTTCCAGTTTTGTAAGATGTTTTGAAAGTGTAGGTGTTTGTTTTGAAAATATCAAGGATGTTTTGTTTTGAAATTGAGCAAGTAATTAGGAGTGTTCTACCTACTCAAAAGTCTTTCATGTTCATTTCCTTTTCCTTTGACATTGTTATCTTACCACTAATTTGGTAAGTAACTATCTTTGGAGGTAAACAGGACGGGAGAGGGTCATCGTATAACCATGATTAGCAATGTTACAAGGTATCTTAGCATTCCCTTTTAGGGACTAAGATAATCTGAAAGGCAACATGGATAGCATCATCGAGGGACTATGATCTTGTATTTTACTTGTTTTTGCTAAGATACCTCACATGCGTAATATGGCTATTTAGTAAGGCAACCAAGTGGATTTACCCTAGGGGTGCTTGTGTTCAAGTGTATTGTTTTCATGCTTGGTGTTGTACTCCAAAATTTTCCCTCTCATTTATCAAGACTTTTCTCACAAGATCTCTTTGACTCAAGACTGGATTAGGGTTTGATCAGCTCATGACATCTCATCATGCACTGATAACCCAAAATTAGGGTTTGGGATTGCACTGATATTTTTGGACTATCAATGCTTCATATTACTTTCAAGTATCATTAGACCCCTAAGATTACTCATGTCAAGTTTCAAGCTTTGAAGTCAATTTGACAGTTGACCTAAAAATCAACTGTATTGGGGAAAAAGTCAACCATGGCCAATTTACAGTCAAACATCATAATTTTTTATCCACATCAACATTTTATACTCATATGAATCATTTGATCAAGTTTGGACTACAATTCCTCAAGAAATTTGATCAAATCATCAAAAGGGCAAAATGGTCAAAATTAGGGTTTTGACTGAGAAAGGGGAATTTCTGATTTTCACCTAAAAAATGATCAATTGAATTAAAGCATGATTTTAAGAGTAAAATTTCATCATCTTAACATAAATCCATGGTTCAAAACATTGCAAATTCATTGGATTGACAGATAAATTTTTCAGTCAACTGATCAAAAGTCAAATGTATACTGAAAAGTCAAACTTTGACTTTTTGGTCAAGTTCAAGGATCACAATTCATCAAAATATGTCAAAATGTGAAACTTGTTCATCAAGAAATCAAAGATTGAAGATTTGGTTTTGAAATTTGAAATTTTTCTTAACTTAGAAATTTTTCTTATAGAAAATTTCTTATTTTTTCTCAACTTTAAGCCAAATTCTCACCATGATACAAGATGTTTCAAAGGAAGTTCCAAACATGAAAGTTGTAGATCTCTATGAAATCTACAACTTTTCTGCACACATTTTTTCCTAAAGATGCTTGGATCTCAAGATATAATTTTGTGAATACATGCCCATAAACTAAAATAACTTAGTGAAATTGTGCCCTAATTTAGGCAGGTTTTTTACCTAACTTCATGGAAACGTTTCACCAAGTTCCCAGAGGAATATTGAAAAGCAATTCAAAGATGATTTATAGAGCATATTGCAAGATTTCCAAAATATCCAAGAACTCCTTGAGATCATTTTTGAGTAGGGAGAATCGAAGAGATGAAGTTGGCAATTTCTCACTTTGATTTCAAGCCATTTCATGATGAACCAAAACTCAAATCCAAACCTAGGCTGCATAATCCTTTCTTTACAGGTCTCAAACTTGTTTCTCACTCCATAATTTAATTCTTACACAGTTGATAAAGCTTTAATCCAAACATGAGAGCCTTTGTCCAAGCTTTAATTCCATAAATGGCACAAAGTTGCCATTTCCATTTTAGAAAAGCATAAATTTTGCATTTGTCAACTCCTTGAGCTTTGCACTTGTTCCTTATGCACACACAAGTCCTATAAACCAAAATCAAAGTGCCTAAGACTTGTACCAACTCATATCAGGCTTGTACAAGCATGTAGAGAGTTGTCTCCTCACTTTTCTTAAAGGGCAAGCAATAGAGCAAAAAGTCTATAACTCAGAAGCCTGGTGTGGAATTGATTTGAAACCTTTTCTATACTTATACACAAACATATTACAACCTAACACACAATTGAAAAAGCTCAAAAACTCTCCCAAACTTTCTATCACCAAAAACCTGCCATAACTTGCAGTTTTGCATCAAACATAGCAATCCCAAAATCTACTCGTGCGTTTCAAGTTCTAATCACCAAAATACTTAACCTATATCATATCTAAGTGTTCCAGACCATCATCCCTTCACTGTAACTCCTCCTTCTCCATCTTCCATTTTTGCATTTCAAGCTTGCTGGTTGACTTGGGTAGGGAGACTCAGGCACTTTCAAGGCAAGGTAAAGATTGGAACACACTCAGGGAGGTCCATTTATATTCATTGTGTATAGAGAATTTTAGATTTCAAATTTCTGTAAAAATTAGGTTTGAAATTAGGGCCAGAGAAATTAGCTTTGATCTTTTATTGTTAGTTTACACGAGTTACATGGTTGAAATCTTGGGAAAGAGTACTATCATTTTCATGTTTGAAGTTTCCATTTTCATGGAGAAATGAGAGAGATACAGGGGTCTGGCTAGCTAGAGGAAGAAGACGGAGTACAGGACAAGGAAGGGATTCATGTCATGTATTTTTGTTTTCATTTGAACTAACGGATTTACAGCCACCCCAGTGGCAAGGCAGCACACAGAAATTGCTAAGGTCATGAGTTCGAGCCTTGGCGCTTGCCTTTTGCATTTTTTTCATATTTTTCTAGCTTTTTTTGTTTGTTTGGCAGCGTGGGCTTCTGAGCTCATGGGCCTTGTTTTTTTTTCTAACCACCTACCCCTGTTTGCTTGCAGCACCCCTGACCCATACATTTTATTATTTATTTTTATTTTCATTTCCATTTTTATTAAATATATTTTCCTTAATATAAAAAATATAAAATATGATAAATATTACATTTTGTTTATTTTTATTTTATTTTCTCATAAAAAATATGTTTATTAAATTATATATTAACTATTTTTCTTAAATAAACTTGTAATTAAAAATAGAATAAGTTTAAATATTTATTATTTTTCTCACACTTGTAAATATTTATTTTAATATGTAAAAAGACTAAATATTTCATAAATACTATTTATTATTTTCAAGACAAAAATTGTAAAAATATTTACCTTTTCTTAAAGAAATTTGTTTCCTTTTGATAAATTAGAATTCGGGTTTATTAAAAACCTTCTCTAAAAAATAATTTTCTTTCTTAATTAATTTAAGTTTAATCTTGATTTATTAGGTTTAGGATTAAAACTTTTTCCACATAAAAACCAAACAAAATCTTCTTTGCATTCATACATCTTTGCATATTTAATTTATCTTGTACATTATTTATTCCAATATTTGTACATATTCAATTTGGTTGTAATAGTTTAATTAGGTTTATATTATTGCAATCCCCATTCATAAATTGTATACCCCCTCCCACAAGATGTTGTAATAGCGTAGTAATCTTTAAATTATGCAATTTATCGCTTTTACATAATATGCTAGTAATTAGAGTTTGTATGGCAAGATAAAAAATATCAAATAGAAAACCCTAATCTAAGACAAAATCAAGCATGAAAATAACACACTTGCACACAAGCACCCTTAGGGTTACTCCACTTGGTTGCCTTATGCAAAAATGGCCGTATTACGCATGCGAAGTATCTTAGCAAAACAAACAAGTATAAGATCATAGTCCCTCGATGACGCTATTCAAAGTTGCCTTACAAAATGATCTTAGTCCCTAAAAATGCTAAGATACTTTGCAACATTGGTAATCATGGTTATACGATGACTCACGCCCGTCCCGTTAACATCCAAAGATAGGGTTGCTTACCAAATTAATGGTAAGACAACAATGTCAAAGGAAAAGAAAATGAACGAGAAAGACATTTGAGTAGGTAGGTTACTTCTAGTTACTTGATTACCAATGTTGCTATTTTCAAAAAAAAAACACGCACATTTCCAAACATCTTACAAACATTGGAAACATTTTCAAAAAGACAAACATCTTTGTATACATTCTTATGAACGAGAATCATTACAAAGATTGCCTAAACGATGACCTCTTTTACAAAATACTTTCAAAACCACAAAGCACAATTTCAAAACAAAAGCAAGTGATCTAGAAAGTAACTAAGAGCCCATGGAAAACCATGGATGAAAAGGGTGCTAATACCTTCCCTTTTCATAATCTACCCATCAAACTCAAGAAATAATCTCAAAGGTCTTTCCTATGCTTTTTCACCTTTCCTTTTGGATAAAAGAAAAGTAGGTGGCGACTCTTGCTAACCGCAACATTTGCGATAAAACGCAAAACCCTCAAGTCAGTTCTCCCACCGTACCACAGAACTGGCGAATCTGCTGGGGAATTTTATAAAAGTGGGGTTACCTTAGGGCTAGATCACATTTATTTGCTTACATTGTTTGACTTGTATGCTTTACATTAGGGTTCTTTCTTTGGGTTTGAATCCTACACCCGAATTTGGGATACATTATAGGTAAATAGCAATACATTGTGGAAACTGTGCGGGGTATAACGACATGGTCTAAGCAATAGCTATGTTAGTGTGACATATTTGTGGGTACCAGTAGCCTTTGAGTTAATAAAAGAGAATATAGGGCCGCTGAGTGATGTCATAAAGCACTAATGAACTTCTAGAACCCTTTACTTGACCAACTTGGCCTTTAGGATGTAGTGCGATGACCGGCTTTGTTGCAGTCCGAAGTTGTTAGATACTCGATACTACACTCATTAAGGTTTAGTTTCTTGGGATATTTCGGTCGCCATTAAAGAGGTTTGAGCTGAAACAATGACCAAGGAAACAATCCGGTGATATTGAGCTCCTTAGGACCCGGTTACTATTACTAGGACAGGTTTAAACCAACTAAAATTCAAGAGGGTACTTACCTATAAAACCCCATGCAAGCCTAAACCAAGAACTTGTTTGCTTTGCTTGTATATGCATACTTGTACATAACATCATGGACATCATGAACATCACATACACCCACTAACCATTTCAAGGATTTCTTTGAGATTCATCTTTGTTCTTGTTTTGTAGGATATGGATTCACTTCGCAGGAAGACTATCCAAGTCAACCTTGTAAGAATTTCTCCACAACTTAAGGAGCTAGGTTCAAGGATCCATGAGAACTCTCCATTCACTAAAATACATGGTCATCTACTTAACTTGGTCACCTGCAACACTGATGAGGATATGATGAAGGTGCTATTTCTTTGACCCTTTGCACCATTGCTTCACATTTCCCGACTATCAGCTTGTGCCTACTTTGGAAGAATTCTCCCAACTCTTGAGGATTCCTATTCTCAATCAACTACCTTTCAATGGTACGGAAAGAGACCCAAATCATAAGAGAATGCTCAAGCTCTGCACTTGCACTCATCTGATGTCACAACTCATTGGGAAACTAGAAGTGGTGTCAAAGGCTTCTTAGTAAAGTTCTTGTTTGAGAAAGTCCAAAGTTGTTGGAATTCCTTAGACTCGCAAGCCTTTGAGGAAATTGTGGCTCTTCTTATCTATGGGATGGTCTTATTTCCCAATCCTGACCAACTCATAGATGTGAACACCGTCAAAATCTTCATATCACGCAACCCGGTGCCTACATTGCTAGGGGATATCCTACACTCTTTTCACACTCGCGCAATGAGGAAAAGAGGTGTCCTTATGTGTTGTACTCCTCTCCTGGAAAGATGGTTTATTTCTCATCTTCCCCAGCCAGCCTTAAAGAATGAGCAAGGTTCAAGGTGGTCACAAACGTTAATGACGCTCAAACATTCAGATATTTATTGGTGTTCCCGATCCAAAGATAATGTTATCATTATTGACCGTTGTGGGGAATTCTATAATGTCCCTCTACTTGGAATTAGGGGAGGCATCACCTACAATCCATGCTTAGCTTTAAGACAGTTTGGTTACACCCAAAGGGATGGCCCGCACGAGATGCTGATTCAAGGTTTGGTATTCGACTACGACAACGACGATCAAGGTCTTCGCCAGAGATTCATCCGAGCTTGGAGGATGCTAAACAAGGTGGATAACAAGACTTTGGGGCATAATAATTCCATCCCCCTTGAGCCTTACCTCAAATGGGTACGAACCCGTGCTCAAAATCTTATGATGCCTTATCCTTCCATTCTTCTGGTGATCATTGAGCCTGTTAAGGAGGGAGAAGTTCCATACACTATCCTACATCCTGACATGCCCACATCTCTTGAAGACCTACAAAGGGATTGGATACAGCTTAAAGGAGAGAGAGATACTTTTGAAGCCCAATTCTATGCAAGCGAGAAGAAGGTTTTTGAACTCACTAGGCTACTTCATGAGGAGCAGACTCTAAATGCCTACATAGCACCAAAAAGGATGCGCACTACTTTTTTATCTTAGAGTTTTGTATCATTTTTTCCAACGGGAATTGATGTACTCAAACTTTATCTTATTAATATAACGTGTGTTTTCTTTTTGTCTAAAAACAAACTTGAATCTTTGAAATCCTTGAAAACATTGCATATGCACATATCATTCATCATAACATAAACAGGTCTTTTGCAACAAGTTTCGTCATCTCTCTACTGTTTATTTTAGTAAGATGGATCTCGAACAAACAGTCAAAGATCTCTAAGCTCAGAACACGCAGTTTCAACAATTGCTCATGACCCTAGCCAAGGGGCAAGAAGAGTTGAAGACTCTGCTGGTTGAAGAGAGGAAAAAGAAAACAAAGAAGGTCACCAGGGTCCTAAACATGGGGAGAAGATTTCATGGGCAGACTAGAAGAACCTTAAATTTTGCAACAACATCCGGTGAAGGAGAGGGGAAAGGAAAGGAAACAGCAGTCCCGTCAGAATCTGAAGAGGAGGAAGAAGAGGAAGACTACTCTGAGGAACAACATCCTCCAACTGCTGATAAGTACAGACATCTCGAAGAGCGTTTGAGCGCGATGGAAATACAAAAGGTGCCATGCTTAGACTTTGAAGAATTGGGACTAGTGTCGGGGATTGTGATTCCTCCGAAATTCAAAGTGCCTTTGTTCGCAAAATATGATGGGGTGTCATGTTCTAAGATGCACCTCCGATCATATGTGAGAAATATCCAACCATACTCCACCGATAAAGTCTTATGGGTGTATTTTTTCCAAGATAGTCTATCTGGAACACAACTCGACTGGTTTTACCAACTAGAAAGAGCCAACGTCCATAATTGGGAACATCTTTCCGCAACTTCCTACAAGAAATATCAATATAATGCTGACTTGGCGCCTACCCGTACTCAACTTCAGAGTATGGCTATGGCTTCCAATGAGGGTTTCAAGGATTACGTGCAGAAATGGAGAGATCTGGCTGGAAGAGTTCAACCCCCTCTGTCTGAAAGGGAATTGGTGGACATGTTCTTAGGCACTTTATCTGGCCCTTTCTTCAACCATTTAATTGGAAGCTCATCTGTAGGATTTACTGAACTAATATTAACCGGAGAGAGGGTGGAAGCTGGCGTAAAAAGTGGAAAGATTCTAAAGGATTCATCTTCTTTTACAGCTTTGAGGAAGCCTTTTATTGGGAAGAAAGAAGTAGCTGTTGTATATCCATAAAGGAACTAAGAGAGAGCCGAACGCCGACCAATGGTAGGGGTTGTTATGATTCCAAAGCCTACGTCTGATCAACAAAGAAGTAATCAATCAAGGGTGGAAAGGCCAGTCAGGCAATTCACCAGAATCAATATGACTTTGTCTCAAGTATTACCGCATCTTCTGAAATCAAATTTGACAACTTTGAAAGAAGCTCCAAAAAACCCCAACACAGCGTCCCCTCATTATCACCCCAATGCCCATTGCGCATATCACTCCGAAAGTCCTCGTCACGATACTAATAACTGTTGGGCCATGAAGAACAAAATACAAGACCTCATTGAAGCAAAAGAAATTGAGTTTGATGCGCCCGAGAAGCCAAATGTCATTTATGCTCCTATGCCCAGACATGGTCACAACACCAATGCTATTGAAGAAGATTTGTTTGTTACCACAGTTGATGAACTCGTGACTCCACTCCCAATCATTAAGATAAAATTGTTGAAGGCCGGTGTATTCTAGGGTTATAATGAAGACTGCCACCTCTTCTTATCCTCACCAACTGATTGCCCTTTGTTGAAAACAGGCATTCAACGCTTGATAGAAAACAAAGAGATTCTATTTGAAAGTACTCCTGTTTCACCTGTTCCTATTGAAAATGTTTCAATTATTACCATCTTCGCCAATTCTTCTAGGGTCCCCAAAAAACCCATTATAATTACATCGGTTCCGAAAACTACTCCTCTAATAATCACAATGCTTGGGCCAGTCCCATATGAATAAGACAAAACTGTGTCGTGGAATTACGGTGGGGACATTTATTACCATGGCATCAAACAAGATGGGTCGACCGCCGAAGAGATAAACTCCGAAGAAGAAGATTCCGACATTAGCAATATCGCCGGAACTAGTAAAATTACCCGAAGCGGTAGGATCTTTTCTCCTGAAATTTCCCCCCAAAAGGCAGTTTTTGGACCCATGGCTGCTCCAAAGGTTACTTTCGTGCCCATAATCATCTCTGCAAGTGCTCCTATTGACGAATCCGTTACAACCCCTGTTGCCATTCATACCAACACTCCTACTGCTGAAACTCGAGGAAAAAGTATTCAAGTGGAGTCTGTCCGGACGAAGGCTCAATCATTGACTATCCCCGAGACATCCAAGAAAGAAATGGAGGAGATCCTAAAAATTATAAAAAGGAGCGACTATGATGTAGTTGAACAGTTGGGGAAAACTCCCTCCAAAATCTCCATGTTGGCATTACTACTGTGTTCCGAGGCACATGCGAAAGCCTTGGTGAAGTTCCTAAAGACAGCCCATGTGCCTTAAGAGACGTCTACTGATCAATTTCAAGATTGCATGGCCAGCTTGACAATGGATAACGGCCTAGGCTTCTCGGATGCTGACCTGACACCAAGGGGAAGAAAGCACAATAAGGCATTGCATGTCTCTGTGGAATGCAGGGGCACCACTCTGGCCCATGTCTTAGTGGACACTGGCTCATCTTTGAATGTCTTACCGAAAAAAGCTCTTGACAGACTTGATTGCGAAGGACTGGCGTTAAAGCCAAGTAACATAGTAGTAAGGGCATTTGATGGCTCGAAGAGGATGGTACACGGGGAGGTGTATATCCCCATAAAGGTTGGGACTCAAACTTTCAATTAAACCTTTTATGTAATGGACATCATCCCCTCATACTCTTGCCTTTTAGGACGGCCATGGATCCATAATGCTCGCGTTGTCACCTCTACATTGCACCAAATTCTAAAGTATCTGGTTCAAGGAAAGACTATCACTGTCCACAGAGAGGAAGAATATATGATTAGCCATCTCAATTCCTCCAGGTATGTGGAATTGGACGGCGAGTTCATTGAAACTCCTTTTCAACACTTCAAAGAGGTCCCCCAAGAGGTAGCAGTGACCAAGACCATGTCCCAGATTCCCAAGATTACAAGACCTTTACTCCGGATGTCATATCTGAAGGACGCCAAAGAAGTAGTAGAAGAAGGTGGATACACCATCTGGTGGAAACTTTCGGATATCCCGTATAAGTCTGACAAGTTTGGCTTAGGTTTCAATTCAAGTGCTCAAAAGGCTGTACGCCATGCCTATGTTGGAGGGCCACCCTTGAAGATTAGCAACCGAGAGGTTAACGCGGTATAAGATGGTGAAGAAGATTGCAACTTGGAGGATTAGATATTTCTGACTATCAATGGAGGACTCCGCAATTGGGAGGCTAGAGACTTCGTCCCAATAACTTTCATCCCTCAGTAATTTATCTTTACATTTTGTTGGATCTGTAATATTCAAAAACAATTCGCACTCTTAAAACCTTGTGTCTTGCCCGAGGCACAATGGTCCATTTGTAAGGGTTATTATTTCATCTTCATATGACATTCAATGAATCATGGACGTTTTTCGCATAAAAACTTTTGTGCTCATTGTTTTTCTTTTACATTTTATTTTTAAGGATGGTTATACCCTTACAAACACCCACACTCACAAATGCAGGTACCCCACCATTCTGGATCCCATGGGTAACGATACTGCTATGGCCTTTTGTGACTCTGAAGATATAATCTACCAAGCCGAAGACGAAGGTGAGGAAGATTGTGAAGTACCAGGGGAACTTGCCAGACTACTACAACAAGAGGAAAGAACCATTCAGCCTCACTAGGAACCTGTGGATACAATCAACCTGGGTACCGAGGTGGATAAAAAAGAGGTCAAGGTGGGTGCCAATCTGGAACCCATTGTCAAGGAGCGTCTGATTCAGTTGTTGCATGATTATGTTAAGATCTTTTCCTGGTCATAGGAAGATATGCCAGGACTTGATACGAACATCGTGGTACATCGTCTGCCTATAAGAGAAGATTGTCCGCCAGTAAAACAAAAGGTTCGTCGCATGAGACCTGATATGTCAGAAAACATTAAAGCGGAGGTCATGAAGCAATTCAATGCTGGATTCTTGGCTGTCACTTCCTACCCTCAATGGATTTCCAACATTGTTCCCATACCTAAAAAATACGGCAAAGTGAGAATGTGTGTGGACTATTGAGATTTGAATAGGGCAAGCCCTAAAGATGATTTTACACTCCCCCACATTGATATCCTGGTTGACAATACGGCCTAACACAAAGTGTTTTCCTTCATGGATGGATTCACAGGTTATAAACAAATCAAAATGGCACCTGAGGACATGGAGAAAACAACATTTGTCACATAGTGGGGCACATTCTGCTACAAGGTAATGCCATTCGGATTGAAGAATGTTGGGGTAACCTATCAGCGCGCCATGGTAGCTTTATTTCACGACATGATACATCATGAAATAGAGGTCTACATAGACGATATGATAGCCAAATCACAAACAGAAGAAGAGCACCTAAATCACTTACAAAAGCTGTTTGAGAGACTGAATAAATACAAGCTGAGGTTGAATCCAAACAAGTGCACATTTGGAGTACGGTCCAGTAAACTCCTAGGCTTTGTCGTCAGTAACAAAGGTATTTAGTTCGATCCTGCCAAAGTTAAAGCAATACAAGAGATACCTGCTCCTCGTACTGAGAAGGAAGTCAGAGGATTCTTGGGACGCTTGAACTATATTGCCAGATTTATTTCTCACCTAACAGCTTCCGGTGAGCCAATCTTCAAACTATTGAAGAAAGATCAAGTAGTCAAATGGAATGATGAATGCCAAGTTTCTTTTGACAAAATCAAAGAATACTTACAAGAGCCTCCTGTGTTGATGCCACCAGTCAAGGGAAGACCATTGATCATGTATCTGACCGTTTTAGAAAACTCAATGGGGTGTGTATTAGGGAAGCATAACGAGTCTGGCTGAAAAGAGCACGCTATTTATTACCTGAGCAAAAAATTTACCGACTGTGAAACTAGATATTCACTGCTCGAGAAAACTTTCTGCGCTCTAGCATGGGCTGCTCACCGGCTAAGACAGTATATGCTGACTCATTCTACCTTGTTGATATCTAAGATGGATCCGATAAAGTACATCTTCGAAAAGCCTGCTCTTTCTGGGAGAATAGCGAGATGGAAGATCATCCTAACAGAGTACGACATACAATATACTACCCAGAAAGCTATAAAGGGTAATGTAATAGCTGATCACCTTGCTCACTAAGCCGTAGAAGACTACCAGTCCATGAAGTTCGATTTTCCAGATGAAGACATCATGACATTAGACAACTGTGAATAATTCAAGGCATATGACAGACCTGAACAAGGATACCGATGGACCTTGTTCTTTGATGGGGCATCAAACGCACTCGACAATGGTATTGGTGTTATACTCATATCTCCAGAAGGTTGCCATACTCCCTTTAATTCCAGACTTTGCTTCAACTGTACAAACAACATGGCAGAATATGAGGCATGCATCTTTGGTCTCAGAGTTGCCATAGACTTGGGAATCAAATCTTTAGATGTGTTTGGAGATTCAGCTCTGGTCATCATTCAGATCAAAGGGGAATGGGACACTAAGCACCCAAACCTTATCCCTTACAAAGAACATGTTTTGACATTACTACCACATTTTGAGAAGGTTACCTTCGAGCATTTCCCGCGAGAATAAAATCAGCTAGCAGACGCTCTAGCCACAATGTCATCTATGTTTAAACTTAATTGGGATAACGAGGCTCCCCAAATCACCATCGAACGAATGGACGAACCGGCGCACTGTCACGAGATTAATACTGAAGAGGTAGTGGACCAGCCTTGGTTTCATGAAGTCAAGAGGTATCTCGAGGCTCAAGAATATCCAGAAGGAGCTTCAATCAATGATAAGATGTGTTTAAGGATATTCTCTCCTAAGTTCTTCCTTAGTAATGGCATCCTGTACAAACGCAATCATGACTCCATTTTTCTTCGGTGCATGGATAAGGTTGAAGCTGAAAAGATCATGGCTGAATTACATGAAGGTACTTTTGGCACCCACTCCAGTAGGCATGCGATGGCAAAGAAAATCCTATGGGCAGGATATTATTGGTCTACCATGGAAGCAGATTTCTATCAGCACTCTCGAACCTGTCATAAGTGTCAAATTTATGCTGATAAGGTGCACGTACCTCTGATTCCTCTAAATGTATTAACGGCTCCTTGGCCCTTTGCTATGTGGGGGATTGATGTGATTGGGAAAATCAAGCCGACAGCCTCCAATGGACACCGCTTCATCTTAGTGGCCATTGACTATTTTACAAAGTGGGTGGAGGCAGCTTCCTTCGCTTCCGTTACTAAGAATGTTGTTGCCGGCTTCATCAAGCAAAATCTTATTTGCCGATATGGTATCCAGAAAGGATCATTACTGAAAATGGTACAAATCTCAACAACACTATGATCACCGCCTTGTGTGAGCAATTCAAGATTCAGCATCACAATTCTTCTTCCTATCGGCCAAAGATGAATGGTGTTGTCGAAGCTGCAAATAAAAACATTAAAAAGATCATACAGAAAATGACAGTCACATACAAGGACTGGCATGAGATGTTACCATTCTCTCTCCACAGGTATCGTACCACGGCTCGCACATCAACCGGGGCAACACCATATTCTCTGGTTTACATCATGGAAGTTGTCCTACCTATTGAGGTTCAGATCCCCTCTCTGAGAATTATGAAGGATGCAGGTTTGAATGAAGACAATTGGATCCAGACTCGACTTGATCAACTGAATTTGATTGATGAAAAAAGACTTACTGTTGTTTGCCATGGTCAAATGTATCAAAAATGGATGATCAAGGCTTTTAACAAGAAAGTCGGGTGCCAAGTATATTAAGTTGGGGATCTAGTGATCAAACGTATCATCTTTCCACAAAATGATCCCAGGGGAAAATGGACTCCTACCTATGAAGGACCATTTGTAATCAAAAACATATTCTTCGGTGGGGCAATGATCTTGACCACCATGGATGGCGACGACCTGCCACACCCTGTGAACGCGGACATAGTCAAAAAATACTATGCATAAGAGACCCGCTAGGTTAACATATCTAGGAAAAACAAGGGCATCCCGGCGAACCAAAAGGTTTGGGAAAAAATTAGGGATAAAATGAAAAAATTTGTACACCCGACAAGTTGAAAACCCGGAAGGGTGGCTTGGGAAAAAAGGGTTTCCCGGTGGACTGAAAACCCGAAAGGGCGGTCCAGGCAAAATTTAGGGAATTAAAGCGTATGACTATGTCTCGTCGGATCACTTAACAGACAGCCTTTGACTTCCATTGACAAACTCAGAGTTTTTGATCAATTCAATCATCTTCGGAAAAGGCACAAATAGACAAGATACTCGAAGATGCAAAGACCATAGCAGAATGGAAACCCCATGGAATTTTTTATACACGTAGCTATCTTTTCTTTGTATCAGAATTTTCTACGACATCATTCTCTTACTAGAATGTTTGTCCCCTTTGTACAAAATGTTTATTCAAAGTAAATACAAATATATCCCTTTGAAAGTGCAAAAAACTATTTGTCTTTTTCTTTACGTTTATGTTTTGTTTACAAAAACGTCCAATGATTCATTGTTGAACATATGCATTTGAACATGATCACTGTTTATAAATAAACAAAATGAGGAAGACAATTACTGAAATGTTTAAAGAATAGGAAAATGTCTCTAGGCTATTCCATAAGTGATCCCTTACAGTACATCATTTAAATCCCCAGCAGAACGAAGCTCCCAGTTTACCAATCCCCGGTAGGAATCACCCAATTTCTCCAGATTCCCCTAGCAGATTGTGCAAGCAGTACATGGCATTTCTCTTACAACAGAGTTTATTTCTCTAAACGGAAATTCATCAACACTTCAACTTCAAGACATAAAAATTCACATATCCTCAGTGGAATTCAGGGATTTATTTTCCTCAATCGAACAACAATGCAGCAAATTAGTTCACATGAGCATACATTGCATCCATATATCATAAACATTAATAAAGCAAATACATTGCATCATACATTTCATGCAGACATAACTTTATATTTTAGCTAACATTTTACCCTTTTCAGGATAAGATTAACAACTACCATTAACAATATGCAACCTTGATACAGTTCAGATACGCTCCAGACACGGATGCCATTCTGATACTCATTCAGATACAACTTACATATATAGTTCAGATACGCTCCAGACACGGGTGCCATTCCAATACTCATTCAAATACAACTTATAGATATAGTTCAGATACGCTCTAGACACGGATGCCATTCTGATACTCATTCAGATTCAACTTTCAGATACAGTTCGGATACGCTCCAGACACGGATGCCATTCTGATACTCATTCAGATACAACTTTCAAATACAGTTCAGATACGCTCCAGACACGGATGTTATTCTGATACTCATTCAGATACAACTTTCATATACAGTTCAGATATGATCTAGACACGGAAGCCATTCTGATACTCATTCGGATTCGGTTTTCAGATACAGTTTAGATACGCTCTAGACACAGATGCCATTTTGATACTTAGACAAAATCAGCTCCCAGATACAATTTAGGTACGCTCCAAACATGGACGCCATTCTGATACTCATCCTTTCGGCTTACAAATTAAAAATCAACAAGTATTCTTGGATGGCATCCATAATCCCATCTCCCAACAAGACTCTATCACCTCTCCAAATGGCATCTTTAAGCCCATTCCTTCAACTACACATCATCGAGTGCAAATTTCTGGGCACTCTAGTGTCCAATCATCTTTCACCTTCGAGTCACGAATGGCAAAACTCACCAATCAAAGTCTTCAGGTTTAAGAAGATTGAACAGGGGCAGCTATTGTACCCCAAAATTTTCCCTCTCATTTATCAAGACTTTTCTCACAAGATCTCTTTGACTCAAGACTGGATTAGGGTTTGATCAGCTCAAGACATCTCATCATGCATTGATAACCCAAAATTAGGGTTTGGGAGTGCACAGAGATTTTTGGACTATCAATGCTTCATATGAATTTCAAGTATCATTATAGACCCCTAAGATTACTCATGTCAAGTTTCAAGCTTTGAATCACATTTTTTATCAGTCAATTGGACAGTTGAACTAAAAATCAATTGCATTGGGGAAAAAGTCAACCATGGCCAATTTACAGTCAAACTTCATAATTTTTTATCCACATCAACATTTTAGACTCATATGAATCATTTGACCAAGTTTGGACCATAATTCCTCAAGAAATTTGATCAAATCATCAAAAGGGCAAAATGGTCAAAATTAGGGTTTTGACTGGGAAAAGGCAATTTCTAATTTTTACCTAACAAATGATCAATTGAATTAAAGCATGATTTCAAGAGTACAATTGCATCATCTTTACCTAAATCCATGGTTCAAAACATTGCAGATCCATTGGATTGACAGATGAATTTTTCAGTCAACTGATCAAAAGTCAACTGTATATTGAAAAGTCAAACTTTGACTTTTTGGTCAAATTCAAGTGCCAAGGATCACAACTTATCAAAATATGTCAAAATCTGAAACTTGTTCATCAAGAAATCAAAGATTGAAGATTTTGTTTTGAAATTTGAAATTTTTCTTAACTTAGAAATCTTTCTAAGTATAGAAAATTTCTTATTTTTTCTCAACTTTAAGCCAAATTCTCACCATGATACATGATGATTCAAAGGAAGTTCTCAACATGAAAGTTGTAGATCTCCATGAAATCTACAACTTTGCTTCACACATTTTTTCCTAAAGATGCTTGGATCTCAAGATATAATTTTGTGAATACATGCCCATGAACTAAAATAACTTAGTGAAAATATTCCCTAATTTTAGGAGGTTTTTGACCTAACTTCATGGCAACTTTTCACCTAGTTCTAAGAGTAATCTTGAAAAGAAATTCAAAGATGAGTTATAGATCACATTTAAAGCTTTCCAAAATGTCCAAGAACTCCTTCAGATCATTTTTGAGTAGGGAGAATCAAAGAGATGAAGTTGGTAATTTCTCAATTTGATTTCAAGCCATTTCATGATGAACCAAAATTCAAATCTAAACCTAGGCTGCATAATCCTTTCTTTACAGGTCTCGAACTTGTTTCTCACTCCATAATTTAATTCTTACATAGTTAATAAAGCTTTAATCCAAACATGAGAGCCTTTGTCCAAGCTTTAATTCCATAAATGGCACAAAGTTGCCATTTCCATTTTAGAAAAGTATAACTTTTGCATTTGTCAACTCCTTGAGCTTTGCACTTGTTCCTTCTGCACACACAAGTCCTATAAACCAAAAGCAAAGTTCCTAAGACTTGTACCAACTCAGATCAGGCTTGTACAAGCATATAGAGAGTTGTCTCCTCACTTTTCTTAAAGGGCAAGCAATAAAGCAAAAAGTCTATAACTCAGAAGCCTGGTGTGGAATTGATTTGAAACCTTTTCTATACTTATACACAAACATATTACAACCTAACACACAATTTAAAAAGCTCAGAAAGTCTCTCAAACTCTCTATCACAAAAAACCTGCCATAACTTGCAGTTTTGCATCAAGCATAGCAATCCCAAAATCTACTCGTGTGTTTCAAGTTCTAATCACCTAAACACTTAACCTATATCATATCTAAGTGTCCCAGACCATCATCCATTCACTGTAACTCCTCCTTATCCATCTTCCATTTTTGCATTTCAAGCTTGCATGTTGACTTGGGTAGGGAGACTCAGGCACTTTCAAGGCAAGGTAAAGATTGGAACACACTCAGGGAGGTCCAGGTGAAACAACCGGCTGAAAATCATCAAACAATGAAGTCGCCATCGAACGTATTTTATCCCACATGTAGGGAAAGATAAACATCAAGAAATCCTGAGAAGGGAGAAGTCACGGTCTTGCGACCGAGAGATCGGGTAAGGGAGTCTGTTACGCGAGGGGAAGGTATTAGCGCCCCACACGCCCGTAGTACTCTAAGGTATCCACTCTTGTTATCTATGTTATGGGTGTGTTTAATCTATGCTTATTGTTTATTATTTCTAAGGGGAGAATGCATGCAAAAGAAGGAGAAAAGAATATAGGGAAAATACAATTGTGCTCGCTTGAGCCCTACCCCAATGCCTACGTATCTGTTTTGAGGAATCAGAGCTACCGTAGTTCGGCTCATATGTTTTTGCTTGTTTGTGTTTTTTTTATGGACGAAGTTAATTCCGCCTTCTGCCGCAGCTCGACCTTTGGAGACTTATGCGTTGGCACAGAAGTAAATTAATCGTGTCCTTACTTGAAAAGGTTTTTTTTAGAAAAGTGCTCGAGCGCACAAATGGTTTGATTTGATTTGTATTTTCGTTGCAGATAGCGACTAGTCGACCTCAAGAGAGAGATATTAGCCACTTTTCTACTTAGCTATGAAAGGGGTCTTTAAGAATTGAACCACATCTAGGCTTGAGATGAAGAACAATAAGATCGAGAAGAGACCCGCTTATCATTTCCCATACTAAGAAAAGGCATGATTCTCATCAATAGTTTTAAAGTGTTTTGGATTTTGAAAAGAAAAAGAAGTTTTTGTTTTAAATGCGTATGTGAAAGGAGAAAGAAAAGTCAAATGGGGACTAGCCTATTTCTAAACCGAATGTTATCGTGCGTTGTTAGACCTAAAGTTAGAATTTTGAGGGAATTCTACCTAATGTTAGCATGCATATGGTTTGCGATAAAGTACGGAAACAAAGAATAAAATAGAGTTGTGACGATACCGAACGGAGGAGGTACGTTGCCTCTTCGAAACTGTGCAAGCGATAAGAAAATCCTACCAAAGTTTCCTTGAACGAGTGATTGAAGAATTATCCTCGAGCATTCCACATTGCAAGAGTTACATCGATATCCAAACAAAACCTTAACTAAAAATGACAATGAAAATGATTAATAAACATGGAAATAATTAAAATTCTAATAAAATTCTAAAGAGAATCTAAAAATATTTCCTAAAACATTCTACTATTTTTGTATCATTTTTATTATCAATTAAGAGGAAAAAATTAAACTAGAAGAAAAAACTAAAATATTAATGAGATTAGAAAAGTCAGGGGGTGCAAGATGAATTTAGGGGTGTATGGTTTAGTAAGGGCGCTAGGCCCATCCATAATGAAGTCCAATGAGCTTTTTTGACAAGGCTCCAAGCTCCAAAAAGAAAGCGCAGTAGGCCCAAAGGGAAGCAAGGGTTTCAGTCCAACATCATTATATTGACTCATATATTTTTTCTATTATTTTTACCCATTTGAATTAAAAATTAAAACATATAAAAAGAAAGTAAAAAAAGAAACTGAAGGAAATTGTGAGAAAGTTAGGGTTCTGATAACACTCTCTTCTCTTGCGGCGCCGCTAGCCCCCTCGGATATTACTTCTCCGTCTCAGATCCAAACGGCTCTCCGATGTTCATCACGAAATAATTTCCTTCTGCCCATCTTCCTGACGTCTCATTGCTTCGTTACGGTGCACGCATCCCTTCCTCTCTTATCTTCTTCGTGTAACCGACAAAGATGTCTCCTCCGCCGATTTTCCAATGTCGCAACCGTTCATCATCTCGACATTCTGCCTTATTCGTTCGTATTGTAACTCCAAAGCTATGCTCAAAACCCGGACGAAAATTTAGACAGAAGAATGAAGATAAGCTTACCGACCGAAGCAGCGTTAGCGGTTCTTCTAACCAGAGCAAATGGTGAGAAATCCAGTGTGTTCTAGGTACGCGATTTCCTTATTTCCTCGATTCTACTTCTCTCCATCTTTGCTTTTATGTGTTGATGTTAGTTTTCTGTGATTATGCAATTTACCAACATTGTTGTTGTTGAACTGATGCCAAGTATTGCAGATTTGAAGCCGTTTCAAGATGAATTATTGATACCGTTGATGAAGGTTGAAGTTGCGAATTGTTGATGAATATTTGATTGTTGGAAGTTGCAGATTAGTGTAGATGCAATTAAGAGTCCCTCCAAAGTTGATGCTAATACAAAGAATAGCTGAAGATTAGAGAGAGTGAAGCATATGAAGATTGTTGAAGCTTTCAAAGATGGTGAATGAATAGATTTCTTGTTTCAGATTTTCTGTTTTGGTGTTTCTTCTCAAGTGTGTCAAGAATGAACGTGATGGTGATGTAGCTTTTCGCGAACTGATTCAGAGAATTGAAGTAATTAAAAATGGAGTTGCAGAGAGAAGAATGAGAGTTTTCTTGTGATTCTGCAGAATGATGAGGATTTGGTTATGGAAGATAAATATTATGCAGAGAGTAGAACCTTTTTCTGGTGAGTTTTTTTCTCTCTCTTTTTTCTGGTTATCTGTTATGGTTGGTTTGGTTGTAAATATGCTATGGGTTGGTTATGGAGAGGTTTGTTAGGTAGTTAGAAAATGATTGGGGTTTGGATCTGTTGGTGGTTTATTATTGTGCAGGGCTGCTTTAGAGAATGGTTAGGGAATGTTTATAAAATTCTGTTAGAAGTCTGTTGCATCAGTTATGAATCTGGTTATAACAGTTAGTTTTGTTAGAAGTTTGTTTTTTCTGTTTGGCTTTCTATTTGGAATGTTGGTTATAGTTAGTTATGCGATGAGGTTTGTTAGTTGTTATGGTTTGTTTGGTAATTGGTTAGGATTGGTTAGAAGTTAGTTATGGAAAATTCTGTTATAGGAAGCTGGTTAGGAAATTGGGTATAGGTTGGTTACAGTTACAGCAGTTAGGAAATGGTTAGGTTGTTTGACAGTTACAACAATTAGGAAATGGTTTTGTTTGTTGGTATTGAATTCTGTTTTGGTTTGTTGGGAATTCTATTACCGGTTATGGAGTTTCTGTTATAGGCTTTTTCATTCTGCTAGCAGTTTTGTTGAGAATTGATAATAACTGTTTCTTTTTGTTGTGTAAATGTTCAGGATTGCTTTGGATTGAAACAAAAGGCATAGATCATGGCAAGTTACAATACACCGGTTTGGTCATGAAGAAGGTAATGGAGATGGAAGCAAACTAAGGTTGCATTTCAAACACGACAAGGCCACACAAAAAGCGATGATGAGAATCAATATATGCACCTTTAAGTGTATTTCTCATTTTTGTAGTATATTTTTGGATATTGTAAATGGTGTTGGGTATTTGTAATGTATGATTGAATGTAACATAAAATATGAATTCTTTTGCTTTGTAAAGAAGTTTGCTTCCACTTTCATGATGAATATTCTAAAAAAATGGCTTTGAACCCTCTTTTAATACTTGGTGGAAATTTGAATGAAACTTGAATGTTCTTGAATGCAATATTAATTTGGCAATTCCAAATCTTCAATCTCTTATCCAAAATCAAGTTCTCTTCAAATAGAACTAAGAGCTCCCAATGCTTCTCTTCATTCGCAACTTGAATGAAACATATGATATTAAACCCTTTTTTTATGGATGACTCAAGAGATAAACTCAAAGATGACTAAAGAAAGACTTTTATTTGAAATCCAAAATCTTGATCATGGATGAACATGGTGTGCTTTCTTCTTCGAAGTGACTTGAATTTCAAGGAATCCATGTGGATGGACTTTCCAAACTCAATACGCTTTGCCTCTTAAAATATTGGTCCAATTTAACAAATTCGAACCACTTGTACTCATGACCCCAAATAATCACTTGAACGGATACTTTCACCATAATGAAAACAAGAAATGAGAGAACCAATAATTCCTTAATCTTAGTGAATTCGTAACATCATCCTAGCATTACGTCTTTACTTGATGATCGACAAAATTAATGCTTTGAATCCCTAATTCTCTGGCATTGGATACTCAATGAGGAAAAAGATAGCTTAAGCCAAAATCCCGGTTCAAAATAACCTCAACTACAACCTTGATGAGACACCAAATACCATAAGTAAAAAACCCAATGTACTTTTCTCTGAATGAATTCTTGATGGAGGATGACCTTGTAGCTTGATGAAGAAAAGATCCACAACATCCATGAACACAAAATCCTAATTCTGCAATTTCACTGCCTTGAAAAATAACCAGAAGAATCAGGCTCTATTTGAACATATACACCTTAGCCAGTTGATAAAACCCTAATCCTGAAGGTTCTCGACCCCTTGCGAAGTTATGTTGTTAGCAAATGTATGCAATGTTAAATGACCTAATGGAAATATGTACATGAGAAAAGTGCGACAATGCGTAAACAAGATAAAAGTAAGAGGGTAGGACAAATTTGGGGTATTACAGCTACCCCTATTTAATCGTCTCAAACCTGAAAGTACGATTGGCGCGTGCCTTTTGGAAGTTCAAGGTTGAAGATGATTAAATATCAATGCCAATAATTTGTCCCGGGAGGAAGAGTAAGTGTTTACTTTATTTATTTTTTTGTGATATTTGCTGGGGAAAAGAAATTTGTTTTTTTAATGAAGAGACAGAGATTGGACTTGTAACGTGGAGCGATGCCAATACAAGACAAATGGTTGGTATGAAAAGACAACGGACGAGGTATACGGGCGACCTACGATCCTAAGGTGACACATGAGAGTGATTTGACAGAGGACATAGCCAAAGGGCGATTTCAGGTTCTAAGGAAAAGTATATGGAAAGAACCTAGCCAAGAGGCAATCTCAGGTTCGACGATGATTTGAAGGAAGAACCTAGCCAAGAGGCAATCTCAGGTTCGACGGCAACGATATTGGGAAGAACCTAGCCAAGAGGCGATCTCAGGTTCTAAGAAGGTGATCTATGGAGGAACCTAGCCTACGGGCGATCTCAGTTTCGACGACGATCTAAGGGAAGAACCTAGCCTACAGGCGATCATAGGTTCTAAGATGATCTAAGGAAGAACCCAGCCTACGGGCGATCTCAGGTTCGACGGTGATCTATGGGAAGAACCTAGCCAAGAGGCGATCTCAGGTTCGAAGATGATCTAAAGAAGAACCTAGCCTACGGGCGATCTTAGGTTCTAAGAAGGTCTAAAGAAGAACCTAGCCTACGGGAGATCTCAGGTTCTAAGAAGGTAATCTAAGGAGGAACCTAGCCAAGAGGCAATCTCAGGTTCGACGGTGATTTGAGGGAAGAACCTAGCCAAGAGGCAATCTCAGGTTCTAAGATGATCTAAGGAAGAACCTAGCCTACGGGCGATCTCAGGTTCTAAGATGATCTAAGGAAGAATCTAGCCTACGGGCGATCTCAGGTTCTGAGATGATCTAAGGAAGAACCTAGCCTACGGGCGATCTCAGGTTCTAAGATGATCTGAGGAAGAACCTAGCCTACGGGCGATCTCAGGTTCTAAGATGATCTAAGGAAGAACCTAGCCTACGGGCGATCTCAAGTTCTAAGATGATCTAAGGAAGAACCTAGCATACGGGAGATCTCAAGTTCTAAGATGATATAAGGGAAGAACCTAGCCTACGGGCGATCTCAGGTTCTAAGATGATCTGAGGAAGAACCTAGCCTACGGGCGATCTCAGGTTCTAAGATGATCTGAGGAAGAACCTAGCCTACGGGCGATCTCATGTTCGACGATAAACTAAAGAAGAACCTAGCCTACGGGCGATCTCAGGTTCAAAGATGAAACATGGATTACGACATGATGATTATTTAGATAAGTGACATGGACGAGCATCAAGAAAGGTTAAACATGGACGAGTGTTTGAATCAATACGGACGAGTATTGAAGGAAGATACGAACAAGTATCAAAGGTTAAACACGGACGAGTGTTTGAATCAATACAGATGAGTATTGAAAGAAGATACGGGCGAGTATCAAAGTTTAAACACGGACGAGTGTTTGATTCAATACGGACGAGTATTGAAAGAAGATACAGGAGAGTATCAAAGGGTTTAAACACGTACGAGTGTTTGAATCAATACGGACGAGTATTGAAAGAAGATACAGGCGAGTATCAAAAATTTTAAACACGGACGAGTGTTTGAATCAATACGGACGAGTATTGAAAGAAGATATAGGCGAGTATCAAAAGGTTAAACACGGACGAGTGTTTGAATCAATACAGACGAGTATTGAAAGGAGATACAGACGAGTATCAAAGGGTAAACACGGACGAGTGTTTGATTCAATACGGACGAGTATTGAAAGAAGATACAGACGAGTATCAAAGGTTAAACACGGATGAGTGTTTGGTTCAATACGGACGAGTATTGAAAGAAGATACAGGCGAGTATCAAAAGTTAAACACAGACGAGTGTTTGAATCAATACGGACGAGTATTGAAAGAAGATACCGACGAGTATCAAAAGTTTTAAACACGGACGAGTGTTCGGGAGAGTGACATGGATGAGTGTTTAGGAACTAACACGGACGAGTGTTTAGGAATCTGACTACCAGACAAGAACTGGGTTTAGAACGGCAAATTGTATTGATTTTGTTTGGCATTGAAAAGGTGAAGGTCACCGACTGGGGACTTTGGGCATGATACCCTTATGTAGGGATGTACTGTTGTCCCTGAATGATTCAGATATTTGTGTAAGGTACCTGATCTGGCTTATGCTTTGTATGCATGTTTGAGTTTCTTTTGACGCAAAGATCCATTCTGGTGCATTAGCTACGCGCTTTTGAGGATGCAATGTTATGTAATGATAACTATATGCAATGCGAAGAAATAAACTTCACAGGGATAAGAGAAGGCTTGCTGGGAACCAATACTCATCACTAGGGATGTCAATACATATCGACGCTGGAAGTCTGCAGTACCGAAGATCGATGGGGATACCGATAAAAATTTGCACTGGGGAGCCCATGATATCGAAGATTGTCGATGACTCTGCTGAATATTGAATTGATGATGAAGCGATTCTTTAGGTACGATGCTGTATTCTGAATTATACCGTTGGGAAGAGATAATCTGGCCAGATTTCCAAACATCCTGAACTGTTGAGAGGATGATAGAACTGAATATGGCGAAGAATGGATACTGAACACCATGTGGATCCCTTTGAATACATGTCCCAAGTTTACGCACACTGGGGAATTATCTCTTGAATCACTTGGGGATAATAGATGGTAATGGACACTTACGAGTGCCCCGGTTTAGTTCTGCGAATGCCCCGGTTGAGCTCTGCGAATGTTTAGCTTTACTGGGGATGCTCTTGATTAACTCCACTGAGGATGCACTTGCGTGTGCTGAGTTAAAAGACGATTCTAGATTTTTCTGAACTTACTTGGGGAATCCAGGTTTGAAATTGTCTGCAGCAGATGAAGGCAGCTTTGTGCATTGGCTAAATCAGGGTGACTGTTATGATGCTTTCAGCTGATTGTAGTGGTCTCGTGCAACATAATTTCCTTGAGCAATTTTGCAAGTATGGATGAGGAATGCCCCTGTCTTGAGGGTCTATGGGAAGATCTAGGTTGAATAGAAGACCAGAAGATTCGTGCCATAATACGATATGAGGTGGCCCGCCCCAATGTCTTGAGTCACGAAATAAACTGCTCTTGATTACAACTTTCATGGAGAGATTTTTCGAATCTCGACGTAACTGCCCCAGGTTGAATCAATTCTGAATAGATTTCTCAATGTGATAGCCCCTAATTGATGGCAACTTGAAGAGATTTATCAACGTGATAGGCTCTGGTTGATCGAGCTCTGAGGGAATGCCCCAGATTTGGCTGAGCTTGGAGAGATCGATTCTCGACTTGATTGCCCCAGATTGGCAGGCTCTACTAACTTCATCCCTGAATTGTACTCAGACTGTGAATTACCAAGATGATTTCTCTTGACATGATCACTGGTTAACATGCTGCCGGATAAGTCATTTCTCTTGTGGCAACTGACTCTTGCTTCAACAGGGTATTCAAGCCTCTTTTCTCTGACAAGATTAAGCTCTTTACCGATTGTTCATTGTGTAAATTTACTTGCTGTCGGTCATTTGTTTTGTATGCAGAAGAATGTTTATTATGAGAATGATAATTTTAATGCCACACATATGTAAGTCTTGAAGTTTGAAAAAACTTTGAATGAAATGACATCACAACTCTGTTGTGAACAAGTCACTAGCTAGAGAGAAATATTTGTAAATTCCTTTTTTATGAAAGATAATGCAAGCATATGATGCCAACACAGATATTCAAACATACCTCTTAGGAGTCAGTTAAACGCTATCTCGCTGTAGCATGCTTTCAAATTGACCCATGCTTCAGTTAGGACTTTGAAAGGGTTGTAACGTGGCCTGGTTCACGGTTTTAGAAAAAGGATTTAAGGCTCAAAATTATTTGGTGCCCACCCATTCTCCATGATGTTCTCCATTCCTACGTTCAGTTGACCCGATATAAGCATTCATCTCTCTATAAGAGTTTGTGATGGTTGAGGAACCACTGTGGTTTCTTGGACACGACAGTCACTTCACCTTTTGCTTTTGGTGTCTGATCACACGACTTTGTTCTTTGATGAGGATTTTCATTGGTAATCCTTTTCTTGCCTTTTAGGCTTTTCAATTTCTTTCTTGCTTTCCCTAATTTTTGCCTGGACAAATTCTTTTGAATTTCGATTTGGAAGTCCAGCGGGATGCCCCAACTTTTGCCTAAGCGACTTATTTTCAAGTTTCGACTTAGTGGGGATTTTTGTTTCTTTCTTATTCGTATTTTCCATTTTGAATAAGTCGTTGATCTTTGCGTTGTTTTGATTTTTTGGAAGTGACCGTGACTGCCCGAGTCTTTAGTAGATGATGGATAACCATTATAGTATCGTCATTTGTTGACCTCCTGATGTGCGAGAGATACCCATTGGGATATTGTCAATTAGCGCACGTTGTTGTTAGATGAGGATTAACCATTGTGGTTCTGACTTTTCTCAATATTTTGATGGATAACCATTGTTGTATCCTTGGATGCACACTCTTGATGAGTTCTGAATGCTTGATCAGATTAGTTGAACACTACCCTCCCCAGGGTTGAAATGAGGGTTTTTTCTAAACAGAAAGGAAACTCCTACTTCGAAGGCTCAGAGGGGTTAACGAGGGTCTATCTCCCTTATATCTCCAGTGTTTAGGAATTGAAACAAGGCATGTACATCGTCAGCATGGTCTTACTCAAAAGCGTACCAACCATAGATTTTGCGTTTTCAGATTGTCATCCTCCTCCTTTGAATATTTACCTAAGCATAAGACTAGGAAATGTGGGATAAATATGCAAGTAAAACATTTAAAGAGTGATAACGAATGGATGAGTAAAAATGAAAGGAACACTTCAAGAAAAGCATACTTATTGCATTAAGATTTTCGTTCAAAAATAGACAAGTTTCTATATACAAGCAATGTTTAAGAAAACAAGCAAGAATGCAAATGAAAATGCAGTAAAGAAACCAATGATTGCCACTGTTGAGGAGACTTGACTCCGTATGGACTTGTTGATTCTGACGACTTTCTATAGCCTCGATGCTTTAGTGTGCAAGAGAATTCCCCTTTTGATCTGATGTGAACACAACAGTCTCTGAATTAATCCAGTATTGGACTTGGTCTTTGGAGGACATACCATCTTCAATCGATTGGCCAAGTGCCCCAGTATAATATGCATCACCAAGCATATCATGTATTAAAGAAATAATAGACATCATCATCATCAGAGTTTCCATGACCTGGCTTATTTGAGTATTTAATCCATTATCTTCCTGCTTGAAGAAGTTTTTGACTACGAGCCAAAGCTTGCATGTACCACTCAGAGTTATTCCATAACTGATCTCTGAGCATGTGCGGTGAGAAATCGAGTTGAACCTTTGAATAAAACCCCAAGTTTGAGTAAGGGTCCCCAATCTTCGGGTACCTGTTATGAATGAATGAATATGCATGGGGTGCATGAACGAATTCCATGTCATGTTTTTTCATTTCCAAGGAATTCACGTGTTTTGACTTTGATTTTATGCAAGTAAGGGATGGAAGATTTTAGCACAAGACTTGCAAATATGATCCCTTGGAAATAATAGAACATTTATGTTAAGCATGTGGTTAGCCATGTTATGTATGCAAAGGCATGAGATCAAAGAGGATCAGGGTTCCATCATTCCTGAATATGATTGTTGCACTGCTCTGAATCATGTGAGTATCATCAGATCAAAGGTCTGGCACAAATTCTGCATATATAAGAACCAAGTACCATGTGGATCTCCCATTGTACGGGATCAAGGCTTCTGGAACATCAGATACTGTTGAGAATTTCTGAACATGCTGGGAATACCAAGATTGACGGCTTGAATGAACCTCCGGGTAAACAAGTCAGAAACTCAGAAAATAAATCTGAGAACCATACGGTCATTAACAGAGTATAGCATCTTCATAAAGTCATAACAGAAATATAGAATATAGCCATTAGAACCAATAGTCACTTCCTGAGCATAGTCACCATCTGAATATGAATAACCATCTGTACATAGTCACCATCTGTACCTGTGATAGAAATTCCCTCCCCACTCACGGGTGAAAACTAGGTCAGGGTAAGATAATGGTAACTCGAAAATCACGGATTCGCCTGAAAGTGATATGGGCTTGCCCACAGACGTGGGTGCCGATAGTAATTCATTTGAACCTCATCCGAGCATGGTATATGACATGACTGCACTAATCGGACCATGTCCTATATCCGTCATGCCCCCACTCTATTCCTAGGTGTCCTAGTGCACTCTGGCCTGGGTACTGGGCCTTTTACCTCAAAAGTGACATCCCAACCCAAGAAGCAAATCCTGTACAACAGTAGTATATGGAAAACAGTAAAATGCAATGCATACGTATGCTCAAGAATGAGTGAATAAACTAAAAGCATGTAAAAATAAACACCCTAAGAAAAGAAAGCAAGAGCTAGGAGCGACTCCGGGATGGACCAGCATTTGGTCGACCTATATCCCCAATGAAGTCGCCAGCTGAAACAACCGGCTAAAAATCATCAAACAATGAAGTCGCCATCGAACGTCTTTTATCCCAGATGTAGGGAAAGGTAAACATCGAGAAAACCTGAGAAGGGAGAAGTCACGGTCTTGCAACCGAGAGATCGGGTAAGGGAGTCTGTTACGCGAGGGGAAGTTATTAGCACCCCACACGCCCGTAGTACTCTATGGTATCCACTCTTGTTATCTATCTTATGGGTGTGTTTAATCTATGCTTATTGTTTATTATTGCTAAGGGGAGAATTCATGCAAAATAAGGATAAAAGAATGTAGGGAAAATAAAATTATGCTCGCTTGGGCCCTACCCCAATGCCTACGTATCCGTTTTGAGGAATCAGAGCTACTGTAGTTCGGCTCATATGTTTTTGCTTGTTTGTGTTTTTTTATGGACGAAGTTAATTCCGCCTTCTGCCGCAGCTCGACCTTTGGAGACTTATGTGTTGGCACAGAAGTAAATTAATCGTGTCCTTACCTGAAAAGGTTTTTTTTAGAAAAGTGCTCGAGCGCACAAATGGTTTGAGTTGATTTGTATTTTCGTTGCAGATAGCGACTAGTCGACCTCAAGAGAGAGATATTAGCCACTTTTCTACTTAGCTATGAAAGGGGTCTTTGAGAATTGAACCACATCTAGGCTTGAGATGAAGAACAATAAGATCGAGAAGAGACCCGCTTATCATTTCCCATACTAAGCAAAGGCATGATTCTCATCAATAGTTTTAAAGTGTTTTGGATTTTGAAAAGAAAAAGAAGTTTTTGTTTTAAATGCGTATGCGAAAGGAGAAAGAAAAGTCAAATGGGGACTAGCCTATTTCTAAACCTAATGTTATCGTGCGTTGTTAGACCTAAAGTTAGAATTTTAAGGGAATTCTACCTAATGTTAGCATGCATATGGTTTGCGATAATGTACGGAAACGAAGAATAAAATAGAGTTGTGACGATACCGAATGGAGGAGGTTCGTTGCCTCTTCGAAACTATGCAAGCGATAAGAAAATCCTACCAAAGTTTCCTTGAACGAGTGATTGAAGAATTATCCCCGAGCATTCCACATTGCAAGAGTTACATCGATATCCAAACAAAATCTTAACTAAAAATGACAACGAAAATGATTAATAAACATGGAAATAATAAAAATTCTAATAAAATTCTAAAGAGAATCTAAAAATATTTCCTAAAACATTCTATTATTTTTGTATCATTTTTATTATCAATTAAGAGGAAAAAATTAAACTAGAAGAAAAAACTAAAATATTAATGATATTAGAAAAGTCAGGGGGTGCAAGATGAATTCAGGGGTGTATGGTTTAGTAAGGGCGCTAGGCCCATCCATAATGAAGTCCAATGAGCTTATTTGACAAGGCTCCAAGCTCCAAAAAGAAAGCGCAGTAGGCCCAAAGGGAAGCAAGGGTTTCAGTCCAACATCATTATATTGACTCATATATTTTTTCTATTATTTTTACCCATTTGAATTAAAAATTAAAACAAATAAAAAGAAAGTAAAAAAAGAAACTGAAGGAAATTGTGAGAAAGTTAGGGTTCTGATAACACTCTCTTCTCTTGCGGTGCCGCTAGCCCCCTCGGATATTACTTCTCTGTCACAGATCCAAACGGCTCTCTGACGTTCAACACGAAATCATTTCCTGCTGCCCATCTTCTCGACGTCTCATCGCTTTGTTGTGGTGCACGCATCCCTTCCTCTCTTATCTTTTTCGCGTAATCGACAAAGTTGTCTCCTACGCCGATCTTCCAATGTCGCCACCGTTCATCATCTCGACATTCCTCCTTATTCGTTCGTATTGTAATTCCAAAGCTATGCTCAAAACTCGGACGGAAACTTAGACAGAAGAATAAAGATAAGCTTACCGACCGAAGTAGCGTTAGCGGTTCTTCTAACCAAAGCAAATGGTGAGAAATCCAGTGTGTTCTAGGTACGCAATTTCCTTATTTCCTTGATTCTACTTCTCTCCATCTTTGCTTTTATGTGTTGATGTTAGTTTTCTATGATTATGCAATTTACCAACATTGTTGTTGAACTGATGCCAAGTATTGCAGATTTGAAGTCGTTTCAAGATGAATTATTGATACCGTTGATGAAGGTTGAAGTTGAGAATTGTTGATGAATATTTGATTGTTGGAAGTTGCAGATTAGTGTAGATGCAATTAAGAGTCCCTCCAAGGTTGATGTTAATACAAAGAATAGCTGAAGATTAGAGAGAGTGAAGCATATGAAGATTGTTCAAGCTTTCAAAGATGGTGAATGAATAGATTTCTTGTTTCAGATTTTCTGTTTTGGTGATTCTTCTCAAGTGTGTCAAGAATGAACGTGATGGTGATGTAGCTTTTCATAAACTGATTCAGATAATTGAAAGTAATGAAAAATGGAGTTGCAGAGAGAAGAATGAGAGTTTTCTTGTGATTCTGCAGAATGATGAGGATTTGGTTATGGAAGATAAATATTATGCAGAGAGTAGAACCTTTTTATGGTGAGTTTTTTTCTCTCTCTTTTTTCTGGTTATCTATTATGGTTGGTTTGGTTGCAAATATGCTATGGGTTGGTTATGGAGAGGTTTGTTAGGTAGTTAGAAAATGATTGGGGTTTGGATCCGTTTGTGGTTTATTATTGTGCAGGGCTGCTTTAGAGAATGGTTAGGGAATGTTTATAAAATTATGTTAGAAGTCTGTTGCATCAGTTACGAATCTGGTTATAACAGTTAGTTTTGTTAGAAGTTTGTTTTTTCTGTTTGGCTTTCTCTTTGGAATGTTGGTTATAGTTAGTTATGAGATGGGGTTTGTTAGCTGTTATGGTTTGTTTGGTAACTGGTTAGGATTGGTTAGAAGTTAGTTATGGAAAATTCTGTTATAGGAAGCTGGTTAGGAAATTGGGTATAGGTTGGTTACAGTTACATCAGTTAGGAAATGGTTAGGTTGTTTGACAGTTACAGCAGTTAGGAAATGGTATTGTTTATTGGTAGTGAATTCTGTTTTGGTTTGTTTGGAGTTCTATTACCGATTATGGAGTTTCTATTATAGGCTTTTTCATTCTGCTAGCAGTTTTGTTGAGAATTGATAATAACTGTTTCTTTTTGTTGTGTAAATGTTCAGGATTGCTTTGGATTGAAATAAAAGGCATAGGTCATGGAAAGTTATAATATGCCGGTTTGGTCATGAAGAAGGTAATGAAGATGGAAGCAAACTAAAGTTGCATTTCAAACACGACAAGGCCACACAGAAAGCGATGATGAGAATCAATATATTCACCTTTAAGTGTATTTCTCATTTTTGTAGTATATTTTTGGATATTGTAAATGGTGTTGGGTATTTGTAATGTATGATTGAATGTAACATAAAATATGAATTCTTTTGCTTTGTAAAGAAGTTTTCTTCCACTTTCATGATGAATATTCTAAAAAAATGGCTTTGAAACCTCTTTTAATACTTGGTGGAAATTTGAATGAAACTTGAATGTTCTTGAATGCAATATTAATTTGGCAATTCCAAATCTTCAATCTCTTATCCAAAATCAAGTTCTCTTCAAATAGAACTAAGAGCTCCCAATTCTTCTCTTCATTTGCAACTTGAATGAAACATATGATATCAAACCCTTTTTTTATGGATGACTCACGAGATAAACTCAAAGATGACTAAAGAAAGACTTTTATTTGAAATCCAAAATCTTGATCATGGATGAACATGGTGTGCTTTCTTCTTCGAAGTGACTTGAATTTCAAGGAATCCACGTGGATGGACTTTCCAAACTCAATACGCTTTTCCTCTTAAAATATTGGTCCAATTTAACAAATTCGAACCACTTGAACTCATGACCCCAAATAATCACTTGAACGAATACTTTCACCATAATGAAAACAAGAAATGAGATAACTAATAATGCCTTAATCTTAGTGAATTCGTAACATCATCCTAGCATTACGTCTTTACTTGATGATTGACAAAATTAATGCTTTGAATCCCTAATTCTCTAGCATTGGATACTCAATGAGGAAAAAGATAGCTTAAGCCAAAATCCCGGTTCAAAATAACCTCAACTACAACCTTGATGAGACACCAAATACCATAAGTAAAAACCCCAATGTACTTTGCTCTGATTGAATTCTTGATGGAGGATGACCTTGTAGCCTGATGAAGAAAAGATCCACAACATCCATGAACACAAAACCCTAATTCTGCAATTTCACTGCCTTGAAAAATAACCAGAAGAATCAGGCTCTATTTGAACATATACACCTTAGCCAGTTGATAAAACCCTAATCCTGAAGGTTCTCTACCCCTTGTGAAGTTATGTTTTTAGCGAATGTATGCAATGTTAAATGACCTAATGGAAATATGTACATGAGAAAAGTGCGACAATGCGTAAACCAGATAAAAGTAAGAGGGTAGGACAAATTTTGGGTATTACACCAGGCAAGCTAAAGAGATCTTAAGGCCTTCTCAAAACTCACTCAAACTCCATTCACGATCTCAGCTGAAAGAGGTAAGAACTCTAACTTATATCTCTTCATACATGCATCCTTTGTTCTCGATTTGTGAAAATAAAATGTAGATATCCTTGTGCTAAAGCCAACCATGTTCATAGATTTCATTTAAATTCATTGTGTATAGAGAATTTTAGATTTCAAATTTCTGTAAAAATTAGGTTTGAAATTAGGGCCAGAGAAATTAGCTTTGATCCTTGATTGTTAGTTTACATGAGTTACATGGTTGAAATCGTGGGAAAGAGTACTATCATTTTCATGTTTGAAGTTTCCATTTTCATGGAGAAATGAGAGAGATACAGGGGTCTGGCTAGCTAGAGGAAGAAGACGAAGTACAGGGCAAGGAAGGGATTCATGTTATGTATTTTTGTTTTCATTTGAACTAACGGATGTACAATCACCCTAGTGTCAAGGCAACGCGCAGAAATTTCTAAGGTCATGGGTTCGAGCCTTGGCGCCTACCTTTTGCATTTTTTTCATATTTTTCCAGCTTTTTTGTTTGTTTGGCAGCGTGGGCTTCTGAGCTCATGGGCCTTGTTTTTTTTTTCTAACCACCTACCCCTGTTTGCTTGCAGCACCCCTGGCCCATACATTTTATTTTTTATTTTTATTTTCATTTCCATTTTTATTAAATATATTTTCCTTAATATAAAAAATCATAAAAAATATAAAATATGATAAATATTACATTTTGTTTATTTTTATTTTATTTTCTCATAAAAAATATTTTTATTAAATTATATATTAACTATTTTTCTTAAATAAACTTGTAATTAAAAATAGAATAAGTTTAAATATTTATTATTTATCTCACACTTGTAAATATTTATTTTAATTTGTAAAAGACTAAATATTTCATAAATACTATTTATTATTTTCAAGACAAAAAATGTAAAAATATTTACCTTTTCTTAAAGAAATTTGTTTCCTTTTGATAAATTAGAATTAGGGTTTATTAAAAACCTTTTCTAAAAAATAATTTTCTTTCTTAATTAATTTAAGTTTAACCTTGATTTATTAGGTTTAGGATTAAAAGTTTTTCCACATAAAAACCAAACAAAATCTTCTTTGCATTCATACATCTTTGCATATTTAATTTATCTTGTACATTATTTATTCCAATATTTGTACATATTCAATTTGGTTGTAATAGTTTAATTAGGTTTATATTATTGCAATCCCCATTCATAAATTGTATACCCCCCTCCCATAAAATGTTGTAATAGCGTAGTAATCTTTAAATTACGCAATTTATCACTTTTACATAACATGCTAGTAATTAGGGTTTGTATGGCAAGATAAAAACAATCAAATAGAAAACCCTAATCTAAGACAAAATCAAGCATGAAAATAACACACTTGCACACAAGCACCCTTAGGGTTACTCCACTTGGTTGCCTTATGCAAAAATGGTCGTATTACGCACGCGAAGTATCTTAGCAAAACAAACAAGTATAAGATCATAGTCCCTCGATGACGCTATTCAAAGTTGCCTTACAAAATGATCTTAGTCCCTCAAAAATGCTAAGATACTTTGCAACATTGCTAATCATATTTATACGATGACCCACGCCCGTCCCGTTAACATCCAAAGATAGGGCTGCTTACCAAATCAATGGTAAGACAACAATGTCAAAGGAAAAGGAAATGAACGAGAAATACATTTGAGTAGGTAGATTACTTATAGTTACTTTCTCCATTTCAAACAACTATCCTTGCTATTTTCAAAAACAAACACAGACACATTTCCAAACATCTTACAAACATTGGAAACATTTTCAAAAATACAAACATCTTTGTATACATTCTTACGAACGAGAATCATTACAAAGATTGCCTAAACGATGGCCTCTTTTACAAAATACTTTCAAAACCACAAAGCACAATTTCAAAACAAAAGCAAGTGATCTAGAAAGTAACTAAGAGCCCATGGAAAACTATGGATGAAAAGGGTGCTAATACCTTCCCTTTTCATAATCTACCCCCCAAACTCAAGAAATAATCTCAAAGGTCTTTCCTGTGCTTTTTCACCTTTCCTTTTGGATAAAAGAAAAGTCGGTGTCGACTCTTGCTAACTGCAACATTTGCGATAAAACACAAAACCCTCAAGTCAGTTCTCCCATCGTACCACACTTGGTCTTGTCTTTGATTAGGGTTTTCTAATTGATTGGTTTTAGTCTTTCCATACAAACCCTAATTACTAGCATTTGTATATAAAGCGATAAATTACGGAATTTAAAATTACTACGCTATTACAATTCTTGCGGGAGGGGGGTACAAATTATAAATGGGGATTGCAAGAAAATAAAGCCTAATTATCTATTACAACCATATTGAATTTGTACAAGAATTGAAATAAATAATGTACCAAATGAATAAATAAACAAGGATGTGAATGTAAAATAAATGGATATTTTGTTTGGATTTTTTAGGAAAAGGGGTTTTGTTTTAACCTAATTAGCTAAAAGAAAAATAATTAATTAAAAGCAAAACCTAAATTTACTAGGAAAAGAAATTAAATAAAACCCTAATCTATTAATTGATTAAAAAGAAATTAAGTTTATTAGAAAAGTGTATTTTTAGTACTTTTGTCTTAAAAATAATTTATAGTATTATAAAATATTTTTGGTCTTTTTTGGTTTAAAAAAAAATATTTGAATGGTGTAAAAGAAAATAACTAAAACCCTAGTTTTTTAATTAAATTTACAAAACAATTAGTCAAAATAAATAAAGTATGATTAAATAAAATAATTTTTTGTGTGAGAAAAAATAAATAAACTATGTCAAAATGTAAATCTAATATTTTTATATTTTTTATGATTTTTTTTAGTATTAGAAAAATATTTAAGAAAACAATTAAATAAAAATAAGAAAAGAAAAATAAAAATGGGCCAGGGTGTAAATAGCCAACAGGGGGGTTAGAGGTAAGAAAATAAACAAAAGGCCCAAAGGAGGCTCAGCGCCTGTCCAAAAAAGTTAGAATGTATGAAAAAAATGTAAAAAATCCAAAAGGGTACCACTAGGGCTCGAACCCAGGTCCCTCCAGTCACAGGCGCGCGCTTCTACCCTTGGGGTGGCTATACATCCGTTTATATAATCAAAACAATAAATATATGACACAAAATGCACCCTGAATACACTTCATCTTCAACCTCCAGCCAAATGACCTATATCTTCTTCATTTCTCAACAAAAATGAAAAGTTCAAACATGAAAGTTGTAGCATTCCTTCCCACGAATCACACCATGTAAATAATTTAAAATAACAATCAAAGATGAAGGAGAATTTCTTTGGCCCTAATTAAAAACCTAAAAATTTCATGACACTTCAACTTTAAAATTCTCTAAGCTCAGGCCATATAATTACAAACTATGGATATGTACAGTTTCGTGGCAAAGTTTTCTACATTTTATCTTCACAAATCAAGACCTAACAATGCTTAAATAATGAGATGAAAAGTCAGAAAACTCACCTTACATCTGAATATCGTGTTTTAAGTTAGATCTACTTTCAAAGTGTTTTGATGATTGGGTGAGCTTCCTTGCAACTCCAGGAAGTTATTGCAAAGCTTACTTTGTGCTTAGAGTTCTTGAATCAAGCTGAAGAAGTCAATGTGAAATGCCCTATTTTTTAAAATGGAGAATGTTGTAAATGGTATTACAGTTTGAAAACAGGGTTTGGGATAGTTTCTATATGTGTATTAGAAGCTTTGTGGATGGTTTGGCCAAGAAACGCACGAGGGGATTTGGAGGTTGGGTTCAAAAATCAGAAATGAAAAGTTTTTGTGCTTGTATGGAAATTTCTGGTTTTGGGGAGTTTTAGGACTTGTTCAATCGTGTGTTAGCTTGAAATTCACTTGTATAATTATATGGAAGAGGTTAGAGGACTTGAGGAGGTCAGAAAAAAAGATCACATGCTATGAGTTTTTGACTTATTTTTAAAGCTATCTTGAAAACCATGGTTTCAATGCAAGGTACATGTCTTGTAGGGTGGCTTGCAACTTTAAGCATGTTTGTTCTGAGTTTATAGAGCATGATTGTGCAGAAAGAACAGGTGAAAAACTCCATACAAGTTGACTTTGTGATTAAAGTCACTTTTCCAAAATGGAAGTGTGAACTTTGTTCCATTAATGGAAAATTTACTTGGACAAAGCTTGAATCAAGTGGATAATAGCTCAAAAGCAAATGTAATGTTCTGATTATGGATAGATATTAAGGTTTAGAGGCCTGTAAAACAAAATTGTGCAGCATAGGTTTGAAATTGAATTCTTGTTCATCACAAAATGACTTGTAATTCAAGTGATAAAACCCTAAGTTCATCTCTTTGATTCTCCCTACTCAAAAATGATCACAAGGAGTTCTTGGACATTTTAGAAAGCTTTCAATGTTCTCTATCACCCATATTTGAATCACTTTTGAAAATTCCCCTTGTAACTATATAAAAAAGTGCCATGAAGTTAGGTCAAAATCCTGACCAAATTAGGGCAAAATTTCACTAAGTGTTTTTGTTTCATGACCATGTATTCTTAAAATTATAACTTGAGATCCAAGCACTTTTGGAAGGAGTTGTGTGAAGAAAATTTTTATATTTCATGGAGATATACAACTTTCATGTTGGAAGTTTCTTTTGAATCATCTTGCATCATGGTGAAAATATAGCTCAAAGTTGTGAAAAAATAAGAAATTTCCAACACTTAGAAAAAATTTTAAGTTTAGAAATTTTAACTTTTCAAAATGAAATCTTGATTTTTTGATTTATTGATGAATAAGTTTCATATTTTTACATGATTTGATGAATTGTCATCTTTGGCATTTGATTTTGACCAAAAAAGTCAAAGTTTGACTTTTCAGTATACAGTTGATTTTTGATCAGTTGACTGAAAATTCATATGTCAATCCTTTGAACTTGAGCAATGTTTTGAGCCATGTAATTAGGCTAAAATGATGCAATTGTACTCTTGAGGTCATTCCTTAAACCAATTGATTATTTTCTAGGTCTAAAATCAGAAATTGCCCTTTCCCAGTCAAAACCCTAATTTTGACCATTTTGCCCTTTTGAAGATTTGATCAAATTTCATGGGGAATTGTGGTCCAATCTTGATAAAATGATACATATGAGTTTATAATATTGATGTGGATAAAAAATTATGAAGTTTGACTGTAAATTGGCCATATTTTACTTTTTTTCCCAATATAACTGATTTTTAGGTCAACTTTTCAATTGACTGAGCAAAAGTGTGATCCAAGGCTTGAAACTTGACATGAGAAATATTTAGGGTCCATAATGATCCATGAAAGTCATATGGGGCATTGGAATTTTAAATGTCCTTGTGCAATCTCAAACCCTAATTTTGGTCATTAGTGTTTAAGGAGGTGTCTTGAGCTGATCAACCCTAGTGCAGTCTTGAGCAAATTCTTGATAAATGAGAGGGAAAATTTTGGGGTACAATAGCTGCCTCTGTTCAATCTTATTAAGCCTGAAGAGTTAGATTGGCGAGTTTTTCCATTCGTGACTCGAAGGTGGAAGAGGATTGGACACTAGAGTGCCCAGAAATTTGCACTCGATGATGTGAAGGTTGATGGTATAGGGAATGGGATTAAAGATGCCATTTGGAGGGATGATGGAAAGTTGTTGGAGATGGGCTTGTAGATGCCATCCAAAAATGATTGTTGAACCGTATCTGTAAGCTGAAACTAAATGAGTATCAGAATGGCGTCCGTGTCTAGAGCGTATCTGAACTGTATCTGAGAGTTGAATCTGAATGAATATCAGGATGGCATCCGTGTCTGGAGCGTATCTGAACTGTATCTGAAGATTGAATCTGAATGAGTATCAGGATGGCATCCGTGTTTGGAGCGTATCTAAACAATATCTGAAGATTGAATCTGAATGAGTATCAGGATATCATCTGTGTCTGGAGCGTATCTGAAGGTTGAATCTGAATGAGTATCAGAATGGAATCCGTGTCTAGAGCGTATCTGAACTGTATCTAAAGATTGAATCAGAATGATTATCAGGATGACATCTGTGTCTGGAGCATATCTGAACTGTATCTGAAAGGCCTTTGAACATTGTTAATGGTAGCTATTGATTAACCTTATCCTGAAAAGGGTAAAATGTTAGCTAATATGCAATGTCATGTTGTATGAAATGCATGGTGTAATGCGATTGTGATACATGCATTCGTGTTATCAATGTTTATGATATATGGATGTGATGTATGCGTATGTGAGCTAATCAGCTGCAATGCTTGCTTGAATTAAGGAAAATAAATCCCCGACTACTGCTGAGGATATGGAGTGCAAGTCTTCATGTTTTAAAGTGTTGATGAATTCCCGCTTAGAGAAATAAACTCTATTGTAAGGGAAACGCCATGTACTGCTGTGAAATCCTAAGAAATTTGGAGACTTCTAACGGGGAGTGATAACTGGAAGTTTTGTTTCGCTGGGGATTAAAATGCACACTGCGGTGGATTTTATGGAATAGCTTAAAGATATTGCCCTATCTCTTAAATCCATTAGTGATTATCTTTATATTTTGTTCATTTGTAAATGATAGTTACATTCAAATGCATATGTTCAAAAATAAATCATTGGACGTGTTCGTAAACAAACACAAGAGTAAAGTAAAACAGATAGTTTTGCACTTTCAAAGGGATATCTTTATATTGACTTTGAGTAAGTATTTTTGTACAATGAGACAACCATTCTAGTAAGAGAATGTCGTCGTAAAAAAAAATGAAAATTTGATACAAAGAAAAGAGAGCTATGTGAAATAATCCCATGGGGTTCCTATTCCGCTATAGCCTTCGTGTCTTTAAGAATCTTATTTATTTGTTGCCTTGTCCGAAGCTGATTGAATTGATCAGAATCGTCGAGTTCACAGGTTGTCCATAAGGTGATCCAATAGGACATAGTCATGCTCTTTAATTCCCTAACTTTTGCCTGGACCGCCCTTTCGGGTTTTCAGTCCACCGAGATACCTTTTTTTTGCCCAAGCCGCCCTTTCGGGTTTTCAACTTGCCGGGTGTACAAATTTTTTTGTTTTATCCCTAATTTTTGCCCGAACCTTTTTGGTTCACCGGGATGCCCTTGTTTTGCCTAGGTGTGTCAACCTAGCGGGTCTCTTATATGTAGTATCTTTTGACTATGTCCGCGTTCACGGGGTGCGATAGGCTGTTGCCATCCATAGTGGTAAAGATCATTTCTCCACCATAGAATATGCTTTTGATTACAAACGGTCCTTCATTTGTAGGAGTCCATTTGCCCCTGGGATCACCTTGCGGCAGTATGATACGTTTGATCACCAAATCCCCTACTTGATACACTTGGCGTATGACCTTTTTGTTGAAAGCCTTGATCATCCGTTTTTGATACATTTGACCATGACAGACAGCAGTAAGCCTTTTCTCATCAATCAAGTTCAATTGATCAAGTTGAGTCTGGATCCAATCTTCTTCGTTCAGCCTTGCATCCTGCATAATTCTTAGAGAGGGGATCTTAACCTCAATAGGAAAGACAACTTCCATGCCGTATATGAGAGAGTAAGGTGTTTCCCCGGTTGATGTGCGCGCCGTGGTACGATAACCGTGGAGAGCGAATGGTAGAATCTCATGCTAGTCTTTATATGTGACTGTCATTTTCTATATGATCTTTTTAATGTTCTTATTTACAGCTTCGATAACACCATTCATCTTAGGTCGGTAAGGGGAAGAATTATGATGCTGGACCTTGAATTGCTCACACAAGGCAGTGATTATAGTATTGTTTAGATTCACACCATTGTATGTGATGATCCTCTCCGGGATACCATACCGACAAATGAGATTTGGCTTAATGAACTGGGCTACAACATTCTTGGTAACGGAAGCGAAAGAGGCTGCCTCAACCCAGTTTGTAAAATAGTCAATGGCCACTAAGATGAAGTGGTGTCTATTAGAGGTTGTTGGTTTGATTTCCCCAATCATATCGACGCCCCACATAGAAAAGGGCTAAGGAGCCGTCAAGAAATTCAGAGGAACGGGAGGTACGTGCACCTTGTCAGCATAAATATGACACTTGTGGAAGGTTCGAGAGTGTTGATAGCAATCTGCTTCCATGGTAGACCAGTAATAACCTGACTGTAGCATTTTCTTTGCCATCGCATGCCCACTGGCATGGGTGCCAAAAGTGCCCTCATGTAGATCGGCCATGATCTTTTCTGCCTCAACCTTGTCTATGCAATGGAGTAAAACAGAGTCATGGTTGCGTTTGTAGAGAATTTCGTTACTAAGGAAGAACTTAGCAGAGAATCTCCTTAAGAACTTCTTATCATTCACTGAAGCTCCTTCCGGATATTCTTGAGCCTCGAGATACCTCTTGACTTCGTGAAACCAAGGCTGGTCCACTACTTCTTCAGTATTAATCTCATGACAGTGAGTTGGTTCATCCATTCATTCAATGGTGATCTGGGGAGCCTCGGTATCCCATTTAAGTTTAAACATGGATGACATTGTGGCTAGTGCGTCTGCTAGCTGATTTTCTTCTCGCAGGAAATGCTCGAGGGTAATCTTCTCAAAATGTGGGATCAATGTTAGAACATGTTCTTTGTAGGGGATAAGGTTAGGGTGTTTGGTGTCCTATTCTCCTTTGATCTGGTTGATGACCAAAGCTGAATCTCCGAATACATTTAAGTATTTAATCCCCAAATCTATGGCAGCTTTGAGACCAAAGATGAACGTTTCGTATTCTGCCATGTTGTTTGTACAATTGAAGCAGAGTCTTGCCGTGAAGGGAGTATGACATCCTTCAGGAGATATCAGTACAACACTGTGATACGGTGGGAGAACTGACTATGGTTTTACGTTTTTTTTCGCAAATGTTTCGGTTGAGCAAGAGTCGCCACCGACTTTTTATTTTATCCTAAGGAAAGGTTTAAAAAGCACAGCAAAAACCTTTGAGATTTTTCTTGGGTTCGGGGAGTAGATTATAGAAAGGGAAGGTATTAGCACCCTTTCTATCCATGGTTATCCATGGGCTCTTAGGTACTTGCTTAGATCAACTTGCCTTGGTTTTCAATTGTTTGGAATGATGCTTTGTGTATGGGTTTGAAAAATGTTTTTAAAAAAGAGGCCAATGTGGTGGCAACCTTTGTAATGATCCATGTTGGGATGTATACAAAGGTGTATGTCTTTTGAAAAGTTTTCCATGTTTTTGAAAGTTGTTTTGAAAGTGTTTGTGATGTATGGTTTTGAAAAAAATAGGCAAGTGTTTTTGTTTTGTAAGTTGGCAAGTACCCAAGAGCTATCTATCCTAAATTTCTCAAAGATCATTGCTATGTTTTTAACCCTTTTTAACAATTTTGTTCCACCATTGTATTTGGTGGACAATCTTGTGTTAGGATGTGAAAGGGACGGGCGCGGGTCGTCGTTTAGACCATAATTGCAATAGTGCTAAGTATCCTTGGGCAATTTTTCTTTGAAAGGGACTTTGATCATTTTAGGCAACTTTCGAAAGCGTCATCGAGGGACTATGATCATTTGAGTTATTTGTTTTGCCCAAAGAGACCTAACATGCAATATGGCCCAATTTTTGAAAGGCAACAAGTGGATGTAACCCTAGGGGTGTTAGTGTGCAAGTGTATTTTATTGCATACAAGAGTTTTTTCTTTGAATTAGGTTTTTCTATTTCATTGATTTTATCTTGCCATACATGTCCTAATTACTAGTAATAAGAAACGGAAATATAAAATCCTACGCTATTACAACAATTAGGGGAGGGGGATACACATTTGTACATGGGGGGTTCAACGAGAAAAATAGACAAAAAAGAAAATAGCAAAAAAACAAGATATAGAGAGAGAGAGAGGGAGCCCGCGCGCTGCTGGGAGGTCATCAGAAGTTCTGACTCAGATCCGCTGCCAGATGATCAACCTGTTAGTGAAACTGGATGAGTCAGAACATCTGACTCTGGCACCTGCAAAACAGAACCTTGTTTGTGGGGAAATCAGAAGTTCTGATTTCCCTGCGCTGCAAGACAGAAGTTTGTTAGTGGAGAAACCAGAAGTTCTGATTCTGCTGAAAAGGCAATAACTCTCAGAGGTTCTGATATCATTGACAGCAAAACAGGCTTCAGATATGCTAACGTCAAAGTCAGCATTTGGCTTTTCCCTGTACTAGTCAGAACATATGCAACTTTGTTGTTACTCCACAAAACAGGAAACATATTTGGAACAGATCCAGCAAATACAAAAAATGTTTCAGAGGTCAGAGTCAACAAGGTCACAGGCAAATCCTATACTGGCTCAGAACGTTCTGAGGTATGAGAATCCTCAGAACATAAACAGCAACAACATGATATTTACATTATGTTATTTGAATATGCACAGCTGATGATGCTTAACAGCGTGATGAGGGTCAGCAGGTGCTTACCTGACTGTTGGGAAAGTTGTGGGTGAAAGTTTAGCTTTTGGTTCTGGTGGTGTTCTGGACAGATTTTCTTTGAAAAAGGGGAAGTAAAGGTGTATACGTATGCAGGGTCAGAAGTTTGGAAAGGGTGTTTTTGGTTTACAGAAAAACTGGATATTTGATGAAGTTTGAAGGTAAGAAACTCAAAGTTATGAAACAAAACTGGAGATTTTGGCAGAGTTTCAGAATGTTGTGTTGCTAGGAGTTCTGTTTCTCACTTAGCAATTTCTGCTTCTTTTCTTGAACGCCTTTTGCAGTGGTGAAAGCTCTCTATTTATAGGCAAAGTTCTTGTGGATGCCTTGAATATTTAAAGCGCCAACAGAGTTTTAATTTGTTCTTTGACAGAAATTCCTGGGAAGTTGTGATAACAACTAGCTTTCAGCCTAGGTTGCAGCAGCAGGCGTAGATTAGGGAGAAGTGACCTCTGAAGTGGGCGGTGGCGTGAAGACCCATGCCAGAATCTGTGCAAAAGCGTTTTCCAAGCCACACGTGAATGCTCAGGAGTGGTTGGAAGCATTAATGGGCATTAAATGGTGACAAGACCTATCAACATTAACATTCTGGTAATGGAAACCAGCGTTGAATCAGCAGCGTAAACCATGCTCTGGCCTTGGCTTTCTGTTGTCTTAGTAAGCTCTGGAGATTCTTTATCAGTGTAACACCCACTCTTCTGATCTTTCATCTTCTGATTTCAACTTGTTCTGAAGGAGCCTTCAGACTTTCCTGCTTCTCTTGCATTCCTTTAGCAAATTCTGACTGAGCTTGTGTAACTGCTGAAGGGGCATGTTCTGTTTGAGGCTTACATACTAAACCACGTTTACAACTTCTGATTGAACTGATGTAGCTGCTGAAGAGCCAACTTCTGACCACGCTGAGCCAAGCTTGCAACTTCTGACCGTTTTCATCTGGAATGGGTCCAGAAGTTCTGAAGCGCTGATTTTTCTAAAAACACTTATTTTAGAGAAGCATTCTAAGTACTTAGAATTTGATTTTTCTCAAGATAAAAGCGTTGTTTCTGGAGTTCGTGGGCTCATCTTGCTCTTGTAAGTGGCTTGCTTGGGCAAAGGGATAACTCAGGACTTGAATTTGTTTCAGGGGGACCTTGAAAATTCAAGATGGTTTCCTGAAGAAAAAGGAGGGCAAATTTTGGGGTACAACAGTTGCCCCTGTTCAATCTTCTTGAACCTGAAGAGTTAGATTGGCAATCTTGCCTTTCGTGACTCGAAGGTAAAAGGAGATTGGATATTAGAGTGCCCGGAAATTTGCACTCGCATGTTGGAGTATCAGCGAATGTGATGGCGGGAATGGGCTTATAGATGCCATTTAGAGAGATGTTGGATAGGGAGATGGGCTTATAGATGCCATCTGGAGATGTGACAGAACTTTGTCGGGAATGGGCTTACAGATGCCATTTGGAAGTGTTGATCGCACAAGAGATTCCTTAGCGAGAACTTTATGTATCTGAGAAAGGCAGATGTTTTCCTGGCTTGTTATAGGTGTTTGATCTTCAATCTCCTTATGCAGATATGCCCTGGCTGGATACAGGTATTGAATCTTCGAACTCTTCAGACGTGCCCTGGCTAGATACAGGAATCGAGTCTGGAAACGTGGTCAACAGATATGCCCTGGCTGGATATAGGAATCGAATCTGGAAATGTTGTAGTTGATAGATGTGCCCTGGCTGGATACAGGAATCGAATCTTTGAACTCTTCAGACGTGCCCTGGCTAGATACAGGAATCGAGTCTGGAAATATGGTCAACAGATATGCCCTGGCTGGATACAGGAATCGAATCTGGAAATGTTGTAGTTGATAGATGTGCCCTGGCTGGATACAGGAATCGAATCTTTGAACTCTTCAGACGTGCCCTGGCTAGATACAGGAATCGAGTCTGGAAATGTGACAGTTGAAGGTAGTTGTCTTTGGGATTGTCTTTTTCCCTGAAAAGGCAAAACATAAGTTGTATGTAATGTTATGATGTATGATATGCATGATGTTTTAACATGAGACAGCATTGTATGTACTTTATCATGTATGTAAGTGAAATGTTTATGAATGTATTTCGTCTTAGGAAAATAAATCCTTGATAATCGGCCGGGGAATTGTCTTGTGGAAGAGAAATTCTGCTGAAGTTTTTGATGAGAGGCCTGCTGAGGACGACTTCGATGATGAATTCTGCTGGGGATAATGATGATAAACTCCGCTGGGGATTGAAAGATAAACTCCGCTGGGGATTGAAAGAACTTTGTTGAGGGCGATCTTCCGTGGCGATTAGCTGAGGATAACCCAGTTATAAGCCCTTGTGAGGAATAACTCTGAATAAAGCTCGTGAGAGACGTCCGTATTCTGCAGGGAACAAGCTTCCAGAATCTACTGGGGATAAGCTTTAAGACCTGCCAGGGAAAGTTGTGCCTTTTCAGGTTTGACGGGGAGTCAACTCCGCTTGGGGAAAGCATTTCGGAATCTTGTCTTGATCTGCGGGGAAGGAGATGATCTGGTCACATTCTTCAGTCGAATCTACCTTGGTACCTTGGCGGACAAAGCAAACAGACTGCATCAGACAACCTTATATTGTCCCTGTTCCTGATGTCACCTGTAATTAATCTTTTGCAAATATTTATGAATCAGCAATTTAATGTCAAATGCATATGTTGTACCCCAAAATTTGCCCTCGCATTTTTCCACAAGCAATCTCAGCTTCAGGCGTTTCCTGATTTTTTCAAACTGGCTCAAGAATCGGTCAAACAGACTTTTCTCGTCAGTCAGGACACAAGTAGGGTTTTACTGATTTTCAGGGCTCCGGAATGTTTCTCACACAGTTGGCTTAGGGTTTTGGTTGACTTTGACTGAGTTTTGATCAGGTGAACATTCTTTGGCATTTAATCAGAAATTAAGGTTTTATGGGCATATTCTCAGAAAAATTAAAATTCCACAGCACTTTGCAAGTTATTCCAAGATTCGGGTTGAATTCGCATTGTTTTGATTTAATCAGTAAAAGAGGCAGTTGGTTTGAATTCATGTTGTTTTGTTTGAGCCAGTCAAAAGAAATACGCAGTTTGGATTTACAGTGTTTGTTGAAAATCAGTGAAAAGGGAATGCGCTTGATCAGTGTTTTGATTAACTGTTGATTTGCTTTGGAGATACCAGGTTTAATTGATCAATGTGCTAAAGCATTGTTTATTTTAATTATTTATTATTCTAAATTAAATGATTGAAATTTATTTTTCAATTATTTTTATTCAAAGAATTTTAAATAATAAATAAACAATAAAGAGAAAACAGAATTAAATTGGATAATGGAAACTTTTATTTATTCTTAAATTAACTGTACAATTATTGTTTATAATTTAATTACAAACAATGGTTTTACATTGATTTAAATTTAAATAAAAAGAAAAAAAAAGACTATCCTATTTTTTTCTCTAATTCTTCATTCTTCACTTTGTTCCTCTCCATCCAAATATTCATCTGCAAAAGAAAAGGAGAAAAGTCAAATAGCAGTTAAATTGAAAAGACAGATAAAGGACAGTTCATCATTAAGGGCCACTGATTGGGATCAGTTAACCCTCTCTGCAAATCACGGGACTTCTCCCGGTTCACAAAGAGGGAAGAATTTTTATGCAAAGTTGAAAAAATGCAAAGTGTCAAATACATAAGTTCAAAATGTCAAACTGCACAAACTCAATCTCAAACTCCAAGTTCAAACCAAACTAAAAAAATCCAGATTACAACTTTCTATCAAAATCCAAAAAGTACAGTTTGCTGTCAAAATGCCAAAAAGTCCACCCAAGCTGTCAAAGAAAAGAGGATTTGGGCAAAGATATTAAAAGGAGAAAAGTACAAAAGCTGTCAAAAGAAAAGATAAAATATGCAGAGGAAAGTTATGCAAACAAGCAAGACACTTTCTTTTCATCATTTCCCAACAAATGGCCACTTTCAGAACTAGGTACAGCACAAAACATGTTAATTATTTAACTGTACTAGAAGAGAGAGAGAGAGAAAAAGAAGAATGCAGGTTTTTAGGCTTTAGGCAGGAAGCATAGAAACATATGCAAAAAGACTGAACACAGTAGGATAAGAAGGGGGTTCAAGCAAACCAACAAAGAGAGAAAAAATATACAAAAACTGCTACTGCATAAACAAATACAAAAAACCAAAAAACACCTCCAAACTCAGAACCTGCTACCTCAAGCAATAACCATAACCTGCATTAGCTTTATTTCCAAAAGCCTCATCATACCTGTTAAGGCCATCAACCAGAAGCCAACCATTCTTACCTGCAAGCATAACCAGTTAAACCTGAAGCCAAACTACCTACTGTCAAAACCAAGGCAGAACCACTACAGACACACCAGCATATGCCTAAAAACCTGTATACCCTACCTAAACAGAAAATGAACCTATCAAAACCATAACCTGCATTAGCCTAAACCTGCTGAAACACATAACCTGCATGAGCTCAAACCAAAAAAACACATAACCTGCAATAAACCTGCCAGCATTAACCAGTTATCAATTTCCAAACCCCAACACTTAAACCATTCAATCCAAGCATATACCAGCCACAAACTCAGGCCCTCAGAACCCTAAGTTCTTCATTGGGCAAGCAATGAATATTCCAACAGGCAAGTTCAAGGCAACAAAGGCAACTAAACCCTAGGCCTCAGAAACTCTTCATCATAGGCAACAAACGTTCAAGACCACAAACATTCAAGGCAAGCATACGGATGTATTAAGGCAAAAGAGAAGGAGAAAGTCAAAGGCAACCCAGGCATTCAACAAAGGCAACATAAAGCCCTCAGTAAAAAAACATCATTGGGCAAGTTCAACAATCAAAAGGCAGAACGTTCAAAGGTAGCTACTAAGCAGTTTCAAAGGCAACCAAAGCAACTGAGATAGAAGAAGCATACAAAGTCATAGCAAGAGAAGAAGAAGAAGAAAGAATACGCAAACCAGAATTGATACAAGTCCATCATCATCTCACGCCGTCGAGCCCTCCTGAGCGCCACCTCCCCTATCTCTCCTCCTTCCCCAAGATCAAAGGTAGTACGTTTTTCTCCCTCTCTTTTTCTCCATCACCTCCATAACAATAAAAGGTTAAGGTCAAAGCTCAAAGCAAATAAACATTGCAATTCGTAAAAAAGGGTATAAAAAAAAACATCAAAAGCGAACCTTGTTGTCACGAGACCATTGAACCCGAGCTGGAGGGAAGAGAGATGTGGGGGTAGTGCTGGTGGCTAGACGGAGGGGTCGTATTCAGAAAAAACGCACGGCGAAGACGAACGAACCACGAGCGGCGCTGCAAACCCTAACATCCCCAACTGAACAAACAAATCAAAACCCTAAAAATGGCTTAAGCCTGAACGTGGGCCTTGCCCATTCTGCATGCCCAAAGCCCTTTAAAATGTTTACTTTTTTTAACAAAACATTTTATTAACACTAACTTCTTTTTTTTATACATAAACAATATATTCTTTTTCTTTTTATTTATTCTTTACAAAATCATATTAATAATAATACATAAAAACACATTTTATTTAAAATATCTAATTTAAAATTTCTTTGCTATATATTTAATTCAATTAGTTTAAAACTTTTTTTGAATACATTTTGAAATATTAAACACATAAATAATAAAATACATTTTATTGCACCATAACAAATATTGAAATTAATTGTCATTTAATTTGTTTATAATAAATATTGAAAATACTTTTCATTTAATTTGTACATAATAAATAACAATACTCTCTTTTTTTACACGATTTAAATTCCTAGCATTTAATGAGGATATTCTTTTGTATATATTAAACACAAATTACAATGATACATTTTATACATAATCTAATTAGAGTTTAAAACATTCAATTAAAAACATTTCTATTGTACATATCTAAATACAAAATACAAGACTAATTAAAACAATACTTAATACACATTAATTTCACATCGCCGCACATGTAAATAATCACTTACACAATACATCTCATACTTACACAATACAAATACACAATATATTGCTCCTATACATATTTGTTTATCTTATGCATTGATATTCATTATTTACATTTGATCGCAAATTCGATTTGGTTGTAACTTATTGGATACTATAAGTCTCATCCCCATTTGTGAATATTGTACCCCCACTCCCGGATACTTATTTTGTAATAGCGTAGACTTTACATTTTCGCAATTTACTGCTTTCAATTATACCATGGTTAGACCTAGGGTTTGCATGTACATAAAATCAAACGCTAGATAACCTAATACAAGACAAATACATGAAATCAATACACAATCACACTTGCACCCTCTAGGGTAATCCCACATGTTGCCTTCCAAAATGGGCCATGCTTGCACGTCGAGTATCTTTGGCAAAACAAAATCAAAATGATCATAAGTCCCTCAAAATGTTGCCTAAACGGAATGATCATAGTCCCTTCAAAGCAAATTGCCAAAGACACTTGGCACCATTGCATTCATGGTTCATACGATGACCCGCGCCCGTCCCGAACAAACTTCCTAAACGCAAGATTGTCCACCAAATTCAATGGTGGAACAAAATTGTTAAAAAGGGGTTAAAACATAACAAAAACCTTTGAGTACAATAGGGTAGATAAAACTCTTAGTTACTTGAGATCAACTTGCAAAAAAAACACTTGCCTTCTTTTCAAAAAAACAATCCACAACACTTTCAAACAAACTCTCAAAAAACATTTGAAACATCTTTTCGAAAGGATACACACTTTTGTAAAACACTCAAACACGAGTCAAATACATTGGTTGCCTAAGACAAGGCATCTCTTCAAAAACATTTTCAAACACACACACACGCACCATTTTTAAAGCAATCAAGGCAAGTGATCTAAAAAACCAAGTAACAAAGAGCCCATGGATAACCATGGATGAAGAGGGTGCTAATACCTTCCCTTTTCATAATCTACCCCCCGAACCCACAAAATATCTCAAAAGGTTTTTTTGCTGTGCTTTTTTAACCTTCCCTTTAGGATAAAATAAAAAGTCGGTGGCGACTCTTGCTCAACCGCACAAGTGCGAATACGAACGCAAAACCACAGTCAGTTCTCCCACCGTATCACAGAGCTGGCGACTCTGCTGGGGAATTATTTAAAAGTGGGGTTACCTTAGGGTTTAGATCACTTTTACTTTCAATTGATTGTTTTGTTTGCTTTACATTTGTGGGCTCTTGTATCGGAGTTTCATAGATCCTAACCCGGATTTGAGGATACCTTCTTAGAAAGTAGCAACAAGGCTGTGAGGGAACTGTGCGGGGTATACCGACATGGTTGAAACAGTCTGCTACGTTGATGTGGCACTTTGGTGTGTACCGGTAACCCTTGAGTTCAGTCAAGGAGAGTACGGGGCCGCCGCGTGGTGTCATGAAGCATCAACTGACCTTAGGAACCTTAATTGAACCATCTTGGCCTCTTTAGGGTAGTGAGATAACTGACTTTGGTGCAGTCCGAGGTTGGTTGATACTCGATACTACACCCAATTGAGGGTTGCTTTCCTGGAATATTTCGGTCGCCAGTTCAGTGGCTAAATCGAAACGATGAACAGTGAAAGCAACCTAGTGATATTGGGACCCTTAGAACCCGGTTACTTCTAATAGGACAGGTTGAGCCAACTAACTTCAAGAGGGTAGTACCTAAACCTCATGCAAGCCTAAACCTAAGGCCTTGTTTGCTTGGTATGAATATGTTTGTCTGTATATACACTCACTTGCTTTTTGCATACATGTACATAACATCATAACATCACACCATAGCATTTTCAATAACCACTTCAAGGATCTCGAGGGTTCTGTTGATGCAGGGTTACGTTGAACCAGACATCTATCCAGGGGCAAGAGGTTTCTCCTCTAACCAATACAATCAAAGTTCAAGAACAACAACTTGAATCGGTGGTTATGACCCACTTGACATGGTGAGTTCGATTCTCGCAGAAAGACATCCACCGATACAAAGTTCTCCAGTCAAAGATCAAGTGCAACAGCTTGAATCAGTGGCTATGACCCGCTCGACATGGTGAGTTTGATTCTCGTGAAAGGACGTCCACCGGTACATAGATCTCCAATCCAAGAGCAAAGTTCAACCTCTAACATTTTCTTGTGTTTACCCCGAGAAATCTTTGAAAGCATGCATCCACATATCATGCATTGCATTTTGACAGTCTTTCCTTTTTCAGGTTTCCTTACTCTCCTGCTGTTTATTTCAGCAAGAGATGGCTTTAGAAAGGTCTGTCAAAGACATCCAAGACCAGACTGCTCAGCTGCAGGAGATGTTCCTAAACTTGTCTCTGGAACAAGAAGAGATGAAAGCTCTCCTCACAAGGGGCTTGGAGAATTCCACCAACGCCAGGAGTGATCAGCTTGCGGAGCTGCAGTTTGATTTGACAACCTTGAGGACCCAAATGATGGGACTGTTGGTGGGCCAGATGGCTCTCATCCAAGACCTATCTCAAAGACAAGAGGAATTCAGAGTTCTTGTCTGCCAACTGCTTCCAAATAACCAATTGGGGCAAACATCTAAAGTTGAAGAGCAAGTCACCGCTCAGCCTCCATCCGCTCAAGAAGACAAAGGGAAAGCTCCCTTGCTTGCTTCAGGGTCACGAGCCCATCAACGACCTCGCCAGCGTCAACGGGGCAATCGGCGTAAGCAAGAAACGTCGGGAAGACAGTTCACGGAGACTGAAATACCATCATTCTTTATACTGAAGCGCCTGATGGAGGTCAACTTGCTTACCTTAAAGGACCCTCCTCAAAAACCCAATATCTCCTCTCCTCACTATCATCCCGACGCATTCTGTGTTTACCACTCCTACAGCCCGGGACACGACACCAACGACTGTTGGGCCTTGAAGAACAAGATTCAAGATCTGATCGACATTGGGGTGCTGGAATTCATGCCAGACGGCGAGATGAAAATCTTCCGTTAAAGGGTTCTCCGCTTGAAGTGACGAAGCTCAAACTGAAAGACTTTTGCTTCTTTTTGAATTTTCAAAGTTGTAATTTCTTTTGCTGTCAAACGATTATCTGTTGATGTTAAACTTTGTTTTCATTAATGTATTGCATATGTTTGTCTTGAATTCATCCATTCGTTTCACTACTCTTATGATTTTCTTTATGATATTTGACTCTTGATAAAAAGCTGTAAGCCTTTAGAGGAAGGATGACGAAACAATACCACGATCTTATACAGTATACTTTTGAACAGACCTTGCTGATGATGTACGGGCATTTCTTTCAAATCCCAAACACTAGAGTTATAAGGAAGTTAATCCCTAGTCAACCCCTTCGAGCCAAAGAAGTAGGAGTTTTCTATTCTGAAACAATCAAAACCTTTGATATAAACCTGGGGCAGGGTAGTATCTCAGTTAGTTCAAAAGAAAATGCGCATTGAAGTCGCAAACTCTCAGTTCGTAACACAACGGACGACGTCAAAAAAAAAAGCATTCCTTTGGAATCAAAAGACAAGGGTGGTTCCCTATCACATAGACAGTCAATCTCTCAAAAGAGAAAAGCCCACCAAGCCAAAAACTATAAAGGAGGCTTAAGAAAGCTGGGGCATCCCGCTGACTGTAATCTCGAAAATGGGAACAGTCAGGCAAAAATTAGGGATAACAAATCAAAATCAAAATAGTGAGGTCATTACAAATCCTCAACAACATGAAAAGTTGCAAAAGAAAAAGGAGATGATGATTGTCTCCCAAAATTCAACTGGTGAACCATCACCCAAAGGTCGTCCCAAACTCAAAGCAGAGTGCGACGCACAATTAACTGAGCTTAGGGTTAAAGAACATCACGAAGAGCGGGTGGGTATAAATATACTTTGAGCCTTTATCCTTTGTTTCTTAAACCGTGAACCAAGCCATGTTACAACCCTTCAAAAGTCCTAATTGAAGCATGAGTTAGTTCGAAAGCGTACTGTTACAAAAGGTATCCTGACTCCTGTAGGGCTTTACTCTAAATCTTGTGTTGACTTGTCTTACGAAAAGTTTTCTGCTAAAAACGCATTTTTTCAAAAAAAAAAAAAAAAAAAAAACTTCGAGACAAACATAAACTTTGTATTGCTTGAATATCACTGTCTGCATTTGGCTTTTTGTTTGACAGCGAAGAATTTCATACCACGAATGTTCGGAGGAACGAAAGCTCTCTCAGTAAGTAAAAATCACTTCAAGAGGATAACACTTCCATCAAATCTCCTATCAGCAAGAGGCATGACATGTCACAATTCAATTAACCTGGGGCAGTCCATTCAAGGTCCAACAGGTCTTTCAAAGTTCAGTTAACCTGGGGCAGTCCAGTCAAAGATTTCAAGAAATCTCTCAATATGCAGAATAATCTGATTCAAGACTCCTTCTCCACCACTTGGGGCATTCGAATGTCAAAAGTGTTCAACAAATCAACTATTACAATTCCAGACTCAATTCCTGTATCTAGCCAGGGCACATCTGAAGAGTTCGAAGATTCGATTCCTGTATCCAGCCAGGGCATATCTATCAACTACAACATTTCCAGATTCGATTCCTGTATCCAGCCAGGGCATATCTGTTGACCATATTTCCAGACTCGATTCCTGTATCTAGCCAGGGCACGTCTGAAGAGTTTGAAGATTCGACTCCTGTATCCAGCTAGGGCATATCTGTTAACTATCACATTACCGGATTCGATTCCTGTATCCAGCCAGGGCATGTCCGAAGGATTCCAGATCAACACCTGTAACAACCCAGGAAAACATCTGTGAACGACCGATTGTAGACCAACACCTGTATCTAGCCAGGAATTTACCTACATCACCACTTGGGGCATTCGAATGTCAAAAGTGTTCAAAAACCCAATGCAATTTTACACGGACTCATCGTCAGGAAATCCTACGCAGATCTCCTCAAAACAGGAAGACCCCAGTAGTTTGGCATACAACCCAAGCTTCTGATTCTCCCAACAGAGGTCCCGAGACCTCTCATTTTCAACAATTGAAGACTCTTGCCCTTCACAGCAGCAGCCAAGGATTTATTTTCCCCGGCAGCAATCAAGATTCTTTTATCTTTCAGCCGTCCAGGATTCATCTATCCTCAGCAAGATAACTCATCAGCTTACACGCGCGTTCATCACATTCATGTCATAAACATTGATGTCACATACATTGCATCATGCATCATAACATTGCATACAACTAACCCTTTACCTTTTCAGGTAAGATCAGTCGGCAGACAAAGATCATCTTCCAAGTATACTCAGATGTGACCCGGACACGGCGACCTCCTGATACTTATTCCAGATTCATCCAAATGCAGCTTTACACAAGCTCATCATCAGGAAACCCCTACACCGGTTCCTCTTCAAGACGTCTGAAAACAGTTTACGGATTCTTCCCAACAACGGATGTTAATCTACCAACTTGTTCAGACTCTTCTTAACTTCTGAAAACAGTTTACGGATTCTTCCCAACAACGGATGTTAATCTACCAACTTGTTCAGACTCTTCTCAACATCTGAAAACAGTTTACGGATTCTTCCCAACAACGGATGTTAATCTACCAACTTGTTCAGACTCTTCTCAACTTCCGAAAACAGTTTACGGATTCTTCCCAACAACGGATGTTAATCTACCAACTTATTCAGACTCTTCTCAACTCCTGAAAACAGTTTACGGACGCGTCCCAACAACGGATGCCGCTCTATTGCTTATTCAATCTCAACTCCTGAAAATAGTTTACGGATTCTCCGAAACGTGGATGTCAATCTATTGCTTGCTCAGACCCCCGTTTCAGAGATATTCCAAAATATGGGTGGCTTTCTGATACTTGTCCACTCACCATTAACATACAGTTCAACACGTCCAGATGGCATCTATAAGCCCATCCTCCTACCAGCAGTCACCAAATGGCATCTTTAAGCCCATTATCAGATGGCATCTCTAAGCCCATCCCCCGAAAAGATTCTATCGCACCAGATGGCATCTTTAAGCCCGTCTCCAAATGGCATTTTTTAAGACCATTCACCTCTACCATCACATCGTCGAGTGCAAATTTTCTGGGTACTTTAGTGTCCAATCTTCTTTTACCTTCAAGTCGCGAAAGGCAAGCTTGCCAATCTAACTCTTCAGGTCCAAGAAGATTGAACAGGGGCAACTGTTGTACCCCAAAATTTGCCCTCGCATTTTTCCACAAGCAATCTCAGCTTCAGGCGTTTCCTGATTTTTTCAAACTGGCTCAAGAATCGGTCAAACAGACTTTTCTCGTCAGTCAGGACACAATTAGGGTTTTACTGATTTTCAGGGCTCCGGAATGTTTCTCACACAGTTGGCTTAGGGTTTTGGTTGACTTTGAATGAGTTTTGATCAGGTGAACGTTCTTTGGCATTTAATCAGAAATTAAGGTTTTATGGGCATATTCTCAGAAAAATTAAAATTCCACAGCACTTTGCAAGTTATTCCAAGATTCGGGTTGAATTCGCATTGTTTTGATTTAATCAGTAAAAGAGGCAGTTGGTTTAAATTCATGTTGTTTTGTTTGAGCCAGTCAAAAGAAATACGCAGTTTGGATTTACAGTGTTTGTTGAAAATCAGTGAAAAGGGAATGCGCCTGATCAGTGTTTTGATTAACTGTTGATTTGCTTTGGAGATACCAGGTTTAATTGATCAATGTGCTAAAGCATTGTTTATTTTAATTATTTATTATTCTAAATTAAATGATTGAAATTTATTTTTCAATTATTTTTATTCAAAGAATTTTAAATAATAAATAAACAATAAAGAGAAAACAGAATTAAATTGGATAATGGAAACTTTTATTTATTCTTAAATTAACTGTACAATTATTGTTTATAATTTAATTACAAACAATGGTTTTACATTGATTTAAATTTAAATAAAAAGAAAAAAAAAGACTATCCTATTTTTTTCTCTAATTCTTCATTCTTCACTTTGTTCCTCTCCATCCAAATATTCATCTGCAAAAGAAAAGGAGAAAAGTCAAATAGAAGTTAAATTGAAAAGATAGATAAAGGACAGTTCATCATTAAGGGCCACTGATTGGGATCAGTTAACCCTCTCTGCAAATCACGGGACTTCTCCCGGTTCACAAAGAGGGAAGAATTTTTATGCAAAGTTGAAAAAATGCAAAGTGTCAAATACATAAGTTCAAAATGTCAAACTGCACAAACTCAATCTCAAACTCCAAGTTCAAACCAAACTAAAAAAATCCAGATTACAACTTTCTATCAAAATCCAAAAAGTACAGTTTGCTGTCAAAATGCCAAAAAGTCCACCCAAGCTGTCAAAGAAAAGAGGATTTGGGCAAAGATATTAAAAGGAGAAAAGTACAAAAGCTGTCAAAAGAAAAGATAAAATATGCAGAGGAAAGTTATGCAAACAAGCAAGACACTTTCTTTTCATCATTTCCCAACAAATGGCCACTTTCAGAACTAGGTACAGCACAAAACATGTTAAATATTTAACTGTACTAGAAGAGAGAGAGAGAGAAAAAGAAGAATGCAGGTTTTTAGGCTTTAGGCAGGAAGCATAGAAACATATGCAAAATGACTGAACACAGTAGGATAAGAAGGGGGTTCAAGCAAACCAACAAAGAGAGAAAAAATATACAAAAACTGCTACTGCATAAACAAATACAAAAAACCAAAAAACACCTCCAAACTCAGAACCTGCTACCTCAAGCAATAACCATAACCTGCATTAGCTTTATTTCCAAAAGCCTCATCATACCTGTTAAGGCCATCAACCAGAAGCCAACCATTCTTACCTGCAAGCATAACCAGTTAAACCTGAAGCCAAACTACCTACTGTCAAAACCAAGGCAGAACCACTACAAACACACCATCATATGCCTAAAAACCTGTATACCCTGCCTAAACAGAAAATGAACCAAACAAAACCATAACCTGCATTAGCCTAAACCTGCTGAAACACATAACCTGCATGAGCTCAAACCAAAAAAACACATAACCTGCAATAAACCTGCCAGCATTAACCAGTTATCAATTTCCAAACCCCAACACCTAAACCATTCAATCCAAGCATATACCAGCCACAAACTCAGGCCCTCAGAACCCTAAGTTCTTCATTGGGCAAGCAATGAATATTCCAACAGGCAAGTTCAAGGCAACAAAGGCAACTAAACCCTAGGCCTCAGAAACTCTTCATCATAGGCAACAAACGTTCAAGACCACAAACATTCAAGGCAAGCATACGGATGTATTAAGGCAAAAGAGAAGGAGAAAGTCAAAGGCAACCCAGGCATTCAACAAAGGCAACATAAAGCCCTCAGTAAAAAAACATCATTGGGCAAGTTCAATAATCAAAAGGCAGAACGTTCAAAGGTAGCTACTAAGCAGTTTCAAAGGCAACCAAAGTAACTGAGATAGAAGAAGCATACAAAGTCATAGCAAGAGAAGAAGAAGAAGAAAGAATACGCAAACCAGAATTGCTACAAGTCCATCATCATCTCACGCCGTCGAGCCCTCCTGAGCGCCACCTCCCCTATCTCTCCTCCTTCCCCAAGATCAAAGGTAGTACGCTTTTCTCCCTCTCTTTTTCTCCATCACCTCCATAACAATAAAAGGTTAAGGTCAAAGCTCAAATCAAATAAACATTGCAATTCGTAAAAAAGGGTATAAAAAAAACATCAAAAGCGAACCTTGTTGTCATGAGACCATTGAACCCGAGCTGGAGGGAAGAGAGATGTGGGGGTAGTGCTGGTGGCTAGACGGAGGGGTCGTATTCAGAAAAAACGCACGGCGAAGACGAACGAACCACGAGCGGTGCTGCAAACCCTAACATCCCCAACTGAACAAACAAATCAAAACCCTAAAAATGGCTTGAGCCTGAACGTGGGCCTTGCCCGTTCTGCATGCCCAAAGCCCTTTAAAATGTTTACTTTTTTTAACAAAACATTTTATTAACACTAACTTCTTTTTTTTATACATAAACAATATATTCTTTTTCTTTTTATTTATTCTTTACAAAATCATATTAATAATAATACATAAAAACACATTTTATTTAAAATATCTAATTTAAAATTTCTTTTCTATATATTTAATTCAATTAGTTTAAAACTTTTTTTGAATACATTTTGAAATATTAAACACATAAATAATAAAATACATTTTATTGCACCATAACAAATATTGAAATTAATTGTCATTTAATTTGTTTATAATAAATATTGAAAATACTTTTCATTTAATTTGTACATAATAAATAACAATACTCTCTTTTTTTACACGATTTAAATTCCTAGCATTTAATGAGGATATTCTTTTGTATATATTAAACACAAATTACAATGATACATTTTATACATAATCTAATTAGAGTTTAAAACATTCAATTAAAAACATTTCTATTGTACATATCTAAATACAAAATACAAGACTAATTAAAACAATACTTAATACACATTAATTTCACATCGCCGCACATGTAAATAACCACTTACACAATACATCTCATACTTACACAATACAAATACACAATATATTGCTCCTATACATATTTGTTTATCTTATGCATTGATATTCATTATTTACATTTGATCGCAAATTCGATTTGGTTGTAACTTATTGGATACTATAAGTCTCATCCCCATTTGTGAATATTGTACCCCCACTCCCGGATACTTATTTTGTAATAGCGTAGACTTTACATTTTCGCAATTTACTGCTTTCAATTATACCATGGTTAGACCTAGGGTTTGCATGTACATAAAATCAAACGCTAGATAACCTAATACAAGACAAATACATGAAATCAATACACAATCACACTTGCACCCTCTAGGGTAATCCCACATGTTGCCTTCCAAAATGGGCCATGCTTGCACGTCGAGTATCTTTGGCAAAACAAAATCAAAATGATCATAAGTCTCTCAAAATGTTGCCTAAACGGAATGATCATAGTCCCTTCAAAGCAAATTGCCAAAGACACTTGGCACCATTGCATTCATGGTTCATACGATGACCCGCGCCCGTCCCGAACAAACTTCCTAAACGCAAGATTGTCCACCAAATTCAATGGTGGAACAAAATTGTTAAAAAGGGGTTAAAACATAACAAAAACCTTTGAGTACAATAGGGTAGATAAAACTCTTAGTTACTTGAGATCAACTTGCAAAAAAAACACTTGCCTTCTTTTCAAAAAAACAATCCACAACACTTTCAAACAAACTCTCAAAAAACATTTGAAACATCTTTTCGAAAGGATACACACTTTTGTAAAACACTCAAACACGAGTCAAATACATTGGTTGCCTAAGACAAGGCATCTCTTCAAAAACATTTTCAAACACACACACACACACGCACCATTTTTAAAGCAATCAAGGCAAGTGATCTAAAAAACCAAGTAACTAAGAGCCCATGGATAACCATGGATGAAGAGGGTGCTAATACCTTCCCTTTTCATAATCTACCCCCCGAACCCACGAAATATCTCAAAAGGTTTTTTTGCTGTGCTTTTTTAACCTTCCCTTTAGGATAAAATAAAAAGTCGGTGGCGACTCTTGCTCAACCGCACAAGTGCGAATACGAACGCAAAACCACAGTCAGTTCTCCCACCGTATCACAGCATATATCAAAAATGAACATTGGACGTTCTTCGCAAGACAAAACAGAAAAAAGGAAAAACAATGGCGATGAGTGACTTTGTATTGATTTGAATTTTGCCTGTGAAAAGGCGTTTTTGTACAAGAGGCTGACATCCTAGTAAGAGGACGCCACCAAATAACACAGAATTTACAATTTTGAAAACAAAATAGCTATGTGAACAATCCCACTGGGTTCCAACTCTGATATCGCCTTTATGTCCCCAAGCGTCTCATCGCTTTGCTGCCTAGTTGAAAATGAAGCTGATTGGTCGATGCCGAAATCTGAGCCAGACAGTTGATGCTGAATTCCGGATGCGAAGTGATCCCATGAGACATAGTGTTACGCTTTATCCCTAATTTTTGCCTGGACCGCCCTTTCGGGTTTTCAGTCCACCGGGAAACCCATTTTTGCCCAAGCCGCCTTTTCAGGTTTTCGACTTGCCGGGTGTACAGATTTTTTCATTTCATCCCTTATTTTTGCCCGAACCCTTTTGGTTCGTCGGGAAGCCCTTATTTTTTCCTAGGTATGTCAACCTAGCGGGTCTCTTCTTCATGCGTAGTATCTTTTCACTATGTCTGCATTGGCGGGGTGAGGAAGGTCGTCACCATCCATGGTGGTTAGGATCATGGCTCCTCCTGAGAACACATGTTTAACCACAAATGGCCCTTCGTAAGTAGGGGTCCATTTGCCCCGGGGATCACTTTGAGGAAGGATGATGCGCTTGATTACCAGGTCCCCAACCTGATACTCTTGTGGTCTGACCTTCTTGTTAAATGCCCTGATCATTCGTTTTTGATACGTCTGACCATGACAGATAGCGGTGAGCCTCTTTTCGTCAATTAGGTTTAATTGGTCAAGTCGAGTCTGGATCCAGTCATCCTCATTCAAGTCTGCATCCTTCATTATCCGGAGAGAGGGTATCTGGACTTCAATTGGCAGGACTGCCTCCATGCCATAGACCAAGGAGAAAGGAGTTGCCCCGGTTGACGTTCTTGCTGAGGTACGGTACCCGTGAAGAGCGAACGGTAACATCTCGTGCCAATCTTTATAGGTCACTGTCATCTTCTGCACAATTTTCTTGATATTCTTATTCGCCGCTTCTACAACCCCATTCATCTTCGGCCGGTAGGGAGAAGAATTGTGGTGTTGTATCTTGAATTGTTCACAGGGTTCAGTGATCATCTTGTTATTGAGATTGGTACCATTGTCCGTAATGATTCTTTTCGGGACACCGTACCGACAGATCAGATTATGCCGGATGAAACGTGCCACGACGCTCTTGGTTACCGTTGCGTAGGAAGCTGCCTCAACCCACTTCGTGAAGTAATCGATCGCCACCAAGATGAAGCGATGCCCATTGGATGCCGTCGGTTGGATCTCACCGATCATATCAATGCCCCACATTGCAAAAGGCCAAGGTGCCGTCAAGATGTTCAGAGGAACGGGAGGAATATGCACCTTGTCAGCATAGATCTGGCATTTGTGACAAGTTCGAGAGTGTTGGTAACAATCGGCTTCCATGGTGGACCAGAAATATCCTGCCCTAAGGATTTTCTTTGCCATGGTGAGTCCACTGGAATGTGTTCTGAATGTACCTTCATGCAGTTCTATCATGATTTTCTCTGCTTCAGCCTTATCCACACAACGTAGTAGAGTTGAATCATGATTCCGTTTGTAGAGGATGCCGTTGTTGAGGAAGAATTTTGCCGCAAACCTCCTCATGAACTTCTTGTTATTGATAGATGCATCTTCAGGGTATTCCTGAGCTTCCAAGTACCTCTTCACCTCATGATACTAGGGTTTTTCAGTTGCCTTCTTGGCCTCGAGGTCGCAGCAGTATGCCGGTTCGTCCAACTTCCAGATAATGATCCGGGGAGCCTCATTGTCCCATTTAACTTTGAACATTGAAGACATCGTAGCTAGTGCATCTCCTAGCTGATTCTCCTCTCTTGGGAAGTGCTCAAAAGTTATCTCTTCAAAGTGGGGAAGCAAGGTCAACACATACTCCTTGTAAGGAATAAGATTTGGGTGTTTCGTATCCCACTCGCCTTTGATCTGATTGATCACGAGAGCGGAATCTCCGAAGACACTCAGAAATTTGATCCTTAAGTCGATTGCAGCTTGTAGACCCATGATACATGCCTCATATTCTGCCATGTTGTTGGTGCAGTTGAAACACAATCGGGCGGTGAGTGGAGTATGAGTTCCTTTGGGAGATATGATTACAGCGCCGACGCCGTTACCCAAAGCATTGGAGGTTCCGTCAAAATGCATAGACCATCGAGATCCTTCCTCAGGCCCTTCATCCGGTCCAGGTACTTCACAGTCAGTTACCACCATGATGTCTTCGTCCGGAAAATCAAAGTTCAATGATTGGTAATCGTCCACAGGTTGGTGTGCCAAATGATCTGCCAGTACACTTCCTTTAATTGCTTTCTGAGTTGTATACTGGATATCATATTCTGTTAAGATCATTTGCCATCTTGCTATTCTTCCGGACAGAGCGGGCTTTTCAAATATGTACTTGATGGGATCCATCTTCGAAATCAACAAAGTGATGTGAGTCAGCATATACTGTCTCAGCCGGCGAGCAGCCCATACTAGAGCGCAGCAAGTTCTCTCAAGCAGTGAGTAACGAGACTCACAGTCGGTAAACTTTTTGCTCAAGTAATAAATAGCATGCTCTTTTCGGTCGGACTCGTCATGCTGTCCCAGCACACACCCCATTGAATTGTCAAGTACTGTCAAATATAGTATCAGAGGTCTTCCTTCCACTGGTGGCATTAGAATGGGTGGCTCTTGGAGATATTCCTTTATCTTTTCAAAGGCAGCCTGACATTCATCGTTCCAGCGTACTACTTGATCTTTCTTCAGCAATTTGAAGATTGGCTCACAAGTAGCAGTTAGATGTGAGATGAAACGGGCAATGTAATTCAGTCGTCCTAGGAAGCCTCTGACTTCTTTCTCTATCCTTGGAGTTGGCATCTCTTGTATGGCTTTTACCTTGGCAGGGTCCACCTGAATACCTTTATCACTTACGATGAAACCTAGCAATTTTCCGGACCTCACCCCAAAGGTGCATTTGTTGGGATTCAACCTCAGCTTATATAACTTCAGTCGGTCAAATAGCTTCCTCAGATGATCAAGGTGCTCCTCCTCAGTTTGAGACCTTGCAATCATGTCATCAACGTATACCTCAATCTCGTGATGGATCATATCATGAAATAAAGCAACCATGGCACGTTGATAGGTTGCCCCAGCATTTTTCAATCCGAATGGCATGACCTTGTAACAGAAGGTGCCCCACTGAGTCACAAAGGTAGTCTTTTCCATATCTTCCGGGGCCATCTTGATCTGATTATACCCTGAAAAACTGTCCATGAAGGAGAAAACCTTATGTTGAGCAGTATTGTCAACAAGAACGTCGATGTGAGGTAAGGGGAAGTCATCCTTGGGGCTTTCCCTGTTTAAATCCTTGTAGTCAACACACATTCAGACTTTACCGTCCTTCTTCGGCACCGGCACTACATTGGCAACCCACTGAGGGTAAGAAGTTACTGCTAGAAATCCGGCATCGAATTGCTTCATAACCTCAGCCTTGATCTTTTCGGACATCTCTGGGCGCATACGGCGGACCTTTTGCTTTACCGGAGGGCAATCTTCCTTAGTTGGCAGGTGATGAACTACAATGTCGGCATCCAGACCAGGCATGTCTTCGTAGGACCAAGCAAATATTTCCATGTAATCATGTAGCATCTGGATCAATCGTTGCTTCATGCTGAGCTCTAGATTGGCACCAATCTTGACTTCTTTCCTATCTGTCTCAGTACCCAGGTTAACTGTTTCCACCGGCTCTTCATGTGGTTGAATAGCCCTCTCTTCCTGGAGTAGCAGTCTTGCGAGTTCGCCAGGCACTTCGCAATCATCTTCACCTTCTTCTTCGGCCAAGTTGATCGGATTCTCGAAGTCATAACTGGTGGTAGCAGAGCTGTTACCAGTGAGATCCAGAGTGGATTGAAACCTGTATAAGTGAGTTTGTGTGAATATAGCTGTTTTGCAATATATAACACAGAAAGAAAAAGAGCACAAGATTTGAAATGCAACAAACGTCCAATGTTTTGATTGATGATATTTGGAAATGTCATACAAAAAGCCCTCACAAATGGAGCTACGATGCCCCGGGTAGGACACCGAGCCAATAAAAGTTTTAACACATTGTTTGTTACAAATTGGAAATCAAAAGAATTAATTACTGCGTGACAAATGTGATAGGTGTAAAATCCTTTGTCGTCCAGTTGCTTGGTCCGTTGCTGGTAGTCGGGTAGATCCAACTGTCAAACTCTGCTTCCTCTACATCCTCCTCAATAGCATTCACCCTTGGACTGGTGATAAACACTGGAGTCTTTCTGACCTTTTCCTTGCGCACAGCCCTCTGAGCCTCTGCAGTAAAGCCCAGCCCAAACTTGTCGTTCTTTTGAGTGAAGTCAGGAAGTTGACCCCAGTTCACACAATTGCCTTTCTTGATTACAGCCCGGGCATCCTTCAAGGATGCCATCTTCAACGGAAAGTCTTCTTCAACCACTGCTTCAGCCGATGCCAAAATTGGAGGTACCTCCTCAAAATGTTGAAAGGGGGTTTCAATAAACTCCCCGTTCATCTCGATATACCGGAATGAATTCAAGTGACTAACCATGTATTCCTCCTCACCCTGCACAGTAACAATCTTCCCTTTGACAGGGTATTTGAGCTTTTGGTGTAGAGTGGAGGTTACTGCCCCAGCCTTGTGAATCCAGGGTCGACCCAATAAGCAGGAGTAAGATGGACGAATATCCATTACATAGAACGTTGAGTCGAAGACTTGGGAACCCACACGAATAGGAATGTCTACCTCTCCATGCACCATCCTTTTAGAACCGTCGAAGGCTCTAACAATGATGTTACTAGGTTTTAATTCCAAACCTTCACAATCCAAGCGATCCAATGCCTTCTTGGGCAAAACATTCAGGGAAGAACCGGTATCCACAAACACGTGTGCGAGAGTAGTGCCCATGCATTCTAGGGAAACATGCAGGACATCATTGTGACTTTTCCCTTTGGCGGTAAGGTCGGCATCTGAGAACCCCAAGCCATTGTCAGCCGTCAAATTAGCCACGCAGTCGGCGAATTGATCCGCAGAGGTCTCTTGTGGTACATGAGCCGTTTTCAGGAATGAAATCAAGGCTTTTGCGTGGGCCTCTGAGCATAGCAGTAATGATAGCATAGAGATTTTGGAGGGAGTATGCCCCAACTGTTCAACAACGTTAAAGTCACTTTTTTTGATGATTTTAAGAATTTCCTCCATTTCTTGTTGGGAGGCTTCTACAACAGTCTTTTTTGATGCCTCCGTCCTGGCAGGCAAATCGGTAGCAACTTCTTTGCCCCGAGTACCAGAGGACTTGGCGGCTGTAGTAGACACAGGAACTTGAATTGGAACATGCACACTGGCGGGTGTGATGGTGAGAGGTTTTCGGATAACTGGCGGTGCAATGTCAGGCGAGAAGATCCTGCCACTGCGGGTAATCTTGGCGGGACCAGTGATGTTACTGATACTGGTATTGGTGTTGAACTCCTGCTTCACCCCAAGCACATACACATCGGCCCCATAATGCCATGGGACCGCTTTGTCAGACTCATAGGGGAGAGGCCCCGGAACAGTAATAGTGATGGGTGCAACAGACATAATTTGGACTGGTTTCTTCATGGGAGCTTTGGCAGGATTGTAAATTGTGACAACAGATATTTCTTCAACGGAAACAAAAGGAACAGCATTTTTCTTGAACAAAATTTCCTTGCTATCCATCAGGCTTTGGATGCCTGATTTCAGCAGTGGACAACCGGTAGGGATAACAGCACACAGGAGGCAACCCTTACTACAACCCGGAAATAAACCGGCTAGTAGTAAGTTCCTCTTAACAGTCAATAGAGGGGTAGCAACATCATTCACTGAAACAGCATACAACTCTTCTTCAATGGCATTTACTCTATGCTGGGGCATATGAGCAGTTACAACATTCGGTCTTTCAGACGCTTCAAACTGAATTTCCTTCGCGTCAATAAGATCTTGCACTTTGTTTCTCAAGGCCCAACAATCGTCAGTAGTATGCCCGGGGCTATCAGAATGATAAGCACAACGGGCATTTGGGTTATACTTAGGAGATTCAGTATTCATGACTTTAGGAGCTTCTTTGATGGTCACCAAGTTGGTTGATAACAGTTGGGGTAAAATTTGTGACAAGGTCATACTCAACCGAGTATACTGCCTCTTGGGCCTTTCGCCTCTTTGTTGATTGTACTGCTGAGGAGCAGTAACAGGTTTTGAAATGACCAGAGCATTGACGGCTTGGCGACTTTCTGGCTTGACTTGTCTTCTAGGACCATAGACGGCACTTGCTTCTTTCTTAAAAGGCCTCTTCTCAGTACCTGCAGCAACACCCTTCTGAATCTTTCCTGACTTGATGCAAGCTTCTATTCTTTCGCCCGTTAAGATCAAATCGGTAAACCCCGCGGAAGAGTTACCAATCAGATGATTGAAAAATGGCCCAGATAGGGTCCCTAGAAACATATCAACAAGTTCACGATCGGTTAAAGGAGGCTGCACCCTGCCAGCCAAATCCCTCCATTTTTGTGCGTACTCTTTGAATCCTTCGCCTGTTCCTAACGACATACCCTGAAGTTGGGTACGAGTAGGGGCAAGGTCAGAATTGTATTGGTATTGTTTGTAGAAAGCGGTGGCCAAATCTTCCCAATTTCGAACGCTGGTTCCTTCTAGCTGATAAAACCACTCCAACTGAGCTCTAGAAAGACTGTCTTGAAAGAAATGAATCCAAAGGTTTTTATCTGCCGTATATGGTTGAATTTTTCTCACATAGGACCTGAGATGCATTTTGGGACAGGACAACCCATCGTACCTCACGAACACTAGCACTTTGAATTTTGGGGGAATCACAATCCCAGCAACCAAACCCAAGTCTTCAAAATCCAAACCTGGTACTCTTTGTAGCTCCATGGCGGCCAACCTGTCTTCCAGCCCTTTGTATTTATCATCAGCTGGAGGGTATTGCTGATCGGTATAATCTTCATCCTCTTCGACCTCCTCCTCTTCCGCATCAGACTCGGAAGGTACCGCAGCTCCACCTCTTTTGCTGGTTCCTTCATCTGAGATAGGAGGAAATTCAAGCACTCTCCGAGCTTCTCCGTCAAATCTTCTCCCCATAGTGGCCATCCCAAGTCTCTTTTTCTTCTTTTTCACTGGGTCTTTGTTCCCCAATTGAGTCTTGATATCCTCCTGACCCTTAGCCAAGGTCATCAGGAGTTGCTGGAACTGTGCATTCTGAGCTTGTAGGTCTTTGACTGTTTGCTCGAGATCCATCCTGCTGAAATAAACAGCGGACAGATAAGGAAACCTGGAGTGAGACCTGCTTATGCACATGATGAGTGGTATGGTTATGTATGCAATGCATTCAAGGATTTAGAACATTCAAAATTGTTTCAGACAAAGAAGAACGCACGTCATATTAATAAGAAGAAATTTGTTAGTACATAAATGCCCCATGGGCCAAATATTACAAAATAACTTCTCAAGGCAAAAAGACATTGCGCATCCTCTTTGGTGCGATGTAGGTGTTGAGGGCCTCTTGCTCATGGAGTCGGCGGGTAAGCTCTAGAACCTTCTTCTCACTGGCGTAGAAGCTAGCTTCAAAAGTATTCCGTTCTTCCTTGAGCTGAATCCAACTTTTCTGCATTTCCTCCCACGATGTAGGCATGTCTGGATGTAGGATGGTGTAGGGAACCTCTCCTTCATTGACGAGCTCTTTAATCACAGGGAGAATATGAGGATAAGGCATCATCAAACTTTGGGCTCGGGCTCGTACCCACTTGAGATAAGGCTCAAGAGGGATGGAGTTCTTGTGTCCCAGAGTCTTGCTATCAACCTTGTTGAGCTTTCCCCAAGCTCTGATGAATCTTTGGCGAAGTCCTTGCGCATCGTTGTCGAAGTCAAAAACTAGGTCAGGAATCAACATGTCATGAGGACCATCCCTCCGTGCATATCCAAATTGTCTCAAAGCTAGGCAAGGGTTGTAGGTGATACCTCCTCTAATTCCAAGTAAAGGAACATTAGGAAATTCTCCGCAACGATCGACGATGATGACATTTTCTCTGGACCGAGAACACCAATGTACATTAGAGTGAGTAAGAGTCATCAACCGTTGGGACCACCTTGAGCCTTGGTCATTCTTCAAGACAGATTGTGGAAGGTGCGAAATAAACCACCTTGCAAGGAGAGGAGTACAACACATGAGAACACCCCTCTTTCTCATTGTTCGTGTGTAAAATGAGTGAAGGATGTCCCCAAGCAATGTTGGTATTGGATTTCTGGACAAGAAGATTTTGACGGCATTGACATCTACCAATTGGTCAGGATTTGGGAACAAGACCAACCCATAGATAAGGAGTGCCACAATTTCTTCAAAGGCTTGTAGGTCCAATGAGTTCGAACATTCTTGTGCCTTCTCAAACAAGAATTTTGCTAAGAATCCCTTGACGCCGCTTCTGGTTTCCCAATGCCCCTTGATGTCGAATGGTTGTAGATGTAATGCTCGAGCAACATCTTCCGGCTTGGGTTCCTTTTCCGTACCGTTGAAGGGTAGTTGATTAAGGATAGGAATTCTCAGGAGTTGAGAAAACTCCTCCAAAATGGGCACCAACTGGTAATCGGGGAAAGTGAAACAGTGGTGAAGAGGGTCAAAGAACTGGAATAGCACTTTTACCATGTCTTCTTCAATGTTGGTGTTGACTAGGCTGAGCAGTCTACCATGTCTTTCATTGAAGGATGAACTTTCCAGAATTCTTGAGGTGAGCTCCTTGAGTTGAGGAGAGATTCTCACAAGGTTGACTTGAATGGTGTTTCTGTGAGGAACTTCCATGACCTACAAAACAGGAACAAAGATGAAGATCCAAACCCTTGAAATGGTTAGTGAATGTGTGATGTTTTATGATGTTTATGATGCATGCACAAAACATATGTACAAACAAATCACACCAAACCCTAGTTTCAGGCTTGCATGGGGTTTCATAGGTAAGTACCCCCTTGAGTGTAGTTAGCTTAAAAACCTTCCTATAAATAGTAACCGGGTTCTAAGGAGCTCAATATCATTGGATCGTTTTCAATGTTCATTGTTTTGGTTTAGCCACTTAACTAGCGACCAAAATATTCCAAGAAAACAACCCTCAATGAGTGTAGTATCGAGTATCTACCAACTTCGGACTGCACCAAAGCCGGTCATCTCACTACCCCTAATAAAAGGCCAAGATGGCCAAGTAAGGTTCTAGGTCATTAGTGCTTAGTGACATCACTCAGCGGCCCCGTACTCTCCTTGATTGAACTCAAGGGTTACCGGTACTCACAAATATGTCGCACTAATATAGTTATTGCTTTGACCGTGTCGGTATACCCCGCACAGTTTCCACACCGTATTGCTATCTATGAATGTTTCCCAAAATCCGGGTGTAGGATTTGCAAACCCAAACAATAGAGCCAAAGTATAAAGCAAACAATTCAAACAATTAGTCATGCAAGAGGGTGATCTAAGCCCTAAGGTTACTCCACTTTTAAAATTCTCCCCAGCAGAGTCGCCAGTTCTGTGATACGGTGGGAGAATTGACTATGGTTTTGCGTTTGTTTTCGCAAATTTTTCGGTTGAGCAAGAGTCGCCACCGACTTTTTATTTTATCCTAAGGAAAGGTTTAAAAAGCACAGCAAAAACCTTTGAGATTTTTCTTGGGTTCGGGGAGTAGATTATAGAAAGGGAAGGTATTAGCACCCTTTCTATCCATGGTTATCCATGGGCTCTTAGGTACTTGCTTAGATCAACTTGCCTTGGTTTTCAATTGTTTGGAATGATGCTTTGTGTATGGGTTTGAAAAATGTTTTAAAAAAAGAGGCCAATGTGGTGGCAACCTTTGTAATGATCCATGTTGGGATGTATACAAAGGTGTATGTCTTTTGAAAAGTTTTCCATGTTTTTGAAAGTTGTTTTGAAAGTGTTTGTGATGTATGGTTTTGAAAAAAATAGGAAAGTGTTTTTGTTTTGTAAGTTGGCAAGTACCCAAGAGCTATCTATCCTAAATTTCTCAAAGATTATTGCTATGTTTTTAACCCTTTTTAACAATTTTGTTCCACCATTGTATTTGGTGGACAATCTTGTGTTAGGATGTGAAAGGGACGGGCGCGGGTCGTCGTTTAGACCATAATTGCAATAGTGCTAAGTATCCTTGGGCAATTTTTCTTTGAAAGGGACTTTGATCATTTTAGGCAACTTTCGAAAGCGTCATCGAGGGACTATGATCATTTGAGTTATTTGTTTTGCCCAAAGAGACCTAACATGCAATATGGCCCAATTTTTGAAAGGCAACAAGTGGATGTAACCCTAGGGGTGTTAGTGTGCAAGTGTATTTTATTGCATACAAGAGTTTTTTCTTTGAATTAGGTTTTTCTATTTCATTGATTTTATCTTGCCATACACGTCCTAATTACTAGCAATAAGAAACGGAAATATAAAATCCTACGCTATTACAACAATTAGGGGAGGGGGATACACATTTGTACATGGGGGGTTCAACGAGAAAAATAGACAAAAAAGAAAATAGCAAAAAAACAAGATATAGAGAGAGAGAGAGGGAGCCCGCGCGCTGCTGGGAGGTCATCAGAAGTTCTGACTCAGATCCGCTGCCAGATGATCAACCTGTTAGTGAAACTGGATGAGTTAGAACTTCTGACTCTGGCACCTGCAAAACAGAACCTTGTTAGTGGGGAAATCATAAGTTCTGATTTCCATGCGCTGCAAGACAGAAGTTTGTTAGTGGAGAAACCAGAAGTTCTGATTCTGCTGAAAAGGCAATAACTCTCAGAGGTTCTGATATCATTGACAGCAAAACAGGCTTCAGATATGCTAACGTCAAAGTCAGCATTTGGCTTTTCCCTGTACTAGTCAGAACATCTGCAACTCTGTTGTTACTCCACAAAACAGGAAACATATTTAGAACAGATCCAGCAAATACAAAAAATGTTTCAGAGGTCAGAGTCAACAAGGTCACAGGCAAATCCTATACTGGCTCAGAACATTCTGAGGTATGAGAATCCTCAGAACATAAACAGCAACAACATGATATTTACATTATGTTATTTGAATATGCACAGCTGATGATGCTTAACAGCGTGATGAGGGTCAGCAGGTGCTTACCTGACTGTTGGGAAAGTTGTGGGTGAAAGTTTAGCTTTTGGTTCTGGTGGTGTTCTGGACAGATTTTCTTTGAAAAAGGGGAAGTAAAGGTGTATACGTATGCAGGGTCAGAAGTTTGGAAAGGGTGTTTTTGGTTTACAGAAAAACTTGATATTTGATGAAGTTTGAAGGTAAGAAACTCAAAGTTATGAAACAAAACTGGAGATTTTGGCAGAGTTTCAGAATGTTCTGTTGCTAGGAGTTCTGTTTCTCACTTAGCAATTTCTGCTTCTTTTCTTGAACGCCTTTTGCAGTGGTGAAAGCTCTCTATTTATAGGAAAAGTTCTTGTGGATGCCTTTAACATTTAAAGCGCCAACAGAGTTTGAATTTGTTCTTTGACAGAAATTCCTGGGAAGTTGTGATAACAGCTAGCTTTCAGCCTAGGTTGCAGCAGCAGGCGTAGATTGGGGAGAAGTGACCTCTGAAGTGGGCGGTGGCGTGAAGACCCATGCCAGAATCTGTGCAAAAGCGTTTTCCAAGCCACACGTGAATGCTCAGGAGTGGTTGGAAGCATTAATGGGCATTAAATGGTGACAAGACCTATCAATATTAACATTCTGGTAATGGAAACCAGCGTTGAATCAGCAGTGTAAACCATGCTCTGGCCTTGGCTTTCTGTTGTCTTAGTAAGCTCTGGAGATTCTTTATCAGTGTAACACCCACTCTTCTGATCTTTCATCTTCTAATTTCAACTTGTTCTGAAGGAGCCTTCAGACTTTCCTGCTTCTCTTGCATTCCTTTAGCAAATTCTGACTGAGCTTGTGTAACTGCTAAAGGGGCATGTTCTGTTTGAGGCTTACATACTAAACCACGTTTGCAACTTCTGATTGAACTGATGTAGCTGCTGAAGAGCCAACTTCTGACCACGCTGAGCCAAGCTTGCAAATTCTGACCGTTTTCATCTGGAATGGGTCTAAAAGTTCTGAAGCGCTGATTTTTCTAAAAACACTTATTTTAGAGAAGCATTCTAAGTACTTAGAATTTGATTTTTCTCAAGATAAAAGCGTTGTTTCTGGAGTTCGTGAGCTCATCTTGCTCTTGTAAGTGGCTTGCTTGGGCAAAGGGATAACTCAGGACTTGAATTTGTTTCAGGGGGACCTTGAAAATTCAAGATGACTTCCTGAAGAAAAGGGAGGGCAAATTTTGGGGTACAACAAACACCAATACCATTTTCCGAGTGTGTTGGACGCCCCATCCAAAACCAGGGTCCATCGGGATCCTTGTTCAGGTTCGTCATATGGTCTGAATTCTTCACAGTTGTTTACCATCATGATGTCTTCATCTGGGAATTCGAACTTCATGGACTGGTAGTCATCCACAGCTTGATGAGCAAGGTGATCAACTAGTACACTTTCCTTTATTGCTTTCTGGGTAGTATACTGTATGTCATATTATGTCAGGATCATCTTCCATATCGCTATTCTCCCAGAGAGGGAAGGTTTCTCGAAGATGTATTTTATTGGATCCATTTTGGATATCAATAAAGTAGTATGGGTCAGCATATACTATCTTAGTCGGTGAGTAGCCCATGCCAGAGCGCAACAAGTTTTCTCGAGCAGTGAATATCTTGTTTCACAGTTGGTAAACTTTTTTCTCAGGTAATAAATAACATGCTCTTCTCGGCCAGACTCGTCATGCTGCCCCAGCACACACCCCATTGAATTTTCCAAAACAGTTAGATACATGATCAAGGGTCTTCCCTCGATTGGTGGCATCAAAATAGGAGGCTCTTACTGGTACTCTTTGATCTTGTTGAAGGCAGTTTGGAACTCGTCATTCCATTTGAATACTTGATCCTTCTTCAGTAATTTGAAGATTGGTTCAGAAGTAGCTGTTAGGTGACAAATGAATCTGGCAATGTAGTTTAACCGTCCTAAGAATCCTCTGACTTCCTTCTCAGTACGAGGAGCAGGCATCTCTTGTATTGCTTTCAACTTGGAAGGATCCACTTCAATAACTTTATTGCTAACACCAAAGCCTAGGAGTTTACCGTACCTCACCCCAAATGTGAATTTATTTGGGTTCAACCTCAGCTTGTAATTCTTTAGCTTCTCAAACAGTTTTTGTAAATGATCAAGATGCTCTTCTTCTGTTTGAGATCTAGCTATCATGTCGTCCACATAGACCTCTATTTCGTGACGTGTCATGTTGTGAAATAGATATATCATGGCACGTTGATAGGTTACCCCAATATTCTTCAGCCCGAATGGCATAACCTTGTAGCAGAATATGCACCACTGTGTGACAAAGGTTGTTTTCTCCATGTACTCAGGCGCCATTTTGATTTGGTTGTAGCCTGAGATACCATCCATGAAGGAAAAAACATTGTGTTGTGTCGTATTGTCAACTAGAATATCAATGTGGGGAAGTGGGAAATCATCCTTAGGGCTCTCCCGATTCAAATCTCTGTAGTCCACACACATTCATACCTTGCCATCCTTTTTAGGCACGGGAACAACATTGGAAACCCATTGCGGATAGGAGGTGAAGGCCAAGAATTCGGCATTGAATTGTTTCATGACTTCTTCTTTGATCTTCTCTGACATGTCTGGTCGCATGCGACAGACCTTTTTCTTTACCGGTGGGCAGTCCTCTTTTGTAGGTAGACGATGTACTACGATATATGCATCAAGTCCTGGCATGTCTTCGTACGACCAGGAAAAGACCTCAACATAATCGTGTAGCAATTAAATCAGACGCTCTTTGACACTGGGTTCTAGATTGGCACCCACCTTGACTTCTCTTTTGTCTTCTTCGGTACCTAGGTTAATTGTGTCCACTGGTTCTTCGTGGGGCTGAATGGTCCTCTCTTCTTGTTGTAGTAACCTGGCGAGTTCCCATGGCACTTCACAATCTTTCTCACCTTCGTCTTCGGATTGGTAGATTAGTTTTATAGAGTCACAAAAGGCCATAGCAGAACCGTTACCCATGGGATCCTGATTGGATGTAGACATGCATTGTGAGTGTGAGTGTGTGTAAGAGTATAACTATCTTTGAAAGAAATGAAAATGTAAAAAAGAAAAACAATGAACACAAAGTTTATATGCAAAAAACATCCATGATTCATTGATGTCATATGGAAATGAGATAATAACCCTTACAAATGGACCATTGTGCCTCGGGTAAGACACAAGGTTTTAAGAGTCGGAATTGTTTTAATATTACAGATCCGGCAAAATTTAAAGACAAATTACTATTGGATGAAAGTGATCGGGACAAAATCTATAGCTTCGCAATTGCTGAGCCCTGCACTGATAGTTGGGAAAATCCAATCCTCCAGGTTATAGTTGTCTTCATCATTCTCTATTGCGTTGACTTCGCGGTTTCTGATCTTTAAGGGTGGTCCTCCGGCACGAGCACGGTGTACAGCTTCTGAGCTCCTGAAGTGAAACCCAAACCAAATTTGTCAGATTTGTATGGGATATCTGGGAGTTGGCCCCAAATAGTGCACCCACCTTCTTCTATCACTGCCTTGGCATCTTTCAAAGATGACATCTTGAGCGGAGGCCTTGTAATCTTTGGGACTTGAGAAACAGCCTTGGTTACTGCCATAGTTTGTGGGACTTCTTCAAAGTGATAGAATAGAGTTTCAACAAATTCACCATCTAATTCCATATATCTGAAGGAATGTAGATGACTGACCATATACTCTTATTCTCCATGAACAATGATGATTTTCCCTAGAATTGGATATTTCAGCATTTGATGCAACGTAGAGGTAACGACACCAGCATTGTGAATCCACGGTCGGCCTAATAAGCAGGAATATGAAGGGTGAATATCCATTACATAAAAAGTTGAATCAAAAGTTTGGGTTCCAACTTTTATGGGGATGTCCACTTCCCCGTGCACCATCCTTTTTGAGTCGTCGAAGGCCCCCACTACTATGTTACTAGGTTTCAATGTTAATCATTCACAGTCAAGCCTATCAAGAGCCTTTTTAGTCAACACATTCAGAGACGAACCGGTGTCAACCAAGACATGAGCAAAAGTCGTGCCCCTGCATTCGACTTAGACATGTAATGCCTCATTATGCTTCCTCCCCCTTGGCGTTAAATCAATATCTGAAAAACCTATACCATTATTTGCGGCCAAGCTGGCTACGCAGTCTTAGAACTGATCGGCAGATGTTTCTTGGGGTTCATGGGCAGTTTTAAGTAACTTTACCAAGGCCTTTGCATGAGCCTCGGAACATAATAATAAAGCCGGCATGGAAATTTTTGATGGAGTTTGCCCTAATTGCTCGACTATGTTGTAGTCGCTTCTTTTTAAGATCTTTAGAATTTCCTCCATCTCTTTTCAGGAGGTCTCAGGGATAACTACTGATTGTGCCTTCTTCCAGAAAGGCTCAACCAGAATACCTTTACCTCGAGTCTCGGTTAACTCGGCAGCAAGAATGTCAGTAGGGGTGATAACAGGGACTGCAATAGTTTAGTCAACATGAGTATTAGCAGAGATGATTGTAGAACTGGGAATAGATTTTGGAGGAGCAACAACAATAGGAATGATTACGGGTCCAGAAATAGCTTTTAGAGGAGCAATTTCTGGAGAGAATACCCTTCCACTGCGGGTTATCTTGCTAGTCCCTGCGATGTTACTGATATCTGAGTCAATTTTCTCAGAACTTGAATCTTCAGCAGCTGGCCAATCTTGCTTGATACAGTGATAGTAGACATCACCTCCATATTTCCATGGGACGGTTTTGTCTGACGAATACGGGATTGGTCCAGGAATTTTAATTATCAACGGAGCTACTTTAGGAACTGATGTAATTCTAACGGGTCTTTTGGTGGAGCCCCTAGAAGAATTGTCGGAAATGGTCACTATGGAAACATGATTATAAGAAACAGTTGGAATAGAAGTATTTTCAAACAAAATCTCCTTGTTATCTATTAGGGTTTGAACGCCTGCTTTTAACAAATGACAGCTGGTTGGTGAGGATAAACAGAAATGACAGCTTTCATCATAGCCTGGGAGCACACTGGCATTCAACAAGTTCTTTTTGATAGTCGGGAGTGGAGTTACAAGTTCATCAACCAAAGTAACAAACATATCTTCCTCAATGGCGTTGACATTACAGCCGTGCTTGGGCATAGGGGAAGTGATAACATTGGGAATTTCTGGCGCGTTGAATTCAATCTCTTTGGTTTCAAGAAGGTCTTGTACTTTGTTTTTCAAAGCCCAACAATTGTTAGTGTCATGGCCGGGACTCTCAGAATGGTATGCACAACGGGCATTAGGATGATAATGAGGAGAGGTTTTGTTAGGATTCTTTGGAGCTTCTTTCAAAGTCACTAGATTGGATCTCAAAAAATGTGGCAATACTTGAGATAGTGTCATGTTAATTTGGGTGAACTGTCTGACTGGTCTTTCTGTTCTTGGCTGGTTACTTCTTTGCTAAGCAGGCGCGTGGTTAGGAATCATGACAGCCCCCACCATTGGACGGGTTCAGCCCTATCTTGATTTCTCTGAGGATATACATCAACAACTTTTTTTCCCAATGATGGTTTCCTCTACTCTTTCTCCAAGCAGTATCAACTCAGTAAAGCCTGCCAATGAACTCCCAATTAAGTGATTGAAGAAAGGACCAGACAAGGTTCCCAAAAACATATATACTATCTCTCTTTTAGATAGGGGTGGCTGGACTCTTCCTGCTAAGTCCCTCAATTTTTGCGTGTAGTCTTTAAGGCCTTCACTTGAAACCATGGCCATACTCTGAACTTGAGTACGGGTGGGAGCAATATCAGCATTGTATTGGTATTGTTTGTAAAAGGCGGCGGCCAGATCTTCCCAATTATGAACATTGGCTCTTTCTAACTGATAAAAACAATCAAGTTGAGTCCCGGATAGGCTGTCTTGAAAGAAATGTACCCATAAATCCTTGTCGGCAGTGTGAGGCTGTATTTTCCTCACATATGATCGGAGATGCATTTTGGGTCATGAAACTCCATCGTATTTGGCGAACACCAGCGCCTTGAATTTTAGGGGATGACAATCCCAGATACTAGACCCAACTCCTCAAAGTCCAATCTAGGCACTTTTTGAATTTCCATTGCACTTAACCGTTCTTCCAGATGCGTATACTTATCGTCGGCTGGAGGATATTGTTCTTCAGAATAATCTTCTTCTTCCTCTTCTGAATCAGAATCTGGCTGGACAACTGATTCCTTGCCTTTCCCATCTTGATTGTCTTTCTCACCAGATGATGTTGCAAAGTCTATGGTCCTTCTTGCTTGACCTTGGAATCTTCTTCCCATATTTAGAACTCCGATTATTTTCTTTGTCTTCTTCTGTTTCTCTTTAACCAGCAAGGTCTTCAACTCTTCTTTTCCTTTGGCTAGAGTTAAGAACATCTGTTAAAACTGAGCATTTTGTTCTTGGAGGTCCTTCACTGTTTGCTCGAGATCCATCTTACTGAAATAAACAGTAGAAAGATGAGGAGACTTCTTGCAAGAAACCTGCTTATGTTATGATGAATGGTAGATGCATATGCAATGATTTCAAGGATTTTAAAGATTCAAATTTGTTTTAGAAAAAAAAGGAAACACACATTATATTAATAAATTAAAGCTTGAGTACATCAATGCCTCTTCGGGAAAAACAATACAAAAACTCTAAGATAAAAAGGTAGTATGCATCCTTTTTAGTGCGATGTAGGCATTCAGAGTCCGCTCCTCATGAAGTTTCTTAGTGAGCTCCAAAACCTTCTTCTCGCTAGCGTAGAATTGGGCTTCGAAGGTGTCTCGCTCCCCCTTGAGTTGTATCCAATCTCTTTGTAAGTTTTCAAGAGAGGTTGGCATGTCAGGATGTAGGATAGTGTATGGAACATCTCCTTCCATAACAAGCTCAATGATTACCGGGAGAATGGAGGGATAAGGCATCATTAGACTTTGAGCACGAGTTCGTACCCATTTGAGGCAAGGCTCAAGAGGGATGTGATTCTTATGCCCCAATGTCTTTCTATCTACCTTATTCAACATCCTCCAAGATCGGATGAATCTTTGGCGAAGACCTTGATCGTCATTCTCGTAGTCAAATACCAAACCATGAATGAGCATCTCATGTGGGCCATCCCTTCGGGCGTAACCAAATTGTCTTAAGGCTAAGCAGGGGTTGTAGGTGATATCTCCCCTAATGCCAAGTAAAGGGACATTAGGGAATTCTCCATAGCGGTTGACAATAGTAACATTCTCTATGGATCAGGAACACCAATGAATGTCTGAATGTTTGAGCGTCATCAACCTTTGTGACCACCATGAAACTTACTCGTTCTTCAATATAGATTGGGGAAGATGCGAAATAAACCATGTATTTCGGTGAATGGAGAGTTTTCAAGAAACCTTGATGCCATCTCCTTAAGTTGAGGAGGGATCCTTACAAGATTAACTTGAATGGTTTTCCTGCGAATATAATCCATGTCCTACAAAACAAAACAAATATAAATACCAAGATCCTTGAAATGGTTAGTGAATGAATATGATGTTATGATGTTCATGATGTTATGTACAAGTAAATATATACAAAAAAAGTAGACAAGTCCTTAGGTTTAGGCTTGCATGGAGTTTTATAGGTAAGTACCCTCTTGAAGTTTAGTTGGCTTAAAACCTGTACTAACAATAGTAGTCGGGTTCTAAGGAGATCAATATCACTGGTTTATTTCTTTGAGCATTGTTTCAGCACAAGACTCTTTAATGGCGACCGAAATATCCCAAAAAACCAAACCTCAATGAGTGTAGTATCGAGTATCTACCAACTTCGGACTGCACCAAAGCCGGTCATCTCACTAAGTCCTAAAGTCCAAGTTGGTCAAGTAAAGGTTCTAAAAGTTCATTAGTGCTTCATGACATCATTCAGCGGCCCTGTATTCTCCTTGATTAACTCAAGCGCTACCAGTACCCACAAATATGTCGCACTAACGTAGCTAATTCTTAGACCATGTCGGTATACCTCACACAGTTTCCACAATGTATTGCTACTTACCAATAAGGTATCCCTAAATCAGGGTAGAGGATTTAAACCCAAACAAAGAACTATAATGTAAAGCATACAAGTAAAACAAAGAAATCAAGTAAATGTGATCTAACCCTAAGGTAACCCCACTTTTAGAATTTTCCCCAGCAGAGTCGCCAGTTCTGTGATACGGTGGGAGAACTGACTTGGGTGTTTTGCGTTTGATCGCAAATGTTGCGGTTTAGCAAGAGTCGCCACCGACTTTTATTTTATCCAAAAGGAAAGGTGAAAAAAGCACATGAAAGACCTTTGAGATTATTTCTTGAGTTCGAGGGGTAGATTATGAAAAGGGAAGGTATTATCACTCTTTTCATCCATGGTCTTCCATGGGCTCTTAGTTACTTGCTAGATCATTTGCTTTTGTTTGAAAATGTGCTTTGTGTAGTTTTTGAAGGTATTTTGAAAAGGCGTCATCGTGTAGGAAAACTTTGTAATGATTCTCGTTCGTAAGAATGTATACAAAGTGTTGATCTTTTGAAAATATTTTCAAGTTTTGTAAGATGTTTTGAAAGTGTAGGTATTTGTTTTGAAAATAGCAAGGATATTTTGTTTTGAAATTGAGAAAGTAATCAGGAGCATTCTACCTACTCAAAATTCTTTCATGTTCATTTCCTTTTCCTTTGACATTGTCATCTTACCATTAATTTGGTAAGTAACCCTATCTTTGGAGGTAAACGGGACGGGCGAGAGTCATCGTATAACCATGATTAGAAATGTTGCAAGGTATCTTGGCATTATCTTTTAGGGACTAAGATCATTTGAAAGGCAACATGGATAACGTCGTCGAGGGACTATGATCTTGTATTTTTCTTGTTTTTGCTAAGATACCTCACATGCGTAATATGGCTATTTAGTAAGGCAACCAAGTGGATTTACCATAGGGGTGCTTGTGTGAAAATTTATTGTTTTCATGCTTGATCTTGTCTTTGATTCGGGTTTTCTAATTGATTGGTTTTATTCTTTCCATACAAACCCTAGTTACTAGCATTTGTATATAAAACGATAAATTGTGGAATTTAAAATTACTACGCTAATACAATACTTGTGGGAGGGGGCTACAAATTATAAATGGGGATTGCAAGAAAATAAAGACTAATTATCTATTACAACTATATTGAATTTGTACAAGAATTGAAATAAATAATGTACCAAATGAATAAATATACAAGGATGTGAATGTAAAATAAATGGATATTTGGTTTGGATTTTTTAGGAAAAGGGGTTTTGTTTTAACCTAATTAACTAAAAAAAAATTAATTAAAAGTAAAACCTAAATTTACTAGGAAAAGAAATTAAATAAAACCCTAATCTATTAATTGATTAAAAAGAAATTAAGTTTATAAGAAAAGTGTATTTTTGCTATTTTTGCCTTAAAATAATTTATAGTATTATAAAATATTTTTGCTCTTTTTTGGTTTTAAAAAATATATATTTGAATGGTGTAAAAGAAAATAACTAAAACCCTAGTTTTTTAATTAAATTTTCAAAAAAATTAGTCAAAATAAATAAAGTGTGATTAAATAAAATAATTTTTGTGTGAGAAAAAATAAATAAACTATGTCAAAATGTAAATCTAATATTTTTATATTTTTTATGATTTTGTTTAGTATTAGAAAAATATTTAAGAAAACAATTAAATAAAAATAAGAAAAGAAAAATAAAAATGGGCCAGGGTGTAAATAGCTAACAGGGGGGTTAGAGGTATGAAAAAAAAACAAAAGGCCTAAAGGAAGTCCAGCGCCTGTCCAAAAAAGTTAGAATGTATGAAAAAAATGTAAAAAATCCAAAAGGGTACCACTGGGGCTCGAACCCAGGTCCCTCCAGTCATAGGCGCGTGCTTCTACCGTTGGGGTGGCTATATATCCGTTTATATAATCAAAAAAATAAATATATGACACAAAACGCGCCCTGAATACACTTTATCTTCAACCTCCAACCAAAGGACATGTATCTTCTTGATTTCTCAAAAAAAAATGAAAAGTTCAAACATGAAAGTTGTAGCATTCCTTCCCACGAATCCAACCATGTAAATAATTTAAATTGACAATCAAAGATGAAAGAGAATTTCTCTGGCCCTAATTAAAAACCTAAAAATTTCAGGACACTTTAACTTTAAAATTCTCTAATCTCGGGCCATATAAATACAAACTATGAATATGTACAATTTTGTGGCAAAATTATCTATATTTTATCCTCACAAATCAAGACCTAACAATGCCTAAATAATGAGATGAAAAGTCAGAAAACCCACCTTACAGCTGAAGATCGTGTTTTGAGTTAGAGCTACTTTTAAAGTGTTTTGATGATTGGGTGAGCTTCCTTGATCCTCCAGGAGGCTATTGCAAAGCTTACTTTATATTGAGAGTTCTTGAATCAAGTTGAAGAAGTCAATGTGCAATACCTTGTTTTTGAAAATGGATAATGGTGTAAATGGTATTACAGTTTGAAAACAGGGGTTGGGATAGTTTCTATATGTGTATTAGAAGCTGTGATACGGTGGGAAAGAACTGACTGTTTTTGGAATGCTGGTTCTCATTTTGCGTTTGTATTCGCAAAATTTCGTGGTAAGCAAGAGTCACTACCGTCTTTTATTTTATCCAACAAGGAAAGGAAAAAAGCACAGAAAAATTCCTTTTTCGAGATGTTTCTCGGGTCCGGGGGGTAGATTATAGAAAGGGAAGGTGTTATCACCCTTTCTATCCGTGGTTATCCATGGGCTCTTAGGTACTTTCTCAAAGTGTTTTCAAAATTTGCTTTTCTTTGTGTTTGTGGGTTTGAAAGAATTTTTTGTTTGAAAGGTGTAAGTGCGAAAAGTTTTTGTTTTGTTTTTGGAAAGAGCAAGTACTTAAGAACCATCTACCTACTCGAAAAAGGAATCAATTTGTACTAATGTCCTTTAGACAATGCTATCCCACTATTGATGAGTAGGTAGCATCTTCGTTGGAGTTTTAAGGGTAAATTCGATTAAGGGACATGTGGTCACTAAAGCAATGTTAGGATGCCTTAGCGGTAACCCTAATGTCTTAGATCATTTTTCTGAGGCAACCGTTTCGAGGCAACTATGATCTTTGGACAAGAGGGTGACCTCTAAAACTTCCTATACTCAATGACCACGTTCGAAGGCAACCAAGTGAGGTGTACTCTAAGAGTGTGCATGTGCGAGTGTGTTGTTTTCAGTTAATTTTATCTCTGTACATGTCAATGGTTATCTATGTTGATTTTAGGTTTAAACAATTAATCTTGTCATGCATTCCCTATTATCAAACATCTAACAGTTTATAAGTTGCGGAAATTAAATTGCGGAAATTAAATCTAACTATTACAAGGCGTCGGGTATTTACATCGCCAAAAGCAACCCTTGAATTTAAAATGTGGAAAATAAATAAAGCGATAAATAAATTAAATAGTCCTAATTAAAGCTATTACATTCCGGGAAACAATTACATCAATATGGTAAAATGGATCGCGTGCGGAAAATTAAATCGAATGCGAGTTTTTTAGGGTTTTGACCCTTTTTTATTAAAGAAAGAATTTTTTTTGTTGTTTTTTGAATTAAAAAGGAATTAAACCTAAGTTAATTATTAAAATTACTGAACAAATTAATTAATAAAAATATTTTTTAGATTTTTGATATTTAAAGAAATAAAATAAATTTGATCAAAGTTAGTAAAACCTAATTATCTACATTAATTTTAATTATTGCAAAAATATTAAAAGTTATACTTAATTAAACTAAATTAATTGAATTAATATTTATTTACAAAAATAAAATGCTGAAATCAATTTTAATAAATAAAATATATTTTTTTGGTTTTTGATTTTATGAGGAAAAAGTTTAATTGGTTAGTTTAAATAATAAAAATAATTAACCAAACAATTTAATAAAATAAATAAAAGAAATAGAAAGAAAAGAAATAACCCAGGGGGGTTCAGGCCCAAGTTGGAGGTGAAATTGCAATTTTTTGGCCCAATTACCCGCAGGCCTGGGTTGACTTTCTGATTCTCCACGCGCATGTTGACTTGAGAGCATGATGGACATTCATTCTTGACCACCAGATCTGGCCTGGGGCCATCTGGCAACTGATTGGATGATGGTGTATGGTGAACCACAACTCCTGAAACGCGTTGGATTTCCTGAAGAAAAATAATAATATGCAATATGGTGGACCTGGGATTCGAACCCAGGTCCTGTTAGTTACCAAGCGCACGCCTTGCCACTGAGCCAACGCCTTTCAATTGTCATAGTATTAGGTAATAAGAATAATATGGGGAACAAGCCAATATGCCAAAATTTAAAAAATAAAAGCGCGAAATTATGAACGGACGAATTGGAAAGGGCCACGTCTTCGTCTTTTCCACTCAGCCTTGGTTTTTTTACTTGCGGATTTGCATCCGCAACTAAATCCGTAGCTTGCTCCTAAAATTAGTTCTAGGCTATAAAAAGCAGTTCCAAGACCATAGTCATGATCGTCTCTTCCTCCTGAACACGTCTATGTCCATTAATGGCGCTGATTTTACCTATAGAGAAAACGCCCAAAAACAAATACCAAGAACCCTAGATTTGGGTATGGCACTACAGGTCATATAAATACAATTAAACAGTGAAGAAAGTTTAGAAATTAATCAAGGATCATGAATATGTCAATGTTTTGTTAAGAAAATGCTAGAATAAGAGATTGCGATTTCAAATGCAGGGTGATGTTTCGAAGGACTTACAACACTTTTGAATGTGTATGAAAGCTTGTTAAGGGTTGCTTCTGACTCAGTGGATGTCCATCAATTGAATAGCGTTGAGTTTTGGTTCTGAATTGACCTCTAGGTGTGATTTCAGTTTCAAGCTTTTTCAAGTTTGGTTTTGATGTTTATGCAACCTCTAGCCTCTCAAGCTCGTGCCTTTGGCTTGTATAAGTAATATGGAATGAATTAGGTTAACTTTCTTAGGCTGAATCCTTCTGCATTGATGTTTGAATATGTGATTTGATTCACCATTAAAAAGCTTCCAAAATTGTCCAAACTCCATCTTTTTGTTCATGATATGGCATGATACGGATTTGATCATGTCCATGATGACAATTAAGACCTATATCAATCAAAAAGATCCTAAGTTACCAATATTTAGATTTTATTTGGATTTAAATTGATTTAAAATGAATTAATTCAATAAAAATAAAATAAAATAGAAAAATTAATAAATGGACACAAGGCTGAAGCTAGGACACGTTTGTAGTGTGAAAAGACCAAATCAAATGGAAAAGAATGGGCCCATTTGACAAAACTTGAAGTTTTGGGGATAGTTGACTTTTGGCAATTTTGCAAAAATGCCCAACTTCAACAATGCATAACTTCCTCAATTTTGAACTTTTGGAATGGTTCTTGGACTGTTTAGAAATCTTGAGATGTACGTTAACCAACCCTTTTTGTCTCATCTCATTTTGATATTCCATACTCAAGTTATAAGCTTTGGCAAAAAAGGTGTTTTTGTTGACTTTCAAAAATGACCTATAATGTCCAAATTTGTAACTTCTTGTGAGTGCATTTTTTGATCTTGGGGTATTAATATGGATTGTAGGAAATTGCATCATCTTCAAAATGATATTTGGATGGGTCATTTCCCATAAAGTATGAGAAAGTTATGCTTGGTCAAAGTTGAGTTGACTTTTCCTACAAAACCCTAATTTAGCAACTTTTGATTCTTGATGAATCTTGAGCAATCCTTGATGAATCATGATCAACCCTTGATAAAATGATGAAATATCATTTAAAATGAGAATTTTGACAAAAAATCTTAAAGTTTGACTGTTTGTATGCCACAGTTGACTTTTTCCCTAACACAGTCGATTTTTGGGCCTCTTGAGCAATTGACTGACCAAACTTCCTCTGCAAGGCTTGAAATTTGACATGGATGAGCTTGAGAACATATTAGTACATTTGGGAGCACTTGAGGTCATTTGGATGCAAGGACCTTGATGCAACACAAAACCCTAATTTGAGATTGACTGCCTTAGGAGATGATTTGACTGTCCAACTCTTGAGCAATCTTGAGCAACTTGGAGACTATTCTTGCAATGTCTTGAGAAATATGGGAGGGAAAATTTTGGGGTACAACAACTTCCCCTGTTCAATTTTCTTAAACCTGAGGATATAAATTGGCTTTCGGGCCTTTCGGAATCCGAAGGTGGAAGATGATTGAACACTAGAGTGCCCAGAAATTTGCACTCGCATGATGTAATATCAGCCTTGTGATGTCAGGAATGGGCTTACAGATGCCATTTGGAGATTTTTGGTAGGTGGTCTGAACTTCGACTGGAATATGGATCAGGGAGATCTTATCGGTGATCTGACTGAACCAGAGGAGGTCTTGGATTAACTTTGACTGGATCGGCATCAGAAAAATATTTAGGAATCGATTTAACTGGACCAGACAAGAGTCTTGGAATAATTTTAACTGGAATACGAATCAGGGAGATCTTATCGGCAATCTGACAGAACCAGAGGAGGTCTTGGATTAACTTTGACTGGATCAGCATCAGAAAAATCTTTAGGAATCGATTTAATTGGACCAGACAAGGTCTTGGAATAACTTCAACTGGAATATGAATCAGGGAGATCTTATCGGCGATCTGATTGAACTAGAGGAGGTCTTGGATTAACTTTGATTGGATCGGCATCAGAAAAATATTTAGGAATCGATTTAACTGGACCAGACAAGGTCTTGGAATAACTTCAACTGGAATACGAATCAGGGAGATCTTATCGGTGATCTGACTGAACCAGAGGAGGTCTTGGATTAACTTTGACTAGATCAGCATCAGAAAAATCTTTAGGAATCGATTTAACTGGACCAGACAAGGTCTTGGAATAACTTCAACTGGAATACGAATCATGGAGATCTTATCGGCGATCTGACTGAACCAGAGGAGGTCTTGGATTAACTTTGACTGGATCGGCATCAGAAAAATCTTTAGGAATCTATTTAACTAGACCAGACAAGGTCTTGGAATAACTTCAACTGGAATACGAATCATGGAGATCTTATCGGCAATCTGACTGAACCAGAGGAGGTCTTGGATTAACTTTGACTGGATCGGCATCAGAAAAATCCCTAGGAATCGATTTAACTGGACCAGACAAGGTCTTGGAATAACTTCAACTGGAATACGAATCATGGAGATCTTATCGGTGATCTAACTGAACCAGAGGAGGTCTTGGATTAACTTTGACTGGATCAGCATCAGAAAAATCTTTAGGAATCGATTTAACTGGACCAGACAAGGTCTTGAAATAACTTTAACTGGAATATGAATCATGGAGATCTTATCGGCGATCTGATTGAACCAGAGGAGGTCTTGGATTAACTTTGACTGGATCAGCATCAGAAATATCTTTAGGAATCGATTTAACTGGACCAGACAAGGTCTTGGAATAACTTCAACTGGAATACGAATCAATGAGATCTTATCGGCGATCTGACTGAACCAGAGGAGGTCTTGGATTAACTTTGACTGGATCAGCATCAGAAAAATCTTTAGGAATCGATTTAACTGGACCAGACAAGGTCTTGGAATAACTTCAACTGGAATATGAATTAGGGAGATCTTATCGACGATCTGACTGAACCAGAGGAGGTCTTGGATTAACTTTGACTGGATCGACCTCAGAAAAATCTTTAGGAATCGATTTAACTGGACCAGACAAGGTCTTGGAATAACTTCAACTGGAATACGAATCATGGAGATCTTATCGGCGATCTGACTGAACCAGAGGAGGTCTTGGATTAACTTTGACTGGATCGACATCAGAAAAATATTTAGGAATCGATTTAACTGGACCAGACAAGGTCTTGGGATAACTTCAACTGGATCAGCATCAGAAAAATCTTTAGGAATCGATTTAACTGGACCAGAGAAGGCCTTTGACTGGATTGGCATCAGAAAAAATCTTTAGGAATCGATTTAACTGGACCAGACAAGGTCTTGGAATAACTTCAACTGGATCGGCATTAGAAAAATGTTTAGGAATCGATTTAACTGGACCAGAGAAGGCCTTTGACTGGAACGACATCAGAAAAATCTTTAGGAATCGATTTAACTAGACCAGACAAGGTCTTGGATTAACTTTGACTGGATCGGCATCAGAAAAATCTTTAGGAATCGATTTAAAGGTACCAGACAAGGTCTTGAGATATCTTCAACTAGATCGGCATCAGGAAAATCTTTAGGAATCAATTTGACTGGACCAGAGAAGGCCTTTGACTGGATCGGCATCAGAAAAATCTTTAGGAATCGATTTAAATGGACCAAACAAGGTCTTGAGATATCTTCAACTGGATCGGCATCAGGAAAATCTTTAGGAATCGATTTGACTGGACCAGAGAAGGCCTTTGACTGGATCGGCATTAGAAAAATCTTTAGTAATTGATTTAACTGGACCAAACAAGGTCTTGGAATAACTTCAACTGGATCGGCATCAGAAAAATCTTTAGTAATCGATTTGACTGGACCAGAGAAGGCCTTTGACTGGATCGACATCAGAAAAATCTTTAGGAATCGATTTAACTGGACCAGACAAGGTCTTGGAATAACTTCAACTGGATCGGTATCAGAAAAATATTTAGGAATCAATTTGACTGGACCAGAGAAGGTCTTGGATTAACTTTGACTGGATCGGCATCAAAAAAATCTTTAGGAATCGATTTAACTGGACCAGACAAGGTCTTGAGATATCTTCAACTGGATCGGCATCAGGAAAATCTTTAGGAATCGATTTGACTGGACCAAAGAAGGTCTTGGAGTAACTTTGGCTGGATCAGTATCAGAAAAATCTTTAGGAATCGATTTAACTGGACCAGAGAAGGCCTTTGATTGGATCGGCATCAGAAAAATCATTAGGAATCGATATAACTGGACCAGACAAGGTCTTGGAATAACTTCAACTGGATCGGCATCAGAAAAATCTTTAGGAATCGATTTAACTGGACCAGAGAAGGCCTTTGACTGGATCAGCATCAGAAAAATCTTTAGGAATCGATTTAACTGGACCAGGCAAGGTCTTTGACTGGATCGACATCAGAAAAATCTTTAGGAATCGATTCAACTGGAGCAGACAAGGTCTTGGAATAACTTCAACTGGATCGACATTAGAAAAATCTTTAGGAATCGATTTAACTGGACCAGAGAAGGCCTTGGAGTATCTTCAACTGGATCGGCATCAGAAATATCTTTAGGAATCGATTTAACTTGACCAGAGAAGGTCTTCCACATAGTTGAGAATTTAACTGCATCTTTCCTGAAAGGTAAAGGTCAGTCATGTGCAATGCATGTTATGGATCAAGCAATGATGTTCTCAAGATAAAAGAGATTGTGTGGTATGATGCGTATAGGCATGCATCATGATGTATGGAAATGTAATGTTTTAGCTGGGGAAAATAAATCCCGGATAGCTGCTGGAGAAATAGAGTTGAATTCTTCGTTTCCGCTGGGGGTGGTGTACAAAGATAATTGCGAGAATAAACCTGTAGGAGAAGATACTCCGTTGGGGAATAAACTGATGAGGAGATTACTCTGTGGGGAGTAGATGCTCTGCTGAGGATTCCATTGATAAGCTCTGTTGGGGATGGATTACCGTTGCTGGTGATGCTGAATCTGTTTAAGGATTGAATTCCTGTTTGTGAAAGGAAAGGACTTCGCTGGGCATGATCTTTCAGTTGTGACTTGCTGAGGATAACCCTGGTAAACCTTTGTGGGGATAAACCTCTGAGTTCTATTGGGAATGATCCTTTGAACTTGGCTGGGGAGAGTTATCTTGTACTCCGCTGGGGATAAACTTCCAGAGTCTACTGGGGATGATGATTCAACTCCATTGGGGAAGCTTTTTAGACCGTGCTGGGGAAATACTGACTCCACTGGGATATCTTGTATTCTGTCGGGGAACATTCTCATACTCTGCTAGGGAATATTAAGATTGTCGGGGATATCAAGCCTTTTTAGTGCTGATGGTAGATCAACTCTGCTTGGGGAGAGTATTGTTGATTCGTTCATAGTTGCAAGTCTCAGCTGGGAGAGGACTACCATTACTGTATTACTCTGTGGGGAGTGAAGGTATCTTAACCATATTCTTCAGCTGAATTTACCATCGCACCTGGTGGACAAAGCAACTATACAGTCTGGACAATTCTTATTGCCCCTGTTTCTGATATTACCCGTAATTCGTCTTTTATTTCCCATGTAAATATTTATGAGCAACAATTAATGTCAAATGCATATATCAAAAATGAACATTGGACGTTCTTTGCAAAACAAAACAGATAAAGAAAAACAGTTTGAAATTTCTTTGAAAATGAATTGTATTGATTTGTAAGTTTGGCCTGTAAATAGGCGTTTTTGTACAAGAGGCTGACGTTCTAGTAAGAGAACGCCACCGAATAATAGAATTTACACAATTTGTGAAAAACTAAACAAAATAGCTATGTGAATGATCCCACTGAGTTCCAACTCTACTATTCCCCTTATGTCTTCGAGCATCTCATCACTTTGCTACTTGTTAAAGATGAATCAAATTGATTAGTGTCGTCCGAGCTTGATAGTCGATACCGAAGTCTGGATGCACGGTGATCCAATGAGACATAGTGTTACGCTTTGATCCCTAATTTTTGCCTGGACCGCCCTTTCGATTTTTCAGTCCACCGGGATACCCTTTTTTGCCCAAGCCTCCTTTTCAGGTTTTCGACTTGCCGGGTGTACAGATTTTTTCATTTTCATCCCTTATTTTTTCCCGAACCCTTTTGGTTCGCCGGGAAGCCCTTATTTTTGCCTAGGGCAGTCAACCTAGCGGGTCTTTGATAATGCGTAGTATCTTTTCACTATATCTGCATTGACGGGGTAAGGAAGGTCGTCACCATCCATGTTAGTTAGAATCATAGCTCCTCCTGAGAAAATGTTCTTGACCACAAATGGCCCTTCGTAAGTAGGGGTCCATTTTCCCCTGGGATCACCTTGAGGTAGAATAATGCGCTTGATTACCAGATTCCCAACTTGATACTCTTTTCGTCTGACTTTCTTGTTAAATGCCTTGATCATCCGTTTTTGGTATGTCTGACCATGACAAATGGAAGTAAGTCTCTTTTTGTCGATTAAATTCAGTTGATCAGGCCGAGTCTGGATCCAGTCGTCTTCACTCAAACCTACATCCTTCGTGATCCGAAGAGAGGGTATCTGAACTTCAATAAGCAAGACTGCCTCCATGCCATATACCAAGGAATAGGGTGTTGCCCCTGTTGACGTCCGTGCCGAGGTACGGTACCCATGAAGAGAAAACGGTAACATCTCATGCCAGTCTTTGTATGTCACTGTCATCTTCTGCACAATCTTCTTAATGTTCTTATTAGTCGCTTCTACAGCCTCATTCATCTTCGGCCGGTAGGGAGAAGAGTTATGATGTTGTATCTTAAATTGCTCGCAGAGCTCAGTGATCATCTTGTTGTTGATATTAGTACCATTGTCCGTAATGATCCTCTCTGGTACACCATATCGACAGATCATATTGTGCCGAATGAATCATGCCACGACGTTCTTGGTTACGGTAGCAAAGGAAGCTGCTTAAACCCACTTCGTAAAATAATCAATTGCTACCAGGATGAAACGATGCCCGTTGGATGCCGTAGGTATGATCTCGCCGATCATATCAATGTCCCACATTTCAAAAGGCCAAGGTGTCGTAAAGATGTTCAAAGGTACTAGAGGTATGTGCACCTTATCAGCATAGACTTGACACTTGTGACACGTCCGAGAATGCTGATAACAGTCATCTTCCATTGTGGACCAATAGTATCCTGCCCGAAGGATCTTCTTTGCCATGGTATGTCCACTAGAATGAGTTCCTAAAGTACCTTCATGCAACTCTGTCATGATTCTGTCTTCCTCGTTCTTATCCACACAACGCAGTAAGGTCGAATCATAGTTACGCTTGTAAGGAATTCCATTGCTGATGAAGAACTTCGCCGTGAACCTCCTCAGAAACTTTTATCATTAACAGATGCACCCTCGGGGTATTCCTGAGCTTCAAGATACCTCTTCACCTCATGATACCAGGGCTTTTCTGTTACCTCTTCAGTCTCAATATCACAACAATGTGCAGGCTCGTCCAATATTTCAATGATAATCCAGGGAGCTTCGTTGTCCCAATTGACTTTGAACATAGAAGACATCGTAGCCAACGCGTCCGCCAACTGATTCTCCTCTCTCGGGAAGTGTTCAAAGGTTATCTCCTCAAAATGCGGTAGCAATGTCAACACATACTCCTTGTAAGGAATAAGATTTGGGTGTTTCGTATCCAACTCGCCTTTGATCTGACTGATCACAAGAGCGGAATTTACGAAAACACTCAGAAACTTAATCCTTAGGTCAATTGCTGCTCGAAGACCCATGATGCATGCTTCATACTTGGCCATGTTGTTGGTGCAGTTGAAACATAGTCGGGCAGTAAACAGAGTATGAGAGCCTTTAGGAGATATGATCACGGCACCAATGCCATCACCCAAAGCGTTTGAAGCTCCATCAAAGTACATAGACTATCGGGATCCTTCCTCAGGTCCTTCATCCGGTCCAGGTGTCTCACAATCACTTACCAACATGATATCCTCGTCTGAAAATTCAATGTTCATAGACTGGTAATCATCCACTGCTTGATGTGCCAAATGGTCTGCCAACACACTTACCTTGATTGCCTTTTGGGTCGTATATTGGATGTCATACTCAGTCAAGATCATCTTCCATCTTGCTATTCTTCCAGACAAGGCAGGTTTTTCGAAGATATACTTGATTGGGTCCATCTTTAATATCAACAAAGTAGTGTAAGTCAACATATACTGTCTCAGCTGGCGAGCAGCCCATGCCAAAGCGCAACAAGTTTTCTCGAGAAGTGAGTATCGGGTCTCACAGTCAGTAAACTTTTTGCTAAAGTAATAAATATCATGCTCTTTTCGGCCAGACTCGTCATGCTGCCCCAGCACACACCCCATTGAGTTGTCGAGTACTGTCAAGTATAAGATCAAAGGTCTCCCTTCAACTGGTGGCATCATAATGGGTGGATCTTGGAGATACTCTTTGATTCTTTCGAAAGCGGCCTGACATTCATCGTTCCAACGTACCACTTGATCTTTCTTCAGCAGCTTGAAGATTGGTTCACAAGTAGCAGTCATGTGCGAGATGAATCGGGCAATGTAGTTCAGACGTCCCAGAAAGCCTCTGACTTCTTTCTCTGTTCTGGGAGCTGGCATCTCCTGTATAGCTTTTACCTTGGCAGGGTCCACTTGGATACCTTTGTCTCTTACGACGAAACCCAGTAGCTTACCATATCTCACCCCGAAGGTGCACTTGTTCGGGTTTAACCTCAGCTTGTACAACTTCAACCTGTCAAACAACTTCTGCAGATGGTCATGGTGTTCCTCTTCAGTCTGGGACCTTGCAATCATATCATCAACGTATACCTCAATCTCATGATGGATCATGTCTTGAAACAAAGCAACCATGGCACGCTGATACGTTGCCCCAGCGTTCTTCAGTCCAAAAGGCATGACCTTGTAGAAAAAGGTACCCCACTGAGTAACAAAAGTTGTCTTTTCCATGTCTTCGGGAGCCATTTTAATCTGATTGTAACCGGAGAAACCATCCATAAAGGAGAAGACTTTATGCTAAGCAGTATTGTCAACCAGAACATCAATATGAGGTAGAGGGAAATCATCTTTGGGGCTCACCCTGTTCAAATCCATATAGTCAACACACATTCGAACCTTTCCATCCTTCTTCGGCACTGGAACCACGTTGGCGACCCACTGAGGGTAAGAAGTAACTGCTAGAAAACCGGCGTCGAACTGTTTCATCACTTTAGCCTTGATTTTCTCAGACATCTCTGGGCGCATTCGGCGGACCTTCTGTTTCACTGGAGGGCAGTCTTCCTTGGTAGGAAGGCGATGAACCACAATATCAGTATCCAACCCAGGCATATCTTTGTAAGACCAGGCAAAGATCTCAACATAGTCACGCAGCATCTGAATCAACCGTTGCTTCACACTAAGCTCCAGGTTTGCACCAACCTTGACCTCTTTCTTGTCTATCTCAGTACCCAGATTTACTGATTCCATCGGCTCTTCGTGCGGCTGTATGGCCCTCTCTTCTTGGAGTAATAGTCTTGCAAGTTCACCAGGCACTTCGCAATCATCTTCACCTTCGTCTTCGGCTAAGTTGATCGTATTTTCGAAGTCATAAATGGCAGTAGCAGAGTCGTTACCAGTGAGATCCAGAGTGGATATAGACCTGTATATGTGAGTGTGTGTAAAATAGCTGTTTTGCAATATATAATAAGAAAAACAAGGAGCGCAAGATTTGAAATGCAAGAAACGTCCAGTGCTTTTATTAATGATATATGAAAATGACACACATAAAGCCCTCACAAATGAAGCCATGGTGCCTCGGGTAAGACACCGAGCCATAAAGTTTAACACATTGTCTGTTACATATTCAAAACAAAAGGTTTCATTACTGGGTAACAAAAGTAATAGGGATGAAGTCCTTTGCTATCCAGTTGCATTGTCCACCTTCGGTCGTAGGATAGATCCAACTGTTGAATTCAGACTCTTCCACATCATCTTCAATGGCATTCACTCCCGAGTTGCTGATGAACACGAGAGGTCTTCCGGTTCGTGCATTCCGAACAGCCCTTTGAGCTTCTGCAGTGAAACCCAAACCAAACTTGTTAGTCTTCTGTGTAAAATCCGGGAGTCGGCCCCAATTTGCACACCCACCTTTCTCGACAACATCCCGGGCATCCTTGAGGGAAGCCATCTTCATAGGAGAGTCTTCAACAACAGTCTCAGCTGACGCCAGCGGCTGGGGAACCTCTTCAAAATGCTGAAATGGGGTCTCAATGAACTCCCCATCCATTTCTACATATCGGAAAGAGTTGAGGTGACTGACCATGTACTCTTCCTCTCCTTATACTGTCACAATCTTCCCTTTGACCGGGTACTTCAGCTTCTAGTGGAGCATTGAGGTTACAGCCCCGACTTTGTGGATCCATGGACGACCCAACAAACAAGAATAAGATGGCCGAATGTCCATCACATAGAATGTAGAGTTGAAAACCTGAGAACCAACCTTGATTGGAATATCAACTTCTCCATGCACCATTCTCTTAGAACCATCAAAGGCCCTAACAACAATGTTGCTTGGCTTCAGCTCCAACCCTTCACAATCCAACCGGTCTAGAGCTTTTCTTAGGCAAAACGTTCAATGAGGAACCAGTATCCACTAACACATGAGCAAGAGTAGTGCCCCTGCATTCAATGGAGACATGCAAGGCATCATTGTGATTCTTCCCCTTAGCAGTCAAGTCGGCGTCCGAGAAACCCAACCCATTATCAGCAGTTAGATTAGCCACGCAATCTGTAAACTGATCAGTTGACGTCTCTTGTCGTACATGGGCAGTCTTCAAGAAGGTAATCAGAGCCTTGGCATGGGCCTCTGAGCATAACAATAGTGACAACATAGAAATCTTGGATGGGGTTTTCCCCAGCTGCTCAACTACATTTTAGTCACTCTTTTTAATAATCTTCAGAATCTCTTCCATCTCTTGTTTAGAAGCTTCAACAATAATCGTCTTTGGTGCCTCCGTCTGGGCAGGAACATCAGTGGTGATCCCTTTGCCCCGAGAGTCAGATGACTCGGCGACAGGGGTAAGAATAGGAACTTGAATAGGAATAGTAGCAGGTACACTGGCAGGTGTAATAACAACAGGTTTTTGGACAGTTGGTGGAGAGATATCAGGTGAGAAAAGTCTTCCGCTGGGGGTGACCTTAGCAGGTCCCACAATATTGGTGACGTCAGTATCAACATCCAATTCTTGCTTAACTCCATGAAAATAAACATCGGCCCCGTAATGTCAAGGGACAGCTTTATCAGAGGTATAGCGGATGGGCCCCGGAACAGTGATGGTCACAGGTGCGATTCTTGGAACAAATGTAATTCTAACAGGTTTCCTCGAGGGAGCCTTGGAAGAATTGTCGAAAATGGTGATAATGGCAACTTCTTCAGAATGAACTAAAGGAACAACAGTCTTCTCAAACAAAATTTCTTTACTATCCATCAGGCGTTGGGCACCTGACTTCAAAAGATGGCAACCAGTTGGTAGAACAGAACACATACGGCAACCTTCGCCACAGCCCGGAAATAAACCGGCTAGCAAAAGGTTCTTCTTCACAGTCATCAAAGGGGTAACAATATCATTCACATAAATTACAAACGAGTCTTCATCTATAGCATTCACTCCATGCTTGGGCATAGGGGCAGTCACAACATTAGGCCTTTCGGGCGCCTCGAACTCAATCTCCTTCGCATCAATTAAGTCTTGTATCTTATTATTCAAAGTCCAACAATCATCTGTATTATGCCCCGAGCTATCAGAGTGATAAGCACAGCGGCAATTAGGGTTGTACTTCGGTGATGTTGTATTTGGATTCTTTGGGGCTTCCCTCGGAATCACCAGATTGGTCTTCAGCAACTGTGGCATAATATGAGATAAGGTCATGTTGAGACGGGTGAATTGCCTTCAAGGTCTCTCGTCCTTTTGTTAATTGTTGTGCTAAGGAGCACCAGCAGGTTTTGAAATAACAATCGCGTTAGCAACTTGGCGGCGTTCAGGTCTACTTTGGCTTCTGTAGACAACACTGGATTCTTTCTTAAAGGGCTTCTTCTTGGTGCTTGATGAAGCACCCTTCTGTATCTTATCAGCCTTAATACCAGCCTCAATCCTCTCACCGGTCATAATGAGCTCTATAAATCCAGACGAAGAACTTCCAATCAGGTGGTTGAAGAATGGACCAGACAAGGTCCCCAGAAACATATCCACAAGCTCCCGATCGGCCAATGGTGGTTGCACCCTTCCGGCGAGGTCTCTCCACTTTTGAGCATAATCTTTGAATCCTTCACCCATTACCATTGACATACCCTGGAGTTGGGTACGCGTGGGAGCAAGGTCGGAGTTGTATTGATACTGCCTGTAGAAAGAAGTAGCCAAATCTTCCCAACTGCGGATACTGGCTCCGTCCAACTAGTAGAACCACTCAAGCTGAGTCCCTAAGAGTCTGTCTTGAAAGAAGTGGATCCATAGGTTCTTATCAGCAGTGTACGACTGAATCTTCCTCACATATGACCAGAGGTGCAGCTTCGGACAAGAAACTCCGTCATACTTTGCAAAGGCTGGTGCCTTGAACTTGTGGGGAATCACTACCCCAGATGATAGACCTAGATCACCAAAGTCCAGACCAGGCACTTTCTGAACTTCCATAGCACTCAACGGGTCTTCCAGTTGCTTGTATCTATCCTCGGCAGGAGGATACTGTTCTTCATCGAAATCCGTCTCGTCATCGGAGACCACAGGGCTAGGAGCCCTCCTTTCTTCTTGACTATCTTTCCCTCCAGATGAGGTAGTCAAATCAACTTCATTCTGTAGCCTGTTGCCAAAACTGTGCCCTGTGTTAAACAGGATTTTCCTCTTCTTCTTCTTCTTCTTCTTCTTCTCTTTCAGAATCAGGGTCTTCAGGTCTTGCTGACCCTTAGCTAGATTCATGAACAACTCTTGAAAATGGGCATTCTGGGCCTGGAGGGCCTTGATGGCTTGCTCAGTTGAAGGTTCAGCAGACATGATGCTGAAATAAACAGCGAAAAAGATAAGTGACCTATAATGGATACCTGTTATGACGTGCATGGGATAAAATGCGTATGACATGATTTCAAAGACAATCAAGAGATTCAAATTTGTAAACAAAAAGGAAACACACTTTTATTAGATTAAACTTTGAAATTCAAATTGTTCAACAGATTGCCCTTAAGGCATTACAAGAAAGGAAATACTAAAAAGTAAATAAAACTGGAAAGGAAATAAACAAAGGACAATCCGTGCTCCCATGGTCTCTTCTTGTCGGTGCGGACATAGTCATGGAGAATCCGCTCGTTCTCCAGCTGCCTAGTCAATCTTTGGATCTTCTGCTCTTGCTCGTTGAACTTCTCTCGGTAAGCATCCCGTTCCTCTCTCAGCTGCATCCAAGAGCTTTTCAGTGCCCCAATGTCAGTGGGCATGTAAGGATGGAGGATGGTAGGAAGAACCCCCTCTTCATTAGCAACTTCAACAATGATAGGCCGGACGACTTCATATGGCATACCCAACTTTTCGGCACGGATACGGACCCATCTGAGATATGGCTCCATCGGAAGAGAAGTCTTTGGGCCCAACTCATGTGGATCAGATCTGTGAACTTTATCCCAAGCCTTTATGAATCTGCGGCGTTGCTCGTTGCTGTACCCTTGAAAATCAAAGATGATACTAGGCATTAGCAGCTCATGAGGTCCTTCTCTTCTGGCTCTCCCAAACTGACGTAAGGCTAAGCACATATTGTAAGAAATTCCTCCATGGGTTCCTATCAGTGGAACATTGGGGTATTCCCCACAGCGATCAATAACGGCCACCTCATCCATACCCTTAAGGGTCCAAATGATATCATTATGGGAGAGAGACATAACCCTATAAGCCCAGCCCATGCCTTCTTTGTTCTTTAGCACTGATTTGGGGAGGTGCGAAATAAACCACCTTGCCAATAACGGAGCACAGCATATCAAGGTTCCCCGCTTTCGGGCAGTACGAGCATAGAGCTGATGAAGAATGTCACCCAAGAGAGTGGGTACCGGATTCCGAGAGATGAAGATCTTTATCGCATTCACATCAACAAAGGAGTCAGAGTTCGGAAACAATACCAAGCCGTATATCAGAAGAGCCAAAATATCCTCGAATGCCTTGAAGTCTAGACTATCTCAGAAATAGTTAGCCTTACCAACCAAGAACTTAGTCAGAAAGCCCTTTGCTCCACTTCTAGTCTCCCAATTAGCCATTACCTCCTATTTTATCATATGAAGGGCTGCAGCAATCTCTTCGGGCCTAAGGATCTTCTCCCAACCAGTAAACGGGGTCTGCTCCAGAACAGAGATACCGAGCAGCTAAGAGAATTCTTCTAAGGTGGGGACCAACTAGTAGTCCTGGAAGGTAAAGCAATGGTACAACGGATCATAGAACTGAACCAGGACACTCATCATCTGCTCGTCCAATTTGGAGGTGACCAAACTGATAAGATAACCATGTCTCCTGAGGAAGGAAGTAGTATCAGGCATCTTTGCAATCAACTCTTTAAGCATAGTGGGAACCTGGACAAAGTTTATCTGAATGGTATTTCTACGCATAGGCATCATGATGACCTACAAAACAGAGCAAAGATGAAACCCTCCTGTCTTTGAAATAGGTTAGTCCAATGCAGGATATATGCAATGTTATGATATCATGATGTCATGATAGTAAGCACACCACAAGTATCCACAAAAAGCAAACAAGGTAAAGGCATACAAGTCACACAGAGAGCCCTTAGATTTCAGGCTGGCAAGGAGCTTAGGTACTACCCTCTTTCAGTTCAGTTGGTTCAAACCTGTCCTAAAAATAGTAACCGGGTTCTAGAGGATCTCAATATAACTGACCACCCTCGATCGGTCATAATTCCAGTTTAGCAACCTTTTCTTGCAGCCGGAATCATCGCGAGAGTTTGGTCTCAATGAGTGTAGCATACTGCTACTGTTCTATGGCCAAGTTGGTCAATTTAAAGGTTCTAAGGTCAGTTGGTGCTTAATGACCCCTTAGATGACCTATATTCTCCTCGTTCCAACACAAGGGATATTGGTACAATCTAAAGTGCCACACTAACGTAGCTACTGCTTCAACCGTATCGGTCTACGTTGTACAGTTCTTTCACAGTTTATTGCTACTTACCTAAAGGTTATCCCCAGATCTGGGTTAGGATCTATAGTAACTCCTATACAGGCCCACAAATATAAAGCATACAAAGAAAACAATTGAAAACACAATGATCTAATCCTAAGGTACACCCCACTTATAAGATGTCCCCAGCAGAGTCGCCAGTTTTGTGATACGGTGGGAAAGAACTGACTGTTTTTTGAATGCTGGTTCCCGTTTTGCGTTTGTATTGGCAAAATGTCGCGGTAAGCAAGATTCGCCACCGTCTTTTATTTTATCCAACAAGGAAAGGAAAAAAGCACAGAAAAATTCCTTTTTCGAGATGTTTCTCGGGTCCGGGGGGTAGATTATAGAAAGGGAAGGTGTTAGCACCCTTTCTATCTGTGGTTATCCACGGGCTCTTAGGTACTTGCTCAAAGTGTTTTCAAAATTTGCTTTTCTTTGTGTTTGTGGGTTTGAAAGAATTTTTTGTTTGAAAGGTGTAAGTGCGAAAAGTTTTTGTTTTGTTTTTGGAAAGAGCAAGTACTTAAGAACCATCTACCTACTCGAAAAAGGAATCAATTTGTACTAATGTCCTTTAGACAATGCTATCCTACTATTGATGAGTAGGTAGCATCGTCGTTGGAGTTTTAAGGGTAAATTCGATTAAGGGACATGTGGTCACTAAAGCAATGTTAGGATGCCTTAGCGGTAACCCTAATGTCTTAGATCATTTTTCCGAGGCAACCGTTTCAAGGCAACTATGATCTTTGGACAAGAGGGCGACCTCTAAAACTTCCTATACTCAATGACCACGTTCGAAGGCAACCAAGCGAGGTGTACCCTAAGAGTGTGCATGTGCGAGTGTGTTGTTTTCAGTTAATTTTATCTCTGTACATGTCAATGGTTATCTATGTTGATTTTAGGTTTAAACAATTAATCTTGTCATGCATTCCCTATTATCAAACATCTAACAATTTATAAGTTGCGGAAATTAAATTACGGAAATTAAATCTAACTATTAAAAGGCGTCGGGTATTTACATTGCCAAAAGCAATCCTTGAATTTAAAATGCGGAAAATAAATAAAGCAATAAATAAATTAAATAGTCCTAATTAAAGCTATTACATTCCGGGAAACAATTACATCAATATGGTAATATGGATCGCGTGCGGAAAATTAAATCGAATGCGAGTTTTTTAGGGTTTTGACCCTTTTTTATTAAAGAAAGAATTTTTTTATTATTTTTTGAATTAAAAAGGAATTAAACCTAAGTTAATTATTAAAATTAATGAACAAATTAATTAATAAAAATATTTTTTGGATTTTTGATATTTAAAGAAATAAAATAAATTTGATCAAAGTTAGTAAAACCTAATTATCTACATTAATTTTAATTATTGCAAAAATATTAAAAGTTATACCTAATTAAACTAAATTAATTGAATTAATATTTATTTACAAAAATAAAATGCTGAAATTAATTGTAATAAATAAAATATATTTTTTTGGTTTTTGATTTTATGAGGAAAAAGTTTAATTGGTTAGTTTAAATAATAAAAATAATTAACCAAACAATTTAATAAAAGAAATAGAAAGAAAAAAAAATAACCTAGGGGGGTTCAGGCCCAAGTTGGAGGTGAAATGCAATTTTTTGGCCCAATTACACGCAGGCCTGGGTTGACTTTCTGATTCTCCACGCACATGTTGACTTGAGAGCATGATGGACATTCATTCTTGACCACCAGATCTGGCCTGGGGCCATCTAGCAACTGATTGGATGATGGTGTATGGTGAACCATAACTCCTGAAACGCGTTGAATTTCCTGAAGAAAAATAATAATATGCAATATGGTGGACCTGGGATTCGAACCCAGGTCCTGTTAGTTACCAAGCACACGCCTTGCCACTGAGCCAATTCCTTTCAATTGTCATAGTATTAGGTAATGAGAATAATATGGGGAACAAGCCAATATGCCAGAATTAAAAAAATAAAATCACGAAATTATGAATGGTCGAATTGGAAAGGGCCGCGTCTTCGTCTTCTCCACTCAGCCCTAGTTTTTTTACCTGCGGATTTGCATCCGCAGCTAAATCTGTAGCTTGCTCCTAAAATTAGTTCTAGGCTATAAAAAATCAGTTCCAAGACCATAGTCATGATCGTCTCTTCCTCCTGAACACGTATATGTCCATTAATGGCACTGATTTTACCGGTAGAGAAAACACCCAAAAACAAATACCAAGAACCCTAGATTCGTGTATGGCACTACAGGTCATATAAATACAATTAAACAGTGCAGAAAGTTTAGAAATTAATCAAGGATCATGAATATGTCAATCTTTTGTCAAGAAAATGCCAGAATAAGAGATTGCGATTTCAAATGCAGGGTGATGTTTCGAAGGACTTACAGCGCTTTTGAATGTGTATGAAAGCTTGTTAAGGGTTGCTTCTGACTCAGTGGATGTCCAACAATTAAATAGCGTTGAGTTTTGGTTCTGAATTGGCCTCTAGGTGTGATTTCAGTTTCAAGCTTTTTCAAGTTTTTTTCAAGTTTGGTTTTGATGTTTATGCAGCCTCTAGCCTCTCAAGCTCGTGCCTTTGGCTTGTATAAGTAATATGGAATGAATTAGGTTAACTTTCTTGGGCTGAATCCTTATGCATTGATGTTTGAAGATGTGATTTGATTCACCATTAAAAAGCTTCCAAAATTGTCCAAATTCTATATTTTTGCTCATGATATGGCTTGATACGGATTTGATCATGTCCATGATGACAATTAAGACCTATATCAATCAAAAAGATTCTAAGTTATCAATATTTAGATTTTATTTGGATTTAAATTGATTTAAAATGAATTAATTCAATAAAAATAAAATAAAATAGAAAAATTAATAAATGGACACAAGGCTGAAGCTAGGACACGTGTGTAGTGTGACAAGACCAAATCAAGTGGAAAAGAATGGGCCCATTTGACAAAATTTGATGTTTTGGGGATAGTTGACTTTTGGCAATTTTGCAAAAATGCCCAGCTTCAAAAATGCATAACTTCCTAAATTTTGAACTTTTGGAAGGGTTCTTGGACTTTTTAGAAAGCTTGAGATGTCCTCAAATCAACCCTTTTGGTATCATATCATTTTGATATTCCATACTCAAGTTATAAGCTTTGGAAAAAAATGTGTTTTTGTTGACTTTCAAAAATGACCTATAATGTCTAAATTTTTAACTTCTTGTGAGTGCATTTTTTGATCTTGGGGTATGAAGATGGATTGTAGTAAATTGCATCCTCTTAAAAATTAGCTTTGTATGGTTCATTTCTCATAAAGTATGAGAAAGTTATGCTTGGTCAAAGTTGAGTTGACTTTTCCTACAAAACCCTAATTTAGCAACTTTTGATTCTTGATGAATCTTGAGCAATCCTTGATGAATTATGATAAACACTTGATCAAATGATAAAATATCCTTCAAAATGAGAATTTTGACAAATAATCTTGAAGTTTGACTGTTTGTAGGCCACAATTGACTTTTTCTCTAGCACAGTCGATTTTTGGGCCTCTTGAGCAATTGACTGACCAAACTTCCTCTGCAAGGCTTGAAATTTGACATGGATGAGCTTGATAACATATTAGGACATCGGGGAGCACTTGAGGTCATTTGGATGCAAGGACCTTGATGCAACACAAAACCCTAATTTGAGATTGACTGACTTAGGAGATGATTTGACTGTCCAACTCTTGAGCAATCTTGAGCAACTTGGAGACTCTTCTTGCAATGTCTTGAGAAATATGGGAGGGAAAATTTTGGGGTACAAAAGAAGCTTTCTGGATGGTTTGTCCAAGAAACGCACGAGGGGATTTGGAGGTTGGGTTCAAAAATCAGAAATGATAAATTTTTGTTCTTGTATGGCAATTTCTAGTTTTGGGGAGTTTTAGGACTTGCTCAATTGTGTGTTAGCTTGCAATTAACTTGTATAATTATATGGAAGAGGTTATAGGACTTGAGGAGGTCAGAAAACAAAGATCACATGTTATGAGTTTTTGACTTATTTTTGAAGTTATCTTGAAAAACATGGTTTCAATGCAAGGTACATGTCTTGTAGGGTGTCTTGCAACTTTAAACATGTTTGTCATGAGTTTATAGAGCATTCTTGTGCAGAAAGAACATGTGCAAAACTCCATACAGGTTGACTTTGTGATTAAAGTCACTTTTCCAAAATGGAAGTGTGAACTTTGTTCCATTAATGGAAAATTTACTTGGACAAAGCTTGAATCAAGTGGATAATAGCTCAAAAGCAAGTGTAATCTTCTGATTATGGATAGATCTTGAGGTTTAGAGGCCTGAAAAACAAAATTGTGCAGCATAGGTTTGAAATTGAATTCTTGTTCATCACAAAATGACTTGTAATTCAAGTGATAAAACCCTAAATTCATCTCTTCGATTCTCCCTACTCAAAAATGATCTCAAGGAGTTCTTGAACATTTTGGAAATCTTGCAATGTACTTTAGAACCCATCTTTGAATCACTTTTGAAAATTTCCCTTGGAACTATATGAAAAAGTGCTATGAAGTTAGGTCAAAATCCTGACCATGTATTCTTAAAATTATAACTTGAGATACAAGAACTTTTGGAAGGAGTTGTGTGAAGAAAAGTTGTATATTTCATGGATATCTACAACTTTCATGTTGGAAGATTATTTTGAATCATCTTGCATCATGGTGAAAATTTAGCTCAAAGTTGTGAAAAAATAAGAAATTTCCAACACTTAGAAAAATTTCTAAGTTTAAAAATTTTAACTTTTTAAATCGAAATCTTGAATTTTTGATTTTTTTGATGAATAAGTTTCATATTTTTACATGATTTGATGAATTGTGATCTTTGGCATTTTATTTTGACCAAAAATGTCAAAGTTTGATCTTTCAGTATATAGTTGACTTTTAATCAGTTGACTGAAAATTCATCTGTCAATCCTTTGAACTTGATCAATATTTTGAGCCACGTCATTAGGTATAAATGATGCAATTGGACTATTGAGGTCATTCCTTAAACCAATTGATCATTTTCTAGGTCAAAAATCAGAAATCACCATTTCCTAGTCAAAACCCTAATTTTTACCATTTTGCCCTTTTGAAGATTTGATCAAATTTCTTGCGGAATTGTGGTCCAATATTGATAAAATGATACATATGAGTTTGTAATATTGATATGGATAAAAAATTATGAACTTTGACTATAAATTGGCCATAGTTGACTTTTTTCCCAATACAGCTAATTTTTAGGTCAATTGCTCAATTGACTGAGCAAAAGTGTGATCAAAGGCTTGAAACTTGACATGAGCAATCTTGAGGGTCCATAATTATCCATGAAAGTCGTGTGGGGCATTGGAAGTTCAAATTTCCTTGTGCAATCTCAAACCCTAATTTTGGTCATTAGTGCTTAAGGAGGTGTCTTGAGCTGATCAACCCTAGTGCAGTCTTGAGAAAATTCTTGATAAATGAGAGGGAAAATTTTGGGGTACAACATTGGAGATGAATAGGATGTGTATCTTTAATCTTGTCTAAAATGCTTCTACTGGGGATTCCTGGTTACTTGTTTGAAGAAGATCTGCGGGGGATGTATTGATTTCTGTCCGAGGAGTATAGTTTAGGAACATTGGTTGTCTGTTTCTCTACTGGGTAATTTATTTCCTATATACCCTGACTGGGGATAAAAGAGATGGTTAAACTTATGACTCTTTTAGGGAAGATAAATTTAATTGGTATCTGATCGGTTTTCAGGCTTTACAGTAACTTTCTGGGGATAGCGGTGACTTCTCTGGAGAAGATTTTGTTAGTGATTTGTTGGGGAATTTGTAGGTTGTTGGGTAAATAAACCCTTGTTTGAAGGAGAAGTGTTCTGCTGAGGAAACTAAATCTCTTGGGGGAAATTGAATTTTTCTAGAGAGAGGAAACTCTGTAAGGTTTCTTTTTCGGTTTTGGGGGACCAAACTCAGCTCGGAAAGAGAATTTCCATAAATTTTAATGATTGAGACTCCGTGGGGAGATTTAATAGGGAGAAGGTTATACTCCTTTATTTTTTAAAGTGATCTACCAGGGAGATTATAGAAAATGTAACCTTATTTGTGAAGATTATTCTGTGGGGGATAATCTCATGGAAATGGCTCTGGCAACTTCACTGGGGATAACCTTATGAAAGGGATTCTGTGGGGATTTATAGACAGCTTGAGTGTCATCCCAACTCTTAGAGTTTTTGAGTAAATGTTTATTCTTGTTCTTATTTATATGCTAACAGTTAATCATGTTCATATGCATATGTTCATTCAATTTTAGTCATTGGACGCCTTTGCAAGCAAAACAGAAAAAACAAAAAAGTTTGAACTTTAAAGTATATTTGTATTGATAATTTACCTATAAACAGACAATTTTTTACAAAGAGACGAAAATCCTAGTAAGAGGAAGTCGTCATAAAATGGAAAGAGTACAAAGTGAAAACAAATATATATAGCCATGTGGAAGTGATCTCATTGGGTTCCAACTCCTCTATCGCCCTTATGTCTTTCAACATCTCGTTTCTTACTGTCGGAGGAAGTCGATTGCACTGATCTTGTACTTTTTAAACTTTTGATCTTGGTAATAAATCTGTCATGTAAGTGATCCAATGATACATAGTTGTACGCTTTAATACCTAATTTATTCCCTGGACCACCCTCTCGTGTTTTCAGTCCACCAGGATACCCTTTTTTGCCCAAGCCGCCCTTTCAGGTTTTCGACTTGCCGGGTGTATGATCTTTTGTATATATCCCTTATTTTTGCCAGAACCCTTTTGGTTCGTCGGGATGCCCTTATTTTTTCCTAGGTATGTCAACCTAGCGGGTCATTCTTATGCATAGTATTTTTTGACTATGTTTGCGTTCACAGGGTGCGGGAATTATTTGCCATCCATAGTGGTTAGTATCATAGCTCTGCCCGAGAATACCTTTTTAACAACAAATGGCCCTTCATAAGTGGGAGTCCATTTTCCCCTTGGATCGCATTTTGGTAGAATGATGCACTTTATTACCAGGTAACCAGCCTGATATACCCGACGTTTGATCTTTTTGTTGAAAGCTTTGATCATGTGTTTCTAGTACATCTGGCCATGACAGACAACAACCAACCTCTTTTCATCAACCAAATTCATCTGATCCAACCTTGTATGAATCCGTTTTCATCTAATTTTTATTCTTTCCTAATCCTTAGAGAATAAATCTAAACTTCGACAGGCAGGACAACTTTCATGCCATAGATCAAAGAGAAAGGGGTTGCCCCAGTTGATGTTCGAGCCAAAGTACGATAGCCATGAAGAGGAAATGGTAGCATCTCATGCCAGTCTTTGCAGGTTACCACCAACTTTTGCATAATCTTATTTATATTATTGTTAGTAGCTTCCATTGCACCATTCATCTTAGGCCTATATGGAGAAGAGTTTTGATTCTTGATCTTGAACTGTGTGCAGAGCTCAGTGATGATGGCATTGTTAAGGTTGGTGCCATTGTCAGTGATGATCCTCTCAGGGATACCATACCGATAGATAAGGTTGTGCTTGATAAACTGGGCTATGATGTTCTTGGTGACTGAGGAAAATGAAGCTGCTTTAACCCACTTGGTAAAGTAGTCAATGGTGACAAGAATGAAATGGTGTCCATTAGAGGCCGTAGGCTTGATCTCTCCAATTATGTTAATGCCCCACATTGTAAAGGGCCAAAGATAAGTCATGGCGTTTAAAGGGATTGGAGGAATATGGATCTTATCAGCATAAATTTGGCATTTATGGCAAGTCCTTGAGTGGTGATGACAATCGGTTTCCATAGTCGACCAATAGTAACCAGCTCTCAGAATCTTCTTGGCCATAGTATGTCCTCTAGAATGAGTACCAAATATACCTTCATGCATATCCTCCATGATCTTCTCTACAATGGAGCAAAATTGAATCGTGGTTGTGCTTGTATAATATCTCATTGCTCAGGAAGAACTTGGCTGAGAACCTCCACATGAATTTCTTGTCGTTGACTAACGCCCCTTCAGGATACTTTTGAGCTTTGAGATATTTTTTCACCTCATGAAACCAAGGATTATCCTCTACTCCATCAGTGTCAATCTTATAGTAGTGTGCTGGTTCTTCAAACCTTTTGATAGTAATTCAGGGAGCTTCGTTGTCCCATCTGATCTTGAACATATAAGACATGGTAGACAAATCATCTTCCAACTGATTTTCTTCCCTCATAATGCATCCAAAGGCGATTTCTTCAAAGTATGGAATCGGGGCTAGCACAAGTTCTTTGTATGGGATAAGATTTGGATGTTTCGTATCCCATTCTCATTTAACTTTACTGACCATCAAATCTGAGTCTCCATATACACTTAAGAATTTGATTCTTAGGTCAATAGCAGCTTTAAGACCCAGGATGCACACCTCATACTCAGCCATGTTATTGGTCCAGTCGAAGAAAACTCTAGTAATGAAAGGAGTATGGCAACCTTCGGGAGAAATGATCACAACCCCAATTCAGTTACCTAGTGCTTTGGAAGCTCCATCAAAAACCATAGTCCATCAAGATCCTTGTTCAAGTCCTTCATATAGTCCAGGCTTTTCACAATCTACAATCAGCATGATATTCTCGTCCAGGAATTCAAAGTTCATAGATTAGTAATCATCCACAGCTTGATGTGCCAAATTATCTGCCAACTCACTTCCTTTGATTTCTTTTTGTGTAGTGTACTGGATATTGTATTCAATTAAGATCATTTGCCATCGGGCTATTCTTCCTGAGAGAGCTGGCTTCTCGAAGATATACTTGATGAGATCCATCTTAGAGATCAATAGAGTGGTATGAGTCAACATATATTGTCTTAGTCAGCGAGCAGCCCATGCCAAAGTGCAGCAAGTTTTCTCGAGCAGCGAATATCTTGTTTCACAGTCGGTAAACTTTTTGCTAAGGTAGTATATTGCATGCTCTTTTCGACTAGACTCGTCATGCTGCTCCAGCACACACCCCATTGAATTCTCTAACACGTTTAAATACATGATCAGAGGTCTTCCTTCAACTGGTGACGTCAGGATTGGTGGTTCTTATAAGTATTCTTTGCTCTTCTCAAAAGCTATTTGATAGTTATTATTCCATCTTACCACTTGATCTTTCTTCAGTAGCTTGAAGAGTGGCTCACAAGTAGCAGTCAGGTGAGAAATGAATCGGGCAATGTAGTTTAGTCTTCCTAGAAAACCTCTAACCTCCTTCTCAATAGGAGGAGCTGGAATTTCTTGGATAGCTTTGACTTTGGCGGGATCAACCTCAATTCCTTTTCCACTAACGATGAAGCCTAATAGTTTCCCAGACCTTACCCCGAAGATGCATTTGTTGGGATTCAACCTCAGCTTATATTTCTTCAACGCCTCAAACATCTTGTGTAGATGATCAAGGTGCTCTTCCTTAGTTTGGGATCTTGCTATCATGTCATCAACATAGAATTCTATCTCATGATGAATCATATCATGAAATAAAGCCACCATAGTCTGTTGATAAGTTGCGCCTACATTCTTCAGTCTAAAAGGCATGACTTTATAACAGAAGGTGCCCCATTGTGTGACAAAAGTAGTCTTCTCCATGTCTTCGGGTGCCATTTTGATTTGGTTTTAACCCGAGAAGCCATCCATGAAGGAAAGAACCTTGTGTTCAGTAGTGTTGTCAACTAAGACATCAATATACGGTAGTTGGAAGTTATCTTTGGGGCTTGCCCTATTCAAATATCTATGGTCTACACACATACAGACCTTACAATCTTTCTTTGGCACTGGAATAACATTTGCAACCCATTGGGGATACGACGTCACTACCAAGAAACCTACATTGAACGGTTTCATTACCTCAGCCTTGATCTTCTCAGACATATTAGGGAGCATGCAATAGACCTTTTGTTTGATCGGAGAACAACCTTCTTTCATTGGTAGACGATGAACCACGATATCAGTATCGAGCCCCGGTATGTCTTCATATGACCAAGCAAATACCCCAACATAGTTATAGCGGTGAAAATCGGAGATCGAGCTATTAATTAACTCGACTCGCAAAAGCAAGAGTCGCCACCGCGCTTTATTATTTCCAAGGGGAAAGGGAAAAGAGTGAAATAAAACCCTAAAACATGCAATGTAAAATAATACTTAAAAGTAATGAAAATACAATGCGTTTTTTAAAGAGATCAAGAGTTCGGGGGTTGGTTATACAATGGGAAGGTATTAGCACCCAATGCATCTGCGGTACTCCGCAGGAACCTTTTGGAATATCTGTTTTTGGTTAAAATTGTTTGTTATATACAAGGGTGTATTTATCTACAACTATGTTTGCTTAAGGGGAAAGAAATGAGTTTTTATTATTGCGTTCGTGAGGGTTTCGCGACCCTTTACCTACGTATCCAATGAAGGAATCAAAACACCGTAGTTCCTCTAGAAAAAAGTTGATTTGTTTGTGTTTTTTAGTGGGCGACATTAACGCACGCATTCTAGCAATAGGCACGGCCGGTATCGCGGTAGAACGGAGATAACATGCCCTTGGGGGGAGTTTTGATTTGTTGAGTGTTTTGCGGGTTTTAAGATATATTCAAGTAAGGATTAAAGAGTGTTTTTGGATTTTTTGGTTTGTTTACTTGTTGATTTTATCTCGCCATACACGCCTAATTACTAGCATTTGTATGAAGTAAATAAAATGCAGAAAGATAAAATCCTACGCTATTACAACCGTATCGAAAGGCATAAAAAATATGAAGGAAAAAATAAGATAAAAGTAAGAAAAATGAGTGTCTTTCGATTGGGGGGAAGCAACCTTCGATTTGCATTCTGTTGGCCTCCTTCGATTGGGGCTGGCAACAGCAAAGTCACGTCTTTCGATTAGGCTTTGGCACCAGTCAGGTCATGTACTTCGATTGGAGGCTGGCACCGGCATGGGAGTGCCTTTCGTCTGAGCCTGGACTTAATGCAAGTGTGCCTCTTGCTGGGCCTTTCTGCCTTGTTGCCTTCTTCGATTGGGTCAGTGAAATCAGTGTGAGCGTGTCTCTGGCTGGTCCTGGAAGTCAGTGTGGAAACCAAAGGCTTCGTTTCATACTCCTGGTTGTCTCTTTCGTTTGAACTGGAGAGAGAGGATAGAAGCCAGAAGCTTCGTTTCCTATTTCCTGTTTCCTGTTTCTTTTATTTAAAGCATTAAATGGCAACATGGCCTGAGGCCATGCTAGTATTTGTTTGGTAAACAGTTTAATAGTTAAAGCAAGTTCAGGTAAACAGAAAGCAAAAAAAACGAAAGGGTTAGCTCTGAAAAATAACATGTTAAAAGGGTGGAAACGAAAGGAACAATGGTATGTACATGTTTGAAACGAACGAAAAGATTATTTACATGTTATGTCATGAAACAAAAAGTTGAAAGGTAAGAATAACTTACCTTGCTTCAGGCCTTGAATGGATGTGGGATTCGAACTTGAACTGCTACCTGGACGTTTCTGGAATTCGAAGAATAGTCACAGGGGGTTTGCTTTTGGTTCGAAGGGTTGTCACAGAAGGTTGTCTTCGAGTTTGAACAAACTTCTATGTGTGGGGTGTTCTTCAGAATCGAAAGAGATGAGTGTTTGGGATTCTGGATTTTGATTTCTCAAGTGTTGATGAACTTGAGAGTTTTGTTGTGTTTGAGAAAATTTGGGGGATTCGTTCTTCTGGTCCAAAGATCCTCTCTTAAACATGTGTTGGAGCCTCTTATTTATAGGCAAAGCGGGCTGAAGCTTTTTGGAGGGAAAACAAAATAATTTGAACAATTAGAGTAAACTGCTCTTTGTAGCCTTCGAGGGACAGTGCCTGTATGCTATTTTGGTGCAAGAATGGGGCAGTGTTTCAGGACTGCTATGCAGCAGTTTTGGCCAGTGTACCATGTCTGAACTTGGCAGCAAGCATCTTTGAATATTTTATCCTTTCATTTTGACCCTCCTTCGACCAGATTCTTCCTCCAACACATTGTTTGACTTTCCTCCAATAAGTGTCCTTCGAACGAATCATCTTTGTGCATCATTTGAAGGGGCCAAATGTGTGCTTAGAATGGACTAGTAAGGCGTACCCTTCGACAGGGACTCATATGTATGCCCCTCAATTCCACCACTATATGTCTTTTGAGGGGGCCATCAACCATGTGCTGAAGTTTGTCAAGGATGGAAATGCAGCATACTAAAGAGAAATGTTGTCCAGTCGAAGCTAGTACAAACATAGTCGAAGCCTGCATGGAGGAGGTCTAAACTTTGTGACTCCAAGCAAGCACACAAAAAGGTCAATGCTCAAACAAAGACTTGCACGAAGGGAGCCACATGCCCAAACGAGTCTTGGATCGAAACAAATATATTGCCCAATCGAAAGCCCGTGTTCGAAGGAAGCAATGTTTCCCAATCGAAGCATGTGGATCGAAACAAACATATTGCCCAATCGAAAGCCCGTGTTCGAAGGAAGAAATGTTGCCCAATTGAAGCATTTGGATCAAAACAAACATATTACCCAATCAAAAGCCCGTGTTCGAAGGAAGCAATGTTGCCCAATCGAAGCATGTTTGCAGGCAGTAAACTTGTCCAGTCGAAGCAGGCTTGCAGGCAGTAAACTTGTCCAGTCGAAGCAGGCTTGCAGGCAGTAAACTTGTCCAATCGAAAGGCTGAATCGAAGGACGTTTCAAATCCAAACGAAGGATGTACCTAAACTTGCATTCGAAGGAGACTAAGAGTCAATCGAAGAGTGTTGAATCGAAGGAGACATGTCAGCACATGAAATCAAAGAAACAAAAAAAACACACATTTCGTGCTTGATTAGAAGTTAGTGATACATAGGCTAAGAATGTTCAAAACACTTGACAATTTCTGCATAATCAATGCTAGAAGGTGAGAGGTTAAAACCGACTATATTTAGTGACCTTGACTTTTGTATAAAAATGCAAAAATAAAAATGGGATCTTAGGTCAAAAATTGGGGTATGACAGCTGCCCCTATTTAAGTTTCTTCTATATGGAGATATGAAGATTGGGATCTTCATTTCGACGAGATTGAAGGGACTTAAATATAGAATACACAATTTTTGGCTTTAAGATACCGCAATTATGTTTATGATATGGTATGAATGTAAGATTTTGAATTTAACAAGGAATGATGCCACATGAGACAAACTACTACTGGAGAAACCAAGTACATTATACAATAATCCCATAGGGGAAGAGATTATAACTCCACTGGGGAAACAGAGTCATAGACTTCAAATGAGAGACTCCTATTAGAGAATAACTTTGAGGGAAGAAATGCATGATTTACATAAGTGTTGAGACTGGAAAAGAAATGATTGACATCAGCACTAAGGCTGGCAGATGATGATTGACATCAGCACTGAGACTGGCAAATGATTAGCATCAGTACTGAGACTGGAAAATGATTGGCATCAGTACTGAGACTGGAAAATGATTGGCATCGGTACTGAGACTGGAAATAAACATTTCTGACTTCTGAATTTTACCAAGATATCGCTTGAAAAGGATAAAATACAAATTTCCCCATGGAACTTTTCCGAAGAGGTGTCATTTGCATTATTGTTAGGGATACACAAGCTGCTCAAATAAAGAGGCCGCCACTTGCTTCCTTTCAAAGGTGTCAATAACATACAAGTTGCTTATGAAGAGACCGCCGCTTGCTGTTTTTCAAGAGAACAATAACACACAAGTTGCTCATGAAGAGACCGCCACTTGCTGTTTTTTGAAGGTAACAATAACATACAAGTTGCTCATGAAGAGACTGCCGCTTGCTGTTTTTTTTCTTTCAAAGGTAATAATAACATACAAGTTGCTCATGAAGATACCGCCGCTTATTGTTTTCAAAGGTGAAAATAACATACAAGTTGCTCATGAAGAGACCGCCGCTTGCTGTTTTCTCTAAGGTATCAATAACATACAAGTTGCTCATGAAGAGACCGCCACTTGCTGTTTTTTCAAAGATATCAATAACATACAAGTTGCTCATGAAGAGACCGCCGCTTGCTGTTTTTCAAAGATATTAATAACATACAAGTTGCTCATGAAGAGACTGCCTCTTGCTGTTTTGTTGAGATTCCAAAAGAGTGTTGCAACAACACTGCCCAGAAACAAAGTTCATCTTCAATGGGAAACCATGAATAGATTCTTCCTGAGAAGACCAAGTATTTAAATTGAAAAATAAATGCACTCTCCATCTAGGTTTCACAACCTAGAGATATCCACAGGGTATTGTTCACAAGAGACAAAGCTCAATCCAGGAATAAACTGGAGAGAAAACAGTCAAACAAGACTCCACCCAATGAGGAAACAACTCAAATGGGGATTTATCCTATCCAGAGATGGAAAAGGAAAGCTAAAGAAAGATTCTTCCACGAGAGTTAACTCAGTGGGGAATTAGAAAGGAGGCACACTTTCTGCTTAAGTTGACACTCTATTTGGAAAGATCAAACACGCTCTTTGAATAGACATAACCAAGGTATACGAACTCAATGACATTAACAAATACAAATGCACGTGCATGATGTAAGTGTGAATGAATAAATGAATTTCATGTATATGATTGACAAAACAGATAGAAAAGATAAACTGGAGATGATAAGACATCATAGTACAACTCGACACTCGGCTAATCTCAACAGGATGGGAACATTACTGGAGATAGATCAAAAGTCATCATTGGAGTAAGGTCCTTTTACAAGGCTTAAATCTCTTTGGAGAGGAAGATATTTTTTCGGTAGAAAACCCTAAAGTCCAGTCTTCTATCATCCACAATCCATTGAAAGGATAACAACACGAACACTGCTTCAGTTGGAAAAAGTCTTGCTTAGCTGGAGATACTGAGAACACCACCCTCTGATAATGTGTCCATAACATACCACATATCTTGACAAATCTGGATTGCCCCCTGGGACTAATTTTGGATGCCCCAAGTTTATTGCTGATAAGTTGCGTGATGCACGGTGATTCTTGCGAATAACTTCACTTCTAAAGTGCCCCAAGCTATATGGTTGATGAGAAGAAATCGTCTCAAGAGGATTTTACAAAAGACCTGGCATCCACCATGCTCTGGTGTCTTCAAACTCTTAGAGAGATTCATCAAATCTCGACGTGATTGCCCCGGATTGACTGTAGTCGGCACAACAAAGTCTTTAATTTTTTCCCAAAAGAGTAAACAAGTTGGGAAAGAATTAACTGGGAGAAGCAACATGTCCGTGCTTAAGGTCTTCAGGTGACATGCCCCTGGATATGATTTTTTTTCTTGAAATGATTCTCCAATTACTCAATCATAGTTTCAGGCCTTAAAAGAATAAAGTCATCACTAGTGCTTATATGTGAGCTTCCTTGATATCAAACAAATGTTTTGCAGTTAGAAAAAGTTTATTATGAGAATGAAAATTCTAATGCAACAGTTATGTAAGTCTTGAAGATTTTGAAAAGATATCGCACAAATTTCCCGAGTTAGAGCACCATTTACTTTTGTATAGCAAAATCATATGATACCAACATAACTATTTAGAAAACATTCATGGGAGTCAGGAACACTATCTCATTGAAGTATGCTTTCAAAATAACCTTGCTTCAATTAGGACTTTTGAAGGTTGTAACGTGGCCTGGTTCATGGTTTTTTAGAAAAAAGATTTTTAAGGCTCAAAATTTATAGGTGCCCACCCATTCTTCGTGATGTTCTCCAACCCTATGTTCAGTTAATTCAACATGAGTGTTCATCTCTCAAAAGGATTTTGTGACGGTTAAGGAAACGACGAGGCTTTTGGAGTAGCAACCACCCTTATGTCTTCGTGTTTGTAGTCACCAATTTGTTCTTTGCTGAGGACTTTTCTTTGTATTCCTTTCTTTGCAATTTTTATTTTCCCCAACTTTTGCCTGAACTAATTCTTTTGAATTGATAGTCCAGCGGGATGCCCTAATTTTTGCCTAAGCCGCACATTTTCAAGTTTTTGACTTAGCAGGCTTTTTCTTTTTTCTTGATTTTTGATTTTTGAACAAAATGTGTGACATTAACTTGTCTTTACTTGTTGAGAGGATTGTGACTGCCTCGTTTCTTGATGAATGAGGGATAACATTGTGATTCCACATCTTATGGCTTCATTATACATGAAGGACAGCCCTCGTAGTTTATCTTCATAAATATCTTCCTTATGAATTTTGAACACTCAATCAGATTAACTGAAAACTACCCTGCCCCAGGTTAAAATTTGAGGGATTTTTCGTAAAGAAAATAAACTCCTACTTCAAGGCTCAAAAGGGGTTAGCAAGGGATTATCTTCCTTATATCTCCGGTGTTTAGGGATTTGAAACAATGCCTGTACATCGTCAGCAAGATTTTATCCAAAAGCATACAACCAGAGATTTTATGTTTTTCAGATCATCATCCTCCCTTTAATCTCTGCCTAGGCAAGAGAATGAGCAATAATTTGGTATCATAGTGCAAAAGAAATTTAAAATTTGAAAACAAATATCAGTGAAACGAATGAATTTCTTCAAGACAAACATACTCATTGTATTAAGATAATCATTCAGATCAAACAAGTTCTTACATGCAAACAATGTTTTGATAAACAAGAAAAATTACAAAAAGCATAAATAAGTTAATAATCTGGGAAGACTTTCCATCGCTTCCTTCCTCCTAGAAGGATTGACTTAGGAGGCAACCAAAATTTCAACCAAACCAGTTAAGTGCTCCATACTAACTTTCAAATTAGTCAACTCTCTGCGGAGTTCAGAAATCTCTTGCTTGATATTCTCCATTGTTCCCTTAGCGTGAGTGTTGTACTGGTGAGACCAAAGGAAAAATAAGACTTGGAAAAAGACCTTTGAAAGTGAAACCAAAAATGTAGAATGATGCATGATATGAAAAAGAGAGTTTTTATTTGACTTTCAAGGAACTCAAGATATTAAGTTGTAAACATCAAAGTATGAAGATAGAAGATGAATTTTAAATTGGATCAAAGCGTTGATCAAGTTATCATCAAGATCAATCATCCATTTTGGTGGATTAGGGTTTTCACCCTATCAACACCCAAGATCCATTGAGCTTGACGAAAATTGTGATGTTTACAAAGAAAGACCTCCAAATTCCTTGAAAATCAAGTGAAAAGGGTTTCATGGATGCATGAAGGCATGGCTATGCAACAACCACATGCAAGGTCACAAACAAAGTCGAAAGGTTCAAAGTCACGAGCATGGAGTCAAAGGTAAAAACCACCCCCAAGGTATGTACTAAAGGTTTAATCACACCTGTAGAACAAGGTTCTAAAAGTTCCCAGAGTCTACATTTCTCCTTCGGATATTACCAACGTCTCGATTACTCGATAATTAGTAATATTCTCAAGAGAAACTCGTCTGAGTGCAGCATCGCGTGACAACTACTTCTGAATTACTCCGTTATAGTCTCCGCACTACACCTAAGAGGCCAAGATGGGTTAAGGGTTCTACGGTTCTCAGCTTCTCTGGCTCCCAGGTCGAAAGCAATAATGTCTTCTCGATTACTCGGTAAACAAATACTACACTCAAAGGGGCTTCCACTGAGTGGGGGATTTCATGCCTCCTTCTTCGGGATTACTCCCTCAAAGTTAACATGACTATACCGCCCGTCCTATTCCTAAGTGTAACTTAGTCCGGGTATAGGACTTGTCCTTGGCAAAAACCCAAATAACCACAATATAAACATATAATCAAACAAACAAGTAATAATAAATAAAAAACAGATATGACAAATTAGGCTTAACCCACTTAGGGATGGACCAGCAAGAGGTCAATCTTTCCCCAGCAGAGTCGCTAATTCTGTAGCGGTGAAAATCGGAGATCGAGCTATTAATTAACTCGACTCGCAAAAGCAAGAGTCGCCACCGCGCTTTATTATTTCCAATGGGAAAGGGAAAAGAGCGAAATAAAACCCTAAAACATGCAATGTAAAGTAATACTTAAAAGTAATGAAAATACTATGTGTTTTTGAAAGAGATCAAGAGTTCGGGGGTTGGTTATACAATGGGAAGGTATTAGCACCCAATGCATCTGCGGTACTCCGCAGGAACCATTTGGAATATCTGTTTTTGGTTTAAATTGTTTGTTATATACAAGGGTGTATTTATCTACAACTATGTTTGCTTAAGGGGAAAGAAATGAGTTTTTATTATTGCGTTCGTGAGGGTTTCGCGACCCTTTACCTATGTATCCAATGAAGGAATCAAAACACCATAGTTCCTCTAGAAAAAAGTTGATTTGTTTGTGCTTTTTAGTGGGCGACATTAACGCACGCATTCTAGCAATAGGCGCGGTCGGTATCACGGTAGAACGGAGATAACATGCCCTTGGGGGGAGTTTTGATTTGTTGAGTGTTTTGCGGGTTTTAAGATATATTCAAGTAAGGATTAAAGAGTGTTTTTGGATTTTTTGGTTTGTTTACTTGTTGATTTTATCTTGCCATACACGCCTAATTACTAGCATTTGTATGAAGTAAATAAAATGCAGAAAGATAAAATCCTACGCTATTACAACCGTATCGAAAGGCATAAAAAATATGAAGGAAAAAATAAGATAAAAGTAAGAAAAATGAGTGTCTTTCGATTGGGGGGAAGCAGCCTTCGATTTGCATTATGTTGGCCTCCTTCGATTGGGGCTGGCAACAGCAAAGTCACGTCTTTCGATTAGGCTTTGGCACCAGTCAGGTCATGTACTTCGATTGGAGGCTGGCACCGGCATGGGAGTACCTTTCGTCTGAGCCTGGACTTAGTGCAAGTGTGCCTCTGGCTGGGTCTTTCTGCCTTGTTGCCTTCTTCGATCGGGTCAGTGAAATCAGTGTGAGCGTGTCTCTGGCTGGGCCTGGAAGTTAGTGTGGAAACCAAAGGCTTCGTTTCATACTCCTGGTTGTCTCTTTCGTTCGACCTGGAGAGAGAGGATAGAAGCCAGAAGCTTCGTTTCCTATTTCATGTTTCCTGTTTCTTTCATATAAAGCATTAAATGGAAACATGGCCTGAGGCCATGCTAGTATTTGTTTGGTAAACAGTTTAACGGTTAAAGCAAGTTCAGGTAAACAGAAACAAAAAACGAAAGGGTTAGCTCTGAAAAATAACATGTTAAAAGGGTGGAAACGAAAGAAACAATGGTATGTACATGTTTGAAACGAACGAAAAGATTATTTACATGTTATGTCATGAAACGAAAATTTCAAAGGTAAGAATAACTTACCTTGCTTCAGGCCTTGAATGGATGTGGATTCGAACTTGAAATGCTACCTGGACGTTTCTGGAATTCGAAGAATAGTCACAGGGGGTTTGCTTTTGGTTCGAAGGGTTGTCACAGAAGGTTGTCTTCGAGTTTGAACAAACTTCTATGTGTGGGGTGTTCTTCAGAATCGAAAGAGATGAGTGTTTGGGATTCTGGATTTTGATTTCTCAAGTGTTGATGAACTTGAGAGTTTTGTTGTGTTTGAGAAAATTTGGGGGATTCGTTCCTCTGGTCCAAAGATCCTCTCTTAAACATGTGTTGAAGCCTCTTATTTATAGGCAAAGTGGGCTGAAGCTTTTTGGAGGGAAAACAAAATAATTTGAACAATTTGAGTAAACTGCTCTTTGTAGCCTTCGAGGGACATTGCTTGTATGCTATTTTGGTGCAAGAATGGGGCAGTGTTTCAGGACTGCTATGCAGCAGTTTTGGCCAGTGTACCATGTCTGAACTTGGCAGTAAGCATCTTTGAATATTTTGTCCTTTCATTTTGGCCCTCCTTCGACCAGATTCTTCCTCCAACACATTGTTTGACTTTCCTCCAACAAGTGTCCTTCGAACGAATCATCTTTGTGCATCATTTGAAGGGGCCAAATGTGTGCTTCGAATGGACTAGTAAGGCGTACCCTTCGACAGGGACTCATATGTATGCCCCTCAAGTCCACCACTATATGTCTTTTGAGGGGGCCATCAACCATGTGCTGAAGTTTGTCAAGGATGGAAATGCAACATACTAAAGAGAAAAGTTGTCCAGTCGAAGCTAGTACAAACCTAGTCGAAGCCTGCATGGAGGAGGTCTAAACTTTGTGACTCCAAGCAAGCACACAAAAAGGTCAATGCTCAAACAAAGAATTGCACGAAGGGGGCCACATGCCCAAACGAAGCATGTGTTCGAAGGAAGCAATGTTGCCTAATCGAAGCATGTGGATCGAAACAAACATATTTCCCAATCGAAAGCCCGTGTTCGAAGGAAGCAATGTTGCCCAATCGAAGCATGTGGATCGAAACAAACATATTGCCCAATTGAAATCTCGTGTTCGAAGGAAGCAATGTTGCCCAATTGAAGCATGTTTGCAGGCAGTAAACTTGTCCAGTCGAAGCAGGCTTGCAGGCAGTAAACTTGTCCAATCGAAAGGCTGAATCAAAGGAGGTTTCAAATCTAAACGAAGGATGTACCTAAACTTGCATTCGAAGGAGACTAAGAGTCAATCGATGAGTGTTGAATCGAAGGAGACCTGTCAGCACATGAAATCAAAGAAACAAAAAAAACACACATTCGGTGCTTGATTAGAAGTTAGTGATACATAGGCTAAGAATGTTCAAAACACTTGACAATTTCTGCATAATCAATGCTCGAAGGTGAGAGGTTAAAACCGACTATATTTAGTGACCTTGAATTTTGTATAAAAATGCAAAAATAAAAATGGGATCTTAGGTCAAAAATTGGGGTATGACAATAGTCATGCAGCATCTGAACCAATCTGCTCTTGACACTGTCTTCCAAGTTGGCACCGATCCTGACTTCTTTCTTATCTGCCTCAGTACCCAAGTTTATTACCTCTACCATCTCTTCATGCCGTTGGATGGCATTTTCCTCTTGTATTAAGAGTCTGGCGAGTTCTCCAGGTATCTCACGATCTTTTTCACCTTTGTCTTCGGCTTGATAGATTATATTATCGAAGTCATAGATGGAAATAGCATATTTGTTGTCAATGAGACCCGGAGTGGATATGGATCTGCAAATGCATGTGTGAGCATGTAAGGTCACATGGCTATTTGAAAATGCAGTAAAGTAAAAGAAAGACAAGGAGCGCAAAATTTTAATGCAAAATCGTCCAATGTTTTCATTAAATGGGCATATGATATATGAAATGAAAAACCCTTAACAAATTTACCATTGTGCCCCGGGCAAGGCACGTGGTTTAAAGTCATTGTTTTGAAGGAAATTATGTAGACAAATTCCATAAAGAAATAAAAACAAGAAATAGCAATTACTCCTGGTTGAAGGAGATTTAGATGAAGCCTTTGGCTCTCCAGTTGTTGAGTCCACCATCAGCAGTTGGGAATATCCAGTCGTCCAAGTCACCATCACTATCAGTGTCTTCTAGAGTATTGACTTCATTGTTGCTAATACTGAGAGGTGGTCCACCAGCACGAGCATGTCGAACCTCTTTCTGAGACTTTGAAGTAAAACCAAACCCAAATTTGTCAGATTTGTAGGGGATGTCAGGAAGTTGTCCCCAGATAGTGCAGCCTCCATCTTCTACAATAGCCCTAGCATCCTTTAGAGAGGCCAATTGTGGTGTACCTTTAGAGATTTCAGGAGTAGTTGGAGTAGCAACAACAACCATTGGAGGAATTACCTCAAATGATTAACAGAGGGTTTCAATGAATTTTCCATCCATTTCAACGTATTTGAAAGAATTCAAATAACTGACCATATATTCTTTCTCTCCACAGACAATGATAACCTTCCCTTTCACTGGATATTTCAGCATTTGATGTTATGTAGAGGTAACTGCACCTGCGCCATGAATCCATGGGCGTCCGAGTAAACATGAATAGGTCAGGCGAATAACCATTACATAGAAAGTTGAATTGAATAATTGAGATCCTACCTTGATCGGGAGATCAACCTCTCAATAGACCATCCTCTTTGACCCATCGAACGCTCTTACCACAATATCGCTAGGTTTCAGCACCAACCCATCACAATCCAGTCTATCCAAAGAACCTTTAGGTAAAACATTGAGGGAGGACCCAGTATCTACCAACACATGCACCAAAGTAGTGCCTTTGCATTCAATAGAGATGTGGAGAGTCTTGTTGTGATTCTTCCCCACCGGAGTTAAATATGCATCAGAAAATCCCAAGCCATTATCAGCAGTTAGGCTTACAACACAATTCTCAAATTGATCAACAATGGTTTCTTATGGAACATGGGCATTCTTCAAGAATTTCAGCAAAGCTTGGGCATGCGCATTGGAGCATAACAATAAGGACAACATTGATATCTTTGAGGGTGTCTTCCCCAGTTGTTCCACTATTTTGTAGTCACTTTTTCGGATGATCTTTAGAATTTCTTCCATCTCTTGTCTAGATGGGTCTTCAATTGTCACTTCTTTTGGTGGTGCCTTCGTCAGGGCAGGCTCAGTTACTTTCTCCTTACCTAGATTGTCAATAGTTGGTCTAGCAGCAGGAATATAAATAGGTGTTGTAGCAATTGTTGGGGGAGAGATCTTCGGAGAGAAGACCCTTCCTATCCTAGTGACCTTACTAGTTCCAACAATATTTGTAATTTCAGGCTCTTGATTTTCATTAATCTATGGCTCTTGCTTGACACCGTGATAATATACTTCTGCCCCGTATTTCCAATGCACAACTTTGTTGGAGGAATAGGGGACTGGGCCCTGTGTAATGATAATCAAGGTAGCCACTCTTGGCTTAGTAGAAATATTTATAGGGCCTTTATAGATGATCCTAATAGGGGTGTTGGAGATTGTAATTATGGAAACATCTTGAGGTAAACTTTTCATAGACGGAGCATTGTCGAACAAAATTTCATGGCTATCAATCAGGCGTTGGATACCTTTCTTCAGCCACATACAACCATTGGTTTGGGAAGCACAGTGGTAACAATTTTTAGGGCAGCCCAGAAATAAACCGGCTCTCAACATATTCTTCTTAACAGTCAATAATGGAGTAGTCAAATCATCAACGGTGGAGACAAAGGAGGCATCGTCAATAACATTGACACCTCTACTATAACTAGGCATAGGAGAAGTAATGACATTTGGGGTTTGTGGAGGGTCAAACTCAATCACCTTGTTATCAATCAAATCTTGGATCTTGTTTTTCAAAACCCAATTGTTGTTTGTGTCATGTCCAGGACTATTTGAATGATAGGCGCATTTCACGTTCATATTATATTTGGGAGAGGAAGTATTGGGATTAGGGTGAGGATCTCGTAATGCTACCAAATCCTCCTTCAACAGATGTTGTAAAGCTTGAGATGGTGGCATGTTGATTCTAGTAAACTGCCTCCTCGAGGCATCTGGCCTTTGTTGATTGTTTGATTGTTGTGGCCGTTGAGCTAGGGTCGAGTTTGAAATCAAAACTACTTCTACCGACTGATAACGATCATTCTTGACACGGATCCTTTGTCCATAAACAACATTAGTCTCTTTCTTACCAATAAATGGTTTCTTTACAGCATTACAGGTTGAGGCCATTGGGATCTTTCCACTTTTGATTTCGCTTTCCACTCGCTCTCCAGTCAAAATCAATTCGGTGAACCCAAATGATGAACTCCCAATCAACAAATTGAAGAATGGACCAGTCAAGGTGCCCATGAACATGTCCACTAATTCTCTTTCACCCTTCCAACCAGGTTCCTCCATTTTTGAGTATACTCTTAGAAGCCTTCATTTGAACCCATAGTCATATTTTGCAACTGCACGCAAGTTGGTGCAAGATCAGCGTTGTATTGGTATTGTTTGTAAAAGGCAACAACTAGATCCTCCCAGGTGTAGATATTAGTCCCCTCAAGTTGATAGAACCATTCCAACTGTGTTCCAGATAAGTTTTCTTGGAAGATGTGCACCCATAACTTTCTATCAGCGGTGTGCGGCTGAATCTTGCAGAAGTAAGACCTTAGATGCATCTTTGGACAGGAGACTCCATCGTATTTGGCGAAGACATGGACTTTGAATTTTTAGGGAATGACCATCCCAAGGATCAAGCCTAAATCTCCAAAGTCTAGACCAGGCACTGTTTGGATCTCTACAACCTTAAGTCGGTCTTCAAGATGTTTGTACTTATCATCCTCTGGTGGGTATTGCTCCTCGGAATAGTCTTTGTCCTTAATAGCTTGGTTATTTCCACCCCCAGCTCTAGTTCTTCTAACTTCCTCTTCTTGATTGTCTTCTTCCTCAGAAGAATCCTCTTCTATTTGAGCTAGTCGGGCATGCCCCTTGAACCTTCTTCCCATATTGAGGATGACAACCCTCTTCTTAGTCTTCTTCTTAGAGACAAGGAGTGCCATCATTTCTTGATGACCTTTGGCTAGGTTGAGGAGAGTCTCTTGGAACTATGCGCGTTGGGTTTGCATATCTTTGGCTGTTTGCTCTAGAGCCATCTTATACTGAAATAAACAGTAAAAAGATGAGGAAACCTGTGTCGGGAAACCTGTTTATGATATGATGCATGCTGTGCAGATGAAATGTTTTCAAGGACCTTAAGGAATTTAAATTTTCTATCCAAAAAGGAAACAAATGCAATAATTATATTAATAAAGTTCCAAGATAACAATTTCCCCTTCAGCTTACAATGAAAAATCAAAAAGGTATCAAGGAGACAATAGAAAAGACTCCTAAAACACAAGACTCAAGTTTCCCATGAACACTTCTTCTTTGGTGCAATGTAGGTATTCAGGCTTTTCTCCTCATGAAGTTTCCTTGTAAGCTCTAACACTTTCTTCTCACTTGCATAGAATTGAGCTTCAAAGGTATCTTGTTCCCCCTTGAGTGGAATCCATGATCTGTGCAGTTCTTCGAGGTCAGTAGGCATATCTGGATAGAGAATAGTATAAGGAGTATCTCCCTCGGCAACAGGCTCCACAACTATTGGTAGGATGGTAGGATATGGCATCATGAGGCTTTGAGCATGAGCTCACACCCATTTGAGATAAGGCTCCAAAGGAATGGAGTTCTTATGCCCCAAAGTCTTGCTATCGACCTTGTTCACCATTCCTCAAGCTCGTACAAACCTTTGACAATAACCATGAACATCGTTCTCATAGTCGAACATAATTTCATGGATAGGTGCATCATGAGGACCATCTCTTCGAACATAGCCAAATTGTCGTAGAGCTAGTGAAGGATTACAAGTAATACCTCCCCTAATGCCCAAGAGTGTAACATTAAGGAACTCCCCATAACGGTCAACGATAGTAATGTCGCCAGAGATTGAGAACACCAATGAATATCCGAATGAGAAAGTGACATCACCCTTTGAGACCATGTCAATCCTTGTTCATTCTTCAATACTGATCGAGGAAGGTGAGAAATAAACCACCTACACAGTAATGGAATGCAACACATAAGAGTCCCTCTCATCCTCATCGTGCGAGTGTGAAGACAATGTAGAATGTCTCCAACAAAGTAGGCACGGGGTTACGAGAAAGAAAAACCTTGATAGCATTCACGTGTATGAGTTGGTCCAGATTAGGGAATAAAACCAAACCATAAATTAGAAGAGCCAAGACATCTTCGAAATCTTGAAAATCCATATCTTCCCAAAACAGTCGAGCCTTCTCTAACAGAAACTTGTCTAGAAAACCCTCGACTCCATTCCTTGTTTCCCAATTAACTACAGTGTTGGATCTCTTTAAATTCAAGGCTTTGGAAATAACTTCAAGCTTTGGAGTTTCCTCTAAACCGGTGAACGGTATTTGATAAAGTACAGGAAATCCTAATAGTTGAGAGAATTCTTCCAATATGGGAGCCAATTGGTAATCGTAAAAGGTGAAGCAATGATGCATAGGATCAAAGAACTGAAAGAGCACACACATCATTTCTTCTTGAAAGCTTGAGGTAGTCAAACTCAAAAGTCGACCATATCTTTTGGTGAAGGGAGAATCTTCAGGAACCCTTGATTCTAATTCTTTGAGTTGAGGATGCACTTTTACGAAGCTGACTCAGATGGTATTTCTATAAGCGGAAGCCATATCCTACAAAACAGAACAAAGATAAATTCCTAGATCCTTGAAATGGTTAGTGAGAATGTTATGGCATGATATCATGATGTTTATGATGTCATGAATAATTAATCACAAACAAAGCACACAATGACCTTTGTTTTAGGCTTGCATGGGGTTTATAGGTAAGTACCCTCTTGAAGTTTAGTTGGTTCAACCTGTCCTAAAAGAATTAACCGGGTTCTAAGGAATCTCAATATCATTCATCTTTCTTCATCGGGCATTGTTTCAGTGTAATCAATCTTTTCTTGCAACCAAAATATCCCAAAAGTCCAATCTCAATGAGTGTAGTATCGAGTATCAACCAATCTTCAGTTTTGCACCAAAGCCGACTATCTCACTACTTTCTAATGGCCAAGTTGTTCAACTAAAGTTCTACGGTCAGTTAGTGCTTCATGACACCATACAACACCCCCGTATTCTCCTTGATTCAACACAAGGGACACCGGTACCAACAAATGTGTCACACTAACGTAGCCATCGCTTCAACCATATCAGTCTATGCCGTACAATTTCCACGATCTATTGCTACTTATCTAATGTGACCCAGATCCTGGTATAGGATATTTACAAGGAATAAACACGAGCACAACCCACAAATTTAAAGCAAACAAAGCAAACAATTAAAGCAAATAAAGATGATCTAGCTCTTAAGGTAACCCCACTTTTAAATTCTTCTCCTCAACAGAGTCGCTAGTTTTGTGATACGGTGGGAGAACTGACTTGGGTGTTTTGCATTTTATCACAAATTTTGCGGATAGCAATAGTCGCCACCTACTTTTCTTTTATCCAATAAAGGAAAGAGTGAAAAGAACAGGAAAGACCTTTTGAGAAAATTTCTTGAGTTCGGGGGGTAGGTTATGAAAAGGGAAGGTGTTAGCACCCTTTTCATCTGTAGTTATCTACGGGATCTTAATTGCTTGATCACTTTGAAATTCTTTTGTGAATGTGTTTGTTTGGAAAAAAATTGAAAAGTGTCGTTGTTAGGCAGACATTGTAATGATTCTCATCTCTATAAGAATGCATACAAAGTGTTGACTTTGAAAATATTTCAAGAAAATGTTGGTGTATTGAAAGTTGTTGGTTTTGAAAATGCCAATGTAAGGCAATTTTATAATGATTCTCGTATCGTTGATAATGTATACAAAATGTTTATTTTGAAATATGTTTTGAAAGTGTGAGGTGTAAATGGTTTTGTTTGTGAGCAAGCAATTATGAGCGTTTTACCTACTCAAAAGAAAGTCTTTGTTCTTTTCCTCCTCCTCTAAATAGTGCTATTCTACCATTGTTTGGCAGAGAGCCATATCATTGGATGTGAGGGATGGGCATGGGTCATTGTATAGTCATAGAAGACAACTTGTAAGATGTCTTAGCAATTTGTCGTAAGGGACTAAGATCGTTTACCGAAGGCAAAATCGAAGGGTCATTGAGGGACTTCGATCTTGTAATCAAGGGTCTTTGCTAAAACATCCCACGTTCGGGGGACATGACTGTTTAAATCTGAGGCAACAAGTGTGGGTTACCCTAGAGGTGCAAGTGTGCAAAGTGTGTTTAATTCAATTATTTTCATCTTGTATTAGGGTTATCTAATGTTTGATTTTTATTCTTGGCATACAAACCATAATTACTAGCACTAATAAGGAAAGCGATAAATTGCAGAATTTAAAGGTCCTACGCTATTACAATAATTTTGGGGATGGGGATACAAATTTACAAATGGTATGACAAGTAAAATAAACCCTAATTTCTATTACAAGGCTTTGAAAGTTACATAAATTGTAATGCGAAATGGAAAAATGCGCAAAGAATGTGAAGTGAAAGGAAATTGTTTTTTACGGGTTTTTTGATGGAAAAGGTTCTATAGTTAATTTAATTACAAAAGGAGTAAATTAATTAAAAATAAAACCTAAGTCTAATGATTTCAATTATTTTAGAAAATAACTTGAATTTTTTATCTAGAAAAAGTTTTTGTATAGTGTTAGGCCATCTCCAAGCAATGCAATATGTCCAAAGTAACCTTAATGATCTAAAACTACATCAAAATCTCAAAATTAGGAATTTTAATGCTTGAGCTGACACGGGCCGTGTTAGTGGACATGGGCACCCGTGTCATCATCTGTTATTGCTTCTTACACATTTTTAGTCCCAGCTGAATTGACACGGGCCGTGTCGTGTGACACAGGCGCCCGTGTCAACCTCTGCCCTGCCTCTTTGGTTTGTCTCCCCCCTTGACACGACCTGTGTCAGGTGACACGGCCGCCCGTGCCAGGGCTCCTGGAGCATTTTTTTTGGGATTTTGGATATTTTCACTCTTATGACTTGATTTATCCAGTTTTATTCTTTTGATAACGAAGACAAATGATGTATGGATAAATATATCAAAGTTTTAGCGTGCATATTGGATTAAGTGTTCTTCACAAAAATGACTTGTAATTCAAGAATGGATGCCCAACTTCATGCCTTTGAATCTCCTAGCTCAAGTATGATAAATCCATGCTCTTGGATGATTTGGAAAGCTTGAAACATTATCTACAACTTTCATGTTGACCACTTTGGCTAAATCCATTTGGAACTTGATGAAAATTGGCTAAGAAGATGGGACAAAAATCTTACCAAACTTGTTGAAAATATTTCTAAGTGTTTATACAAAAATGTCATGACTTCATGAGCCTGTATCTTAAAAATATGAGCATATTTTGGACATCAACCATCTAAACAAAGTTATAGAATTCATCAAGATCTAAAACTTTCATGTTGAAAGTTTTCTTTGAATCATCTTGCATCTTGGTGAAAAAATGTCATGGAGTAATGAAATTATGAAGTGTAAAAACACTTAGAAAATTTCGAAGTATTGAAAAATTTGACTTTTTGTGGACTTTCTTGACTTTTTTTATTCTTGATGATCAAGTTTTATATTTTTGAGCATCTTGATGAATCTTGATCTTTGAAATTCAATGTTGACCAGAAAAAAGTTAAAGTTTGACTTTTTGTGTATCACTTGACTTTTCATCAGTTAATCAAAAATTCAACTATCAATCTATAGATCTTGAGAAATGATTTGAGCTATGAAGTTAGGTCAACATATTATGCTCGAATCCTTGAAATCATGCTTCAAGTCATTGGGTCATGTATTAGGTCAAAAGGTAATGATCAATCCATCTCAGTCAAAACCCTAATTTTGACCATTTTGCCCCCTTGATGATTTGAATGCTTTTCTTGATGAATTGTGATCAACACTCGATAAATTGATAAGTATTACTTCAAAATGTTGATGTTGGCCAAAAATCATGAAGTTTGACTGTATATTGACCACAATTGACATTTTACCCAATATAGTTGATTTTCAGTCATCTGAGCAATTGACTGAGCAGAATTGTGATGCAAGGCTTGAAACTTGGTATGAGCAATCTTGAACACGTATAATGAACCATGAAAGTCATCTGAAGCATCAAAAGTCTATTTTTCCTTGAGAAAACTAAAACCCTAATTTGTGGGCTCAATGCATAAGAGGTGAACTTGTCTGATCAAACTCTTGAAACTTCTTGAGCATTTGAGATTTTTCGTGAGAAATGTCTTGAGAATTGAGAGGGAAAGTTTTGGGTAACAATAGTAGGCACTAAAGGTTTGCAAATGCGGCGGGTGCAAAAATTGTAAAAAATATTTCTTTTTCTCATCTCTACCAACTATTTTATACAACATTTATAGCCAAAATACACAAATTTTCAAAGAGGTTCCTGCGGAGTACCGTAGATGTTTATGGAGCTAATACCTTCCCTTTGCATAACCAACCCCCAAACTTAGAATCTCTCCCCCTCTTTTTGGTTTATTCGCTCTTTTTGGTCCACTAGTAAGTGGGTTGAGCCTATCTTTGTTTATTTGTATATGTGTTGTTGTTGTTTGTATATTATTTATTGTATATATGTTTGTCTGGATTTTCCTGGTTTTCAGGGTGCTTGGTGATTTCTCATAAGTCCTATACCCGAACTTGGGAAAACTTAAGATAGGATGAGCGGTATAGTCGTGTTAACTTTGAGGGAGTAATCCCAAAAAAGGAGGCATGAGATCCCCCAATCAGTGGAGGCCCCTTTGATTGTAGTGTCGTTTACCGAGTAATCGGGAAGACGTAGAACATTTAACCCATCTTGGCCTTATAGGTGTAGTGCAGAAACTATGACAGGGTAATCCAGAAATGGTTGTCACGCGACGAGTTTTTCTTGAGAATATTACTAATTATCAAGTCAATCGGGACGTTGATAATATCCCAAGGAAGGATGTAGACTTTGGGAACCTCTTAGAACCTTGTTCGGCAGGTGATAAACTATTAGACCATACATTGTGGGTAGTACATTTGACCTCATGCTCGTGACTTCGAACCTATGAACCCCATGTTTATGATATTGTGTGTGATTGTTACATCATGCATTCATCCACCCATGAGCATCCTTTAAAACATTTTGGTTCAAGGGACTTAAAGTTGACTTTTTGTGAATATCTCAGGTACTTTTGACCATGGATTCTAGAAAAAGAAAGACTCGGAAGTACAATTTCAAGAATCCTAAGATAGATGATTTGATGAGTCTAATTCCCGAGATTGGGAGTTCTACAGATTTTTGCAAGAAGTATGGATCTGTCGTGTCACTTATAAAGCTCAGGATGAAGGAGGGTATAATCTCGACATTGGTCCAGTTCTATGATCTAATATATCGATGTTTCACTTTCCCTGATTATTAGTTGATGCCTACATTGGAGGAGTATTCTTATCTACTGAGTTTACCTATCATAAATCGTGTTCCTTTCACCGATTTGGAGGGTGAGCCCAAGTCTCATGAGATTGCTGCTATGGTTCATTTAGGGAAGTCTGAGATTGAGGCCCACATGACTACCAAAGGAGGAATTAGAGGATTACCCGCTCAGTTTTTATTGGAAAAAGCTCGCTACTTTTCTAGGATGAAGATGACAATTACTTTTGAGGCCATCTTTTCTCTGCTTTCTTATAGGTTGTTCTTATTTCCAAACATTGACAACTTTGTGGATATCAATTCCATCAAGATCTTTTTGATAGGGAATCCAATCCATACATTATTTAGATATGCTTATTACTCCATTCCTCTTCGGGATTCTTATCATGGAGGGATGATCATTTGTTGCACGTCTTTGCTATATCAATGGTTTATTTCTCACTTACCTCAGTATGATGCTTTCTGGGATGTCATGAAAGAACCTCGTTGGGTTCCGAATATTATGAACCTCACTCATTCAAATATTTTTTGGTATCATCAGGCTTACCATGATGTAGATATTGTCGATAGTTGTTGTAGTTTCCCCAATGTACCTCTTCTTGGTACAAAGGGAGGAATTAACTACAATCTCGTTCTTGCATGATAGCAACTTGGATATCCAATGAGAGATAAGCCAAATAGTATTCATCTGAGTTGTTTCTTTCTTAAAATGGGAGAGGATCATAAGAAATCTAAGGAAGAAGTTGCAAAGGCTTGGAGTCATATTCAGAGGAAGAGTAGAAAGGACTTGGGACCTAGAGGAGTTGTTTTTTTGGAACCTTATCTCCGGTGGGTACAAGCAAGGGAAATTCAGCTGAAGATACCATATTCCCATAGGAACCGATGCCTAATATGTTTGTGAAGACCGCTCCTCCCTTTTTAGATGATGTGGAAGAGCTTCAGCTTGCCTTAGTCAGGATGCAGAAGAAGAAAGAGGTTTAAAAGAATAAGTATCAGACTTTAGAGATGTCCTACCAAGCATACTTGAAAGAGAAGGATGACTTGATTGAGATTCTTGAGAGTCGTGTTGTAGAGATGATGGAGAAGTAAGAGGATTTATTTTCCTCTAAAGCTCGATCAAGACTCAGTCATTCACTTTCTGACTCTGGTGATTGGAAAGACAGGTATGCAGAAGAGAATAAGCAGTTGAAGGCTCAGATTGCAAGACTCACAGGAAAGCGTCAGTGTGTTGAGGGATCTTTATCAGCTCTGCCCTCTTAGGATTTTATATTTTATCCTTTCTTGTACTTGGGATTGTTAAAAATTGTACTAAAAGATGTAATCCATTTTGAAGTTATTATAATGATATTTTCAGTATTTCAAAATGTATTAGTACTTTAGTATTAGTTACTGCCTTGAAGGTCAGTATGGCCGATCTGACTTCTTTGATAAAATCATTGGTTGCTGCTCATAATCAGCCACCACTTACTCAGCCACAACAAAAAATAGTTGCTTCTGAAGGTCCATCAATTCCTATTTTTGTTACCCCAGTTACTGCTGCTCGGAATCGTATGCCTCAAGGTTAGCCGTGGGGAATGCCAAAAAATTTCATGCCAGAAGGGGACAATCTTGATGCTCCAGCCGCTCCAGTTGTTCAAGTTGCTTCTATTCCTGCACCTCCTGTGGTGCATGTTACTCCTGCTGCTAGAAATGAGATCCACTATACTGCACCTCCTTTAGTGAATGTTATGCCATTTGTTAATGATGAAGTTTATCATCCTGTTCCTCCACCGAGTGAAAGTGTAGGTTTCTATGACCGATTGGATGACTTTCGAAACCATATAAATGAGATGTAGAAGGAAATGAAGGCCCTTCGAGGAAAATATTTGTTTGGACAGAACGTCAGTGAACTCTGCCTAGTTCCCAATGTAAAGGTGCCAGTAAAGTTTAAAGTGCTGGAATTTGAGATGTACAAGGGAAACTCTTGTCCTTGTGACCACCTGGTGATGTATATAAGGAAAATTTCTACCCATACTGATGATCATCATTTGCTCATTCATTTCTTCCAAGATAGTTTGACTGGTGCTGCTCTGAAGTGGTATATGAGTCTGGACAATAGTAGTATCCGTACCTTCAATGATCTGGGAGAAGCCTTCATCAAGCAATATGAGTACAATATGTTCATGGTGCCTGACCATGACCAGTTAAGGGCAATGGCTCAAAGAGACAAGGAGTCATTTAAAGAATATGCACAGAGATGGTGCAAAATAGTTGCCAAGGTGGTGTCACCTATGGGAGAACAAGAAATGACCAAGGTCTTCCTGAAAACACTTGGATCATTTTACTATGAAAGGATGGTCGCTAGTGTGCCGAGTGATTTCATTGAAATGGTGAGCATGGATGTTCGTTTGGAAGAGGCTGTTAGAGAAGGGCGCTTGACAAAAGATGAAGGGTTAAAGAAGTCATTGTACGGGTTCTCTCAAAAGAAAGAAATTGAAACGAATTCTATTATTGGAGAAAGGAAGATTAGACCAACTAGACGACATCAACGGTATTGGAAACAAGTTGCTTCTGTGACTCCAGTCATTAATATAGCTCCAATCAGGGTTGCCTATCAGAGACCATCTCCTCAGGGATATCAAGGGCAAAGTCAGAACAGAGGCTTTTGACTCTATTCAAATGAGCTATACAGAGTTACTTCCAACTTTGATTTAGAAGAAGTTGGTTAATACCAGGCCATCCTCTGCTATACCATCACCTTTACCTTGGTATTATAAGGCAGACCAAATGTGTGCTTTTCATCAGGGAGCACCAGGGCACAATATTGAGAACTGTTATCCTTTGAAATCTTAAGTAAAAAAGATGATGAGATTTGGCCTTTGATCCTTTAAAGATGTTGGCCCTAATGTGAAAGATAATCCTTTGCCAAAACAAGGAGGAGAAAATGCTGTAAACATGGTTGCTGGTTGTCCAGGGGACTTCCGGATTTTTGATATCAACCTGGTTAAAGGGGATCTGGTGAAAATGCATGTTGACCTCTGCGAGTTTAGTTACTATACGCACGACCATGTTGGTTGTGGTGTTTGCAGTATAGATATCCAGGGATGTGATAAGATAAAGTTTGATCTTCAGGAAATGATGGACGAAGGCCTCATTCATATAATCAAGCCTAGTGCAGAGTATGAAAAAGATGTGAATATGGTCTATGAATGTCCCGGTGAATTCCGAATTTTTGACGTGAATCATATGAATGATGATTTAGTGCAGCTGCATGCTACCTTATGTCACATGGATGGTCAAGAAGAACACCATTATGGATCTTGTCGGATTTGTTGAGAGATTCACGTGGTTGTTCCATAGTGAGGAAGGGTATTCAGTTGTTATAGGATAAAAGTAATATCAAGGTTTCAAGAAATAGAGATGATTACTATGGGACTAATGTGATTAAAGATTGCTTGGCTGAGATTGGGTCAGATGATGAGTATGCTTCTACAGATGAATTCTTTTCCTCATATGAAGATGTGTTCTCCAGCAATAATTATGTGATGTCTAAGTATTCTGAAGAGGGGGTGAATGTAATTGTGCCTTGTTTCGGTGTTCCCGCCCCTATAGAGATTGAGTACCATAGCAAGTCAGTGGTTGCTCCATTGGTGATTTACTTGTCGGGCCATGTTCCTTACGAATCAGAAAAAGTTGTGCCATATAAATATAATGCTACAATCCTAGTGGATGGTGTGGAAGTTCCCATCCAACCTTTTTCTGGTGTCAAGAATATTGTTGAAGCAAACTGAGTGACCCTTAGTGGTCGTGTTTTCGCATTTATCATTCGGGGGAATGTTAATGCTGATAAAAAGATTGTTGAAAGTGTTGAACCTAAGAAAGCAGTGGGGGAATCTAGTGGTACTACTCTGGAAAAAGATGTGCATGATATATTGAAGAGTATCAAGATGAGCGACTACAAGATCGTAGATCAATTGTTGCGAACTCCATCAAAGATATCTATTCTAGCCTTGTTAATGAATTCTTCTGACCACAGGGAATCTTTGATGAGAGTATTGGATTAAGCTTTCATGGAAAGTGATATGCCTTTGGATCGATTCAGTAGTGTTGTCGGGAATATTACATCCTGTAATAACCCGAGTTTCTATGATGACAAGTTGCCCGATGAAGGAAGGAATCATAATTTGGCTCTCCATATCTCCATGAATTGTAAGAATGATTCATTGTCCAATTTGTTGATTGATAATCGGTCGGCTTTAAATGTCATACCGAGGAGCACACTCATGAATCTGAAGTACCATGGAACTCCCATGCGCCCGAGTGGCATAATTATGAAATCTTTTGATGTATCGAGGAAATTTGTCATCGAGGAAGTAGATTTGATTATTCACATAGGCCCACACCTATTTCAGATTACTTTCCAGATTATAGATATTATTCCATCTTACAGTTGTTTAGTGGGACGATCGTGGATCCACGAGGCTGGGGCTGTCACTTTAACTTTGCACCAGAAGCTGAAGTTTGTTCGTGAAGGAAAGGTGGTTATCATAAGCGGAGAGCAAGCATTGTTAATATCTCATATCCTATTTCAGTGTTGTGGAAGCGGGTGAAATTGCTATTGGAACCAAGTTCCAAGCTTTACCCATTGATAATATGAGGAAGAATGAGGATTCTATAGCCTCCTTTAAAGATGCTAAACAGGTGGTGCATAATGGCCCTAGCACGGCGTGGATACAGATTGTTGATTCGCCGGTGAATAAGAACATGGCTGGTTTGGGAATTTCTATGAATAATAACAAAGGTGATAATATGAAGCCGAAGTCTGCTTTGGGAAAATACCAAGACATCTATTATAGCGGAAGTTAGCTTCATCCAACTGTTCCTAGGATCAATGCTATTCTGGAAGGTGAATCAGAGCAAGAGATGCCGAACTACATGACACATGGAGTCAGAGTCCAAAATTTAATCACTATTGATGTTCCCTCTTGCATTCATATTTCAAAGTAATTTGTTTTTTGTTTATCTTTTCAAAAATATTTCACTCTGCCCAAGGTGAAAGTATTGATATTGTATGGCCATATCTGTTGCTTTGATCTTTAAAATCATTAATAAGAGTTGTCTTTGATTCTCAAATTGTGTCTTTATTTTCTTCTTTTTCTTGGAAAATGGTAATTAGAAAAATCCCTTTCAAAATAAATAATAACTATAAATAAATTTGCATAATCACTTGTTATATGTGTTAGTTTCTAAAAGCAATCATAAATCATATGTGCAGATTAATTAAAAAACTTGTTGAGTACAATGACCTTGCACCCTCTCCCAACTTTGAATATCCTGCATATGTGGCCGAAGAAGAAGAATATGATTAAATCTTAGAAGAGGTTTCACGGTTTCTTGAGTGCGAGGAAAGTGCCATTCAGCCGTATAAAGAGCCGTTGGAGACAATCAATTTGGGTTCAGAGGAAGATTCGAAATAAGTCAAGATTGGAGCAATGATTCATTCTGACATGGAGTGCAGGTTGATTGAATTATTGAAATAGTATGTGGATATATTTTCTTGGTCTTACCAAGACATGCCGGGGTTGAATACTGATATTGTGGAACATCATTTGCCACAAAAGCTATAATGCCTGCCAATCAAGCAGAAATTATGAAGAACTCACCCTGATATGGTAGTGAAAATTAAAGAAGAAGTTTTAAAGAATATTAATGTCAATTTTCTTGTGACATCAGTGTACCCTCAGTGGATTGCCAATATTTTCCCAGTACCAAAGAAATACAGAAAAGTTCGCATGTGCGTTGATTATAGAGATTTAAATAAAGTTAGTCAAAAAGTTGATTTTCCATTGCCACATATTGATATGTTTGTTGATAGTACAACAAAATTCAAAGTATTCTCGTTCATGGACGGATTTTCCAGATATAATCAAATCAGAGTGGCTCCTGAGGACATGGAAAAAACAACGTTTATCACACCCTGGGGAACATTCTATTACAGAGTGATGCCCTTCGGGTTGAAGAACGCTGGTGCAACGTACCATAGGGCTATGCCAACCCTATTCTATGATCTGATGCACAGGGAAATTGAGGTATATGTTGATGATATGATTGCTAACTCCTAGACTGAAGAAGGGCATATAGAAGATTTGTTGAAATTGTTTCAGCGTTTGAGGAAGTATCGTCTCCGCTTGAATCCAAATAAATGCACCTTTGGTGTCCGATTAGGAAAATTGTTAGGTTTCATTGTCAGCCAAAAAGGAATTGAAGTTGACCTGATGAAGTCAAAGAAATTCAAGAAATGTCGGCGCCAGGAACTGAAAAGTAAGTTAGAGGCTTCCTTGGGCGTTTGAATTACATTTCTAGATTTATCTCCCATATGACTACTACGTGTGAACTGATCTTTAAGTTGTTAAAGAAAGATCAAGGTTGTGTATGGACAAATGATTTCCAAAGGGCATTTGAAAGTATTAAAGAGTATCTGCTTTAACCTCATATCTTGCTCCTGCATGTTAAAGGAAGACCATTGATCATGTATCTTACAGTGTTAGATAATTCTATGGGCTCTATTTTGGGACAAGAAGATGAAACAGGGAGAAAAGAATATGTTATTTATTACCTTAGCAAGAAGTTATTGACTGTGAGTCGCAGTATTTTATGCTTGAAAAGACGTGTTATGCTCTGGCATGGGCGAAAAAACAGTTTCGGAAATATATGTTAAATCATACTACTTGGTTGATTTCCAAAATGGATCCAATTAAATATATTTTTGAGAAGCATGTTCTTACTGGGAGAGTTTCCCATTAGCAGATCTTGTTGTATGAATATGATATTGAATTCCGTACTCAGTAGGCTATAAAAAGTAGTGTGTTAGCGGATTATCTTGCTCACCAACTAGTGGATGATTATCAGTTTGTTAAATATGATTTCCCTGATGAGGATGTGATGTTTTTGAAAATAAAAGATTGTGATGAACCTTTGCCTAGGAAAGGTCCTGATCCTGAATCCTGATGGGGTATGGTATTTGATGGAGTTGTGTATGCTTATGGGAAAGGAATTGGTACTGTGATTATCACTCCTCATGGATCGCATATCCATTTTACTACAAGGTTGGTATTTGATTGCGCCAATAACATGGCAGAGTATGAAGCTTGTATCATGGGTCTCGAGGAGGCTATATATCTTAGAATCAAAGTTCTCGATGTATATGGAGATTCAGCTTTGGTAATAAATTAGATAAAAGGAGAATGGGATACTCGTCACCCTGGCTTGGTTCCCTACAAAGACTATGCTATAAGATTATTACCTTTCTTTAATAAAGTTGAATTCCATCATATTCTTAGAGATGAAAATAAGATGGAGGATGCTTTAGCCACTATGGTTTCTATGTATCAAGTAAATACTTGGAACGATGTGCCTCGTATCACGGTGCGACGTTTGGATAGACCAGCTCATGTGTTTGCAACAGAGTGAACGTCAGACGAAAAACCTTGGTATTATGATATCAATTATTTTCTCCAGACTCGGGAATACCCGGTTGGTGCGTCAATTAAAGATAGAAAGACATTAATAAGGTTAACAGGTAGCTTCTTCCTCAATGAGGGTGTGTTGTGCAAGAGAAATTATGAAATGGTCTTTCTCAGATGCGTGGATAGACACGAAGCAGACATGTTGATTCATGAAATCCATGAAGGTTCCTTTGGTACCCACACCAATGGATATTCGATGGAAAAGAAGATGCTTAGGGAAGGTTACTATTGGTTGACAATGGAAGCTGATTGTTACAAATTTGCAAAGAAGTGCCATAAGTGTCAGATTTATGCTGACAAAATTCATGTTCCTCGACACTTCTCAATGTTATTTCTTCCCCGTGGCCTTTCTCTATGTGGGGTATTTACATGATTGGAATGATTATACCCAAGGCGTCAAATGGACATCGTTTTATCTTGGTGGCAATAGACTACTTCACCAAATGGGTGGAAGCAACTTCATATGCTAATGTTACTAAGTAGGTGGTAGTACGTTTTATCAAGAACAATCTTATATGTCGGTATGGTGTGCCAAGCAGGATTATCATTGACAATGGCTAGAATCTAAATAACAAGATGATGACAAAACTTTGTGAAGAAATTAAGATTTTCCATCATAATTCATCTCCTTACAGGCCAAAGATGAATGGGGATGTTGAAGCTGCTAATAAAAACATCAAGAAGATCATCCAGAAGATAGTTGTTACCTATAAAGTTTGGCATGAGATGCCCCCTTTTTCTTTGCATAGATATCGTACATCCGTCGGCACTTCAACAGGGGAAACCCAGTTCTCTCATGTATATGGTATAGAACCAATGCTCCCCGTTGAGGTTGAGATTCCCTCCTTATATGTGATAATGGAAACCAAGTTGTCAGAGACTGAATGGGTCAAAAACAGGTTTGACCAGTTGAATTTGATTGAAGATAAAAGAATGACGACCTTGTGTCATGGTCAGTTATACAAGAAGAGAATGAAGAAAGCTTTTGATAAGAAGGTCAAGCCTCGTGAACTCAGAGAAGGCGACCTTGTGCTCAGGAAGATCATGTCTTTTAATGTTGATTCTAAGGGAATGTGGACTCCCAACTTTGAAGGCTAATATGTTGTCAAGAAAGCCTTCTCTGGAGGTGCATTAATTCTTGAAACTATGGATGGCAAGGAGTTCCCACATCCTCTGAATGTTGATGCAGTCAAGAAATACTTGACCAAAAGAAATAAAAGAACAGCTCGCTAAGTCAAAAACCCGAAAGGCTGGCTTAGGCAAAAAAGAGCGTCTCGGTAGGCTGAAAACCAGAAAGGGAGGTCTAGGAAAAAATAAGAGACTCAAACAGAATAAATTCTTCCCACTAGGTTGAAAACCCGCAAGGGCAATCTAGGCAAAAGTTAGGGATTTCTTGGCAAGTAACTGCATCAGACAAGACTTGATCATTGAAGCAACAATCTTCTCGGATCCTCATCACCCTTCGACCGAATTCGCTGCTCAGGAATTCAAAGTTGTTAGGGAGAATAGTGGTCATTGTATTTCAATGTATATTTTCCAATGGATTACCATTTTCCAAACTTTGTAATCATCTATGGAGTCTTGCCATTCGCAAACTACCATTTTATTAATAAAGTTTGAGCTTTTATCCAATTCTTTATAATTCTTATTTTGTTCTGCTTACAAAGACTCCATTTATTATTGATAGTAACTTTCAAAACAAATTTATTTAACATCAAAAGTGTTTTTGAAAAGAATTTACAAGTTATTTTTGCTTTAGATTTTATGACTCGAGAAAAACGAAAATGGTGATTCCAATGATGGACAAACTCTGAAATTTTGGAAGTATATTTTCCTCAGGAAGGTCCTCCTAAGTCTTTCTTACTAATGTGCGCATGATCTCTCTGTATTTCTCAAATAGTTGAAGATGATATAATTGATATTTGGTGAGGTGTTGGATTTATGGTCCTATCCTCCCCAATCTTGGTCCGGTTTTCTCCAGATTGTTTATTTTGATTTTTGGTTTTGCATGGTCTGAAGCCTCTATTTTTAAATCCCCAGTAAGGCAACCAGGCAAGGGCAGTTTCCTTTCTAAGTAGTGTTGAAACCGTTGAAAATTTTTTGGGTTTTCTCCCGCCAAGTGCTAGGTTTGATTTGAAATCCCCATAATTTTTATTTCTTGCTGTATTGTTTGACTTCTTAAATATCCAAGTAAAGTTGAGATAACGTGTCTCTCTGAAAGTTGTTATTCTCGTGTGGTTTCATTATTTCTCCCCAGAAGAGTTTGTGTAAACATTGCTCTTGGTTTTGAAAGAATGTGTTTTAGGTTCCGCTCAATGATGTGGTATTGTCCTCCCCAATAAATTCAGCACAAGAACCCTATTTGATATCTTGATGATGTGGTTTTCATCTTCCCTAGAAGTCAGCATTATGATCTCCAGTGAAAATCTAGACGTTGAAACATTTGTTTTCCCCATTGAAGTATGTATGATATTCCCCGGTGAAGCCTGGAGGAGGATGTTATATCCCTGTATCTGTACTGATTTGTTATTTTGATTATTTTCGGATTATGTTTCTTCCTAAAGGAGTTAAGCCACGAAATAGGAATTTGTTTCCTCGATTGGCGCTTACTTTCTTATGAAACTTTCATCCTGGATGTCATTTAGCCGAGTGTTGACTTTACCACAAGTTGGTTATGTTTGGTTACCTCCAGTGTTGTACGTTTGTTTTGTTAGCATATACATGGTGAAATTCTTACATTCATAAATACATCATGCATAGCTGAATTTAAAATTCACTGCTCATATGCATTTATTAACATTTTGTTGGCATATTACCATATTTCTCAAAGTTATGTTACCATCTCTCCAATAGAGTGTCAACCTTAAGCAGCAATTGTATATTCTTTCAATTTCCCCGCCGAGTTATCCCTCGTGGAAGAATCTTGCTTTAGCCTTCTTATTCGGCTTGTTATCTGGTTGGATCTGTTTTCCCTTTTTAAGTTTATTTCTTATCAAGTGCTATCTTGGTTGAATATTTCATTTGAATTTATTTCTGGTTTGGATCTATGGTTCCTAGCAACATTATTATTATGTTTTCTGCAGGCTTTGAGCCCTGGTTTGAGAATGTGCATTTATTTTGCTCGAGAAGACTGTACCTCCTTAGCAGGAATATATTGGCATTTCCCCAGGAGATCATAATTCTTTTCCCAGCAGCAGGGTTTCACTTCTTCCTCATAACAGCAAGTGGTGGGTCTCTTTATTTGAGCAACATGTACTTCCCCAGTAAGTCTGTTAGTTCCCAGAGAAGATTCAGATTTTGTTACTCCAATGGATGGTAGTCTCATCATTATGGGAGATAGTTCGTTATTGAGATTTTTTTACTCCAATGAATGATAGTCTCGTCATTATGGGAGATAGTTCGTTATTGAGATTTGTTACTCCAATGGATGGTAGTCTCGTCATTATGGAAGATAGTTCATTGTTGAGGTTTTGTTAATCCAATGGATGGTAGTCTCATTATTATGGGATATGGTTCTTTGTTGAGATTTGTTAGTCCAATGGATGGTAGTCTCTTCATTATGGGAGATAGTTCGTTGTTGATATTTTGTTACTCCAATGAATGGTAGTCTCGTCATTATGGGAGATAGTTCATTGTTGAGATTTATTACTCCAATGGATGGTAGTCTCATCATTATGGGAGATAGTTTGTTGTTGAGATTTTGTTACTCCAATTAATGGTAGTCTTGTCATTATGGGAGATAGTTTGTTGTTGAGATTTTGTTACTCCAATGGATGGTAGTCTCGTCATTATAGGAGATAGTTCATTGTTGAGATTTGTTACTCCAATGAATGGTAGTCTCGTCATTATGGGAGATAGTTCATTGTTGAGATTTTGTTACTCCGATGAATGGTAATCTCGTCATTATGAGAGATAGTTCATCATTGAGATTCACTTTGCTCTGAAGAAGTTTGTTTGTTTCCAATCATAAGTACTGATGTTGGTCATTTGTGGCTTACCCTAGCATTGGTATTTGTTGGTGTTATCCTACCATTTCTTCCCCATGTGAGTCGACGATACCGTTTTTGCTATCTTCTCAATGATGGATAGTTTTGAGTTATCGGTTGATCACTGTTATCTTTTGTTTTCCCTATTCAATATTTGAGTTGATTTTGCTTTATCTCCTTCTTGGGCTTTACCCCAATAGAGTCGAGTTATTTGTTCACCAATGATTTATTTTCCTGGTCGGGTTTTCCTTTGATCCTTTATTTTATTTTTTGTTTCCCCAGTGGTGTCCTGTGTTGCTTTTGGATCTATTTGTTTGCATGCATAATCATAAGCATTGCATGACATCTTAGGGCCAAAAATAGGGCTTCTTTTATATTTAAGTATCTTCAATCACTTCGACACGAAGATTTTAACCTTCGTATCTCCGAATAGAAGACACTTAAATAAGGGCAGTTGTTGTACCCTAATTTTTTCCCCTAAGATTCCTCTATCATCTCATATCAATTCAACCATATCAAGATCATCATTGTGTTTAGTTCTTCTCCCTATCTTTAGGTTTGCTCATGATGAATCACCAAGAACTTTGATTTGTATATTATGGCCATATTTGATTTGTGTTGATTAACTTTAAACTAACAAAACAATGAATGTTTGCTCTAATTGATGATCCTATAGGTGAAGGCACAAAACATCTCATCAGGTGATTCATAGGTGCATGAGTTTATGTCCATGCCTTCTTCAATAAAGATTCATTGAGATTCAAGCTTCATCATTGAGAGTACTTCAAAGAAACATCATAATGAGGTCTACTATGATTCATCATACCTCAATTTTTCAAAGAAAGTCAAAGGATGCAAACGTTGATTGGAGAGGTTTGACTTAATTGGACAAGTTCTTGATTTATTGATCACAAATGCATAATTCCCTCATTTATTAATATTTGTAAGTGTTTATGTTTGTTATGGTTTCTCATTATCATCCTCAACAACTTATATTCACGTGACAAAAGTATTTGTGAAAGAAAGTTTGTCAAAATTGAAAGGGGTTTCCAAGGCATTTTGTTGCTCTAGCAGGTAGGGTTTTGAACTTCTAAGGGTTATATCTTGTTCATCTTTTAGTATTTTTGAGTGATTCCAAATACATGATTTTCTTAAAAGGTTTATCAATAATTAACTTCAAAATTTTCAAGAAAATTTTATGTGGAAGATGCCTAATGATGAAGAAAGATTACATGTCCTCTAGATATGCCATCAAATTCTCTTATGTGACTTCAAAAGATCATAACTTGGATAATTTTTATCTCATTGAGCCTATTATTTTTCCATAATGATATTAAGGTTGTGAACTTCAACTAATCTTTTATGTGCAAATCTTGAAAATGAGTGGAAGATCCCCTAAGCACTCAAAAGATTATAGGTTACCTCGTGGATTTTCACCATTTTGAAGGGATCATAACTTGTTCAATATTTGGAATTTTTGAGAGATTCAAGTTTCACAATTCTCTTTTGGATGTCTACTTAAAGCTATCATCAATGATCAAAGCTCAATTTTGAAGGAAGGTCTTGATTGGAATCAAAACATTATAAGTCACTTTTGAAGAAAAACTTAGAATTTTTCTAAGTACAAAAAGACAACATCTTTTTCTCAACTTTGACTCATCACAACTTTTAGCTCAAGCATCCATTTAATATCACTCTTTTCACATTGTAAATTTTGTGACTTATCTTTCAAATGCTTCAAGAATCATGCCCTAAGGTTCCCTAAATTATGCACGCCATGAGTTAAAAGACAGCCACTTGAAATTGATTTTTTCCTCCAAGTCAAAATTTGAAATGCACAATTAAGCTTCTAATCACTAAATTGTTGTGCATTTTTACTTCTAATTATATTTAACAATCTTCCAAAAGTGATTAGCACCTTGAAACGCAAGTTTTGGCTGAATTTTGAGCAAAATATGAGTCAAAATTTTCATGCTTGCAATTTCACATGAATTCCCTCCAAACTTAATCATTCCACATGCTTGAGCATCCCATTTGCTTCCCTATAAATTTAGGGTTATATCTCACTCATTTTCTCAAGCTTGAACAACCAAAATCACTCTATCAAACTCCCTTCATAACACCCTTTTCTGAGATTTTGAATTCCTCTTTTCACCACTTTTCAATCCAATTTCTTCATTGATCCTTCATCCTTGAAATTCACTGAAGCTAACAAAATAAGAATCAAGCCTAGAGGTGCCCTGAATCGTGTTAGCCAAGTCCATTTATAGAGAAAGTTCATATGACTTTGTTTAGGTAGTTTAAGGCACCAAATCTTCTAACTCAAATTACTGGAATGTCTATGATGTTCACTGATGCTTGCGATCAACTCAACTTTGGTGAATCAATGCGTTTGATACTTCTGTTTTCAATTTCAAATTTTTTAAAACATTTCTGATTTTTTCCAAATCGAGTAAGCTGTGTTTTATAAAAATTTAACGCGAGGATATGGTAGTGATCATCTTGAAGAGATGCGTATAATGATACCACTATGAGCGTCTAAATTTATAGATTTAAGGATCATGGTTTCGCCCTAGTTGCAGGGTAGCTGGAGGTTGAAGATGACATATGTGGCCTCTTCAACCAATGAGAGCGGGACAATCCAAATGTTGTGATTGGTCTGACTTTCGTGACTCTAGTGTGCGTTTGTTAATCGTGGATCACCATACATTATCATTTTTGAGCCATCTGATGCGCCAGCGTGTTTTAGTGAATTAGATCCAATGCCTCACATTATTTGATTTATTTATTTTTACAAAATTTGTTTTAAATTTGATTTAATTTCAAAAATTCATAACTCTCTTTATCCAAAAATTATTAAAAAAAATACACAAAAATACTTTGAATTATTTCTTATTTTGTGAATTTTTTTCATATTTTTATTTTCAAGTTTGATATTTTTCATAATTTTTGTTTTGTTTTCTTTATGTTAATTATTTTAAAAATACTTGGCATTTTTTAAATTCTAAAAACTTTTATCAAGATTATTTTCTTTATTTCTGACTTTTCTGAAATTTTTCTAGAATTTTATTTTGTTTTCTACTATTTTTTATCCTATTTTCACTTATTTGAGTAATTTTAATTAGTTTAAAAATGTTTTTCTATTTTAAAAAAATTAACAAAAAATTTATAAAAATGTTTGAGATTATTTCTTACTTTTCTATGGTTTCTTCTAATTTTTCTTTGACACTTTGAATATAGTTTGCTATTTTCCCTTTTATCTTCATTTTAAAAACAATTTAATTTTTTTTTTAATTTTATTCAATAAATGCAATTTATCTTTTTATATATTTTGTCTATGTGATTGTTGATCAAAAACTTCATTAACATCATTGGATCTTGGGTGTTGAGTTTAACTCCACCAAAATGGTTGGATGATTTTAATGATAGTTTGATAAAAAAATTGATTCAAATATTCTCCTTCCCTCTTCATCTCATCCTTTTCTTACTTGTACCACATGTTGTTAAAGAATGATCTACATATTATTTCTCTAAACATATGGTACATAATTTTCTATTGACTGACCTCAAAATAGGTGCGACTTCTATATAAGTCCACTTACGATTGCTTAACATAGCACTAAATTTTATCCCTATTTGAGAAATGATCATTCGTGGCCCAAACTTATGTTTGCAAGCTCAAGTATGTTTAATTTGAAATCTTTGATCTAATAACCTTGAGATTCATTGTTATGAAGCTTTGGTCTTATCAATCCTCTAATGAATTTTCATAAATTTTGGATTAAGGGAGTCATTAAACATCGTTGATCATTTATTGTTGCCTTGAGATTTTAAAATGAATGATATACTTGACAAAAAGCAAATGAAACTTTTTGTTGATAGGCTTTAATTTTATCAATCTTCTAATGAGTTTTCGAATCCAAGTTTCAAGATAGTTATTCAATTAACCTCTAATTTATAACTTATTAACAACTGACCTTTATTTTTTGTGCTTTTACTTTATGCTTTTAATTTAAGTACCATTTATTTTAGCATTTTCATTTCATGCTATTTTCATCTTTGCTCACTTGAGCATTTATTTTTATGTCATTTTTATTTTTCTCACTTGAGCTTTTCATTTCCCTTTTGAACATGCCTAATAACCAATTTGAACAATAAAAATATTAAGGTTACTTGGACTATTTGGTTACTATCCTTGGCATGATGCAGTTATGGACTTCTTGGACTTAGGAGTAGAGACTTTGGCCCACCTTGAGACTCTTGTGGCTTCTATTGTTATTTTATCTGGAGTTCTCGGGGTTTACCCCAAGACATTGGGTTGTTTGTTTTCTTTGTGTGCAAGTTATTTTGATTATATGCTTTATCTGTGATTGGGAATTCATCTGTATACAGCCATTACTCTGCCTAATTTTTGTGAAGACATAATACATTTGAAGTTTGGTATTCTTAAGAGTTTTATTATTTTTGCTTGTTTGTTTAAATCCAAAGGATGGGAATTCTATATTGACTCATTGTGTCAAGTGTTAGCTTCTTGTTGGTTAAACTATTCTTTTCCCTAGCTTTAACCTTATGCTTTAGGAGAGTCCCTTCATCTCCTCCCATCTTCTTTAATTTCAAAAATCTTCTCCCTCCTTTTCAAAACTATTTTTGTTTTCCAAACTTGAACCGCTTTCATAATAAACTTGTACTTATGTCCATGCATTTTCAAAAATATTTTCTTAATAAAACTTTAACCAACTTAATAATACTTTGACATTTTTGTGAGAAGACTAAAAGTCAATCAATCTCATTCAAACTATTTTTTCACTTTGGCTTTTTATCTTAAAATTTTCTCCCAAATATTAGACTCTTATCAATCTTTGCAGTAATACGAGCTATTATACTTCTACGGTATATAGTGAAGTGAGATATTTTCCACTTGGGTGTTGAGAGAGGCTTTGTTGATTTTAAAATCCAAACCATATCCTCCACTTTGAGATGATGCAAATTCTCTTTTCTCATAATTGTGGGTAGTAAGTATGTTCTTTCACTCCTCGAGGTTCTCATATTCCTTTTACTGCAAGGATATGTTTTGATTGTACGAATAATTTGGCAGAATATGAAGTGTGTATGTTGGGCCTCGAAGAAGCTATTGATCTCAGGATTAAGATCCTCGATGTCTTTGGGGATTCATCATTAGTTATCAATCAAATCAATGGTGAATTAGAAACTCCTCATCCGGGTATGATCCCAGACAAATATTATGCTAGGAGGTTGTTGCCTTTCTTTGATAAGCTCAATTTCCATCATATACCTCGAGAGGACAATCAAATGGCATATGCTTTAGCTACCCTATCCTCCATGTACCGGGTAAATTTATGTAATGAGGTACCTCGAATTACGATCAGACCTTTGGATAGAACCGCTCATGTGTTTGCAATAGAAGAAGAAGTAAATTATAAACTGTGGTATCTTGATATCAAGTGTTTCCTCCAGAGTCAAGAATACCCATCTGAGGCATCCAGTAAAGATAAGAATACCTTGATAATATTGTCGTACAAACTCTTTCTCAATGAATATGTGTTATATAAAGGGAATTACAACATGGTCTTGCTTAAGTGTGTGGATAGACATAAAGTAGACATGTTGATGCGGGAATTTCATGAAGGGTCCTTGGGACTCATGCCAATGGATATTCTATGGCTAAGAAGATGCTTAGAGCTAGTTACTATTGGTTGACAATGGAATCTGATTGTTGTCAATTTATCAATAAGTGTCATAAATGTCAGATTTATGCGGACAAGGTGCGCCTCAGACTCTTCTCAAGGTTATTTCATCTTTGTGGTCATTCTCTATGCAGGGAATTGAAATGATCGGTATGATTAAACTAAGAGCTTCAAACGAATATCATTTCATTCTGGAAGCTATTGATTACTTTAACGAATGGGTTGAAGCGGCGTCATATGCGAATGTGACCAAACAAGTGGTGGTCCAATTTATCAAGAAACAAATCATCTGCTGATACGGTATTCTAAGCAAGATCATTACTGACAATGGTTTAAATTTTAACAACAAGATGATGAGAAAACTCTGTAAAAGCTTCAATATTAAACATAATAATTCTTCGCCTTACAGATCCAAGATGAAAAGGATGTTGCAGGGGAAAATAAGAATATCAAGAAAATCCTGCAAAAGATGGTTGTAACCTGCAAGGACTAGCATGAGATGCTCCTTTTTACTCTGTGTGGCATGTGAGGCAACCCTTTCTCCTTAGTTTATGGCATGGAAGCAGTGCTCTCTATAGAAGTTGAGATCACATCAATGGAAGTCTTGATGGAAGCTAAGTTGATAAAAGCTGAATTATGTAAGAATATATATGATTAGTTGAATCTAACTAAAGAGAAGAGAATGACAACCTTATGTCATGTCAGTTGTACCAAAAGAGGCTGAAGAAAGTGTTTGATAAGAAGGTCCATCCTCGTGAATTAAAAGAAGGTGACCTCGTACTCAAAAAGATATTGTTTATCTATAACGATTCCCGAGGCAAGTGGACTCCTAATTACGAAGGTCCATACGTTGTCAAGAGTGCCTTCTCTGGAGGTGCATTGGTTCTTAAAACTATGGATGATGTGGATCTCCCTCATCCGGTGAATGCTAATGCAGTTAGGAAATACTTCTCCTAAATAATCAAAAGAACAACTCGCTAAGTTGAAAAACCGAAAGGGCGATTTAGGAAAAAATGAGCGTCTTGATGGACTAAAAACCCGAAAGGGCACCGCGGGAAAAAATTAGAGACATAAAAATAAATAATCCATCCCAATAGATTGAAAACCCAAAATGGAAATCTAGGAAAAAGTTAGGAATTTTATTGGAAGTAACTGCATCAGGCAAGGCTTGATCACTAAAAGTAACAACATCATTAATCAGGAAGTCTCAATTCAATCACTCTCAATGGAAGCTAGATTACAGAAATTCAAAGTTTTTAGGAAAAATAATGGTCATTGTTTTTCAGTGTAGCCTTAGAATTTACCATTTTCCAAACATTGTAATAATCCACGGGGTTATACATTTCGCAGGTTGTCATTCTATGAATAAGTTCCTGATCTTTTGCCAATTAATTTAAATTCTTATATTTGTTTCTTGTGAAAAATGTCGTTTATTTTTTATGATAATTTTTGAAACAAAGGTTTAATAATAAACATGCTTTTGAAAATTACAAAACGTTTTTCTTTGACTTTTGAATAAACTAAAAGGAATATATGTGTTGTTCAAAGTTGATCAAGTCTTGAAGTGTGGAACTCGGATTCCCCTGTACATTGGTTCATGAGAATTCTCATGTGAATATCCTTGATTTCATAATCCTTATTTCTCCAATAGATTTTTGTCCGAATAGTGGATTTCCTCCAGCTAATTTATTGTTGCAGTTAGTAAAAGTTTCTGCACTCTTAGAGGGTTGTTGATTTCTAAAGATTTGTTTTAAGTTTCCCAAGTGGATATTTTTTGTCTCCAGCAGATTCTTTGTCCTGAAAGATATTTTAGAAGACAAGCTTTGTGGCAAGGTCTCCATCTAGTTGAGATTTGGCCGAGTACCCTAGTTCATTGATATTTTGGATTTCCAGTTTGTTCAGTGTATTGTTTTGTCAGCATAAACATAACATTGCATACATTTATAAAGTCATTGCAATGCATTAGACGAAGGAAGATTTATGTTCATTAGCATTACCCATTAGTATTGTGGTGTCCATAAATCTACTTTACTGGTGGTATATTTCCCAAAAAAAGAGTTTATTTTCTATTTCCCCACTGAGATTGTGCCTCATGGGAAGAATTTTTTAGTTTTCCTACCCAACTCATTATCTGGATGGAACAAGTCCCCAGTCGAGTTCCTTCCTCTTCGGGTAGAGTCATGTTTCACCGTTTATCTCTAGTTCGTTCCTGGATTGAACTTTGGTCCCCTGTAACAACTTTTTATCTTTCTAGGTTGGACACCTAGATGATGAAGAATGTGTGTTTTACACCTTTGGAGTTTTCTTTTCCCCAATAGAGAAGACTTATTCAATGGATGAAGAATCTAATTCTCCAACATTTACCGCTCCAACAATATCTCTGGAATTTATTTCAATAGCAAGTGGCAGTCTCTATATTTAAGAAGCTTGTCTGTTCCTGGCATATCAAATCCTTATTTCCGCAGAAAGTGGAAATCTCTTCAATCAATCCCCGACGGAGAAACTTATTGTGATTCAACAAATCAAAGTTAACAGAAGTTCATCTTCCAACAGGTAGTTTTCTCTTTATTTGAGAAGCCTATTGTGATCCCCGATCAGTGTTAAGGCTTAAATCCCCAGCAAGTGAAGACCGCTTCAGGTTAAAGATTAAAGGTCAAAGAAAGCTTGTTTGTTACCCTTTCCAAGTGGAATACTTTATTAAAGAAGAAGCTGAGACATGTTCCTAGTGGAATACAAAAAGTCATGGGAGGTTTGTTACCCTTTTTAGGTTGAATACTTGGTAAAGAAGAAGCTGAGACCCGTTTCTGGTGGAAGACCATAAGTCATTGAAGGTTAGTTAGCCTTTCCGGGTGAATTACTTGGTTAAAGAAGAAGTTGAGACCCATTCCAGGTGGAAGACCGAAAGTCATGGGAGGCTTATAACCCTTTCCAGGTGGAATACTTGGTTAAAGAAGAAGTTGAGATCCGTTCCAGGTGGATAACCAAAAGTTATGGGAGGTTCGTTACCCTTTCGAGGTGGAATACTTGGTTAAATAGGAAGTTAAGACCCGTTCCAGGTGGAATATCGTAAGTTATGGGAAGCTTATTATCAAGTCAAATCTTATCACTGCCTTCTTCTGTGAGTAGGTAGTTAATAAGTTAAAATTATAGTTATTTTTGTATATAAGTTTTGTTGCACTTATCGATACTTTTGATAGTATTCTTTGAATAATTCTCGGCTTTATTTGTAAGTATGTTTACTTTGTGAATAATTGTGTTTTTATGTAAATAGTATATTGTTTGATAGTTTTGGTCTATTTTGTAGGTATTTGTCGCAGATTTGGGGCATCGATGAATAAGGTGTCGAAGGCACAACTCCAAGTGTGATTTTTCGAAATAAAAGTGCAGTTTTGAGAAGTTTTGACCAGGAAGCTCGCTTAACGCGGTCTTCCCGCTTAGCGCGAGTCTGCAAAGGGCATTTTGTAGCACGCTACGCAGTTTTGATAAATTTTCCAAAAGCATAGTTTTTAAGCCCGCTAAGTGCGATTAGCCAGCTTAGCGGGATTAAGGCGGTTTAATGTGTAAATATCAGCGCAACCCGCTTAGCACGGTAGGATGGGATGAGTTTTAAAAAAACAAATTTAGTTCGTTTTCTAGATGATGGTTTTTGGGGTGTTTGTTCCCAAAATCCATCATATTCATTATTTTATGTTTAGAGCTTAGAAAACAACATTTCTGGCTTGCAATTGGATGATCCAGGATCGGGATCTTGGTTGATCGTGATTGACACTACGAAAGATTTGGTTTATTCTTCTCTTCTTCTCTTTGTAAACATTATTTGTTGGATTTTGTATGTAAATTTATCTTGATTATATGTGATACGGTGGCAGAACCGACTGTTTAATACTGGTTTGCATTTTGCATTTTTATTCGCAAAATGTCACGGTAAGCAAGAGTCGCCACCGACTTTTATTTCATCCAACTGGAAAGGAAAAAAGTACAGAAAAAAAATCCTTTTTTGAGATTTTGAGTACGGGGAGTGGATTATAGAAAGGGAAGGTGTTAGCACCCTTTCTATCTGTGGTTTTTCACGGGCTCTTAGGTACTTGCTCATTTTTAAATTGCTTGTGTGTGCTTTGTTTTGAAAAGTTTTACTTCGTGATAACCCTTGTATCAGTCCTCAAGGGTGTGACGAAGTTGTTTTGAAAATTTGTTTGAAAAGTGTAAGTGCGAAAAGTTTGATTTGAGCAAGTACCTACTAGCATCTACCTACTCGAAAAAAGATTATTTCTATTCTTGTTTCCTTTTGACAGCATTATCCTACTATTGAGAAATAGGCAGCACTATCGTTGGAATTTGTAAGGGTCAAATTCGAAAGGGACGTACGGTCACTAAAGCAATTTTAGGACACCTTAGTAGTAACCCTAGAGTCTTAAGATCTTTTTCGAGGCAATATTTTCGAGGCAACATTTCTGAGGCAACATTTCTGAGGGTACATTTCTGAGGCAACATTCGAACGGGACAATTTGATCTCTTTAGACGGGAGGGAAACCACTAAGACACCCCATGCTTAATGATCATTTACCGAAGGCAACCGAAGTGAGAGTATACCCTAAGAGTGAATATGTGCGAGTGATTTATTTTTAGTTTATTATCTTTGCACATTAGGGTTTTTTAACCATTTTAATTTTTGTTATGCATTCTTGTCATACAATCCTATTAGCATACATCTAGCAGTTAAGTATTGGCGGGAATTAAAAATGCGAGAAAATAAACCTAGCTATTACAAGGCTTCAGGGAGGGGGATTTAATTACATAACCAAAAAATTAGGGATTTAAACAGTAAATAAAAACCCTAAGTAAACTATTACAAACCCTAAACAGTTATAAAATAATGGCAAAATAATCAATCAGCGCGCGACGAATTAAATGCGAGGCGATTAGGGTTTGACCCTTTGACTAATCCTACTTGCGATTGGTTAAAGGAAAAAATGTTTTTGTCATGTTTTGTTATTTAAGAAAATAATGGGGAATTAAATTAAAAGAAAATCCTAAGTTCTAATGAATGATAATTTTTGAAAATAAATTAATTAATTCTAAACAACCTATTTTTATATATTTTTTGTTTTATTTGAGAAAAAAGAGAAAAATTAAATCAAAAGTTAACCTAATTTTCTAATTTAATTTTAATTGTAAAAAAAACAAATTAAAGTTATCCTAATTTAAATATTAATCTAATTAATTAACAAAATTTTAATTTAATAAGAAAAACAACTAAATCTAATTTTTTATGACTTTTCTTGATTTTTTTATGATTTAATTAAAACTGATTTTAAAAAAATAAAATGATTAAACAAATTAAAATAGAAAATAAAAATCAAGAGAAATTGAGAATTGGGCCTGATAGTGTTAGCAAATCTGGGGGTGTTGAACTGAAATCTTTGGCCCAAAATGCTCCAAGCCTGGTTGACCACGCTTGATCCTGTGCAGTGTTGACTTTGAGGTGTATCATGGTCCTCTCATTTCTGGAACGTTGGATATGGCTAGCTGGGAATCCAGTGGCCAGGCATTGAGAGTTTATGGAAGGCGCTGGATAGTGCAAAGTATTGGATTGGCCTGCAATTGTTAAGAAAATAACAAAATGCACACGCCTGGGATCGAACCCAGGGCGTGTACATCAAAGGCAAGCTTCTTTACCATATGTGTTGGAATGTCAATTGTTATTATTATGAAACAAATGAAACATAATACAAACAATGTGCCACGCCTCCAAAACACGTGAAAATTCAAACGGGCCAGCCACATGCTGCCACGTCATTGTCTCCTTCACTGGCTTGTCGCTTTAGGTAAAACACTTTTACCTACGGACATTTGTGTGTAACTATAAACCTGTAACATTCAAAAATCATATACAGGTAATATAAATGAAAGGTAATGGTACCAATAACTCATCTCATCCTCACGAGCATCATGGTACTTAATTCAAGGTTCAATTGTTCCTGCATTGAAAACCCTAAAACGAACAAAGAAACCCTAGCAATGGCATATTGTGATTCCTGCATTGTAAATTCAATTAAATGATGCCAATAGCTCGCAAAACAAGATAATGAACAAGAATGTATAATCAAAACATGATAATGCTGTCAAAATCAAGGAAACCAGAATTAAGTTTTTGGGCAAACCGTGGTTGATGGTGGCCATGATTCCTGGTGTTTTAAAGCATGAAGATAGGTGAAATAGCTTCCTGGGATCTCCTGGAATAGATTGCTGGCCTTAAACTACTTTGAATCATCCTCTAACCTGCAAGCTGAACCTCACTTTTTATCAAGATTTTTGAGTTTTGTTCTATGCCTCTCACGACCTCTAACCCTTGTTTTTTGACCTGGAATTCTTTATTATATAACCTAAAGTGAATTAAGTTAACAAACTTGGAATGAATCTTTGCATTTATCTAAGATTTGATTTGATTTTCAAGCTATATGATATGTTCCTATTTTGAGCCAAATCATGCCTTTCTTGTACCAATTGGCCTTAACTCTAATTGATCTTGTAAACTCAGCATATCTTGATTGCTAATCTATCAAAAAAAACAAATCAAATCATATCTTTGTTAATTTTCATTATTTATTTGATTTAATTCATTTTTTAATTAATGAAAAATCAAAATAAATTGAAAAATGAAGAACATAACGGGTGAGTGAACATTTGAGTCTTGGACCACATTATAATTAAGATGCAAGCATAACAAGTTAGGCCCATTTAGCAAAAAATGCAAATTTGAGCACATTTGACTTTTGGCAATTTTGCAAAAATGGTCAACTTGGCCAATGCATAAGTCTCTCAATTTTGACCCTAGAGAGATGTTCTTGGACTTTTTAGAAAGCTTAGGATGTCCTCTAAATAACCCTTTTAGTCTCATATAAATTGAGTCTTCCATGTTTATGTATGAATCTTTGACCTAAAAGGTGTTTTTGTTGACTTTTCAAAAGGACCTATAATGTCCAAATTCATATCTTTTTGTGAGTGCATATTCTGGACTTGGGAGTTGAAGATGAATTGTAGGGAATTTCACCCTCTTCAAAGTGAGATTTGTATGGGTCATTTCTGATAAAGTATGAGAAAGTTATGCTTGGTAAAAGTTGAGTTGACTTTTCCTATAAAACCCTAATTTAGCAACTTTTGGATTTTGATGAATTATGAGCAATCCTTGAGGAATCATGATCAAACCTTGATCAAATGATGAATAGTACTTCAAAATGCGGATGTTGACCAAAAATCTTGAAGTTTGATTGTATGTGGGCCACAGTTGACTTTTGACCTTGCAAAGTTGATTTTCAGGTATTTGAGCTATTGACTGAGCAAACTTCTTCTGCAAGGCTTGAAACTTGACATGGATGATCTTGAGAACATATAAGGTCAATGGTGAGCATTTGAGCCCTTTGTGGTTCACACATCTTGATGAAGATGGAAACCCTAATTTGAGGTATTCTGCCTTAGGAGAGAGTTTGTTTGATCAACTCTTTGGCAACCTTGAGCAAATTGAGAACCTCACTTGACATTTGTTGAGAAATATGGGAGGGAAACTTTTGGGGTACAACAGCTTCCCCTGTTCAATATTCTTAAACCTGAAGATGTAGATTGGCACGTTTGGCTTTCGTGATCTGAAGGTGGAAGATGATTGAACACTAGAGTGCCTAGAAATTTGCACTCGCATGAAGTGACACTTGATTTATGATATCGAGAATGGGATTACAGATGCCATTCAGAGGTCGATGATGGATGATTGTCGGAGATGTTCTTAAAGATACCATCCTGGATGCGACAGAGAATCATCGGGGATGGGCTTAAAGATGCCATCCGAAGAGGTGTCGATTGCATAAGAGATTCCTTTGCGAGAACCCGTATACCTGTTGTTGAGGAGGACTTTGTTGGGGAATGCTAGTCTTGTCTTGGGAGAAGTAGAGTTTTAGGAGCTTCAGTTGTCTGTTACTCTACTAGGGAATAACTCCGGCTTGAGGAAGCGGAAGTGAACTTCGTATCTGGTCGGGGTATATGCTGCACCGCGACTTACTAGAGAGATGCGAAACCAACCGTGTCTGATCGAGTCCCAGTCTTACAGTGTTGTGGAATGTTGTTTGGGGATAAGAGAGGAAGAACTCGGATAGTAAGTTTATAAGAAGGAACCTGGATAGTAGGGTTAGTTCGACATGAACGCCTGGCTAGTAGGGTTGTGAGAAGGAACCTGGATAGTAGGGTTACTTCGATATGAAAGCCTGTATAGTAGGGTTGTGAGAAGGAACCTGGATAGTAGGGTCACTTTGATATGAAAGCCTGGATAGTAGGGCTGTGAGAAGGAACCTGGATAGTAGGGTTACTTCGATATGAAAGCCTGGATAGTAGGGTTGTGAGAAGGAACCTGGATAGTAGGGTTACTTCGATATGAAATCCTGGATAGTAGGGATGTGAGAAGGAACCTGGATAGTAGGATTACTTTGAGATGAAAGCCTGGATAGTAGGGATGTGAGAAGGAACCTGGATAGTAGGGTTACTTCGGTATGAAATCCGGGATAGTAGGGCTGTAAGAAGGAACCTGGATAGTAGGGTTACTTCGAGATGAAAGCATGGATAGTAGGGCTGTGAGAAGGAACCTGGATAGTAGGGTTACTTCGAGATGAAAGCCTGGATAATAGGGCTGTGAGAGGGAACTTGGATAGTAGGGTTACTTCGATATGAAAGCCTGGATAGTAAGGTTGTGAGAAGGAACCTGGATAGTAGGGTTACTTCGATATGAAAGCCTGGATAGTAGGGCTGTGAGAAGGAACCTGGATAGTATGATTACTTCGAGATGAAAGCCTGGATAGTAAGGTTGTGAGAAGGAACCTGGATAGTAGGGTTACTTCGATATGAAAGCCTTGATAGTAAGGCTGTGAGAAGGAACCTTGATAGTAGGGTTACTTCGATATGAAACCCTGGATAGTAAGGCTGTGAGAAGGAACCTGGATAGTAGGGTTACTTCGACATGAAAGCTTAGATAGTAGGGCTGTGAGAAGGAACCTGGATATGAGGGTTACTTCAATATGAAAGTCGGGATAGTAGGGCTGTGAGAAGGAACCTGGATAGTAGGGTTACTTCAAAATGAGTTTGGGTAAAACTGCAGAGGGAACCTGGGTGAGGTTGCCTTGTGATGAGTCGGTGTGGGACTACTGGAAGAGACCTGGGCAAGGTTGTTTCATGATGAGTCTGTGTAGGACTTCAGGAGGAACCTGGGTAAGGTTGCATCTATCACACCAATGATTACTCTGTTTAGCTTCGAGTGTTGATCATGGACTTGCCGGAAATTGTTGATAATAATTGTCTTTCCTGAAAGAAATACAAGGTTAGTTATGCGCGATGCATGAGATGCATTGTGATGAGGTTCTCAAAATAACTGAGATTATCTTATATGTGATGTATGCATATGTCGTGAGGTATGAACATGAAATGCTGGCGTAATAATCTGAGTCCGAGAAAATAAATGCCTGACTGTTGTTTGGAGAGTATGAGAAATGGTATTCTTGACGGTTGTAAAAAACCATAGCTCCCCTACTTCTGTTGGGGATGGTGAACAAAGTTGACTAGTTGGGGATTCTCATCCATTCGGCTGGTGAATATTCTGCCAGAGGAGACCCTGTCTGAGGATAACTTTGCGGGGAATAACTCTGTTGGAGAGGAGATACTTTGTTGATAGATCTGCTGATTTGGAGAAATAAACTCAGCTGGGGGTGAATTTCCTTTGCTGGTGATAATGAATTATGTTGGAGATTGAATTTCTGCTTGTGAGAGAACTGAACTCTGCTTGGGGAAAAATTTACTGACTCACTTGCGATTGTGAACCTCAGTTAGGGAGAGTTATGTCATGTTCGGGAAAGTTAACGTCAGTGTCTTTGGATACTTTTTACTCTGTGGGGAGTGTATGTACCACTACTCATGTTCTCAAGATGGCTCTATCCCGGTACCTGATGGGCAGAGTAACTGTAAGGTTTGGGCACTTCTTGTTTTCCTTGTTTTTGGCATTCCGAGTAATCGTCCTTTGTTTCTTGTGTAAATATTTATGAGCAACCATTATTTTCAAATGCATATATAAAAAATGAATCATTGGACGTTCTTGCAAAACAAAACAGAAAAAGAAAACAAGTTGAAATTTCTTGTGAAAATGAATTGCATTGATTTTTGAAGTTGGCCTGTAATAGGAGTTTTGTGTACAAAGAGGCCGACGTCCCAGTAAGAGAACACTGCCGAAAGAAAGAAATTATACAATTTGTGTAAAGATGGAAAAAACAGTTATGTGAAATGAACCCATTGGGTTCCAACCCTGCTATTTCCTTTATATCTTCAAGCGTCTTATCACTTTGCTGCTTGGTCGAAGGTGGACCAGATTGATTGGCGTCGTCTGAGCTTGATAGTCGATACCGAAGTATGGTTGCAAGATGATCCAATGAGACATAGTGTTACACTTCAATCCCTAACTTTTGCCTAGACCGCCCTTTCGGGTTTTCAGTCCACCGGGATACCCTTTTTTTCCCAAGTCGCCTTTTCAGGTTTTTGACTAGTCGGGATTATAGTTTTTTTTCATTTTCATCCCTTACTTTTGCCCGAACCCTTTTGGTTCGCCGGGAAGCCCTTATTTTTTCCAAGGCCAGTCAACCTAGCGGGTCTTTGATTATGCGTAGTATCTTTTCACTATGTCTGCATTGACGGGGTGAGGAAGGTCGTCACCATCTATGGTGGTTAGAATCATAGCTCCTCCTGAGAAAATTTTCTTAACCACAAATAGCCCTTTGTACGTGGGGGTCCATTTGCCCCTGGGATCACTTTGCGGTAGTATGATGCGTTTGATCACTAGATCCCCGACTTGATATTCTTGACGTCTGACTTTCTTGTTAAAAGCCTTGATCATTCGCTTTTGATACGTATGACCATGACAATTAGCAGTAAGTCTCTTTTCATCGATTATATTCAGTTGATCAAGTCGGGTTTAGATCCAGTCGTCTTTGTTCAAACCCGCATCCTTCATAATCCTGAGAGAGGGTATCTGGACTTTGATGGGTAGGACTTCCTCCATGCCATACACCAAAGAGTAGGGTGTTTCCCCTGTCTACGTCCGTGCTGAGGTACGGTACCCATGAAGAGCGAATGGTAACATCTCGTGCCAGTCTTTGTATGTCACCGTCATCTTCTGCACAATCATTTTGATGTTCTTGTTAGCTGCTTCAACAACGCCATTCATCTTCGACCGGTAGGGAGAAGAGTCATGATGATGTATCTTGAATTGTTTACAGAGCTCGGTGATCATTGTGTTATTGAGATTTATAACATTGTCAGTAATAATTCTCTCTGGGACACCATATCAACAGATCAGATTGTGTCGGATGAACCGTGCCACGACGCTCTTGGTTACTGTAGCAAAGGAAGCTGCCTCAACCCACTTCGTGAAGTAATCAATAGCCACCAAAATGAAACGATGCCTGTTAGACGCAGTAGGTCTGATCTCGCCAATCATGTCAATGCCCCACATTGAAAAGGGCCAAGGAGCCGTTAAAACATTCAGGGGAACCGGAGGTACATGCACCTTATCAGCATAGACTTGGCACTTATGACAGGTTCGAGAGTGCTGATAACAATCGGCTTCCATAGTGGACCAGTAGTATCCTTCCCGTAGGATTTTCTTCTCCATGGTATTTCCATTGGAATGAGTTCCGAAGGTACCTTCATGTAGCTCTGCCATGATCCTTTCTGCCTCGCTCTTGTCTACACACCGTAGTAGTGTGGAGTCATGGTTACGCTTATAGAGGATCCCATTGCTGATGAAGAACTTCGCAGCGAACCTTCTCAGAAACTTCTTATCATTAACAGATGCCTCCTCGGGATATTCCTGAACCTCAAGATACCTTTTGACTTCGTGAAACCAGGGTTTGTCTGCCACTTTTTTGGTGTCGATCTCACAACAGTGTGCGGGTTCATCCAACCACTTAATGGTAATCTGGGGAGCTTCATTGTCCCACCTAACTTTGAACATAGAGGACATGGTAGCTAGCACGTCTGTCAACTGGTTCTCTTCTCGTGGGAAATGTTCAAAGGTTATCTCCTAAAAATATGAGAGTAATGTCAGTACATACTCTTTGTAAGGAATGAGATTCGGGTGCTTCGTATCCCACTCGCCTTTGATCTAACTTATTACCAGAGCAGAATCTCCGAATACACTCAAGAACTTAATCCTCAGGTCAATGGCAGCTCGAAGACCCATGATACACGCTTCATACTCCACCATGTTGTTGGTGCAGTTAAAACATTATCGAGAGGTGAATGGAGTATGACAGCCCTCAGGAGATATAATTATAGCACCAATGCCATTACCCAGTGTGTTCGAGGCGCCACCAAAATACATAGACCATCGGGATCCCTCCTCGAGTCCTTCATCCGGTCCAGGTTCTTCAAAGTCGGTTACCAACATGATACGGGAACTCGAAATTCATAGACTGGTATTCATCCACGGCCTGATGCGCCAAATGATCCGCCAATACACTCCCCTTGATTGCTTTTTAGGTTGTGTATTGGATGTCGTACTCGGTTAAGATCATCTTCCATCTTGCTATCCTTCTGGAGAGAGCGGGCTTCTCGAAAATATACTTGATTAGATCCATCTTTGATATCAACAAGGTAGTGTGAGTCAGCATATACTGTCTCAGTCGGTGAGCAGCCCATGCCAAAGCGCATCAAGTTTTCTCGAGAAATGAGTTTCGGGTCTCACAGTCGGTAAACTTTTTTCTAAGGTAGTAAATTGCATGCTCTTTTCGACCAGACTCGTCATGCTGCCCCAACACACACCCCATTGAATTGTCTAGCATCAAAGGTCTTCCTTCAACTGGAGGCATCAGAATTTGTGGTTCTTGAAGGTATTCTTTGATTCTTTCGAAAGAGGTCTGGAATTCATCATTCCACTTTACCACTTGATCTTTCTTCAGCAGTTTGAAGATTGGCTCATAAGTAGAAGTCAGATGTGAAATGAACCTGGTGATGTAATTCAGACGTCCCAAGAAACCTCTAACTTCTTTTTCTGTGCGGAGAGCCGACATATCTTGTATGGCTTTTACCTTTGCCGGGTCTACTTGAATACCTTTGTCACTGACAACAAAACCCAAAAGCTTACCAGACCTTACCTCGAAGGTACACTTGTTCGGATTCAACCTCAGCTTGTACGTCTTCAACCTATCAAACAGTTTCTGGAGGTGATCAAAGTTCTCTTGCTCAGTCTGGGACCTGGCTCTCATGTCATCAACATAAACCTCGATCTTATGGTGAATCATATCGTGGAACAAAGCGACCATGGCGCGCTGATAAGTTTCCCAAGCATTATGTAACCCAAAAGGCATTACCTTGTAATAGAAGGTGCCCCACTGTGTAACGAAGGTTGTCTTCTCCATGTCTTCAGGATCCATCTTGATCTGGATGTAACCAGAAAAACCATCCATGAAGGAGAAGATCTTGTGTTGTACGATGTTATCGACTAGAACATCATTGTGGGGAAGTGGGAAGTCATCCTTGGGGCTTGCCCTGTTCAAATCTCTATAGTCCACACACATCTGTACCTTACCGTCCTTCTTAGGTACCGGAACGACGTTGGCAACCTACCACGGATAAGAAGTGACAACTAAGAATCCTGCGTCGAACTGTTTCATGACCTCTGCCTTGATTTTCTCTGACATTTAAGGGCGCATACGGCGGACCTTCTGCTTTACCAGAGGGAAGTTTTCTTTAGTTGGCAGGCGATGTACCACAACATCAGTGTCCAAACTAGGCATGTCTTCATAGGACCAGGCGAAGATCTCAACATAGTCGTGTAGCATCTGTATTAACCGTTGTTTGACACTAGGCTCCAGATTCACACCTATTTTAACCTCTTTCTTGTCTTCCTCTGTACCCAAATTTACTGACTCGACTGGCTCTTCATGAGGCTGTATGGCCCTTTCTTCCTGCTGTAATAGTCTAGCAACTTCTCCAGGCACCTCACAATCATCCTCACTTTCGTCCTCGGCTTGGTTGATCGAATTTTTGAAGTCATAACTGGCAGTAGCAGAGCTGTTATCAATGGGATCTAGAATGGATATGGATCTGCAGTATGATACGTGAGTGTGTGTAAGAGAATATCTATTTTGATAAAGTGAGAGACAGAAAAGAAAAACAAGGAGCACAAAATTTGTATGCAAGAAACGTCCAATGCTTTCTTAATGATATATGAAATGACAAATAATATCCCTCACAAGCAAAGCCAAGGTGCCTCGGGAAAGACACTGGGTCGTAAAGTTTTAAATTGTTATTACAAATCTTAAAACAAAATGAGTCAATTACTGCAGAATAAAAGAAACAGGTATGAATTCCCTAGTCGTCCAGTTATTTGGTCCACCGTTGGTTGTTGGGTAGATCCAGCTGTCGATGTCTGAATCCTCTTCACTGTCTTCAATTGTATTAACTCCCCAATTGCTGATGTGTAGAGGAGGTCTTCCATCCCGAGCATGCCTAATAGCCCTTTGAGCTCCTGTAGTAAAGCCCAAACCAAATTTGTCAGTTGTGTAAGTGAAATCAGGGAGCTGACCCCAATTGGTACACCCGCCTTCTTCAACCATAACCCTGGCGTCCTTGAGAGAAGCCATCTTCAACGGAGGTTTGTTGGCAGTCACTTCAGTTGATGCCAAGGTCTGAGGGACCTCTTCGAAATTCTAACAAGGAGTTTCTATGAATTCCCCGTCCATCTCTACGTAGCGGAAGGAATTGAGGTGACTCGCCATATATTCTTCTTCACCACACACTGTGACAATCTTTACTTTTATCGGGTACTTCAGCATTTGATGGAGTGTGGAAGTAACTTCCCCAGCCTCATGGATCCAAGGACGACCCAACAAGCAAGAATACAACGGCCTGATATCCATTACGTAGAAGGTGGACCCAAAAGTCTAAGAACCCACTTTGACAGGGATGTCCACCTCCCCGTGCACCATTCTCTTCGATCCGTCAAAAGCCCTTACCACAATTTACTAGGCTTTAGAGTCAAATCCTCACAATCTAAATGGTCCAACGCTTTCTTCGGCAGAACATTTAGTGAAGACCCGGTATCTACCAGCACATGGGCCATAGTGGTGCCCTGCACTCAATCGAGACATGCAGAGCATTATTATGATTCCTTCCTTTTGGTGTCAGATTCGCATCTGAAAAACCCAGCCCATTGTCAGCAGTCAGGCTGGCCACATAATCTTTGAACTGATCTGCTGAAGTTTCATGTGGCACATGCGCAGTCTTGAGAAATGCAATCAAACCTTTGCATGGGCTTCAGAACACAACAGCAGAGACAACATGGATATATTTAATGGGGTCTGCCCCAGCTGCTCGACCATATTGTAGTCGCTCTTCTTAATAATTTTCAGTATTTCCTCTATTTCTTGTTTAGAGGCTTCCACAATGATTTTCCTAGGTGCCTCCGTCCGGGCAGGCTCACCTATAATTTCGTTGACTCGAGTCCCAGATGGCTCAGCAGCAGGGGTGATAACTGGAGTAAGAACAGGAACAGTAGTTGATGCACTAGCAGGAACAGTAGATGGAATGACAATAGGCTTATTGACAGTCTCAGGGGAAATCTCGGGAGAGAAGACCTTCCATTTCGGGTAACTTTACTAGTCCCGATAATATTACTGACATCAGTATCAGCTTCTTCATTCTTCAGATCTTGCTTAATGCCATGATAGTACATATCAGCACCATAATGCCATGGGACAACCTTGTTTGAGGTGTACGGGATGTAACCAAGAATAGTGATTATCAGCGGAGCAATTTTTTGAACAGGTGTAATCTTAACAGGTCTTCTCGAGGAAACCTTGGAAGGATTGGAGGAAATGGTTATAATAGAAACATCTTCATTTGGAACAACATGAATCATAGTCTTCTCGAACATAATCTCTTTATTATCCATCAGGCGCTGAACACGTTACCTCAACAAACGGAAACCAGAAGGTAGAATCGAACACATGTGGCAACCTTCACCATAACTCGGAAATAAACCGGCCAACAGCAAATTCTTCTTAATAGTCATAAGGGGAGTATAAATTTCTTCAACAGAGGTCACAAACAAATCAATGTCAACAACATTAACTCCACGACCATGTTTGGGCATGGGAGCAGTTATAACATTCGTCTTTTCTGGAGCATCAAACTCTATCTCCTTGGCTTCAAACAAGTCTTGTACTTTGTTTTCAGAGCCCAATAATCATTTGTATCATGGCCCAGACTCTCAGAATGGTAGGCGCACCATGCGTTGGGATTGTATCTGGGAGATGTAGTATTTGGATTCTTGGGAGCCTCTCTCAAGGTTACCAAGTTGGATTTTAATAAATGAGGTAGAACTTCAGCCAAAGTCATGCTGATGCGGGTAAACTGCCGTTGTGGTCTTTACACCCTTTGTTGATTGTTGCTTTGTGGAGAAACTGCGGGTCTTGGTATCACTACAGCATTTACCGTTTAACGGTGTTCAGATCTGCTTTGACCCCTCGGGCTATAGATCGCACTGGCTTCCTTCTTACCAGTGAAAGGCTTCTTTGTTGAACTCGGGGAGGTATCCTTCTGTATTTTACCACTCCAAATTCCAGCTTCTACTCATCAGACAAAGGGGGTTGAAACATATCAACCAACTCTCTATCAGACAAAGGGGGTTGAACTCTCCCAGCCAAGTCTCTCCATTTTTTATCATAATCTTTAAAACCTTCACCTGCACCCATGGACATACTCTGGAGTTGAGTACGAGTGGGAGCAAGGTCGACATTGTACTGATACTGCTTGTAGAAAGAAGCAGTAAGATCTTCCCAGTTTCGGACACTGGCTCCCTCCAACTGGTAGAACCATTCAAGCTGAGTCCCTGACATACTATCTTGAAAGAAGTGTACCCACAAATTTCTATCAGCGGTGTGGGGTTGGATTTTTCTAACATACGAGTGGAGATGGAGCTTTGGGCAGGAAACTCCATCATACTTGGAAAAAACCGGAGCTTTGAACTTCTGAGGGATGACCACTCCCGATACCAGTCCCAATTCTTCGAAATTCAGTCCAGGTATCCTTTGAACTTCCATGGCACTCAGACGGTCTTCTAACTGCTTGTATCTATCCTCAGTAGGAAGATATTGCTCATCATCATAATCAGTATCATTTTCAGAAACTGCAGGACTAGGGTCCTTTTCCCCTTCTTGGTTCTCCCTTTACTTGGATGAAGAGGTCAGATCAGTTTGATGCTTCAACCTTTCTCCAAATCTTCTGTCCATATTTAGAATACCATTCTTCTTCTTCTACTTCTTCTCTTTTAGAATGAGGGCTTTCAGATCCTCTTGCCCCTTTGCCAGACTGATGAACATCTGTTGGAACTGGGTGTTCTGTGCCTGAAGATCTTTGATGACTTGATCGGAAGACATTTCTGCTGAAATAAACAGCGAAGAAGATGAGAAACCTGTAGTGGCACCTGTAATGATGTGTATGATAATGGGATGCGCATGTAATGATTTTAAAGACCTCGGGAAATTTAAATTTGCAAACCAAAATAAACAAAAACTTTATTAGCTTAAATTTGACAGTTCAAAATGCCTTTAAGGCTTTACAAATAAGAAAATAAAACAAATCTAAAACTAGAAAAGAAAAATCAAAAGTCCCATGGACGCTTTCTCTTTGTGTTGATATAATCATTGAGCACTCTTTCTTCCTGGAGCTGCCTGGTGAGCTTTAAAACCTTCCTCTCTTGATCATGGAACTGTTCCCTGTAAGTATCCCACTCATTCCTCAGCTGAATCCAAGACCTCTGTAACTCCCCAAGATCAGTGGGTATGTAAGGATAGAGAACCGCGTAAGGAATGCCTTCTTCCGTAGTGGGCTCCACAATCACTGGTAATACGACCACATAAGGCATCATAAGCTCCCGGGCCCGGGCTCGTACCCATTGGAGGTAAGGCTCCATAGGAATGGACGTCTTTGGTCCCAAATCTTTGGGGTCAGATCTGTTTACCATGCCCCAAGCTCGTATGAACCTCCGGCGATAATCCTTAACATCATCCTCATAGTTGAATATAATGCTCTCAATAAGCAACTCATGGGGACCATTCCTTCGAGCATGACCAAATTGTCGCAAGGCTAGAAAAGGATTGTAAGTTATACCTCCTATGATACCAAGTAATGGGACATTAGGGTACTCCCCATAGCGGTCAATAATAGCAATGTCTTCCATAGCTCAGGAACACCAAAGAATATCCGTATGAGCGAGTGAAATTATCCTGTGCGACCAACCCAAACCTTCTTCGTTCTTCAGTACAGACTTAGGGAGGCGAGAAATAAACCACCTTGACAGCAACGACATGCAACACATAAGAGTCCCTCTTCTCTTCATGGTACGAGTATGGAGAGTGTGCAAAATATCTCCAAGCAAGGTAGGCACAGGATTGCGAGAAAGGAAAATCTTGATAGCATTCACATCTATGAAGGAGTCCGGATTAGGGAAGAGAACTAAACCATAGATAAGAAGAGCCAAGACGTCCTCAAAAGCCTAAAAATCCATATCATCCCAAAATAGTTGAGCCTTGTCTATCAGAAATTTGGCTAGAAAACCCTCGGCTCTGCTTCGAGTTTCCCAATTGGATACCACATCGGCCCGTTTCAAATGCAAAGTTGAGGCAATGACTTCTGGATTAGGAACTTCTTCCATACCTGTGAAGGGTACCTGTTCAAGAATGGATATGCCCAAAAGCTGAGAGAATTCTTCCAAGGTGGGTACCAACTGATAATCTAGAAAGGTGAGGCAGTGATGCTTTGGATTGAAGAACTGAAAAAGTACACTCATCATCCGTTCATCTAAGTTTGAAGTAACCAGGATGAGAAGTTGACCGTGTCTCTTAATGAAAATAGAAGTTTTAGAAACTCTAGATACTAGCTCTTTGGGTTGGGAAGGTATCTCCACAAAGCTAATTCGGATAGTATTTCTACGCATGGAAGCCATGATCTGTAAAACAGAACAAAGATAAATTCCCTTGGTCTTTGAAATGGTTTGTGTAATGAAGCATGAATGCCATGTTATGATGCATGATGTCATGATAAACCACAGGTATTGCAAACACAGTCAAATTACACAAAGCCCTTAGGTTTAAGGCTTGCATGAGGTCAAAGGTAATACCCTCTTGAAGTTAAGTTGGTTTCACACCTATCCTAGAAAAGTAACCGGGTTCTAGAGGATCTCAATATCATTGACCATCCTTTATCGGTCATGGTTTCAACTCACACAATCTTTTCTTGCGGCCGAAATATTCCGAAAGTATGATCTCAATGAGTGTAGCATCAAGTATTAACTAGTTCTCAACTCTACACCGAGGCCAACTATCTCGCTACTTTCTAATGGCCAAGTTGGGCAATTAAAGGTTCTAAGGTCAGTTGATGCTTCACGATACCACGCAGCGGCCCTGTATTCTCCTCGTTTCACCACAAGGGATACCGATACCAACCAAAATGCCACACCAATGTAGCTACTGCTTCAACCGTATCGGTCTACGCTGTACAGTTCCCTCACAGTCTATTGCTACTTACCTAAAAGGTTCTCTTCAGATCCGGGTGTAAGATCTATAGTAACCCCAAACAAAACCCTCAAAAATAAAGAAAACAAAGCAATCAAGAGAAGCAATTTTGATGACCTAGATCCTAAGGTATACCCCACTTATAACTCCCCAGCAGAGTCGCCAGTTTTATGATACGGTGGCAGCACCGACTATTTAATACTGGTTTGCATTTTTCGTTTTGTGTTTTTGTTTGCAAAATATCGCGGTAAGCAAGAGTCGCCACCGACTTTTATTTCATCCAACCGAAAAGGAAAAACGTACAGAATAAATCATTTTTTGAGATTTTGAGTACGGGGGGTAGATTATAGAAAGGGAAGGTGTTAACACCCTTTCTATCAGTGGTTTTCCACGGGTTCTTAGGTACTTGCTCATTTTTAAATTGCTTGTGTGTGCTTTGTTTTGAAAAGTTTTACTTCGTGATAACCCTTGTATAAGTCCTCAAGGGTGTGACGAAGTTGTTTTGAAAATTTATTTGAAAAGTGTAAGTGCAAAAAGTTTGATTTGAGCAAGTACCTACTAGCATATACCTACTCGAAAAAAGATTGTTTCTATTCTTGTTTCCTTTAAACAGCGCTATCCTACTATTGAGAAATAGGCAGCACCGTCGTTGGAATTTGTAAAGATCAATTCGAAAGGGACGTACGGTCACTAAAGCAATTTTAGTACACCTTAGTAGTAACCCTAGAGTCTTAAGATCTTTTTTGAGGCAACATTTCCGAGGCAACATTCGAACGGGACAATTTGATCTCTTTATACGGGAGGGCAACCACTAAGACACCCTATGCTTAATGATCGTTTACCGAAGGAAACCAAAGTGAGAGTATACCCTAAGAGTGAATATGTGCGAGTGATTTATTTTCAGTTTATTATCTTTGCACATTAGGGTTTTCTAACCATTTTAATTTTTGTCATGCGTTCTTGCCATACAATTCTATTAGCATACATCTAGCAGTTAAGCATTGGCGGGAATTTAAAATGCGAGAAAATAAACCTATCTATTACAAGGCTTCGGGGGGGGGGGGGGCGGGGGGGGATTTAATTACATAACCAAAAAATCGGGGATTTAAATAGTAAATAAAAACCCTAAGTTAACTATTACAAACCCTGAACAGTTACAAAATAATGGCAAAATAATCAATAAACACGCGGCGAATTAAATGCGAGGTGATTAGGGTTTGACCCTTTGACTAATCCTACTTGGGATTGATTAAAGGAAAAAATGTTTTTTTGTCATGTTTTGTTATTTAAGAAAATAATGGAGAATTAAATTAAAAGAAAATCCTAAGTTCTAATTAATGTTAATTTTTGAAAATTAATTAATTAATTCTAAACAACCTATTTTTATATATTTTTTGTTTTATTTGAGAAAAAAGAGAAAAATTAAATCAAAAGTTAACCTAATTTTCTAATTTAATTTTAATTGTAAAAAAAAACAAATTAAAGTTATCCTAATTTAAATATTAATCTAATTAATTAACAAAATTTTAATTTAAAAAGAAAAACAGCTAAATCTATTTTTTTATGACTTTTCTTGCTTTTTTTATGATTTAATTAAAACTGATTTTAAAAAAAATAAAATGATTAAACAAATTAAAATAGAAAATAAAAATCAAGAGAAATTGAGAATTGGGCCTGATAGTGTTAACAAATCTGGGGGTGTTGAACTGAAATCTTTGGCCCAAAATGCTCCAAGCCTGGTTGACCATGCTTGATCCTGTACAGTGTTGACTTTGAGGTGTATCATGATCCTCTCATTGCTGGAACGTTGAATATGGCTAGCTAGGCATCCAGTGTCCAGGCATCGAGAGTGTATGGAAGGCGCTGGATAGTGTAATGTATTAGATTGGCCTGCAATTGTTAAGAAAATAACAAAATACACACGCCTAGGATCGAACCCAGGACGTGTATATCAAAGGCAAGCTTCTTTACCATCTGTGTTGGAATGTCAATTGTTATTATTATGAAACAAATGAAACATAATGCAAACAACGTGCCACGCCTCCAAAACACACGAAAATTCAAATGGGCCAGCCACATGCTACCACACCATCGTCTCCTTCACTGGCCTGTCGCTTTAGGTAAAAGACTTTTACCTACGGACATTTGTGCGTAACTATAAACCTGTAACATTCAAAAATCATGTATATGCAATATAAATTAAAGGTAATGGTACCAATCAACTCGTCTCATCCTCACGAGCATCATGGTACCTGATTCAAGGTCCAATTGTTCCTGCATTGAAAGCCCCTAAAACAAACAAAGAAACCATAGCAATGGCATATTTTGATTCATGCGCTGTAAATGCAATTAAATGATGCCAATAGCTTGCAAACAAGATAATGAACAAGAATGTATAATCAAAACATGATAATGCTGTCAAAATCAAGGAAACCAGAATTGAGTTTTTGGGGAAACCGTGGTTGATGGTGGGCACGATTCCTGGTGTTTTGAAGCCTGAGGATAGGTGGAATAGCTTCCTGGGATCTCTTGGAATAGATTGCTGGCCTTAAACTGCTTTGAATCGTCTTCTAACCTGCAAACTGAACTTCACTTTTTATCAAGATTTTTGAGTTTTGTTCTATACCTCTCATGACCTCTAACCCTTGTTTTTTGATCTGGAATTCTGCATTATATAACCTAGAGTGAATTAGGTTAACAAACTCGGAATGAATCTTTGCATTTATCCAACATTTGATTTGATTTTCAAGCTATATGATATGTTCCTATTTTAAGCCAAACCATGCCTTTCTTGTACCAATTGTCCTTAACTCGAATTTATCTTGTAAACTCATCATATCTTGATTTCTACTCTGTCAAAAAAACAAATCAAATCATATCTTTGTTAATTTTCATCATTTATTTGATTTGATTCACTTTTTAATTAATGAAAAATCAAAATAAATTGAAAAATGAAGCACATAATGGGTGAGTGAACATTTGAGTCGTGGACCACATTATAATTGAGGTTCAAGCATAAAAAGTTGGGCCCATTTAGCAAAAAATGCAAATTTGAGCATATTTGACTTTTGGCAATTTTATTCTCATCTAAACTGAGTCTTCCATGTTCATGTGTGAAGCTTTGACCTAAAAGGTGTTTTTGTTGACTTTTCAAAAGGACCTATAATGTCCAAATTCATATCTTTTGTGAGTGAATATTCTGGAATTGGGAGATGAATATGAATTGTAGGGAATTGCATCCTCTTCAAATTGAGCTTTGGATGGATCATTTCTGATAAAGTATGAGAAAGTTATGCTTTGTCAAAGTTGAGTTGACTTTTCTTGTGAAACCCTAATTTAGTAACTTTTGGGTTTTGATGAATTATGAGAAATCCTTGAGGAATCATGATCAACCCTTGATCAAATGATGAATAATACTTAAAAATGAGGATGTTGACCAAAAATCTTGAAGTTTGACTGTATGTGGGCCACAGTTGACTTTTGACCTAACATAGTTGATTTTCAGGCATTTGAGCTATTGACTTAGTAAACTTCTTCTGCAAGGATTGAAACTTGACATGGATGATCTTGAGAACATATTAGGAGAATGGTGAGAATTTGAGTCCTTTGTGGTTCACACATCTTAATGAAGATGGAAACCCTAATTTGAAGTATACTGCCTTAGGAGAGAGTTTGTCTGGTCAATTCTTGGGCAACCTTGAGCAAATTGGGGACCTCTCTTGATATTTGTTCAGAAATATGGGAGGGAAAATTTCGGGGTACAACAGTTACATATTTTAAATACTTGTAAATTTAGTGTATATTTTTGTTTCTCTTCACGTTTGTTGAAAGTGTGGTTAGATGTGTAGTTTCGGTTTGAGCTCGAAGAGATGAGAGCAAAGGCAGGAGTGAAGCATTTGGCTCATCCAAAGCAACATGCTAGTTTGTAAATATCATACGTTGAGCTTAAGACGTAAAATAAGCATATTTTATTGTTTTTCATTGTGTTAATTTAGGTAATGTGTTTATTGTTATTTAAACAAGTTAAAATTAGACCTGTTTTAACATTTAAATCTTTACTTTTCAACTTGTTTATTCACTTTCATTTGGTTGTTTTGTTGTGTTAATTGTGTTTTTATAAAGACTTTCTTTTATTAGCTTGAGGAAATGTATATGTGTTGTAAATTTTGTTTAGTTGTTTAATAAAGAGTGCGTAGGTGATAAGTGGAGGCTTGAATTAGAACTGATTTTGCTGTCCTATTTTCCTGGTTTTGGTGTAGAGCGCTTAGCATGGTGGATCTTGCTTAGCATGCTCTGTTGTGATGCGCCAGTGAATTCTTTTTGTTTCACTTGACTCTCCTTTTTCCCACTTTTACTTAGGATTTTTAGATTCGTACATGATAGAGTTATTTTTATAATTCTTTTGTTTTTGTTTGGACTCAGATCTTAGTCTGATATCATGAGGAATTTTGAGGTGATTTTACATGTTTGAACGTTTCAACTTGCGGATGTAAGATTGTAATACGGTGGGAGAACTGACTTGGGTGTTTTGTGTTTTATCGCAATTGTTGCGGATAGCAAGAGTCGCCACCGACTCTTCTTTTATCCAATAAAGGAAAGGGTCAAAAAAACAGGAAAGACCTTTTGAGAATTTTCTTGAGTTCGGGGGGTAGGTTATGAAAAGGGAAGGTGTTAGCACCCTTTTCATTCTTAGTTATCTACGGTCTCTTAGTTGCTAGCTCACTTTGAAAATGCTTTGTGAAATGTGTTTGTGTGTATTTGAAAGTATTTTGAAAACGCCTTTGTTTCAGCAAACTTTGTAATGATTCTTGTCTCTATAAGAATTTATACAAAGTGTTGCTTTTGAAAATATTTCATGGAGATGTTTGTTTTGAAGAAAGATGTTTTGAAAGTGTTAGTGTGGGAATGTTTTTAGTGTGTGAGCAAGAAACTACGAGCGTTATACCTACTCAAAAAGTCTTAGTTCTTTTCCTCCTCCTTTAGATAGTGTTATCTTACCATTAGTTGGTAAGAAACCATATCATTAGATGTGAAGGGATGGGCGTGGATCGTCGTACAGTCATAGAAAGCAACATTATAGGATACCTTAGAAATTTGTTGTAAGGGTCTAAGATCATTTACCGAAGGCAACATTGAAGGGTCATCGAGGGACTACGATCTTGTATTCGAGAGTTTTTGCTAAAGTATCCTACGTTCGAGGGACATGACACTTTTATTCTAAGTCAACAAGTGTGGGTTAACCCTAGAGGTGCATGTGTGCCAAGTGTATTGTTTTCATTTAATTTGTTTTGAATTTAGGGTTATCTACTTGTTTGGTTTTAAGTCTTGTCATACAAACCCTAGTTACTAGCAATAATATGGAAAGCGATAAATTGCGGAATTTAAACGTCCTACGCTATTACAACACTTTGAGAATAGGGGGGACAAGTTTTTGAATAGGGGGAAGAAAACAATAAAGACCTAATTATCTATTACAAACCATTGAATAAGGATTTACAATAATAATGCAAAAATGTAAAGATGAAGAAGCAAAAATAAATTGTCTTTTTTTAAGGTGGTTTTGAATGGAAAGGTTTGATAATTAACCTAATACTAATTGGCTTTAATTAGAAAAAATAATTAATTAATTAAAATAAAAATATAAAAATATGTGTTAATTTAAATAAAAAGAAAATTAAATAAAATCTAAGTCTAATTTAGTTATCTAGAAAATAATAATTTTTGAGGTTTTATTTGTTTAAAAATAAGTGAAGTAAAATAAAATAAAATAGAATTAAAATATTTGTAACCTCATCATTTTTTAAGAAAATATATTTTTGCATTTTTATTAAGTAAAATAAAATAAATAAATAAAAAATATAAAAAATATAAAAGAAAAAAAAAATTGGGCCTTATGTTAAAAAGTAAAATAGGGTGTGAAGAAGTAGTAAACAATATGGCCCAAAACAATATTTTTTCTTTTTTCATTTGAAATCAAAAATTAAAAAAAATGATGGGTCTGCGTCTGAATCAAGTAAAGTGGGGGGTATACTGAAGAAAAAATGACGAGGTCCAAAGCCAGGGAGGCCCACGCGCGCTAGAACAAAATAAAGAACAAAAGAAATGTTAGAAAAATAACAAAATGGGACGTTGGGGCTCGAACCCAAGTTCCATAGGTGACAGGCACACGCTTTAACCACTGGAGTGGTGATACATTCGTTAACTTATGCACAACCAACACATTATATTACAAACTCGCTCCTGATTGTGTCATCTTCTTCAAATATGTAAATAACTTAAGATATAGATTAAAGATGAACACGAATTTTGCTTAGTACCACATCTGACCTAAAATTTTCAAGAAGTTCAAACTCAAAATTCATACTACTCAAACAATATAAATGAAATCAAAGGGCATGGTTAGCTTCAGGGGTATGATGTCTACATCTTATCTTCACAAATCAGAGACAAATAATGCTTGTATAAAGATTTGAAAGTTCAGAAAACTCACCTTGCAGATGGAGATCGTGGTGTTGTAATGATTTGGTTAGCTTCACTGAACCTCCAGGAAGCTATTGCAATGCTTACTTTGGATTGAGAGTGTCTGAGGTGTTCTGGAGAAGTCAACCTACAAGCAACTATTTTTGAAAATAGAAGATGAGGAAAATGGTATCATAGTTGTGTAATAGGTGTTTGGTTAGGTTCTAAATGATATAGGGATGCTTTGTAATTTGTTTTGAGGAAGAACACACGAGTGGTTTGTGAGATGGATGTTAAAAATCAGAAATGACACAAAAATGAGGTTTGTGAGCAATTCTGAATTTGAGGAAGTTTGAGGGAGTTTTCAGGCTAGCAACTTTATGTCCTTGACTTGTAGGTGATGGCTCAATTTATAGAGAAAGTTTTAAGGGCTTGAAATGATCAGAAAACAAATATCACATATTTTGATATTGAAATTTGTTTTTGAAGCAAAGATCACATAAAGAGATCATTTTGCACAAAGAACATCTCAAAACGCACGGGTGGATTTCATTTGGCCTAAACTGCAACATGATGCCATAAACTTTATATTACACGCATGACCTGTAACTTGAAATCATCCAAAACGTTCACTTGGAACCACCAACCCATATGCAAATCATTTGTCCCTGCTGTTATACCTCAATTTTGTCTGAATTATATATATATATATATATATATATATATATATATATATATATATATATATATATATATATATATATATATATATTTTTTTTTTTTTTTCACTTGCACCTTTAAATAAATGAGTGAATTAGATTAGTGATGGAAAATTAAGGGTAAGGGATGTAAGTGTGAATAAACTTGAGTTCAAATCCCACCCACTCAATTTTGTCTTCTTTTCACTTCACACCATAAATTTTATTTGACTTTTATCTTCTTTAAATATTAATGGTAATTTTAATTTTTGGACTAGATTATTGTCATGTTTTAGATTTATAATGATATTAAATAATTTAAAATTTATTTTAGTAATACTACTTTTTGCAAGATTACTCTGTGTTAGGTTTAAATTATATCCCCTATCCATTCTAGAGAAAAAATAGAGTTTATTTAAGTTTTTAAATTGAGTGTTTAGTATTAGTTTTAGATTAACCTTTAGTTATTATTATTATTATTATTAAAAAAAACTGAAAAAAAATCAAACAAAAAAAAAGTGGAAATCGAAAATAGAGAGAGATAAATCAGAACGTCTAAGGAGAATAGTTGTTACACGTCCAGGTTCCAAATCAAATCTTCATCAATAGCTTTTCATTACAAAATCAAATTAAATCTTCACATTCATGAGTGATTAGTTGTTACAAATTCAAGTTCTAACACACAAAAATCAAGTTTTCTCAAATTATTTCAAATCCAATCTCTAAGTCCAAAACTGGCAGCAGAAGAAAATTAAAATAAATATGTTTCTATTCAAGATTACAATGAATATTATTGAATCTTTCCTTAAGAGACACAAGCTTAACAAAAATCAAATCTTCCAATCTTTACAATTTCTACACAAAATCACAATCTCACCACTATTTTCAATCAAACATTAAAGCAAATCAATCAGAATTAGTCTCTAAAAATTTAAAATTTCACTATAAAAAGGAGAGAAATTCTAAGAATAAGGGGACCAGAAAAAAGCTAAAGATTTGTTTATGCATTTTATCCTCTAGGTTGTTTCTCATGTGTATTATTTAGGTTGTTTGTTTTATTTTTTACTTGAATAACTGCAGTGCCACGTGTCCCATTGTTATTGGCTTCTTAGATTAGAAAAAGTTAAACAACTTACTTTCTTTTAGAATTATTGTTAATTATTTATAAAAAAAAAAGGGGAAAAGAGTGGAGAGACTCTACCTAGAATTATGATTTCATTCTATATATATTTTTTTTATTATGAGTTAAATAAGTTTTTGATTCTTATAAATATTTTAAATTTTGTTTTTAGTCCCTCCAAATTTTTTATTTAAAAAATTAAATTTTAATTTTTGGTCTCTCCTGCAATTTAGTGACGGTTTTTACAACTTAACGACGATTTTAGTGACGGTTTTTATTTAGCGACAGAATTAGAGACTATTTTAGCTACGATTTTGTCATGAGGGACCAAAAGCTAAAATTTAATTTTTTAGGAGGACCATTCTTTGAAGGAAAAATTTAGAGAGACTAAAAACAAAATTTAAGATATTTTGAGGGACCAAAAACATATTTAACCTTTGATATTATTTGAACACCTCTTGCACATATCCTTTAGACACAATTTAGAGCACTCACTTGTCTCTGACTTAACTTCACTTTGATGATTTTTTAATATTTCTCAAGTCTCCTAACTATTTTTTTTATGTGTGATCCAATTCATGTCTCTTTGTATGAATTTTTGTGTTGATTCTTGAAGTGTGTATGGATACACTTGTGCAACCATTAGAGGTCTTGTTTTCAACTTGTGTCCACATGTTTTAACATGTGTTAGAGCCTTCTCATTTTAATTTGTAGGTCCTTTCATGCACATTTACTTGTGTTTGTAATTATGTGAAGTTGATCATACATTTTTGCCTATGCCTTTCTCCTTTGAGCTTTCAATGTTTAATTCTCATCAATACTTGTGATACTTGAATGGGTGATTTAATATATAATTTGCTTCTGACTTGTATGGTTTTGACACCTTGTTACCATGATTCCTTTTCATTTATTCCTTTCTTGTAGCTTGTATGCCATTAGGAGCATGTTTAGGTCTTGGTTTTATCCACTACTTGTCTCTATCTTTGAGAATGCTTTGACATGATTCTTTTGTGATGTGTTGAGGTCTTTTATGTGTATTAAAACCAAGTCTTATCTTCTGACTTCACTCATTTAAATGCTTAAGTCCATTCATTTTTTCTCATACACTTGTATTCTCTAAACTTCACAACTTTGAATGATACTTATGCACTTTGGTGTTTGTACCATGATTCAATGACTATTTGAACTTCTTCTTGAGCTTGAGACTTATGTTAATTGAATAATATGTCTATGTTTCTCTCTCTCTCTCTCTCTCTCTCTCTCTCTCTCTCTCTCTCTCTCTCTCTCTCTTCCCATATCTCTTCTCCTTCAACTTGTTTTGATTGGTAGCACTGCATGAGGACTTATGTCCACTTAGGATTATATGGTTGCCTTTCCTCGTATGTTTTGATTGTGAATCTTTCTCAAGTATACTTATGTGATGATGATGAGTCCTTGCTGTTTTCACTTATGACCTGTACACTTCTTCATATATTTCAATTCACTTCACCTCCTTATGCCATGATAAGTTATACCTTTGACACATAAGACTTCACTTGTTAATGTGCTCACTTGTTTGCCTTTTATCGAGACTCTTAAGTCCATACCTCTTATGCATGATCTTTAGGGGATTTTTTTGGTGTCTCTTAGTGCTTAATTTGATTCTATGTTGCTTCCATTTCATTTTTTTCCACTTACATAGGACTTAGGTATATTCTTGCTACTTGTTTGAGTTTCATCTCCCTTCATCATGTGTATTTATCTTAATTGAGTAATGTTTGCTAACATATAATATTTTGTAATGACTTGCGATGTTCTTAAGCTTGTTTAGACTTAGTTATCCACCCTTATCTCTCATTTTCTTGCTTACTTTGACATTGTTTGAAGTTTTGTCTTCTAATTGCTTTCTTGCACTTCTACTTTCCTAGTTAGGTAATTTCTTCCACTTCTTAACCTTTCATGCCATGATTAGGGTAGTATAAGACCTAAAACATGTTAGGACCTGAACCTTCATAATATTTTACTTGTTCTTTCATGCCATATCTTTTGGTTATTCAACAATTGCTTCTTTGTCTTGCTTCCCCACTTGTCTAAGTAGGATAGTTCTTATGTTAGGAGATGTCTATCTCTTCCATGCCTTATCTCTTTTCTTCTTAAACTTGTATATTTGATTGGTGTATTGCCATCTCTCTTTCACCTTGGTTACTTGCTTAGGTATCTACCTATATGCATGTTTGGTTGATGTATTTTCATCTTCTTCATTACTTGATGCTTGATATTTTTCCATATTTTCTTCTTTCCTATTTTGATTTTTGCTTGATGTTTTGCCATCATATTTATTTACTCGTGATTGATGTATTTCCATCTCTTCTTTTATCTTGCCATGATGACATGATATCTTGGTTAAGTGTTTGTGTGCTACTTTCTTATCTAAGTAGGTATGCTTTAGGTATCTTGTCTAATTTCCTAATTGTGATGTTTGCTTGCTTTCATTTTCTTATCTAAGTATTTGATTGCTTTCCTTCTTCTTCTTATTCTTCTTCTTCTTCTTCTTCTCTCCTTGTGAGATTGCATGCCCCATAGGAAACTTTAGTTCATTCTTGTCCAAGATTGAATTAAATAGACCTTAGGATTTCTATCCATACATGACAACATTAGGTAGACATCCCTTATCCTAACTTTAGGTCCACAAGCATGACAACAAGTAGTATTCAGATCCCCTTTTGATTAGTCTTTCTCTTTTGCATTCACTTAAAACTAAAACTCTTCTTTTCTTTATCAAAAATCCAAACAACACTCTAACTTTACTTAAATTTCTTTCATAACTAAAGGAAAAGTATTCAGATCCCCCGCCTTCTGATGGACCATCTGATGTACTCTCCTAACAAAAATACTCAACAAATGCACACCTTTTTGTCTTTGGACTTTTTATTTTAACCTTTTCAAAAAGGAGAAGTACTTAAATACCCCCACCTTCTGAGGGACCATCTAATGTATTATCAATAAAAAAACATACAACAAACTAAAACACCTTTTGAGACGAACTACGAGTGTGTTGATCTCTCATTGCACGAAGATGGTACGTATGCAAAAAGGTTCGCAACCGCGGAGGGCACAATTAATAAAAAATTTCTTTTTGTATATACTCTTGCATGCATCTCCTTAGCATTAAGCTTTATATTTTTACACACCCTTTTGATTAGTACAAACTTTTAGTGGATCCTGTGGTGTACCACAGACGTGCGGGGTGCTAACTTCCCCTTGCGTAATCGATTTCCTTACCCTTTCTCTTGGCCGTGAGACCATGTTCTTTCCATTATTTAGATTTAATCAATGTTTACTTTACTTATTTTGGGATAAATAACTTTGATGGTGACTCTTCTTTTTCCTCCTTCGCGTTCGATATTTTTTCGAGATGCAACATCTAGCAACTCTACTGGGGATGCCTAAGCAAGTCAGTCCTAGTTCCTATTTAATTTCTTTTCTTTGGGTGTTTGTTTGTTTATTTCTATGTTTGTTTATTTGATTACATCTTTATTTCATTGCTTGTATACCCTGTTTCATATTGTTGTCCTTTATTGGGTTAGGAGTTTCATTGAGGTAAAATGCTTACAACCCAGGCCAGTATACATATAGGATTAGAGTGGATACTCATGTCGAATTGCATGGCCCTTGACAGGAATGAGGAGACATGAGAGACCACGCCCATACGAGGTTCTCTTGATGATGTCTTTGTCCTGCACCCTTCGTGCAATAGACAAGGTGTTTGAATAGAGGACTCAAGACTATGATTTACAATTAGGAACATCTGTTCTATCCAAGACTAGAACCTACTTGTGAGATGGGATGAGGTTTTTCAGGACAACATGCCTTCAACCTACCTAGTTTTCTTATTCATATGTGATCTGGACCTTTGATCCTGTTACTTTTGACCTGGTTTTGTTGTCAGCACAATAGTTGTTCAGATGTTGGAACCTTGATCCCATTTTATTCATAAGAATTGTTAACATCATTTTAACACATGTTTTCTTTCCCTTTCCAAGGAACCATGCTTGTGAGCCTTCTATTGTACTTTTCCATCTCTTACTTGCTTAAAATTAAAATTAAAAGCATGCGGGTTCCTTGAAAATGATTGAACATGGAATTGCATTCACTCATACATATCATGCATCTTCATGCATTTATAACAGGTACTCAGAGTGTGGAATTCTTATTCAGACTTGGTGTTCTTTTCAGAACTGAAAATCTTGATCTCTCACCGCTCTGCGCTCAAAGATAAACTATGGAACAACTTTGTGGGGGATTCTCCTAGATGAAGGTCCAGATGGGGCTGTTTATGATAGACATGTGTGATACGGTGGTAGAACCAACTGTTATATTGGTTTTGCATTTGTGTTCACAAATGTTACGGTAAGAAAGAGTCGCCACTGACTTTTCTTTTATCCAACAAAGGAAAGGGTGAAAAGAACAGAAAAAGACCTTTCGAGAGTTTTCTGAGTAAGGGGGTAGACTATGGAAAAGGAAGGTGTTAGAACCCTTTCCATCCGCAGGTTTCTACGGGCTCTTAGATGCTTAGCTCATTTTGAAATACCTTGTACTTTGTGTGTTTTGAAAAGTATTTTTGAAATGCCAATAGTAAGGCAATTTTCTTTATGATAACTCTTGTATCAGACCTCAAGAGTGTTTGATAAAATGTGTTGAAAATGTTTTTGAAAGAAGTTTTGTGTAAGTGTAAGAATTGTTTTGAGCATAGCATCTATAAACTATCTACTTTTACTCAAAGGCTTGTTCTTTTCCTATTTTCCTTTAGACAGTGCTATCCTACTATTAGTGAGTAGGTATCCCTAGTCGTTGGATGTTTGAGGGACATTCGAAGGGACGTTTATAGTTACAAAGGCAACTGGGCAAGAAACCTTAGTAACTACCCTAGGGTTTTAAGATCATTTTTTTGCCGAGGCAACGTCGAGAGGGTCATCGAGGGACTTATGATCTTTAAACCAGAGGGTAGCCACTAAAATCTCTCACATTTCGAGAGTTGTGACTGTTTTTCTGAAGGCAACCAAAGTGAGGTACGCTAGAGGTGCGCATGTGCAATTGTGTTCTTTTCAGTAATTTTTGTCTTTGCACTAGGTTTGCTAGCGTTTGATTATTAAACTCTTGTCATACAATCCTATTAGTCATGCATCTAGACAGTTAATAATTTACAGTAATAAAAAGTGCGGAAATGTAAATCTAGCTATTACAAGGCTTCGGGGAGGGGATTATTTACATGTCCAAAACTTGGGGGGGGGGGGGGGGGGGGATAAACAGTAAATGTAAAGTCCTAATTAATTCTATTACAGCCAGTAGGCAGTTACAATAGTATGAAAATGATATCGAAAGCAATAAATGCGCACGAATTGAAAATAACGTCTAAATCCTAAGTGTAAGGAAATACTTTTTTGTGTTTTGTTTTGTTTGGGTAATCCTAAATGTTCAATTAAGTCAAATCTAATTAATTAAAATTATTGATTAAAATTAACTCTAAAACAGACCTAATATTTTTGCATTTTTTAGTTTATGAAAAGGATTGAATTCAAATAAATCCTAAGTCTACAGATTTTAAAATTGAGGAAAATAAGTTAAAATAATTAACTAAATAAAATCATTAAAAATAAAAACCTAATACTAAGTTACTTATATTTTTTCTGATTTGTATGTTGATTAAAAAAAACAAACTAAAAGAAATAAACAAAAACAAAGTAAGCAAGTATAAATGGGCCAGGTAGCAAAAGTAAACAGGGGGTGGAGCGCAGGCCTGGATGAAAAGAGGCCCAGGTTGCCTTTCGATCCAATGAAGGAGCCCTTCAAAGGTTCATGGTGAGGCATACGTATGAAGCCTTCAGATCTGGATCAGATGGGGATCCATTGGTTATGATCACATGGTGTATGGTGCACACGTGGAACCTGCAAGCATTATATCTTCAAGAATTGTTAGAAAAACGAAACGCACGACCTGGGTATCGAACCCAGGTCTCTTCCCTTTGATACGACCCCCCCCCCCCCAATTTGAACTCCCTGAGTCTGAATCTAGGTTATTTTGGCCTGAAACGGTATATATCTTGAGTTTCAAAGCAATCAGCTTCGAAGGCCCTAACAATGGTATCCTGTCATTTGGACACTGCAACTTATTTATATATTATGTTAAATAATTCACCAACAACAATAATAACATGAATATGCAATCAAAATGAGTTTAAATCAGAGATCAGATGAGTTTGAGATTAGAATTTTTTTTACCAAACGGAGGTGCTTCGATCTGTAGTTTTTAGCGTGGGATGGATTGTGCAAGGATTAGGTATGGCTTCCTGGAAGTCTCAGGATAACGAATCTGGTATTCGTTTCAACTGAGGGAGCTTGCAGAGCTGGTTTTGTATTTAAACAACTTATGAGATTTTTGAGAGTTTTGAGATGGCTTTCTGGGGCAGTGTGTGCGTATGGCTCTTTGAGGCAATTTCTTGTGTGTATATGCAATGTTCTTTTTTTTTGCTTGCGCTTTGGCTCTGTATTTATAGAGGGGTGTGGTGGTGAACAAATATGGCATGAATTAGTCATTAACCATAGATTTGAAAGCAGAATCGAAAGATTTGAAAAGTTGCCATTTTGAACTTTGAGTGAACCTGGACATGTTTCATCCCATTAGGTGTTTGTTTCGATTTTCATCTCCATTGCTCTTTTTGATGGCTCTGAATTCCAATTCGAATTGCTCAAGGCTTCACCATCATGGCTTCTTTGATTAAGTCACCATCTGCTTCGATTGTGTAATCTGGGAACATCAGCCTAATCGAACAATTCTTGTTATTTTCGATCTCCTTTCCTTTAATTCAACCAATCGAAGTATCAACTCTTCCTTTTGAGCTGTCGAAGCTTCATTCTATTCATCTGCTTTGAACATAGATGCACATGTGGTTCTTTGATTCGACCAGTCGAAGCTTCGTTCTGGTCATCTTCTTTGAACACAATTGTGCAGGTGGTTCTTCGATTCGACAAGTCAAAGCTTCGTTCTGGTTATCTTCTTCGAGAACAGTTGTGCAAGTGGTTCTTCGATTTGACCAATCTAAGCTTCATTTTGGTCATCTTCTTCGAACACAGTTGTGACAGTTGTGAATGTGTCGAAAATTCATTCTGTTATTTCTTCCTTTCGAAGCGCCAATTCAAATCAACATGACAGTCGAAATGCCTTCCCTTAGAATGCTTCTAATAACTTATTTTTTGCAATAGTTTGAAAACGAACCCTTCGAAGCTCTTTACTAGCTCTTCATCAATCGAATACTTTGTAAAGGCCTCCTCACACTTTCTTTCGAACTACTCTTTCTTCGATCATGGTGTCATTTATTCAAAACTTGCATAATCGAAATTCCCAGCTAACACTGCTTCATGGGGAATCTAATCAGAGTGTATATTGCTGTCGAAGCTTCTTCGACCCAAAATCTCTTAGGAAATTTTTAGATTTCAACTTACATCTTGTCAAGTTCAATACACTTCCATTATTTCTTTCAGTTATGCCATTATGCTGAGGCATATAGGGTGCCATGAAAATCATTTGAAGTTTTTGCAAACCAAAGTTCTTTGTGAGAAATGAAACCCTAGATGGATATCCATTGCTTAGGAGGAGAATTTGTCTGGTCAATTCTTGGTCAACCTTCAGAAATTGGGGACCTCAATGAGCGTGCCTTGAATAGAATGGGAGGGAAAATTTTTGGGTACAACAGCTGCCCCTGTTCAATCTTCTTAAACCTGAAGATTTACATTGGCTTGTCTTGCTTTCGTGATCTGAAGGTGGAAGATGATTGAACACTAGAGTGCCCAGAAATTTGCACTCACATAAAGTAATGTCGTTGGTTGATGATATCAGGAATGGGCTTACAGATGCCATTTGGAGAAGTTGACTGAGAGTTGTCAGAGATGGGCTTAAAGATGCCATCCAAAGTAGATGCTGACTTCATAAGAGGTCTCTTTGTGGGGATCCCTGTTCCTGTTGTCCGAGGAGGACTCCGCTAGGGAATGTTGATTTCTATTCTTTTGCTTGAGGAAATATCTGCGGGGAATAGAGTCTAGGAGCTTTAGTTGTCCATGGCTCTACTGAGGAGTTATCTCTGGAGTGGAGAGATGAAAGTTAGCTGTTTATCTGGTTGAAATCCAAGTTTCACAGTAACTTGCTGAAGATAATAACATTGACTGTTATCTGGTCGTATTTCAAGCTTCACAGTAATTTACTGTGGAATATGAAATTAACTGTTATCTGGTCGAGTCCAGGCTTCAACTTGAACTTGAGGTATACTGTAATCTGGTCAGGTCCAGGCTTTGCAGTGTTGTAAACTGCTATCTGGAGATATATGAGAATGAGCCTGTGTAGGGCTGCTTCGGGATGAGAAGGAATCCGTGTAAGATTGCTTCAGGATGATCCCGTGTAAAACTGCATTTGGAAATTGCGAGAAGGAATCTGTGTAAGATTTCTTCAGGATGAGCCCGTGTTAGACTACATCTAGAAATGATGAGAAGGAACTCGTGTAATATTTCTTCAGGATGAGTCTGTGTTAGACTACATTTGGAAATGATGAGAAGGAACTCGTGTAAGATTGGTTTAGGATGAGCCCTTGTAAAGATGCATCTGGAGATTATGAGAAGGAACCCATGTAATATTGCTTCAGGATGAGCCCGTGTTAGACTACATCTGGAAATGATGAGAAGGAACCCGTGTAAGATTGCTTCAGGATGAGCCCGTGTTAGACTACATCTAGAAATGATGAGAAGGAACCCGTGTAAGATTTCTTCAGGATGAGCCCGTGTTAGACTACATCTGGAAATGATGAGAAGGAACCCGTGTAAGATTGCTTCAGGATGATCATGTGTAAAGCTGCATCTGGAAATATATTAGAAGGATCCTAGGTAGGGTTGCTTCATCTGTTCGTGTAGATAGTTGCCCCATCTTGCTTCGGGAATTGATCCACAGTCAATTGTTTACAGATAGTTGCCCTGTCTGGTTTCAGGAATTAATCTGGAACTGTTTTTATTGGTTGTTAAGATATTTGCCCTGTCTGGTTTCAGGAATTGATCTACAATCATTTATTCATAGATAGTTACCCTGTCTGGTTTCAAGAATTAATATGTAACTATTTTTGTTAGTTGTTGAGATAGTTGCCCTGTCTAGTTTTAGGAATTGATCTACAATCAATTATTCAGATAGTTGCCCTGTATGGTTTCAGGAATTAATTTGGAACTTGCTTTTGTTGGTCGTTGAGATAGTTGCCCTGTCTGGTTTCAGGAATTAATCTCTAACCTGGTCTTGTAGATCATCGCCCCGTCTTGTTTCAGGAATTGATCTACAATCATTTGTTCACAGATAGTTTCCCTGTCTGGTTTCATGAATTAATCTGGAACTTGCTTTTGTTAGTCGTAGAGAAAGTTTCCCCGTCTAGTTTCAGGAATTAATCTCTAACTTGGGCATGTAGATAGTTGCCCCGTCTTGTTTCGGGAATTGATCTACAATCAGTTGTTCACAGATAATTGCCCTGTCTGGTTTCAGGAATTAATCTGGAACTTGCTTTTGTTGGTTGTTGAGATAGTTTTCCTATCTGGTTTCAGGAATTAATCTTTAACCCGGTCTTGTAGATAGTCGCCTCGTCTTGTTTCGGGAATTGATCTACAATCAGTTGTTCACAGATAATTGCCCTGTCTGGTTTTAGGAATTAATCTGGAACTGTCAAAAATTGATGATGATATTTATGTGCCTACGAACTTTCCTGAAAAGGTAAAGAATTAGTTGTATGCAATGTCATGGTGCATGAAATGGATTGGGTAATTATTTTCTCAAAATAAATGAGATTACGATATATGAATTTGTGCTGCATATGCTATAACGCTTATAAAATGATGTATGCATGCAATATATGAACGTATCAGCTGTTTTATTGCAGTGTTGTTGAACTGGGGAAAATAAATCCCTGATTGTTGCTGGGGTTGAAGAATGTAAGTCTTCAAATTTTGTTGAAGTTGAAATGTTGGGATATGGATTTTCTTTGCTAGAGAAATAAACTCTATTGGGAAAAGGAAACTCCACAAACCGCTTGGGGATTTCTTAAAGTTCTGTTGGGGAACCCAAGAAATTTATGAACCATGCTGAGGAATACTTCAAGATGTCGAGGAGATGATTGGAGACTCTTGCTCGGCAGGGGGGTATTCGAACACTTGACATTATTAAGATATTATGCTGAAGATATGGAAGTGACTTCGTAGGAGGACATCTCTGTCTCTGCATCTGTTGTGGGATGTATCTGTGGGAATTTGTTGATGGCTTTTTAGACATTGTCCTGTTTCTTAAAACCATTAGCAACTGTCTTTCTGTTTTTTATGTGTGTATTTGTAAATGGACAACCACATTCAAATGCATATGTTCAAAAATAATCATTGGAAATTTTTGCAAACAAAACAGAAAAATGAAAACAAATAGTTTTGCACTTTCAAAGAGATAGTTTTGTATTAATCTGATGAAGTCTTCCTATAATAGGTGTTTTTGTACAAAGAGACAGACATTCTAGCAAGAGAATTACGTCGTAAGAATGAAAACTATACATAAATAGTATACAAAGAAAAACAGCCATGTGAAATAATCCCATTGGGTTCCCATCCTGCTATTGCCTTTATATCTTTAAACGTGTCATCTCTTTGCTGCTTGTCCAAAGCTGACTGGATTGATTAGTACCATTTGAACTTGACACTTGTTACCGAAGTATGTCTGTAAGGTGATCCAACGAGACATAGTTACACGCTTTTAATCCCTAACTTTTTCCTGGACCGCACTTTCGGGTTTTTAGTCCACCGGGATTTGCCCAAGCCGCCTTTTCAGGTTTTCGACTTACCGGGTGTACAAAGATTTTATTTTATAAGTATCCCTAATTTTTGCCTGAACCCTTTTGGTTCGTCGGGATGCCCTTATTTTTCCTAGGCCAGTCGACCTAGCGGGTCTTTGCTTATGCATAGTATCTTTTAACTATGTCCCCGTTTATAGGGTGCAGAAGGTCGTCACCGTCCATAGTGGTTAAGATCATGGCTCCACTAGAAAATATGTTCTTGATCACAAATGGCCCTTCGTATGTGGGGGTCCATTTTCCTCTGATATCACCTTGCGGCAGGATAATGCGCTTGATTACTAGGTTACCAGCCTGATATACCTGATGTCTGACCTTTTTATTAAAAGCTTTAATCATACATTTTTGGTACATCTGACCATGACAGACAAACTGAATCCTCTTCTCGTCAATTAGGTTCAACAGGTCAAGTCAATTTTGGACCCATTTGTATTCATTCAAACCTTCATCCTTCATGATTCACGAGGAAGGGATCTGGACTTTGATGGGTAGGACAGCTTCCATACCGTATACCAGAGAGAAAGGAGTTGCCCTTGTTGACGTACGTACTGAGGTACGGTAACCATGAAGAGAAAATGGTAACATCTCATTCCAGTATTTGTATGTCACTGTCATCTTCTATATGATCTTCTTGATGTTTTTATTGGCAGCCTCTACACCTCCGTTCATCTTCGGCCGGTAAGGAGAAGAGTTATAATACTGAATCTTGAATTGTGTACAGAGCTCGGTGATTATAGTATTATTGAGATTGGTAACATTATCCGTAATGATTCTTTCTGGAATACCATACCGACAGATAAGGTTATGTCTGATGAACGGAGCCACAACGTTCTTGGTAACAGAAGCAAATGAAGTTACCTCGACCCACTTTATGAATTAATCAATGTTAACTAGGATGAAACGGGGCCCATTAGAAGAGGTGGGTCTAATCTCTCCAATCATATCAATGCCCCAAATTGCAAAAGGCCAGGGAGGAGTCAAGACATTCAAGGGGACCAGAGGAATATGTACTTTGTTAGCATAGATCTGTCACTTGTGACAAGTTCGGGAATGTTGATAACAGTCTGTTTCCATAGTGGACCAGTAGTACCCTGTCCTCAGAATCTTTTTAGCCATTGTGTGTCCACTAGATAGAGTGCCAAAGGTACCTTCGTGTATGTCTTCCATAATCTTCTCTGCTTCACTCTTATCCACACACCGAAGCAAAGTAGAATCGTGGTTGCGCTTGTAGAGAATTCCGTTACTGAGGAAAAACTTAGCAGAGAACCTTCTTAGGAACTTTTTATCATTTGAGAGAAGCCCCCTCAAGATACTCTTGAGTTTCGAGGTATCTTTTTACTTCATGGAACCAAGGTTTGTCCACCGCTCCTTCAGTATCAATCTCATAATAGTATATCGGTTCATCCAACCTCTGAATAGTGATCTGAGGGGCTTCATTATCCCATCTGACATTGAACATAGATGACGTGGTAGCTAGCGCGCCCGCTAGTTGATTTTCCTCTCGTGGAAAATTCTCAAAGGTAACTTATTCAAAATATGGAATCAGTGTAAGCACATGTTCCCGGTAGAGGATGAGATTAGGATGCTTTGTTTCCCATTCTCCTTTGATTTGACTGATTACCAGGGACGAGTCTCCATGTACGCTTAGGAATTTGATTCTCAAATCGATAGCAGCTTTGAGACCCATAATGCATGCTTCATCTTCAGCCATGTTGTTGGTACAATTGAAATATAGTCTGGAAGTGAAAGGAGTATGACAAATTTCAGAAGATATGATCACAACACCGATGCCATTGCCGAGTGCATTGGAAGCTCCATTAAAACCATAGTCCATAGGGATCATCTTTCAAGTCCTTCATCTGGTCCAGGTTCTACACAATCAGTCACTAACATGATGTTTTCATCCGAGAATTCAAAATTCATGGATTGGTAGTCGTCCACAGCCTGATGAGCCAAATGATCAGCTAATACACTTCCTTTGATTGCTTTATGGGTTGTGCACTGGATATCATATTCTGTCAGGATCATTTTCCATCTTACTATTCTTCCGGAGAGAGTGGGATTCTCGAAGATGTATTTGATAGGATCCATTTTAGAGATCAACAGGGTAGTGTGAGTAACCATATACTGTCTCAATTGGCGAGCAGTCCATGCCAAAGTGCAACAAGTTTTCTCGAGTAGTGAGTATCTTATTTAATAGTCGGTAAACTTTTTGCTAAGGTAGTATATTACATGCTCTTTTCGACCAGACTCATCATACTTCCCCAACATACACCCCATTGAATTCTCTAACACTGTTAAGTACATGATCAAAGGTCTTCCTTCAACCGGAGGCATCAGAATTGGAGGCTCTTGAAGATATTCTTTGATTTTGTCAAAGGCGGTCTGGAAGTCGTCATTCCACTTCACTGCTTGATCTTTCTTCAGTAATTTGAAGATTGGCTCACAAGTAGCAACTAGATGGGAAATGAATCTGGAGATGTAGTTTAGACGTCCCAAGAATCCCCTGACCTCCTTCTCAGTACGAAGAGTTGGAATTTCTTGTATAAATTTAACCTTTGCAGGGTTTACTTCAATACCTCTTCCATTGACAATGAAGCCTAAGAGCTTACCAGATCTTACTCCAAAGGTGCACTTATTTGGGTTCAATCTTAGTTTGTACTTCTTTAATCTTTCTAACAGCTTATGTAGGTGATCAAGGTGTTCCTCTTCAGTCTGAGACCTGGATATCATATCTTCGATGTAGACCTATATCTCGTGATGGATCATATCATGAAACAAATCTACCATGGCACACTGATTGGTTTGCCCAACATTCTTTAACCCAAATGGCATAACTTTGTAGCAGGAAGTGCCCCACTGCGTGACGGAGGTTGTTTTCTCCATATCTTCAGGTGACATTTTGATCTGATTGTACCCGGAGAAACCATCCATGAAAGAGAATATCTTATGTTGTGCGGTGTTGTCAACCAAAACATTAATATGGGGAAGCGGGAAGTCATCCTTGGGGCTTTCCCTATTCAAGTCTCTGTAATCCACACACATGCGTGCTTTACCGTCCTTCTTAGGTATTGAAACAACATTAGAAACCCATTATGGATAAGAAGTGATAACTTAGAAATCGATGTTGAATTGTTTCATAAATTCAACTTTGATCTTTTCTGACATCTCTGGACGCATACGACGAACCTTTTGCTTCACTGGAGGGCAGTCTTCTTTCGTTGGAAGACGATGAACCACAATGTCAGTGTCTAACCCTGACATGTCTTTGTATCACCAGGCAAAGATCTCAACATAGTCATGTAACATCTGTATTAACCGCTCTTTAACACTATGCTCTAAGTTGGCACCTATCATGACTTCCTTCTTATCCTCTTTAATACCCAAGTTTACTGTTTCAACCAACTCTTCATGAGGTTGTATTGCTCTTCCCTCCTGTTGTAACAGTATGGCAAGTTCTCCTGGTACTTCACAATCTTTCTCACCTTCATCCTCGGTGTTGTACCCCAAAATTTGCCCTCCCATATTCATCAAGATTTGTCAAGTCAAGGTCACAAAATTCCCCAAGGGTTGTGCAGCTCAACTGTCTCCTATACAGTCAAAACTAGGGTTTGGGTTCTGATCAAGAAAATGAAGTTTTCAAAGGCCCAATCAAGTCTCACATGCCTACAAAGATGGTCAAGTATCTTCATATCAAGTTTCAAGGCATTCAGCTCAAAATTGCACAGTCAAAACCCTAGATTGCACTACAGTCAACTGTAGGGGCAAAATGGTCATTTGACAGTCAAAAGTTCAAATTTTTGGTCAACATATCATTTTAAAGCCACAAACATCATTTGATCAATGCTTGATCATGATTCTCAAAATTTGGCTCAGAAATCATCAAAGATGCAAAAGTTACTATATTTGGACAGCTGAAAAAGTCAACTGAAATTGACCAGGGCATAACTTTCACATGGATTATCAGAAAATTTCCATCCAAAGCTCATTTTGAATAGAAAGACATTTCCTACAACTCATCTTCATACTTCAAGTCCAAGAAATGCTCTCACAAAAAGTTATCAATTTCAACATTATAGGTCATTTTCAAAAGTCAACAAAAAGGGGCTTTAAGTCAAAGGCCATAACTTGAGATTGGTAAATCAAAATGACATGGGACCAAAGGCATTGGTTAAAGGACTCAAAGACCTTTCCAAAATGTCCAAGAACATGTGAAAAGCTTAAAAATTGAGCAAGTTATGCCTTGTGGAAGTTGGGAAATTTTTGGAAATTTTTGAAAGTCAACTTTACTTCAAATGATCCAAAAATGCAAATGGGCCCATTTTTCTTCCAAGTTTCTTCATGCCAAGCCTATGCACGACCATTAAGCCCAAAGGGAAGTATTTTCTCATTTTTTAATTATTTATTTGAATTTATATTAATATTAATTCATTTAAATTATTTAAATATATGAAAAATATAAAGCTTGACCTAAAAAATCTTTTTGTACACATTCTAGGTTCAAGATTTCGTGTACAATTAAATATGGCAAGATTTGGTGTGATTGGAGCATGATTGAACCAAATAACATGAAAAAAGATTCAAAAAAGATTTTACAAAATCAATTAGCAAAAACCATTATGGCATGAGATTTTGTTCAATTTTGTTGACCTAAAAGTTTCAATATATGATCAGAATCACGACCCTAAAAGGAGGAGACTCTAAACTGCGCAGCAATTGACATCACAAAACTTGAAAACTGTCCATAAACTCAAGAACTGAAAAGCATCCAAGAGGTGGTTTTAAGCCCTAACATTCATCCAAATAGCTTCCTTAGGCATTCCTGAACAGATTCCAATCGATATCAACCACCAAAGCGCAAAGAATCGGTAGTTAGAACTCAAACTGTAAAGCGAAATTCTTGAAATCACATATCATAAATCATACGTCTTTTTGCATTTTTGTTTATATATTCATGTTCCTGATGAAGTTTGTGAACTAACCATCATATTTAATTGAGTTTTCGTGCGCCATATACAGATTTACCATTATTGTGTTCTAGGGTTTTCACGAGCTTTGATTTGGGCATTTCGTGATACTGTAAAATTGAGGCTCATCAGTACCATGATCAAAACCAGCGCGATTAGACGATCAATATACAACTATCGCGCCTAATTTATATGCAATGAGGGGCTATTCGCTATTATGGGATTTGACTTGTTTTGAGGGGGTTCAGAACCCCCGTTAACCTTTCTCTATTTTTCAGGCAAAATGCAATCTTGAGGAAGACGATGAAGTGGCGTGTATTGATTGGACCATTTGAAATTTTCGCGCGCTGGACCATTCTGGCTTTGGTCTTCCTTTTTATTATTTGTTGACTATAATATAATAACGTGTGCGTAGTGGCTCAGATGGTGGACGTTGATTGCGTTAACCCTTGTGACCTGGGTTCAAGTCCCAGGTCTGGCAAATTTCAATGTTATTTTTCAATATAAAATCCTATGCTACGCTAACATCCAGGTTCACCATGTACCATCACAATCCATCATACACGCGTCCAGTGAAAGCAGATCAAGGGCATGGATTCAAAGAGCACGCTACGCTCTAGTCAATGCATCATACAGGATTCAAAAAGTCAACAAATTCCAATGCTTAATGGGCCAGAATGCTAGGCCTGTACCTCACAAATTGGGGCTACCCCTCCTTGGTTTGCCTTCTCTTTCTTTCTATTTTTATTTTTATTTTTATTCTTGTTTTAATTATTATTTTTATTACTGTTTATTTAATTAATTATTTTTTAACAAAATATAAAAACATTACAAAAAATCAAAAAAAAAAGGATAAAAACATAAAAAATATTTATTGTATTTATTTTCTTGTAAATAATTAACATGTAAATGAATTTAGTAAAATAGGTTAATTAATTTTGATTCTTTAATTCCTTTTTTTACAATAATAATATTCCTTTTATTTATTTTCTATAATTTTGCATGTAAATTAACTTAGGTTTAAATTAGGTCAAAAATTCAATATTTTCATAATAAACTTAAAAAAACATTAGAACTAGGGTTTAGCATTTTATTTTAATCTTAATAAATTATTTTTCTTTTAAATCTAAAAAACACAAAAATACCAAAAACGTTTAATTTTTAATTTTAATTTTTTAAATTCCTTATTAATTTAATCTTTTTGCAAAAAGGGTTCAACGCCCATTGTCTTTAATTATTTAATTTGCGCATTTATTTTATGTCATTTATTATAATTTTGTATCTCTCCCAAAGCATTGTAATTTAAATTTCTCGCACTTTTATTTATCGCTTTATTTATTTTCCGCTAAATCGGGTCCGGTTTAATTTTGGCGATGTGGACCCGCGCCTTTGTAATAGCCTTAGATTTATTTTTCCGCAAACTTTATAACTGTTAAATATGCATGCAAGAATGAATGTCCTAATTAAAATCAAGTGTAGAACACAACAAACATGACAAGACAAATAACTGAAACATGACACACAATTCGCACACACCACCCCTAGGGTACGCCTCACTGTTGCCTTTCGAAAGGTGATCGTCGAGTAGAGGACGTCTTAGTAAGTCCTCATGATCCGGGAACCTGGCATGAGGGTAGCTTCTAAGGTGTCTTCCCATTGCTCTGGTGATCACCACGTCCCTAAACTCGAATTGACCCGAACACCTCCAACGGTGGTGCTACCTACCTCTCAATGGTGGGATGGCACTACTTTAAAGGACATTTACCCAGACGAATTCCTTAGGGTAGGTAGGTTCTCAAGGATACTTGCTCTAATTTCAAACAAATCAAAACATCTTTTCACCAACACATTTTCAAAAGCTTTCAAAGCAAACTTTTCAAACACTCTGACGTACGAGTCGATCTGAAATTTTTCAAAGAAACGTTTTTTTAAACCCACATTGAAAAGCAAACAAACAATTTTGAAAACACATTGAGCAAGTATCTAAGAGCCCATGGATAACCATGGATAGAAAGGGTGCTAACACCTTCCCTTTCTATAACCTACCTCCCGAACCGAGAGCAATCTCTTTAAAGGAATTTTTCTGTGCTTTTGTCCTTTCCATTTGGAGAAAATAAAAGACGGTGGCGACTCTTGCTTACCGCGACATTTCGCGAACCAGCTTAAAACAGTCAGTTCCAGATCCACCGATCACACTCGGCATGGTAGATCATATTTTCAAAGTCATAATTGGTAATAGCAGAAATGTTATCAATGGGATCCAGAGTAGATATGGATCTGTAGTTTGGTATGTGGGTGTGTGTAAGAGAGCATAGCTATTTTGATAAAGTAAAAGATGAAAAGAAAGACAGAGAGCATAAAATTGGCATACAAAACGTCCAATGATTTATTAATGACATATGAAGACGAAGTAATAACCCTAAAAAATAGACCATTGTGCCTCGGGTAAAGCACATGGCTTTGGAGTTTAAATTGTTCAAATATTACATATTCCAAAAACAAAAAGACAATTACTCCTGGATAAAAGTAATGGGAACAAAATCCTTGGCCTCCCAATTGTTGAGTCCACCGTTGATAGTTGGGAAGACCCATTTGTCCATGTCGCAGTCACTATCACTGTCCTCTAAAGCATTGATTCCATGATTGCTGATGCATAGAAGTGGTCCACCGGTACGAGCACGACGAACAACTCTTTGGGCTCCTTCTTCGACTACTGCTTTGGCATCCTTCAGAGAAGTCATCTTCAATGGAGGTCTGGTAATATTTGGAACATTAGTAGTAGTCTTGGTTGCAACAATTATCTGAGGAACCTCTTCAAAATTTGGCAGGGGGTCTCAATGAACTCGCCGTCCATCATAACATACCTGAAAGAGTTCAAGTGGCTCACCATATATTCTTCCTCACCATGGACTATAACAATCTTTCCATTAACTGGGTACTACAGTATTTGATGCAGAGTAGAAGTAACAGCACTGGCCCCATGGATCCAAGGGCGACCCAATAAACAGGAGTAGGACGGGCGAATGTCCATTACGTAGAAGGTGGAGTCAAATGTTTGACTACCAACTTTAATAGGGATGTCCACCTCGTAACACCCCATTTCTACCCGGCGGATAATAAGAAAATTAGAGTTCAACATAAATAGGATGCTACATTTTCAACTTAAAATCAAACTCCATTTAATCGCATATAAAACAGATACATAACACTTAATTTGGATGAACCGATACAAACCTGATTTATTCTTTAAAATCCAATAACTTTTTATTAATAAGCAGCGGAATATACATACTCAACTTCAATTCACTTAACATCTTTTATTCAACAAAAACAACTTCAAGACAACAATTATTTCAAGTAGTCAACTTTAAACTCAGCAACTGAAATAAATATCAACAACTAAACATTAAGCGTTCATCCCCCCGAGTGTTGTGTATCAGAGTGACGACATCGACTCGAACTAACGAGGTAACAACTATCCTTCTTGATTACCTGCACGTTACCAACAGAGGGCAACATTCGAACAGAAGGGGTGAGATATCGAACTATATAATTGAATGTATGATAATTAATATATCAGAACCAGTTCATATAAAATCACCACTTCACAACTTATACACAACAACTATTACAACAAAGCATCAACACGACATAAAGACTAATTCACAACTTTTAGATAATACCCGTCACAACAAGTCAACAACATAAAGCAACTCAAGATTCAACATCAAATGCGACTCAATTACAATGCACCTGCATGTGGTAACATTGGAGAAAAACTCCCAACTTAAAAACGGAGCAGAACTCCCATCTTAAAAACGGAGCAGAACTCCCATCTTAAAAATGGAGCAGAACTCCCATCTTAAAAATCTACCAATAAATAGAGGCATCAACAAGGCATAAGCCTTCTTCGCAGTTTGCCAATCCAGGCCATCACAGAGTATGCAAATGTATGTGACTCAATGAATGCACCATCACATACTTACAACAATCATCATTCATCACAAGGCATAAGCCCACATCACCATTATTACCAGTAAATAGAGGTAATTCATCATCATTTAAAATTCCTTGCAACTTTGCATTATCAACAAGAATTCACAGCAACAATCACAACAATACAACAACTCAACATAAATCAACATTGGCTATAAGCCTAACACATCAATCAAAGATTCAACATCAACTCAACGTAATTTAACTTTGGCCATAGGCATACTGTAGCAGTAGAAATGTTAAGACTAAGCCATTGGATTGACTAGATTTATACAGATCAAAATAATAATCGCCACCATGCTTTATTTTTTCCAAAGGAATTAGAAAAGAGTGAATAACCCAAAAAGAGGGGAAATATTCAATGTAAGGGGTTGATTATGCAAAGGGAAGGTATTAGCACCCTAAACATCTACGGTACTCCATAGGAACCTCTTTGGAAAATCTGTATATTTTGCCTATAAAATATGTTGTGTAGAAATAGATGGTGGGGGTAAGAAGAGAAGTATTTTTATGATTTTTGGACCCTCCGCGATTGCAAACCTTTAGTGCCTACGTACCACCTTTCATGCAATAGGGGATCAGGGTACACGTAGTTCACTTTAAAAAATTTAAAACACAAGTGTGTTTGTTAATTTTATGAGATAAGACATCATCGTCATTGTCCGTGTGGAAAACATACTTACTACCCACAATCATGAGAAAGGAGAATTTGCATCATCTTAAAGTGGAGGATATGGCTTGAATTTTAAAATCAACAATGCCTCACTAAACACCCAAGTGGAAAATATCTCTCTTCACTATATATTGTAGAAGTATAGTTGATTGCATCACTACAAGGATTGACAAGAGTCTAATCTTTTGAGAAAGGTTTTAAAATAAAAAGGCCAAAGTGACAAAATGGTTTGAAATGAGATGATTAACTTTTAGTCATCTCACAAAAAATTTCAAGGTATTATTAAATTGATTGGAGTTTATTTATGAAAAATATTTTGAAAATTCATGGACATTAGTCCAAGTTTATTATGAAAGTGGTTCAAGTTTAAAAAAAACAAGAAGAGTTTTCAAAAGGAGGGGGAAGATTTTTGAAATTAAAGAAGATGGGAGGAGATGAAGGAACTATCCTAAAGCATAAGGTAGAAGCTAGAGAGAAGAACCATCTAACCAACAAGAATCCAATACTTGACATTATGAGTCAAGATAGAATTCCCATTCTTTGGATTGAAACCAAGCAAGCAAAGATACTAGACCTCTTGAAAGAACTAAACTTCAAGTGTATTAAGTCTTTGCAAAAATTGGACAGAGTAACGGCTGTATACGTGTGAATTCCATATTACAAACAAAGTATGTAATCTACAATAACATGCACACAAAACAAACAAACAACCCAATGTCTTAAGGTAAACCTCAAGAACTCCATACAAAATATCAATTAAGGTCACAAGATCTCCAACATAGGCCAAAGTTTCTAATCCTAAGTCCAAGAAGTCCAATACCCTATAATGCCAAGGATAGTAACTAAATTGTCTAAGTATCATTAAAGTTTTTTATGGTTTATGTTGATTATTAAGTATCTTCAAAAAGAAAAGAAAATCTCAAGTGAGAAAAATAAAAATGACATAAAAGTAAATTCTCAAGTGAGCAAAGATGAAAATAGCATAATATGTAAATGCTAAAGTAAATAGTAAATAAAGTAAAAGCATAAAAATAAAAGCATGAAGTAGATTCAATTGTTAAGAATTAGTGGTTAGTTGGATGACCATCTTGAAACTTGCATTTGGAACTCATTAGGGGATTGGTAGAACCAAAGTCTCTACACAATGAATTGCATTTGCTTTATATCAAGTATATCATCCATTTAAGAATCCTCAATGTAACATATAATGATCAATGATGTTTAAGTGATCCGCGTTGACCAAAATTAAGGAAAATCCATCAGAAGATTGGTAGAACCAAAGCAACTACACAATGAATCTCAAGGTTATTGGATTAAAGGGTTCAAATTAACATCTTGGGATTGAAATCATAAGTTTGAGCCACAAATGATCATTTTCTCGAACCGGGACAAAATATAGCGCTATGTTAAGCAATCGTAAGTGGACTTATATAGAAGTCTCACCTATTTTGAGGCTGATCAATAGCAATATATGCACCATTTGTTTTGAGACATGATATAGAGATCATGCTCTAATAACACTTAGTGCAATAAGAAAGGTATGAGATGAAGAAGGGTGAGAAAGAATATACAAACCATTTTTGAATTAAAATTTAATCAAACTATTATTAAAATCATTCATCTATTTTTATGGATTTAGACTCAACACCATGGATCCAATGATGCTAATAAAGTTCATGATAAAAAATTCAACCCAAGATCAGCTAGAAAATAATACAAAGTAATATTACATTTAATATATGCATTAAAAAGGGTTTTAAAATATTTTAAAATAGAAATAAGAGAGAAAAATATCAACTATGTTCAAATTAATCAAGAAAGATTAAATAAGACCATAGAAAATTCAGAAATGAACTTAAATATTTTTATAAAATTTTTGGTAATTTTTTAAAGTCAGAAACTATTTTTAAAATTAAAAGAAATTACTAAAATAAACCAAAAATGATAAAAAAAATAACAAAGTCAGAAATAAAAAATGAATGAGGTCACCAATATTTGTCACAATATCATTTGATCATTCCATATTTTTTTTAGAATTTTAAAATGCATAAAAGTATTTTTAAACATTTAAAATAATTCAAATAAAGTGAAAAATTTATAAAAAAATATCAAAACACAAAATAAAATTGTAAAAAAATAAAAATCAGAAAGAGAAAAATCAAAAATATTTTTCATAATTTTTCAGATATTTTGGACTTAAAATGAATTTTCTATGATTTTTTTGAAGTTTAAAACAATTTAAATATAAAAATCAAAAAATAAAATAAAGTCAAAAAATGTGGACCAATTGATGAGAGTAAAGACACGTTAGTAAGTTGATCCAATGGATCAGACGCGCTGTGCATATCATGGTCATTAGTGAATAACACACATGATCATTAAATAAATTAGATATTAAAAAATTCCAAATGAGTTGTTTCATTGGTTGAAGGATGACACGTTGGTCATCTTCAACCTCCATCCAGCCTCAAATCGAGCTTGCTGAAACTGTAAAATTAGAGCACGAGACCAGTATCATTCGCTGCGTCTCATCTAGATGAAGACAACCACACCTTCGCGAAAAATTTATATAAACCGTAGCTCAAGCAATTTGGAAGGAAATTTTTGAAAAGGAATTTGATAATTCATGGCCAAAACGTGTTTCCAGTTAAAAGAAAGTGTTGCAACTTGAACCAGTGCAATGAGAGCTTCACAATGATATCAAAGTTTGGAAGAATTTAAGGAGAAATCTACCTATTAAAGTTCAGTTGCAGAGCTCTGTAAATGAACTTGGTCAGATCAATTTAGAAGGTTTCAAGGCTCAATTCTTCTTCTGTTAGCTTCAGGGAAGATCAAAGAAGGTGAATTGATAGAAAAAATGGATTGAAAAAGGCTTGAACAATGATTTCGAAGTTGCAGAAAAGTGAATTATGGAGCGAGCTTGGCAGGGTGATTTTGGTTGTTCAAGCTTGAGAAAACGAATGGGATAGTTCATGTATTTATAGGATAAGCAAATTGGGTCAAAAGGAAGGGTGAATGATGCAATTTGGAGGGAATTCGTGTGGGTCTGCATCATGAAGAATGTGTGACTTCTCTTTTGTCAAAACTCATCCAAAACGCGCGTTTTAATGCACTAATCCACTTGGGAAAGTTGGCTAATCATGTTCAGACCCAAAATGGGTGCTAATTTGAGGGTTAGAAGTTGTAACATGAAATTCAAATTCTGACTTGCGATGAAATTTCAATTCCAAGTTATCGCTTTTGAAACAATGGCATTCTCAGTTCAATGGGTCTTAAGGCATGGTTCTTGATGCTTTAGAAAGATGAGATTACAAGCTTTGCAATGAGAAAAGAATGGAATCAAATGGATGTTTGAGCTGAAAGTTGCCATGAGTCAAAGTTGTGAAAAAGAGGATGACTTTCCATACTTAGAAATATTTCAAGTTTTTCTTCAAAAGTGACCTATAATGTTTTGCATCCAAACATAACCTTCCTCTTGGAATTTTCTCTTGACATTAAAATATGGCATGAAATAGACCTCTTGAATGACATTTTGAAACTTTAAGCATTCAAAATCTCAAAAATTTCAGAGAGTTATGAATTATTGAAGTTGGAAAAAAAATCATGAAATGACCTATAATCTTTTGTATCCTTAAGGCATCCTCCATCAATTTTCTCACTTTGCACATAAAAGAAGGAATAAAGTTAACATCCTCAAGATCATTGTGGAAAAAGAGTAGGCTCACGGTGATAAAAATTGACCAAGTTATGATCATTTGAAGTCACACATGGGAATTTGGGGGGTTTATCTGGAGGACTTGTAATCTTTCTTCATCATCAAGTTTCTTCCACATGAAAACTCCTTGCAACTTTTGAAGTGATTTGTTAATAACCATTTAAAGAGAAGGATGTTATTGGAATCACTCAAAAATACCAAAATATGATCAAGATATACTTCTTTGAAGTTCAAAACCCTAGATCCTAGGTCAAGAAAATGCTTTGAGGAACTTTGACAATTTTAAACAACCTTCTTGTACCAACACTTTTGCTTTGTAGATAGAAGTTATTGAGGATGATAATGAGAACTCATAGCAACCAAAACCACTTCCATATCTTGATAATTGAGAGAAATATGCACTTGTGACCAATGGGAACAAGGCCTTGTCCAACCATGACAACTTCTTCAATCAACCCCTTGTACTTTTGAATCAATCTTGATAACTTTGAAATGTGGTGAACCAAAATAAACCTTGCCATGTCATTTCTTCAAAAACAACTTTAATGGTGAGGTTTGAATTTCTCAAGCTTTATTGACTAGGGCATGGAAATAAACTCATGAACCCATGGATCAACTTGCTAAACCACATTGCTTTTACCTACATTATTAACAAGTAAGACAAACTAACATTTCATTTTATTAATTAAAAGGAAAGTCAAAACAAAACATGCATGATAAAAAAAGATAAACAAGTTAATGTGCTTAGTGATTCCTCAAAAAGCAAAGCTTAAGGGAACCAAAAGCACTAATGTGATCTTGTTGTGATTGAATCAATATGGTATGATAAAGGGATCTTAGGGGCAAAAATTGGGGTACAACAACTGCCCTTATTTAAGTTTCTTCTATCCAGAGATACGAAGGTTAAAAATCTTCAAGTTGATGTGATCGAAGATACTTAAATATAAAATAAACCCTATTTTTGGCCCTAAGATGCCATGCAATGCTTATGAGTATGAATGCATATGGACAACTTCAAAGGGACGCAAAACACCATTAGGGATGTAGCAAAGGAAATAAGGATCAAAAGAGAAACCCGACCAAGAAAATAAATCACCGGTGAATCAAAAAGACCCGACCCTATTGGTGTAACACCCAAAGAAGAGATAAGGTAGCATCAACTTAGATAAAGAGGACATAGTACAAGATAAAAGTGATTGACAACCAACTGTGAACTACCAAACTCAATAGTCGGAGGTAGAAGATCAAAAAGATAATGACTCATAGATGACAGTAAACTACCAACTCATGGTTGAAGGTAGAAGATCCAAAGGATACCGACTCATAGAGGATGGTAAAAGATCAAAGGATACACCAACTTTTAATGAAGGCGAAACTACCAACATTCACTGAAGGTAGATAGATAAAAGAATAACAACACCGATGTTTAATGATGGTGAACTAACAACTTTCACTGAAGGTGGAGAGAAAAGAAATATCATAGCATCGATGTTCACTGACCGTGAACTACCAACGTTCACTGAAGGTAGAAAAAAGATAACAATTACTAACATTCATTGATGGTGAACTACCAACTTTCATTGGAGGTAAAAAGAAATATCATAGCACCAACGTTCATTGGCGGTGAACTACCAACATTCATTGAAGGTAGAAAAAAGATAACAATCACCAAGGTTCAGTGATGGTGAACTACCAACTTTCACTGAAGGTAGAGAGAAAAGAAATATCATAGCACCGACGTTCACTGACGGTAAACTACCAATGTTCATTGAAGGTAGCAAAAAGATAACAATCACCAACGTTCACTGATGGTGAACTACCAACTTTCACTGAAGGTAGAGGGAAAAGAAATATCATAGCACCGACGTTCACTGACGGTGAACTACCAACATTCACTAATGGTATCAAAAAGATAAAATCACCAATGCTCACTGATGATGAATTACCAACTTTAACTGAAGGTAGAGAGAAAAGAAATATCATAGCATCGACGTTCACTGACGGTGAACTACCAACATTCACTGAAGGTAGCCAAAAAGATAACAATCACCAACATTCACTGATGGTGAACTACCAACTTTCACTGAAGGTAGAGAGAAAATAAATATCATAGCAGTGACGTTCACTGACGGTGAACTACCAATGTTCACTGAAGGTAGCAAAAAGATAATAATCACCAACGTTCACTAATGGTGAACTACCAACTTTCACTGAAGGTAGAGAGAAAAGAAATACCATAGCACCGACGTTCACTGAGGGTGAACTACCAACGTTAACCGAAGGTAGCAAAAAGATAACAATCACCAACGTTCAATGATGGTGAACTACCAACTTTCACTGAAGGTAGAGAGAAAAGAAATATCATAGCACCGACGTTCACTGACGGTGAACTACCAACATTCACTGAAGGTAGCAAAAAGATAACAATCACAAACGTTCACTGATGGTGAACTACCAACTTTAACTGAAGGTACAGAGAAAAGAAATATCATAGCACCGACGTTCACTGACGGTGAACTACCAACATTCACTGAAGGTAGCCAAAAAGATAACAATCACCAATGTTCACTGATGGTGAACTACCAACTTTCACTGAAGGTAGAGAGAAAAAATATATCATAGCACTGACGTTTACTGACGGTGAACTACCAACATTCACTAAAGGTAGCAAAAAGATAACAATCACCAACGTTCATTGATGGTGAACTACCAACTTTCACTGAAGTTATAGAGCAAAGAAATATCATAGCATCGACGTTCACTGATGGTGAACTACCAACGTTCACTGAAGGTAGCAAAAAGATAACAATCACCAAAGTTCACTGATGGTGAACTACCAACTTTAACTGAAGCTAGAGAGAAAAGAAATATCATAGCACCGACATTCACTGACGGTGAACTACCAACATTCACTGAAGGTAGCAAAAAGATAACAATCACCAACGTTCATTGATGGTGAACTACCAACTTTCACTGAAGATAGAGAGAAAAGAAATATCATAGCACCGACGTTCACTGACGGTGAACTACCAACGTCCACTGAAGGTAGCAAAAAGAATAACAAGTTTCTCCAAAATTCTGGAGTTTCACCTAGAATGGGTCTTAACTTCTTCTTTAACCAAGGTAGTCTTCCTGGAAAGGGGAATATATAAGTTGTCTCAAATAAAGAGACTACGTTTTGTTGTCATAGGAAGGATTGTAAAAATGACTTTTTGGGGAAAGCAATATGGCTTCATGGGGAAATAAATATGACTTCATAGGGAATGAATTATGACTTCCTGGGGAATGAAATACATCTTTCTGGGGAAATGCCAACATATTCCTGCTGAGGAGATAAAAGTTTTCTCGTGCCAAAATAAATGCACATTATCAAACCAATGCTCGAGGCTTACAAAAATCCAATAGTAATAATATTGCTGGGAAACAAAGATTCAAACCAGAAATAAACTGGAGTGAAACAGTCAACCAAAATACATCCTTTGAGAAATAAACTCAAGAGGGAAACCCAATATATCCAAACAAAGAGCTTTGCAGGAATGGCTAAAGAAAAACTCTTCCACGAGGGATAACTCAGTGAGGAAATTGAAAGAATATACACTTTCTGCTTAAGGCCGACACTCTATTGGAGAGAGGACAACACAACTTTGCAAAACAGGGTAATATGTCAACAAAATATTAACGAATATGAATGAGCAATGCTTTGCTAAATTTAACTATGCATGATGTATGTATGAATGTATGAGTGTTATCATGTATATGCTGACAAACATATAACACTTGGAGTAACCAGGAAAAACCAACTCAGGCACAATCAACACTCGGCTAAATCACATCCAAGATAAACCTTCCATAAGAAAATAAGCACCAAAAAAGGAAACACAATCCTATTTCGTGGCTTAACTTCACTAGGAAGGAACATAATCCGGAAGTACACAAATCATAGCGACAAAACAGTACAAATACAGAGATATAACATCCTTCTCCAGGCTTCACCGAGGAATATTACTCATACTTCAACGGGGAAACAAATATTTTCACAATTCGCACTTCTATTGGGGATTGCAATATTGATTTCAAATAAGGCATATGGAAACCATATCGGCAAAACATCAACTGAGGATTTCGAGCTGACTTCATTGGTGGAACATCATACAGACTTCACTAGAGGAGATAACGCCTCATCATCGAGACATCAACTGGGGACCCTGTGCTGAATTTATTGGGGAGACCAACACCACATCGAAGAGGGGAAACCAAGATATGTTCTTCAATATTGAGAGTAAGTATTGCACTAACTTCTCTGGGGAAAAAGTATGAAACCTCATGGGGATAATAACTTAGGGAGTTAAGAAGTCAAACATTATAGCAAGAAATTAATCTTATGGGGATTTTAAATCAAACCCAGCCCTTGGCGAGTGAAAACCCAAAAAAATGACAAATTCCTCAACACTTATTAAATAAAGCATTGCCATTGCTTGATTATCGGGTAGTCAAACAAAATGCAAGTACTGCTGAAAGGAGATGCTTCGCCAATGAGTCCAACTTAGCATGCAAGGGGAGAAAAAGACTTATATCAAATAAGCGAGGCCTTCACTGGGGAATCTTGGATTGAGCCTTCATATCATTCAAACCTATTCCAACAAAAATGCCCTAGGATAGCCTTCCTGGGGAATCAAGAAGTCAACATTATAGAAAAAGGTCAAACTCATGGGGATTTTAAATCAAACCCAGCACTTGGTGGGTGAAAACTTAAAGGGTTGATAACTATCTTAACACTTCTTAGAAAATATACTGCCCTGGTCTAGTTTCCTGGGAAATAAATACCTACAATAATGTGAATACTGCAGAAAGAGCGATATTTTGCAAATAGTTCCATCTAGCACACCAAGGGAAAAAGACCTTTCATCATATGAGGGAAGACTTTGCTGGAGAATCTAGGATAGAGGCCTCAGAACATGTTGTGATACGGTGGGAGAACTGACTTGAAGTTTGCGTTCGATCGCAATTGTGCGGATAGCAAGAGTCGCCACCGACTTTTCTTTTATCCAAAAGGAAAGGTAAAAAAAGCACAGGAAAGACCTTTCGAGATTATTTCTCGGGTTCGGGGGGTAGATTATGAAAAGGGATGGTATTAGCACCTTTATATCCGTAGTTATCTATGAGCTCTTAGTTACTCGCTAGATCACTTGCTTTTGTTTGACAATATGCTTGTGGTGCAGTTTTTGAAAGTATTTTGAAAATGTCTTTGTAATGGTTCTCATTTCTATAAGAACGCGTACAAAGTTTTGTTTCGAAAAAATAGTTCAAAGATGTGTTAGTGGAATGTGTTTTTTTGAAAGTGGATTTGAAAAGATGTTTTTGCAATGGTTCTCGTCTCTATAAGAACGTATATAAAATGTTTTATCTTTTGAAAATGTTTTGAAATGAAAGTGTCGGTGTAAAAATGTTTTTTCGTGAGTAAGCGAGTAACTAGGAGCGAATCTACCTACTCGAAAGGTTTTAAGTATTCTTTTCTTCCTCCGTTAGATGTTGCTATCTTACCATTGATTTGGTAAGAAGCCCCATCGTTGGATGTGAAGGGATAGGCGCGGGTCAATCATACAGTCATAGAAAGTAACTTATGAGATGCTTTAGCAATTTTCGTAAGGGACTAAATCGTTTTAACAAAAGCAACATCGAGGGTCATCGAGGGACGACGATCTTTTTTATCGAAGGGTATTTGCTAAAGCATCCCTGTTGTACCCCAAAATTTTCCCTCCCATATGCTTCAAAATTTGCCAAGAGCAAGCTTCAAAATCTCCCCAAGGGTTGCACAGTGTAAGGGCCTCCTAACAGTCAAAATTAGGGTTTTGGTTCTGACAAATAAAATGAAGTTTCCAAGGGTCCAATCAAGTCCCACATGCCTATAAACATGGTCAAGCATCCTCATACCAAGTTTCAAGACTTTCAGCACAAAATTGCACAGTCAAAAACCCTAATTGCACTACAGTCAACTGTAGGGGCAAAATGGTCATTTGACAGTCAAAAGTCCAAATTTTTTGTCAACATCTCATTTTGAAGCCACAAACATCATTTGATCAATGCTTGATCATGATTCTCAAAGCTTGGCTCAAAAATCATCAAGATGCAAAAGTTTCCATATTTGGACAGTTGAAAAAGTCAACTGTAAATTGACCAGGGCATAACTTCCACATGGATTATCAGAAAAATTCCATCCAAAGCTCATTTTGAAGATAAAGACATTTCCTACAACTCTTCTTCATACTTCAAGTCCAAGAAATGCTCTCACAAAAAGTTATCAATTTCAACATTATAGGTCATTTTCAAAAGTCAACAAAAAGGGACTTTAAGTCAAAGGCCATAACTTGAGATTGGTAAATCAAAATGACATGGGACCAAAGGAATTGGTTAGAGGACTCAAAGACCTTTCCAAAATGTCCAAGAACATGAGCAAAGCTTAAAAATTGAGCAAGTTATGCCTTGTGGAAGTTGGGAAATTTTTGGATATTTTGAAAAGTCAACATTGATTCAAATGACCTAAAATTGCTAATGGGCCTCTTTTTCTTCCACAATTCATCATCCAAGGCATGTCCCGAACCTCGAATTGACCCGAACACCTCCAACGGTGGTGCTACCTACCTCTCAATGGTGGGATGGCACTACTTTAAAGGACATTTACACAGACGAATTCCTTAGGGTAGGTAGACGACTCTAGATACTTGCTCTAATTTCAAAACAAATTCAAAAAATACTTTTCACACCGACACCTTTTCAAAAAGCTTTCGAAAGCAATTTTTCAAACACTCTTGAGGACCGATACAAGAGTCGAACTGAAATTTTCAAAGAAACTTTTTAAACACCCACAGTTGAAAAGCAAACAAACCATTTTGAAAACACAAGTGAGCAAGTATCTAAGAGCCCATGGATAACCATGGATAGAAAGGGTGCTAACACCTTCCCTTTCTATAATCTACCTCCCGAACCGAGAGCAATCTCTTTAAGGAATTTTTCTGTGCTTTTGTCCTTTCCATTTGGAGAAAATAAAAGACGGTGGCGACTCTTGCTTCCGCGACATTTCGCGAACCAGCGTTAAACAGTCAGTTCCAGATCCACCGATCACAGAACTGGCGACTCTGCTGGGGATAAACTTAAAGTGAGGTGTACCTTAGGGATAGTTCATAACTGTGTTTTCAATTGTATTGCTTTGCTTGCTTTAAATTGTGGGTTGCTTGGGAGTTCTATAGATCCTAACTCGGATCTGGGGGATACCTTCTTAGAAAATAGCAACAAGGTTGTGAGGGAACTGTGTGGGGTATACCGACATGGTTGAAACAGTCTGCTACGTTGATGTGGCACTTTGGTGTGTACCGGTAACCCTTGAGTTCAGTCAAGGAGAGTACGGGGCCTCCGCGTGGTGTCGTGAAGCATCAACAGACCTTAGGAACCTTAATTGAACTATCTTGGCCTCTCTAGGGTAGTGAGATAACTGACTTTGGTGCAGTCCGAGGTTGGTTGATACTCGATACTACACTCAATTGAGGGTTGCTTTCCTGGAATATTTCGGTCGCCAGTTCAGTGGCTAAATCGAAACGATGAACAATGAAAGCAATCCCGTGATATTGGGACCCTTAGAACCCGGTTACTTCTAATAGGACAGGTTGAACCCACCAACTTCAAGAGGGTACTACCCAGACCCTATGCTGGCCTTAAACCCTAAGGGCTTGTCTTGTGTGCCTTGTGTGCCTTACATGTTCGTCTTTGTAAATATCTGTGGTGTGTTTAATCATAGCATCATGACATCATCCAGCATCATATGCATTGACTAACCATTTCAGGGGTTCGAATTTTCATCTTTGTTCTTGTTTTGTAGGACATGGAAACTGTTCGCAGAAAGACAGTTCAAATCAGCCTTGTAAGGGTCCCTCCTCAGCTTAAGGAGCTTATATCCAGGATTCCCGAGAACTCTTCATTCAGTGAAAGACATGGAAGTCTCATCAGCTTGGTCAATACCAACATTGAGGAAGATATGATAAAGGTCCTATTCCAGTTCTTTGACCCTCTGCATCACTGTTTCACCTTCCTGGATTATCAGCTGGTACCTACATTGGAGGAGTTCTCCCGGCTCCTGAAGATCCCTATCCTTGATCAACTACCCTACAACGGTACAGAAAAGGAACCCAAGCTTGAAGAGATTGCTAAAGCCTTGCACCTACAGTCATCTGACCTCAAGGGACATTGGGAAGTTAGAAGTGGTATCAAAGGGTTCTTAGCCAGGTTTCTGTTTGAAAAGGCCCATGAATGTTGGAACTCCCTTGACTTACAAGCTTTTGAAGAAGTTGTGGCCCTCATTGTCTATGGTTTGGTGTTGTTCCCTAACCCATATCAGCTTATTGATATCAGTGCTGTCCAGATCTTCATGTCCAGGAATCCTATACCTACGTTGCTGGGGGACATCCTCCACTCATGTTACACTCGAACCATGAGAAAAAGAGGTGTCCTTATGTGTTGCACTCCTCTCCTAGGAAGGTGTTTTATTTCGCACCTTCCACAATCAGTTTTGAAGAACGAGCGGGGTTTGAGATGGTCACAACGGTTGATGACTCTCACACATGCAGATATACATTGGTGCCCTAGGTCCAGAGAGGATGTCACTATCATTGATCGTTGCAGAGAGTACCCTAATGTTCCTTTACATGGAATCAGAGGAGGTATTACTTACAACCCATGCCTGGCTTGGAGACAGTTTGGTTATGCTCGGAGGGATGGTCCTCATGACATGTTAATTCCTGACATAGTTTTTGACTTCGACAATGATACTCAAGGACTTCTCCAGAGATTTATCAGAGCCTGGAGGATGCCAAGTAGGATAGACAGTAAGACACTGGGGCACAGGAATTCCATCCAGTTGGAACCTTATCTCAAGTGGGTACGCGCCCGCTCCCAGAAGTTAGTGATGCCTTATCCTCATATGCTCCCAGTAATCAAAGAACCGGTCTTGGAAGGAGAAGTGTCCTACACCTTTCAGCACCCTGATATGCCCACATCCTGGGAAGAGATGCAGAAGAGCTGGATCCAGCTTAAGGAAGAACGAAATTCTCTTGAGACCAGTCTACATGCTAGTGAAAAGAAGGTCTTGGAGCTCACCCGCCTGTTGCATGAGGAGAGGAATCTCAACACTTACATAGCTCCAAAGAGGATGCGTAGTATATTTTGGGATTGATTTGCTTTTGTATTATTTTGCCCATGAGGCTTTGATGTACTGAACAATTATTTCCTTAATGATAACGTGTGTTCCTTTTTGTCTACAACAAATTTGAACTTTCGAACCCTTGAATGCATTGCATAAACACATATCATTCATCATGTGCATAGCAGGTTTTCCTCTTTTCAGGTTGCTTACCGTTCTTCGCTGTTTATTTCAGCATCATGAATCCTGACTCATCATCAACTGAGATGTCCATCAAGGCTCTTCAGGCGCAGAATGCGCAATTTCAGGAATTAATCATGGGTTTGGCTCAGGGCCAAGAGGAGTTGAAGGCTCTGCTCCTGAAGAAGGAGAAGAAGAAGAAGAGAAGAACTGTTTTGTTCAACTCGGGCCGAAGGTTTGGCAACACCCTGCAAAATGAAGAGGCTGGTTCTTCTATTGGCAAGGGTACTCCTCAAGCGAAAAAAGGTCCTAGTCCGGTAGTCTCTGACAACGAGACTGATTTTGATGAAGAGCAGTATCCTCCTGCATAAGACATATACAAGCAGTTGGAAGACAGGTTGAATGCTATGGAGATACAACAGGTACCTGGGCTGGATTTTGGAGATTTGGGTTTGTCTACTGGTGTGATCATTCCTCGTAAATTCAAAGCACCATCTTTCACTAAATACGACGGGGCGTCTTGTCCCAAGCTACATCTCAGGTCCTATGTTCGGAAGATTCAACCGTACTCAGTGGATAAGAATTTGTGGATCCACTTATTCCAGGAGAGTCTTTCAGGGACTCATCTCGAATGGTTCTATCAGCTGGATGGGACCAAGGTTCGTAACTGGGAGGAGTTGGCTACTGCTTTCTATAAGCAGTATCAATATAATGCCGACCTTGCCCCTACACGTACCCAACTCCAGGGTATGTCGTTAGGTTCAAGTGAAGGTTTTAAAGAGTACGCTCAGAAGTGGAGGGATCTAGCTGGCAGGGTGCAGCCTCCGTTGACTGATCGGGAGTTGGTAGACATGTTCTTGGGGACCCTATCTGGGCCGTTCTTCAACCATCTTATTGGGAATTCTTCTGCTGGATTCACTGATCTTATTCTGACTGGAGAGAGAATTGAGGCTGGGTTGAAGTCTGGAAAGATTCTGAAGGGTGCATCGTCTAGTTCTGAGAAGAAACCCTTCAAGAAGGAGGCTAGTGCTGTATATGGTTCCAGGAGACGAGAGAAATCTGAGCGCCGCCAATCTGTCAGTGCGGTGATGATTGCTAAGCCTGCTGCCGCTCCTCGGCCAACCAATCCTCAAAGGGCTGAAAGACCCCGGAGAGAGTTCACCCGTTTGAGCATGACCTTATCGCAGATCTTGCCACAGTTGCTGTCCACCAATTTAGTGACTGTTAGAGAAGGCACCCAAAGGTGTGAACACTGCCTCCCCCAAGTACAACTCAAATGCCTGTTGTGCTTACCATTCTGATAGCCCGGGGCATTCCACTGATGACTGTTGGGCATTAAGGAATAAGGTGCAAGACCTTATTGACGCGAAAGAAATACAGTTCGAAGCGCCTGAGAGGCCGAATGTGGTGACTGCTCCTATGCCCCAACATGGGGTGAATGCTGTTGATGAAGATGTTTACGTTGTTTCTGTGGATGATCTAGCCACTCCCTTAATGACTGTCAAGAGGAACCTACTGCTGGCCGGTTTATTTTCGGGTTGTAGTGAGGGTTGCCTGTTCTGTGCTGTTTCCCTATCTGGTTGTCCCTTGCAGAAGTTAGGCATCCAAAGCCTGATGGACAGTAAGGAGATTCTGTTTAAGAAGTCTGCTGTTCAGTTGGTTCCTGTAGAAAAAGTTTTTGTGGTTACCATCTTCAATAATCCAATCAAGGCTCTCCCGAAGAAGCCTGTTCAAATCATGACTGTTGCACCTGTGGTTATTACTGTTCCGGGGCCTCTCCCCTACGTATCTGATAAAGCTGTCCCCTGGCACTATGGGGCAGATGTGTATGTGAATGGAATCAAACAAGAATTCAACACTGGCGCCAATATCTACGATATCACTGGCCCAGCCAAGGTTACCTGCAGTGGCAGGCTCTTCTCGCCTGACATTGCACCGCCCGCTACTCGAAGACCCCTCCTCATAACACCTACAAGTGTACCTGTTCCTGTTGCTGACCAAGTTGGTTCCCCTGCTGTCGAGTCATCCAATGCTCGGGGCAAAGGAATTGAAGATGAGCCTTCCCGGATGGAGGCACCGATACCTATAAATGCTGAGGCCTCCCAACAAGAGATGGAGGAAATCCTGAAAATAATAAAGAAGAGTGATTTCAATGTTGTCGAACAGTTGGGGCATACGCCCTCCAAAATCTCCATGCTCTCCTTATTGCTATGCTCTGAGGCCCATGCTAAGGCCTTGATCTCATTTCTCAAGATGGCCCATGTGCCACAGGAGACACCTGCAGTCCAGTTCATTGATTGTGTAGCAAATCTGACGGCAGACAACGACTTGGGTTTCTCAGATGCTGACCTGACTACAAAAGGAAGAGACCACAATGATGCCCTGCATGTCTCTATCGAATGCAGGGGCACTACTCTGGCACATGTATTGGTGGATACTGGTTCTTCCTTGAATGTTCTACCAAAGAAGGCTTTAGACCGTTTGGATTGTGAAGGCCTGGAATTAAAACCCAGCAATATCATCGTCAGGGCCTTTGACGGTTCAAAAAGAATGGTTCATGGAGAGGTTGACATTCCTATTCGTGTGGGCTCTCAGGTGTTCGACTCTACTTTTTATGTGATGGATATCCGTCCATCTTACTCTTGTCTACTGGGTCGACCTTGGATCCATAAAGCTGGGGCAGTGACCTCTACCTTGCATCAGAAGCTAAAGTACCCTGTCAGAGGGAAGATCGTCACCGTACAAGGAGAGGAGGAGTATATGGTGAGCCATTTAAATTCCTTCAGATACATTGAGATGGACGGGGAGTTTATTGAAACCCCCTTTCAGCATTTCGAGGAGGTGCTTCCTATTTCAGCAGCAGCAGAAACAGCAGTCGAAGAGGATGTTCCTTTGAAGATGGCTTCCCTGAAGGATGCCCGGGCTGTGGTTCAAAAAGGTGAATGTGCTAATTGGGGAAGGCTTCCCGACTTTACACAGAAAACTGACAAATTTGGACTGGTTTTACTGCAGAGGGTCAGAAAGCTATGCGGAAGGCGAAGACCAGAAGACCTCTTGTGCTCATCACGAATCCAGGGGTGAATGCTGTTGGGGAAGATAATGAAGTGGATGAAGCTGAGTTCAATAGCTGGATCTATCCGACAACCGAAGGCGGATTGACCAATTGGATTGTCAAAGACCATACTCCTGTTACTTTTGTTACGCAGTAATAAACTTCTTTATTTCGTTATTTGTAATAAACAATAAATAAACTCTATGGCCCGGTGTCTTACCCGAGGCACCGTGGTTTCATTTGTGAGGGTATATAAATTGTCATTTCATATATCATAAATGAAAATCTTGGACGTTTTCTCGCATTTCAAATCTTATGCTCCTTTTCTGTCTTTCCTTCCTTTATACATATTTCAAAACAGCTATATTTACACACACACTCACTCATACAGGTTCCAATCCACTCTAGATCTCACTGGTAACGACTCTGCTACTGCCAGTTAAGACTTCGAAAATCCGATCAACTTAGCCGAAGACGAAGGTGAAGATGATTGCGAAGTGCCTGGCGAGCTTGCAAGACTGTTACTCCAGGAAGAGAGGGCAATTCAACCACATGAAGAGCCAGTGGAAGTAATAAACTTGGGTACTGAAGCAGACAGGAAAGAGGTAAAGATTGGTGCCAACCTAGAGCTCAGCGTGAAGCAACGGTTGACTAAGATGCTACATGATTATGTGGAGATATTCGCCTGGTCCTACGAAGACATGCCCGAGTTGGATACCGATATTGTGGTCCATCACTTGCCTACTAAGGAAGACTGCCCTCCGGTTAAGCAGAAGGTCCACCGTATGCGTCCATAGATGTCTGAAAAGATCAAAGCCGAGGTTATGAAGCAGTTTGATGCTGGTTTCCTTGCAGTGACTTCTTACCCTCAGTGGGTTGCTAATGTGGTGCCGGTACCAAAGAAGGACGGTAAGGTCAGAATGTGTGTCGATTACAGGGATCTGAACAGGGCCAGCCCCAAGGATGACTTCCCTTTACCTCACATTGATGTCCTTGTTGACAATACAGCTCAGCATAAGGTGTTCTCTTTCATGGATGGCTTTTCAGGTTACAATCAGATCAAGATGGCACCTGAAGACATGGAAAAGACTACATTTGTTACTCAGTGGGGCACCTTCTGCTACAAGGTCATGCCTTTTGGACTGAAGAACGCTGGGGCAACCTACCAACGTGCCATGGTTGCTTTATTTCATGACATGATCCATCATGAGATAGAAGTGTATGTTGACGACATGATCGCAAGGTCCCAAACTGAGGAAAAGCACCTAGATCATCTGCAGAAATTGTTTGACCGGTTAAAACTATACAAGCTGAGGTTGAACCCGAACAAGTGCACCTTCGGGGTAAGATCTGGAAAGTTGCTAGGCTTCGTGGTAAGTGATAAGGGTATTCAAGTGGACCCTGCCAAGGTCAAAGCTATTCAAGAGATGCCAGTTCCTAAGACAGAGAAGGAAGTCAGAGGCTTTTTAGGACGCCTGAATTACATTGCTCGGTTCATCTCGCATCTAACCGCTACCTGTGAGCCAATCTTCAAGCTGCTGAAGAAAGATCAGGTAGTACGTTGGAATGATGAATGTCAGGCTGCTTTTAACAGAATCAAAGAGTATCTCCAAGAGCCACATATCCTTATGCCACCGGTTGAAGGGAGACCTCTGATACTATACCTGACAGTGCTTGACAATTCAATGGGGTGTGTGCTGGGGCAGCATGACGAGTCTGGCCGAAAAGAGCATGCCATTTATTACCTTAGCAAAAAGTTTACCGACTGTGAGACCCGATACTCACTACTCGAGAAAACTTGCTGCGCTTTGGTATGGGCTGCTCGCCGGCTGAGACAGTATATGCTGACTCACACTACCTTGTTGATCTCAAAGATGGATCCTATAAAGTACATATTCGAAAAGCCTGCTCTGTCTGGGAGAATTGCAAGATGGCAAATGATCTTGACGGAATACGACATTCAGTATACGACCCAGAAAGCCATCAAGGGAAGTGTATTGGCAGACCACTTGGCACATCAGGCCGTAGATGACTATCAGTCAATGAACTTCGAGTTTCCGGATGAAAGCATCATGATTGTGACTGATTGTGAAGTGCCTGGACCGGATGAAGGACCTGGGGAAGGATCCTGATGGTCTATGCACTTTGACAGAGCCTCCAACGCTTTGGGAAATTGTATTGGCGCTGTAATCATATCACCTCAAGGCACTCATACTCCACTCACTGCCCGGCTATGTTTCAATTGTACCAACAACATGGCGGAGTATGAGGCGTGCATCATGGGTCTTCAAGCTGCGATCGACTTAAGGATCAAGTTTCTGAGTGTCTTCGGAGATTCCGCTCTTGTGATCAATCAGATCAAAGGAGAGTGGGATACGAAACATCCGAACCTTATTCCTTACAGAGAATGTGTGTTGACCTTGATCCCCCACTTCACAAAGATAACCTTTGAACACTTTCCAAGAGAAGAGAATCAGTTGGAGGACGCGTTAGCTACAATGTCTTCTATGTTCAAGGTCAAATGGGATAATGAGGCTCCCCGAATCATCATCCGGAAACTGGACGAACCGGCATACTGTTATGATCTCGAGACTGAATTGGTGACTGAGAAGCCTTGGTACCATGAGGTGAAGAGATATCTGGAAGCTCAGGAATACCCTGAGGGTGCCTCTGTCAATGATAAGAAGTTCCTGAGAAGGTTCGCGGCAAAGTTCTTCCTTAGCAACGACATCTTGTACAAGCGAAACCATGATTCGACCTTACTGCGTTGTGTGGATAAGACTGAAGCAGAAAGGATCATGGAAGAGTTACATGAAGGGACCTTTTGTACACACTCCAGTGGACACACTATGGCGAAAAAGATCCTTCGGGCAGGGTATTACTGGTCCACAATGGAAGCTGACTGCTACCAACATTCCAGGACATGCCATAAGTGCCAGATTTATGCAGACAAGGTGCATGTTCCTCCGGTTCCTCTGAATGTTCTGACTGCGCCTTGGCCGTTTGCAATGTGGGGCATAGACATGATCAGTGAGATTAAACCTACGGCATCTAATGGGCATCGCTTCATCCTGGTAGCGATTGATTACTTCACAAAGTGGGTCGAAGCAGCGTCCTATGCTACGGTAACCAAGACTGTTGTGGCACGATTCATTCGGCATAATCTGATCTGTCGGTACGGCGTCCCAGAGAGGATCATTACAGACAACGGTACCAATCTCAATAACAAGATGATCACTGAGCTCTGCGAGCAGTTCAAGATACAGCACCACAATTCTTCTCCTTACAGACCGAAGATGAATGGGGCTGTAGAAGCAGCAAATAAAAATATCAAGAAAATCGTGCAGAAGATGACAGTGACTTATAAAGATTGGCACGAGATGTTACCGTTCGCTCTACATGGGTACCGTACCTCAGCCAGGACGTCAACCGGGGCAACTCCTTTCTCCTTGGTCTACGGTATGGAGGAAGTCTTACCAATCGAAGTGCAAATACCCTCTCTCCGGATAACGAAGGACGCAAATCTGAACGAAGATGATTGGATCCAGACACGACTTGATCAGCTAAACCTCATTGACAAAAAGAGACTTGCTGCTATCTGTCATGGTCAGACGTATTAGAAACGGATGATCAGGGCATTTAACAAAAAGGTCAGACCACAGGAATATCAAGTTGGGGATCTGGTAATCAAGCGAATCATCCTTCCTCGGAGTGATCCAAGGGGCAAATGGACCCCTACGTACGAAGGGCCATTTGTGGTTAAGCATGTGTTCTCAGGAGGAGCCATGATTCCAACCAACATGGATGGTGACGACCTTCCTCACCCCGCCAATGCAGACATAGTAAAAAGATACTACGCATAAAAAAGACCCGCTAGGCTGACATGCCTAGGCAAAAATTAGGGCTTCTCGGCGAACCAAAAGGGTTCGGGCAAAATGAAGGGATGTGTGATCGGTGGATCTGGAACTGACTGTTTAACGCTGGTTCGCGAAATGTCGCAGAAGCAAGAGTCGCCACCGTCTTTTATTTTCTCCAAATGGAAAGGACAAAAGCACAGAAAAATTCCTTATAGAGATTGCTCTCGGTTCGGGAGGTAGGTTATAGAAAGGGAAGGTGTTAGCACCCTTTCTATCCATGGTTATCCATGGGCTCTTAGATACTTGCTCATTGTGTTTTCAAAAGTGGTTTGTTTGCTTTTCAAAGTGTGAGTGGGTTTGAAAAAAGTTTCGTTTAAGATTTCGGAATAACTCTTGTATCAGTCCTCAAGAGTGTTTGAAAAATTGTTTTGAAAGCTTTTTGAAAGTGTCGGTGTGAAAAGAGTTTTGATTTGTTTTTTTTTAGAGCAAGTATCTATGAGTCATCTACCTACCCTAAGGAATTAGGCTGTGTAAATGTCCTTAAGGTAGTGCCATCCCATCATGGAGAGGTAGGTAGCACCACCGTTGGAGGTATTCGGGTCAATTCGAGGTTCGGGACATGGTGATCACCGGAGCAATGGGAAGACACCTTAGAAGCTACCCTCATGCCAGGTTCCCGGATCATGAGGACTTACTAAGACATCCTCTACTCGACGATCACCTTTCGAGGCAAGGCAACAGTGAGGCATACCCTAGGGGTAGTGTGTAATTTGTGTGTCAGATTCATTTATTTTTGTCTTGTCAGGTTATTGGTGATCTAACGTTTTGTTTTTATTTTTGTCATTCATTCTTGCATGCATTTATTTAACAGTTAAAAAGTGCGGAAAGATAAAATTCCTAAACTATTACAAAGGCGCGGGTCCACATCGCCAAATTAAACCAGGACCCGATTTGACATAAAATAAAGAAATAAAATGCGGGAAATATAAAATGTCCGAGTTACATGGCTTGAGCAATTACATAATATTTGAAAGAAAATAAATGTGCGAAAGAAATAAAAATAGAACGTTCGAGGGCGTTGGACCCTTTAAAGAAATTAAATGAGATTAAAAATTAATTAATTATTTATTGAAATAAAAGAAGTGTTTTTTAGGTTTTTTTTGTATTTATGAAATAAGAAAATTCAAATTAAAATTAAAAGAAACCCTAATTCTAAGTTATTTTTAATTATTTGAGAAAAATGTTAAAGTTTAACTTAATTTACTAAAGAATTTATGTACATGTTTATTTACAAAATAAATTAGTAGTTAATAATAATAATAATAATGATGAGAAAATTATTTATTAAAAAAAATGATGAAAAAGTTAAAAACCCTAATTTCTACATATTTAATTTATTAAGAAAAATATTAAAGTTTTGAAACCTAAATTAATCTAATTAATTGTTTAAAGTTTATTTACAAAAATAATAATAGTAAAATTTATATTAATAAAATAAACATTTTTTTGATTTTTCTGTATTTTATATTTATTATGAAAATTATTTTATGGAATTAAAAGAAAACAATTAAAAAACAATTAAAAGAATAAAAAGGAAAAACAAATAAAAATTAAGAATTGAGCAAACCATAGGGGGTGTCTGGCCCAAGGGGAGGTTTTTTGAAGTATTGACTCCTGAGTACCGTGGTCTGCATTCTTTGGCCATTGGATTGAGTTTCATGCATAAGTTGTTCTACTTTGGCCATTTGGCTTTTGGCCATTTGTGTTCTGGCTTCAACGTTCCTTAATGTCTGGCTTAATGTCTGCCTCGCCATGTATTGGTGTCATGCATAAGTTTTTCTACTGTGGCCATTTGGCTTTTGGCTTTTGGCCTCAACGTTCCTTAATGAACCTGCATGAGATCCTGTCTAAATCTGCAGTGTTGAATCTCACGAACACATTAAATAAAATCATAAAATGCAAATAAAGCCAATATATGAAGAAATTTAATGTTTAGGCACAATATGGCATGTATGAATGATTATACCGTTTTGATCATGGAGATCAAATCAACTTTACCCTTACTGGAAAATTAGTGACCTGAATGCTTTTACGCCTTACTGGAAAATTAGGATCATGGAGATCAAGCCAGCCTTATCCTTACTGAAGAAGTAGTGAGGTGTTGGTTTGTAACTGTGATAGCTTTGTTTGTAGTGAGAGAGGGATTTGTAATAAGGATTTCAAGGTTTTAGGGTTCTTGAAAGAGTTTGATATTCCAACAGTGTTGTGGCAAGGTTTTTTCTCTTCTTCTGGTTTGTGTGAAAAGAAGGTGATTATATAATAGAAATTAGGGTAAAGCAAATGGGCTTTGAATGTGCAATTGGGCCTCCAATATTCACTTGAATTCGTCATTTTCCAGGCTAAATCGCAGGGACTTAAGTGCATTTTTTGAAGTTGAAATGTGAAAACAAAATGTAGCCGGCATCGAGAACTAACTCCTGTCCGAAAATCGACTCAATCGGATAAACGGTGAATTAGTTATGAATTTTTGAAGTTTCAGCTCAGACAAACTTATTTTGGGCTTCAGTGTCGACTCTGACACGTTCTTCAATAAAAACTGGTATTGATCGGTGCATAATTTGGTCTCGACTTTTGAAGCAAAGTTGTAGATCTATGAGTCAGTGACCTTGTGTAAAAATATGAGTCCAATCCGATAAAAATTGACCGAGTTATGCATTTTCAAAGTTTCGGCCCAGATGAAATAATATTCAGCATTCAGGATTTTCAGCGTGTCACGCACTCTGAGCAAAAAATGAAGGCCTTTTGAATACCGTTTGAACTCAATACCTTCTGTGAAAATGTAGCCAACTCAATTTGTGAAATTTTGGCACTGGAACCAGCTCGATACGATGAAAATCGACCAAGTTATGATTTTTTAAACATGACGCAAATAAACTTCTGTCACAAATTTCTGCATGAAAATACTTGATAAATCCACATTTTTGAAGACCTTATGATCGAAATTGGCTTCCAGCCGTGAGAGATGAAAACGTAGATAATGTCAAGACGGAATTTTGGCCACTGGAACGGGTTCAAAACGAGTCACAATCTTCAAGTTATGAATTTTTTAGCGCGTAAAAACTGCACTTTCAGCACACTTTTTCACTATATCTCTTCAAGAAAACTCACACATTCGGATACCTTCTTTAAAGAATTGACTCTTGAGCCGAACCTGAATTTGAGAATACGTTATCAGAAATATCTTGGCGAAAGAATACCTGAATATGACGCGTCAGGTTGGACTTGTGAATTTTTCTTGAAATGTTTTTTGAGAAATATGGGAGGGCAAATTTTGGGGTACAACAGTTGCCCCTGTTCAATCTTCTTAAACCTGAGGATGCAGATTGGCTGACGTGCCTTTCGTAATCCGAGGGTGGAAGATGATTGAACACTAGAGTGCCCAGAAATTTGCGCTCACATAGTAGCAGTGCGATGATGGAATGGGCTTATAGATGCCATTTAGAGGTTGCTGGATAGGATGATGGGCTTATAGATGCCATCTGGATGTTGATCGCGTAAGAGATTCCTTAGCGAGAACTTGCGTACCTGCAAAACAGAAAATGATTACCTGACATGTTGCAGGAGCTGATTTTCAGATGCTTGGTATAGATGTGTCCTGACTGGTTACATGAGCTGGATCTGGAGCTTCAAACGGTGATGAATGAACCAGGGGTGGTTACTACCTCAGCATGAACGGTAAGAGAACCTTGGGTGACTTTAACCTCAACAATGCTCGTTGAGAAAATCTTGGTGGGAATTACCATCTTCGCAGTATCGGGAAGAGAACCAAAGGAAATTACAATCTCAAAGAAAAAACCTAAAATGGAAATCTCATGCACCGTCGGAGAGAGAACCAATAGGACATTATAATCTCAAAGGAAAACCCAAAATGGAAATCTCATGCACCGTCGGAGAGAGAACCAATAGGAAAATATAATCTCAAAGAAAAACCTAAAATGGAAATCTCATGCACCGTCGGAGAGAGAACCAATAGGAAAATATAATCTCAAAGAAAAAACCTAAAATGGAAATCTCATGCACCGTCGGAGAGAGAACCAATAGGAAATTATAATCTCAAAGAAAAACCTAAAATGGAAATCTCATGCACCGTCGGAGAGAGAACCAATAGGAAATTATAACCTAAAAAGGAATTACCACCTCACACACCGTCGGAGAGGGAACCATAGGAAGAACCTAAAAAGGAATTATCACCTCACGCACCATCGGAGAGGGAACCATAGGGAAAACCTAAAAAGGAATTATCACCTCACGCACCATCGGAGAGGGAACCATAGGAAAAACCTAAAAAGGAATTATCACCTCACGCACCATCGGAGAGGGAACCATAGGAAAAACCTAAAAAGGAATTATCACCTCACGCACCATCGGAGAGGGAACCATACGAAGAACCTAAAAAGGAATTATCACCTCACGCACCATCGGAGAGGGAACCATAGGAAGAACCTAAAAAGGAATTATCACCTCACGCACCATCGGAGAGGGAACCATAGGAAGAACCTAAAAAGGAATTATCACCTCACGCACCATCGGAGAGGGAACCATAGGAAAAACCTAAAAAGGAATTATCACCTCACGCACCATCGGAGAGGGAACCATAGGAAGAACTTAAAAAGGAATTATCACCTCACGCACCATCGGAGAGGGAACCATAGAAAATTATAATCTCAATAACTTCTACTGAGTCTTCATCAGAAAAATCTGTTGGGAGTCGATTTAGCTGGACTAGAGAAGGCCTTGGACTGGATAAGAAATCTTTGGAGTCGATTAACTGAACCGGTCTAGGTCTTAAAAGATGATTGAGAATTTAGCTGAATCTTTCCTGAAAGGTAAAGGTCAGTCGTATGCGATGCATGATATGTATCAAGCAATGATGTTCTCAACATGAGATTCGTAAGATATGATGCGTCTATGCATGCTATAATGATGTATGTGATGTTTTATGAATGTGTTTTTCGTCTAGGAAAGTAAATCCTTGACGGGTGCCGGGAAGTCATATCCTGGGCTGATGTTTGAAGAATAAGCTTGTACTTCTGCTGGGGATGATAACTGCAAGAATACCAGTAGGAGAAGATGACTCCGTTGAGGAATAAACTTGGCAAGTGGAAGGTTCTGCGGGGAGAACAATACTCTAGCGACCATGCTGGGGAGCAATACTCTGTGGGGAGAGATACTCTGCTGAATTGTTGAGAATGACTTGCTGAGGATATCTTTGTTGTTTTGGAAGTGCTACTAGACTTCGCTGGGGGTAAGAGAACTTCGTCAGGGACGCTCTTTCCATGGCTTTTGGCTGAGGATAACCCAGTTATATCCTGTTAAGGAAATAACTCTTTAAATAAAGCCGGACGACGCGTTCGTGCTCTGCGAGGATAAGCTTCCAGAATCTACTGGGGATAAGCTTACTGCTTGGGGAGATGGATTCCAACTTTTCCTGGGGAACTGGATTGGACTTCCTGGGGAGATTTTGGACTGTAATTTTGTAAGTTGAAAGAGGGAACCTATGTGGAGTTGCCTGCTGATGAGCTCATGTAAAACCGCATCTAAAATGGATAAGGAACCTGTGTAGGGTTACTTTGATGATGAGTTCGTGTAAAACTTCGCTTTTGGGAAGGGAGAACCTGTGTAGGGTTTCTGGGTGACGAGTCCATGTAAAACTGCATCTTGAAGAGAGGGAACCGATGTAGGGTTGCTTGGTGAGGTAAGTTCATGTAAAACTTCTTGATGAACCGGGGTGAGGTTATCTTGAGCTAAATCCATGTAAGACTTCTGGGGGGAACCAGGGTTAGGTTGCCGCAGGATAAGTTCGTGTAAAACTTCTTGACGAACCGAGGTAAGGTCATCTTGAGATAGGTCCATGTGAGACTCTTGGAGGAACCGGGGTTAGGTTACGGCAGGATAAGTTTGTGTAAAACTTCTTGATGAACCGGGGTTAGGTCATCTTGAGATAGGTCCATGTAAGACTTCTGGAGGAACCGGGGTTAGGTTACTTGGATAAGTTTGTGTAAAAACTTCTTGATGAACCGGGGTTAGGTCATCTTGAGATAGGTCCATGTAAGACTTCTGGAGGAACCGGGGTTAGGTTACTTGGATAAGTTTGTGTAAAAACTTCTTGATGAACCGGGGTTAGGTCACTTCGGGATAAGTTCGTGTAAAACTTCTTGACGAACCGGGGTAAGGTTACTTGTGATAAATCCATGTAAGATTTCTGGAGGAACCGGGGTTAGGTTACTTGTGATAAATCCATGTAAGATTTCTGGAGGAACCGGGGTTAGGTTACGGCAGGATAAGTTTGTGTAAACTTCTTGATGAACCGGGGTTAGGTCATCTTGAGATAGGTCCATGTAAGACTTCGTCTGAAAATTGAGAAGGAACCGGTGTAGGGTTGCTTGATTTTGATTAAGTGGATGATTGTCCTGTTTGGTTTCGGATGTTAACCCACCATCTGGAATTTATAAAGGTAGATGGTAATCATCTTATGTTGATTTTTCCTTTATACTTTGGTTGACAGAGCAATTAGATCGCCTGGATAACTCATTATTGCCCCTGTTTCGGAGGTGAGGGAAGAGGATACTTGTGTGGGTGATTGACAAATCTTCGGGTAGACAAGTGATGAGATACCGGAACATAGTCGTACGCTTTGATCCCTAACTTTTGCCTGGACCACCCTTTCGGGTTTTCAGTCCACCGGGATACCCATTTTTTCCCAAGCCGCCTTTTCAGGTTTTCGACTTGCCGGGTGTACATATTTTTTCCATTTCATCCCTTCATTTTGCCCGAACCCTTTTGGTTCGCCGGGAAGCCCTTATTTTTTCCTAGGTATGTCAACCTAGCGGGTCTTTGATTATGCGTAGTATTTTTCGACTATGTCCACGCTCTCAGAATGTAGGGAGTTGCCCCTGTTAGAAGTATTTTGTCATGCCTCAGATAATGGGCAATGCTCCTACTGTGCCCCTTGATTGGAGGTATTTCTGTTCACAAGGTGTTCATCGCGCGAATTTCCCTGCTGTTCAAACAAATAGTCATATGCAAACAAGGTTATTTTAAGAATGCAAAAGCCTATGTCTGTTTTGAATTTTGAAAATGCATTCTTTTTCATAAAACAAGTGAATGTTTGTAAAACGTGATGTCAACTCCGTATTTACCGTAGGCCTTAAGGAGTCAGGATACCTTTTGTAACAGTATGCTTTCGAACCAACCCATGCTTCAGCTAGGACTTTTAAGGGTTATAACGTGGCTTGGTTCACGGTTTAAGAAACAAAGGATAAAGGCTCAAATTTTATTTGTACCCACCCGCTCTTCGTGATGTTCTCCAAACCTAAACTCAGTTGATCATACGTTAGACCTTGTTTGAGTCTTTGCTTTGATATACTAGTGATGATTCGGATATTGAACGTTTATTCGAATAGGCAGTCATCTCCTTTTTTGCTGAGGGTTTGTAAGACCTCTTTCCTGTCTGATTTTTTGTTATCCCTTTCTTTTTTTTCCTGAACTGTTTCCTTTTTTGGAATTACAGTCAGCGGGATGCCCCAGTTTTGTAAGTCTCCTTCATGGGTTTTGACTTAATGGGTTTTTTATTTTTTGAGATAATGACTGCCTTTCTTTATTGATTATTCGGAACCATCACTGTCTTTCTTTGTTTTGTAAGGACCTCTTTGGTGCCATTCGTTATGCACTTGGATCAACTGAGAGACTACCCTGCCCCAGGTTATGATTAAGGGTTTTAAATTTCGAAAAGAAAAACTCCTACTTCTTTGGCTCAAAGGGGTTGACGAGGGATTATCATCCTTATAACTCCAGTGTTTAGGGATTGAAACAATGCCTGTACCTCATCAGCGGGGTCTGTTCAAAAGCATACTGTAAAGATCGTGGTATCATTTTCGTCATCCTCCCTCAAGAGGCTTAGAATTATTAATTAAGAGTTGACATCAGAAAAAATATGAAGATAATTTGCATATAGTGAATACGAATATATTGTTTCAGAGCAGACATATGTGATGCATTAATGAAATAACAATGTTTAACATGAGTAAATGTTTGAACAAAAGAGAATTGCAACTTGAACATTCGAATGAACAAAAATTTCTAGTCTCAGGGCTTGTCACTTCAACTGGTGAGCCTTAGAGGGATGGTAGAAAAATTCAGCCTGATCATCTTGGGTGAACTCCAATGCCCCTTCATCAATCAGGTCCTGGATCTTGTTCTTCAGAGCCCAACACTCATTTGTATCATGTCCAGGACTGGCAGAGTGGTAGGCACACCTTTTATTGGGATCATAAGTAGGATGTGCTGTGTTGGGATTCTGGGGATGAGCCCTTAATGTGATCAAATTCAATCTCAGCAGGCGTTGTAAAGCTTGAAACAGCGACATGTTGAGCGGGGTGAATTGCCTCCTGGACTTGTCTGGCTGAAGCCGGTGAGGTTAATGCTGAATTTGTGACACTGGAGCCCTTTGAGGAGCTCTCCCCTTACCTCCTTGTTTCAAAGGTGGCTGAACGATGACTGGCTCTTTACCCTTAGACGCTTGCCCCAGTTGGTTACTCTGAAGCAGTTGGTTGATGAGAACACCGAGCTCTTCTTGTCTTTGAGCTAAACCTTGAATGGCAGTCCCCTGTCCCAGCGTCTGGGCTCTCATAGCATCCACTTCAGCTTGCAGATGTTTCAGCCGTTCGTCCCCAGCGCTGTTCCTGACCAAAGTCTCTATAAGAAGTGCTCTCAGCTCCTCCTGCCCCTTGGATAGATTCAGGAGGATTTCCCCGAACCGGGTCTCTTGAGCAAGAAAGTCCTGGTTGTCTTGTTGGGAAGCCATTGCTGAAATAAACAGCGGGAAAGGTAAGTGACCTGCAACAAGGGTACCTGTCATGCAATGATATGTATGATATGCATGCAATGTTTTCAAGGACCTCGTAGGGTAAACAAGAAAATTGGTTAGAATTTGGGTCCGGTAGCTTGATTGAAGGAACTGCATATTATTGAGAGTCCTTCTTCAAGGGTCAAAGGCTCACCATATCAAGTGGGTCATAGCCCCTGACTCAAGTCATCAACCTTATTTTGCTTTCCAAACAACCCTGGCTAGGGGAACCTTCTTCAGGAGTCAAAGCTCACCATATCAAGTGGGTCATAGCCTCTAACAACTTTGGCTAGAGGAAAATAAATCCTTTTTGCCCCTTGCTAGATGTTTGATTCATCATGACCTGCATCACAAGCCCTTGAGATCCTTGAAATGGGTTAGGATGTATGCAATGGTATGATGTCATGATGCATGGGGTAATATGAATAAACCCTGTTATGAGCCCTTATTAAGGACTATAAACAGAAACCTGCAAGAAACTCAAGTAAAACCTGTCATGAGTCCCAATTAAGGACTATAAACGAAACCTACAAGAGACTTAGTAAACCCTGTTATGAGTCCCAATTAAGGACTATAAACAAAACCTGCAAGTAGTTCATGTGTCAGATAACAAGCATGCAAATAGTCAAGTACGAAGGCACGCAAGTCACACAAGAGAAACCCTTAGAGTTCAGGCCAGCATGGGGTCTGGGTATTACCCTCTTTAAGTTGGTGGGCTCAACCTGTCCTATTAGAAGTAACCGGGTTCTAAGGGTCCCAATATCACGAGATTGCTTTCATTGTTCATCGTTTCGATTTAGCCACTGAACTGGCGACCGAAATATTCCAAGAAAACAACCCTCAATTGAGTGTAGTGTCGAGTATCAACCAACCTCGGACTGCACCAAAGTCAGTTATCTCACTACCCTAAAGAGGCCAAGATGGTTCAATTAAGGTTCCTAAGGTCAGTTGATGCTTCACGACACCACGCGGAGGCCCCGTACTCTCCTTGACTGAACTCAAGGGTTACCGGTACACACCAAAGTGCCACATCAACGTAGCAGACTGTTTCAACCATGTCGGTATACCCCGCACAGTTCCCTCACAGCCTTGTTGCTACTTTCTAAGAAGGTATCCCCCAGATCCGGGTTAGGATCTATAGAACTCCCAAGAAAGTCCCAAAATAATAAATCAAGCAAGTCAATACAATTGAAAACATAGTTATGAACTACCCTAAGGTACACCTCACTTTAAGTTTGGTCCCCAGCAGAGTCGCCAGTTCTGTGATCGGTGGATCTGGAACTGACTGTTTAACGCTGGTTCGCGAAATATCGCAGAAGCAAGAGTCGCCACCGTCTTTTATTTTCTCCAAATGGAAAGGACAAAAGCACAAAAAAATTCCTTATAGAGATTGCTCTCGGTTCGGGAGGTAGGTTATAGAAAGGGAAGGTGTTAGCACCCTTTCTATCCATGGTTATCCATGGGCTCTTAGATACTTGCTCATTGTGTTTTCAAAAGTGGTTTGTTTGCTTTTCAAAGTGTGAGTGGGTTTGAAAAAAGTTTCGTTTAAGATTTCGGAATAACTCTTGTATCAGTCCTCAAGAGTGTTCGAAAAATTGTTTTGAAAGCTTTTTGAAAGTGTCGATGTGAAAAGAGTTTTGATTTGTTTTTTTTAGAGCAAGTATCTATGAGTCATCTACCTACCCTAAGGAATTAGGCTGTGTAAATGTCCTTAAGGTAGTGCCATCCCATCATGGAGAGGTAGGTAGCACCACCGTTGGAGGTATTCGGGTCAATTCGAGGTTCGGGACATGGTGATCACCGGAGCAATGGGAAGACACCTTAGAAGCTACCCTCATGCCAGGTTCCCGGATCATGAGGACTTACTAAGACATCCTCTACTCGACGATCACCTTTCGTGGCAAGGCAACAGTGAGGCGTACCCTAGGGGTGGTGTGTGATTTGTGTGTCAGATTCATTTATTTTTGTCTTGTCAGGTTATTGGTGATCTAACGTTTTGTTTTTATTTTTGTCATTCATTCTTGCATGCATTTATTTAACAGTTAAAAAGTGCGGAAAGATAAAATTCATAAACTATTACAAAGGCGCGGGTCCACATCGCCAAATTAAACCAGGACCCGATTTGACATAAAATAAAGAAATAAAATGCGGGAAATATAAAATGTCCGAGTTACATGGCTTGAGCAATTACATAATATTTGAAAGAAAATAAATGTGCGAAAGAAATAAAAATAAAACGTTCGAGGGCGTTGGACCCTTTAAAGAAATTAAATGAGATTAAAAATTAATTAATTATTTATTGAAATAAAAGAAGTGTTTTTTAGTTTTTTTTTTGTATTTATGAAATAAGAAAATTCAAATTAAAATTAAAAGAAACCCTAATTCTAAGTTATTTTTAATTATTTGAGAAAAATGTTAAAGTTTAACTTAATTTACTAAAGAATTTATGTACATGTTTATTTACAAAATAAATTAGTAGTTAATAATAATAATAATAATGATGAGAAAATTATTTATTAAAAAAAATGATGAAAAAGTTAAAAACCCTAATTTCTACATATTTAATTTATTAAGAAAAATATTAAAGTTTTGAAACCTAAATTAATCTAATTAATTGTTTAAAGTTTATTTACAAAAATAATAATAGTAAAATTAATATTAATAAAATAAACATTTTTTTGATTTTTCTGTATTTTATATTTATTATGAAAATTATTTTATGGAATTAAAAGAAAACAATTAAAAAACAATTAAAAGAATAAAAAGGAAAAACAAATAAAAATTAAGAATTGAGCAAACCATAGGGGGTGTCTGGCCCAAGGGGAGGTTTTTTGAAGTATTGACTCCTGAGTACCGTGGTCTGCATTCTTTGGCCATTGGATTGAGTTTCATGCATAAGTTGTTCTACTTTGGCCATTTGACTTTTGGCTTTTGGCTTTTGGCCATTTGTGTTCTGGCTTCAACGTTCCTTAATGTCTGGCTTAATGTCTGCCTCGCCATGTATTGGTGTCATGCATAAGTTTTTCTACTGTGGCCATTTGGCTTTTGGGTTTTGGCCATTTGGCTTTTGGCCTCAACGTTTCTTAATGAACCTGCATGGGATCCTGTCTAAATCTGCAGTGTTGAATCTCACGAACACATTAAATAAAATCATAAAATGCAAATAAAACCAATATATGAAGAAATTTAATGTTTAGGCACAATATGGCATGTATGAATGATTATACCGTTTTGATCATGGAGATCAAATCAACTTTACCCTTACTGGAAAATTAGTGACCTGAATGCTTTTACGCCTTACTGGAAAATTAGGATCATGGAGATCAAGCCAGCCTTATCCTTACTGAAGAAGTAGTGAGGTGTTGGTTTGTAACTGTGATGGCTTTGTTTGTAGTGAGAGAGAGATTTGTAATAAGGATTTCAAGGTTTTAGGGTTCTTGAAAGAGTTTGATATTCCAACAGTGTTGTGGCAAGGTTTTTTCTCTTCTTCTGGTTTGTGTGAAAAGAAGGTGATTATATAATAGAAATTAGGGTAAAGCAAATGGGCTTTGAATGTGCAATTGGGCCTCCAATATTCACTTGAATTCGTCATTTTCCAGGCTAAATCGCAGGGACTTAAGTGCATTTTTTGAAGTTGAAATGTGAAAACAAAATGTATCCGGCATCGAGAACTAACTCCTGTCCGAAAATCGACTCAATCGGATAAATGGTGAATTAGTTATGAATTTTTGAAGTTTCAGCTCAGACAAACTTATTTTGGGCTTCAGTGTCGACTCTGACATGTTCTTCAATAAAAAACTGGTATTGATCGGTGCATAATTTGGTCTCGACTTTTGAAGCAAAGTTGTAGATCTATGAGTCAGTGACCTTGTGTAAAAATATGAGTCCAATCCGATAAAAATTGACCGAGTTATGAATTTTCGAAGTTTCGGCCCAGATGAAATAATATTCAGCATTCAGGATTTTCAGCGCGTCACGCACTCTGAGCAAAAAACGGAGGCCTTTTGAATACCGTTTGAACTCAATACCTTCTGTGAAAATGTAGCCAACTCAATTTGTGAAATTTTGGCACTGGAACCAGCTCGATACGATGAAAATCGACCAAGTTATAATTTTTTGAACATGACGCAAATAAACATCTGTCACAAATTTCTGCACGAAAATACTTGATAAATCCACATTTTTGAAGACCTTATGATCGAAATTGGCTTCCAGCCGTGAGAGATGAAAACGTAAATAATGTCAAGACGGAATTTTGGCCACCGGAACGGGTTCAAAACGAGTCACGATCTTCAAGTTATGAATTTTTTAGCGCGTAAAAACTGCACTTTCAGCACACTTTTTCACTATATCTCTTCAAGAAAACTCACACATTCGGATACCTTCTTTAAAGAATTGACTCTTGAGCCGAACCTGAATTTGAGAATACGTTATCAGAAATATCTTGGCGAAAGAATACCTGAATATGACGCGCCAGGTTGGACTTGTGAATTTTTCTTGAAATGTTTTTTGAGAAATATGGGAGGGCAAATTTTGGGGTACAACAGGATGAAATGAAAAAATTTGTACACCCGGCAAGTCGAAAACCTGAAAAGGCGGCTTGGGCAAAAATGGGTATCCCGGTGGACTGAAAACCCGAAAGGACGGTCCAGGCAAAAGTTAGGGATAAAGCGTAATACTATGTCTCATTGATCACTTTGCATCCAGAATCCGGTATCTACATCAAGTTCAGACGGCATCGACCAGTCAGCTTCATCTTCAACCAAGGTCATCAAGTGATGAGACGCTCAGAGTTATAAAGGCAATAGCAGAGTTGAAACCCAGTGGGATCATTCATTTCACACAGCTGTTTTATTTTCTCTTGTACAAAATTTGTATAAACTCTTTTGTTCGGCGGCGTTCTCTTACTAGGACGTCAGCCTCTTGTACACAAAACGCCTATTTACAGGCCATTCAAAAATCAATACAAATATACTTTTCAGTTAAAAGTGTCAATTGTTTTTCCTTTTTTCTGTTTTGTTTTGCGAAGAACGTCCAAGGTTCAAATTGTGATATATGCATTGACAGTAATTTGCTAACTCATAAATATTTGCATACGAAACAAAGGATTAATTACAGGTAACATTAGAAACAGGGGCAATAAAGAGTTGTCTAAACAATCTAATTGTTCTATCCTCCAAGGTGCCAAGGTAGGTTCAGCTGAAGAACATAGCCAGACATCCCAATTCCCCAGAGAGTGAGCTAACAAGTCAGTATACTCTCCCCAAGCAAAACCTTAAGGAAGTTGGGTATCCTCCAATAGATCTCAACATTCCCCCAATAGCATACATGTATTCTTAACAAGCATCCCCGACAGTCTTGGTCTAAAGATTGTTCCCCGGCGGTATATCAAATATTCAGAGGAGTTACTTCCCCGATACAGTTCAAAACTTCCCCAAGAGAGTCCAATCTAATTCCCCAGGAAAGTTGGAATCCATCTCCCCAAGTGGTAAGCTTATCCCCAGTAGATTCTGGAAGCTTATCCTCGCAGAGCACGAACGCGCTTTCCGGCTTTATTCAAAAGAGTTATTTCCTTACCAGGATATAACTGGGTTATCCTCAGCCAAAAGCCACGGAAAGAGCGTCCCCGACAAAGTCTTCTTATCCCCAGCGAAGTCTATTAACACTTCCAGCACAACAAGGGTATCCCCGGCAAGTTATTATCAACGCACAACAAAGTACCTCTCTTCCCACAGAGTATTGCTCCCCAGCAAGATCGTCAGAGTACTTTTCTCCCCACAGAATATCTATTCGCCAAGTTTATTCCCCAACGGAGTCCTCTTCTCCTACCGGTATTCTTGCAATTATCATCCCCAGCGGAAGCAAAGATCTACTTGCCAACACCAGCCCAGGAGCGACTTCCCGGCACCCGTCAAGGATTTACTTTCCTAAGACGAAAAAATACATTCATAAACATCGAACTTCCATACATCATTATAGCATGCATAGACGCATCATATCTTACAAATCTCATTTATGTTGAGAACATCATCGCTTGATCCATATCATGCATTGCATATGACTGACCTTTACCTTTCAGGAAAGATTCAGTTAAATTCTCAATCATATTTCAAGACCTAGACCGGTTCAGTTAAATCGACTCCAAAGATTTCTTATCCAGTCAAAAGCCTTCTCTGGTCCAGTTAAATCGACCCCAAACAGATTTTTCTGATAAAAACCCAGTTGAAGACATTCCAAGACCTAGACCGGTTCAGTTAAATCGACTCCAAAGATTTCTTATCCAGTCAAAGGCCTTCTCTGGTCCAGTTAAATCGACTCCAAACAGATTTTTCTGATAAAAACCCAGTTGAAGACATTCCAAGACCTAGACCGGTTCAGTTAATCGACCCTAAGATTCTCTGTTTCTTATCCAGTCCAAGGCCTTCTCTAGTCTAGTTAAATCGACCCCAAACAGATTTTTCTGATAAAGACTCAGTAGAAGTTATCCATGGTTCTCTCCCCGATACTGCGGAGGTGGTAATCCCAGATTTCGCTCAACGATCGTTGTTGAAGTTGAAGTTATCCAAGATTCTCTCAATGTTTGCTATTGAGGTTGTAGTCGCCTATGGTTCTCTCCCCGATACTGCGGAGGTGGTAATCCCAGGTTTCGCTCAATGATTGCTGTTGAAGTGAAATTATCCAAGGTTCTCTCAATGTTTGCTGTTGAGGTGGTAATCGCCTATGGTTCTCTCCCCGATCCTGCGGAGTTGGTAATCCCAGATTTCGCTCAACGATTGCTGTTGAAGTTGAAATTATCCAAGATTCTCTCAATGATTGCTATTGAGGTTGTAGTCGCTTAAGGTTCTCTCACCGTTCCTGTTGAGGTAGTAACCATCCCTGGTTCATTCATCACCATTTGAAGCTCCAGATCCAGCTCCTGTAACCAGTCAGGACACATCTACACAAAGAATTTGAAGACCAGCTCCCGTAACGGGTCAGGTAATCATTTTTCTTTTGCAGGTACGCAAGTTCTCGCTAAGGAAGCTCTTACGCGATCAACATCCAGATGGCATCTATAAGCCCATCATCCTATCCATTAATCTCCAAATGGCATCTATAAGCCCATTCCACCATCACACTACTACTATGTGAGCGCAAATTTCTGGGCACTCTAGTGTTCAATCATCATCCACCTTCGGATTACGAAAGGCACGTCAGCCAATCTGCATCCTCAGGTCTAAGAATATTGAACAGGGGCAACTGTTGTACCCCAAAATTTTCCCTCCCATATGCTTCAAAATTTGCCAAGAGCAAGCTTCAAAATCTCCCCAAGGGTTGCACAGTGTAAGGGCCTCCTAACAGTCAAAATTAGGGTTTTGGTTCTGACAAAGAAAATGAAGTTTCCAAGGGTCCAATCAAGTCCCACATGCCTATAAACATGGTCAAGCATCCTCATACCAAGTTTCAAGACTTTCAGCACAAAATTGCACAATCAAAAACCCTAATTGCACTACAGTCAACTGTAGGGGCAAAATGGTCATTTGACAGTCAAAAGTCCAAATTTTTGGTCAACATCTCATTTTGAAGCCACAAACATCATTTGATCAATTCTTGATCATGATTCTCAAAGCTTGGCTCAAAAATCATCAAGATGCAAAAGTTTCCATATTTGGACAGTTGAAAAAGTCAACTGTAAATTGACCAGGGCATAACTTCCACATGGATTATTAGAAAAATTCCATCCAAAGCTCATTTTGAAGATAAAGATATTTCCTACAACTCTTCTTCATACTTCAAGTTCAATAAATGCTCTCACAAAAAGTTATCAATTTCAACATTATAGGTCATTTTCAAAAGTCAACAAAAAGGGACTTTAAGTCAAAGGCCATAACTTGAGATTGGTAAATCAAAATGACATGGGACCAAAGGCATTGGTTAGAGGACTCAAAGACCTTTCCAAAATGTCCAAGAACATGAGCAAAGCTTAAAAATTGAGCAAGTTATGCCTTGTGGAAGTTGGGAAAGTTTTGGATATTTTGAAAAGTCAACATTGATTCAAATGACCTAAAATTGCTAATGGGCCTCTTTTTCTTCCACAATTCATCATCCAAGGCATGTCCCGAACCTCGAATTGACCCGAACACCTCCAACGGTGGTGCTACCTACCTCTCAATGGTGGGATGGCACTACTTTAAAGGACATTTACACAGACGAATTCCTTAGGGTAGGTAGACGACTCTAGATACTTGCTCTAATTTCAAAACAAATTCAAAAAAATACTTTTCACACCGACACCTTTTCAAAAAGCTTTCGAAAGCAATTTTTCAAACACTCTTGAGGACCGATACAAGAGTCGAACTGAAATTTTCAAAGAAACTTTTTAAAAACCCACAGTTGAAAAGCAAACAAACCATTTTGAAAACACAAGTGAGCAAGTATCTAAGAGCCCATGGATAACCATGGATAGAAAGGGTGCTAACACCTTCCCTTTCTATAATCTACCTCCCGAACCGAGAGCAATCTCTTTAAGGAATTTTTCTGTGCTTTTGTCCTTTCCATTTGGAGAAAATAAAAGACGGTGGCGACTCTTGCTTCCGCAACATTTCGCGAACCAGCGTTAAACAGTCAGTTCCAGATCCACCGATCACAGTCCTTTATTCGAGGGACATGACTGTTTTTCCGAGGCAACAAGCGAGGTTACCCTAAAGGTGCGCGTGTGAAAAAGTGTGTTTGATTCAAGTTATTATTTTTTCCTTTTGATTAGGGTTGTCTAGTGGTTGATTTCTGAATCTTGCCATACACTCCTAATTACTATACAGTGTAAGGAAAAACAGTAAATTGCATAAATATGAAATTCTACGCTATTACATAGTTTTCGGGAACGGGGGGTATAAATTAATGAATGGGGATGAATCGAATGTGATTAAAAGTCAAAATAACAAACAATACAACCAAATCAAATTCAACAATTAACTAAAATTATAACAGTCCATGAAATAAAATTAATTTGACAAAGTATAGAAATTTTTGGTATTTTTGTTTGTGAGAAAATTTGAAAAGAAACTAAAGATCTATTCTATAATTTTTTTTAATTATATCATGTAGAAACTAAATAATTTTGAAAGAAATTTAATTAATTAGTAAAATATTAATTAATAAAAATTATTCACGAAGTCCTAAATTAAGCAAATTAAATAATCTTGAAATTACATTTTTATTTACACGAATTTAAAAATATATATAAATAAAGATTAATCAAATTAAATATAAACCAAATGAAGTTACTAAATTAAAATTTAAACTATATTAATACTAGGTTTACTAACTTACATCCAAACTTAATTAGTTATAAAATTATGAATTTTAATCTAAGTTAAAGTGATTATCATAAAAGAGGTAATGACAGAAAAATGGAGTATGAAAAGAAACAGACTGGGCTTATTGATCCCAAAATAAAAAAAGGCCCAAGGTAAATGATAAATAAATAAAAAACTGAAAATGGATTAACAAAGATTGGCGGACCGGGTCGGATCCTGACCCAGTTTCACATTCAAGCCTAACGAGTTGTATATCCCTAGGCCAAATCAAAACGCCTCTCATCTCTCTCACTGTTCTCTTCTCTGTTCTATCCTTTCCTCAAAATCACATTTTCCTCTTCCTATTTGGTCACCCTTTTCATACTAGTAAGCAATGAAAAAAGTGGGTGGACCGCTAACCCCTTACAAGCGTGACCTAAGGTGCTCACGTTACTGTTTGATCTAGTTTCCAATAACCTAGGGTTTTGAAATATTTTGTTAGATCCAGCATGTTTGAATGGAAATAAGGGGGAATGAATGATGGATTTGCACTGAGGATGTTGAGACGAGGCTAATGGTATGTTATTTTTCTTTGTACATTGTTATGAATTTGTGAATGGCTTCTGTCTTACAAGGTATGAGGAGGTAAACTGTTTTTCTTTTAGGTCTTACCTCAAAAATTACTATGTGTTGTTTTTTCTTATTCTATTTTGATTATAACTAGACAATATGTATATATATGTAGGTATGAACGTAGAGAAACAAAGGATGCTTACCTTGCTGTTACTGATTTCTTCTGCTGGTTCCTTTTTTTTGCTTATATTTTCTAGCTTTTTGTGGTTTATTTGAGTTACTTAGTTCATTGTGAATTTTGGTTTTGAGTTGTTGGCTATTTTTTTTGGTTTTGTTGTGTTGCTGGTTTGAGACAGAAGGATTTGTAGAATGATTTGGCCCTGAGTTTTTTGGGATTTTTGCTGGTTTTATTGTGTTGCTGGTTTGAGACAGAAGGATTTGTAGAATGATTTGGCCCTGAGTTTTTTTGGGATTTTTGCTGGTTTTGTTGTGTTGCTCGTTTACTGTGAATTTTTGGTTTTGAGTTGTTGTTTTTTTTGTTGTGTTGCTGGTTTGTTATAATAGTATGAGGGTTTTTTTTAGTTGGATGGAAAAAATTGGCTCTCTTGGTATTTCTGTTGCTCTGTGTTTATATTGAATGAAAGAATGAGAAGATTGGGGGAAAAATAAGATGGATTTGAACAATTGAGGTATACTATTCTAATGCTCTTTGTTGTAGTCTTGGTTTTACCATTTTGGTGCAAGTTTTGGTGCAGGCTGTAGCAGGGGTATTTTTGCAGCCAGTTTGTTTTGTGATAGCAGCTTTGCACAGTTTTGGGACTGGTTATGTGGCCTAGGTGACATATCTCTAACCCTACCTCTTTCCCTCTTTTTATCTTTTAACGATAAAAACCTTTTGGTTAATTTCAAACTTCTGAAGGGTTTATGTGACTAGGAAAATGATGACATAATGAGCAAGTAAGCTTGCTACTGCTATGCTTATGATGTATTTGTTCTACTTTGTGGGCTTATGTATTTGTTGCAGTTTTTATTGACTCTATTTGGCAGCTTGTTTTTAATTTGTGCTGCTTGTATAGGAGTCTGCTATTGCTGTTACACTAGCTGCTATTTCTATGCTTGCTTGCCCAGCCTTGTTGACTTGCTTGTTGCAGGTTGTGTTTGTTACAGGCCTGCTGGTTTTGTTCTGTTTACATATTTTGTTGTATCTGCTGTAGGCCTGCCCCCTTTTTTTGTATTTGACTGCTGCTGTTTGCAGCTTGTTGCTTTTGTTGTAGTTTTGGGCAGTTTGTTGCCTTTGAATTGCACTGCTGTTTTCTGTGATGCCTATTATATTGGGGCTGCTTGTTGCCTACCTTGTTGACTTGCTTCTTGCAGGTTGTGTTTGTTGCAGGCTTGCTGGTTTTGTTCTGTTTGCATGCTATGCAGCCTGTTTGTATTTGCCTGTGTTGTATATTTATTTCCTTTTTTGTGAACCAAGAAAGGCAATTCTTTTTTGTGATTTGCAATTGGGGAAAATGATTGTGATAAAACAAACAAATATTATGATTCCAAATCGCAAACCCTAATGATGAATTATTTCTTCTTCGCATATTACCTTTGATTGAATGTTTGTTGACTTTCTTTCTTTTTCTTGTTTCATGAATGGCGAGCGAGGCTTGGATGCAAACGAAGGTTGGATGGCTTACTTGAAGATGAAGAAGAAGACTTGAAGAAAAAACTTCTCTTTGTAAACAAGAACTTGATATTTTTTGTAAACAAGACAAACAAATTGTAATCTCATTTGTAATGTAATGATATCAAGCATTTGAATAAAATTTAGTGTGATAGAATTTATTATACAAAACTTGCAATCCTCAGTTGAATATTTTGGATAAAAAATCTTGGTTTGGTAACTTGCATTTCAAGTAATCACAAAATGATCAGATAAATCATGTACTTTGTATTTTTAAACAAAATAAATGTTTAAGTGCTCATATCTTTTTGACTAATGGACTCCACAATCATGGTTGTTTAAATGACAGCCTTAACCTTCACATCTTGTCCTAGTCAAGTTTGCGTTTAAAATGAACTCGCGTGCCATGCTCAATAATAATAAAAAAATGGAATTTCATTGCCAAACAAACATGCTTCGGGAATATTTGTCAATCTTTAAATAAACTGTGATTAAGCACATTCAAAGTCAACAAATGCCTTGCGATGATTTGTTAATTTTAAAGTCTTCCAAACACAATTTTCCTTCGATTCTTTGAAGATAAACCCGTGAGAGACATCACATATGACCATGAACAGAAATAATCGTCTCAAGGTCTTGTTATTTGAAGAAATCACAATTCTTAGAAGTCAGACGACTGTTATTTAAAATTAGGTCAAAATTCATGATGCGACTTCCAACGCATTTGAATTTTTGGTGATCTTCTTCGCGTAATCAGTTCTTGATTTGTGAAGAGAAGTTTGAGATGGAATCAAGGAGAATCATACGCAAGAAAAACCGTTCAAAAAAATTAAATAATGAAGAAGTTACGATCGTTTGAATTTGTTCTCGCAAAAGGGCAATTTTCAAGTCAATGTAGTTGTTTTCAGTTATCTGGACCATTGATTGAGCAAACTTGCAATGTGAGGTTTGAAAACTGACTTAAACAACCTTGAGGAGGCATGAAGACCTATGAAGACCATTTTAAACCTTGAAGACTCAAATTTGTTTTTGAGAAATGCAAAACCCTAATTGCTGACTTACTGCTTAGGAAGAGAATCTGTCTGATCAACTTCTGAGCCAAATTAAGTATTTGAGAAACCCTAGGATAGTATTCTGTATGAAAAATGGGAGGGAAAATTTTGGGGTACAATAGCTGCCCCTGTTCAATCTTCTTAAACTTGAAAAGTGAGATCGACATGTCCGTCGTTCGTAGCTTGAAAGTGGAAGATGATTGAACACTAGAGTGCTCAGAAATTTGCACTCGATGATGTGTTGGTTGATTGTATAGGGAATGGGCTTAAAGATGCCATTTGGAGAGATGATGGAGATTTGTCAGAGATGGGCTTATAGATGCCATCCAAAGGTGATTGTTGACAGAAGTGGACGAAGTCTGAACTTGACTTCAACAAAAAAGAAATATGAATAAACCTTTGGTCGATTTAAGCTGGAGCTAGCAGAAGTCTTGAATGTTGTTGGAAAGAATCAAAATATCTTTTGGGGCGATTTAAACTGAACCAAAAGATATATTGGATTAATCTTGACTGGAAAGCATCAGAATAAATCTTGGTGCAATTTATCTGAACCAGAGAAAATTGTCGGTGGGGAAGAATCAGAATAAACTGTTGAGAGGTTTAAACTGAAACAGCAGAAGTCTGGAGAAGAATCAGAACAAATTGTTGAGAGATTTATCTGAACCAGCAAAATCTGGATAAGAATCATAATAAATCGTTGAGAGATTTATCTGAACTAGCAAAAATCTGGAGAAGAATCAGAATAAATCGTTGAGAGATTCATCTGAACCAGCAAAAATTTGGATAAGAATCAGAATAAATCATTGAGAGATTTATCTGAACCAGCAAAAATCTGGATAAGAATCAGAATAAATTATTGAGAGATTTATCTGAACCAGCAAAAATTTGGATAAGAATTAGAATAAATCGTTGATGGATTTATCTGAACCATCAAAAATCTGGAGAAGAATCAGAATAAATCATTGAGAGATTTATCTGAACCAACAAAAATCTGGAGAAGAATCAGAATAAATCATTGATAGATTTATCTGAAACAGCAAAAATCTGGATAAGAATCAGAATAAATCGTTGAGAGATTTATCTGAACCAGCAAAAATCTGGATAAGAATCAGAATAAATCATTGAGAGATTCATCTGAACATGCAAAAATCTGGAGAAGAATCAGAGTAAATCGTTGATAGATTTATCTGGACCAGTAAGAATCTGGAGAAGAATCAAAATAAAGCGTTGAGAGATTTATCTGAACCGGCAGAAGTCAGCCTTTTCTCGGGAATTGATCTATATTTGAATTGTTGAAAATATTTGTCTGTCAGAAATTTGTTGATGATAATTTCCTGTCGATTGATTTTTTCCTGAAAAGGTGGAGAGTTAATTGTATGGAATGCTATGACGCATGCAATGCATGGTATGATGTTGTTTTCTCAAAATAAATGAGATTGCACTGTATAAACTTGTGTTGTCAATGCTATGACGTATGAATGCAAATGTATGGTCATAAAGATTGTTCATGCTGCAGTGTTGCTGGAGCCGAGGAAAATAAATCCCTGGGTATTGCTGGGATTGCAGAGTGTAAATATCCATATCTTGAAGTTGCAATGTTGACGGATGAGCTTCCACTTGTCAGAGAAATAAACTATGTTGTGTTTAAGGAAAACGTCGTGTATTGCTTGTGGACTTCATGAAATCCTGTTGGGGAATTTTGAGAAGTTAGGCAACTTTCACTGGGGATTGTTAGAGCACCTGATACCATTAGGCTGCATATTGGGGATTCGTTAATGATCCCGTAGTAGGATGTATATATTTCTACCCTTGCTGGGGAAAGTACCTGCAGGGATTTTATGGAATAGCCTAAAGATATTATCCTGTTTCTTAAAGCCATTAGTGATTGTCTTTCTATTTTTTGTTCATTTGTAAATAGTAATCACGTTCAAATGCATATGTTCAAAAATAAATCATTGGACGTTTTTGTAAACAAAACACATAAATAAAGAAAAACAAATAGTTTTGCACTTTCAAAAGGGATATCTTTGTATTAACTTGAATAAGTCTTTTATTTGTACAACAAGACGAGCATTCTAGTAAGAGAATATCGTCGTAAAAAATGAAAACTGATACAAAGAAAAGATAGCTATGTGAAATAATCCCATGGGGTTCCCATTCTGCTATAGTCTTCGTGTCTCTGAGTGTCTTGTCTACTTGTCGGCTCGGCGAAGCTGATTGGATTGATTAGAACCGTTTAAGCTGGTTGGTCGACACTGAAGATTGTCTGCAAGATGATCCAATGGGACATAGTCATGCGCTTTAATTCCCTAACTTTTTCCTGGATCGCCCTTTCGGGTTTTTGATCCACCGGGATACCCTTTTTTGACCAAGCCGCCCTTTCAGGTTTTCAGCTTGCCGGGTGTACAATTTTTTTTGTATTTTATCCCTAATTTTTTCCCAAACCTTTTGGTTCGCCGAGATGCCCTAATTTTTGCCTAGGTCAGTTGACCTAGCGGGTCCTTGTTCATGCGTAATATCTTTTAACTATGTTTGTATTTACAGGGTGTGGAAGGTCGTCGCCATCCATAGTGGTCAAGATCATTGCTTCACCAGAGAATATGTTTTTGATCACAAATGGTCCTTTGTATGTAGGAGTCCATTTGCCCCTGGGATCACCTTGCAGCAGTATGATGCGCTTGATCACCAGATCCCCGACATGATATACTTGGCGTCTGACCTTTTTGTTGAAAGCCTTGATCATTTTTTTCTAATACATTTGACCATGGAAAACAGTAGTAAGCCTTTTCTCATCAATTAAGTTCAGTTGATCAAGTCGAGTCTGGATCCAATCTTCTTTGTTCAGCCCAACATCCTTCATAATTCTCAGAGAGGGGATCTGAACCTCAATAGGTAAGACAACCTCCATGCTGTATACTAGAGAATAGGATGTTGCCCCGGTTGATGTGCGAGCTATGGTACGATACCCGTGGAGAGCTAATGGTAGCATCTCATGCCAATATTTGTATGTGACTGTTATTTTCTGTATGATCTTCTTAATGTTTTTGTTAGCGGATTCTACAACGCCTTTCATCTTTGGCCGATAAGGGGAATAATTACGATTCAGGATCTTGAATTTCTCACACAAGACGGTGATCATAATGTTGTTTAGATTCATACCATTATCAGTGAGGATTCTCTCTAGGATATCGTACCGACTGATGAGATTCTGTTTGATGAACCGGGCGACGACATTCTTGGTAATAGAAGCGAAGGAAGCTTCCTCAACCCACTTTGTAAAATAGTCGATGGACACTAAGATGAAGCGGTGTCCGTTGGAGGCAGTTGGCTTGATTTCCCCAATCATATCGATTCCCCACATAGCAAAGGGCCAAGGAGCCGTCAAGACATTCAAAGGAACCGGAGGTACGTGCACTTTATCAGCATAAATCTGACACTTATGGCAAGTCCGAGAGTGTTGATAGCAATCTGCTTCCATGGTAGACCAATAATAGCCTTCCCGTAGGATTTTCTTTTCCATCGTGTGCCCACTGGAATGTGTACCAAAAGTGCCTTCATGCAATTCAGCCATGATCCTTTCAACTTCAACTTTGTCTATGCACCGAAGTAATACAGAGTCATGATTGCGTTTATACAAAATTTCGTTACTAAGGAAGAACTTAGCCGAGAATCTTCTTAAGAATTTCTTGTCATTAACTGAAGCTCCTTCCGAATATTCTTGAGACTCGAGATACCTCTTGACTTCATGAAACCAGGGTTGGTCCACTACTTCTTCAGTATTAATCTCGTGACAGTGTGTTGGTTCATCCATTCGTCCGATGGTGATCCAAGGTGCCTCGTTATCCCAATTAAGTTTAAACATAGATTACATTATAGCTAGTGCGTCTGCTAGCTGATTTTCTTCTCGCAGGAAATGCTCGAAGGTAATCTTCTCAAAATGTGGCAGCAATGTCAAAACATGTTCTTTGTAAGGGATAAGGTTAGGGTGTTTGATGTCCCATTCCCCTTTGATCTGACTGGTGACCAAAGCGGAATCTCCGATCACACTCAAAGATTTGATCCCCAAATTTATGGCAGCTCTGAGACCAAAGATGCACGCTTCATATTCTGCCATGTGGTTTGTACAATTGAAGCAGAGTCTTGCGATAAAGGGAGTATGACACCCTTCAGGAGATACGAGTACAACACCAATACCATTGCCAAGTGCATTGGATGACCCATCGAAAAATAGAATCCATCGGGATCCTTGTTCAGGTCCGTCATATGGTCTGATCTCTTCACAATTGTTTACTGTCATGATGTCCTCATTTGGGAATTCGAACTTCATGGATTGGTAGTCTTCCATAGCTTGATGAGCAAGGTGATCAGCCAGTGCACTACCCTTTATTGCCTTCTGGGTAGTATATTGTGTGTCATATTCCATCAGGATCATCTTCCATCTTGTTATTCTCCCAGAGAGAGTAGGCTTCTCGAAGTTGTATTTTATTGGATCCATTTTAGATATCAGCAAGGTAGTATGGGTCAACATATACTGTCTTAGCCGACGAGCAGCCCATGCCAGAGTGCAGCAAGTTTTCTCGAGCAGTGAATATCTTATTTCACAGTCGGAAAACTTTTTGCTCAGGTAATAAATAGCATGCTCTTTTCGACTAGACTCGTCATGCTGCCCCAGCACACACCCTATTGAGTTTTCTAAAACAGTCAGATACAAGATCAATGGTCTTCCCTCGACGGGTGGTAACAACACATGAGGCTCTTGTAAGTGTTATTTTATTTTTTCAAAAGCAACTTAGCATTCGTCATTCCATTTGACTACTTGATCTTTCTTCAATAATTTGAAGATCGGTTCACAAGCAGCTGTCAGGTGAGAAATGAATTTGGAAATGTAATTCAAATGTCCCAAAAATCCTATGACTTCCTTCTCAGTACGAGGAGAAGGCATCTCTTGTATCGTTTTAACCTTGGCAGGATCAACCTCGATACCTTTGTTGCTGACGACAAAGCCTGGGAGTTTACCAGACTGTACCTCGAACGTGCATTTATTTGGGTTCAACCTCAGCTTGTATTTCTTCAGCCTCTCAAACAGCTTCTGTAAATGATCGAGATGCTCTTCTTCCGTTTGAGATCTGGCTATCATATCGTCCATGTAGACCTCTATTTCGTGATGTATCATGTCGTGAAATAAAGCTACCATGACACGCTGATAGGTTGCCCCAGCATTCTTCAGTCCGAATGGCATGACCTTATAGCAGAATATGCCCCACTGTGTAACAAAGGTTGTTTTCTCCATATCCTCAGACGCCATTTTGATTTGGTTGTAGCCTGAGAAACCGTCCATGAAGGAAAACACTTTGTGTTGTGCTGTATTGTCAACCAGAATATCAATGTGGGGGAGCGGGAAGTCATCCTTGGGGCTTACCCTATTCAAATCTCTGTAGTCCACACACATTCGCACTTTGCCGTCTTTCTTGGGCACGGGAACAACATTGGAAACCCATTGGGGATAAGAGGTGATAGCCAAGAATCCAACATTGAATTGCTTCATGACTTCTGCTTTAATCTTTTCTGACATATCAGGCCTCATGCGGAGAACCTTTTGCTTTACTGGAGGACAATCTTCTCTTGTAGGCAGACGATGTACCACAATGTCTATATCAAGTCTTGGCATATCTTCATACGACCAGGAAAAGACCTTAACATAATCGTGCAGCAACTAAATCAGACGCTCTTTGACACTGGGTTCCAGACTGGCACCCACCTTTACTTCTTTCTTGTCCTCCTCAGTACCTAAGTTAACTGTTTCAACCGACTCTTCGTGAAGCTGAATGATCCTTTCTTTCTGGTGCAATAACCTGGCCAATTCCCCTGGCACCTCACAATCTTCCTCGTCTTCGTCTTCGGCTTGGTAGATCAAATTTTCAAAGTCACAATAGGCCATAGCAGAACCGTTACCCATGGGATCCTGAGTGGATGTAGATATGCATTTTAATATGTGAGTGTGTGTAAGAGCATAACTACCTTTGAAAGAAATAAAATGTAAGAAAGAAATACAGAGAGCACAAAATTTGTATGCAAAAACATCCATGATTCATTGATGACATATGAGAATGAAGTGACAACCCTTACAAATGGACCGTTGTGCCTCGGGTAAGACACAAGGTTTTTTAAAAAGTCTGAATTATTTTAAATATTACAAGCTTGAAAACATTAAAAGACAATTACTCTTGAATAAAAGTAATAGGAATGAAATCTTTGGCCTCCCAATTGTTGAGCCCTCCGTTGATGGTTGGAAAAATCCACTCGTCCATATCACAGCTGCCATCACTGTCTTCTACTGCATTGACTTCCTGATTGCTGATACGCAAAGGTGGTTCCCCGGCACGAGAACATCGAACAACTCTTTGGGCCTCTGTAGTGAATCCTAAACCAAATTTGTCGGACTTGTAGGGGATATCCGGAAGTTGACCCCAGATGGTACACCTGCCTTCTTCAAATACTGCTCTAGCATATTTCAAAGAGGCCACCTTCAGTGGAGGTCTGGTAATCTTCGGGACTTTAGGAGTAGACTTAGTTTCCGTGACTGTTTCTGGAACCTCCTGAAAGTTCTGACACGGAGTCTCAATGAATTCACCATCCATTTCAACATACCTGAAAGAGTTCAGGTGGCTAACCATGTACTCCTCCTCCCCGTGAACTGTGCCAATTTTTCCTTTGGTCGGGTATTTTAGCATCTGATGCAGGGTAGAAGTGACGGCACCGACACCATGGATCTAGGGTTGACCCAATAAACAGGAGTAAGACGGGAGAATATCCATTACATAGAAAGTTGAATCAAAAGTCTGAGTTCCAACTTTTATGGGGATATTAACTTCTCCGTGCACTGTCCTCTTAGAACCATCAAAGGCCCTTACTATGATGTTTCTAGGCTTTAAAGTGAGTCTCTCGCAGTCTAGTCCGTCGGGAGCATTTTTAGGCAAGTCATTCAATGATGAGCCTGTATCCACCAGAACATGGGAAAGTGTGGTGCCCCTGCATTCAATGGAAACACGCAAGGCATCGTTGTGCTTCCTTCCCTTAGAAGTTAAATTAGCATCGAAAAAGCCCAATCCATTATCAGCAGTTAGACTGGCCACATAATTCTCAAATTGGTCGATGGAGGTCTCTTGGGGCACGTGGGCGGTCTTGAGAAACTTTACCAAGGCTTTGGCATGGTCCTCAGAACACAAAAGTAAGGACAACAATGATATCTTCAAGGGGGTATGCCCCAACTGTTCTAGAATGTTGTAGTCACTTTTCTTGATTATCTTCAGTATCTATTCTATTTCCTTTCTAGAAGCTTCAAGGATGATCTCGGGATGCTCTCTCGCTTGGACAGGCTCATTCAAGACCTCTTTGCTCCTTGTCTCGGTAGCAGGGATAACAGTAGGAGTATCACTGGGAGTGTTGGTAGGAGTGGCAGTGGGAATGATCACAGGAGTAGCAACGGTCTTTGGAGAAATCTCGGGTGAGAAGACTCTTCCACTTCTTGTTATCTTACTGTTCCCAATGATATTACCGATGTCAGGATCAATATCTCTCGCAACTTCGTCTTTGACAGCCAACTGATCTTTCTTGACGCCATAGTAATAAACGTCAGCCCCATAGTTCCAAGAAACAGCTTTATCTGAAGAGTATGATATTGGTCTTGGCATAGTGATGATTAGAGGTGCAGACCTTGGAACAGATGTAATCCTAATGGGTCTTTTGGTGGAGACCCCTGGAGGATTGTTGGAAATGGTGATTATCGAGACATCTTGATAAGAAGTTCTGATAAGAGGAATCTTTTCAAATAAGATTTATTTGCTAGTCATCAAGCGCTGAACGCCTATCTTCCATAACAAACATCCATTTGGTAGAGACTTGCATAAGTGACAATTCTTATTGCAACCCGGGAATAGACCGGCTTGCAACATATTTTGTTTAATGGTCAACAGAGGAGTAGTTAAGTCATTCACGGAGGAGACGAAACAATCATCATCAATGGCGTTGACACCTTGACCATGTTTGGGCATTGGTGCCGTTATTACATTAGGCGTTTCTGGGGGGTCAAACTCAATCTCTTTCGCATCGATAAGGTCTTGTACCTTATTCTTCAAGGCCCAACAATCATTTTTATCATGCCCCGGGCTTTCAGAATGATAGGCACATCGAGTGTTAGGGTTGTAGCGAGGAGAATCAGTGTTGGGGTTCTTGGGAGCTTCTTTTAAAGTTTCCAGGTTAGTCTTCAAAAAGTGTGGCAAAACTTGATACATGGTCATGTTGATCCGAGTAAATCATCTCATGGGCGCTTCTGGCTTGCGCTGATAATTTTGCTGTTGATTTGGCACAGGATTAGAAATCATAACGGCCCCTACCGTCGGGAGACGTTCAATTTTGTTTGGATTCCTATGGTCATATGCAGCACTGACCTCCTTCTTTCTAACAAAAGGTTTCTTTATCGTGCTCGAGGATGCATCTCTTTGAATTTTGCCACTTTTTATACTGGCTTCGACCCGCTCACCAGTCATGATTAGTTCAGTAAATCCAACTGAGGAACTTCCACAGGTGGTTGAAGAATGGACCTGATAAGGTGCCTAGGAACATATCCACTAATTCTCTGTCAGATAGAGGGGGTTGAACTTTTCCTGCAAGATCCCTCCATTTTTGAGCATAGGTTTTGAAACCTTCACCTGCACCCATAGACATGCCTTACAATTGTGCCCGAGTTGGAGCTAAGTCAGCATTATACTGGTATTGTTTGTAGAAGGCGGCAGCCAAATCTTCCCAATTGCAAATATTTGTCCCTTCCAACTGATAGAACCAATCCAACTGTGTCCCTGACAAGCTCTCTTGGAAAAAATGCACCCATAGATTCTTATCAGCCGTATGGGGTTGAATCTTTCTGACGTATGACCTTAAATACAGCTTCGCGCAAGAGACACCGTTATATTTAGCGAAAGTGGGGACCTTGAATTTCTGCGGGATGACAACCCATGAGACAAGTCCTAACTCTTCAAAATCTAATCCGGGTACCCTCTGGACCTCCATAGCATTCAAATGATCCTCTAGCTCTTTGTATTTGTTATCAGCGGGAGGATACTAATCCTCAGAGTAATCAGGTTCTTCCTCTTCTTCGGATGCTGGGTTGTTGTTCACTTCCTTGGTCCTGTCTTCTTGATTATCTCCTTCACCCGATGACGTTGCAAAGTCCAAAGTCCGTCTGGCTTATCCTTTGAACCTTCTTCCCATGATAACAATACCGGTTGGTTTCTTCGCTTTCTTCTTCTTCTCTTTGGCCAGTAGAGTCTTCAACTCCTCTTGTCCTTTTGTCAGAGTCAAGAGCATTTGTTGAAACTGGACATTCTGCGCCTGAAGATCTTTCACTGTCTGTTTAATATCCATCTCATTGAAATAAACAATAGAAGGATAAGGAGAGCTGTTGTAAGAAACCTGTATGATGTTATGATGAATGAAGATGCAATATGCAAATGATTTCAAGGAAATTAGAGATTTAAATTTGCTCAAACCAAAAGGAACACACGTTATATTAAATCCAAATTTGAGTACATTATGCCTCTTTGGGCTTACAATGAAAGGAATAAAATACAACAAAATCTCTTAAGACAGAAAGGTTGAACGCATCCTCTTTAGAGCGATGTAGGCGTTCAGATTCCGCTCTTCATGAAGCAGCTTGGTGAGTTCCAGAACCTTCTTCTCACTGGCGTAAATTTGGGCTTCAAAGGTGTCTCGCTCTTCCTTCAATTGAACCCAAGCTTTCTGTAAGTCTTCGAGAGAGGTAGGCATCTCAGGATGAAGGACAATATATGGGACGTCTTCTTCAATAACAGCCTCTATGATAACAGGGAAGATGGAAGGATAAGGCATCACGAGTCTCTGAGCACGATCCCATACCCACCTAAGGTAAGGCTCGAGAGGGATAGAGTTTTTGTGTCCCAAAGTCCTACTGTCCACCTTGTTCACCATTCTCCAAGCTCGTGTAAACCTCTGGCGGTAACCTTGGTCTTCTTTGTCATAGTCGAACACCAGACCTTGAATGAGCATCTCATGAGGGCCGTCTCTTTGGGCATACCCAAACTGTCGAAAAGCTAAGCAGGGATTGTAGGTGATACCTCCCCTAATACCAAGTAGAGGGACATTAGGGAATTTCCCACAGCGGTCAATGATAGAGATATCTTCCAAGGATCTCGAACACCAACAAATGTCAGAATGGGTGAGGGACATCATCCTTTGGGAACATGTCAGTCTTTGCTCGTTCTTCAATGCTGATTGAGGTAGGTGTGAAGTGAACCACTTAGCGAGTAGGGGGATAAAACACAAGAGAGTACCTCTTTTCTTCATGGTGCGAGTATGAAGGCAATGGAAGATGTCTCCCAGTAAGGTAGGTACGAGATTGCGAGAGAGAAAGACTTTGATGGCGTTAACGTCTATGAATTGGTCCGAGTTGGGGAACAGAACCAAACCATAGATGAGAAGAGCCATGATGTCTTCAAAATCTTGGAAATCCATGTCGTCCCAGAATGAACGAGCCTTCTCCAATAGAAACTTGGCTAGGAAACCTTTAACCCTGCTTCTTGTCTCCCAATTGGCTATGATGTCGGCTCTCTTCATATGCAAAGCTTCAACGATGACTTCAGGTTTTGGAATCCCTTCTAGACCGGTGAACAGTATCTGATCAAGCACGGGCACCCCTAAGAGTAGAGAGAACTCTTCCAGTGTAGGTACTAACTGATAGTCCGGGAAAGTGAAACAATGATGTACGGGATCAAAGAATTGGAACAACACACACATCATCTCTTCTTGGAAAATGGATGTATCCAAACTGAGGATTCGACCGTATTTCTTGGTAAAAGGAGAATCCTCGGGCACTCTTGAGGCTAACTCCTAAAGTTGAGGGTGTGCTTTTACGAAGCTGATTCGGATGGTGTTCCTTCGGACGAAATTCATGACCTACAAAATAAAAAACAACGATAAATTTCGAAATCCTTGAAACGGTTAGTGAGCATGTGTATGATGCTTATGATGTTTATGATGTTATGTACAAGTAAGTATATACACACAAAGAAAACAAATCCCTATGTTTAGGCTTGCATGAGGTTTCATAGGTGAGTACCCTCTTGAAGTTTAGTTGGCTCAACCTTTCTTAGTAACAGTGATCGGGTTCTAAAGGATCTCAATATCACCGACCTTTCTCTTAGGCATTGTGTTGTACCCCAAAATTTTCCCTCCCATTTCCTCAACATTTTCTCATCACAAGACCCTTGAAGATCAAGATCCAGTTAGGGTTTCCTCTGCTCAAGACTTCTCCTTGCACTGTGGACTCAAATTAGGGTTTGTGTTTTCCCAAGGATGTTTTGACCTAGAATGCCTAAGATGACTTTCATGTTTCATATTGGACTCCCAAGCTTATCCTCACCAAGTTTCCAGTCTTGAGTCCAAGTTTTGCCCAGACAATTAGACAGATGACCTAGAAATCAGCTGTATTGGGGAAAAAGTCAACTGTGGCCAATTGATAGTCAAACCTCATGAAATTTGACCCACATCAACATATTGAACTCATATGGACCATTTGATCAAGTTTGGATCACAATTCCATAAGAAATTTGATCAGATCACCAAAAGGGCAAAATGGTCATTTTTAGGGTTTTGACTGCACAAAGGCAATTTTTGACTGTTTGACCTAGCCAATGGCAAATCAAGCTCACATATGGACTCAAGGACTCAATGAAATGGTCTTGACACATTCATCAAGCTCAAAAGATCCCAAGTACACAAGGTTGACAGTTGAATTTTCCAGTCAATTGATCAATTTTGACTGTATACTGAAAAGTCAAACTTTGACTTTTTGGTCAAAATCAAGAGTCAAGATTCATTTTTCATCAAAACATGCCAAATCATGAAACTTGTTCACCAAGAAATCACAAAATGCAAATTAGGGTTAGAAAATGGAATTTTTCATAACTTCGAATTTTTCTAAGTTATGAAAAACCCTAATTTTTTCCCAACTTTGCCCCATCCTTTCACCAAGATCCATTTGGATTCAAACAAAAGTCAAAACATGAAAGTTGTAGCTTGTTGCATAATCTACAACTTTGATTCACAAAGTTTTCTCATTTGAAGCTTGTATCCCAAGTTACAATTTTTTGAATAAGGGCACTAAACCATTTTTAACTTAGTGGAATTTTAACCTATTTTGACAAGGTTTTCTACCCCACTTCAAGGCCATTTTGCATACCCTTCCACTTAGAATTTCAATTTGCATTTCAAAGATGGATTGTAGTACACATTCCAAGCTTTCCAAAATGTCCAAGAACTCATCAAACAACCTCATAACTTGAGAGATTCGAATTTCACAAGTTGGCAAAAATTCACTTTTTGTTCTTAACCAAAACATGCTCATAATCTTGCAATTTGAACTCAGCTTGCTTTAGGCTAGATTACAGGTCCTTAAACCAAGTTACACTCAAGAATTAAATGCAAAACCAATGTGCCAAGTTGTTATTCTAAGCATTTGGACATTACATGATGAACTAACCCTAAACTAGATAAAGTGAACTTTCCATTTTTGAAAAGATTAGCTTTATGTCCAATTGCAAATCAAGAAGGTACATAGCAAATCTGCTTGGCACAATATTATGTGCATAACACACTGATCAAGAGAAGCTTATGCAGCACATTAGGGGGTCCTCTACTGACCTAGAAAGCCAAGTTGCATTTTGTTGCTTAAGTGTGAAGAAAAGTCCATAACTTGTAACAACTCTCATCTCAGCATGGACACACAAGAACAAACTGATCAAACACCTTCCAAAGAACATACCCAAGCTAAGACACGACCCTTGCACCTCCAAAACACCCTCCATCTTAGAATCATCCTCAAACTGCAAAAACAGGGTTGCCTCTGCAGTTTGAGTGCCAACTTCATTTTCTCTCGAGCATTCTTGCTAAAATCAGTCCATACACATTCCCTAGCATATATGCAAGCTATCCATGACCTAAAACCTGACCTGTAATCCCTCTAACAGCTTCCACCATTTTTACATTTTTGACTTGCAGGTGAAGTTCTATAGCTTGATTCAGAAGCTCTCAAGACAAAGTAAGCATTGAAACAGCATCCCTGGACCTCAAGGAAGCTTTTCCAATCATCCCCTTGCACTGGAAGTTCCCCATTCTCCAGATAGAAGTTCAACTGCACAGGTAAAACTTTGAACTCGTATCTCTCTTATTATGTATCTTTAGTCTTAAGTTTGTGAAGAAACAAGGTTCTACTCATAGCCCTGAACATGTACATATCTTTACATTTCATTTCTTTTGCCTGAGTAGAGAGAATTTGGAGTTTGAAAATGGCAGAAAAACTAGGTTAGGATTTGGGGGAGGAGAAATTCTCCCTCATCTTAGAGAGTTAGATCAAGTTCCATACATGGTTAGAATCGTCTCTTCATGCTGAACATTTGTTGTGTTATGAGTTTTTGTTAAAAAGCCAGGAATCGAGAGTTGGACATTGAAGAACAGGACGCGCGCATTTTCAAACATTGTGCTGGAGGTTGAAGACAGTGGCATTGGGCTGGGCTTGCTTTGTGTTTTTTTTATTCACACCCCTTTTTTTGGTTTACACCCCCTAAACCCATTTGCTTTATTTTTATTGATTTTTGATATTTTCTTTTTTCATTTGACTCATTTATTTTTTCTCAGCACATTGAAATTTTAAAAATATTTTTTCCATCATTTTTTGAATTTATTGCATATTTATTTAGTTATTTCTTTTGTTTATACATAAATAAATACATATTATTATTTAGAATAAATAGAAAAATAGTGTGAATATATTTTCATTTTTATTTTTATTTTATATTACCTTCTGAAAATATTTCATATAAAAAAAATACTATTTTCAAAAAAAATTAATTATTATTATTATTTATATATATAATACATATTTAGGATAATATAAATATACATATATATATATATATATATATATATATATATATATATATATATATATATATATATATATATATATATATATATATATATATATATATATATATATATATATATATATATATATATATATATATATATATATATATATATATATATATATATATATATATATATATATATATATATATATATATATATATATATATATATATATATATATATATATATATATATATATATATATACTTAGAGTAAAAATACCAAGAATGTACATATTTTATTTTTTAACATTTAATACTAAAAAATGCCTTTTTTACAAATATACCATGTTTTATTTTATTTTTGTATAATGAATATTATGTGAATTAATTAATTAATATACATCTTGATTAAAATTAGGGTTTTTGCCCCTAAAAGTTGAAAATACTCAAAATAATACCTTTTTATTTTCTTATTTTATTTTACATAAACCATACTTTTCTCATACATGTAAAAACTTTCTTTTTGCATTTTGCATATTTATTTAATTTCCATTTAATTATGCAATTTATTTACATTGCAAATATTCAAAATTGATGTAATAGTTTTAGGTTTAAATTACTTGTCAATATCCCCATTCGAACATTTGTACCCCCCTTCCCATATTTGGTTTTGTAATAGCTTAGTAAATTTATTTTCGCACTTTATTGCTTTCTAATTATACCATGTTAGAATTAGGGTTTGTATGCGAAAAACGAAGAAAAATAGTTATGACCTAATCTCAAGACAAATGAGCATGAAAATGAACACACAAATCACACTTGCACCCCCTAGGGTATTCCACTTGTTGCCTTTCAAAAATGGGCCATATTGCATGTTAGGTCTCTTTGGGCAAAACAAACAAATTGAATGATCATAGTCCCTCGATAACATTTTTCAAAACAGACAAAAACAAATGATCAAGTTCCTTGAAGGAAATGCCCAAAGATACTTAACACCGTTGCAATTATGGTCTAAACGATGACCCACGCCCGTCCCTTTCACATCCTAACATAAGATTGTCCACCAAATACAATGGTGGAACAAACTTGTTAAAAGGGTTAAAACATAGCAATAATCTTTGAGAAATTTAGGAGTAGATGACCTCTTAGTTACTTGAATCAAACTTGCAAAAACAAAACACTTGCCTATTTTCTAAAACCACACATCACAACACACTTTCAAAACAACTTTCAAAAACATTGAAAACTTTTTAAAAGACATACACCTTTGTATACATCCCAACATGGATCATCACAAAGGTTGCCACCACATTGGCTTCTTTTCAAAACATTTTCAAACCCACACACTCAAGCACCATTTAAAACAATTGAAAACAAAAAGGCAAGTGATCTAAGCAAGTAACTAAGAGCCCATGGATAACTATGGATAGAAAGGGTGCTAATACCTTCCCTTTCTATAATCTACTCCCCGAACCCAAGAAAACATCTCAAAAGGTTTTTGCTGTGCTTTTTAACCTTTCCTTAGGATAAAATAAAAAGTCGGTGGCGACTCTTGCTCAACCGAAACATTTGCGAATACAAACGCAAAACCTCAAGTCAGTTCTCCCACCGTATCACAGAACTGGCGACTCTGCTGGGGATTTCTTTAAAAGTGGAGTAACCTTAGGGCTTAGGTCACCTTTGTTTTCAATTGTTTGCTTTGTTTGCTTTTATATTTGTGGGCTTTGCATCGGAGTTTCATAGATCCTAACCCGGATCTGGGAAATACCCTTTTTAGGTAGCATAATCTGTGAGGGACCTGTCCGGCGTAGACCGATATGGGTGAAGCAGTGGCTACGTTGGTGTGGCATCTTAGTCTGTACCTATATCCCTTGTGTTGCAACGGGGAGAATATAGGTCTTCTAAGGGGTCATTAAACACCAACCAACCTTAGAACCCTAAATTGACCAACTTGGCTATTAGGACAGTAGTAGTATGCTACACTCATTGAGGCTAAACTCTCGAGATGGTTCTGGCCGCGAGAAAAGATTGCGATGCTGGAGTTATGACCGATTGAGGGTAGCCAATGATTTGAGATCCTCTAGAACCCGGTTACTTTTGATAGGACAGGTTTTAACCAACAAAACCAAAAGAGGGTAATACCTGAAACTCATGCTGGCCTGAAACCTAAGGGTGTCTTGTGTGACTTGTGTGCCTTATTTACCTATGTGAATACTTGTGGTGTGCTTCATCATAGCATCATGCCATCATACCATTGCATGCATCCTGTATAAAGGGCTAACCCATTTCAAAGACAAAAGAGTTTCATCTTTGCTCTGTTTTGTAGGACATCATGATGCCCGTGCGTAGGAATACTGTTCGGCTCAACTTTGTTCAACCACCAGTTTTACTCAAGGATTTGGTTGGTAGGATTCCAAACACTTCTTCCTTCATCAACAGACATGGGTCTCTCCTTGGCTTGATCACTGCAAAATGGGACCAACAACTGATAAGTGTTCTGACCCAGTTTTATGACCCTCTGTACCATTGTTTCACCTTTCAAGACTTCCAGCTGGTTCCTACTCTGGAAGAATTTTCTTATTTGCTTGGGATCCCTGTCTTGGAACAAACTCCATTCACTGGTTTGGAAAAGACTCCTAGGCCTGAAGAGATTGCTGCAATTCTCCCCTTGACCAAAGAAGAGGTATTGTCCAACTGGGAAACTAGAAATGGGATCAAGGGCTTTTTGGTCAAATTTCTGGTTGGCAAGGCTAATGATTTCGGGAATGACTTGGACTTCAAGGCGTACGAGGATATTCTGGCTCTTTTGATCTATGGTCTGGTATTGTTTCCCAACCTGACACTTTTATCAGTATCCATGTCATAAGGATCTTCATGTCTCGGAATCCGGTACCCACTCTTTTGGGTGATATTCTACAACAACTCTATGCTCGTACTGCTCGAAAACGGGGAACGCCGTGGTGTTGTGCTCCTTTGCTAGTAAGGTGGTTTATTTTGCACCTTCCTAAGTTCGCGCTGAAGAATGAAGAAGGAAAAGGTTGGGCTAGGAGGTTAATGGCTCTCACTGATAATGACATCACCTGGACTCTCAGAGGTTTGGATGAGGTAGCTGTTATTGACCGTTGCGGAGAATACCCTAATGTTCCGTTGATCGGTATCCAAGGGGGAATCTCTTACAATCCATGCTTAGATCTCCGTCAGTTTGGAAGAGCCAGAGGAGATGGGCCTCATGAAATGCTGGTTCCTCATTTCCATTTTGAGTTTCAGGCAGACAGTGACAAACTACGCCAGGGATTCATTAGAGCCTGGGACAGAATCCACAAAGTCAACCCACATGAGTTGGGACCAAATACTTCTCTGCCATTGAAGCCCTATTGCAAATGGGTCCGCATCCGTGCTCAAAGGTTAGGTATGCCCTACGAAGCTGTTAGACCTCTCATTCTTGAGTCTCCTGTTGAAGATGGGGTTCCTCCAACTGTCCTCCCTCCTCAGATACCTACTGATTTTGACACCATGAAGAGATCTTGGGCGCAGCTAAAGGAAGAACGGGATTTCTATCGGGAGAAATTCAACGAGCAGGAACGGAAGATCCAGAGGCTGACTAAGCAATTGGAGGAAGAACGGGTCCTGAACAACTACATCAGCACTGAAAAGAGGAGGCCATTGGAGCATTGATGAGCTTTGGATGTTTCCTTTTATAGTTTATTTCCTTTCCAGTATTTTTCATTCCTGTAACGCCTAAGGGCAAATTGTTGAACAAATTGAAAATTTTAATCTAATGAAGTGTGTTTCCCTTTTGTCTACAAAGTTGAATCTTGTTTGTCTTTGAAAACATAAAACATACGCATTCCATTGCACCATATGCATAGCAGGTACCCTATTTTCACAGGTTGCTTAATCTCCTTCGCTGTTTATTTTGCACAGTCATCATGAATCCAGACTCCTCCAGTGAGCAAGCAATCAAGGCCCTTCAGGCCCAAAGTGCACAGTTTCAAGAGATGGTCCTAAGCCTAGCCCAAGGTCAGCAAGAGTTGAAGACTCTACTCCTGAAGAAGAAGAAGAAAAAGAGGACTGCGTTGTTCAACACCGGACGTAGATTTGGGAACACACTCCATAATGAAGCTGATCCAACTACTTCTTCTGCTGAGAAAAACAGTCCCCAAGGGGGAGGAGCTCCTAGTCCCGTAGTCTCCGACAACGAGACGGACTATAACGACGAACAATACCCACCTGCTGCTGACAGATACAAGCAATTGGAGGACCGCTTAAGCGCCATGGAAATTCAGAATGTGCCGGGGCTGGATTTCGGAGATTTGGGGTTATCTTCTGGGGTAGTAATTCCACACAAGTTTAAGGCGCCTGCCTTCGCCAAGTATGATGGGGTCTCCTGCCCAAAGCTGCATCTAAGGTCGTACGTAAGGAAGATCCAACCTTATACGGCGGATAAGAACCTCTGGATTCACTTCTTCCAAGATAGCCTCTCGGGGTCACAGCTTGAATGGTTCTACCAATTAGATGGAACCAGCATCCGACACTGGGAAGATTTGGCAACCGCATTCTACAGACAATACCAATACAATTCTGATCTCGCTCCTACGCGTACCCAACTTCAGGGTATGTCTCTAGGAACGGGTGAAGGGTTCAAAGAGTACGCACAAAAATGGAGAGATTTGGCTGGCAGGGTGCAGCCTCCATTGACTGATCGTGAGCTGGTTGATATGTTTCTAGGTACCTTGTCTGGTCCGTTTTTCAATCATTTGGTTGGTAACTCCTCCGCTGGGTTTACAGATTTGATATTGACGGGAGAAAGAATTGAAGCTGGCATCAGGTCAGGCAAGATACAAAAAGCTGCTTCTACAAGTACTGAGAAGAGGCCGGTTAAGAAAGAAGCAAGTGCCGTCTATGGTCCTAGAAGACAAATCAAGCCCGAAAGTCGCCAAGCCGTCAATGCTTTGGTCATCTCAAAACCTGTTGCTGCTCCTCAGCAGTACAATCAACAAAGAAGCGAAAGGCCCAAGAGGCAGTATACTCGACTGAGTATGACCTTATCTCAAATTTTACCCCAACTGTTATCCACCAACCTGGTGACCCTCAAAGAAGCTCCTAAGGTCGTCAACACTGCGTCTCCTAAGTATAACCCAAATGCCCGGTGTGCTTATCATTCTGATAGTCCCGGGCACACTACTGATGATTGCTGGGCCTTGAGAAACAAAGTGCAAGATCTGATCGACGCAAAGGAAATTCAGTTTGAAGCGCCGGAGAGACCAAATGTTGTAACTGCTCCTATGCCCCAGCATAAAGTAAATGCCATTGAGGAAGAACTGTATGCTGTTTCGGTAAATGAAGTTGTCACCCCTCTGAGGACTGTCAAGAAGAACCTACTGCGGGCCGGTTTATTTCCGGGTTGCAGTAAAGGTTGCCTGTTCTGTGCTGTTTCCCTATCTGGTTGTCCCTTGCTGAGGTTAGGCGTCCAAAGCCTAATGGATAGCAAGGAGATTCTGTTTAAGAAGTCTGTTGTTCAGTTGGTTCCGGTAAAAGAAGTTTCTGTGGTTACCATCTTCAATAATCCAATCAAGGCTCTCCCGAAGAAGCCTGTTCAAATCACGACTGTTGCACCTGTGGTTATTACTGTTCCGGGGCCTCTCCCCTACGTATCTGATAAAGCTGTCCCCTGGCATTATGGGGCAGACGTATATGTAAATGGAATCAAACAAGAATTCGACACTGGCGCCAGTATCTGCGATATCACTGGTCCAGCCAAGGTCACCCGCAGTGGCAGGCTCTTCTCGCCTGACATTGCACCGCCCGCTATTCGAAGACCCCTCCTTATAACACCTACAAGTGTACCTGTTACTGTTGCTGATCAAGTTGTTTCCCCTGCCGCCGAGTCATCTAATGCTCGGGGCAAAGGGATTGAAGAGGAGCCTTCCCGGATGGAGGCACCAATACCTATAAATGCTGAGGCCTCCCAACAAGAAATGGAGGAGATCCTGAAAATAATAAAGAAAAGTGATTTCAATGTTGTCGAGCAGCTGGGGCATACGCCCTCCAAGATCTCCATGCTCTCTTTATTGCTATGCTCCGAGGCCCATGCTAAAGCCTTGATTTCATTTCTCAAGACGGCCCATGTGCCACAGGAGACATCTGCAGTCCAGTTCACTGATTGCGTAGCAAATCTGACAGCAGACAATGGCTTGGGTTTTTCAGATGCTGACCTGACTGCGAAGAGAAGAGACCACAATGATGCCCTGTATGTCTCTATCGAATGCAGGGGCACTACTCTGGTGCATGTATTGGTGGACACTGGTTCTTCCTTGAATGTTCTACCGAAAAAGGCTTTGGACCGTTTGGATTATGAAGGCCTAGAACTGAAGCCCAGCAATATCATTGTCAGGGCCTTTGACGGTTCAAAAAGGATGGTTCATGGAGAGGTTGACATCCCTATTCGTGTGGGCTCTCAAGTATTCAACTCTACTTTTTATGTGATGGATATACGACCATCGTACTCTTGTCTACTGGGTCGACCTTGGATCCATAAAGCTGGGGCAGTGACCTCTACCTTGCACCAGAAGCTGAAGTACCCTGTCAGAGGGAAGATCGTCACTGTGCAAGGAGAAGAGGAGTATATGGTGAGCCATTTGAATTCCTTCAGATACATTGAGATGGATGGGGAGTTTATTGAAACCCCCTTTCAGCATTTCGAGGAGGTGCATCCAATTTCAGCAGCAGCAGAAACAACAGTCGAAGAGAATGTTTCCTTGAAGATGGCTTCCCTAAGGGATGCCCGGGCTGTGGTTCAGAAAGGCAATTGTGCAAACTGGGGTCAGCTTCCTGACTTCACTCAGAAGAACGACAAGTTTGGGCTGGGCTTTACTGCAGAGGCTCAGAGGGCTGTGCGCAAGGAGAAGGTCAGAAAGGCTCCGGTGTTTATCTCCAGCTCAAGGGTGAATGCTATTGAGGAGGATGTAGAGGAAGCAGAATTTGACAGTTGGATCTACCCGACTACCAGCAACAGACCAAACAACTGGACGGCAAAGGATTTTACGCCTATCACATTTGTCACGCAGTAATTAATTTCTTTTGATTTCCAATTTGTAACAAACAATATGTTAAAACTTTGTTGGCTCGGTGTCCTACCCGGGGCATCGTAGCTCCATTTGTGAGGGCTTTTTGTATGACATTTCCATATATCATCAATCAAAACATTGGACGTTTGTTGCATTTCAAATCTTGCGCTCTTTTTCTTTCTGTGTTATACATATTGCAAAACAGCTATATTTACACACACTCACTTATACAGGTTTCAATCCACTCTGGATCTCACTGGTAACAGCTCTGCTATCGCCAGTTATGACTTCGAGAATCCGATCAACTTGGCCGAAGACGAAGGTGAAGATGATTGCGAAGTGCCTGGTGAACTCGCAAGACTGCTACTCCAAGAGGAGAGGGCTATTCAACCACATGAAGAGCCGGTAGAAACGATTAACCTGGGTACTGAGACAGATAGGAAAGAGGTCAAGATTGGTGCCAATCTAGAGCTCAGCGTGAAGCAATGATTGATCCAGATGCTACAGGATTACATGGAGATTTTTGCTTGGTCCTATGAAGATATGCCTGGTTTGGATGCCGACATTGTAGTTCATCATCTGCCAACCAAGGAAGACTGCCCTCCGGTAAAGCAAAAAGTCCGACGGATGCGACCAGAGATGTCTGAGAAGATCAAGGCCGAGGTTATGAAACAGTTTGATGTCGGGTTCCTTGCAGTGACTTCTTACCCTCAGTGGGTTGCCAATGTGGTGCCAGTACCGAAGAAGGACGGTAAGGTCAGAATGTGTGTTGACTACAGGGATCTGAACAGGGCCAGCCCCAAGGACGACTTCCCCCTACCTCACATTGATGTCCTTGTTGACAATACAGCTCAACACAAGGTGTTCTCCTTCATGGATGGTTTTTCAGGGTATAATCAGATCAAGATGGCTCCGGAAGATATGGAGAAGACTACCTTTGTGACTCAGTGGGGCACCTTCTGTTATAAGGTCATGCCATTCGGATTGAAAAATGCTGGGGCAACCTATCAACGTGCCATGGTTGCTTTATTTCATGATATGATCCATCATGAGATTGAGGTATACGTTGATGACATGATTGCAAGGTCTCAAACTGAGGAGGAGCACCTTGACCATCTGAGGAAGTTGTTTGACCGACTCAAGTTATACAAGCTGAGGTTGAATCCCAACAAATGCACCTTTGGGGTAAGATCCGGAAAATTGCTAGGTTTCATTGTAAGTGATAAAGGTATTCAGGTGGACCCTGCCAAGGTAAAAGCCATACAAGAGATGCCGACTCCAAAAACAGAGAAAGAAGTCAGAGGCTTCCTGGGACGACTGAATTACATTGCCCGATTCATCTCACACCTGACTGCTACTTGTGAGCCAATCTTCAAATTACTGAAGAAAGATCAAGTAGTACGCTAGAACGATGAATGTCAGGCCGCCTTTGAAAAGATAAAGGAATATCTCCAAGAGCCACCCATTCTTATGCCACCAGTGGAAGGAAGACCTCTGATACTATACTTGACAATACTTGACAATTCAATGGGGTGTGTGCTGGGGCAGCATGACGAGTCTGGCCGAAAAGAGCACGCTATTTATTACTTGAGCAAAAAGTTTACCGACTGTGAGTCTCGTTACTCACTGCTTGAGAAAACTTGCTGCGCTCTTGTATGGGCTGCTCGCCGGCTGAGACAGTATATGCTGACTCACACTACTCTATTGATTTCAAAGATGGATCCCATCAAGTACATATTCGAAAAGCCCGCTCTGTCTGGAAGAATAGCGAGATGGCAAATGATCTTGACAGAATATGACATCCAGTATACAACTCAGAAAGCAATAAAGGGAAGTGTACTGGCAGATCATTTGGCACACTAACCTGTGGATGATTACCAATCATTGGACTTTGATTTTCCGGCCGAAGACATCATGGTGGTAACTGACTGTGAAGTACCTGGACCGGATGAAGGACCTGAGGAAGGATCCCGATGGTCTATGCATTTTGATGGAGCCTCCAATGCTTTGGGTAACGGCGTCGGCGCTGTAATCATATCTCCCAAAGGAACTCATACTCCCCTCACTGCCCGGTTATGTTTCAGCTGCACCAACAATATGGCGGAATATGAGGCATGTATCATGGGTCTACAAGCTGCAATCGACTTAAGGATCAAATTTCTAAGTGTCTTCGGAGATTCCGCTCTCGTGATCAATCAGATCAAAGGCGAGTGGGATACGAAACACCCGAATCTTATTCCTTACAAGGAGTATGTGTCGACCTTGCTTCCCCACTTTGAAGAGATAACTTTCGAACACTTCCCTAGAGAAGAGAATCAGCTAGCGGACGCCCTAGCTACGATGTCTTCAATGTTCAAAGTTAAATGGGACAATGAGGCTCCCCGAATCATTATCTGGAAGTTGGATGAACCGGCATACTGCTGCGAGCTCGAGGCTGAGAAGGTGACTGAAAAACCCTGGTATCACGAGGTGAAGAGGTACTTGGAAGCTCAGGAATACCCTGAAGGTGCATCTGTCAATGATAAGAAGTTCATGAGGAGGTTTGCTGCAAAATTCTTCCTCAGCAACGACTGATTCAACTCTGCTACGTTGTGTGGATAAGGCTGAAGCAGAGAAAATTATGATGGAATTACATGAAGGCACATTTGGAACACATTCCAGTGGACACACCATGGCTAAGAAAATCCTTCGGGCAGGATATTTCTGGTCCACAATGGAAGCCGATTGTTACCAACACTCCCGAACTTGTCATAAATGCCAGATCTATGCTAACAAGGTGCATATCCCTCCGGTTCCTTTGAATGTCCTGACGGCACCTTGGCCTTTTGCAATGTGGGGCATCGATATGATCGGTGAGATCCGACCGACGGCATCCAATGGGCATCGCTTCATCTTGGTGGCGATCGATTATTTCACGAAATGGGTTGAGGCAGCTTCCTATGCCACAGTAACCAAGAGCGTCGTGGCACGTTTCATCCGGCATAATCTGATCTGTCGGTACGGAGTCCCGGAAATAATCATTACGGACAATGGTACCAATCTCAATAATTCGATGATCACTGAACTCTGTGAACAATTCAAGATACAACACCACAATTCTTCTCCCTACCGGCCGAAGATGAATGGGGCTGTAGAGGCAGCCAATAAAAATATCAAGAAAATTGTGCAGAAGATGACAGTGACCTATAAAGATTGGCACGAGATGTTACCGTTCGCTCTTCATGGGTACCGTACCTCAGCAAGGACGTCAAACGGGGCAACTCCCTTCTCCTTGGTCTATGGCATGGAGGCAGTCTTGCCAATTGAAGTCCAGATACCCTCTCTCCGGATAATGAAGGATGCAGACTTGAATGAAGATGATTGGATCCAGACTCGACTTGATCAATTAAATCTGATTGACGAAAAGAGGCTCACTTCTATCTGTCATGGTCAAACGTATCAAAAACGGATGATCAGGGCATTTAACAAGAAAGTCAGACCGCAAGAGTATCAAGTTGGGGACCTGGTAATCAAACGCATCATCCTTCCTCAAAGTGATCCTCGGGGCAAATGGACCCCTACATACGAAGGGCCATTTGTGGTTAAACGTGTGTTCTCAGAAGGAGCCATGATCCTAACCACCATGGATGGTGACGACCTTCCTCACCCCGCCAACGCAGACATAGTGAAAAAATACTACGCGTAAATAAAAGACCCGCTAGGTTGATATACCTAGGCAAAAATAAGGGCTTCCCGGCGAACCAAAAGGGTTCGGGCAAAAAAAAGGGATGAAATTAATAAAAATCTGTACACCCGGCAAGTCGAAAACCTGAAAAGGCGGCTTGGGCAAAAATGGGTATCCCGGTGGACTGAAAACCCGAAAGGGCGGTCCAAGCAAAAGTTAGGGATAAAAGCGTAAAACTATGTCTCATTAGATCACTTCGCATCCGGAATTCGGCATCAACTATCTGGCTCAGATTTCGGCATCGACCAATCAGCTTCATCTTCAACTAGGTAGAAAAGCGATGAGACATTCGAAGACATAGAGGCGATAGCAGAGTTGGAACCCAGTGGATTTGTTCACATAGCTGTTTTGTTTTGTTCACATAGCTGTTTTGTTTCCTTTTTTCAAATTGTAAACTCTATGATATTTGGCGGCGTCCTCTTACTAGGATGTCAGCCTCTTGTACAAAAACGCCTATTCACGGGCAGAATTCAAATCAATACAAACTCACTTGTCCGTACAAATTGCCATTATTTTTCCTTTTTTTTCTGTTTTGTTTTGCGAAGAACGTCCAATGTTCATTTTTGATATATGCATTTGACATTAAAATTGTTTACTCATAAATATTCGCATATGAAACGAAAGATTAATTACAGGTGACATCAGAAACAAGGGCAATGTGAAGTTTTCTAATGCAGTCTGGTTGTTTTGTCCGCCAAGGTACCAAGGTAGGTTCAACTGAAGAATGTGGCCAAATCATCTCAACTCCCCGCAGAGTAAAACAAGATTCAACAATACTTTCCCCAAGCGAAGTTGACTCCCCGACAATCCTGAAAAGGCACAACATTCCCCGGCAGGTCTTAAAGCTCACTCCCCATTAGATTCTGGAAGCTTGTTCCCTATAGTACACGGACGTCTCTCCCGAGTTTTATTTAGAGTTATTTCCTCACAAGGACTTATAACTGGGTTATCCTCAGCTAAAAACCACGGAAGACCGCCCTCGGCAAAGTTCCTTCAATCCCCAGCGGAGTTTATCGTCATTATCCTCAGCGGAATCCATCATTAAAGTCCTCAACAGGCCTCTCATCAAAACTTCGGCCAATTTTCTCACCACAGAGCAACTCCCCGGCCGTTCGTCAAGGATTTATTTTCCTAGGACGAAGTTACATTCATAAACATTTCACATTTCCAATACATCTTGCTTACCTACATGATAAAGCGCATACAACACTATCTCATGTTGAACATCATAACACCATGCATATCATACATCATGACATTGCATACAACTTATGTTTTTGCCTTTTCAGGAAAAAGAAAATCCCGAAGACAACTACCTTCAACTGTCACAATTCCAGATTCGATACCTGTATCTAGCCAGGGCACGTCTGAAGAGTTCGAAGATTCGATTCCTGTATCCAGCCAGGGCACATCTATCAACTACAACATCTCCATATTCGATTCCTGTATCCAGCCAGGGCATATCTGTTGACCACGTTTCCAGACTCGATTCCTGTATCTAGCCAGGGCACGTCTGAAGAGTTCGAAGATTCGATTCCTGTATCCAGCCAGGGCACATCTATTAACGACTATTTCCAGATTCGACTCCTGTATCCAGCCAGGGAACATTTGTGAGCAACCAATTGTAGATTCGATACCTGTATCTAGCCAGGGAATATCTGCATAAGGAGACTGAAGATCAAACACCTGTAACAAGCCAGGAAAACATCCGTCTTTCTCAAATATACAAGTTCTCGCTAAGGAATCTCTTATGCGATCGACACTTCCAAATGGCATCTATAAGCCCATTTCCGACAAGGTTCTGTCACATCTCCAGATGACATCTATAAGCCCATCTCCCTATCCACCACCTCTCCAAATGGCATCTGTAAGCCCATTCCTGATATCACATTGCTGACACTTCAACATGCGAGTGCAAATTTCCGGGCACTCTAGTGTCCAATCTCCTTTTACCCTCGAGTCACGAAAGGCAAACTCGCCAATCTAACTCTTCAGGTCCAAGAAGATTGAACAGGGGCAACTGTTGTACCCCAAAATTTTCCCTCCCATTTCCTCAACATTTTCTCATCACAAGACCCTTGAAGATCAAGATCCAGTTAGGGTTTCCTCTGCTCAAGACTTCTCCTTGCACTGTGGACTCAAATTAGTGTTTGTGTTTGCCCAAGGATGTTTTGACCTAGAATGCCTAAGATGACTTTCATGTTTCATATTGGACTCCCAAGCTTGTCCTCACCAAGTTTCCAGTCTTGAGTCCAAGTTTTGCCCAGTCAATTAGACAGATGACCTAGAAATCAGCTGTATTGGGGAAAAAGTCAACTGTGGCCAATTGACAGTCAAACCTCATGAAATTTGACCCACATCAACATATTGAACTCATATGGACCATTTGATCAAGTTTGGATCACAATTCCATAAGAAATTTGATCAGATCACCAAAAGGGCAAAATGGTCATTTTTAGGGTTTTGACTGCACAAAGGCATTTTTTGACTGTTTGACCTAGCCAATGGCAAATCAAGCTCACATATGGACTCAAGGACTCAATGAAATGGTCTTGACACATTCATCAAGCTCAAAAGATCCCAAGTACACAAGGTTGACAGTTGAATTTCCCAGTCAATTGATCAATTTTGACTGTATACTGAAAAGTCAAACTTTGACTTTTTGGTCAAAATCAAGAGTCAAGATTCATTTTTCATCAAAACATGCCAAATCATGAAACTTGTTCACCAAGAAATCACAAAATGCAAATTAGGGTTAGAAAATGGAATTTTTCATAACTTAGAATTTTTCTAAGTTATGAAAAACCCTAATTTTTTCCCAACTTTGCCCCATCCTTTCACCAAGATCCATTTGGATTCAAACAAAAGTCAAAACATGAAAGTTGTAGCTTGTTTCATAATCTACAACTTTGATTCACAAAGTTTTCTCATTTGAAGCTTGTATCCCAAGTTACAATTTTTTGAATAAGGGCACTAAACCATTTTTAACTTAGTGGAATTTTAACCTATTTTGACAAGGTTTTCTACCCCACTTCAAGGCCATTTTTCATACCCTTCAACTTGGAATATCAATTTTCATTTCAAAGATGGATTGTAGTACACATTCCAAGCTTTCCAAAATGTCCAAGAACTCATCAAACAACCTCATAACTTGAGAGATTCGAATTTCACAAGTTGGCAAAAATTCACTTTTTGTTCTTAACCAAAACATGCTCATAATCTTGCAATTTGAACTCAGCTTGCTTTAGGCTAGATTACAGGTCCTTAAACCAAGTTACACTCAAGAATTAAATGCAAAACCAATGTGCCAAGTTGTTATTCTAAGCATTTGGACATTACATGATGAACTAACCCTAAACTAGATAAAGTGAACTTTCCATTTTTGAAAAGATTAGCTTTATGTCCAATTGCAAATCAAGAAGGTACATAGCAAATCTGCTTGGCACAAGATTATGTGCATAACACACTGATCAAGAGAAGCTTATGCAGCACATTAGGGGGTCCTCTACTGACCTAGAAAGCCAAGTTGCATTTTGTTGCTTAAGTGTGAAGAAAAGTCCATAACTTGTAACAACTCTCATCTCAGCATGGACACACAAGAACAAACTGATCAAACACCTTCCAAAGAACATACCCAAGCTAAGACACGACCCTTGCACCTCCAAAACACCCTCCATCTCAGAATCATCCTCAAACTGCAAAAACAGGGTTGCCTCTGCAGTTTGAGTGCCAACTTCATTTTCTCTCGAGCATTCTAGCTAAAATCAGTCCATACACATTCCCTAGCATATATGCAAGCTATCCATGACCTAAAACCTGACCTGTAATCCCTCTAACAGCTTCTACCATTTTTACATTTTTGACTTGCAGGTGAAGTTCTATAGCTTGATTCAAAAGCTCTCAAGACAAAGTAAGCATTGAAACAGCATCCCTGGACCTCAAGGAAGCTTTTCCAATCATCACCTTGCACTGGAAGTTCCCCATTCTCCAGATAGAAGTTCAACTGCACAGGTAAAACTTTGAACTCGTATCTCTCTTATTATGTATCTTTAGTCTTAAGTTTGTGAAGAAACAAGGTTCTACTCATAGCCCTGAACATGTACATATCTTTACATTTCATTTCTTTTGCCTGAGTAGAGAGAATTTGGAGTTTGAAAATGGCAGAAAAACTAGGTTAGGATTTGGGGAAGGAGAAATTCTCCCTCATCTTAGAGAGTTAGATCAAGTTCCAAACATGGTTAGAATCGTCTCTTCATGCTGAACATTTATTGTGTTATGAGTTTTTGTTAAAAAGCCAGGAATCGAGAGTTGGACATTGAAGAACAGGGCGTGCGCATTTTCAAACATTGTGCTGGAGGTTGAAGACAGTGGCATTGGGCTGGGCTTGCTTTGTGTTTTTTTTATTCACACCCCTTTTTTTGGTTTACACCCCCTAAACCCATTTGCTTTATTTTTATTGATTTTTGATATTTTCTTTTTTCATTTGACTCATTTATTTTTTCTCAGCACATTGAAATTTTAAAAATATTTTTCCATCATTTTTTGAATTTATTGCATATTTATTTAGTTATTTCTTTTGTTTATACATAAATAAATACATATTATTATTTAGAATAAATAGAAAAATAGTGTGAATATATTTTCATTTTTATTTTTATTTTATATTACCTTCTGAAAATATTTCATATAAAAAAAAACTATTTTCAAAAAAAATTAATTATTATTATTATTTATATATATAATACATATTTAGGATAATATAAATATACATATATATATATATTAATATACTTAGAGTAAAAATACCAAGAATGTACATATTTTATTTTTTAACATTTAATACTAAAAAATTCCTTTTTTACAAATATACCATGTTTTATTTTATTTTTGTATAATGAATATTATGTGAATTAATTAATTAATATACATCTTGATTAAAATTAGGGTTTTTGCCCCTAAAAGTTGAAAATACTCAAAATAATACCTTTTTATTTTCTTATTTTATTTTACATAAACCATACTTTTCTCATACATGTAAAAACTTTCTTTTTGCATTTTGCATATTTATTTAATTTCCATTTAATTATGCAATTTATTTACATTGCAAATATTCAAAATTGATGTAATAGTTTTAGGTTTAAATTACTTGTCAATATCCCCATTCGAACATTTGTACCCCCCTTCCCATATTTGGTTTTGTAATAGCTTAGTAAATTTATTTTCGCACTTTATTGCTTTCTAATTATACCATGTTAGAATTAGGGTTTGTATGCGAAAAACGACGAAAAATAGTTATGACCTAATCTCAAGACAAATGAGCATGAAAATGAACACACAAATCACACTTGCACCCCCTAGGGTATTCCACTTGTTGCCTTTCAAAAATGGGCCATATTGCATGTTAGGTCTCTTTGGGCAAAACAAACAAATTGAATGATCATAGTCCCTCGACAACATTTTTCAAAACAGACAAAAACAATTGATCAAGTCCCTTGAAGGAAATGCCCAAAGATACTTAACACCGTTGCAATTATGGTCTAAACGATGACCCACGCCCGTCCCTTTCACATCCTAACATAAGATTGTCCACCAAATACAATGGTGGAACAAACTTGTTAAAAGGGTTAAAACATAGCAATAATCTTTGAGAAATTTAGGAGTAGATGACCTCTTAGTTACTTGAATCAAACTTGCAAAAACAAAACACTTGCCTATTTTCTAAAACCACACATCACAACACACTTTCAAAACAACTTTCAAAAACATTGAAAACTTTTTAAAAGACATACACCTTTGTATACATCCCAACATGGATCATCACAAAGGTTGCCACCACATTGGCTTCTTTTCAAAACATTTTCAAACCCACACACTCAAGCACCATTTAAAACAATTGAAAACAAAAAGGCAAGTGATCTAAGCAAGTAACTAAGAGCCCATGGATAACCATGGATAGAAAGGGTGCTAATACCTTCCCTTTCTATAATCTACTCCCCGAACCCAAGAAAACATCTCAAAAGGTTTTTGCTGTGCTTTTTAACCTTTCCTTAGGATAAAATAAAAAGTCGATGGCGACTCTTGCTCAACCGAAACATTTGCGAATACAAACGCAAAACCTCAAGTCAGTTCTCCCACCGTATCACACATTGTCCCAGCATAATCAATCTTTTCTTGTGGCCGAGATATCCCAAAAGTCTAGCCTCAATGAGTGTAGTATCGAGTATCAACCAATTTTCAGCTCTACACCGAAACTGATTATCTCACTACGTCCTAATGGCCAAGTTTGTTCAATTAGGGTTCTAAAGTCAGTTAGTGCTTCATGATGCCACTCAACGGCCCCGTATTCTCCTCGATTCACCATGAGGGATACCGGTACCCACAAATACGTCACACTAACATAGCCATTGCTTCAACCATATCGGTCTACGCCGTACAGTTTCCACAATCTATTGCTATTTACCTAAAAAGGTGTCCCAGATCCAGGTGACAGATCAAAGCAAGCCCAATACAAAGAACAAAATATAAAGCATGCAAAGAAACAAGTAAAAAGTGATCTAACACTAAGGTAACCCCTCTTTTTAGAATATTCCCCAGCAGAGTCGCCAGTTCTGTGATATGGTGGGAGAACTGACTTGAAGTTTGCGTTCGATCGCAATTGTGCGGATAGCAAGAGTCGCCACCGACTTTTCTTTTATCCAAAATGAAAGGCAAAAAAAGCACAGGAAACACCTTTCGAGATTATTTCTCGGGTTCGGGGGGTAGATTATGAAAAGGGAAGGTATTAGCACCCTTTCCATCCGTAGTTATCTACGGGCTCTTAGTTACTCGCTAGATCGCTTGCTTTTGTTTGGCAATACGCTTGTGGTGCGGTTTTTGAAAGTATTTTGAAAATGTCTTTGTAATGGTTCTCGTTTCTATAAGAACGCGTACAAAGTTTTGTTTCAAAAAAATAGTTCAAAGATGTGTTAGTGGAATATGTTTTTTGAAAGTGGTTTTGAAAAGATGTTTTTGCAATGGTTCTCATCTCTATAAGAACGTATACAAAATGTTTTGTCTTTTGAAAATGTTTTGAAATGAAAGTGTCAGTGTAAAAATGTTTTTATCGTGAGCAAGCGAGTAACTAGGAGCGAATCTACCTACTCGAAAGGTTTTAAGTATTCTTTTCTTCCTCCATTAGATGTTACTATATTACCATTGATTTGGTAAGAAGCCCCATCGTTGGATGTGAAGGGACAGGCGCGGGTCAATCATACAGTCATAGAAAGAAACTTATGAGACGCTTTAGCAATTTTCGTAAGGGACTAGATCCTTTTACTGAAAGCAACATCGAGGGTCATCGAGGAACGACGATCTTTTTTATTGAAGGGTCTTTGCTAAAGCATCCCATATTCGAGGGACATGACTGTATTTCCGAGGCAACAAGCGAGGTTACCCTAAAGGTGCGCGTGTGAAAAGTGTGTTTGATTCAAGTTATTCTTTTTTCCTTTTGATTAGGATTGTCTAGCGATTGATTTCTAAATCATGCCATACACGCCTAATTACTATACAGTATAAGGAAAAACAGTAAATTGCGGAAATATGAAATTCTACGCTATTACATAGTTTTCGGGAATGGGGGGTACAAATTAATGAATAGGGATGAATCGAATGTGATTAAAAGTCAAAATAACAAACAATACAACCAAATCAAATTCAACAATTAACTAAAATTATAACAGTCCATGAAATAAAATTAATTTGACAAAGTATAGAAATTTTTGGTATTTTTGTTTGTGAGAAAATTTGAAAAGAAACTAAAGATCTATTCTATAATTTTTTTTAATTATATCATGTAGAAACTAAATAATTTTGAAAGACAGTTAATTAATTAGTAAAATATTAATTAATAAAAATTATTCACAAAGTCCTAAATTAAGCAAATTAAATAATCTTGAAATTACATTTTTATTTACACGAATTTAAAAAAATATATATAACTAAAGATTAATAAAATTAAATTTAAACCAAATGAAGTTACTAAATTAAAAATTAAACTATATTAATCCTAGGTTTACTAACTTACATCCAAACTTAATTAGTTATAAAATTATGAATTTTAATCTAAGTTAAAGTGATTATCATAAAAGAGGTAATGACAGAAAAATGGAGTATGAAAAGAAACAGACTTGGCTTATTGATCCCAAAACAAAAAAGACCCAAGGTAAATGATAAATAAATAAAAAACTGAAAATGGATTAACAAAGATGGGCCGGACTGGGTCGGGTCCGGACCCAGTTTCACATTCAAGCATAATAGGTTGTATAACCCTAGGCCAAATCAAAACGCCTCTCATCTCTCTCACCGTTCTCTTCTATGTTCTATCCTTTCCTCAAAATCATGTTTTCCTCTTCCTATTTGGTCACCCTATTCATACTAGTAAGCAAAGAAAAAAGGGGGTGGATCTCTAACCCCTTACAAGCGTGACCTAAGGTGCTCACGTTACTGTTTGATCTAGTTTCCAATAACCTTAGGTTTTAAAATATTTTGTTAGATCCAACATGTTTGAATGGAAATCAGGGGGAATGAATGATGGATTTGCATTGAGATGTTGAGACGAGGCTAACGGTATGGTATTTTTCTTTATACATTGCTATGAATTTGTGAATGGCTTCTGTCTTACAAGGTATGAGGAGGTAAGTTGTTTTTCTTTTTGGGCTTACTGCAAAAATTACTATGTGTTGTTTTTTCTTATTCTATTTTGATTATAACTAGACAGTATGTACATATATGTAGGTATGAACGTAGATAAACAAAGGATGCTTACCTTGTTGTTACTGATTTCTTCTGCTGGTTCCTTTTTTTTGCTTATATTTTCTGGCTTTTTGCAGTTTGTTTGAGTTACTTGGTTCATTGTGAATTTTGGTTTTGAGTTGTTGGCTATTTTTTTTTGTTTTGTTGTGTTGCTGGTTTGAGATAGAAGGATTTGTAGAATGATTTGGCCCTAGGTTTTTTGGGATTTTTGCTGGTTTTGTTGTGTTGCTGGTTTGAGACAGAAGGATTTGTAGAATAATTTGGCCCTGAGTTTTTTTGGGATTTTTGCTGGTTTTGTTGTGTTGCTCATTTACTGTGAATTTTTGGTTTTGAGTTGTTGGCTATTTTTTTTGGTTTTGTTGTGTTGCTGGTTTGTTATAACAATATGAGGGGTTTTTTTAGTTAGATGGAAAAAATTGGCTCTCTTGGTATTTCTGTTGCTCTGTGTTTATATTGAATGAAAGAATGAGAAGATTGGGGGAAAATAAGATGGATTTGAACAATTGAGGTATACTATTCTAATGCTCTTTGTTGTTATCTTGGTTTTTCCATTTTGGTGCAAGTTTTGGTGCAGGCTGTAGCAGGGGTATTTTTGCAGCCAGTTTGTTTTGTGATAGAAGCTTTGCACAGTTTTGGGACTGGTTATGTGGCCTAGGTGACATCTCTCTAACCCTACCTCTTTCCCTCTTTTTATCTTTCAATGATAAAAACCTTTTGGTTATTTCTAAACTTCTTAAGGGTTTGTGTAACTAGAAAAATGATGACATAATGAGCAAGTTAGATTGCTACTGCTATGCTTATGATGTATTTGTTCTACTTTTTGGGCTTATGTATTTGTTGCAAGTTTTATTGACTCTATTTGGCAGCTTGTTTTTACTTTGTGCTGCTTGTATAAGAGTCTGTTGTTGCTGTTACACTAGCTGCTGTTTCTATGCTTGCTTGCCCTGCCTTGTTGACTTGCTTGTTGCAGGTTGTGTTTGTTGCAAGCCTGCTAGTTTTGTTCTGTTTGCATAATTTATTGTATCAGCTGTAGGCCTGCCCCATTTTTTGTATTTGACTGCTGATGTTTGCAGCTTGTTGCTTTTGTTGCAGTTTTAGGCAGTTTGTTGCCTTTGCATTGCACTGCTGTTTTCTGTGATGCCTATTGTGTTAGGGATGCTTGTTTCCTGCCTTGTTGACTTGCTTGTTGCAGGTTGTGTTTGTTGCAGGCCTGCTGGTTTTGTTCGGTTTGCATGTTATGCATCCTGTTTGTATTTGCCTGCCTTGTATATTTATTTCCTTTTTTTGTGAACCAAGAAAGGCAATTCTTTTTTGTGATTTGCAATTGGGGAAAATGATCATGATAAAACCAACAAATATTCTGATTCCAAATTGCAAACCCTAATGATGAATTATTTCTTCTTCGCATATTACCTTTGATTGAATGTTTGCTGACTTTCTTTCCTTTTCTTGTTTCATGAATGGCGAGCGAGGCTTGGATGCAAACGAAGGTTAGATGGCTTACTTGAAGATGAAGATGAAGACTTGAAGAAAAAACTTTTCTTTGTAAACAAGAACTTGAGATTTTTTTTAAACAAGAAAAACAAATTGTAATCTCATTTGTAATGTAATGATATCAAGCATTTGAATAAAATTTAGTGTGATAGAATTTATTGTACAAAACTTGCAATCCTCAGTTGAATATTTTGGATAAAAAATCTTAGTTTGGTAACTTGCGTTTCAAGCAATCACAAAATGATCAGATAAATCATGTACTTTGTATTTTTAAACAAAATAAATATTTAAGTGCTCATATCTTTTTGACTAATGGACTCCACAATCATGGTTGTTTAAATGACAGACTTAGCCTTCACATCTTGTCCCAGTCAAGTTTGCGTTTAAAATGAACTCGCGTGCCATGCTCGATAATAATAAAAAAATGGAATTCCATTGCCAAACAAACATGCTTCGGGAATATCTGTCAATCTTTAAATAAACTGTGATTAAGAACATTCAAAGTCAACAAATGCCTTGCGATGATTTGATAATTTTAAAGTCTTCCAAACACAATTTCCTTTGATTCTTTGAAGATAAACCCGTGAGCAACATCACATATGACCATGAACAGAAATAATCATCTCAAGGTCTTGTTATTTGAAGAAATCACAATTCTTAGAAGTCAAACGACTGTTATTTGAAATTAGGTCAAAATTCATGATGCGACTTCCAACGCATTTGAATTTTTGGTGATCTTCTTTGCGTAATCAGTTCTTGACTTGTGAAGAGAAATTTGAGATGGCATCAAGGAGAATCATACGCAAGAAAAACCATTCAAAAAAATTGAATAATGAAGAAGTTACGATCCTTTGAATTTGTTCTCACAAAAGGGCGATTTTCAAGTGAATGTAGTCGTTTTCAGTTATCTGGACCATTGATTGAGCAAACTTGCAATGCGAGGTTTGAAAACTGACTTAAACAACCTTGAGAAGGCATGAAGACCTATGAAGACCATTTGAAACCTTGAAGACTCAATTTTTTTTTGAGAAATGCAAAACCTTAATTGTTGACTTACTACTTAGGAAGAGAATCTGTCTGATCAACTTCTGAGCCAAATTAAGTATTCGAGAAACCCTAGGATAGTATCCTGTATGAAAAATGGGAGGGAAAATTTTGGGGTACAACACATGCAAACCAAAAAATAAAAAAATAAAAGAACCAAGACTTGACTGGGGACACTGGGATCACAAACCCAATACTGCACCTTATGCCAATTGGTATCGTCTTCAATGTACAAACATCACATGCATACCAGCGAAAACGACCTGAGAAAACCTTCCTGGGGGAAACAAAACTTCCCAAAATTACTGGAGTTCATCCATTCCTTGGATCACCACTTTTGTTTTCCTCTTGAATCAAAAAATCTAAAGTAAAAGTAAGTTGTAAATTCTTTTTGAAAAATAATTTTGTTATTTAATCTTTTTGCTTTGAAAATTAATATCAATAATAAATGGAGTCTTTGTAAGCTGAATAAAATAAGAATTACAAAGAATTGGGTAAAAGCTCAAATTTTATTGATAGAATGGTAGTCTGTGAATGGCGAGACTCCACGGATGATTACAAAGTTCAGAAAATGGTAATATATAATGGAAAATATACATTGAGATACAATGACCACTATTCCCTCTATCAACTTTGAAATCCTGAGCAACAGCTTCTGTTGAAGTATGGTGAGGATCCAAGAAGATTGTTTCTTTAATGATCAAGTCTTGTCTGATGTAGTTACTTGCCAAGAAAGTCTCTAACTTTTTCCTAAGTTGCCCTTGCGGGTTTTCAACTTAGCGGGAAATTTTATTCTGTTTACGTCTCTAATTTTTGCCTAGACCGCCCTTTCGGGTTTTCGTCCTACTGAGATGCTACTTTTTTCCTAATCCTCCCTTTCGGGTTTTCAACTTAGCGAGCCGTTCTTTTATTTCTTTAGGCGAAGTATTTCTTGACTGCACCAGCATTCATGACATGGGACGTGGAACTCCTCGCCATCCATAGTTTCAAGAATTAATGCCCTCCAGAGAAGGCTTTCTTGACAACATATGGGCCTTCAAAATTGGGAGTCCACTTGCCCCTAGAATTTGCATTAAAAGACATGATCTTCCTGAGCACGAGGTCGCCTTCTATGAATTCACGAGGCTTGACCTTCTTATCAAAAGCCTTCTTCATTCTATTCTGATATAACTTCCCATGACACAAAGTCGTTATTCTCTTCTCTTCGATCAAATTCAATTAGTCAAACCTGTTATGGACCCATTCATCCTCTGACAACTTGGTTTCCATTATCACACATAAAGAGGGAATCTCAACTTCGATTGGGAGCACCGCTTCCATCCCATACACAAGAGAGAATGGGGTTGCTCCTGTTGAAGTGCGGACAGATGTCCGATATCCATGTAAAGCAAAAGGAAGCATTTCATGCCAATCTTTATAAGTAACAACCATCTTCTGAATGATCTTCTTGATATTCTTATTAGCAGCTTCAACAGCCCCATTCATCTTCGGCCTATACGGAGATGAATTGTGATGGACAATCTTGAATTCTTCACAAAGTTCTGTCATCATCTTGTTGTTCAGATTCGAGCCATTGTCGGTGATTATTCTGCTCGGCACACCATACAGACATATAAGATTATTCTTAATGAAACGCACTACAACCTGCTTAGTAACATTAGCATATGAAGCAGCTTCCACCCATTTGGTGAAGTAATCAATTGCTACAAAGATAAAATGGTGTCCATTCGAATATTTGGGTTCTATCATGTCAATACCCCACATAGAGAAAGGCCATGGTGAAGAAATAACTTTGAGAAGTGTCGGAGGCACATGAATTTTGTCCGCATAAATCTGGCATTTATGGCACTTCTTTGCAAATCTGTAACAGTCAGATTCCATTGTCAGCCAATAGTAACCTGCCCTTAGCATCTTTTTAGCCATCGAATATCCATTAGCATGAGTGCCAAATGAACCTTCATGAATCTCATGCATCAACATGTTTTCTTCATGTCTATCCATGCATCTGAGCAAGACCATGTCATAATTTCTCTTGCACAACACATTTTCACTGAGGAAGAAGATGCTTGATATCGTAATACCAAGGCTTCTCATCTGCTACCTCTTCTGTTGTAAACACATGAGCGGGCCTATCCAGTCGCCGAACTATAATTCGAGGTATATCATTCCAAGTATTCACTTGATACATAGAAGCCATAGTTACTAGAGCATCCACCATTTGATTTTCGTCTCTGGGGATGTGATGGAATTCAAATTTATTAAATAAGGGTAACAATCTTCTAGCATAATCTTTGTAAGGGATCAAGCCGGGGTGACGAGTATCCCACTCTACTTTAATCTGATTTATTACCAAAGCTGAATCGTCATACACATCTAGAATTTTAATTTTGAGATCAATAGCTTTCTCGAGACCCATGATGCAAGCCTCATATTCTGCCATATTATTAGTACAATCAAATGTCAACCTTGCAGTAAAAGGAATGTGTGATCCATGTGGAGTGACAATCACAGCACCAATTCCTTTACCATAAGCATTCACAACTCCACCAAATATCATGCTACAGCGAGATTCAAGATCAGGACCTTCCTCATGCAATGGTTCATCACAATCTTTCACTTTCAGAAACATCACATCCTCATCGGGGAAATCATACATCACAGACTGATAATTATCAACTGGTTGGTGAGCAAGATAATCTGCCAACATGCTGCTTTTAATAGCTTTTTGGGTGCAGTATTCAATGTCATATTCAGATAACAGCATCTGCCAGCGGGAAATTCTCCCAGTAAGAGCAGGCTTTTCAAAAATGTACTTGATTAGATCCATTTTGGAGATCAAACAAGTAGTGTGATTCAACATATACTGCCGCAAACGTTTTGCCACCCAGGCCAGAGCACAACATGTCTTTTCTAGCATGGAATACCGCTACTCATAATCAGTAAACTTTTTACTGATATAATAAATGGCGTATTCTTTCTTCTCTGTTTCATCTTGTTATCCCAGATTACAGCCCATGGAATTATCTAACACTATCAGATACATAATCAATGGTCTTCCTTCAACAGGAGGGAGCAAGATAGGAGGTTCAAGCAGATATTCTTTAATACTTTCAAATGCCCTTTGGTAGTCATCTATCCACACACAACCTTGATCTTTCTTTAACAACTTAAAGATCGGTTTACACATTGCAGTCATGTGGGAAATGAATTTGGAAATATAATTCAAACACCCGAGGAACCCTATGACTTGCTTTTCAGTTCTCGGCGCTGGCATTTCTTGAATTTCTTTGACTTTATCAGGGTCAACTGCAATCCCTCTCTGGCTAAAAATGAAACCCAACAATTTCCCTTACCGAACATCGAAGGTACATTTATTTGGATTCAAGCGGAGACGATACTTCCACAAACGCTGAAACAACTTCAGCAAATCTTCTACATGCCCTTCTTCAGTCTGGGATTTAGCAATCATATCATTAACATATACCTCAATTTTCTTGTGCATCAGATCATGGAATAAGGTTATCATAGCCCTCTGGTACGTTACACCAGCGTTCTTCAACCCGAAGGGCATCACTCTGTAACAGAATGTTCCCCAGGGTGTGATAAACGTTGTTTTTTCCGTGTCCTCAAGAGCCATCCTTATTTGATTATACCCGAAAAATCCGTCCATGAATGAGAAAATTTTGAATTTTGTTGTGCTATCCACTAACATATCAATGTGTGGCAATGGAAAATCATCTTTTGGACTAACTTTATTTAGATCTTTGTAGTTTACGCACATGCGAACTTTTCCATCTTTCTTCAGTACTGGGACAATATTGGCAATCCACTGAGGGTACACTGATATCACAAAAAAACCGGCATTAATCTGCTTTAGAACTTCTTCTTTGATCTTCACGGCCATATCTGGGTGAGTTCTTCGCAACTTCTGTTTGATTGGCGGGCACTCTGGCTTCAGCGGCAAATGGTGCTCTACAATATTTGTATCTAAACCAGGCATATCTTGGTAAGACCAAGCAAAAATATCCACATACTCTTTCAACATCTCAATCAACCTGCTCTTCACATCAGGAGGCAGTAATGCTCCAATCTTGACTTCCTTCGAATCTTCTTCTGAACCCAAATTAATTAATTCCAATGGCTATTTATATGGATGAATGGAATTCTCCTCGCGCTCAAGCAACCGTGAGACATCTTCTAAAATCTTATCATAGTCTTATTCTTCAGCCCCAGACACAGGACATTCAATGTTGGGAGAGGGTGCAGGGTCATTGTATTCAATGGTTTTTTTAATTAATCTGCACATATGATTTATGATTGCTTTTAGAAACTGACACATATAACAACTGATCATGCAGATTGAATTTCAGTTATTATTTATTTTGAAAGGTTTTTTCTGATTACCATTTTCCAAGAAAAAGCAAAAAATAAAGACACAATTTTGGAAACAAAGACAACTTTTATTATTGATTTTAAAAATCAAAGCAAACTGATAAGCCCATACAGTATCAATACTTTCACCTTGGGCAGAGTGAAAGCTTTTCAAAAAGATTAACAAAAAAACAAATTACTTTGAAACATGTATGCAAGAGGGAACATCAATGATGATCCAGTTCTGAACCCTAACTCTGTGTGTCACATAATTTGGCATTTCTGGCTCTGCTTCATCTTCCACAATGGCATTAATCCCGAAAAAAGTTAGATGAAGATAACCCCTGCTACAAAAGATATCTTGATACTTGCCTGCAACAGACTTCGGCTTCATGCTCTTACCTTTATCATTCTTCACAGAGAACCCTAAGTCAGCTCTATTCTTGTTTACAGGTGGATCAACAATCTATCCCCATACTTCACTATGGCCAATACGCACAACCTGTTGAGCATCCTTAAACGAAGCCATAGAATTCTCATTTTCTCTTATATTATCAATGGATAAAGCTTGGAACTGGGTTCCAACAACAGCTTCATCCTCCTCCACAATGCTGAAAGAGGACAAATGAGATATCAATAATTCATATTCTCCATTTACAATTACTACTTTTCCTACACGCACAAACTTCAACTTCTGGTGTAAAGTCGAAGTGACAGCCCCTGCCTCATGTATCCATGGTCGTCCCAACAAACTCCTGTAAGTGGGTATAATATCCATGACCTGGAAAGTAATTTGAAACAAATGTGGGCCTATATGAATAGGCAAGTACACTTCACCAATAACAAATTTCCTTGATCCATCAAACACTTTCACAATAATGCCACTCGGGCGCATGGGCGTTCCTTGATATTTCAACTTCATAAGTGTGCTCCTTGGTATAACGTTAAATATGGATCCATTATCAATTTTCACATTGGATAATGAATCATTCTTGCAGTTCATAGAGATGTGGAGGGCCATATTGTGATTCCTTCCTTCATCGGGCAGTTCAACATTGCAGAAACTCAGGTTATTACATGATGTAATATTCCCTACCATACTTCTTAATTAGTCTACAGGCATATCACTTTCCATGAAAGCTTGGTCCAATACCCTCATCAAAGATTCTCTGTGAGTAGAGGAGTTCATCAATAAATCCATTACTCCTCTAGTGTAGGCATCAACTGATAATCAAGGAAAGTAAAGCAATGATACATCGGATCATAGAACTGGACCAAGGTCGAGAGAATACCCTCCTTCATCCTAAGCTTCATGAGAGGAATGATGGATCCATACTTCTTCTGAAAATCTGCAAAACACTCAATCTCAGGAATTAGACTGATCAACTCATCTATCTTGGGATCTTTGAAAATGTATTTTCCGGTCTTTCTTTTTCAAGAATCCATGGTCAAAAGGTACCTGAGATATTCACAAATGGTCAACTTTTAAGTCTCTTGAAATAAAATTTCATCAAAAGATGCTTATGAGTGCATGGATGCATGATGCAACAATCACATACAAGATCACAAACATAGGGTTCATAGGTTCAACGTCACGAGCATGAGGTCTAAGGTACTACCCATAAGGTATGGTCTAAAAGTTATCACCTTCCGAACAAGGTTCTAGAGGTTCCCAGAGTCTACATCCTTCCTTCGGATATTACTAACTTCACGATTAACTCGGTAATTAGTAATATTCTCAAGACTAACTCGTCTGAGCATAGTATCGCGTGACAAATATTTCCAGATTACTCCGTCATAACTTCCGCACTACACCTAAAAGGCCAAAATGGGTTAGGCATTCTACGGTCCTCAGCTTCAGCAGGCTCCCGGGTTAAAAGCAATACATCTTCTCGATTACTCGGTAAACGACACTACAGTCAAAGGGGCCTCCACTAAGTGGGGGATCTCATGCCTCCTTTTTTGGGATTACTCCCTCAAAGTTAGCATGACTATACCGCCCATCCTATCTTAAAGTTTGCCAAAATTCGGGTATAGGACTTATAAGAAATCACCAAGCACCCTGAAAACCAGGAAAATCCAGACAAACAGATATACAACATATAATATATAACAAACAATAGTACATATACAGATATAAACAAAGATAAGTTTAACCCACTTAGGGATGGACCAGCAAGTGGTATCATATCCCCAGTGAAGTCTCCATTTTTTTGTAGCGGTAGAAATGTTAAGACTAAGCAATTGGATTGGCTAGACTTACACAAATCAAAATAATAATCGCCACCATGCTTTATTATTTCCAAAGGAATGGAAAAAGAGCGAATAACCCAAAAATAGGGGAAAGATTCAAGGTAAGGGGGTTGGTTATGCAAAGGGAAGGTATTAGCACCCTAAACATCTACGGTACTCCGTAGGAAGCTCTTTGAAAAATCTATATATTTTGGCTATAAAATTCGTTGTATAGAAATAGATGGTGGAGGTGAGAAGAGAAGTATTTTTATGATTTTTGCACCCTCCGCAGTTGCGAACCTTTAGTTACTACGTATCACCTTTCGTGCAATAGGGGATCAAGGTACACGTGGTTCACCTTTAAAAATTTTAAAACACAAGTGTGTTGGATAATTTTATGAGATAAGACATCATCGTCATTGTCCGTGTGGAAAACATACTTACTACCCACAATCATGAGAAAGGAGAATTTGCATCATCTCAAAGTGGAGGATATGGCTTGGACTTTAAAATCAACAATGCCTCACTCAACACCCAAGTGGAAAATATCTCTCTTCACTACATATTGTAGAAGTATAGTTGCTTGCATCACTATAAGGGTTGACAAGAGTCTAATCTTTTGAGAAAGGTTTTAAAATAAAAAAGCCAAAGTGGAAAAATGGTTTGAAATGAAATTGGTTGACTTTTAGTTTTCTCACAAAAAATGTCAAGGTATTATTAAATTGATTGGAGTTTATTTATGAAAAATGTTTTGAAAATGCATGGACATAAGTCTAAGTTTATTATGAAAGTGGTTCAAGTTTTAAAAAAAACAAGAAGAGTTTTCAAAAGGAGGGAGAAGATTTTTGAAATTAAAGAAGATGAAGGGAGATGAAGGGACTATCCTAAAGCATAAGGTAAAAGCTAGGGAGAAGAACCATCTAACCAACAAGAAGCCAATACTTGACATTATGAGTCAAGATAGAATTACCATTCTTTGGAGTGAATCCAAGCAAGAAAAGATACTAGACCTATTGAGAGAACCAAACTTCAAGTGTATTAAGTCTTCACAAAAAATCGGTAGATTAACGGCTGTATACGGGTGAATTCCAGATTGCAAACAAAGTATCTAATCACAATAACCTGCACACAAAACAAACAAAAAAACCAATGTCTTGAGGTAAACCTCAAGAACTCCAGACAAAATATCAATTAAGGTCACAAGGTCTCCAACATAGGCCAAGGTTTCTAATCCTAAGTCCAAGAAGTCCAATACTCCATAATGCCAAGGATAGTTTTGCACTTTCAAAGAGATAGTTTTGTATTAATATGAAGAAGTCTTCCTATAACAGGCATTTTTGTACAAAGAGACAGACATTCTAGCAAGATAATGTCGTCGTAAGAATGAAAACTATACATAAATAGTATACTAAGAAAAACAGCCATGTGAAATGATCCTATTGGGTTCCTATCCTGCTATTGCCTTTATATCTTTGAGTGTCTCATCTCTTTGCTGGTTGTCTGAAGCTGACTGGATTGATTAGTACTATTTGAACTTGACACTTGTTACCGAAGTCTGTCTGTAAGGTGATCCAATGAGACATAGTTATACGCTTTTAATCCCTAACTTTTTCCTGGACCGCCCTTTCGGGTTTTCAGTCCACCGAGATACCCTTTTTTGCCCAAGCCACCTTTTCATGTTTTCGACTTTCCGGGTGTACAGAGATTTCATTTTATCTTATATATATATATCCCTAATTTTTTCCCGAACCCTTTTGGTTCGCCAGGATGCCCTTATTTTTTCCTAGGTCAGTCGACCTAGCGGGACTTTGCTTATGCGTAGTATCTTTTAACTATGTCCCTGTTTATAGGATGCAGAAGGTTGTCACCGTCCATAGTGGTTAAGATCATGGCTCCACTAGAAAATATGTTCTTGATCACAAATGGCCCTTTGTATGTGGGGGTACATTTTCCCCTGGGATCACCTTGCGGCAGGATAATGCGCTTGATTACTAGGTTACCAGCCTAATATACCTGACGTCTGACCTTTTTTTTAAAAGATTTAATCATACGTTTTTGGTACATCTGACCATGACAGAAAACCGCAAGTCACTTCTTGTCAATTAGGTTCAACTGGTCAAGTCGAGTCTGGACCCATTCGTATTCATTCAAACCTGCATTCTTCATGATTCTAAAGGAAGGGATCTGGAATTTGATGGGTGGGACAACTTCCATACCGTATACCAGAGAGAAAAGAGTTTCCCCAATTGACATACATACTGAGGTACGGTAAACATGAAGAGCAAATGGTAACATATCATGCCAGTCTTTGTATGTCAATGTCATCTTCTATATGATCTTCTTGATGTTTTTATTAGCAGCCTCTACACCATCGTTCATCTTCTGCCGGTAAGGAGAAGAGTTATGATACTGAATCTTGAATTATGTACAAAGCTCGATGATCATAGTATTATTGAGATTGGTACCGTTACCCGTAATGATTCTTTCTGGAATACCATACTGACATATAAGGTTATGTTTGATGAATCGAGCCACAAAGTTCTTGGTAACAGAAGCAAATGAAGTTGCCTTGACCCATTTTGTGAATTAATCAATGGCAACTAGGATGAAGCGGTTCCCATTAGAAGCGGTAGGTCTAATCTCTCCGATCATATCAATGCCCCAAATTGTGAAAGGCCAGGGAGCAGTCAAGATATTCAAGGGGACCCGAGGTGCATGTACTTTGTCAGCATAGATCTGCACTTGTGACAAGTTCGGGAGTGCTGATAACAGTCTGTTTCCAAAGTGGACCAGTAGAACCCTATCCTCAGAATCCTTTTAGCCATTGCGTGCCCAATAGAATGAGTGCCAAAGGTACCTTCATGCATGTCTTCCATAATCTTCTATGCTTCACTCTTATCCATACACCGAAGCAAAGTAGAATCGTAGTTGCGCTTATAGAGAATTCCTTTACTGAGGAAAAACTTGGCAGAGAACCTTCTTAGGAACTTTTTATCATTGACGGAAGCCCCCTCAGGATAATCTTGAGTTTAGAGGTATCTTTTTACTTCATGGAACCAAGGTTTGTCCACCGCTCCTTCAGTATCAATCTCATAATAGTATATCGGTTCGTCCAACCTCTCAATAGTGATCTGAGGGGCTTCATTATCCAATCTGACTTTGAACATAGATGACATGGTAGCTAGCACGTCTGCTATTTGATTTTCCTCTCGTGGAAAATTATCAAAGGTAACTTATTCAAAATATGGAATCAGTGTCAGCACATGTTCCTGGTAAAGGATGAGATTAGGATGCTTTGTGTCCTATTCTCCTTTGATTTGAATGATTACCAACGCCGAGTCTCCATGTAAGCTTAGGAATTTGATTATCAAATCGATAGCATCTTTGAGACCCATAATGCATGCTTCATATTCAGACATGTTGTTGGTACAATTGAAATATAGTCTGGAAGTGAAAGGAGTATGACAACCTTTGGGAGATATGATCACATCACTGATTCTATTACCGAGTGCATTGGAAGCTCCATCAAAAACCATAGTCCATCGGGATCCTCTTTCAGGTCCTTCATCTGGTCCAGGTTCTACACAATCAGTCACTAACATGATGTTTTCATTCGGGAATTCAAAATTCATGGATTGGTAGTTGTCCACAGCCTGATGAGCTAAATGATCATCTAATACACTTCCTTTGATTATTTTCTGGGTTGTTTACTGAATATCATATTCGGTCAGGATCATTTTCCATCTTGCTATTCTTCCGGAGAGAGCGGGCTTCTCAAAGATGTATTTGATAGGATCCATTTTAGAGATCAACAGGGTAGTGTGAGTCAACATATACTGTCTCAGTCGGTGAGCAGCCCATGCCAAAGTGCAACAAGTTTTCTCGAGTAGTGAGTATATTATTTCACAGTCGGTAAACTTTTTGATAAAGTAGTATATTGCATGCTCTTTTCGACCAGAGTCGTCATAATGACCCAGCATACACCCCCATTGAATTCTCTAACACTATTAAGTACACAATCATAGGTCTTCTTTCAACCGGAGGCATCAGAATTGGAGGCTTTTAAAGATATTCTTTGATTTTGTCAAAGGCGGTCTAGCAGTCGTCATTCCACTTCACGGCTTGATCTTTCTTCAGTAACTTGAAGATTGGCTTAAAAGTAGCAGCTAGATGGGAAATGAATCTGGCGATGTAGTTTAGATGTCCCAAGAATCCTCTGACCTCCTTCTAAGTACGGGGAGTTGGAATTTCTTATATAACTTTAACCTTTACAGGGCCTACTTCAATACCTCTTCCATTGACAATGGAGCCTAAGAGCTTACCAGATCTTACTCCAAAGGTGCACTTATTCGGGTTCAATCTTAGTTTGTACTTATTCAGTCTTTCAAACAGCTTCTGCGGGTGATTAAGGTGTTCATCTTTAGTCTGAGACTTGGCTATCATATCGTCGATGTAGACCTCTATCTCGTGATGGATCATATCATGAAACAAAGCTACCATGGCACGCTGATAGGTTTCCCCGACGTTCTTTAACCCAAATGGCATAACTTTGTAGCAGAAAATGCCCCATTGCGTGGCGAAGGTTGTTTTCTCCATATCTTTAGGTGCCATTTTGATCTGATTGTACCCGGAGAAACCATCCATGAAAGATAATATCTTATATTGTGCGGTGTTGTCAACCATAACAATAATATGGGGAAGCGGGAAGTCATTATTGGGGCTTTCCTTATTCAAGTCTCTGTAATCCACACACATGCGTACTTTACCATCCTTATTAGGTACTGGAACAACATTAGCAACCAATTATGGATAAGAAGTGACATCTAAGAAACCGGTGTTGAACTGTTTCATAAATTTAGCTTTGATCTTTTCTGACATCTCTGGACGCATACGACGAACCTTTTGCTTCACTGGAGGGCAATCTTCTTTCATTGGCAGACGATGAACCATAATATTAGTGTCTAGCCCTGGCATGTCTTTGTATGACTAGGTAGAGATCTCAAAATAGTCATGTAACATCTGTATTAATCGCTCTTTAACACTATGCTCTAAGTTGGCACCTATCTTGACTTCCTTCTTATCCTCTTTAGTACCCAAGTTTACTATTTCAACTGACTCTTCATGAGGTTGTATTGCTCTTCCCTCCTATTGTAATAGTCTGGAAAGTTCTCCTAATACTTCATAATGTTCCTCACCTTCATCCTCGGCTTGGTAAAACGAATTTTCAAAGTAATAATTGGTAATAGCAGAAATGTTATCAATGGGATCCAGAGTGGATGTGGATCTGCAGTTTGGTAAGTGGGTGTGTGTACGAGAGCATAGCTATTTTGATAAAGTAAAAGATGAAAAGAAAGACAGAGAGCATAAAATTGGCATACAAAACGTCCAATGATTTATTAATTACATATGAAGACGAAGTAATAACCCTCAAAAATAGACCAGTGTACCTCGGGTAAAGCACAAGGCTTTGTAGTTTAAATTGTTCAAATATTACATATTACAAAAACAAAAAAGACAATTACTCCTGGATAAAAGTAATGGGAACAAAATCCTTGGCCTCCCAATTGTTGAGTCCACCGTTGATAGTTGGGAATATCCATTTCTCCATGTCGCAGTCACTATCACTATCCTCGAAAGCATTGATTCCATGATTGCTGATGCGTAGAGGTGGTCCACCGCCGCGAGCACGACGAAAAACTCTTTGGGCTCCTTCATCAACTACTTCATTGGCATCCTTCAGAGAAGCCATCTTCAATGGAGGTTTGGTAATCTTTGGAACATTAGTAGCAGTCTTGGTTGCAGCAATTTTCTGAGGAACCTCTTCAAAATTTTGCCAGGGGGTCTCAATGAACTCGTCGTCCATCTCAACATACCTGAAAGAATTCAAGTGGCTCGCCAAATATTCTTCCTCGCCCTGGACTGTAACAATCTTTCCATTAACTGGGTACTTCAGTATTTGATGCAGAGTAGAAGTAACAACATTGGCCCCATGGATCCAAGGGCCACCCAATAAACAGGAGTAGGATGGGCGGATGTCCATTACGTAGAAGGTGGAGTCAAAGGTTTGACAACCAAATTTAATAGGGATGTCCACCTTGTAACACCCCATTTATACCTGGCGGATAATCAGAAAATCAGAGTTCAATATAAATAGGATGCTACATTTTCAACTTAAAATCAAACTTCATTTAATCGCATATAAAACAGATACATAACACTTAATTTGGATGAACCGATAACAACCTGATTTGTTCTTTAAAATCAAACAACATTTTATTGATAAGCAGTGAAATATACATACTCAACTTCAATTCACTTAACATCTTTTATTCAACTAAAACAACTTCAAGACAATAATTATTTCATGTAGTCAACTTAAAAACTCGGAAACTGAAATAAATATCAATAACTAAACATCAAGCATTCATCCCCCTGAGTGTTACATCTCAGAGCGACGACACCAACTCGAACTAACGAGGTAACAAATATCCTTCTTGATTACCTGCACGTTACCAACAGAGGGCAACATTCAAGCAGAAGGGGTGAGATATCGAACTATATAATTGAATGTATAATAATTAATATATCCGAATCATTTCATAAAAATCAACACTTCAATACTTATACACAACAACTATTACAACAAAGCATCAACACGACATATAGACTAAATCATAACTTTTAGATAATACCCGTCACAACAAGTCAACAACATAAAGCAACAACAAACATATCATCACCACAACTCAAGATGCAAAATCAAATGCGACTCAATTACAATGCACATACATGTGGTACCATTGGAGCAGAACTCCCAACTTAAAAATGGAGTAGAACTCCCATCTTAAAAATGGAGCAGAACTCCCATCTTAAAAACATAGCAGTACTCTCATCTTAACAACAAGAATTCGCAGTGACTATCACAATAACACAACAACTCAACATAAATCAACAATGGCCATAAGCCTACCACATAAATCAACGATTAAACATCAACTCAACATAATTCAACTTTGTCTATAGGCCTACTGTAGCGGTAGAAATGTTAAGACTAAGCCATTGGATTGACTAGACTTACACATATCAAAATAATAATCGCCACCGCATTTTATTGTTTCCAATGGAATGGTAAAAGAGCGAATAACCCAAAAAGAATGGAAAGATTCAAGGTAAGGGGGTTGGTTATGCAAAGGGAAGGTATTAGCACCCTAAACATCTATGGTACTCCATAGGAACCTCTTTGAAAAATCTGTATATTTTGGCTATAAAATATGTTGTATAGAAATAGATGGTGGAGGTTAGAAGAGAAGTATTTTTATGATTTTTGCACCCTCCGCGGTTGCGAACCTTTAGTGCCTATGTACCACCTTTCGTGCAATAGGGGATCAGGGTGCACATAGTTCACTTTAAAAATTTTAAAACACAAGTGTATTGATTAATTTTATAAGATAAGACATCATCGTCATTGTCCGTGTGGAAAACATACTTACTACCCACAATCATGAGAAAGGAGAATTTGCATAATCTCAAATTGGAAGATATGGCTTGAATTTTAAAATCAATAATGCCTCACTCAACACCCAAGTGGAAAATATCTCTCTTCACTACATATTGTAGAAGTATAGTTGCTTGCTTCACTACAAGGATTGACAGGAGTCTAATCTTTTGAGAAAGGTTTTAAAATAAAAAAGCCAAAGTGGCAAAATGGTTTGAAATGAGATTGATTGACTTTTAGTCTTCTCACAAAAAATGTCAAGGTATTATTAAATTGATTGGAGTTTATTTATGAAAAATGTTTTGAAAATGCATGGACATAAGTCCAAGTTTATTATGAAAGTGGCTCATGTTTAAAAAAACAAGAAGATTTTTCAAAAGGAGGGAGAAGATTTTTGAAATTAAAGATGAGAGGAGATGAAGGGACTATCCTAAAGCATAAGGTAAAATCTAGGGAGAAGAAACATCTAACCAACAAGAAGCCAATACTTGACATTATTAGTCAAGATAGAATTCCCGCTCATTGGATTGAAACCAAGCAAGCAAATATACTAGACTTCTTGAGAGAACCAAACTTCAAGTGTATTAAGTCTTCACAAATATTGGACAGAGTAACGGCTGTATACGGGTGAGTTCCAGATTATAAAAAAGTATGTAATCACAATAACCTGCACACAAAATAAAAAAACAACCCAATGTCTTGAGGTAAACCTCAAGAACTCCAGAAAAAATATCAATTAAGGTTACAAGGTCTGCAACATTGGCCAAGGTTTCTAATCCTAAGTCCAAGAAGTCCAATACTCCATAATGCCAAGGATAGTAACTAAATATTCCAAGTATCGTTAAAGTTTTTTATGGTTTATGTTGATTATTAAGTATCTTCAAAAAGAAAAGAAAATTTCAAGTGAGCAAAATAAAAATGACATAAAAGTAAATGCTCAAGTGAGAAAAGATGAAAATAGCATGAAATGTAAATGCTAAAGTAAATAGCACATAAAGTAAAAGCATAAAAATAAAAGCATGAAGTAGAGTCAATTGTTAAGAATTAGTGGTTAGTTGGATGAACATCTTGAAACTTGCATTTGGAACTTATTAGGGGATTAGTAGAACCAAAGCCTCTACACAATGAATTGCATTTACTTTATTTCAAATATATCATCCATTTAATAATCCTCAATGTAACATATAATGATCAATGATGTTTAAGTGATCCGCGTTGACCAAAATTAATGAAGATCCATCAAAAGATTGGTATAACCAAAGAAACTACACGATGAATCTCAAGGTTATTGGATCAAATGGTTCAAATTAACATCTTGGGCTTGCAATCATAAGTTTGGGCCACGAATGATCATTTTCTCGAATCGAGACAAAATTTAGCGTTATGTAAGCAATCGTAAGTGGACTTATATAGAAGTCACACCTATTTTGAGGCCGGTCAATAGCAATCTATGCACCATTTGTTTTGAGATATGATATAGAGATTATGTTCCAATAACACTTAGTGCAATAAGAAATGGATGAGAGGAAGAAGGGTGGGAAAGAATATACAAAGTATTTTTGAATTAAAATTAAATTAAACTATTATTAAAATCATTCATCCATTTTTATGGAGTTAGACTCAACACCATGGATCCAATGATGTTAATAAAGTTCATGATCAAAAACTCAACCCAAGATCAGCAAGAAAATAATACAAAATAATATTACATTTAATATATGTATTAAAAATGGTTTTAAAATGGTTTTAGAATAGAAATAAGAGAGAAAAATATTAACTATGTTCAAATTAATCAAGAAAGATTAAGTAAGACCATAGAAAAATCAGAAATAAACTCATATCTTTTTATAAAATTTTTGGTAATTTTTTAAAGTCAGAAAATATTTTTAAAATTAAAAGAAATGAGTAAATTAAACCAAAAATGATAAAAAAATAACAAAGTCAAAAATAAAAAATGGATAAGGTCACCAATATTTGTCACAATATCATTGGACCATTCCATTTTTTTTAGAATTTAAAAATGCATAAAAGTATTTTTAAACATTTAAAACAATTCAAATAAAATAAAAATTTATAAAAAAATATCAAAACACAAAATAAAATTGTAAAAAAATAAAAATCAAAAAGAGAAAAATCAAAAATATTTTTCATAATTTTTTCAGATTTTTTGGACTTAAAATGATTTTTCTATGATTTTTTGAAGTTTAAAACAATTTAAATATAAAAGTCAGAAAATAAAATAAAGTCAAAAAAATGTGGACCAATGGATGAGAGTCAAAACGTGTTAGTAAACTGATCCAATGGATCAGATGCGTTGTGCATATCATGGTGATTAGTGAATAACACACATGATCATTAATTAAATCAGATATTCAAAAATTCCAAATAGCGTTGTTTCATTGCTTGAAGGATGACACATTGGTCATCTTCAACCTCCAGCCAGTCTCAAATCGAGCTTGCTCAAACTGTAAAATTAGAGCATGAGACCGGTATCTTTCGCTTCGTCTCGTCAAGATAAAGACAATCACACTTTCGCAAAAAATTTATATAAATTGTAGCTCAAGCAATTTGAAAGGAAAGTTTTGAAAAGAAATTTGAAAATTCATGGCCAAAACGTGTTTCAAGTTAAAAGAAAGTGTTGCAACTAGAACTAGGGCAATGAGAGCTTCACAATGATATCAAAGTTTGGAAGAATTGGTGGAGAAATCTACCTATTGAAGTTCAGTTGTAGATTTTTGTAAATGGACTTGGTCAGATCAATTCAGAAGGTTTCAAGGCTCAATTCTTCTTCTGTTAGCTTCAAGGAAGATCAAGGAATGTGAATTGATAGAAAAAATGGATTAAAAAGGCTTGAACAATGATTTCGAAGTTGCAGAAAAATGAGTTATGGAATGAGTTTGACGGGGTGATTTTGGCTGTTCAAGCTTGAGAAAAAAATGGGATAGCTCATGTATTTATAGGAGAAGCAAATGGTATCAAAAGGAAGGGTGAATGATGCAATTTGGAGGGAATTCATATGGGTCTGCATCATGAAGAAAGTGTGACTTCTCTTTTGTCAAAACTCATCCAAAATGCGTGTTTTAATGCACTAATCTACTGGGGAAAGTTGTCTAATCATGTTTAGACCTAAAACGCGTGCTAATTTGAGGGTTAGAAGTTGTAACATGAAATTCAAATTCTGACTTGCGATGAAACTTCAATTCCATGTTACCACTTTTGAAACAATGGCATTCTCAGCTTAAGGGGTCATAAGGCATGGTTCTTGATGCTTTAGAAAGATGAGATTACAAGCTTTGCAATGGGAAAAGAATGGAATCAAATGGATGTTTGAGCTGAAAGTTGCAATGAGTCAAAGTTAGGAAAAAGAGGTTGACTTTCCATACTTAGAAATATTTCAAGTTTTTCTTCAAAAGTGACCTATAATGTTTTGCATCCAAACATGGCCTTCCTATTGGAATTTGCTCTTGACCAAAAAAGATGGAATGAAATAGACATCTTGAATGACACTTTGAAACTTGAACCATTTAAAATATCCAAAAATTGAGAGAGTTATGAATTGTTGAAATTGACAAAAAATCATGAAATAACCTATAATCTTTTATATCCTTAAGGCATCCTCCATCCATTTTCTCACTTTGCACATAAAATAAGGAATAAAGTTCACATCCTCAAGATCATTGTGGAAAAAGAGTGAGCTCTAGGTGATAAAAATTTACCAAGTTATGATCATTTGAAGTCACACATGGGAAGTTGGGGGGTTTATTTGGAGGACTTGTAATCTTTCTTTATCATCAAGTCTTCCACATGAAAACTCCTTGAAAATTTTGAAGTTATTTGTTAATAACCCTTTCTAGAAAATGATGTTATTGGAATCACTCAAAAATACCAAAAGATGAGCAAGATATACTTCTTTGAAGTTTAAAACCCTAGCTCCTAGATCAAGAAAATGCTTTGAGGAACTTTGACAATTTTAAAAAATCTTCTTGTACCAACACTTTTGCTTTGTAGATAGAAGTTGTTGAGGATGATAATGAGAACTCATAGCAACCAAAAACGCTTCCATATCTTGAGAATTGAGAGAAATATGCACTTGTGACCAATGGGAACAAGGTCTTGTCCAACCATGACAACTTCTTCAATCAACCCCTTGTACTTTTAAATCAATCTTGATAACTTTGACATGTGGTGAACCAAAATAAACCTTTCCATGCCATTTCTTCCAAAACAACTTCAATGGTGAGGTTTGAATTTCTCAAGCTTTATTGACTAGGGCATGGAAATAAACTCATGAACCAATGGATCAACTTGCTAAACCATATTGCCTTTACCTACATTATTAACAAGTAAGACAAACCAACATTGCATTTTATTAATTAAAAGGAAAGTCAAAATAAAACATGCATGATCACAAAAGAAAAAGAAGTCAAGGTGCTTGGTGATTCCTCAAAGAGAAAAGCTAAAGATAAGGAGGACAACCAAAAGCCCTAATGTGATCTTGTTGTGATTGAATCAATATGGTATGATGAAGGGATCTTAGGGGCAAAAATTGGGGTACAACAGCTACAACTGTATATTTCAACAACAACAATTAACACAACATTGGCATAAGGCTACAACTTAGTACGTCACAACAACAATATCATATCAACAATATTAATGTGACAACAACATTAACAAGAAAACAACATTGTCCATAAGCCTAACAATTTGATACCACCTGAAATTCATATTTTTAGCAAGGTATTCAACACACTGTGTCGACTAAAATATACAACAATTATTCTGTATAATTATGCGGATAAATCGACTAAATCCTGCTAATTAATTAATTCTCCACTTTTATTTTATTACCAATAACCTTCTGTTACTAATTCACATCTTAGTCTCTACCTTATTGCAACTTATAGAATCCACCGTCTCAACCGTAATATTTTACAAACATTCCGCGTAACTATTCGGAAAAGTAAACTATATCCGGCTAAATAATCCTCTGCTAAAATTACTAGCATTTCCTACTTTGTACTGTTACTAAATTTCTATACTATTAACATATATTAATTACTATGTCTCTGCTATTTTCTAATGACTTTGTTACTGAAGCTCTGCCAAATACGTACTACTTTGTAATCTCATTACTCTGCAATATATATAAATATACTAACTCTATAACTTAATTGAGTGATTAGCTGGAACACTACTTTAGTATCCTCCTGGCATATTGCTAAATTATTCAACTATATTGGTTTTGGGTTTTCCATTAATTACGTGGGCCATTGCTAATTTACTTTAAATTAATTCTACTGTCTAAGTTTTACCTACCACTTATATATATATATATATATATATATATATATATATATATATATATATATATATATATATATATATATATATATATATATAGAGAGAGAGAGAGAGAGAGAGAGAGATGTCTTACTATTTTTTCTTCTAGTCCAGTAATCTTGTATCCTTCAATTAATAATGATGATAGCTATGAAGATTATTAATTTCACTAGTAACACAAAAAATACATGATTTAAGAAGTATAACAAAGTGCCCCTCAACACAAAGGTGTGCCACTCGTCACACCCCCTCTCCAAAGCATGTGACGGTCGACACCCTCCATTAACAACACATGCCATTCGGCATGTTGTGTGTGCCACCCGTCACACTCCCTTATACCAAATTGTGTTGGTCGGCACCCTTCACCAACACGCATGTGCCGCTCGGCACATGTCCAATATTACAGTTCTGCAACTTCGTCCAATTTTCTTGCGATCGATAATTCTTTTCCTGCTCATAATCTCAGGCCAACTTAACAATTATACCCACATCAATATAGGATAATTTTAACACTTAATTTATCGATTGAATAGCTACAATGTTAGCACAATTATCACAAACACAATTTAATTCTCAACAACATATTCATAGAAATCTGATAAATTTCATAAACAAACAACCACAACAAATATACATATACAACAACGATTATGCATAACCCAATTCCCATATACTGTTCATCATAATTCCCATTATAGAGTCAGAACCTCACCCTTACCTTGGATTGGAGACCTCTCTATTCCATCGATTGAACCTCAATTCGCCATAGCTTTTCAACCTTTGCTTCTTCTTCCACTTCTCCTCTCCACAACAGCAACTTTATGTATTCTCCAAAAACTCGCAAAACCTTATTCTTCCTTTTCTCATAAAAACCTAATTCTTTCTTATTCAACTTAACATACCATATTACTATTATTCTTATTGGGCTTAATATTCGCAACCCCCATTTTACTGCTATCAACAATTAATTAAGCCCAACTATTATCCTTATATTATTCTAATGTTATTATTAATATTATTGCTAATATTAATAAACCAAATAATAACTTAGAAACTTAAATCATCATTTCTCGACATTTCGTAACTTCAACAATTTAAATAACTTTTTCAACCATTAATCCATAATTAATTTAATTAAATATTTAATTAAATAATTAATTAAATTAACAGGCGTTACACACCTCCATGTGTACCATTCTTTTAGAACCATCAAAAGCCCTCACCATAATATTATTGGGCTTCAAAGTCAGTCTTTCGCAGTCAAATCTGTCCAAAGCATTCTTAGGTAAGACATTCAATGATGAACTTGTATCCACCAGAACACGAGCTAGGGTAGTGCCCCTGCACTCAATAGAGACATGCAGGGCATCATTATGCTTTCTTCCTCTGGACATTAAATCATCATCAGAGAAACCAAGTCCATTGTTAGTTTTCAACCTAGCAACACAATTCTCGAATTGGTCGACAGAAGTCTCTTGAGGCACATGAGCAAACTTCAGGAACTTCACCAAAGCCTTAGCATGGGCTTCAGAGCATAGCAGTAAGGCCATCATTGAAATTTTTGATGGGGTCTGCCCCAATTGTTCCACAACATTGTAATCACTTTTCCGTATGATCTTCAGAATCTCTTCCATTTCTTTTTTAGAAGCTTTAGGAACGGCTTCTTTATGTGCCTCCATCCTAGCAGGCTTAACCAATACCTCTCTGCCCTGAGTCCCAGCTGACTCAGTAGCAGGGATAACAACTTGAATGACAGTAGGAGTAGAAACATGAGTAACAACAAGAGTGACAACAAGAATAACCAAAGGAGTGGCAACAGTTTTCGAAGAGATTTCAGGAGCCAAAATACTCCCTCTTCTGGTAATTTTACTGGTCCCAACAATGTTGTCGATGTCAGGATCAGTATCTTCAGCAACTTCATCTTTAATAGCCAATAGGTCTTGCTTGACGCCATGGTAGTAAACGTCAGCTCCATAATTCCAAGGAATAGCTTTATCAGAGGAATATGGTATCGGCCCAGGAAAAGTGATAATCAAAGGAGCAACCTTAGGAACGAATGTAGTCCCGACGGGTCTTTTGGAGGAGACCCTGGGAGGATTGTCGGAAATGGCAATAATTGATATATCTGCACACAGACTTCTTGCAGGGGGATTTTTCTCAATCATAATTTCTTTGTTGGTCATCAGGCGCTGGACACCCATCTTCAATAACAAGAAACCATTGGGTAGAGACATTCACAGATGGTAACCTTCACCACATCCTGGAAATAAATAGGCTCGCAAAAGATTCTTCTTAAAAATCGGAAGAGGAGTAACTAGTTCATCAACAGAAGAAACAAACAGGTCGTCATTAACATCATTAACACCCTGGCCATGCTTGGGAATTGGTGCAGTTATTACATTGGGGGTTTCAGGAGGGTCAAATTCAATCTCCTTTTCCTCAATGAGATCTTACACTTTGTTCTTCAGAGCCTAAGAATCATTTGTATCATGCCCTGGACTGTCGGAGTGGTAGGAACATCGAGCATTTGGGTTATATCGAGGAGATGTAGTATTTGGATTTTTAGGAGCCTCCTTTAGAGTAACCAAATTATACTTTAACATGTGTGGCAAAACCTGAGATAAGGACATGTTAATTCGGGTGAACTGTCTTCTGGGCGCATCTTGTCTACACTGATTATTTTGTTGTTGATTTGGTGTAGGTTTGGAAATCATCACAACTCCTACCATTGGACGGTTTTCAACTTTTCTTTGATTCCTTTAACCGAAAGCAACACTTACTTCCTTCTTCCCCATGAAAGGATTCTTCACTTTACATGAAGAGGCATCCCTTTGAATCTTACCACTCTTGATACCAACTTCTACTCGCTCACCAGTAAATATCAGCTCAGTGAATCCATCTGAAGAGCTTCCAAACAAGAGGTTGAAAAATGGGCCTGAAAAGTACCCAAGAACATATCTACCAGCTCTCTCTCAGACAGAGGAGGCTGGACCCTTCCTGCAAGATCCCTCCACTTTTGGGCATAATCCTTGAAGCCCTCACTAGAACCCATAGACATGCTTTGAAGTTGTGTACGAGTTAGAGCAAGGTCAACATTGTATTGGTACTACTTGTAAAAAGCAGCAACCAGGTCTTCCCAATTGAGAATGTTGTTTATTTCCAATTGATAGAACCATTCCAACTACGTCCCTGACAAACTTTTCTAGAAGAAATGAACCCATAAATTCCTGTCAGCGGTGTGAGGTTAGATCTTCCTGACATAGGACCTTAAGTGCAGCTTAAGGCAGGAGACACCGTCATACTTAGCAAATGTGGGAACTTTGAACTTCTGGGGAATGACCACTCCAAAGACCAGCCCTAACTCTTCAAAATCCAGACCAGGTACCCTTTGAATTTCCATAGCATTAAGACGATCCTCCAACTGCTTGTATTTATCATCAGCAGGAGGATATTGTTCCTCAGAGTAAGCGGCTTCTTCTTCATCAGTTCCTGAGTTGTTGTCTTCTTCCCTGGTCTTCTCTTCTTGATTGTCCCCCTCATTTGAAGGGGTTGTGAAATCTAGAGCTCGCTTGACTGGTCCTCTAAATCTTCTTCCCATATTCAAGACGCCGATCGGTTTCTTTGCCTTCTTCTTCTTCTTCTTCTCTTTGATGATGAGAGCTTTCAGATCTTCTTATCCCTTAGTCAGAGCCAGGAACATTTTTTGGAATTAAGCGTTCTGCGCTTGAAGATCCTTAACTGTTTGTTCAAGAGCAATTTGTATTGCTGAAATAAACAACGAAAAGATAAGAAACCTGCCTTGAAATACCTGATTATGTAATGTTTTCAAGGGCCTTGGGAAATTTAAATTTGTGAACCAAAACAAAACAAAAATTTCATTAGTAGAATTCAAATTACAAGTTCCTTTTAAGCTTTACAATTTAAAAAAATTCTAAAAAATCAGGTTTCCCATGGATGTTTCCTCTTCGTGTCGAGGTAGACATTAAGATTTTTCTCTTCGTGAAGTTGCTTCGTGAGCTCCAACACTTTCTTATCATTGGCGTAGAATTGATATCTAAAGGTATCCCGTTATTTCTTCAACTGAATCCAGGACCTCTGTAACTCTTCAAGATAAGTAGGCATGTCAGGGTGGAGAACTGTTTAAGGAACATCCCCTTTTGTGGTAGGCTCCAGAATTATTGGCAAGATGGTTGTATATGGCATCATGAGGTTTTGGGCACGAGCTCGTACCCATTTGAGATAAGGCTCCATAGGAATGGAAGTCTTAGGCCCCAAAGTCTTGCTATCAAATATGTTTACCATGCCCCAAGCTCGTATGAACCTTTGACGATACCCTTGAAGATCATCCTCGTAGTTAAACACAATGCCTTGGATAAGCATATCATGGGGACCATCCCTTCGAGAATGACTGAATTGTCGTCGAGCCAAAGAAGTATTATAAGTGATACCTCCCCTAATACCAAGGAGTGGGACATTAGGGAATTCCATGCAATGGTCAATGACAGAAATATCTCCCATAGACCGGGAGTACCAAAGAATATCCGAGTGAGAAAGGGACATTATCATTTGCGACCAACCTAAACTTTCTTCATTCTTCAATACTGATCAAGGAAGGTGCAAAATAAACCACCTAGACAACAATGGTATACAACACATAAGAGTCCCTCTTCTCTTAATGGTACGAGTGTGGATCGAATGCAAGATATCTCCGAGTAAAGTAGGCACAGGGTTATGAGAGAGGAAAAAATTTACAACATTCACATCTATGAGTAAGTCCGGGTTAGGGAATAGTACTAACCCATAGATTAGAAGAGTCAGGACTTCCTCGAAATCTTGGAAATCCAAGTCATCCGAAAATAACTGAGCCTTTCTGTTGTACCCCAAAATTTGCCCTCCATATTCTCCAAGATTTATCAAGAATCATCTTCAAATGGTTCAAGATCTCTCAAGGGGTTGCACAGTCCAAATGCCTCCTAAGCCAGTCAAAATTAGGGTTTTGGTTCTCTCAAGGAATTTGGGGTTTTCAATGGCTCAATCAAGTCCCATAGACCCATATACATTGTCAACCATCTACGTGTCAAGTTTCAAGACTCATAGTGCCAAATTCCACAGTCTAAAGCCCTATTTGATTCACAATCAACTGCAGGGGTAAAATGGTCATTTTACAGTCAAAAGTCAGAATTTTTGGTCAACATCTTATTTTGAGCACACAATCATCATTTGATCAATTCTTGATCATGATTCCACAAGAATGGCTCAAAAATCATCAAGATGCAAGAAGTTACTATTTTTGGACAGTAGAAAAGTCAACTATATTTTGACCAAGGCATGACTTTTTCATGGTTCATCAGAAAAATCCCATCCAATGCTCATTTTGAAGCGGATGACATTTCCTACAACTCATCTTCACATTCCAAGTCCAAGAAATGCTCTCACAAAAAGTTATCAATTTCTACATTATAGGTCAATTTCAAAAGTCAACAAAAATGCACTTTAAGTCAAAGACCATAACTTGAGATTGGTAAATCCAAATGACATGGGACCAAAGGCATTGGTTAGAGGACTTCAAGAACTTTCCAAAATGTCTAAGAACATGTTCATATGATCAAAATTGAGCAACTTATGCATTGTAGAAGTTGGGAAATATTTATGAATTTGCAAAAGTCAACTTTGCTCAAAACACCTTGTTTTTGCTAATGGGCCTCAAATTTCTTCTTGAAACTTTATCCAAGGCTTATGCACGACCCATCAAGCTTAAATTGAATTATTTTCTTATTTTTATTAATTAGTTGGATTTTTAATTGATTTTAATTCATTTAATTAATTTAAATTGTAGGAAATTCAAAGATATTGTTTTTCAATCTTTTTGTGAAGCAAACAAGCTCAAGATATGCTGGCAATTCGTGTGCAAATCAAAGGGACAAGAATCTCCAAGTTTGGCAACTTTCTTCAATCAAAAAGATTCAAAAATATTTGATTTTCAATCAAATATTGAATCATCATTCCATGGATCTTTTGTGCAAGATTGTAACATAATTCCCTTCCACTATAAGTACACAAGCCAACCCTAATGCCATGGACGTGAAATTGCTGCAAGAAAACCATAATCACATTCAAGAAAATTCAAAGAAATTTGAAAACTGATTTCCATATTCTAACGTGATTCAAAGCTTTTTATTAATTCTAATCTATTGCAGGGGTTGCCAGAGACATATTGCAATCCAAACCAAGTGCTAAAGCTCAAGAAACACCCAAGAACAGTTTCACGGTTTGGACATTTTTTTCAGAATCGCATCTCATTATTCATGTGCATTTGACATATTTTGTTGATTGTTTTGTGTTAATAGGAACTGTACAAAGCTAATGATGTGGTTTAATTGCATTGAAACGCGCAAAATCGCAAAGTGCCATTAATGAATTTTAGGGTTCATGAGTTCTTGAATTAGGGCTTTCCAAATCCAGTAAAATTGAACCTTATAAGACCTATGGTTGAATTCAGGAGACTCAGACGAATGTAACTGGACCATCGCGAAATATTTATGTTGCTTGTAGCTCTAATCGCTATTATTGGTCATCATGTTTTGTGGGGGTTAAAACCCCCGCTATCTAACATGTATTTTGCAGGTTCAGTGGAGAAGACGATGACGTGTTGATGTATCATTGGTTCATTTAAAAAACGCGCGTATTTTTTTGTCTTATAGCATAGGCATTAATTCTGATATATTATATTTGCTTATTATCATTATATCAAACGCAGGCAAGTGGTTCAGTGGATGGTGCGCTGGCTGATATCCATTGGGACCTGGGTTTGAATCCCAGGTCCCCCAATATTTGTTTCTATTTTTCATAACGTGATCATATGCAGGATTCCCAACGTGTTCCACCATGAACCTCACGCCTTAGCCTGCCATGTGTCTTCACATTCCAATCCAGTGGCTAAAAGATGATGAGCACCATGTTCCCAGTCAACTTTGCCATAGAGGATCTCAGAAAGTCAGAAGGGCTTGATTGTTAATGGGCCTGAGAAATTGCTTCTTCACCCCCAAAGCTGGCCCAGCACCCCTGGTTTCTTTATTCTTTTTCTTTTCTATTTTAGTTTCTATTTAATTATTTTATTAATTATAGTTATTATTATTATTATTATTTAAGGCTTAAATGCAGTTTTGACCCCCCTAGTTTAAGGTTTTTGGAGTTTCGATCCCCCTAGTTTAAAAGCCAGGTTTCTAGTCCCCAAAGTTTTCAAATTTGGGATTTTTGAAGCCCCCCTCCATGTGGCTGCCCAAAGAGTGATATGGCACAGGGAGAGTAATGCCACGTATTATTTTTTTTTATATTTTTTTTTTAAAAAAAAAAAAATTTTTTTTCTTCTCCTCATGGGCAAAATTAAGGTTCGAAAGGAAAAAAAAAAATTTTTTTTTTAAAAAAATACGTGGCATTACTCTCCCTGTGCCATGTCACTTTTTGGGCAGCCAGATGGAGGGGGGCTTCAAAAATCCCAAATTTGAAAACTTTGGGGACTAGAAACCTGGCTTTTAAACTAGGGGGATCGAAACTCCAAAAACCTTAAACTAGGGGGGTCAAAACTGCATTTAAGCCATTATTTAATTAACTCACAAATTATTATTTTCATAATAAAATCAGAAATATAATTATTATTATTATTATTATTAATTTCACCTTAATTTAATTATTTTTGTAAATAAATACTAATATAATTAATTTAGTTTAATTAGGTTAAATTTGACTTTTTTTTCACAATAAGTAAAATCAATCTAGAATTAGGGTTTTTTCTTTTGACAATTTTAATCCTTTTTATTTTATTTTCATTAAAGACCTAAAAAACTAAAAAATACTTTTTTTTTGTAATTATTTAATTAATTAGTAAATTAGGTTTAATATTAATTAATTGCAAAAGGACCAAAATTTCATTCTTTTCTCAAAAAGGGTCAAAACCCTAAGACTTTTCCCGATTCAATTTTTTCTCGCGCATGTTTATTCTTGATTCCTATTTTGATCATATTTATGTAACTGTTTTGAGGATGTAATAGATAATTAGGACTTTTATCGCTTTCTTTATTTTCTCGCAATTTATTTTTCAAGGGTTATGTTTTTGGCGATGTAAATACCCGACGCCTTGTAATAGCGTAGATTTACTTTCCGCAATTTACTTTCCGCACAATTATTAACTGTTAACTATGCATGACAAGACTTGCCTGAAATTAAAATCAAAACGTAGCTCACCATAATACTTGTGCAAAGATAATCTTAACATGAAACCTGACACACGCGCGCATGCCACTCCTAGGGTACACCTCACTTGGTTGCCTCGACGTGGTCATTAAGCATAGGGTGTTTTAGAGGTTGCCCTTTTGTCTAAAGATCCAGTTGCCTCGAAACGGTTTCCTCGGATAAAAAGGATCTAGGACATTAGGGTTACGGCTAAGGTGTCCTACTATTTCTTTGGTGACCACACACGTCCCTATAATCGAATTGACCCGAATAACTCCAACGACGGTGCTACCTACTTCTCGATAGTGGGATAGTACTGTCTAAGGGACATTTACACAGCTTAATTCCTTAGAGTAGGTAGATTTCTCCTGGGTACTTGCTCTTTCAAAACCAAAAAACAACTTTTCGCACCTACACTTTCTAAAAGTTTTCAAACAAGCACTTCATACACTCTTGAGGACTGATACAAGAGTTACCTAGAAGTTTTCAAAACGGAACTTTTTCAAAACCCACAAACACAAGAAAAGCAAAACCTTTTGAAAACATAGTGAGCAAGTACCTAAGAGCCCGTGGATAACCACGGATAGAAAGGTTGCTAACACCTTCCCTTTCTATAATCTACCTCCCGAACCGAGAAACATCTTGAAAAGGAATTTTGCTGTGCTTTTGTCCTTTCCTTGTTGGAGAAAATAAAAGACGGTGGCGACTCTTGCTTACCGCGACATTTCGCGAACCAACATTCCAAAACAGTCAGTTCTATTTCCACCGATCACCGAACTGGCGACTCTGCTGGGGAGACTATTATTAATAAGTGAGGTGTACCTTAGGATTAGATCATTCTATGTTTTCAATTGTATGCTTTGTTTGCTTTAATATTGTGGGCTTGCATCGGAGTTTCATAGATCCTAACCCGGATCTGGGGAATACCCTTTAGGTAGCAATAAACTGTGAGGGACCTGTCCGGCATAGACCGACACGGGTGAAGCAGTAGCTACGTTGGTGTGACACCTTGGTCTGTACCGATATCCCTTGTGTTGGAACGAGGAGAATATGGGTCTTCTGAGGAGTCATTAAGCACAAACTGACCTTAGAACCCTAAATTGACTCAACTTGGCCATAGAACAGTAGAAGTATGCTACACTCATTGAGACTAAACTCTCGCGATGGTTCCGGACACAAGAAAAGATTGCGAAGCTGGAGTTATGACCGATTGAGGGTAGTCAGTGATATTGAGATCCTCTAGAACCCGGTTACTATTTTCTAGGACAGGTCTTAACCAACTGAACTGAAAGAGGGTAGCACCTAAACTTCATGCTGGCCTGAACTCTAAGGGCTGTCTTGTGTGACTTGTGTTCCTTATCATGTTTGCCTTTTGTGAATACTTGTGGTGTGCTTTATCATAACATCATACCATTATAACATTACATGCATCCTGCATAAGGACTGACCCATTTTAAAGACAAGAGGGTTTCATCTTTGCTCTGTTTTGTAGGACATCATGATGCCCGTGTGAAGGAATACTATCCGGCTCAACTTTGTTCACCCATCTGATTTGCTTAAAGAATTGGTTGACAGAATTCCAAATACTACTTCCTTCATCAAGAGGCATGGTTCCCTTCTCGGTTTAGTCACTTCAAAGTGGGACCAACAGTTGATGAGTATCCTGACCCAGTTTTATGATCCCCTGTACCATTGCTTCACCTTTCAAGACTTCCAGCTGGTACCTACCCTGGAAGAATTCTCTGATTTGCTTGGTATCCCTGTTTTGGAACAGACTCCATTCACTGGTTGGGAAAAGACTCTTAGGCTTGAGGAGATTGCTACAGCCCTTCCGTTGACCAACAAGGAGGTAATGGATAATTGGGAGACTAGAAGCGGAGTTAAGGGCTTTTTGGCTAAATTTCTGATTGGTAAAGCTAACAGTTTCTGGAATGACTTAGACTTCACAGCGTACGAAGACATTCTGGCTCTCTTAATTTATGGTCTGGTGTTGTTTCCAAATCCTGATACCTTTGTTAATATCAATGCCATAAGGATCTTCATCTCTTGGAATCCTGTACCCACTCTCTTGGGTGATATCCTGCAACAGCTCTATGCTCGTACTGCCGGAAGACGGGGAACTTTGTGGTGTTGTGCTCCTTTGTTAGTGAGGTGGTTTATTTCGCACCTCCCTAAGTTTGTGTTGAAAAACAAAGAAGGAAGGGGCTGGGCTCATAGGTTAATGTCTCTCACTGATAATGACATCATTTGGACTCTCAGAGGTTTGGATGAGGTAACTGTTATTGATTGTTGCGGAGAGTATCCTAATGTTCCATTGATCGGTACCCAGGGAGGAATCTCTTATAATCCATGTTTAGCTCTTCGTCAGTTTGGAAGAGCCAGAAGAGCAGGGCCTCATGAGATGTTGATACCTCACATCAGTTTTGAGTTTCAGGTAAACAGTGACGAGCTGCGTCGTAGATTCATCCGGGCTTGGGATAGAATTCACAAAGTTGACCCACATGAGTTGGGACCGAAGACTTCTCTGCCTATGGAATCCTACTACAGATGGGTCCGCATCCGTGCTCAGAAGTTAGGTATGCCATACGAGGCCGTCAAACCTATTATTCTTGAATTTCCTGATAGAGACGGGGTTCCTCCAACTGTTCTCCCTCCTCAGATACCCACTGATGTTGACACACTAAAGAGGTCTTGGGCGCAACTACAGGAAGAACGGGATTCTTATCGGGAAAGGTTCAATGAGCAGGAACAAAAGATCCAGAAGCTAACCAAGCAATTGGAGAATGAGCGGATCCTGAATAACTATATCCATACTGAGAAGAAGAGGCCATGGGAGCACTGATGGGCTTTGGATGTTCCTTTACAGCTTTTATTTCCTTTTCAGTATTTTTCATTCTTGTAATGCCTAAGGGCAATCTGTTGAACAATTTAAGTTCTAAAGTTGAATCTAATAAAGTGTGTTTCCTTTTTGTCTACAAAGTTGAATCCCGATTGTCTTTGAAAACATAAATCATACGCATTATATTCATCATATGCATAACAGGTACCCCTTTTTACAGGTCACTTATCTTCTTCGCTGTTTATTTCAGTAATCATCATGTCTTCTGAACCTACTACTGAACAAGCTATCAAGGCCCTCCAGGCCCAGAACGCCCAGTTCTTAGAGTTGGTCATGAGCTTAGCCCAGGGTCAACAGGAGTTGAAGACTCTGATTCTGAAGAAGAAGAAGAAGAGGACTGTGATGTTCAACACTGGACGGAGGTTTGGAAATGGACTACAAAATGAGGCTGATCTGGCTACTTCCTCTGTAGGGAAAGACAGTCCCCAAGAGAGAAGGGTTCCTAGTCCCGTGGTCTCCGACAACGAGACGAATTATAATGATGAACAGTACCCTCCTGCTGAGGACAGGTACAAACAGCTGGAAGACCGCTTAAGTGCTATGGATATTCAGCATGTGCCCGGGTTAGACTTTGGAGACCTAGGCTTATCCTCTGGGGTGGTGATCCCACATAAGTTCAAGGCACCTGCTTTTGCAAAGTACGACGGAGCTTCCTGTCCTAAGTTGCACCTCCGATCATATGTAAGGAAGATCCAACCTTACACTGCTGACAAGAATTTGTGGATCCATTTCTTCCAGGATAGTCTTTTAGGGACTCAACTCGAATGGTTCTATCAGCTAGATGGAGCCAGTATTCATAACTGGGAGGACTTGGCTACTGCGTTTTATAAGCAGTATCAGTATAATTTCGACCTCGCTCCTACGCGTACCCAACTCCAGGGTATGTCACTAGGGACGGGTGAAGGATTTAAGGAGTATGCCCAAAAGTGGAGAGACTTGGCTGTAAGGGTGCAGCCACCTCTAACCGACTGTGAGCTCGTTGATATGTTCTTGGGGACCCTGTCTGGTCCATTCTTCAACCATCTGATCGGAAATTCTTCTGCTGGGTTTACCGATCTGATCTTAACTGGTGAGAGGATAGAAGCTGGTATCAAGTCTGGGAAGATACAAAAGGGTGCCTCCTCGAGTACTGAAAAGAAGCCCTTCAAGAAAGAATCTAGTGTTGTTTATGGTTCAAGGAGACAAAATAAACCGGAACGCCTCCAAGCTGTCAATGCGGTGGTAATTTCAAAGCCTGCTGCTGCTCCTTAGCAATATAACCAACCAAGGGGTGAGAGACCTAAAAGGCAGTTCACTCGACTCAGTATGACCTTGTCCCAGATACTGCCGCAACTACTGTCAACCAATCTGGTAACTATAAAAGAAGCTCTGAAGGTTGTGAACACAACATCTCCAAAGTACAACCCCAACGCCCGCTGCGCTTATCACTCTGACAGCCCGGGGCATACTACGGATGATTGTTGGGCTCTGAGGAATAAGGTTCAGGACCTTATTGATGCTAAAGAGATAGAGTTTGAGGCGCCCGAAAGGCCCAATGTTGTGACTGCTCCCATGCCCAAGCATGGAGTGAATGCTGTAGAGGAAGACCTGTATGTAGCCTCTGTGGATGATATTGTTACTCCGCTATTGACCGTCAAAAGGAACCTGTTGCTAGCCGGTTTATTTCCGGGATGTAGTAAAGGTTGCCATCTGTGTTCTGTTTCACCTGCTGGTTGTCCATCTTTGAAGTCAGGTATCCAAATCCTGATGGATAACAAAGAGATCTTGTTCGAGAAGATTGTTGTTCCTGCTATCCCTGCTGAAGAAGTGTCCATTGTCATTATTTTCAACAATTCTCCTAAGGCTCCCTCAAAGAAGCCTGTCAAAATCATGTCTGCTCAGAAAGTTGCACCTATCATCATCACAGTTCCGGGGCCTATCCCCTATACATCTGACAAAGCTGTCCCGTGGCACTATGGGGCAGATGTTTATGTGCTTGGAGTTAAACAAGAGTTCGATACTAGTACCGGCGTCAGCAACATCACCGGGCCTTCTAAAGTCACCCGTAGTGGTAGACTTTTCTCACCTGACATTGCGCCACTAACCGTCCGGAGACCTATTGTCATCACACCTGCAAGTGTGCCCACTTCCCTGCCTGACCAAGTTCCTATTTCTACCCCTGCTACCGAGTCATCTGACACTCGGGGCAAAGGGATCGCTACTGATATGCCTGCCCAGACGGAGGCACCAAAGACAACCGCTGTTGAAGCTTCCAAACAGGAGATGGAAGAAATTCTTAAGATTATCAAGAAGAGTGATTTTAATGTAGTTGAGCAGTTGGGGCACACCTCATCCAAGATATCTATGCTATCATTGTTGTTGTGTTCAGAGGCCCATGCCAAGGATCTGATTACCTTCCTGAAGACGGCCCACGTGCCACAAGAGACGTCAGCTGATCAATTTACCGATTGTGTGGCCAACTTAACTGCTGATAATGGTTTGGGTTTCTCTGACGCCGATCTAACTGCTAAAGGGAAGAACCATAACGATGCCCTGCATGTCTCCATTGAATGCAGGGGCACTACTCTTGCCCATGTGCTGGTTGACACTAGTTCCTCGTTGAACGTATTGCCCAAGAAGGCTCTAGACAGGCTGGATTGTGAGGGTTTAGAGCTCAAGCCAAGTAACATTGTTGTCCGGGCCTTTGACGGGTATAAAAGGATGGTACATGGTGAGGTTGACAATCCAATCAGGGTTGGCTCTCAGGTCTTTGATTCAACATTCTATGTTATGGACATCCGACCATCCTACTCTTGTTTGTTGGGTCGTCCATGGATCCACAAGGCTGGGGCTGTGACCTCCACACTACATCAGAAGCTGAAATACCCGGTCAGAGGGAAGATTGTGACAGTTTAGGGGGAGGAAGAATATATGGTCAGCCACCTCAACTCGTTCTGGTACATAGAGATGGATGAGGAGTTCATTGAGACCCCCTTTCAACACTTTGAAGAGGTCCCTCAGACACTGGCATCAGCAGAAACTGTGATTGAAGATTCTCCTTTGAAGATGGCTTCCTTAAAGGATGCCCGGGCTGTTATTGAAAAGGGTGAGTGCGCAAACTGGGGCCGACTTCCTGATTTTACTCCGAAGACTGACAAGTTTGGTTTGGGTTTCACTGCAGAAGCTCAGAGGGTTGTTCGTAAGGCAAGGATTGGAAGACCTCCTGTATTCATCACCAACTCGGGAGTAAATGCTATTGAAGACGACATGGAGGAATCTGAATTCGACAGTTGGATCTACCCTACAACCAACGGTGGACCAAGCAACTGGACTGCGAAAGACTTCATACCTATTACTTTTGTCACTCAGTAATGAACTCCTTTGTTTTGAATTTGTAACAAACAATAATCTGAAACTTTATGGCCCAGTGTCTTACCCGGGGCACCGTGGCTTCATTTGTGAGGGCTTTTGTGTGCCATTTTCATATATCATTAATAAAAGCATTGGACGTTTTTTGCATTTCAAATCTTGCGCTCCTTGTCTTTCTTTATTATACATTGCAAAACAGCTATATTTACACACACTCACATATACAGGTTCCAATCCACTCTGGATCTCACTGGTAACGACTCTGCTACTTCCAGTTATGACTTCGAAAATCTGATCAACTTAGCCGAAGACGAAGGTGAAGATGATTGCGAAGTGCCTGGTGAGCTTGCAAGACTGCTACTCCAGGAAGAGAGGGCCATTCATCCACATGAAGAGCTAGTGGAAACGGTAAATCTGGGTACTGAGACAGACAGAAAGGAAGTCAAGATTGGTGCTAATCTGGAGCTCAGTGTGAAACAACGGTTGATTCAGATGTTGCATGACTATGTGGAAATCTTTGCCTGGTCCTACGAAGACATGCCTGGGTTGGATACCGACATTGTGGTTCATCACTTGCCTACCAAGGAAGAATGCCCTCCAGTAAAACAGAAGGTCCGCCGTATGCGTCTAGAGATGTCCAAGAAAATCAAAGCTGAGGTTATGAAACAATTTGATGCCGGGTTTCTAGCAGTAACTTTTTACCCTCAGTGGGTCGCCAACGTGGTTCCAGTGCCGAAGAAAGATGGTAAGGTCATAATGTGTGTTGACTACAGGGATTTGAACAGGGCGAGCCCTAAGGATGATTTCCCTCTGCCTCATATCAACGTTCTGGTTGACAACACTGCTCAGCATAAGGTATTCTCCTTCATGGACGGGTTCTCCGGTTATAATCAAATCAAGATGGCTCCCGAAGACATGGAGAAGACCACTTTTGTTACTCAGTGGGGCACCTTTTGCTACAAGGTCATGCCATTTGGGTTGAAGAATGCTGGGGCAACCTACCAACTTGCCATGGTTGCTTTGTTTCATGACATGATCCATCATGAGATTGAAGTATACGTCGATGATATGATTGCAAGGTCCCAAACTGAGGAGGAACACCTTGACCATCTACAGAAGCTGTTTGACCGGTTGAAGTTGTACAAGCTGAGGCTGAACCCGAACAAGTGCACCTTCGGGGTGAGATCTGGAAAATTGCTAGGCTTCGTCGTGAGCGACAAAGGTATTCAAGTGGACCCTGCCAAAGTGAAAGCCATACAAGAGATGCCAGTTCCCAAGACAGAGAAAGAATTCAGAGGCTTTCTAGGACGGCTGAACTACATTGCCCGATTCATCTCACACCTAACTGCTACCTGTGAACCAATCTTCAAGCTACTGAAGAAAGATCAAGTAGTATGTTGGAACGATGAATGTCAGGCCGCTTCCGAAAGAATCAAAGAGTATCTCCAAGAGCCACCCATTCTTATGCCACCGGTTGAAGGGAGACCTCTAATCTTATACTTGACAGTACTTGACAGCTCAATGGGGGTGTGTGCTAGGGAAGCATGACGAGTCTGGCCGAAAAGAGCACGCTATTTATTACCTTAGCAAAAAGTTTACCGACTGTGAGACCCGATACTCACTGCTCGAGAAAACTTGCTGCACTTTGGTATGGGCTGCTCGCCGGATGAGACAGTATATGTTGACTCACACTACTCTGTTGATTTCAAAAATGGATCCAATAAAGTACATCTTCGAAAAGCCTGCTCTGTCCGGAAGAATAGCAAGATGGAAGATGATCTTGACCGAATATGACATCCAGTACACAACGCAAAAAGCAATCAAGGGAAGTGTGTTGGCGGATCATTTGGCACATCAGGCAGTGGACGACTACCAATCCATGAACTTTGAATTTCCAGACGAGAATATCATGGTAGTGACTGATTGTGAAGTACTTGGACCGGATGAAGGACCTGAGGAAGGATCCTGATGGTCTATGCACTTTGACGGAGCCTCGAACGCTTTGGGTAACGGCATTGGCGCCGTGATCATATCTCCAAAAGGCACTCATACTCCACTTACCGCCCGACTATGTTTCAACTGCACCAACAACATGGCGGAGTATGAAGCATGCATCATGGGTCTTCGAGCTGCAATTGACCTAAGGATCAAGTTTCTGAGTGTCTTCGGAGATTCCGCTCTCGTGATCAGTCAGATCAAAGGCGAGTAGGATACGAAACACCCAAATCTCATTCCTTACAAGGAGTATGTACTGACGTTGATTCCCCATTTCGAGGAGATAACCTTTGAACACTCCTAAGAGAGGAGAATCAGTTGGCGGACGCGTTAGCTACGATGTCTTCTATGTTCAAAGTCAAATGGGACAACGAGGCTCCCCGGATCATTATCTGGAAGCTGGATGAACCTGCACATTGCTGTGATCTTGAGGCTGAAGAGGTAACTGAAAAACCTTGGTATCATGAAGTGAAAAGGTACCTTGAGGCTCAAGAATACCCCGAGGGTGCATCTGTTAATGACAAAAAGTTCCTGAGAAGATTCGCAGCAAAGTTCTTCCTCAGCAATGACATTCTCTACAAACGAAACCATGATTCAACCTTACTGCGTTGTGTGGATAAGACTGAAGTAGAAAGGATCATGGCAGAGCTGCATGAAGGTACCTTCGAAACGCATTCCAGTGGACACACCATGGCAAAGAAAATCCTTCGGGCAGGATATTACTGGTCCACAATGGAAGCCGACTGTTACCAACATTCTCGGACATGTCACAAATGCCAGATCTATGCTGATAAGGTGCACATTCCTCCGGTTCCTCTGAACATCTTGACAGCACCTTGGCCTTTTGCAATGTGGGGCATTGATATGATCGGCGAGATCAGACCTACAACATCCAACGGGCATCGCTTCATCCTGGTAGCGATTGATTACTTTACGAAATGGGTTGAAGCAGCTTCCTTTGCCACCGTAACCAAGAACGTCGTGGCATGGTTCATTCGGCACAACCTGATCTGTCGATACGGTGTACCAGAGAGGATCATTACGGACAATGGTACCAATCTTAACAACAAGATGATTACTGGGCTCTACGAGAAATTCAAGGTACAGCATCATAACTCTTCTCCTTACCGGCCGAAGATGAATGGGGCTGTAGAAGCAGCAAATAAGAACATTAAGAAGATTGTGCAGAAGATGACAGTGACCTACAAAGATTGGCACGAAATGTTACCGTTTGCTCTTCATGGGTACCGTACCTCAGCACAGACGTCAACAGGGGAAACACTCTTTTCCTTGGTCTATGGCATGGAGGCAGTATTGCCCATTGAAGTTCAGATACCCTCTCTCTGGATAATGAAGGATGCAGGTTTGAGCGAAGATGACTGGATCCAGAGTCGGCTTGATCAATTAAACCTAATTGACGAAAAGAGACTCACTGCTATTTGTCATGGTCAGACATACCAAAAACGAATAATCAATGCATTTAACAAGAAAGTCAGACGACAAGAGTATCAAGTCGGGGACCTGGTAATCAAGCGCATCATTCTACCACAAGGTGATCCCAGGGGCAAATGGACCCCTACGTACGAAGGGCCATTTGTGGTTAAGAATATCTTCTCAGGAGGAGCGATGATTCTAACTACCATGGATGGTGACGACCTTCCTCACCCCGCCAATGCAGACATAGTAAAAAATACTACGCATGATTAAAGACCCGCTAGGTCGACTGGCCTAGGCAAAAATAAGGGCTTCCCGGCGAACCAAAAGGGTTCGGTAAAAAATAAGGGATGAAATGAAAAAATCTGTACACCTAGCAAGTCAAAAACCTGAAAAGGCGGCTTGGGCAAAAATGGGTATCCCGGTGGACTGAAAACTCGAAAGGGCGGTCCAGGAAAAAATTAGGGATAAGCGTAATACTATGTCTCATTGGATCACCTCGCATCCGGACTCCGGTATCGACCATCAAGCTCGGACGACACCAATCAATCAGCTTCATCGTCAACTAAGCAGCAAAGTGATGAGACGCTCAAAGACATAAAGGCGATAGCAGAGTTGGAATCCAGTGGGATTTTTCACATAGTTGTTTTGTTTTCTTTTTACAAAATTGTATAAACTCTATGTTGTTCGGCGGTGTTCTCTTACTAGGACGTCAGCCTCTTGTATACAAAACACCTATTTACAGGCAAATTTCAAAATCAATACAAACTCACTTTTTCAGACAAATTGCCAACTGTTTTTTCCTTTATCTGTTTTGTTTTGCAAAGAATGTCCAATGTTCATTTTTGATATATGCATTTGACATTAATTGTTAATCATAAATATTTGCATGTGAAACGGAGGACTAATTACGGGTGATATCAGAAACAGGGGCAATAAGAATTGTCTAAGCGATCTAGTTGCTCTGTCCACCAAAGTGCCAAGGTAGGTTCAGCTGAAGAATACAACCAAGATACCTTTACTCCCCACAGAGTAAGACAAGATTCAGTAGTACTCTCCCCGAGCAGAGTTGGTCTCCCACCAGCCCCAAAAAGGCACAGTATCCCTAGCAAGTCAGCAACACTCTCCCCGAGCAGAGTTAGGCTACTGTCAGCCCTAAGGAAGTTGGATATCCCCAGAAGATCTCAATATTCCCTAGCAGAGTATACAGATATTCCTCAACAAGCATCTCCGACAGTCTTAATATTCCTCGACAGAAATATAAGATTGTTCCCCAGCGGAATACCGACACCCCAGTGGAGCCATTCCCTAGTGCAGTCCAAAAAGTTTCCCCAGGAGAGTTGAACCATCTCCCCAGTAGACTCTGGAAGCTTTGTCCCCTGCAGAGTACAAATGCATCTCCCAGCCATATTCAGAGGTTATTCCCCACCAGAGCCTAATTGGGTTATCCTCAGTAAAATTACAACGGAAAAGATCATCCTCGGAGAAGTTCTTCCTATCCCCAGCGGAGTTCATCAAATTCCCCAACAGAGCTTATCAACGGAATCCCCAACGGAGTTATCATTAAAACCTCAGCGAAGTATCTCTTCCCCACAGAGTAATCCCCCGCAGAATAATCTCTTCGCCAGGTTTATTCCCCAACGGAGTCATCCTCTCCTACAATTTTATTCTTGCAATCATCTTCGTTCATCATCCCCAGCGGAAACGGAGAACTCTACTCTTCAACATCGGCCCAGGATTTAACAAACTCCCGGCATTCGTCAAGGATTTATTTTCCCAGACGAAAATACATTCATAAATATTTCACATTTCATATCTCCTATTGACATACATGATAAAGTGCATACGACACGATCTCGTTTTGAGAACATCATGACATCATGCATTTCATACATCATGACATTGCATACAACTAATGTTTTGCCTTTTCAGGAAAAGGTCAATCCAAAGATGATTACCATCAACCTTTTTGAAGTTCCAGATTCGATACCTGTATCTAGCCAGGGCATATCTGTGAGCGATTGATTGTAGATTTATACCTGTATCTAGCCAGGAAAGTATCTACATGAAGAGTTTGAAGATCAACACCTATAATAGGCTAGGAAATTATCTTTCATTCTCAGGTCAGAGGTCTACACCTGTATCCAGCCAGGAAAGCTATCTCGACCAACCTTTTGAAGTTCCAGATTCGATACCTGTATCTAGCCAGGGCATATCTGTGAGTGATTGATTGTAGATCTATACCTGTATCTAGCCAGGAAAGTATCTGCATGAAGAGTTTGAAGATCAACACCTGTAACAGGCCAGGAAATTATCTTTCATTTTCAGGTCAGAGGTCTACACCTGTATCCAGCCAGGAAAGCTATCTCTACCAACCTTTTTGAAGTTCCAGATTCGATACCTGTATCTAGCCAGGGCATATCTGTGAGCGATTGATTGTAGATCTATACCTGTATCTAGCCAGGAAAGTATCTGCATGAAGAGACTGAAGATCAATACCTGTATCTAGCCAGGAAGTCATCTTTCTTTCTCAGGATAGAGGTCTACACCTGTATCCAGCCAGGAAAGCTATCTCTACCAACCTTTTGAAGTTCCAGATTCGATACCTGTATCTAGCCAGGGCATATCTGTGAGCGATTGATTATAGATTCGATACATGTATCTAGCCAGGAAAGTTATCTACATGAAGAGTCTGAAGATCAACACCTGTAACAGGCCAGGAAATTATCTTTCTTTCTCAAGTATGCAAGTTCTCGCTAAGGAATCTCTTACGCGATCAACATCTCCAGATGTCATCTTTAAGCCCATCTCCACAATTATCCATTACATTTCCAGATGGCATCTATGAGCCCATCCCCGACAAGATTCTGTCACGTCCCCTGGATGGCATCTTTAAGCCCATCTCCACCACTATTCATCATCTCTCCAAATGGCATCTGTAAGCCCATTCCCGACATCACATTGCTGATACTACACCATGCGAGTGCAAATTTCTGGGCACTCTAGTGTTCAATCATCTTCCACCTTCGGATCACGAAAGGCATGCAAGCCAATCTACCTCCTCAGGTCTAAGAAGATTGAACAGGGGCAACTGTTGTACCCCAAAATTTTCCCTCCATATTCTCCAAGATTTATCAAGAATCATCTTCAAATGGTTCAAGATCTCTCAAGGGGTTGCACAGTCCAAATGCCTCCTAAGCCAGTCAAAATTAGGGTTTTGGTTCTCTCAAGGAATTTGGGGTTTTCAATGGCTCAATCAAGTCCCATAGGCCCATATACATTGTCAAGCATCTACATGTCAAGTTTCAAGACTCATAGTGCCAAATTCCACAGTCAAAAGCCCTATTTGATTCACAATCAACTGCAGGGGTAAAATGGTCATTTTACAGTCAAAAGTCATAATTTTTGGTCAACATCTTATTTTGAGCACACAATCATAATTTGATCAAGTCTTGATCATGATTCCACAAGAATGGCTCAAAAATCATCAAGATGCAAGAAGTTACTATTTTTGGACAGTAGAAAAGTCAACTGTATTTTGACCAAGGCATAACTTTTTCATGGTTCATCAGAAAAATCCCATCCAATGCTCATTTTGAAGCGGATGACATTTCCTACAACTCATCTTCACATTCCAAGTCCAAGAAATTCTCTCACAAAAAGTTATCAATTTCTACATTATAGGTCAATTTCAAAAGTCAACAAAAATGCACTTTAAGTCAAAGACCATAACTTGAGATTGGTAAATCCAAATGACATGGGACCAAAGGAATTGGTTAGAGGACTTCAAGACCTTTCCAAAATGTCCAAGAACATGTTCATATGATCAAAATTGAGCAACATATGCATTAGAGAAGTTGGGAAATTTTTATGAATTTGCAAAAGTCAACTTTGCTCAAAACACCTTGTTTTTGCTAATGGGCCTCAAATTTCTTCTTGAAAATTTATCCAAGGCTTATGCACGACCCATCAAGCTTAAATTGAATTATTTTCTTATTTTTATTAATTAATTGGATTTTTAATTGATTTTAATTCATTTAATTAATTTAAATTGTAGGAAATTCAAAGATATGGTTTTTCAATCTTTTTGTGAAGCAAACAAGCTCAAGATATGCTGGAAATTCGTGTGCAAATCAAAGGGACAAGAATCTCCAAGTTTGGCAACTTTCTTCAATCAAAAAGATTCAAAAATATTTGATTTTCAATCAAATATTGAATCATCATTCCATGGATCTTTTGTCCAAGATTGTAACCTAATTCCCTTCCACTATAAGTACACAAGCCAACCCTAATGCCATGGACGTGAAATTGCTGCAAGAAAACCATAATCACATTCAAGAAAATTCAAAGAAATTTGAAAACTGATTTCCATATTCTAACGTGATTCAAAGCTTTTTATTAATTCTAATCTATTGCAGGGGTTCCCAGAGACATATTGCAATCCAAACCAAGTGCTAAAGCTCAAGAAACACCCAAGAACAGTTTCACGGTTTGGACATTTTTTTTCAGAATCGCATCTCATTATTCATGTGCATTTGACATATTTTGTTGATTGTTTTGTGTTAATAGGAATTGTACAAAGCTAATGATGTGGTTTAATTGCATTGAAACGCGCAGAATCGCAAAGTGCCATTAATAAATTTTAGGGTTCATGAGTTCTTGAATTAGGGCTTTCCAAATCCAGTAAAATTGAACCTTATAAGACCCATGGTTGAATTCAGGAGACTCAGACGAATGTAACTGGACCATCGCGAAATATTTATGTTGCTTGTAGCTCTAATCGCTATTATTGGTAATCATGTTTTGTGGGGGTTAAAAACCCCCGCTATGTAACATGTATTTTGCAGGTTCAGTGGAGAAGAAGATGATGTGTTGATGTATCATTGGTTCGTTTAAAAAACGCGCGTATTTTTTTGTCTTATAGCATAGTCATTAATTCTGATATATTATATTTGCTTATTATCATTATATCAAACGCAGGCATGTGGTTCAGTGGATGGTGCGCTGGCTGATATCCATTGGGACCTAGGTTCGAATCCCAGGTCCCCCAATATTTGTTTCTATTTTTCATAACGTGATCATATGCAGGATTCCCAACGTGTTCCACCATGAACCTCACGCCTCAGCCTGCCATGTGTCTTCACATTCCAATCCAGTAGCTAAAAGATGATGAGCACCATGTTCCCAGTCAACTTTGCCATAGAGGATCTCAAAAAGTCAGAAGGGCTTGATTGTTAATGGGCCTGAGAAATTGCTTCTTCACCCCCAAAGCTGGCCCAGCACCCCTGGTTTCTTTATTCTTTTTCTTTTCTATTTTAGTTTCTATTTAATTATTTTATTAATTATAGTTATTATTATTATTATTTAATTAACTCACAAATTATTATTTTCATAATAAAATCAGAAATATAATTATTATTATTATTATTATTAATTTCACCTTAATTTAATTATTTTTGTAAATAAATACTAATATAATTAATTTAATTTAATTAGGTTAAATTTGACTTTTTTTTCACAATAAGTAAAATCAATCTAGAATTAGGGTTTTTTCTTTTGACAATTTTAATCCTTTTTATTTTATTTTCATTAAAGACCTAAAAAACTAAAAAATACTTTTTTTTTGTAATTATTTAATTAATTAGTAAATTAGGTTTAATATTAATTAATTGCAAAAGGACCAAAATTTCATTCTTTTCTCAAAAAGGGTCAAAACCCTAAGACTTTTCCCTATTCAATTTTTTCTCGCGCATGTTTATTCTTGATTCTTATTTTGATCATATTTATGTAACTGTTCCGAGGATGTAATAGATAATTAGGACTTTTATCGCTTTCTTTATTTTCTCGCAATTTATTTTTCAAGGGTTATGTTTTTGGCGATGTAAATACCCGACGCCTTGTAATAGCGTAGATTTACTTTCCGCAATTTACTTTCCGCATAATTATTAACTGTTAACTATGCATGACAAGACTTGCCTGAAATTAAAATCAAAACGTAGCTCACCATAATACTTGTGCAAAGATAATCTTAACATGAAACCTGACACACGCGCGCATGCCACTCCTAGGGTACGCCTCACTTGGTTGCCTCAACGTGGTCATTAAGAATAGGGTGTTTTAGAGGTCGCCCTCCTGTCTAAAGATCTAGTTGCCTCGAAACGGTTGCCTCAGATAAAAAGGATCTAGGATATTAGGGTTACCGCTAAGGCGTCCTACTATTGCTTTGGTGACCACACACGTCCCTATAATCGAATTGACCCGAATAACTCCAACGACGGTGCTACCTACTTCTCGATAGTGGGATAGTACTGTCTAAGGGACATTTACACAGCTTAATTCCTTAGAGTAGGTAGATTTCTCCTGGGTACTTGCTCTTTCAAAACCAAAAAACAACTTTTCGCACCTACACTTTCTAAAAGTTTTCAAACAAGCATTCCATACACTCTTGAGGACTGATACAAGAGTTACCTAGAAGTTTTCAAAACGGAATTTTTTCAAAACCCACAAACACAAGAAAAGCAAAACCTTTTGAAAACATAGTGAGCAAGTACCTAAGAGCTCGTGGATAACCACAGATAGAAAGGGTGCTAACACCTTCCCTTTCTATAATCTACCTCCCGAACCGAGAAACATCTCGAAAAGGAATTTTGTTGTGCTTTTGTCCTTTCCTTGTTGGAGAAAATAAAAGACGGTGGCGACTCTTGCTTACCGCGACATTTCGCGAACCAACATTCCAAAACAGTCAGTTCTATTTCCACCGATCATACTTTCCTAATAGGAACTTGACTATGAAACCCTAGACTCCACTTCTTATTTCCCAGTTGGATACAATGTCGGACTGTTTCAGATGCAAAGCTGCTGCAATGACCTCTGGCTTTGGAGCTTCCTCTAAACCGGTGAAAGGCATTTGATAAAGAATAGGTATACCCAATAGTTGAGAGAACTCTTCCATTGTAGGTACCAACTGATAATCGAGAAAGGTGGAGCAATGGTGTTTGGGGTCAAAGAACTTAAAGAGTACACCCATCATCTTCTCATCAAAGTTTGAGGTAACCGGGTTGAGAAGTCTACCATATTTCCTGGTGAACGAAGAAGTCTTGGGAACCCTTGATACTAGTTCTTTGAGTTGGAGAGGTATTCTCACAAAGCTGGTTCATATTATATTTCTATGAACGGAATCCATGATATGTAAAACAGAACAAAGATAAATTCCCCTGGTCCTTGAAATGGTTAGTGAAATGAAAATTAATGTTATGATGCATGGTGTTATGTTTGAACAATTTAATCATATAAGAAAATCACACAAGACCTTAGGTTTAGGCTTGCATGGGGTTTATAGATAAGTACCTTCTTGAAGTTTAGTTGGTTCAACCTGTCCTAGAAAAGTAATTGGGTTCTAAGGAGTCTCAATATTAGTAATCTTTCTTTATTATGCATTGTTTCAGCTTAAGTGATCTTTTCTCGCGGTCGAAATATCCTGAAAGTCCTATCTCAATGAGTGTAGCATCGAGTATCAACCAATCCTCAACTTTATACCGAGGTCTACTATCTCACTACTTTCTAATGGCCAAGTTTGTTCAACTAAGATTCTAAGGTCCGTTAGTGCTTTATGACACCACACAAAGGCCCTGTATTCTCCTCGGTTTAACACAAGGGATACCGGTACCAACAAATGTGTCACACTAACGCAGCCACCACTTCAACCATATCAGTCTATGTCGTACAGTCTCCATGATCTATTGCTACTTACCTAAAAGGTGCCCCATATTCGGGTGTAGGATCTTTTAGTAACAATCCAAACAAGCCCTCAAAGATAAAGCATATAAAACACACAATGTAAAGCAAATAAAGATTGAACTAAACTCTAAGGTAACCTCACTTATTTTATAATTCCCCAACAGAGTCGTCAGTTCTGTGATACGGTGGCAAAACTGACTGTTATACTAGTTTTGCATTTGTATTCGCAAATGTTGCGGTAAGCAAGAGTCGCCACTGACTTTTATTTTATCCAACAAAGGAAACTGTGAAAAGAAAAGAAAAATATATTTCGAGAGTTTTCTGAGTAAGGGGGTAGATTATGGAAAGGGAAGGTGTTAGCACCCTTTCCATCCTTAGTTTTCTACGGGCTCTTAGATGCTTAGCTCATTTTTAAATACCTTGTGCTTTATGTGTTTTGAAAAGTATTTTTGAAATGCCAATAGTAAGGAAATTTGCTTTATGATAACTCTTGTATCAGTCCTCAAGAGTGTTTGATAAAGCGTGTTGAAAATGTTTTTGAAAGAAGTTTTGTGTAAGTGTAAGAATTGTTTTGAGCATAGCATTTAGGAACTATCTACTTTTACTCGAAAGGCTTGTTCTTTTCCTCTTTTCCTCTAGACAGTGCTATCCTACTATTAGTGAGTAGGTATCCCTAGTCGTTGGATGTTTGAGGGACATTCGAAAGGATGTTTATAGTCACAAAGGCAACTGGGCAAGAAACCTTAGTAACTACCCTAGGGTTTTAAGATCATTTTTTACCGAGGCAACATCGAGAGGGTCATTGAGGGACTTATGATCTTTAAACCGGAGGGTAGCCACTAAAATCTCTCACGTTTCAAGAGTTGTGACTGTTTTTCCAAAGGCAACCAAAATGGGGTACCCTAGAGGTGCGCATGTGCAATTGTGTTCTTTTCAGTTATTTTTGTCTTTGCATTAGGTTTGCTAGCTTTTGATTATTAAACTCTTTCCATACGATCCTATTAGTCATGCATCTAAACAGTTAATAATTTACAGTAATAAAAAGTGCAGAAATGTAAATCTAGTTATTACAAGGCTTCGGGAAAGGGATTATTTACATGTCCAAAACTTGGGGGAAATAAAGAAGTAAATGTAAAGTCCTAATTAAATTTATTACATCCAGTAGGCAGTTATAATAGTATGAAAATGATAACGAAAGCAATAAATACGCGCAAATTGAAAATAACGTCTAAATCCTAAGTGTAAGGAAATCCTTTTTTGTGTTTTATTTTGTTTGGGTAATGCTAAATGTTCAATTAAGTCAAATCTAATTAATTAAAATTATTGATTAAAATTAACTCTAAAACAGACCTAATATTTTTTCATTTTTTAGTTTATGAAAAGGATTGAATTCAAATAAATCCTAAGTCTACTGACTTTAAAATTGAGGAAAATAAGTTAAAATAATTAACTAAATTAAATCATTGAAAAGCAAAACCTAATTCTAAGTTACTTATGTTTTTTTTCTTCTGATTTTTATGTTGATTAAAAAAAACAAACTAAAAGAAATTAACAAAAACATAGTAAACAAGTATAAATGGGCCAGGCAGCAAAAGTAAACAGGGGGTGGAGCGCAGGCCTGGATCAAAAAGAGGCCCAAGTTGCTTTTGATCCAATGAAGGAGCCTTTTGAAGGTTCATGGTGAGGCATACGTATGAAGCCTTCAGATCTATATTAGATGGGGATCCATTGGATATGATCATGTGGTGTATGGTGTACGCGTGGAACCTGCAAGCATTGGATCTACAAGACAATTATTAAAAAAAATAAGCGCATAACCTGGGTATCGAAATCAGGTATCTTCCCTTTGATTCGAACCCCCCACCCCAATTCAAACTCCCTGAGTCTGAATCTTGGTTGTTTTGGCCTGAAATGGTCTATATCTTGAGTTTCGAAAGCAATCAACTTTGAAGGCCCTAACAATGGTATTATGTCATTTGGACACTGAAACTTATATGTATTATGTTAAATCATTCACCAACAACAATAATAACATGAATATGCAATCAAAATGAGTTTAAATCAAAGATCGAATGAGTTTGAGATTAGAATTTTTTTTTACCAAACGGAGGTGCTCCGATCTGTAGTTCTGAGCGTGGGATGGCTTGTGCAAGGATTAGGTATGGCTTCCTGGAAGTCTCAAGAGAACGAATCTGGTATTCGTTTGGATTGAGGGAGCTTACAGAGATGGTTTGTATTTAGACAACTTATGAGATTTTTGAGAGTTTTTAGATGGCTTTCTGGGGCAGTGTATGCGTATGGCTCTTTGAGGCAATTTCTTGTGTGTATAGGAAATGTTCTTTTTTTTGCTTGCGCTTTGGCTCTGTATTTATAGAGGGGTGTGGTGGTGAACAAATATGGCATGAATCAGTCATTAAACATGGCTTTACAAGCAGAATTGAAAGATTTGAAAAGTTGCCATTTTGAGATATTTCATGCCATTTTGAACTTTGAGTGAACCTGGACAGGTTTCATTCCATTAGGTGTTCGTTTCAATTTTAATCTCCATTGATCTTTTTGATGGCTCTGAATTCCAATTTGAATTTCTCAAGGCTTCATCATCATAGCTTCTTTGATTAAGTCACCATCTGCTTCGATTGTGTAATCTGGGAACATCATCCTAATCGAACAATTCTTGTTCTTTTCGATCTTCTTTCCTTCAATTCAACCAATCGAAGTATCAACTCTTCCTTTTGACCTATCGAAGCTTCATTCTATTCATCTCCTTCGAACACAGCTGCACATGTGGTTCTTTGGTTCGACCAGTCGAAGCTTCATTCTGGTCATCTTCTTCGAACACAGTTGTGCAAGTGGTTCTTCGATTCGACCAGTCGAAGCATCATCCTGGTCATCTTCTTCGAACATAGTTGTGCAGGTGGTTCTTCGATTCGACCAGTCAAAGCTTCATTTTGGTCATCTTCTTCGAACACAGTTGTGACCGTTGTGACTGTGTCGAAGCTTCATTCTGTTCTTTCTTCCTTTTGAAGTGCCAATTTAAATCAACATGACAGTCAAAATGCCTTTTCTTATAATGCTTCGAATACATTTTTTTTCCAATAGTTCAAAAACGAATCCTTCGAAGCTCTTTACTAGCTCTTCATCAATCGAAGACTTTGTAAAGGCCTCCTCACACTTTCTTTCGAACTACTCTTTCTTCGATCATAGTGTCATTTATTCAAAACTTGCATAATTAAAATTCCCAGCTAACACTGCTTCGTTGGGCATCTAATCAGAATGTATATTGCTGTCGAAGCTGCTTCGACCCAAAATCTCTTAGGAAAATTTTAGCTTTCAACTTACATCTTGTCAAGTTCAATACACTTCCATTCTTTCTTCAGTTATGCCATTATGCTAAGGCGTATAGAGTGCCGTGAAAATCATTTGAAGTTTTTGCAAACCAAAGTTCTTTGTGAGAAATGAAACCCTAGATGGAAATCCATTGCCTAGGAGGAGAATTTGTCTGGTCAATTCTTGGTAAACCTTGAACAATTGGGGACCTCAATGAGCATGCCTTGAATAGAATGGGAGGGGAAATTTTGGGGTACAACAACATGCATGCTATAACCCGTGGTTAGGAACTCCAGAGAGAGGAAAATAGTCATTTGAAGAATCAGATGAGTCTGGTTATGGAAATTCTAGATACATTATTGAAAAAGGAAGGTGATTCTGCACCTACTGCCGTAATAGGAGTTGTGTCATCTCCTCATCCTTTGGTATTTCTTTCAAACCATGAAGTACCTTGTGGGTCTCCTCCACAACCTTGAGTTCCAAAATGTTCTTGTCAGTAGCTGCTCCCGGTTCACCAAGAGAATCAGAGGCATGTAACTCATGAATCAAAACAAAATAAGCCTGAGAATCATTTTGATCATATACCAATGACGTGTTCTCAATTGCTTCAGCATCAATTACAACTTCAGTAGGTTAATATGAGAAACATGCTAGCTCCTCCTAAGAACTTACCTACAAGATATGATCCCAATTCCCGTTGTGAATTCCATTCTGGAGGTGTAGGCCACGATGTGGAAAATTTTATGGTGCTGAAGTATAAAGTTCGAGATATGCTTAATGTATGGGGCATTCGTGTTTACTCCAGACGGTTCTAACGTACAAGTCAATCCTTTTGAAACAAAGAAAATGGTGACTATCTCTCGTTCTCAAGGTCCCATTCTGTAGCCTAGGTCACCTCCTCCACAACCTATACTCCCAGAGTTTCCTTTCCAACAACCATCACTTATCCTAGGTCCTAAGAATCAGAGGGTCAATCATGAACAATATTATCCCCGTGCTCAGCCAGTGCTGCATGCTCCTCGGCAGTGGAACTATTGACAAGATCATCATCAACAGGGTAAGCAGAGGTACAGGTAGCCAACAAGAGTGTACGAGACAACTCCTATTCCTCATAGCTAGTTGTTCCTTCAGTTGCTCAAGCTTTCTTTGGTGGAAACCAAGCAGTTGGACCATATTATTCCTTATTATCCTGAAGGATATGATCCCAAAGCCTACCGTGAGTTCCATTCCAGGGCTCCTGGCCATTCAATTGAAGATTGTAATCCATTTATATACAAGGCAAAATACTTGCTCGATTCCAAGGCAATCTCCTTCACACCAGGCGACCTACATATAAATTGAAGTCTCCTTTCCTGAGTAAGCATCAAGACTGCTAAAAGTCATCAGAATCATTAAGTCTAGATGGAGTTAAGCCTCCTCTACAATGGAAATATTTTTTTTCTTTGTTTCATTTTCATTTGTATTTATGTTGTTTGTTTAAGCATTTTTTGCATTTATGAACTTGTTTGTCTTTGAATTTTAATCTTAATGCATTAAGTATGTTTGTCTTGAGGTAATCCATTCGTTTTCACGTACCCATTTTTTATCAATCATAAAATAATTTTCTTGCATATTGCTACCAACTTTACCAAGTCTTTTTCTTAGGCGAAGATTGGAGGGAGGATGAAGATATTTGAAAAAATGCAAAAATCTCTAGTTTGTGTGCTTTTGAGTAAGACCTTGCTGACGATGTACATGCCTTGTTTCAAATTACCAAATACCAGAGCTATAAGGGAGTGAAACCCTCGTTAACCCCTGTGAGCCTTGAAGAAGGAGTTTCTTTTATGTTCAGAAAAAACCCTCATTTTTATTCCCCTGGGCAGGGTAGTCTTCAGTTAATTTGATTAAGTGTTCATATTTCAAAAGGAGTGTCCTATCTGAGGATCACCACACTTTATCCCTCACATTAGGAGATCAGAGAAAATCAAAACCACAATGGTTATCCCTCACTGACCAAGGAATGAGGCATTCAAAATATTTCCAACAAGTCGAAAATGACTCAAGATCACACGATTTATTCAAATAAATAAATAAATATAGAAAGATGAAAGAAATCTCGCTAAGTCGAAAACTTGAAAACAAGTGACTTAGGCAAAAATTAGGGCATCCCACTAGACTTCAAAATCAAAATTCAAAAAGAATTCGTCCAGGTAAAAGTTAGGGAAATGAAAAAATGAAAAAAGAAAGAATGAAAATCCTGAAAAAGGATTACAAAATAAAATCCTCAACCAAGAACAAATTCGTATGATCAGACACCAAAAAAAACAAAAAGGTGAGTGACTGTCGTGTCCAAAAACCTCCTTGATTCCTCAATCATCGTGAACTCCTCTTAAGAGATGAGTGCTCGTATCGAGTTAGCTGAACTTAGTACTTGGGAACATTATGGAGAATGGGTGGATACCAAATATTTTTGAGCCTTAAATCCTTTTTTTATAAAAAAAAATGAACCAGACCATGTTACAACCCTTAAAAGTCCTAACTGAAGCATGGGGTAATTTGAAAGCATACTACAACGAGATAGTGTTTAACTGACTCCCAAGGCACATGCGAAATATTTGTGTTGGTATCATATGCTCGTCTTATCATTCTTAAAGAAAGAAGTTTTCAGTGTTGCACTCTAAAAGTGATTCGTGCAAAAGAAGTCACAATTTCATTTCCATATAAAACTTCAAGACTTACATAAATTTTGTTTTAGAATTATCATTCTCACAATATAAATTTTATGTAAGCAAAACATCTACATGACATCAACAGAGTTTACACAAGGAACATCAGTGAAGAGCTTAATCTTGTCAAAGAGGAGAAGCTTGACTACTCTGCTGAACCAAAAATGATCTATCTCAAGATAATCGACGATATCAAGAGGCATGATTGCCTAGAGACTCTGTTGAGTATGAGCAGTGTGATACTTTACTGTTTGATTATCCTAAGGGAGTGAAGATCGAAGATTAAGCCAATCTGGGGCAATAACATCAAGAAATTTATTCAAGGTTCCGCCAATCTGGGGCAGTTACATCGAGATTTGACACATCTTTCCATGAATAAGTTGTTTTAAGAGAGATATTCGGAGCTTGAATACACTAGGGTAAATCATCTCAAGTTAATATGATGCAAGGTTTCTACAAAGACCTTCTCAAGGAAATTTCTTTCCTAGACCGTATACCTGGGGCACTTTGGTGTGATTTGTTGTGCAGGAACCATCATTCACTTGCAGATTTACAATATACAAGCACTAAAGCAAGTTCAATCAAGGTGGTATAAGGGTGAAATCCTTGATTTATTCCCCCAACAGCATTGAAGTTTCTACTTCTCCCTAGTGAGCCTACCCAAGCAGAGAGTTTAAATTTGATAGAGGATCATTATTCTCCAGATGATTGAAGTTTTCTTCTCCCCCGCAGATCACTAAATAGGGAAACCTTTCCTGATAAGTGTTGATTGATGAGATTTCTTTGTATAGGATCTTCATTCCCCAGCAAATTCTTGTATAGTTGTGAATGTTCATTCCTAAAGCAAAGTTTCTTCCTCCGCTGAAAGGTTTTTTCCCTAGCCGAAATTTCTAATTGAGAATCTTCTTATTCCCCGGGGGAGATGCTTCGTTGAGATCTCTTATTCAAGAATTCTCATTTCCCCAGCAGAAGCGGAATTTTGAGACTCTTTATGCTGAGAACTTCTCTCGTCCCTAGCCAAGTCTTATTGAGATTATTATCATCCCAAGTAGAGGCTAATTATTGAGATCTCCTACTCAAGATTTCTTGTTTCCCTAGTGGAATTGCTTTATTGAGATCTCTTATTCAAGAATTCTCACATCCTCAAAAGAGTTTATTTCTTGAGAGTTCTTATTCAAGGATTACCCCTTTCCCTAATAGAGTTTTAATCTAGTTTGAGAATGTTCATATCCATAGAAGAGTCTACTGTTATGACTTATTATTCAAGGGTTCTCATATCTCCGGTAGAGTTTGTTCTTGTTAAGACCATCCTTATTTCCCCAACAGATTTGTTCCATCAAGACTTCTTCTTGTATCTCCAACAATAACATGTTTTGTTGAGGTCTCCTATGACAAGATTACCTCATACCCAATAAGAGTTTTGTGCATAAGATCTCTTATTCCCTGACATGGGTCCTCTTATCCCCAACATTGCAAGATTTTGTCATCCCGGGTATAAGGTTGGCAGGTTATTCCCCCAAGCTGTCAGAGGTAGATTTTGTTTCCCCGCAAGTCTAATATTTTTTGGTATTTTCTCCCCAGCAACGTCCAATTTCCATGGGCATCCCCTGTTCAGAGCTTGCAGTATGATCTCCAGCAAAGTTTGCAGTTTATTTTTGCAACTTCCCTTAGAGTTTGTAGCCCGTGGTTATTAGTTACCCAGTTTGTTATTCCCCACAGAATTTCATTTTTGCAAGGGATTTTCTTCAGCAGTTCCTTGTATCTTCTGTTGTTTCCTTGGCAGAATCATGCATCATTACATTGCATCCTCAGATGTGTGGTGCTTCCATTAATCTGGAACACTACTCCATAGAAAAAATTCAAACATGCAATGAAACATAAGCCAATTTTTGTTTCATTGTTCCTCAGTAATCTTTACTAAATTTGATATCCCCAAAGAGTTTAATCTCTAGATATCCATATGGTATTCCCCCAACAAGTTTTCCTGAATATTTTTTATTGCTTCTTACAAGTGTTGACAATTACCTTACCCGTACTCACCTTTTAGAGTGATAGTTAGAGTTGGTGTATAACATGTCTTCCTTTCTAGTTTTTTTAACCTCCTTACTTTGTGTATGCTAATTTAGATAATTGTCAATCTTGAAGAATTACACCCCGCTTTTGGCCCGAGGGATTATGTAGTTTTTTTTCTTCGTTGCAAGTACCTAGTATTCTTTTCAACTCCCATGTTTATTGGTAAACCTCTCTGATCTTGGTAGGTATTCTTTCTCCTTCAGATTCCAATGTATATTGGTCTTCTTTAAGTCGATTCCTCGATTAAATGTCTGTTGGAGTTCACCACCTTGGTGCAAACCCATCTCGTTCAGTTTTCAGTGATTTTTCTTTGATATGTCTATGTCTACTAGTCCTTTTTGTTCATTCCCAATATCCATTGGCATACCTTTTATTCTCGAGCCAAGTGTCTACCTGTTACCTTTGTTTGTGAACCAGTTTTGTCCTGACGCATAAACTACTCAGGTCTAGTTTCTACTAGCGCTTTTTGTTCTTTTCCAATTTCTATTGGTATACCTTTTAAATACAGTCTTGTCCTGGTATTCATTTCAAGTCTACTGTATACTAGTACTCTTAGGTTGGGTATCTACTCGTTACCTTGGCGTGTGATCCAATTTCCTCCTGGCCCATCATTCTTAAGTTTAGTATCTACTAGTCTTTTTTAGTTAAGTCCGATACTGCTCTCTCTATCTCTTTTACTCCTTTTTTAGATTCAGTCTCAACTGGATCTCCTCGGTCGAGACCAGCAAGTGTTCTTAAAGTTCTTGTACTTTCTTGTCACCTTGCTTTGGATCCAATATCTATTGGTATCTTGTTGAGTACTTATTCTTGGTCTAATATCTACTAGTTCCTTTTAGGTTTAGTATCTACTTGTTATTTTGTGTGTGGTCTAGTTTCTACCTGACACAATCTTCAAAGTACTCTTAAGGGTGGTTTCTACTCGTTACCTTTACTCGATCCCCCAACGTTTGGGTAACATTTTAATGGTTAGGTTCTGTTGGCTATTGTCCCTTGTTGATTGAGACCAGTATATATACTAGTATACCCTGTCAGCTCCAATATCCATTGGTATCATTAAAGTCTAGTATCTATTATTCTTTTGGGTCGAGTGTCTACTCATTTCTTTTGTTCGGTCCGCAACATTTAGTTGATTTTCTAATGGTTAGGTTTAGTTGGCTACTGTACCTTTTTGATCGATACTGGTATCTACTTGTATACCCCTTTTGGATCCAATATCTATTGGTATCTTTAGAGTCTAGTATCTACTAGCCCTTTTAGGTCGAGTTTCTACTCATTATTGTTGTTTGTGATCCAGTTTCATCTCGGCACATTCTTCTAGAGTCTATTATCTACTAGTCCTCTTGGGTTAGTTCCAATTTCTATTGTCGTATCTTTCGATTTCAGTTTCTACTAACGCTCTTTGGTAAGGTCTAGTTTCCACTAGTTTTCCCCTTATTTACTCTTTATACCCACACATCCAACCCATTTTATTTGATACCAGAAAATTTCATAAAAATACCAAGAATATCCAGAGCGCAAATTTTTGGGTTGTTTTGGTATTCAATCTTCTTCCATCTTGATTGTTTGAAAGCTGTCTCTTTTCCTCACCTATCAGGTTTAAGATGATAGAATATAGGCAGTTGTTGCATCCCAAAAGTTTCACTCTTCTTTTTAACTTAAAAGGCTTATGTTTCGTCATACACATTCATGCATTTGAGATGGAATCAAGGTGTTCTTGTCTTCATGGTCTTCTTCAAGTAATAGAAGATGGTTGAATTGTCAATCAGTACAAGAAGGATCCAATATCCTCATTATTTTGGTCACTCATGCTACAAAGGTTTCTCATGCCTCAATACATCTCAATTGATTCTCTGTTTCATCAGATGTTTGAATGTTGCAAGGATTTTGAAGTGAATCACATTTCTCCTATCCATTGGTTATTATGATAGGGTTTCAATTATTTGAGTGTATTGATCATTCATTTACCAAATTCTTGAAGTATTATCATCTTATCATCATACAAGACATCTCTTTTTAAGAGGTTCTCCATCATGCCCAGAGGAGTTAGGGTTTTGCGCTTGAGACATCATCTCATAACATTTTCAACAGAAATTAGGGTTTGAGATATATTCAGTTTATTTTTTATTCTTTTATCGAAACTTGATTCCATGTTCTTCTACATGTCCCTAAGTGTATATGTGTGAAATATTGGCCATCAATTTTAATTAAAAGAGATTTAATTGATCAAGAATAAGAAAATATACTGAATTGGGAAAAAGTCAAATGTGCAGTCAAAAAAAGTCAACCCCTAACTTTTTGTGGTCAAGTTGTGTCAAACATGTCAAAAATGATCAATGGTTAATATTTGGCCAAGAAAAATCAAAGGATTCATAAAAAAACAAGAATTGGGGAAACTCACCTAATTTGACAAAAACTAGGTTTTCTAAAGTTGCAAAAAATGGCAATTTGCATGTATTTGCATGCATCTTCATGGTCATTTTTCATATTGATTCAAGCTTCAAATTAAAACAAACTTAACATGAAAGTTGTGCATTTTTCCATAAAATTTCCAACCATATAAGTTTAATCATCAACGGATCCAAATTGAGCAAGTTATGAATTTTGGAAGAAAAGACTTTTTTAAGGCATTTTATTTACCATTTCGTTCAACACTTTTGACCAACTTTCATGCCCATTTTTGAGTGACTTCCAAGCTCCAAATTTAAAAACCTCCAACTTAAAACTTGTTCCTTATCCTCTTAGATTTCAAAAATATCCAATTTTGCTTCAAAATATTAAAAAACGAGTGAGATATGGTGAAATAGCCAAGACAACTTTTTGTGTTATTTTTCATGCATGCAACTTTGTGTCAATTTGAGTTTTGTGCATAAACCTTCAAAAAAAATTCCAATTTTTTGTACATAGCACATATTCACGCCCAACAACATAAATAAATACCTAAAATGGTCTAACATTTCATAATTTGTACATGTCCATGAAATTTCATTTTTGGCCATTTTTGGCAAAAATGCAAATTCTCAAATACTCTTCCCACGTGCCACGACTAGCCACCTCACTTTCACACCTTTCTACTGACCTAATTTAAGTTCCAAAATACACAAAAAACCATTCTTCGAACATATAAAACGTATCTTACCTCACAAGTCGTCAAATTGGCCAAAACTTCCAAATATGCTCTCCCAACAGATTTCTCAAGATATTTTCTACCCTAGCTTCATTCTCACACTCTATATAAGAGTGAAATTCCCTCATAAACCCTAGGCACGCCTCCATTTCTCTCTATTTTAGAACTTGCTTCATTTTCCATTTTTTTAAGTTTTCTCAAATTCTCGCAATCTACTCGTGCATCCTCTCGTTTTCTTCTTAATTCATCATCTTGAAAGCTTAAGGATCAAGATCTCTAGGTTTCACGAGTTGTAGAGGTGTAAAAGAAAGTGGTTCATTCTTCCACTAGGTAAGCTTCTCAACCTTTCATATCTCTCATTCTAGGGTTTCAATGCTTAGAAATATCATCATGCTTCTGTAGCTAGCCCATACAATATGTATGAAGTGGATTTGATGTAAATCTGAACTTGTTTTTGCACTTTGTGATTTTGTATAAAAATGTGATAAATTAGTGTTTTTGTGCTCAATTATCTCCATGAATACTTGTTTTTTTTCTTGATGCTATGTTTTTCTATGTTCTGAGATCTACAGTTTTTGTTCAAGAATTTTTGAATTTAGTTGAGAAACGAAAAAGTTATGATGGTGTGAAGTTTGGATCATGAACATGTTGCTAGGGCAAGAAGTCATGTTTTCTTTGCTGGTTTTGTGAAGTTTGGAGGTTGATGGTGATGATGTGTTGCGTATTGGTTGACTGTCTATATTTTTTGTCCGTTAGTGACTTATTGGAATGTGACCAATTGATAAAGTTGACAAGTGACTTTGTGACATTGTTTTATTCTATTTTCTTTTCTTTTCTTTTTATTTCGTTTTCTTTTTCCATTTTATTAAAATACTTATTATTATCCAAAAATTCCAAAAAAAATCATAAATGTATTTTAACGTCTTATTTAATTTTATATGAATTTTATTTTCATTTTTCATTTGTTTTGGTATTTATTGCTGAATTTACCGCGAGATGTGTATAATTTAACCTAATTTGTACATTAGGGTTTTATTTATGATCTTTTCCAGTTGATTTTGATCCTAATTTTTGTACACATGTAGACACATGTATTTATATGGTATTTTTACCATTAATTTTGGGTCAATATGAATTTCTTTTTGAGGTTTACCTTGTGTGGTCAATTGTTTGTGTATTGATTAATATTTGATGTTGTTTGACCACTTTTTGCACACTATTTTTGGGACAAATTGAGCTTCTGACCTCTCCTTGCTATGCCAAAATTTTCATAATATTTCTATGCTTCTAACTATTTTTCATGTATTATTCAATATTTACCTATTTCTTTTGGTACTTGTGTGCTATTTCTTGATGTTTGATATCATTTGAACACCCCTTGCACATATCTTTTAGGAAAAATTTAGATCACTCATTTTCCTCTGACTTCACTTTGATGATTTTTGAATCATTTCTCAAGTCTCCTAACTATTTTCATGTGTGATCCAATGCATGTCTCTTTGTATGAACTTTTGTGTTGATTCTTGAAGTGTTTAGGAATGCACTTGTGCAACCATTAGAGGTATTGTTTCCAAATTGTGCTCACTTACTTTAACATATTTTTGAGCCTTATCATTTCAATTTATATGTCCTTTCATTCACATTTACTTGTATTTGTAATCATGTTAAGTTGATTATACATTATTGCCTAGTTTTGCCTTTCTCCTTTGAGTTTTCTATGCTTAATTTTTATCAATACTTGTGATAACGGAATGAGTGACTTAATATGTAATTTGCCTCTTACTTGTATGGTTTTACACCTTCTTACCATGATCCCTCTTCATCTATCCCTTTCTTGTAGCTCGTGTTCCATTATGAGCATGTTTAGGTCTTAGTTTGTCCACTACTTGTCTCTATCTTTGAGAATGCTTTGCCATGATGTTTTTCTGGTGTCTTAAGGTCTATTAAGTGTATTAACATCAAGTATTAGCTTCTTAATTCACTAATTTCAATGCTTAAATCCATGCCTATTTTCTCATACACTTGTATTCATTACACTTCACAACTTTGAATGATACTTATGCACTTTGGTGTTTGTACCCTGATTCAATGACTATTTGAACTTCTTCCTGAGCTTGAGACTTGTGTTAGTTGAATAAAATGTTTATGTTTCTCTCTCTCTCTCTCTCTATCTCTCTCTCTCTCCCCATATCTCTTCTCCTTTAACTTGTTTTGATTGGTAGCATTACATGAGGACTTCTGTCCACTTAGGATTATGTGGTTGCATTTTCTCGTATGTTTTGATTGTGAATATTTCTCAAGTATACTTATGTGATAATTATGAGTCCTTGATGTTTTTAATTCTGACTTGTATACTTCTTTATCTATTTCACTTCACCACCTTATTCCATGATAAGTTATACCTTTGACACATAAGACTTCACTTGTTAATGTGCTCACTTGTTTGCCTTTTCTCGAGACTCTTAAGTCCATACCTCTTATGCATTACCCTTAGGGGATTATTTGGTGTCTCTTAGTTCTTACTTTGAATCTATGTTTCTGTCATTTCATTGTTTTCCACTTACTTAGGACTTAGGCCTATTCTTGCAACTTGTTTGAGTTTCATCGCCCTTCATCATGTGTGCTTGTCTTAATTGAGTAATATTTGCTAATATGTATCATTTGATATGACTTATGATGTACTTAAGCTTAATTAGACTTATTTATCCACCCTTGTCTCTCATTGCTTTCTTAATTTGACATTGTTTAAAGTTTTGTCTTCTAATTGCTTGCTTGCACTTCTATTTTTCTAGCTAGGTAATTTCTTCTACTTATTGACCCTTCATGCCATGATTAGGGTAGTATAATACCTAAAACATGTTATGACCAGAACCTTCATGATATTTTACTTGTGCTTTCATGCCATATCTTTTGGTTATTCAACCATTTCTTCTTTGTCTTGCTTCCCCCCTTGTCTAAGCAGTATAGTTCTTAGGTTAGGAAATGTCTATCTATTGCACGCCTTATCTATTTTCTTCTTTAACTTGTATGTTTGATTGATGTTTTGTCATATCTCTTTCACCTTGGTTACTTGCTTAGGTATCTACCTTTATGCATGTTTGGTTGATGTATTGTCATCTTCTTCTTTACTTGATGCTTGATGTTTTTCCATATTTGCTTCTTTCCTATTTTGATTTTTGCTTGATGTTTTGCCATCATCTTTCTTTACTTGTGATTGATGTATTGTCATCTATTCTTTTATCTTAACTTTATGACATGATATCTTAGTTAAGTGTCTGTGTACTACTTACTTATCTAAGTAGGTATTCTTTAGGTAGCTTGTCTAATTGCCTAATTGTGAAGTTTTCTTGCTTTCAGCTTCTTATCTAAGCATTTGATTGCTTGTCTTCTTCTTATTATTATTATTACTCTTCTCTCCTTGTGAGATTGCATGCCCCATAGGATCCTTTAGTTCATTCTTGTCCAAGATTGAATTAAATAGACCTTAGGATTGTTATCCATGCATGACAACATTAGGTAGACACCCCTTATCCTAACTTTAGGTCCACAAACATGACAATAAGTAGGATTGAGATCCCTTTTTGATTAGTCTTTATCTTTTTCATTCATTTAAAACTAAAACTCTTCTTTTCTTTATCAAAAATACAAAAAAGACTCTAACATTACTTAAATTTCTTTCATAACGAAAGGAAATGTATTAAGACCCTCCCACCTTTTGAGGGACTATCTGATGTACTCTCCCAACAAAAATACTTAACAAATGAAAACCTTTTTGTCTTCGAACTTTTGCTTTTAACCTTTTAAAAAATGAGAAGTACTTAGATACCCCACCTTCTGAGGGACCATCTGTAACACCCCTATTTTCTTTATTAATTATTTTATTTTTTAATTGTCATGTTAATTATTATTTAGTTTTATAATTATTTAATTATTTAATTTTGTGTGATTATTTGAATAATCGATTTAATTGGAATAAGTGTGTGTTATATGTTATTGGGTTATTGAGTGTGAGAATAGCACAGTACACATTTGGGCATTATGTTTCATTAGAGTGGGTGAGTGGAGTTAAGCCCATTTAGAGTTAGTAAGAGTTGAACAAAATAAGAAAAATATAGAATTAGAAAGAAAAGTGAAGAAAAACAAGTGAAGAGAAGAAAGAGGAAAAGAGGAGAAAGAGGAGAAAGAGGAGAAAACAAAAGAGGAGAAGAAGAACCCTAGACTATTTACATTCAAGGGAAGGGTGATTATTTATTGATTTATGGGTGTATATAATAGTATGTGATGGGTAGTAACATGAAATTAGGGATTTGTTCTTCAATTTCTAGATTTTGACATGTTAGAGTTTGAATGTGAAATCCATGAAAATGATATTTGAATCATGTTTTGATGTTGGTAATTGATGCTATAAGTTAAATACATGTTATAATGCATTTAATTATATTAAAATGGTTATTGGAATAGATTTTGGAACCCAAATTCGTAGAGGACAAAATATTGTCCGAAGTAGAATTTTTCTACATAATCGCAAGGCCTCTCAACACCGTGGGTCGCGCTTAGAGCGGTTTGGAATGCAAAACTTTATAATTTCTGAGACTATTCTGGATCATGGAAGTATATGATTTATCATAAATTGTCATGAATTTTTTGGAATTTATTTGTGTGTCTTGGATTGTTTTTAATGAACTTTTCGATAGAAATATGATACTTGATTTTGTGTATGTAATTGTTGGAAATTGATGTTGATTGAAGATAACATAGTTTAGACTTGTTTGCTACATGTTATAGTGATGTGTTGAGATGATTAATGCCATGAATATTCCTTGTATAGGAATGTTGATATGGTGCATGTATGTTGTTCAATTTTGTGAAGATAATTCAAATGTGCTGAATTATGTGAGATATGCTTGTATGATTAAGATATGGAGATGGTCTTAATTGCATATATATGTTGAGATTACAAATGTATCATGAGTTGTCAAGATGCAATGTTTGGTAATTTTGTGGAAATTATTGACTTGTCCAAACCTAGAGGACTGGTTTGATGCTTAGAGGACGGATTTTTTGGTGGTTATCTATCTGAGAGATAGACCCGGCAGAACCGGTAAGGATAACAATTAGTACCACATGAATATTTCATTGAGTTGAATTGGACTCACATGTGTTGATGTGAATGTTGAATTGATGTGAAATATGTGATATTAGTGTGAATGTTATATTTGAGGTATTTGTGATTGTTTGTCTTTGAATTTTGAATCATTGAGAAATGTTGTATATGAAATCATGTGAATTATGTTGAAGTATGTTGAATACATGATTATGTGAAGTGTGATGAATTCAATTTATGTATGTTTATTATGCGTTACTTATTATTATATATTTCTATAATGATATGAATTCTCACCCTTCTGTTGAAATGATGTTTTATACAACATCTCTCAGCTACCGAGGATAGCAGTGGTGCTCCTAGCAAGGATTAGTCGGAGGAGAAAGTTCTTTGTTTACCCTTATTTAGGTAGTAAGTAATGTTATGGTCATGTAACACGAGGAATATTTGGATTCATGTTATATTGTTGTATTCATGTTTGTTTTGATAGATGTTTTATTATACTCTCTAGATATTTATGTTAATTCGAGATTATGTGATGGTGGCCTTTAGTGCCTAATGTTTTATTATATGATTATCAGTATGGGATTTCAATCATTAGTATTATTTTGAAATGATAATTATTCCACTGCGAGATGCATATGTGTTAGTGTGTGGAACATGGATTTTAAATGAATATTATAAGCATGCCCAATATATTGTGTTGTTGTTATGAAGTAAATATGAAGCCCTCTTTTGATATGCATGCTAATTTACTCTGATTGTGCTATATGTTATGTGTGGGGTTTATAGGGTGTTACTGTAAGAACAAGATTTGGTTCTGTAATATTATCTCTGAGTTTTGATGATAACAAATGAGTATGATTGTATGAACAATTTTGTTATACTAATGTTTGTTAGTGTTGAGTACTTAACAAACAGGTTATACTTATGATGAATGGCGTGGCCAAGACATTAGAAGAGAAGTGATTCTGCTTCTATGCTACACAAGTTATGTTGAATAATAGCAAGATACTCCAGAAGACTCTAAAGTGTAAACTCTGATATTTGTCTGAAGAAACCGGTCAAAAGATCTGAAGACATAAGTTGTTACTTATGTCTAGATGATGAAGACTTAAGCTTCTAAAGACAACATGTTCTAAACCAATCAGAAGATCTGAAGACAGAAGTTGTTACTTACGTCCAGATGTTAAAGATTCACATTTCTAAAGACAACATGATTCAAGAAACAAAGTTAGAAGATCTGAAGATAAAGTTTCTACTGAAGTCCAGATGCTGAAAGCTTGTGTTTCTATTTATGAAGTTCTAAAGATAAGGGTTTTGAAGACCAAGTGCTGAAGACTCTAAAAAATAGAAGGACTAAAGATTCTAAAGACTTGAAGTTCTAAGACCCAAGGTTCAAAGAAAATTTTATCATAACCAAGTGATGAAGACACTAAAGATGCAGTTCTGAAAACTCTGAAGACTTGAAGTTTTGATGACCTGATGTTATGTTCTCCCTTCTCTACTCATGCTCGCGTAAGCCTCTGAAGTGTATAAGGAAAGAAGATAATATTAACGTGGTATAAATAGTACATGGTACAATCAACATTTCATTCCACTACCATGAAAGGAAGGATGTGTCGCACGATCTTTTCCCCCATGTAATTGTTCAAGCTGCCAATGTTTATGGAATTTCCAAGAGTATCCCTCAATGGATACATTATGTTAATTGCTATATAAAGGCTTGAAGACTAAGAAAGAAGGTTGGCGAACTACTAAATATTTCACACGCAAATGTTATTTATTGCTTTCACATTCTAAGTCAATGTTCATAAAATAGTTTACATACTCAGCTTTTTAGAAGCAATACTCGTGTAAACAAAACTTGTATTCAAACTGTTGTTAGATATTCCTTAAGGGACCATCTAGGTCCGAATCCTTAAGAAGTCTAGAGCTTGCGAGTTTTAGAAGTTTCTAGTCACTTGCGGGTAGCTTGTACATTGTAATAATCAGGTTGATTATTAGTTGATATTTCTTAAGGGACCAGGTAAGTATGTATCCTTAAGAAGTCTAGAGCTTGCGAGTCTAGAGGTTGTTAGTCACTTGTGGGTAGCTTGTTCAAATTGTAATTAGTTTGGTTATAGTGGATTAAGTCCTTGATTGAGTGAGGCGAAATCACCTTGGTGGGTGGGCTAGACTAGCTTGATAATTTTTAAGTGAACTAGTATAAATATACATTGTTCTTTACTTCTTGTTCTTACTTATTGCTATTATCTAGAGTGATGGAAAACACATTTTAACTTAAAGGGTAATATCTTTAAAAGAACAGTTTTGTTTTTAAAACCCAATTCAAACCCCCCATTTCTTGTGTTTTTCACATCTTCAATTGGTATTATAGCTCTGGTTTTAAGAAGATAAAAAGTTTGAATTTTTATCAACACTTAACAGTGTCCAGTGCCGATCTAGTGCGTGTGAAACACCAATGGTTACATCTACTTCTACTGTTGATAATAGGGATAATGGTAGAGATCAATATAGTTTAAAACCTCCTATGTTTGATGGGGAGAAATTTGACTATTGGAAGGATATAATAGAAAGTTACTTTCTAGAATATGACTTGGATCTATGGGACTTGGTAGTTGATGGCTACACTCACCCAGTAGATGATAAAGGTCATAAGATTTCAAAAAGTGCAATGGCTAGAGCACATAAGAAAGTATGAAAAGTTAATACAAAGCAAGAACCATTTTTCTAAGTGCTATCTCATATAATGAATATGAGAAAATCACAGATTGAGAGATTGCAAAGTCTATTTTTGATTATCTTTAGATGACACATGAAGGAAATGCACAAGTAAAAGAAACAAAGGCTCTGGCCTAAATTAAAAAGTATGAAGTCTTCAAGATATAAGACGACGAATTTGTGGAAATAATGTTTTCAAATTTTGGACTCTTGTGTCAGGACTTAAGGTTCTGACTAAAGGTTACTCCACCCTATATCACGTTAAAAATATTATTAGAAGTCTTCCTGTTAAATGGAGACCAATGGTAACTTCCTTAAAATTGGAAAAGGATATGAACAACACCTCTCTTGAGGAGTTGATTAGCTCTTTAAGAAGCCATGAAATAGAGATGGAACAAGATAAACCTCAGAAGAGGGTAAAATTAGTTGCTCTAAAGTCTACTTCTGGGAAACCAAGGCTTACCAAGCTAAGGAAGAATCTGAAGAAGATTATGATGATGATGAATTCTCCTTAATATCTAGAAGAATAAGTCAAATCTGGAAGCACAAATAAAGAAAGTTCAGAGGTCAAAGAAGGACGTGTGGAAGAGGTGAATCCACTTCCGGTCATAGAAATTCTTTTGGAAAAGAAGCCACTTGTTTTTAATGCAATGAGCCTGGACATTGCAAAAATGATTGTCCAAAGCTTAAGAAATACAAGATTCCTAAAAAGGACTATAAAGCTAAAAAAGGCCTCATGGAAACATGGGATGATTCAGAATCAGAAGATGAAGATTCTAATGAAGAAAAGGAAAACATGGCATCAATTTCCAAGACCAGCAGGGGAGAAACAACATCAGAAGATGAACTGACAATTAATTATGAGTCAGACTCTGATGCCGATAAAGAGGTACTTTCTTCTTTATCTCATTCTAAACTTGAAATTGGTTTAATAGAATTAATGAAAAGGTATCAATATCTTCTAAGTAAACACAAAATTTTGAAAAAGAGTGTTGTGGCTACTTCAGAGAACACAACTAAAGATGAGCAAAGTGTTTATGTTTTAAATCAAAAACTATTTGTTTTACAAAAATCAAACATTGCTCTGAAAAGTAAAGTGTCTAGATTAGAAGAAGAGATTCTCTCTAACACATTTGTTACTGGAGAAGTAATCAGATATGATAGAGCTTTTAAACACTTCCTTTCTAAAAGCATAGATAGATGAAAAATAGCTTCAATGATCTATGGTATTAGCAGAAATGGAAGCATGGGCTTAGGGTATTCAGGACCATCAAAGAAATTTGATGAGACTCTGAATGTCAAACCGAAACCTTTTTCTGAACATTTCGTGCATGTTGGCACAGATTTGAAATGTCCAGAACAAGAAGGTTCTGATACTTATGTAGCACGAACATAGACACAAGAAAATTTTTAAATCAAAGTATCATGCACAAATTTCACATGATTATTCTGTTGCACAAAAATCCAAAGGGGTCAGAACCTCTGGAACTTCTAACAAAAGAGGACCCATAAAGTGGGTACCTAAGGATCAGATAATCTACATTGCAGATCTCCTTAATGGAGCCATTAAAACACCAATCATGGTACCTGGACAGTGGATGCTCGCGATACATGATGAGCGAAAGGCAAATGTTCCAAAATTTGGAACTTAAGTATGGAGGCGTCGTTGGTTTCAGAGACAATCAAAAGAGAAAGATCATTAGCTCTGGAATAGTTGGTAATGATTTGATGATAAGCTTGACCATGAAAAGTTAAAGTTGTGTGAAAAGCTTGCAGATGTGACTATCACTTTCGTTGAACTAAAGGAAAAGATTCCAGAAGATAAAGAATCAGAAACTTCTCTTTCTGATGATGTTGATAGTTCTTCTAATCAAAATTAACCAAAGGAGAACATAATCACATCCTCTCATCCTGAAGATCTTATTCTTGGAAGTAAAGATTCTCCAGTCAGAACAAGATCAGCTCTCAAACCTTCTGATTAAGTGCTTATGGGTTTAGTCTCCTTAATAGAACCTACATAAATTGAGGAAGCCCTTCTGGATAAGGATTTGATTCTTGCTATGAAAGAAGAACTGAACCAATTCTCAAATAATTCCATATGGGATCTTGTTCAGAAACTTAAAGGTGTCCACGTCATTAGAACCAGATGAGTGTTCAGAAACAAGCTCAATGAGAAGGGTGAAGTGATCAGAAACAAAGCTCGATTGGTTGCACAGGGTTATAGTCAACAAGAAGGTATAGACTATATAGAAATATTTGCACCAGCCTCCAGGTTAGAATCTATTCGATTATTAGTTTCCTTTTATGTAAATCATAATATCATTCTTTATCAGATGGATGTTAAGAGTGCATTTCTGAATGGTCACATTTCAGAAGAAGTGTATGTCAAACAACCTCTTGCCTTTTAAAAATATGAGAAATTAGACTTTGTTTTAAATTAAAGAAATCTCTTTATGGCTTGAAACAAGCTCCCAGAGCTTGGTATTACAAATTGAGTAATTTTATACTAGAAAATAAGTTTACTAGAGGAAAGGTTGACACTACAATATTCTACAAAACATTCAAAAATTATATTGTAATTATTCAAATTTATGTCAACGATATTATTTTTAGTTCTGCTAATCCATCTCTCTATGAAGAATTCTCTAAGTTAATGCAGGTTGAGTTCGAAATGAGCATGATGGGGGAACTGTAGTTCTTTCTGGGAATCCAGATTGATCAAAAACTAGAGGCTACTTACATACATCAAAGTAAGTATACCAAAGAACTTCTGAAGAAATTCAACATGATAGACTACACAGTAGCAAAGACTTTAATGCATCCTACATGTATCTTGGAAAAAGAAGAGATAAGTGAAAAGGTTTGTTAGAAGCTATATCGTGGTATGATAGGCTCTCTTCTGTATCTAACTGCATCTACACCTGATATTTTATTCAGTGTACATCTTTGCGCTAGATTCCAATCTGATCCTAGGGAATCCCACTTAACTATTGTTAAAAGGATTCTAAGGTATCTAAAAGGAACCCATAACCTTGGTTTGATGTATGAGAAAATATCAGAGTATTCTCTTTCTGGATTTTGTGATGGAGACTACGCTGGAGATCGACTAGAGAGAAAAAAAACTTCTGGAAATTGTTAGTTTCTAGGAAAGAATCTAACCTCATGATAAAGCAAGAGGCAATCAACAATTTCTCTTTCAATAGTAGAAGTAGAGTACATATCAGCAGTACTATATAACACTCAAATGCTATGGATGAAAAATCAGCTGGAAGATTACCAGATATTTGAGAGTAACATCCATATCATCTGTGGTAACATTGTCGCTATTTTCTTAAGTAAAAATCCTATTCTACACTCTAGGGATAAGCACATAGAAATCAAACATCATTTTATTAGATTGTGTTTAAAAATGGATTCTATCTTTAAAATTTATAGACACAGACCATCAATGGGATGATATTTTTACAAAACCCTTGGATGAAGATAGATTTCTATTTATTCTAAAGAATCTGAAGATGGATTTCTGTCCAGAGTAAGATGTCATTAGAATCAACTGTGTTCTACTCGTAGTCTGAAGCAATATGATTCTGACTTAATCAAAAGACTTATAATTTGTTTATCTCAAGTCATCAGAAAATGTTTCGGTTAGAAATGTCTCTGATCTATTGGAAACCTTTTGGTTCTCCATACTTTGAGAATATCAAAAGCATTACCTAAATAGACTTAGTTTCTATCACATTCTACCTAGGTCATGCATGAGCAGTTATTTTTTCTAGAAATTAATTAATCATGATTACATTTATTTAACTACTCCTTAGGAGCAGTCGTTTCATGTCATACCTCCAGGCGTATCTCTCACATTCCATGTCATGATTAAATGATTTCGTGTTGTTGTACCCCAAAATTTTCCCTCCCTTTTCTTCATGACACTCTCCTAGGGTTCTCAAATGCTCAAGGTGGCTCAAGGATTATTAGACAAAATTCTCCTCATAAGCAATGGGTCCACAGCTAGGGTTTCACTTCTCACAAGGAAGATTGGATTTCAAAGACCTCAAGTGGATTTCATGGTCTCTTATATGTCTCAAGGAATGCTCATACCAAGTTTCATGCCTTGCATCACAAGTTTGCTCAGTCAATGGCTCAGATGATTGAAGATTAATTGTATTGTGTAAAAAGTCAAGTATGGTCAACATACATTCAAACTTAAAGATTTTTGGTTAACATCAATATTTTGAATTCATATTCATCATTTGATAAAGTTTTGTTCATGATTCATCAAGTAAAACTCTCAAATAATCAAAAGTCAAAGATTTCCAAATTAAGGTTTCTTGAGAAAAAGTCAACTGAACGTTGACCAAGCACAACTTTCACATGCTTCATCATATTTTTCTCAACCAAAGCTCATTTCGAAGGAAATTCAATTCTCTACAACTTTGTTACTCTAAGCTTAAGTCCAAAAAATGCTTCATTTGAGAGATATGAGCCAATACATTATAGGCCATTTCAAAAGTCAACAAAAAGACACTTTTTATCAATGCAACTTACATCAAGATAAATCTTCAAATGCAAAAATGGTCAACATAGAGATTGTATAGGACATCTTGGGATTTCCAAAATGTCCAATATCACCTTAAAATGATGGAAATTGAGAGAGTTATGACCAGTGCAAGTTAGGAAATTTTAGGCAAATGCATGAAGTTCAAATTGAGCAAACTTGATTTTTTGGGATAATGAGATATTATTTCACAGTAAAAACATGTTCTTCACTCCATATATACCTCACATATTAATCATACACCCCTTGATCTTTTTATTTTGATTATTTTGATCTTATTCATTATTAATTCAAAATAAATAAGAAAATAAGACAAGCCTTACTACACAGGTCCAAGCCCATATTATTTGACCTAAATGCAAGCTATATATTCTGCATTATTCAGACAAATAAACCACGAAAAACCTTGTCCAAAAAACCTCCAAAAATGTCACAAAATTTTCAAATCTAGGGCAATTTGAAAAACCTATTTGCAGTTGATTTCAATACATACTAACCATCCTATTCATTCCCAGGAAGATCAGAGGGTGAGATGAGATCGTTCGCAACAATCTAAACGGCTAGAAATACTCAAACATGCATCACGATTCCATCATTGCATGATTTTTTTATTCTTGATTTTAATTGCGTTTAAAGATAAAATAACCATGTTAATGTGTTCATAAGGTCTCTATATGCAGGAAAAGTTAATCACATGACATTCATGCTATCAGAATCATGATTTGCCATATTTGCACTGATCCAGGTTGCCTTGATCATACCTCATAAAGCACCGTGTTTCAGTCTAAATTAATGACTCTATTGAATCTGCAAGCCTTGATTTAGGGGGGTAGGATATTCTTGGTTGGCTAATATTCATTGTTTTACAGGTTTGAAGAAAAAAAGCTACCATAGAAGACGACCAGAGCTAGGGCTCCAGCGTCTTTCCGGTTCATGCATGGTTGTTACATTATATACATTTTGTTTGATTTCAGATAACAAATGTATTACCACCCCAATGGTTAAACGCGCGCGCTTAAGACATTATTATTCCAAGGCGTAGGTTTGATCCCAGCCTTTTGGAATTTTCTTTCTTTTCTCATTTTTTCTTTGTTTTGCAGATTATAAAACACATTGATCTTGTTCCTTGACACCAAGGCGCACCTGGCCTAGTGGTGAATATATTGGGTGAAAGTGTAAAGGGCATGGGTTCAACACCCACCCCTGGAAATTTTGGGGTTTTCTCTATTATTTTCTATGTTTCTCACTCTTTTTCACCCTTTTCCTTTAACTTCACAAAAAAACATTTGACAAAACCTTTTTTTTTCATAAACCCTAATTAGTTTTTTTTAGGTTTTCATTTAATCAATTAATTTAGGTTTTTTAGGTTTTTTTAATCAATCAGTAATTTTTTAATTAAAATAAATTCAGTTTTAGGGTTAATAATCATTAAAACCTTGTTTTCAAAATATCACCAAAAAATCCTTTCGCTTTCACTGTCCTATCTTACATTTTTGCGTAATTTATTATTCTCACGTTTTTACCATTATTGTAATTGCTCACATTTTGTAATGGTAATTAGGTTTACTTTCCCGCACTATTATTATTTTTGTAGTTCTCCCAAAGTCATGTAATAGTCTAGGGTTTTATTTTCTGCTTTTACTTTCCGCTTTCCTATTTTTTACTGTTACTGTTAGTAATTAGGTCATGTATGGGAAGATAAAATGAAACGGTATGCAAGATAAACAATAACTAAATCATAACACATTTTGAACACGCGTACCTCTAGGATAACCTCCCTTGCTGCCTCGATAAAAAAAACAGTCATATCCCTCGAACGCGGGGACGCTTTAGCACTACCCCTCAAAAACAAAGATTGTAGTCCCTCAATGACCCTTTGATGTTGCCTTCGATAAAAGATCTAGTCCCTTACGAAATTTCTAAAGCGCTCCTACAAGTTGCCTTTTATGACTGTAAGATGACCATCGCATGTCCCTTCACATCTAACGATGGGACTTCATACTAACTAATGGTAGGATAGTACTATATAAAGGAGGAGGAAAGTACAATAATTACCTTGAGTAGGCAGAATGCTCTTAGTCGCTTGCTCACAAACATTTTAAAACAAAAACATCTTTCACAATCACACTTTCAAAAATATTTTCAAAACAAATACTTTATACGCATTCTCAAGAACAAAAACGAGAATCATTATAAAGTCTTGCCTTACAACTGGCATTTTCAAAATATTTTTCAAATACACAACACAAATCATTTTAAAAAACAAAGTGATCTAGCGGTTAAGAGCCCATAGATAACTACAAATGAAAAGTGGGCTAACACCTTCCCTTTTCATAACCTACCCCCCGAACTCAGAAACCTTGAAGGTATTTCCTGTTCTTTTCACCCTTTCCTTATTAGATAAAATAAAAGTCGGTGGCGGCTCTTGCTATCCTCACATTTGCGATAAAACGCAAAAACAAGCCAGTTCTCCCACTGTATTACAGAACTGGAGACTCTGCTGGGGAAGACTAAAAAGAGGGGTTACCTTAGGGTTAGATCACTTTACTTATTTTACTTGTTTGCCTTGTTTGCTTTATATTTAAGGGTTGCTCGGGTTTATTTCTTATAAATATACTACACTCGGATCTGGGGACCCTAAGTAAGTAGCTATAGATCATGGAAATTGTACGGTGTAGACCGATATGGTTGAAGTGATGGCTACGTTAGTGCGACACATTGGTTGGCACTGATGTCTCTCGAGTCAGTCGGGGAGAATACTAGGCTTCCGCGTGATGTCTTAAGCACTAACTGGCCTTTAGAACCTTAATTGACCCAACTTACCCGTTAGAAGGTAGTGATATAGTCGGCTTTGGTGCAGTCTGAAGTTGGTTGATACTCGATGCTACGCTCATTGAGATTCGACTCTCGGGTTTTTTTTGGTTGCAAGTCAGTTGCCTTGCTAAATAAAACCTGTGAGAAAAAAGTGATAATAAGATCCCTAGAACCCGTTTACTTCTTTAGAACAGGTTGAGCCAACTAAACTTCAAGAGGGTACTTGACTATGAACCCCATGCAAGCCTTAAACCTATGGCTCTTGTATGCTTTTTTGTGTTTGTTATTTGTTTAAATGTGACATCATAACATCATATCATGACATTTCACTAACCATTTCAAGGATCTAGGGAATTTATCTTTGTTCTTTGTTGCAGGGTCATGGCTTCCAATCGCATAAATACTATCTGAATCAACTTCGTAAGGGTACCTTCTAAGCTTGGGGAATTAGTATCAAAAGTTTCTGATAATTTTCTATTCACCAAGAGACATGGTCATCTACTCAGTTTGATTACTACCGGTTTCAAAGAAGACATGATGAGTGTTTTATTCCAGTTCTTTGATCCTAAACATCACCGTTTTACCTTCCTGAATTATCAGTTGGTGCCTACAATGGAAGAATTCTCTAAGTTACTCGAAGTTCCTATTCTTGATAAGATACCTTTCACCAGTCTAGAGCAAGTTCCAAAACCTGAAGACATTGCAACAACCTTACATCTAAAATGATTGGACATCGTATTTAATTGGGAAACAATAAATCGAGTCAAGGGTTTTCCTCATAAATTTCTGATAGAGAAGGCTCGGTGGTTTCTAGATGCCATACGTTTTCGTGCTTTTGAGGATATTTTGGCTTTGCTGATCTATGATTTGGTGTTTTTCCCTAACCCGGACCAACTTATAGATGTAAACGCCATCAAAATATTTCTTACCCATAATCTGGTGCTTACTTTGCTTAGAGATATTATGCATTCTCTTCACACTCATACTATGAAGAAGTGAGGAACTCTTATGTGTTGCGTACCTCTACTATCTAGGTGGTTTATTTCGCACCTCCCCTGATCAGTAATGAAGAATAAGCAAGGCTTGAGGTGGTCTCAAAGGGTGATATCCCTCACCCATTCAGATATCCATTGGTGTTCCTGATCTTAAGTGGACATCACTATTATTGACTGCTATGGAGAGTTCTCTAATGTGACACTCCTTGGCATAAGAGGAGGTATCACTTACAATCCTTCTCTAGCTCTACGTCAGTTTGGTTATGCTCGAAGAGGAGGTCCTTACGATATGCTCATCCAGGGTATAGTATTGACTATGAGAATGATCCTCAGAGTTACCGTCAAAGGTTTATACATGCTTGGGGCATGATCAATAAGATTGATATCAAGACTTTGGGACATAAAAATTCCATTCCTCTAGAGCCTTACCTCAAATGGGCGTAATATCATGCTCAAAATCTTATGATGCCATATCCCGCTATCCTACCAATGGTCATAGAACCTATTGTTGAAGGAGATGTTCCTTATACCATTCTTCATCCGGATATGCCTACTGACTTTGAAGAACTACAGAAGTCCTGGATTCAACTCAAGGAAGAAATAGATACCTTTGAAACTCAGTTCTATGATAGTGCGAAGAAAGTACTGGAGCTGACGAAACGACTCCAGGAAGAACAAAGTCTTAATGCTTATGTCAACACGAAGAGGAAGCACCTATGGGAGACTTGAGTTCATATTTTGCTTCTTTGTAACTTTTTTGTTGTCATTATAAGCCTAGAAGGAAATTATAATTTGAACTTGTTTCTAAAATTTCTTTTGTTCCCTTTTGTTTAAACAAATTTAAATCCCACAAAGATCCTTTAAAACATTGCACTCGCATTTACATAGCATGCATAGCATCACATAACAGGTACTTTCCAGACATGTCTTCTCCTCTTCTTGCTGTTTATTTCAGTAAAAGATGGCTCTTAAATAAACTGTGAAGGAACTTCAAGCTCAATATACCCAATTTCAAGAGACACTCCTGAACTTAGCCAAGGGGAAGCAAGAACTGATGACGCTCATTGCCAAGAAGAAAAAGACTACAAAACCGACGGGTATCCTCAACGTGGGAAGAAGGTTTAAGGGTCCTCCTAAACAAGCTCAGAAATATGTTATTTCCTCTAATAAAGATGACAACAAAGGTGAGGAAGACAAGAGTGTGAAGGTGGAAAGAGGATGCAACCTGGGTTCAGGCCAAGATTTTGATGACGACTATTCTTTCGAACAGTATCCTCTCGTTGATGATAGTTACAAATAGTTGGAAGATCGCCTTAATGCTATGGAAATCCAGAAAGTTCCTGGAATGGATTTTAAGGAGTTGGGTCTTATTTCAGGGGTGGTTATCCCTCACAAGTTCAAGGTCCCTACTTTTTCCAAATATGATGGTGTGTCCTATCCAAAGCTTCATTTGTAGTGTTATGTTCGGAATATCCAACCTTATACTGCTGACAAAAAGTTATGGGTTCAATTCTTTCAAGAGAGTTTATCTGGGACACAACTCGAATGGTTCTATTAGCTAGAGGAAACCAATATCTGCACTTCGGAAGACTTGGTTGCTGCTTTTTACAAGTAGTATCAATATAATGATGACCTTGCAACAACTCGTGTGAAACTAAAAAGTATTACCATGGGCTCGAATGAAGGGTTTAAAGAGTATGCCCAAAAGTGGAGAGATCTGGATGGAAGAGTGCAACCTCCTTTATTTGATAGGTAGCTGGTTCATATGTTCATGGGAACTCTGATAGGTCCTTTCTTTAATCATCTGATCGGAAGCTCCTCCTCTGGTTTCACCGAGCTGATATTAACTGGGGAATGTGTCGAAGGTGGTATCAGAAGTGGAAAGATTCAAGCGGTTGTACCTTCGAATGCTATAAAGAAGACGTTCAATGGTAAGAAAGAAACAAATGATGTTTATGGCTAGAAGGGTCGTACTAGAGGTAATCACAATCCATTTGTAGGAGATGTGTTAATTTCTAAACTAGCGTCTGTGCAACTACATCAACAAAACAATCAACGTAGGTCAGACGCACCGAGAAGGTAGTTTACCAAGATTAGTATGCCATTCTCTAATGCATTATAACACTTACTGAAAGCAGAGCTGATAACCTTAAGGGGTCCTCCTCAAAATCCCAACACCTCCTCTCCTCGTTACAATCCAAATGTGAAGTGTGTTTACCATTCCAATAGCCCTGGGCACGACACCAATAGCTGTTGGGCTTTGAAAAACAAAATCCAAGACATGATTGACAATAAATAAATTGAATTTGATCCACTCGAGACTCGAAATATGATTACTGCACCAATGTTGAAGCATGAAAAAGGCATAAGTGTTATTGATGATGTTCTCTATGTTTCTACTATAAGTGAATTGGTTACTTCCTTCCCAATTATCAAGAAGAATTTGTTGCATGCCAGTTTATTTTTGGGCTGTATTAAAAGATGTTACTGTTGTGCAGCCTAACCCAATGGTTGCAAGTTGCTGGAATAAGGTATTCAACGCTTAATGGATAATCACATAATTCTGGTTGAGAAGATTACGTCTATTGAAAATTTATTACAAGACTTGGAGTTGGAAGAGGTATCTGTAATATCCAGCACTGCTATCAGGATCACTTCTAAGGATCCTGTAAGGATCACTGCCAAACCCAAAGCATCTCCTCTAATAATTACTACACCCGGACCCATCCCATATTCTTCGGATAAAGCTATTTCTTGGAACTATAGAGCCGACGTCTACTACCATGGCGTCAAGCAAGAACTATCGACTACTAAAAATGAAGTTACTGAAGCTGTTGATCCCAATATTGATAACATTGCTAGGACCAGTAAGGTTACTAGAAGCGGAAGGGTTTTCTCTCCGGAAATATCTCCAAAGATTGTCGCAACACTAGTTCGGGTTACTACTGCTGAGCCAACTGTTGAGGCTCGGAGAAAAGAACAAATGGCGGAGCCTTCCTAGAAGGAGGCACCTAAAAAAAGTCACCGCTTATGACACCTCCAGGAAAGATTTAGAGGAGGTGTTAAAAATTATCCGCAAAAGTGACTACAAGATTGTTGAACAGCTGTGACAGACTCCCTTCTAGATATCCATGTTATCCCTATTGCTATATTCTGAAGCCCATGCACGGGCTTTGGTGAAATTCTTGAAGTCCGCTCACGTGCCACAAGAAATCTATGTCGATCAATTTGAAAGTTATGTTGCTAGCCTAACAACGGATAATGATTTAGGTTTTTTTCGATGTTGACTTGACTCCCGAGGGAAGAAACCATAACAAGGCCATGTATGTCTCTATTGAATGCATGGGAACTACTTTGGCGCATGTATTGATTGATACTCGTTCGTCGCTAAATATCCTACCAAAAGGTGCTCTTGACAGACTTGATTGCGAAGAGGTTATACTAAAACCTAGTGATATTATGGTCAGAGCCTTTGATGGATCGAAAATGATGGTGCACGGAGAAGTGGACCTTCCAATCAAAGTAGGTACTCAAGTCTTTGATTCTACCTTCTATGTCATGGACATCCGACCGACTTATTCTTGTCTACTGGGACTATAACGCCCGATTGGTTTAATTAATCATTAAATTAGGTATTTTCGATTAATTTTGAATTATTTGTTGAAAATCATTGACATGTTATGTTATGTTGTGAGTTGTTGAGTTATGGTGTTGTCATTAGTCGGTTAAACTAGTGGATTAAATTAGTTGAGTAATATTAGTAATAATGTTAGAAATAGTAGAGTAATAGGTTAATTGTGTTGGGCCTATTTTTATGGTTAGATGTAGTAATATGGGGGTATGTTGTTAATCCCAATAGAATAATAATATTATAAGATTAAGTTAAATATAAATTAGGTTAATTAAAAGGTGAAGAAAAGTCGTAGAGCAGTATGTGAGAAGTTATAGAGAAGAGGAATAGGAAAAGAGGAAAAGCTAGGTCAATCGTAGAGTTACAAAGCAACCTTCAATCCAAGGTAAGGGTGGGGTTCTTACTCTATAATGGGAATTATGATGCATGTTATGTAGGGATTGGGTTGGTGTAACTGTTGTACGTATAATTGTGTTTATGTATTCCTGAATTGATGTTAAATTGGTATGCAACACTGTTGATAATAACTGTTTGTGTTAAATTTTATCTATAATTGTTGTTAACTTGCTATGTCGATGTAATATTGTATAGTATCATGTTGTTATGAAAATACTGTTAATCGAAGGAAGATTTAGAGAATTATGTGTTTGAATCAGTAAGTCTGTGAATAAGCTACGTGAGAAACACTCTGTGCTGGGGGGCACAAGTATTGTGCCAGACGACACAAAGTGAAGGAACGTGCCGAGGGGCACACGAGCCTGCCGACTGGCATGGTATGAGGATGATTGTGTTAAGGGGAACCCTAGGTGTGACGAGGGGCACTTCCCTAAAACTTTGTTTTTCAGTTGTTCTGTCTATTCCTGGGCATGTTACTTTATTAGTTCTAATTATTAGCAAATAGTAAATGTGTATTAGCAGCAAGTTTAATTAAGTAGCAGATTTAACGATAATAAGTAACAGAATTAGTAAATAATAGCAGCGATTAAGTAAATAAGTTGTAGGATTAGCGTATATAGAAGAGTAATAAGATTGACAGAGGATTGGCTTAATTATGAGATTAGTAGAGTTGGTAACAGGAGACAGCATAATGATGATCATTGTAGCAGTAATTCAAGAGAAGCAATAGTAGAAGATATTTAGCAGGGGTGATAAATAAGTTACAAAGTCAGTATTTAGCAGGAAATTTGGTAACTAAATATGCAGTAACAGTAAAAGCCATTAGTATTAGGAAAAATAATAGTTCCATTTAATTAGTAGGAATTGATTAGTAAAGTCCATTAGTAGAATATTTTAGTAGAATGGGATTAATAGGACCTGGTCAATAATAGTATTGGTATGTATATAAGTTGTTGTGATATTTTTGTTTTTAATCATTGAAGTTACAGGTGGTGATGAATCATGTTATATTTCCTATATAATTCGTAATTATTAAGTTGTAGGCTTATGCCAATGTTGTTATATGTTGTTGTTGTTGTTGCTTTTAATCATGTTGTCGCATACATAGCATATCAAGTTGGGAGCTCATGCTCGGTAAGTTGGCCTGGATTGGCAAATATAAAGTTGAAGGCTTATGCCTTGTTCATGTCTCTATTAATTGGTAGATTATTAAGTTGGGAGTTTTGCTCCGTTGGTACCACATGCATGTGCATAAAAATAAGTCGCATTTGATGTTACATCCTGAGTTGTTGTGTGGGTCAATTGATTATGTTAAATATTGTTAAAAAGCTGCGAAGTGGTGATTTTGTATGAACTGATTCCAACATATTACTTATCGTGCATTCTATTATATTGTTCAATATCTCACCCCTTATGTTTGAATGTTACCCCTATGTTGGTAACCTGCAGGTAACCCAGAGTGAAGGTTGTTTACCTTCAGTAGTTCGAGTCAGTGTCGTCGCTCTGATACTAACACTCGGGGGGATGAACGCTTGTTTCTTTGTTATAGATTTTATTCCCGTTGTTGAGTTTTTAAGTTATTTTCAGTTGGACAAAGATGTTATCTCATTTAGTTGAAATTTGTGATTCCACTGCTTAAGTAATAAAGTTGTTTCGTTTTAAAGACTAAAATTGTTGTTATTTGTTCATCCGATTATTTAAGTGTTATGTATCTGTTTTATATGCGATTAAATATTGTTGTTATAAGTTGAAAGTGTAGCATCCTATTTATATGTCGAAATTTTATAACTCTGATTTTAGTAATATTCGTCGGGTAGAAATGGGGTGTTACAGGGAGGCCCCTGGATTCATGGGGCAGGTGTTGTTACTTCAACCCTACACCAGAAGTTGAAATATCTGTGAAAGGAAAGGTTGTTACTATTTAAGGTAAATAGGAGTATATGGTTAGTCATTTTAACTCATTCTGGTATGTAGAGATGGACGGTGAAGTCATCGAGACTGTCTGTCGGACTTTTGAAGTTATCCCTCCTATCGATACTGAAGATTATTCTACTATTCCCAAGGTTACTAGGGTTCCTCCCATAATGGCTTCTTTGAAGGATGCTAAAGCTTTCGTAGAAGAAGGTGGTTGTACTACTTGGTGTCCGCTTCTTGACATTCCGTATAAATCTGACAAATTTAGTTTGGGTTTCACTGCAGAGGCTCAGAGGGTTGTTCATCACGCTCGTGGTGGAAGACCTCCATTCCATGTTAGTAACAATGGAGTCAATGCAATAGAAGATGCTGACAGTAACTATGACCTTGAGAGTTGGATCTTTCCTATCGCTGGCAACGGGCTCAGCAACTGGAAGACCGAAGACGTTATCTCAATCTCCTTTAGTCAGGAGTAATAGCTACTTTCTTATTTATTGCTTTCAAAGTTTTGGTTATATAATTTGTTTTAAACAATGACTTTAAGCCTCGTGCCTTACCCGGGGCACAATGGTCCACTTGTTAAGGGTTGACATTTCATAAACATATCTTCATTTAATAAAGCATTGGACATTTTGCATTCAAATTTTGTGCTATTTGTCTTTCTTTTATTTTTATCACTTTCAATTAGCTATGTGTTCTTGCACACACCCACACAATAATTGCAGATCCACATCCACTCTGGATCCTGTTGATAACAATTCTGATATTGCCACTTATGCCTTTGAAAATCCAATCTACTAAGCCGAGGATGAAGGTGAGGAAGACTGAAATACCTGGAGAACTTGCCAGACTTTTAGGGCAAGAGGAAAAGGAAATACAATCGCATGAAGAGACAGTCGAGGTTGTAAACTTAGGTACTGATGCAGACGGGAAAGAAGTTAATATAGGTTCCAACCTATAAGACAATGTCAAGAACAAGTTAATCAAGATGTTTCATGACTATGTTGAGATCTTTGCTTGGTCGTACGAAGACATGCCAGGGCTCGGCACCAGTATTGTAGTTCATTGTCTACCAATGAAAGAGGGTTGTTCTCAAATAAAGCAAAAGTTTTATCGCATGCGTCCCGAGATGTCAGAGAAGATCATGGTCGAGGTTATGAAGCAATTCAATGCAGGTTTCTTAGCAGTTACATCATATCCTCAGTTGGTGGGAAATATGGTTCCAGTACCTAAGAAGGATGAAAAAGTGTGTATGAGTGTAGACTATAGGGATCTGAACAGGGCAAGCCCCAAAGATGACTTCCCACTTCCATATATTGATGTTCTTGTTAACACCGCTCAACATAAGGTATTCTCCTTCATGGATGGTTTCTTGGGTTATAATCATATCAAGATGGTGCCTGAAGACCTAGAAAAAACTACCTTAGTCACACAATGGGGTACTTTCTATTACAAGGTTATTCCTTTTGGGTTGAAGAATGTTGCGCCACATATCAGTATGCCATGGTAGCTTTGTTCCATGACATGATTTACCACAAGATAGAGGTTTACGTCGACGACATGATAGCTAGTCTCATAGTGAAGAAGAACATTTGGACCATCTACACAAGTTGTTTGAGAGACTAAAGAAATACAAGTTAAGGTTGAATCCAAACAAATGTACCTTTAGGGTGATATCCGGTAAACTCCTAGGTTTCGTTGTCAGTGGTAAAGGTATTGAAGTTGACCCTGCCAAAGTCAAAGCCATTCAAGAAATTCCAGATCTCCGTACTGAGAAGGAAGTCAGAGGTTTCTTGGGACGACTGAATTACATCGCCATATTTATCTCCAATCTGACCGCTACTTGTGAGTCAATCTTCAAGTTGTTGAAGGAAGATCAGGTAGTAAAGTGGAACGATGAATGCCAAGTAGCCTTTGACAAAATCAAGGAGTACCTCCAAGAACCCCCGATTCTGATGCCACTAGTTGAAAGAAGACCTTTAATCATGTATTTAACAGTGTTAGAGAATTCAATGGGGTGTGTATTGGGCCAACATGACGAGTCTGGTCGAAAAGAGTATGCAATATACTACCTTAGCAAAAATTTTACCGACTGTGAAATAAGATACTTACAGATCGAGAAAACTTGATGCGCTTTAGCATGGGCTGCTCGCCGACTAAGACAGTATATGTTGACTCATACTACATTGTTGATCTCTAAAATGGATCCCATCAAATATATATTCAAGAAGCCAACTCTCTTCGGAAGAATAGCCAGATGGATAATGGTCTTGACAGAACATGACATTCAATATACCACTCAGAAGGCTATCAAAGGAAGTATACTGGCAAATCATTGGGTGCATCAAGTCGTAGACGACTACCAATCTATGAATTCCGAGTTCCCAGAAGAGAACATTATGCTAGCGTATGAAGGACTTGAGCCAGGATCCCGATGGACTATGGTTTTTGATGGAGCTTCTAACGCGCTTGGTAACAAAATTGGTGTTGTAATTATCTCCCCCCAGGGTTTCCATGCGCCCTTCACCGCTAGATTATGTTTTGACTGTAGCAATTGAAGAATTGAAAAACACAAGAAGGGGGGTTGAATTGGAATCTTAAAATTCAATGGAAAGAACACGTTGATTTTTATCCTGGTTCGTTTGAACTCAAACTACTCCAGTACACCCGTCAAGGTGATTTTGCCTCTCTCCAACGAGGTCTTAATCCACTAATCGATCTTGATTACAAGTCTACTTTGACAACTGCCAAAGTCTTTTTGAGTATAACCACACCCCAGTTTTTCTCAAGGAAATGCATTAAATAATATAAGAATAAAACAATGTACATTATTGTTTCTTTCAAAACAGTATCACAATATAGTGATGTTTTACACAGTTGAAAGTATTATATGTTTGAGGATTAGAAAAGATTATAACGTTGTTGAGTGTTGTGAAAAATCGTAAACGATTTATCCTCAAGTCTTGTTTAAATAGGAGCGGCATGGATGATCATTTGGAAACTTGATTAATAACAGTTAAGGTGCTTTCCAAAAATAAAGATCCTTGTTCCCTTCCAGTCGTTACTCTTGAAATGGAAATATTTGATTTGTAACACTTAAGAACATTGAAGTATCTGTTGTTGCTTGCTTCAGAACTTTTGAAGGTCAGAGCCATAAGATCCTGTTTGTAGTGTTAGACTTACTTTCCCAGAGTTGTGTAATCAGAGTTAAAACATATTTCATTTAGTGCAACTTTTGATCTTCTTTCATCAGAGCTTTTTGAGAATTGTCTACATTCACAGCAGGAACAACCTTGTAGCTTATCTTCTGATCTTCTTGCATCATAACTTCTCTACAAAACAAAATATAATTTTAGAGTGCATAATTATTCTTTGTGTTTGTTATCATCAAAACTCTTACAAGGGTTGTAGAATAAAACTATGTTCTAACAATCTCCCACTTTTTGATGATTACAAAAAGTAGGATATTTCAATCAAAATAAATAGAACATAAAGCATTATAGGGTCTCCCCCTGAGTTTAGTACTCAAATAGAGATGAATTACTTCCCTGAAGTTAATTCTGATCAGAGCTTTTGATGCATCTACTTCTGTCTTCATCAGAGTTTTGTTCATGTTTTACTTTTAGAAAAAAAATGAGAAGTTATGATATTTAAAATGTTTGAGACTGTGTCTCGATATACTATTATTAGAAATATCTTACGTTCTCCCCCTTTTTGTCAAGAATCAAAAAGCAAAATAAACACTAATATTCAGAGTCAAAAGTTGAGTTGTATTAAACTTGATTGCAATAACATGTCCAGAGGCAAACAAAACAAGAAAAATGAATAAAGTAAAGAAAGCAAGTTTAAAAAAAAACTAAGATTGAGGTGAAGGAAGTCGTGTGAGCAACGCTTCCAGCAAGCTCTTAATCTGAGTGTTCGATTCCTCTTATTTTCCGAGCATTCCTTTGATTTCTTTGCATGTGTCATATTGCTTGTCTAATCTTTCCTTGATCACTACATTTTATTTCTTCAACTCTTCCAGAGTTTGCATAACCAGAGATGAGGAAGGTATATCCATAGAAGGTGCAAGCTTCTCAGAGAAATCTGTAGCAGTTTTTGACTCAGTGGCTTCTTCAGTCTCTTTGCCTTTATCTTGAACAATAACCAGAGGAAGTTTATCAGAGCATGGTTCATCAACTTCTGAAGGCTAGCGCTCCTTCCAGGGAGCATTATCCAGCTGAAGAATAGGTTTCTTTTCCTAGTGACTCAGAACTTGATCCTTGAAAACATTCAGTTGATCACAGAAGTTCTGTTGGGCCATTTCATAGCTCAACTCCCTGAGTTTCTGAGATTCAAAATTGAACCATTTTCTGAACTGGTTCCAGTGAGAATCAGAAGCAGCAGGATTCAGATTTTCTGAGCATGCTAGCTTTAAAGAGTTAACCCATTCAATTATCTCTGTTTAAAAAAATTAGTAAATTTCTACCAACAATTGCCTTGGTGATAGTTGGTTTTGGTTTTGGGATAACAATTTTATGAGAGTTAGAGGCAAGGTGATCCAACGCTTCTAAGTCTATTACAATTCTTAGGTGATCATATGGAGGATTAATAGAAGAGGGAGAAGCAGAATCAAAAATGATAATTGGTGATGGAGGTGTGTTTGGTGGAGTGGAATGGTAAGAAGATGGAATTTCTGGAATGTCGTGGATTGAGAGAGGTTGTTGAACCATGAGAGGTTATGTTATTCCAGGAATTGGTGTGGTGGTATCAGAGTCAATATGTAGATTTTTTGGTTGGGAGGCGTTAGCATTTGGATTTTTAGAGTGGGTAGCTTGGATGTTTGGATTTTCTATGTGGGGAGCTTGAAATACTGGATCAAATTGATCAATATCAGAAAGAACTTGAGAAAGTTCTGGTTGATTTTGTTCAAGATGTGGGTTAGGAGAGTGTGGTTCGTTCAGAATGTTTTCTAGAGTGACTGAAGGGTCAAATTCTATATCAAAATCATCAAAGGTTTGTGGTGAGGGGTCTTCTATTGGTTTTGGAGAAGAGGGTGTTTCAGATTTTGAAAAAATCATTGATTCTACAACAGAAATAAAAGAAGAATTACCTTTCTTCTTAGCAGCTTTTGGTGTCTTCTGAGAAGATCCTTCTCCTGCAACTTTCCTTTTTCTGGACTTCTTGAGGACAACTTCTGGAGCCTGTTGATGCAGATCACTAATGTTTAACTCTGGATTAGTACAATCCATCTTGCATGCTTCCAGATATCTGACAATGATTTCTGGTGAAGCATCTATTTGAGAGAACAGAGGGAAATCTTTCAGAGGGACTCTTCTTGATGTGATAAATTCTTTGGTTGCAATGGTTGGATCCTTCTTAATTCTATCAATGATCTTCATCTTCTTCATATTCTTAGCATTGAGAGGTTTTCCAGCACATGCCTCCAGAGTGCTGATCTGCTGAGCTTCAGTCAGATATTCTACTAATTTGTTTTCAGTCAGAATATCTGAAATTAGCCTACCCAGAGATATCCAATCCCTCTTGGTTCTTTCTTTTTCTCTGGTTTCCTTCACACTTGTTCTCAGATGGTTGAATAGCAAATGAGGAAGGTTTGTTTTCGCCTTTGTTGCAATGAAGTATAACAGAAATTGTTGATCAATGTTTATGTAATCAGGAGAGCTTGTTGGCTTCATGTGGTTGATACAACCCAGAATAATTTTTTCCCATATTCTGAAGTAGTCCTTCAGATATTTGATTTTGTTAGATGGCTGAGCAGAGGTGAAAAACTCTCTTGAGATTTTTGTTAGGTCAGAATATTTCTCATCCATATCACTGCAACAGATTCCTCCGCCGTTATGACCAGTCAACTTTGCAATCAAATCTTCGGTGATTGCATTCTTCTTCCCCATTACATATGAAGTTACATGATGATTTGAAGTGGATGCATGAATCCAGAATTCCTTGACCAATTTTGGGAAAACTGGACCGAGAATACGATCAAAATATATGTTTCATCCATGAAATTCCACATCTGTTATAAGATCAAAGCCGTTTTCTTTCATGCTTTCAAAATCAATGATGAGTTCGCATAGAACCTCTAGTGAATCAATGGGGGTCAAAAGAGTTCTTGGCGGTTCTTCATATCTTTCTGCAGTTGACGAAGATGAACCAGGAGCACATTGAGGATTCTGAGCGCTTGAAGATGAAGCCATTGTTCACACAGACTGCTGAGGGTTTTTTGAAAGAGGGTTTTTACAAATGAAAACTAGAGAGAAAATAGTAGCGAGAATAAGTGAGAGTAAAAGTGAATGATGTATATATAAGCAAATTGAAAACTTAATCAGTAAGAAAAAGAAAAAATTAATGATTACACAACATTAATGATTCTTGAAAAAGGGAGATTGCATGGAGATATGAAATAGTTACCAATATAAAACGCGTCTCAATGCATCCAATCAAAGCTTTAATCCTTTTAGAATTTGAATGTGTGTTCAGCCTTAGAAGGACGCTTGTGAGAGGATGACAAATGTTTGCTGATGTGAACTGCATGCTTCTATCTTTGAAATGAACCGTTTAGAGACTGCTTAGATCTTCTTAGATAGATCCTGATGCAAATGTCCTTCTAACTTCTAAAGAATTTGTTGATCAGATGTTCACAAAAAAAAACATAAAATTCTGAGGGTTAAAGAATATATAAATAAAACTCTTATTCTGGACATGATTTCATAATGAGATGTTTCAGAATGAAATTAAACCTATCTTCAGAAAGTGGTTTAGTGAAGACATCATCCCATTGATGGTCTGTGTCAATAAATTTTAAGGAAAGAATTCCTTTCTGAATATAGTCCCTAATAAAGTGATGTTTTATTTCTATATGCTTATCCCAATAATGTAAAATAGGATTTCTAGATAAACAAATTGCATAAGTGTTATCACAGAATATAGGAATGTTACTCTCAAATATATTGAAGTCTTCAAGCTGACTCTTCATCTAGAGCATATGTGTGATGCATCTAGCAGCTGCTATGTATTCAGCTTCAGCAGTTGACAATGCAATTATGGATTGCCTCTTGCTGGTCCATGAGATCGGATTTTCTCCCGGAAACTGAAAGCTTCCAGAAGTGATTTTTCTTTCTACTCTGTCTCCTGCGAAGTTAGCATCACAGTACCCTACTAATTTGTATTCACTGGTTTTTCTATAAAACAAACCAAGATTAGTAGTACCTTTCAGATACTTGAAAATTCGCTTAACAGTTGTTAAGTGAGATTCTCTAGGATCTGATTAGAATATGGAACATATACATACACTATACAGAATATCAGGTCTTGAAGATGTAAGATATAAAAGAGAATCAATCATACCTCTATAGATCTTCTGCTCTACCTTTTTACTTACCTCTTCCTTTTCCAAAATGCATGTGGGATGCATTGGAGACTTGGATGGCTTACATTCTGATAAGTCGAATTTCTTCAGAAGTTATTTAACGTATTTGCTTTGGTGTATGTAAGTTCCTTTTGGAGTTTGATTGATCTGAATGCCCAGAAAGAATTTGAGTTCTCCCATCAAGCTCATTTCAAACTCTGCCTGCATAGACTTAGCTAATTCTCTTCCCAGAGAGGCTTTAGTAGATCCAAAAATAATATCATCTACATAAATTTGACAAACTAGAATGTCATTCTTAAATGGCTTATAGAATAAGGTTGTGTCCACTTTCCCTCTGACGAAATCATTTTCTAATAGAAAACTACTTAGTCTTTCATACCAAGCTCTGGGAACTTGTTTCAGACCATATAGTGATTTCTTTAGTTTGAAAACATATTCTGGATGTTTGGAATTTTCAAAACCAGGGGGTTGGTGCACATAAACTTCTTCATCAATGTATCCATTTAGGAATGCACTTTTGACATCCATCTGATAGAGAGTGATGCCATTATTTACAGCGAAGGAAATTAAAAGTCTGATAGATTCTAACCTGGAAACTGGAGAAAAGGTTTATGTATAGTTTATCCCCTCTTGCTGACTATAACCTTGTGCAACCAGCTGTGCTTTGATTCTGATGACTTCTCCTTGTTCATTCAGCTTGTTTCTGAATACCCATTTTGTTCCAATAACGTTGAACCCTTTTGGTTTTGGAACCAGAACCCACACATCATTTCTGGTGAATTGGTTTAATTCCTCCTGTATAGCCAATATCTAATCATTGTCCAAAATAGCTTCATCAATGGAAGTTGTCTCAATCAGAGATACTAATCCTACGAGAGATTCTTCAGAGTTTCTAAATGTGGATCTTGTTCTGATTAGATCTTCCTTCTTTCCCAGAATTTTATCTTCAGGATGAGCTAGGCTGCTTCTGGATAGTCTTTTCTGGAGAGGTTCTTCAGATGTTGTTGTAATGTTTGTGACATCTCCTTCTAATGTTATTTGTGATTCTTTGTTGGGAACTTCTGATGTAGTGTCTTTAGTACCTGTAAATTATACGTCTATATCTGCAAGAGATTCATTTTGCTTTGACTTTTGAGAGCCAAGCTTGTCATCAAATCTAACACTGATTGACTCTTCTATAATATGTGTTTCTGTGTTGTATACTCTATAGCCTCTTGAGCGTTCAGAGTATCCTAACATAATACAGTTCTGTGCTTTATAGTCAAACTTGTTCAAATGTTCTTTGGTGTTAAGAATAAAACAAATACATCCAAATGGATGGAAATACGAGATGTTGAGCTTTCTGTTCTTCCATAGTTCATATGGAGTCTTAGCCAGAATAGATCTTATGGAGATTCTATTCTGAATGTAACATGTTTTGTTAATTTCTTCTTCCCAGAAGTTCTTAGCAATGTTAGTCTCATTGATCATGATTCTGGACATTTCTTGTAAAGTTCTGTTCTTTCGTTCTACAACTCTATTTTGTTGGGGAGTTCTAGGACAAGAGAAATCATGAGAGATGCCATTCTCATTAAAAAATATTTCAAATATTTTGTTTTCAAATTCTCCACCATGATCACTTCCGACTTTAACAATTCTAAGATCTTTCTCATTTTGGACTTGGTTACAGAAAGCGAAGAACACAGAGTGTGACTCGTCCTTGTGTCTTAAGAACTTTATCCATGTCCATCTGCAATAGTCATTTACAATCACTAATCCATATTTATTGCCACTAATGGATACAGTTTTCACTGGTCCAAATAGATTTATGTGCAGTAGAAACAACATTTTTTGCTTTAAAAGGGGGTTTTTCAAACTTGCCTTTTTGACATGCTTCACACAGAGCATCTGAGCTGAACTTCAGGTTAGGAAGTCCTCTGACCAAATTGAGTTGGTTAATCTAAGATATTCTTCTCATACTAACATGCCCCAATCTTCTGCGCCAGATCCATTGCTCATCGTTAACAGACAATAGACATTTTACATTTTGACCTTTCAGTTCAGAAAGTTTTATTTTGTAAATGTTGTTCTTTCTCTTCCCATTAAAGAGGATAGATCCATCTTTCTGACTAACTGGTTTACAGGACTTTTGATTGAAGATTATATCATAACCGTTATCACTTAATTGACTTATGGATAATAAGTTATGCATTAATCCATCTACTAATAGAATATTAGTAATAGAAGGAAGATTATTGTTACCTACTATTCCAGAGCCAATGATCTTTCCCTTCTAATTGCCTCTGAAACCTACGTAGCCTCCAGCTTTAAGTTCCAGGCTTTGGAATATATGCCTTCTTCCCGTCATGTGTCGAGAGCATCCAGAGTCCAGGTACCAGGATTGGTGTTTCAGTATTGCTGTCAAAGATATCTGCTACATATAAAATTGTATCCTTAGGTACCCATATCTTTTTGGGTCCTTGTTTGTTAGAGTTACCAAAATTCTATTTGAATTTTGGTTTAGCAGAGAAATCATTACTGGTATATTTTAAAACATGTGTGTGCCCATTGGTAAAGTGAGAGTTCAGAGGCTTTTAATAACCATGTCCTTGAATTTCTTAGGTTGGGATACTTTACCTTTGTATCCTATACCTTTTCTGCCATTTCTGCTAACTCCATAGATCATTGAAGCCATCTTGCTTCTATCTATGTTTTTAGCGAGGAATTTTTGAAAGTTATGATCATATTCCTTTATGATCTTATCAGAGTTACTAGGAACTTCTAAGATAGATTCCTTCTGAGTGTTTCGTAAGTTGTTTTCAAGTTTTGAAATTTTTTCTTTCAGCTCAGAATTTTCCAATCTCAGATTCTTAGTTTCTTCAGAGTCAGAAACTAGATCCTTTTTCAGGTTCTTGAGTTTGACTCGAAGTTGCTGATATCTTTCAAGAATTTCACTTAGACTTTCTCCTAATTCAGCTTTAGTAAAATTTATAGTAAAGTCAAGAAATACCTCTTCAGTGTCTGAATCTGATTCTGATCTAGATGATTCAGTATCTTCTGACACGTTGGCCATAAGGGCAATGTTGGCTCTTTCATCTTCTGATTCTGTGTCTGCTTCAGAAGAATCTGAGTCATCCCATGTTGTCATGAGACTTTTCTTATTCTCCTTAAAGAACTTCTTTTTGGGTTTCTCCTTCTGAAGCCTTGGACAGTCGCTTTTGTAGTGCCCTTGTTCATTGCACTCGTAGCATACAATGTCCCTGTTGCTTGACTTTCTGTGTCCGGAAGATGATTCAGACTGATTCCCCATTCTTCTGGAATTTCTAAAATTCCTTTTCCTTTGCTTCCACAGCTGATTGAATCTTTTGGAGAGAAAAGACAATTCGTCTTCTTCTGATGAGGATCTACCAGAGATTTCTTCCATTGCCTGTAAAACTTTAGAATCATATTTGTTTTTAGATTTAAGGGCTAAAGGCTTACCTTGCTTCTGGGGCTCATCATCTTCTAACTCTATTTTATGACTTCTGAGAGAGATCACAAGTTCTTCTAGAGATATTTTGTTCAGATCTTTTGTCAGTTTGAGAGTAGTGACCATGGGTCTCCAATGCTTTGGTAAACTTATAATGATCTTCTTTACATGATCAGTAGTTGAGTACCCTTTATCCATAACTTTCAGCCCATCAACCAGAATTTTAAATCTTGAGAACATTTCTTCAATGGTTTCACCTTCTTCCATTTTGAAGGCTTCATACTTCTGAATGAGCGCAAGGGCTTTGGTTTATTTTACTTGCTTGTTGCCTTCACGCATCATTCTCATAGAATCAAACATGTGCTTTGTTGTCTCTTTGTTTCTGATCTTCTCATACTCTGAATATGAGATGGCACTCAAGAGAATAGTTTTGGCCTTGTGATGATTTCTGAAGTCTCACTTTTGATGATCTGACATTCATTTATTGTCAATCTTCTGACCACTTTCATTAACAGGATGTATGTACCCATCAATCACCATATCCTAGAGATCAGCATAATGAGCCAGAAAGAAGCTTTCAATTCTGTCTTTCTAGTAATCAAAGTTCTCTCCATCAAAGATTGGAAGTTTTCTGCTGATTCTGTCTTTCTCATCATGGTAGTCATTGCTGTTTTTTGACTTGGTCCCACCATAGTGTTTTTCTTAGCTTGGATATTTTACTTACACGGTTAAGTGTTTGAACTCAAAACCAGGCGCTCTGATACCAATTGAAGAATTGAAAAACACAAGAAGGGGGGGGGGGGGGGGGGGTTGAATTGGAATCTTAAAATTCAATGGAAAGAACAAGTTTATTTTTATCCTGGTTCGTTTGAACTCATAATACTCTAGTCCACCCTTCAAGGTGATTTCTCCTCTCTCCAACGAGGTCTTAATCCACTAATCAATCTTGATTACAAGTATACTTTTACAACTGCCAAAGTCTTCTTGAGTATAACCACACCCCGGTTTTTCTCAAGGAAATGCACTAAATCAAATAAGAATAAAACAATGTACAATATTGTTTCTTCCAAAACAGTATCACAATATAGAATCAAACTCTTACAAGGGTTGTAGAATCAAACTATGTTCTAATAGCAACAACATGGCAGAATACAAAGCGTGCATCATGGGTATCAAAGTTGCTATTGACCTAAGAATCAAATTCTTAGATGTGTATAGGTATTCAGCCCTAATCATCAGCCATATTAAGGGAGAATGGGATATGAAGCACCCGGATCTCATTCCTTATCGGGAGCATGTGTTGAACTTAATTTCGTACATCGATGAAATCCCTTTTGAGCATATCTCACGAGAAGAAAATCAGTTGGCATACGCATTGGAAACCATGTCATATATGTTCAAAGTCAGATGGGACAATGAGGCTCCTCGAATTACTATTGAGAGACTAGACGAATTGTCACATTGCTATGAAGTTGACACTGACGAATTATAAGATAAGCCTTGGTTTCATGAAGTGAAGAGATACCTTGAGGACAAGAGTACCCTGAGGGAGCATCTATCAATGACAAAAATTTCCTACGAAGGTTCTCTGCTAAGTTCTTACTGATCAACGGAATTTTGTACAAACACAACAGTGATTCGACTCTACTTCGTTGTATGGATAAGAAGGAAGCAGAGAAGATTATGGAAGATATGTATGAAGGAATATTTGGTACTCACTCCAGTGGACATATGCTGGCTAAAAATATTCTGAGAGTGGGTTACTATTGGTCGACCATGGAAACTGATTGCCATCGTCACTCAAGAACTTGTCATAAATGCCAGATCTATGCTGATAAAGTACACGTGCCTCTGGTTCCTCTGAATGTCTTGACTACTACTTGTCCATTTGTAATATGGGGAATTGATATTATCGGAGAGATTAAGCCTACTGCTTCTAATGGACACCGCTTCATCCTCATCGCTATTGATTATTTCACGAAGTGGGTGGTAGTAGCCTCGTTTGCCTCTGTTACCAAGAATGTCGTGGCTTGACTCATTAAACATAACCTTATCTGTCGGTATGGAATCCCCGAAAGGATTATCATAGACAATGGTACCAAACTCAATAACACTATAATCACGAAACTCTGCATGCAATTCAATGTCAAGCACCACAATTCTTCACTATAAGATGAATGGCACAGTGGAAGCCGCCAATAAGAACATTAAGAAGATTATACTGAAGATGATCGTTGTTGTACCCCAAAATTTGCCCTCTCATTTCCTGAACATTTTCTCACCACAAGACCCTTGGAGCTCAAGATCTAGTTAGGTTTTCCTCTGCTCAAGACTTCTCCTTGCATTGTTGACCCAAATTAGGGTTTGTGTTTGCACAAAGATGTTTTGACCTAAAATGCCTAATATGACTTTCATGTTTCATGTTGGACTCACAAGTTTATCCATACCAAGTTTCAAGTCTTGATTCCAAACTTTGCCCAGTCAATTGGACAGTTGACCTAGAAATCTGTTGTATTGGGGAAAAAGTCAACTGTGGCCAATTGACAGTCAAACCTCATGAAATTTGACCCACATCAACATTATGAACTCATATGGACCATTTGATCAAGTTTGGATCACAATTCCACAAGAAATTTGATCAGATCACCAAAAGGGCAAAATGGTCATTTTTAGTGTTTTGACTGCACAAAGGCAGTTTTTGACTGTTTGACCTAGCCAATGGCAAACCAAGCTCACATATGGAATCAAGGACCCAATGAAATTGTCTTGACATCCTCAAAAAGTTCAAAAGATCCCAAATGTACAAGATTGACAGATGAATTTTCCAGTCAATTGATCAATTTTTGACTGTATACTGAAAAGTCAAACTTTGACTTTTTGGTCAAAATCAAGTGTCAAGATTCATTTTTCATCAAAACATGTCAAAACATGAAACTTGTTCATCAAGAAATCAAAAATCACAAATTAGGGTTTGAAATGAAGAATTTTCATAACTTAGAATTTTTCTAAGTTATGAAAATCCCTAATTTTTCCCTAACTTTGTCCCATTTTTTCATCAAGATGCATTTGGATTCAAACAAAAGTCAAAACATGAAAGTTATAGTACATTGCAAAATCTACAACTTTTATTCACAAATTTTCCTCAAAAGAAGCTTGTAGCTCAAGTTATGATTTTTGGAACAAGGGTGCAAAACATTCTTAACTTAGAAAAATTTTGACCTATTCTAGGCAGGATTTTTGCCTAACTTCATGGCCACTTTTCACATTCTTCCACTTGGAATTTCAATTTGCATTACAAAGATGGATTGTATTACACATTCCAAGCTTTCCAAAATGTCCAAGAACTCATCAAACAACCTTGTGGTTAGGGAGAATCGAATTTGGCAATATGGGCAAAAGTCACTTTGTTCATGGCCAATTTACATGTGCATAACTTGGGCATTTTTGAAATCAGCATGCATAAGCTAGGTTACAAGCCTCTAATCCCTTTCTTACTCAAAAATTCAATGCTAAACCATTGTGCCAAGTTGTTATTTCATTCATTTGGGCAATACATGTTAGATTAAGCCTTAATTAGAAAAAGCATATTATCCATTTCTGTAAAGTGTTACTTTATCTCAATTTTGCAATCTATGAGGTACAATGCAGATCTTTGAGGCGCAAAGGCATGGACATATCCCACTGATCAAGACTAAAAATGTGCAGCATAGATTGAGGCATGGTACTGGCCTAGAAACCAAGTTGACATTTCCTTGCTTCACATAGAAGAAAGCTAGCATTTTGTAACACATCTCACATTTCTGCCAAGAGAAGCTTAAGCAAACTGGTTAGACACATCCCAAACAACATAACTGAGCTAAGGCACGACCAAAACACCTTCCAGACCTCATCAAACCTCAAAACACCATCCTACTGCAGAAAACAGAGTCACCTCTGCAGTTGGACTTCCATAACTCAATCCACTCGTGCATTCTTGCTAAAACCAGTTCATACACACTCCATACCACATATACAAGCTATCCCAAGCATTGGACACGACCTGTAACACCTCTAACCAACTTCACCATTTTCACTTTTTCTGTTTTGCAGGTTGATTGCCATAGCTTGATTCACTTGGTTTCAAAGCAAGCTAAAGGTTGGAATAGCATCCCTGGACTTCAAGCAAGCTGTACCAATCCTCACCTTGCCTTGAAAGTGCCTCCATTGCCAGACACGATCCAAGCTGAACAGGTAAGTTCATGGACTTCTATCTCTCAATCTAGGAAGAGTTAGCTTTAAGTTTATGAATGAAAAATGTTCTATTCATGGCCCTGAAGTTATACCTATCCTCACTTTCCATTTATATTGCATATGTTGAGAGTATTTTGAACCTGAACATTGACAAAAAACTAGGTCAGGAATTGGGGGAGAAGAAATTCTCTCTCATTTCTGAGAGTTAGAATGACTTTTTTATATATTTGGAATCGTGACAAGATGCTCTATAACATTGTTGTTGTAAGTTTTTGCTGAATGTCAAGAATCATGAGATAGCAGAAACGCGTGTTTTGTTGTTCAAGGATGCTGGAGGTTGAAGAAGACAGAGTCTTTGGGCTGGGCCTGAGATGTTTTCCTTTTCACACCACTGCATTTCACATGCACCCCCCTGGCCCATTTTGAGTTCTATTTATCATTTTTTTATTTTTTCCTTTTGATTTTGGTTCTATATTTTTATTTAAGCATGAAAAAATATTAAAATTATTTTTCTCACATTTTTTGCATTTTATTTGATATTTATTTGGTTTCATTTAGTTTTTGTACATAAATAAACATAAAATACTTTTATTTAAAAAACTAAAAATAATACAAACACATTTTATTTCTGATTTTTATTTTTATTTTACCTTTGAAAACATTTTATAAAAAATATACTTTTTTTTATATATATTAAATATTTTTATTTTTGTACATAGAATATATATTTAATAAGTAATGTAAATACTTATATATTTATTAGTATATTTAGGTTAAAAATACGAAAATAATACATTTTTATTTTTATTAATATTTAACTTAAAAAATCACTTTTTTACAATATACTTTATTTTATTTATTTTTTAGTACATAATTAATAAATATTGCATATATTAAATAATTAATACATTTTGTTTAACAAAATTAGGGTTTTGCCCTAAATACCTAAAAATACCAAAAATTAATTCATTTTATTTTTGTTTATTTGACACATGATAAATACTTTTTTACATACATATAAAAATCATTTTTGCATCTTGCATATTTATTTTATTTTATATTGTGCAATTAATTAATTTGTATAATTCAATTTGGATGTAATAGTTTAGGTTTTAATTTCTTGCTAAAATATCCCCATTTGAATATTTGTACCCCCCATCCCATAATTTGTGTTGTAATAACTTAGGACCTTTTATTTTTCGCATTTAAAAGCTTTCTAATTATGCCATGTTAGAATTAGGGTTTTATATGCAAATCAAAAACAACAAATAGTTTGACCTAAATTCAAGATAAACAAGCATGAAAATGGACAACACTAATCACACTCGCACCCCTAGGGTATTCCACTTGTTGCCTTCAATAATGGGCCATATTGAATGTTAGGTATCTTTGGCAAAAACAAAACCATCAAATGATCATAGTCCCTCGATGACGCTTTCGAAAGTTGCCTAAAAAATGATCAAGTCCCTTAAAGGAAAAATTGCCCAAAGATGCTTGGCACCATTGTAATCATGGTCTAAACGATGACCCGCGCCCGTCCCGTTCACATCCTAACACAAGATTGTCCACCAAATACAATGGTGGAACAAAATTGTTAAAAGGGTTGAAACATAGCAAAGATCTTTGAGAAATTTAGGGTAGATAGCTCTTGGTTACTTGCCAACTTGCAAAACAAAAACACTTGCCTATTTTTCAAAACCACACCTCACAACACTTTCAAAACAACTTTCAAAAACATGGAAAACTTTTCAAAAGACATACATCTTTGTATACATCCCAACATGGATCATTACAAAGGTTGCCACCACATTGGCCTCTTTTCAAAACATTTTTCAAACCCACACACACAAAGCACCATTTCAAACAATTGAAATCAAGGCAAGTTTGAACTAAGCAAGTAACTAAGAGCCCATGGATAACCATGGATAGAAAAGGTGCTAATACCTTCCCTTTCTATAATCTACTCCCCGAACCCAAGAAAACATCTCAAAGGTTTTTGCTGTGCTTTTTAACCTTTCCTTAGGATAAAATAAAAAGTCGGTGGCGACTCTTGCTCAACCGAAACATTTGCGAAAACAAACACAAAACCTCAAGTCAGTTCTCCCATCGTATCACAATCGTGACATATAAAGATTGGCACAAAATGTTACCATTCGCTCTTAATGGCTACCGCACTTCAGTACGCACATCAATTGGGGCAACCCCATTCTCCCTGGTATATGGTATGGAAGTTGTCTTACCAGTCAAAGTCCAGATTCCTTCTCTAAGGATTATGAAAGATGCAAATTTAGATGAAGGCGGGTGGATTCAGACTAGGCTGGACCAGTTGAATTTGATTGATGAGAAGAGGTTGGTGACTGTCTGTCATGGTCAGATGTACTAGAAACGTATGATCAAAGCTTTCAACAAGAAGGTCAAGCATCGGGTATATCAGGCTGGTGACTTGGTAATAAAGCACATCATCTTACCATAGGGTGATCCCAGGGGAAAATGGACCCCCATCTACGAAGGGCCATTTGTAATCAAAAAGATATTTTTTGGCGGTGCTATGATATTTACCACCATTGATGGTGAATATTTTTCAGACCTTGTAAACGCAGACATAGTCAAAAGATTCTACGCTTAAAAGAGACCCACTAGGTTGACTGGCCTAGGCAAAAATAAGGGCTTTCCGGCGAACCAAAAAGGTTTTGGCAAAAATGAGGGATATATAAAGATTGTACACCCGATAAGTCAAAAACCTGAAAAGGCGGCTTGGGCAAGAAAAGGTATCCCGGTGGAGTGAAAACCCAAAAGGGAGGTCCAGGAAAAAGTTAGGGACTAAAGTGTACGACTATGTCCCATTGGATCATCTACTTACAACCAGCTTTGTTATTAATGTCAAGTTTAAATGGTAGGAATCAGTTCAGTCAATTTCTTCCAATAGCGAGGGATGAGACACTCGAAGACATAAGGGCAATAATAGAGTTGAAACCCGATGGGGTCATTTACACATAGCTATATGTTTTGCTTTACTTTTCATTTTACGACGATTTCCTCTTACTAGGATTTCTGTCTCTTTGTACAAAATCGCTTGTTTATAGGGAAATTATCAATACAAGTCAATTTCTAAATTCAAATTTGTATCACTTCTTCTGTTCTGTTTTCAAAAATGTCCAATGACTAAATTGAATGAACATATGCATATGAATATGATTACTATTGACAAATATATGCATAAAAACATGAATAAGCATTTACTAAAGACTCTAGGAGTTAGCATAACGTCCAGGTCATCCATAAATGCACACAGAGCAGACCTCTGCAGAAAAATCCCCACATAGCTACCTTTACAAGTCCATCTTCAACAAAGATACATTCCCTGCAAGTCTAATACGCCTTCAAGATAGAAATTGAGGCATCTTCCAATTAACCTAATACTCCCCCAGAAGATTTCCTAGAGGATAAAGGAGGTTGATCATTTCTCCAGCATATAATGGAAATTTTCTCCGCACAGCCTTCAAAATTCTTATCCCCACCAGAGAATTACTTCCTCAATACAGTTCACGAGAATTTAATTCCCAAGATGAGTTTATTTCTCCAACACCGTAATCTCCTACAAAATTCTCTTCTCTAGCAGGGCCCATTTCCTCGGCAGAGTATACGTCTCCAACAGGGTCCATTTCCCAAGCAGGGTTTATTTCCCCAACGAAGTTGTTGTACCCTAATTTTTGCCCCTAAGATCCCCTCATCATACCATGTTGATTCCATCACAACAAGATCACATTAGGATTCTTGGTTCCCCTCCCTATATTTAGATTTTATCTTTGAGGAATCACCAAGCACCTTGACTTGTGTTCTTTTGTGATCAAGAATATTTTTTGTCTTGATTTATTCTTTTAACTAATAAAATTCAATGTTGGTTGGTCTTGCTTGTTACTCATGTAGGTAAAGGCAATGAGATTCAGCAAGTTGCTCCATGGGTTCATGAGTTTATTTCCTTGCCCAGCCAATAAAGCTTGAGAATTTCAAACCTCGCCATTGGATTTGTTTTGGATGAAATGACATGGCAAGGTTATTTTGGTTCACCACATTTCCAAGTTATCAAATTGATTCAAAAGTACAAGGGGGTTGATTGGAGAGGTTGTCATGACTTAGACAAGGCTTTGTTCCCATTGGTCACAAGTGCATATTTCTCTCAATTATCAAGATATGGAAGTAGTTTTGGTGGCTATGAGTTCCCATTTTCACCCTCAACAACTTCTATTTACAAAGCATTTGTGTTGGTACAAGAAGTTTGTTCAAAATTGTCAAAGTTCCTCAAAGCAATTTCTTGATCTAGGAGCTAGGGTTTTGAACTTCAAAGAAGCATATCTTGCTCATCTTTTGTTATTTTTGTGTGATTCCAAAAAACATCCTTCTCTTCAAAGGGTTATCAAAAAATCAATTCAAAAGTTTCAAGGAGTTTTCATGTGGAAAAAACTTGATGATGAAGAAAGATTACAAGTCCTCCAGATGAACCCCCAATTTCTCATGTGTAACTTCAAATGATCATAACTTGGTCAATTTTTATCACCTTGAGCCCATTCTTTTTCCATAATGATCTTGAGGATGTTAACTTTAATCCTTATTTCATATGCAAAGTGAGAAAATGGATGTAAGATTCCCTAAGGATACAAAAGATTATAGGTTATTTCATGATTTTGTGATGGTTGGACAAGGTCTTATTCCCATTGATCACAAGTGCATATTTATCTCAATTATCAAGATATGGAAGTGGTTTTTATGGGTAAGAGTCCTCATTCTCATCCTCAACAACTTATATTTACAAAGAAAGAGTGTTGGTACAAGAAGGTTATTCAAAATTGTCAAAATTCCTCAAAGCATTTTCTTGATCTAGGAGCTAAGGTTTTGAACTTCAAAGAAGCATATCTTGCTCATATTTTGGTATTTTTGAGTGATTCCAAAGATATCCTTCTATTAAAAGGGTTATTCACAAATCATTTCAAAAGTTTCAAGGAGTTTTCATGTGGAAGAAACTTGATGATGAAGAAAGATTACAAGTCCTCTAGATGAACCCTCATTTTCCTATGTGTGACTTCAAATGATCATAACTTGGTCCATTTTTATCACCTTGAGCCTAATCTTTTTCCACAATGATCTTGAGTATGTGAACCTTATTCCTTCTTTTATGTGAAAAGTGAGAAAATGGACGGAAGATGCCCTAAGGATACAAAAGATTATAGCTCATTTCATGATTTTTTTTGCCAACTTCAACAATCCATAACTCTCTCAGTTTTTGGATATTTTAAATTGTTCAAGTTTCAAAATGTAATTCAAAAGGTCTATTTCATTCCATATTTTTTGTCAAGAGCAAATTCCAAGAGGAAGGCCATGTTTGGATGCAAAACATTATAGGTCACTTTTGAAGAAAAACTTGAAATATTTCGAAGTATGGAAAGTCAACCTTTTTCCCCCAACTTTGACTCAATACAAATTTTAGCTCAAGCATCCATTTGATTCCATTATTTTAGCATTGCAGAGCTTGTAACCTCATATTTCTAAAGCATCAAGAACCATGCCCTAAGATCCCTTGAGCTGAGAATGCCATTGGATTGAACTTGGTAACTTGGAACTGAAGTTTCTCCATAAGTCAGAATTTGAAATCTTTGGTTTGGCTTCTAATCACAAGTTTTCCACGCGTTTTTGCCTCTAAACATGTTTAGTGATGTTCCAGAATTGATTATCACAATAAAACGCATGTTTTGGATGAGTTTTGATCAAATTGGAAGTCACACTTTTCTTGCTTGCAACTTCACACGATTTTCGTCCAAACTTTATCATTTCACACGCTTGGACATTCTATTTGATTCCCTATAAATAGAGGGTCATCCCTCATTCATTTCCTTAAGCTTGGATAGCCAGAATCACCCTGCCAAACTTGTTCCATAACTCAAAATTCAGCTACTTTTAAATCTACTTTCAAGCATTTTTCAATCCAATTCTTCCATCAATTCACCTTTCTTGATCTTCCCTAAAGCTAACCATATAATTACATTCAAGAATCGTGCCTTAGATTGCTCCATAGAAGTCCAGTTTCAGAGCTCTGCAACTCAACTTCAATAGGTGGATTCCTTCATCAATTCTTCAAAACTTTGATATCATTGTGATGCTCTCATTTCCCCAGTTCTAGTCGCAACACTTACTTTCATCTGGAAACTTGTTTTGACCACGAAATTTTAAATACCTTTTCAAAACTTTCCTTCCAATTTATTTGAGCTACAGTTTATATAAATTTGTCGCGAAGGTGTGGTTGTCTTCGTCTTGAAGAGACAAAGTGAATGGCATAGGTCTAAGCTTCTGATTTTACAGTTTGAGAGACCTGAAATTCACGTTGGCTGGAGGTTGAATATGGCCAACGTGTCATCCTCCAACAATGATGGCACGCCACTTGTATTATTTGAAATCTGATTTAATTAATGATTCAATACATTATCCACTAAAGTCCATAACATGCACAGCGCGCCAGGTCCACTTGATCTGTTTACTAACACGTTTTGACATTGATCAGATGGCCCATATTTTTTTTATTTTCTTTTCTTATTTTTATATTTAATTGTTTTAAGTTTCAAAAAATCTTAGAAAATTCATTTTTAGTCCAAAAAATCTGAAAAAATTATGAAAAATATTCTTGATTTTTCTCTTTCTGAATTTTATTTTTTCACAATTTTATTTTGTGTTTTGTTATTTTTTATAAATTTTCACTTTATTTGATTTGTTTTAAATGTTTAAAAATACTTTCATGCATTTTTAAATTCTGAAAAAAATATGGAATGACCCAATGATATTGTGATAAATATTGGTGAACTCACTTATTTTTTATTTCTGACTTTGGTATTTTTTATCATTTTTGGTTTATTTTACTCATTTCTTTTAATTTTAAAAATAGTTTTTGATTTTAAAAAATTGCCAAAAATATTTATAAAAATATTTGAGTCCATTTTTGATTTTTCTATGGTCTTACTTTTTATTTCTTAATTAATTTGAACATAGTTGATATTTTTATCCCTTATTTTTACTTTAAATATTTCTAAAACCTTTTTTAATATATATATATATATATATATATATATATATATATATATATATATATTATTTTGTGATTATTTTCTGGCTAATCTTGGGTTGAACTTTTGATCATGAACTTTATTAACATCATTGGACCCATGGTATTGAGTTTAACTCCACAAAAATGGATGAATGATTTTAATAATAATTTGATTAAATTTTAATTCAAATGTGGTTTGTATATTCTTTTCCACCCCTTTTTATCTCATCCATTTCTTATTGCACTAAGTGTTATTGGAGCATGATCTCTATATCATGTCTCAAGACAAATGGTGCATAGATTGATATTGACCGGCTTCAAAATAGGTGCGACTTCTATATAAGTCCACTTACGATTGCTTAACATAGCGCTAAATTTTGTCCCGATTCGAACAAATGATCATTCGTGGCCCAAACTTATGTTTGCAAGCCCAAGTATGTTAATTTTATCCCTTTGATCCAATAACCTTGAGATTCATTGTGTGGAGGCTTTGGTTCTACCGATCCTCTAATGGATCTACAACACTTTTGGTTAATGCGGATCACTTAAATATCGTTGATCATTAAATGGTACTTTTGAGGATTCCAAATGGATGATATACTTGACAAAAAGCAAATGTAATTTATTGTGTGGAGGCTTTGGTTCTACCAATCCTCTAATGAGTTCCAAATGAAAGTTTCAAGATGATCATCCAACTAACCTCTAATCACTAATAATTTATTTTACCTTTTGCTTTTACTTTATGCCCTTTTATTTTTTATGCTTTATGCCCCATTTTTTAAGCATTACATTTCATGCCATTTTTTTATTTTGCTCACTTGAGCATTTATATTCTTGTTATTTTTATTTTGCTCACTTGATCTTTTCTTTCCTCTTTTAAGACACCTAATAATCAACATGAACCATAAAAATCTTTAATGAGACTTGGACTATTTGGTTACTATCCTTGGCATTATGGAGTATTGGACTTCTTGGACTTAGGGTTAGAAACCTTGGCCTGTGTTGGAGACCTTGTGACCTTGATTGATATTTTATCTAGAGTTCTTGGGGTTTACCTCAAGACATTGGGTTGTTTTTTTGTTTTGTGTACAGGTTATTGTGATTACATTCTTTGTTTGTAATCTGGAATTCACCTGTATACAGCCGTTACTCTGTCCAATTTTTGTGAAGACTTAATACACTTGAAGTTTGGTTCTCACAAGAGGTTTAGTATATTTTATTGCTTGGTTTCAATCCAAAGAATGGGAATTATATCTTGGCTCATAGTGTCAAGTATTAGCTTCTTGTTGGTTAGATGGTTCTTATCCCTGGCTTCTATCTTATGCTTTAGGATAGTCTCTTCTTCTTCTCCCATCTTCTTTAATTTCAAAAATCTTCTCCCTCTTTTTGAAAACTCTTTTTCCTTTTAAACCTGAACCACTTTCATAATAAACTTGGACTTAGGTCCATGCATTTTCAAAAAAACCTTTTCACAAGTAAACTTCAATCAACTTAATAATACCTTTACATTTTTGTGAGAAGACTAAAAGTCAATCAATCTCATCAAAACCATTTTGCCATTTTGGCTCTTATCTTTAAAACTTTTTTCTCAAAATACTAGACTCTTGTCAATCCTTGTAGTGATGCAAACAACTATACTTTTACAATATATAGTGAAGAGAGATATTTTCCACTTAGGTGTTGAGTGAGGCATTGTTTATTTTAAAATCTAAGCCATATCCTCCACTTTGAGATGATGCAAATTCTCCTTTCTCATGATTGTGGGTAGTAAGTATGTTTTCCACACAGACAATGACAATGATGTCTTATCTCATAAAATTAACCAACACACTTGTGTTTCAAATTTTTTTAAAGAGGAACTATGTGTACCCTGATCCCCTATTGCATGAAAAGGTGGTACGTAGGCACTAAAGATTCGCAACCGCGGTGGGTGCAAAACCCATAAAAATATATTTCTTTTCTCACCTCCACCATCTATTTTTTTACACAACATGTCATAGCCAATATACACGGATTTTACAAAGAGGTTCCTGCGGAGTACCGTAGATGTTCAGGGTGCTAATACCTTCCCTTTACATAACCAACCCCCTTACCTAGAATCTTTCCCCCTCTTTTTGGGTTATTAGGTCTTTTCCCATTCCTTTGGAAACAATAAACCGCGGTGGAGATTTTTAATTTGATTTGTACAAGTCTAGTCAATCCCATGGCCTAGTCTTAAACATTTCTACCGCTACAATTTAACCTCTCAAGCAAATTCATTTCTCCAACTACTACAAATTACCGGCAAAATCCCCTCTCCAACTAAGTATATCCAGGTTGCTATCCCTAGAGAGTTACTATAGAATCTAAAACCGAACCAGATAACATTCAACCTTGTCTTCCCCAGAAGAGTTGGCATCCATATCAGAAACTTGGTCATGCCACGCATCAGAATATTATCCATCTCTTTTATCCCTAGACAGGGTATATAGGAACTAAATTCCCTAGTAGAGTGTTGAACGACCAATGTCCTCGAACTCTTCTATCCCCAAGTAGAAATCAAATTCCCCAGCGGAGTTCCCTCAAACGGAAGGCAGGAATCCCTAGCGGAGACATTCTAAACAAGAGTGAAGAATTATTGTCTCCATCCCCAGCAGCAGTCAGGGATTTATTTTCCCCAACAAAGATGTTATACGAAGCTACCGATACACTTCAACGACATCTTGCATCCATACTTCATTTACAAGTATAATAGAATATGTATACGAAATGCATATAGCACACTCTTATTTACTTTGAGAATTTCATTACGCAAAGCATTACATACATCATGACATTGCATAAAGACTAATCTTATCTTTTTAGGTAAAGTCTACAAACAGACGAATATCATCAACAATTTTCAAACAGGTCAAAGATTAATTCCCGAAACAAGACGGGGCAATAATCTATATGACCAAGTCCAAGATTAATTCCCGAAATAGGACAGGGAAACTATCTGTACGACCAGGCGATATGAATTCCTGAAACAGGACAGGTTTGCTGACAGAAAGAATTTCAAACATTAACTCCCAAAATAGGATGGGGCAACTATATTTATGACCAAGAAAGATTAACTCCTGAAACAAGACGGGGAAACTATCGACAGGGCCAGGTAGTATGAATTCTCGAAATAGGACGGGTTTACCAACAAAAGCATACTATAGATCAATTCTCGAAACAGGATGGGATGACTATCTACATGACAAGCATTTCTATCAGAGACTAAATTTGACAAGCACTTCCCTTATAGACTAAATCTGACAAGCAGCTACCTAAGCGCCTTCCCTAGAGGTTCGTTCTGGAAAACATTCTTCAGATATAAACAAAGCATGGACTCTTCTGATACTTATATCAACAATTACTTTGTATGGAATCTATAAGCCCATATTCTACGACATTCTATCATCTCTCTAAATAGCATATTTAAGCCCATTTAGGCAATACTATCAACCAACAACGTTATTTCATGCACCAGAGAGTGCAAATTTCTGCGAACTTAAGTGTAAAATCCTCTTCTACCTTAAGATCACGAATGGCGAACATGCCAGTCTAATTCCTCGGGTTAAAGAAGATTGAATAGGGGAATATGTTGTACCCCTAAATTTTCCCTCCTTTTTCTTCAAGACACTCTCATAGGGTTCTCAAATTCTCAAGGTGGCTCAAGGATTATCAGACAAAATTCTCCTCCTAAGCAATGGGTCCACAACTAGGGTTTCACTTCTCACAAGGAAGATTTGATTTTAAAGACCTCAAGTGGATTTCATGGTCTCTTATATGTCTCAAGGAATGATCATATCAAGTTCCATGCCTCGCATCACAATTTTGCTCAATCAATGGCTCAGATGACTGAAGATCAATTGTATTGGGTAAAAAGTCAATTATGGTCAACATACAGTCAAACTTCAAGATTTTTGGTCAACATGAATATTTTGAAGTAATATTCATCATTTTATCAAGGGTTGATCATGATTCATCGAGGAAAACTCTCAAATCATCAAAAGTCAAAGATTGCCAAATTAGGGTTTCTTGAGGAAAAGTCAATTGAACTTTGACCAAGCACAACTTTCACATGCTTCATTAGATTTTTCTCAAACAAAGCTCATTTTGAAGGAAATTCAGTTCTCTAAAACTTTTTCTCTCTAAACTTAAGTCCAAAAAATGCTTCATTTGAGAGATATGAGCCAATACATTATAGGTCGTTTCAAAGGTCAACAAAAAGATACTTTTTATCAAGGCAACTTACATCAAGATAAATCTTCAAATGCAAAAATGGTAAACATAAATATTGTATAGGACATATTGGTCTTTCCAAAATGTCCAATATCACCTTCAAATGAATAAAATTGAGAGATTTATGACCAGTGCAAGTTGGGAAATTTTGTGCCAATGCAAGAAGTTCAAATTGAGCAAACTTGATTTTTGGGGCTAATTGGCTATTATTTCAGAGTCCAAACGTGTTCTACACTCCATATATACCTCACATATTACTCATGCACCCCCTTGATCTTTTTTTTATAATTATTTTGATTTTATTCATTATTAATTCAAAATAAATAAGAAAATAAGACAAGCCTTACTACACAGGTCCAAGCCCATATTATTTGACCAAAATACAAGCTATATATTCTCCATTATTCAGACAGACAAACCACGAAAAACCTTGTCCAAGAAACCTCCAAAAATGTCACAAAATTTTCAAATCTAGGGCAACTTGAAAAACCTATTTGCAGTTGTTTTTAATACATACTAACCATCCTATTCATTCCCAGGAAGATCAGAGGGTGAGATGAGATTGTTTATAATGATCTAAACAGATGGAAACACTCAAACATGTATCACGATTCCATCATTGCATGATTTTTTTCATTCTTAATTTTCACTGTGTTTTAAGATAAACTAACCATGCTAATGTGTTCATGATGTCTCTATATGCAGGAAAAGTTAATCGCAAGACATTCATGCTATCAGGATCATGATTTGCCATATTTGCACTGATCTGGGTTGCCTTGATCATACCTTACAAACCAATGTGTTTCAATCCAAAATAATGACTCTTTTGAATCCGTAAGCCTTGATTTAGGGGGTAGGATATTCCTGGTTGGCTAATATTCATTGTTTTGTAGGTTTGAAGAAAAGAAGCTACCATAGAAGACGACCGGAGCTAAGGCTCTGGCGCCTCTCCGATTCATGCATGGTTCTTACATTATATACATTTTGTTTTATTTAAGATAACAGATGTATTACCACCCCAGTGGTTAAATGCGCACACTTAAGACATTACTATGCCAAGGTGTGGGTTCGATCCCAACCTTTTGGCATTTTGTTTCTTTTTTCATATTTTCTTTGTTTTGCAGATTATAAAACACGTTGATGTTGTTCCTTGACACCAAGGCGCGCTTGGCCTAGTGGTGAATATGTTGGGTGAAAGTGCAAAGGGCGTAGGTTCAACACCCACCCCTGAATATTTTGGGTTTTTCTCTATTATTTTCTATGTTTCTCACTATTTTCACCCCTTTTCCTTTTACTTCACAAAAAACCTATGACAAAACCTTTTTTTCATAAACCCTAGTTAGTTTTTTTTAGGTTTTCATTTATTCAATCAATTTAGGTTTTTAAGGATTTTTGATCAATCAGTTCTTTTCTTAATTAAAATAAATTAGGTTTTAGGGTTAATAATCATTAAAGCCTTCTTTTCGAAAAATCACCAAAAAAAACCTTTCGCTTTCGCTTTCCTATCTTACACTTTCGCGTAGTTTATTATTCTCATGTTTTTACGATTATTTGAATTGCTCACAGTTTGTAATGGTAATTAGGTTTACTTTCCCACACTATTATTGTTTTTTAATTCTCCCAAAGCCATGTAATAGTCTAGGGTTTTATTTTCTGCTTTTACTTTCCGCTTATTTACCGCGTTCCTATTTTTTATTGTTACTGTTAGTAATTAGGTCATGTATGGGAAGATAAAATAAAACAGTAGCAAACCCTAATGCAAGATAAACAATAAATGAATCACAACAAACTTTGCACACGCACACCTCTAGGGTAACCTTCCTTGCTGCCTCAATAAAAAAAAGAGTCATGTCCCTCGAACGTGGGGACGCTGTAGCACTGTCCCTTACAACTAAAGATCGTAGTCCCTCGATGACCCTTTCAATGTTGCCTTCGGTAAACGATCTAGTCCCTTATGAAATTTCTAAAGTGCCCCTACAATTTGCCTTCTATGAATATACGATGACCCTCACCTGTCCTTTCACATCCAACAATGGGGCTTCCTACTAACTAATGGTAGGATAGTACTATATAAAGGAGGAGGAAAGTACAATAAAGACGTTGAGTAGGTAGAACGCTCGTAGTCGCTTGCTCAGAAACACTTCAAAACAAAAACATCTTTCACAATCAAACTTTCAAAAATATTTTCAAAACAAACACTTTGTACGCATTCTCAAGAATAGAAACGAGAATCATTACAAAGTCTTGCCTTACAACTAGCATTTTCAAAATATTTTTCAAACACACAACACAAAGCATTTTCAAAAACAAAGTGAGCTAGCGATTAAGAGCCCGTAGAAAACTACGGATGAAAAGGGTGCTAACAACTTCCATTTTCATAACCTACCCCCCAAACTCAGTAACCTCGAAGATCTTTCCTTTTCTTTTCACCCTTTCCTTATTGGATAAAAGAAAAGTTGGTGACGACTCTTGCTATCCCCATATTTGCGATAAAACACAAAAACAAGTCAGTTCTCCCACCGTGTTACACGTTCTCTCTCATCTTAACATTTGATCTACTTCTCTTTTCATTTCCTTCTTTTATTAGTCTGAGACGTCCCTTGAGTGTTTCAAATGTCTTAATTTGAGAACTTCTTGACTGACTATTTATATTTCATCTATAGTCATTAATTAAGTTAATATCCTTGTATCATATTCAATCGTCTCTTCTCTTCAAATTTGTCTATATATCATGACCATTAGAACTTTTCAAGGAGATGAAAATATTCTCGAAGTAATCAAATAGAAAAAACCCAATTATGTGTCTAATGATAGTTTCATCAACATGGTCATTGAAAATAAAGGATGATTTGGGTATGCAACAATGCTGAGAGGTTCTGTTTATCCTAACATCTTAATGAATTTTTGGCTCCATGCTTTTGTTAGTCCTGATGGAAACACCATTATTTCTCACATCTTCTGTGTTCCGATTACCATTACTCGCTTCTCCATTGATGAATCCATCCAGAGTCCATCTTTACCCAACTCCTGCATGAATGTTGACATGTTTCCCAATGTTCATAAATCTTCATTTAGACTTGAGATCCTTAATGCAAATCAATTGAAACCACTTTCAAAAGTTTGGTTTCAGTTTCTGTTGACAAATCTTCATCCCAGAGGAGAAGATCTTAATATAGTTTTTCCTAAGGGTATGTGTATTCTTTACTACCTTCATAAGAATATTCCAATTCATCTTTCGGAAATAATATTCAATCATCTGAAGCTATCAATCCAAGCATCCAGGAACTCTAAAAAATCTTTCATTCCATTTGGATGTGTGTTGTCTGAACTGTTTGAGTTAGCAGGTATAATTGAAATTGTTCAACAAAATTTGTTCATCAGAGGTAATGCTCTATTTGATGAGAGTTATGATGTGTTTGAAGTTTATATAAATTTCCCTATATTTATTAATTTTGTTGCAATCTCTTTTAACACATCAATGAAACTTATCTTTTCTTGATTGTTTCTTCTATTTTTTATGTTTTTCACACATAATTACCTTTTTGATTATGAGAAGATCGGGAGTAATTTAAATGAACATAATTTTGATTTCAATAATCAAGTTCTGGAAAATATTCTCTGAAAAGAGCTACTTACATTGTAACCTAGTTAAAATTTATGCTTCTGTTAGAATTGCTTTTTTGTTTCAGGAAATTAGAACTCTGATTAAAAGACAAAGATCTGAAATCACTATTCAAAGCTTATGCCTAACCTATTGGCTTCAGACTCTGAAGATGTTCTCCATTCATAATTCAAGAAGTGAAGCCTGGAATCAGACTCCAAAATTTTCAATATATTGAGAATCTGGAAAATGTCTAAGTCACATTAAAGTTCAAAGATTAGATAAAGAAATTGTGTGAAATCAAGATCTCAATTTGTCTATTGGAATCCAAAGTCAAGACTCCCATGACCTCAATATCTGGTCTATTGGAACCAGGGGGAGTTTTTACTCAAATGGTTCAGAGTCAGGATATTCGATTTTCATCAAGTCATTGACTCAGGGGGAGTATCAGAAAAAGGATAAGTATTGCTTACCCTTCTAAATTTCACTGATTATGATTATATGTACAAAATTGTGTCATCAAAATACATAGTTTTGTCATCATCAAAAAGGGGGAGATCGTAAGAAAAAGATTTGGTTATACCATATTAACTCCGAGTTTTGATGATAACAAATGAGTATGATTGTGATCTTGCAGTTGATTAGAACCTAGAGAGTGGCCGAAGGATAATCTTCAGTCGGGCTGAGGAGAGAGAGGGGTTGTACCTGCAAGGTACTCCAACGATCAAGTAAGAGTGGGACAAGGAGGTACTCGCAAAATATCATGTAGTGAGTAGTGAATATGTGATACCTGGCCCTAACAGGTGTGAGGGTTTATATAATGCCCATGGCGCATGGCCATTGGTTCCTGGTTTCTCGCCTAGATATGCGGGTCTGTAAAATCAGGTAACTGCCAGGACTTGGTCAAACCGGGTAGATGTGCTCGTAACTAGCTATTGGTTCTGGAGAGGAGGATGGTTGTGGGCATCTCTCTGGTAGTTCCCTGGTGGCCTACACGATGCTGTTGTCGGGAAGGCTAAGAAGACGCTCGACGAGGATCTTGGATCGACGCTGGACCAGAAGGGCAACAGGGTGACATTGCCCGATAGGTACGGGCAGCCCAGGTCATGGTCAGTGGGTGGCACATATGAGATGTCTTATACTGGGCCCACTCAAGCTTTCGGGCCAGTCTAGATTAGTAGCCCCCCAAGTCGTTGCTTCTGGGTGCAGGAGTGAAAACTTTGATGTCTGCTCGAGGGACGGGGAAATGAGCGTTTTCCCGTTATACTTCTCTATCAGGGAGGCGAAACGTTTGCTGTTGGGACTTTTGAATTTGGATAGGTAGTGTGTTTTGGGAAACGTGTCGGTCGAGAGGCACAAATGATGGCCTAGGGCTAGGGTGTCATAATGAAGACCCTGGAGTTCCCAAGGCGTGTGTTTGGTACGCGCGGACTGTTTCAGCTATAAATACGAGAGGAACGGGGAGATTAGTATTTTCCGCCTTCTCCTTCAACTGCTTGTATTAGTTCGACAATCGACCACCGGCATTTTCTTAGTTTCTTCTTTCACGGTCATCCAGCTTCATCTCTTCTTCTTCTTCTATCGGTGAGTTTTCGTTCCTCTATTGTTGCATGTCTTAGTGTTTTCGTTTTTTGCCTTTTAGATATGCACACGGTTAGGATTTAGGCCTTCATTAGGTAGGAGGTCGTTAGAGACTCTAGGTGGCGTACTTTGTTCCTGGGGCGCATGGCAGCTGGAGCCGCCGCGGAGCTTCTTCGGGGGCTTGGTGTTGTGTTAGAGGTGATTCGTTTGGGTTTGAGATTTTCTTCAATTTGTGCCCGTTAGACTACCTCAGGGGATTTCTGGGCTTTTTCTGCGATTCCAACACGTTAGTGTGCCTTAGTGAGGGATTAGGACTTTCTCCCGCGCTTTGTGCCCGTCAGTGTTCCTCAGTGAGAGTTCTGGTCGGGGATATGATACACGTCTCCCAGCATCCTTTCACTTGTTTAGCAGTGGAAAGATTGTTCTGGCATTGATGTCGAGCTCATCTTTTTCCTCTGCTTTTCAGGTATTATGGCTAACGATGCACAGGTTGTCATTTCGAGCGAGTCTACAGAATCATGCAGGAGCTCTTCCAGCGAGACTAGTGGTAGCTCCTCAAGCATATTGGAAATATCCAAGGAGCAGCAAAACCAGACGGATCAACAGATGGGGGAGCCCGACGTGGGGGCGACCTCTTTGACTCGGGGCGGCCTGTTTCCTCCTTGATATGATAAGGATCCTCAAGATTGGGTAACGAAAGACCCTTGGGAGTGGCGGTCACATTTTTATGAGCAGAGGGAGGACATTTTCACCGATGTTTACACCCACAAAGAGGGGGCCCGGGAGGAGTGGTCGTTGTATATCCCCGGGAAGGACAGTAGCATCCGCTCGAGATATGATAGGAGGAGGATTCCGATGCACGATATAGTCTTCTAGGAGATGGGTCTCTGCCTTCCTTTTTCTGACTTTGAGGTGGCAATTTTTTGGCACCTACAAGTGGCTCCCTCCCAGTTGCATCCAAACGGGATTGCGTTCGTGCGAGCGTTCTATATAGTGTGTAACTATTTGAAGATAGGGGCCATAATCCCATTTTTTTCTATTGTTTTCACATCTAGAGGAGCAGGACTGACGGAAGGTGGCGATGGGTCTCCCTCAATCAAGGAAATGGGAAATTGTTCAAGGCCTACTTGGAGTCCGTGCGCCACTTTAAGGACAAGTACGTCTTGGTGCAGCCCACCTCGACGAAGGCGTTGCTGAATGTTTTTAGGAGCCGGCCTTTGCTCAACGAGGATGGGACTCCTCGTATAAACGAGCTGGGGGAGCCTACCGTGACGTTGGTCGCCAGGTTCTCATTTAAATGGACCAGCAAACATTTCGAGAAGGAGTTAGGCTCCTATGTCTGGAGAGAGAGGGGGATCTTGGGGATGAGGACCTGTCGAGCTTCGCCACTCTGACTTCATTTGTAGCTCGAATTCCTCCGGTCCAGTGAGTCGGTCGGGGAGGTAGGCTAGTGCTGGATAAAAATGGGGAGCCCGTGTTTAATCCAAGTCTCATAAACATCCGGGAGCTCCTCGAAAACGAGGATCCCATTAGATATCTGGGTATAAATTTTCTTTTCCAGTATGTGGTCGTCATTTATTTGACTCGTTGTTTTACTGACTCTTCTCTTTTTTGTTTATTTTGTAGAAAACATGAATCCTTCTCAAGAACGTTTGGCCAAGACACTTGCTGCTCGGGCGAGAAAGGCTAAGAAGGATGCACATGCCAACGTAGGGCCAGTTCCTGCTCCTGGATCGGGTGGGTCGTCCTCGACTCCGACCATAGTTGATATGTCTCCATCTGCTGTTTCCTTGAAGGTGAAGAGGCCTCGACCTGATGAGAGCATTGACCTTACCGGGGAGACGGGAAAAGGGACTTATGATCTGCCTCCTTGCTGGTTTGAGAGGAATTTCTTTGAAGGAGCATCTCTTCGTCTCTCTCGGGCCGAATCTCTCCTCCTTGAGGGAATAAACCGTCCGGAGAAGAGGGAAACGTTGTCCCAAGATGCGGGAAGACTAATGTGGATCTTGGAGATGGAGGTAGCGTATACCGAGGGGAGTTCATCCATGGAAGTTGAAGTGAAGAATCTTTGGGCCAATCTTGCGGTGAGCGAGAAGCCCCTAGTTGAGAAGGACAAAGCCCTCAGGTTCTTCGAGGAGGAGTCGGGGAAGCTCTCTGAGGAGCGAAGGATCCTCTTGGTAGAGAGAGAGAGTATTGAGGGGAAGGTGGCGGCCTTGACTGCTGAGCTTGCACCTGCTGAGGATGAGCCAGAGGACACCAAGGACTTGAAGGCTCGGGCCAAGTTAGTAGCTCGTTTCTAGTTGGCCGTGGATGATGCTCGGGTCGCTTCCGAGGGGAGCTTCGACAATGCAGTAAGTCAGATGCGCGTGTTGAATCCTGGCGCGGAGCTCGATACTTTGGGCATGGGGGTCAACTATTATGTGGCTGATGACTAGATTCTAGTCCCTGACTACCTGAGAGATATTGTTGATCAACCGGCCGGGGATCCCGCTTGATTGTTACCTATCGTCAAAGGAGAAGCAGATGGGTGATTGTGTATCTTTTTGGCCTGCATGCCATTTTTTATTATTTTCCCGGGAAGTTGCCCGTTCATGTAATATTCACACAATTTAGGCCCATGTGGTCGCTTTATTTAAATTCTGGCCATTGGTCATTTTGCTTTGAATATTTACTTGCGTTATTTACATGTTTGTTGGCAAGTTAGTCCGATTAGGACATTTAAGTATTTTCCAAGAGTTTGTATCGGGGATATGCTCGTTTTGCATGTTCATCGGTGTGGGGAAACTGATCAAACCGCCAGGGTGAATACCGGGCGAGGACCGTAATCCAGGTCTCGTTTCGAGGGACCCGGGTTCGGCAGCGTGAACTTACTGTTACGAGTTGGGCGTTCTACCATCGTGGCACAAAGATTGTGGAGCTCAGTCAAGTTAGCCTCTTCGGGATAAGGGTACGCTCATCAATAGAGCAGAGCCTCGCCCCTTCTGAATACTTTGGGTGCTACGCTCGTGCCTAGGCGTGCACGCATGGTCGAGCTCAAGTGAGTCTGTCTTGTCGACCAAACCTACCAACTGCTCAGTATTTTTAACTGTAGTATTGTTGTAGCTTTTTAGTGTTCCATGATTGAACGAGTTGTTCCCCTTGTAAGTTCTCCAAGTAATATGCTTCGGTTCCCTTTTTGGCGTAGACGCGATAAGGACCTTCACAGTTCGCTACGAGCTTGCCCTTGCGAGATTCTTTGTGATTTCTCTTCAAGATAAGGCTTACGACCTCGAACTCTCGACGTATCACCTTAGCTTAGTAGCGTATGGCTATTTTTTGTTTGAGTGAGGCCTCTCACATGGCCATTCCTATTCTTATTTCTTCCACCAGATCCAGTTTTTCTCTGAGGGAGACGTCGTTTATCTCCTGGGCAAGAAGTGCCTCGGTTCGTCTCGAAGGTTCCTCAATTTCTACAGGGATAACGACCTTCGTCCCGTATGCTATCCGGAACGGAGATTCCTCAGTAGACGAGTGAGTGGTCGTTCGATACGCATAGAGCATGTTGTGTAGCTCTTTGACCCATCGTTTCTTGGTTTCGTCCAACCTTCGCTTGAGGCCTCGAAGTATCACCCTGTTGGCAGCCTCGGCTTGGTCGTTGGTCTGGGGGTGCTCAAAGGAGGCGAAATGTTGGTTCGTGCCAAGTTTGGTGATGAATTCATGGAAGGTGTGGTCCGTGAACTGGGTTCCGTTGTCGGTGACTATCGCTTGTAGGATTCCAAAGTGAGCGAGGATATTTCTTTTATAGAAATAAAGGACGTTCTGGGAAGTGATTTTGGCCAAGGCTTCGTCTTCTATCCACTTTGTGAAGTAGTCGACCGCTACTATCAGATATTTGTTCTGATTGGCTTCGACCACGAACGAGTCGAGGAGGTCTAGTCCTCACCAGGCGAAGGGCCAGGGAGAGGAGAGGGATTTGAGCTCGCTAGGAGGAGCTAAATGCATGTCCCCGTGTCTTTGGTATTTATCGCATTTCTTCATGTGTTCTCTTGCATCTTGTTGCATGGTGGGCCAGTAGTATCCCTCCTACAAGGATTTCCTCGCGAGGGATCTTCCTCCCAGATGCTGACTTCCGATGCCCTCGTGGATTTCGAGCAGTATGCGTTCCGCTGTGCTTAGACCGACACACTTGAGGAGTGGGATGGAAAATCCTCTTCTATAAAGTTTTCCCTCGACTAAGACGTATGAGCAGGACCTTCGTCTGATAATGGTCGATTCTTTCGGGTCGTCCAGGAGTTTGCCTTTACTGAGGTAATCGTGTACGGGGGTCATCCAACAATCGCTGTCCCCGATGGCGAATACTTCTAGGGTGGCAGATGGTTTTTGGGTGCTTGGTCGAGGAAGTACCTCTTGTATTACAGATTTATTTCCTCCCTTCTTTTTTGTGCTCGCCAATTTGGATAAAACGTCTGCGTAGGCATTGTGCTCGCGGGGAACGTGTTGAACATCCACAAACCTTAATTTCTTCTTTGCCTCTTGAACCAGGGCCCAATATTTGGCGAGTTGGTTGTTTTTGACCTGATATTCACCTCGGACTTGCGAGGCGACCATCTGAGAATCGATGAAGATTTTTACTTCATCGGTTGCCAGATCTTCAGCTAGCCGTAAGCCTGCGAGGAATGCCTCATATTCGGCTTGATTGTTGGAGGTCGGAAAAGACAGGGCGAGGGAAACTTCGACCAGGTTACCTTCCTCGATCTCTAGTATGATTGTCTGCGCTGCTTCCGGGCGCACTGGAGGCGTCGTCGACGAAGATCGTCCAGGAGAGCGAGCCTTCCGGATCTCCGGGCGGGGTCATTTCTGCTATGAAATTTGCCAAGGCTTGAGCCTTAAGTGCTTTCCTGCTTTCATACTAGATATCGAATTCAGAGAGTTCCAGAGACCACTTCAGCATTCTACCGGCCATGTCTGGCCTTCTGAGCAACTGTTTTATTGGTTGATCCGTCCGAATCACTATGGTATGGGCCAGGAAGTAGTGTCTTAGCCTCCTCGCAGTGTTAACAAGGGCCATGGCTACTTTCTCGATTTGTTGATATCTCGCTTCCGGGCCCTGCAGGGTCTTGCTCGTGAAATAAATTGGCCTTATTAGTGCCGCAATTATTGTCTCGGAGGCGATAGCTAGATAAAGGTAGAGGACTTCGTCTTTCCCGGGTCGGGATAAGACGAGTGGCTGTGAGAGCGCTCTTTTTAAATGGGCAAGGGCTCGCTCTCATTCTGGTGTCCACTCAAAGGTGGCTTCCTTGCACATGAGTTTGAACAAGGGGAGCGCGTGCTGGGAGGATTTTGCCACGAATCGGGAAAGATAAATGAGCATGTCGTTTAAGATATGGATGGATTTCTTTGACGTGGGTGTCAGAAATTCAGAGAAGGCCCGACATTTGTCGGGGTTCACCTTGATGCCCCGTTCTGTCAGATAGAACCTGAGGAACTTTCCTGCCCGTACGCGGAAGGTTCATTTTTCCGGGTTGAATCACATCTGGCACTTCCGGGCTTGCTCGAACACCTTTTTCAAATGGGCGGTAAGGTCGAGCTCTTCGATGGACTTGACGATCATGTCGTCCATATAGACTTCGAGCATATCACCTATTTCGTTGCAAAAGACTTTGTTCATCATGCGCTGGTAGGTAGAGCCCACGTTTTTCAGGACGAAGGGCATTATGTTATAGTAATAATTGCCCGACTCAGTCATGAAAGCGGTATATTTTATGTCTGTTTTTGCCATGGGAATCTGGTTGTAACCTGAGTATGCATCCATGAAAGGTAACAGTTTAAAACCGACTGAATTGTTGACCAGTTTGTCAATATTGGGGAGGGGATAAGCATCTTTCGGGCAAGCCCGGTTGAGATCAGTATAGTCAATGCACATTCGCCATTTTCCATTAGATTTTTTAACGAGGACTACAATTGAGAGCCAGGTTGTGTATTGGGCTTCAGAAATAAAATGTACCTCTAGGAGGTCTTTTACAGCTAATTCAACAGCCTTTGACTTCTTTGTCTACTACTTTCTTTTGTGTTACGTGACTGCCTTGATGGTTGGATCAATGGTCAAGTGATGGCATGCGACCTCAGGGTCTAAACCGGACATCTCGGCTGACTCCAGGCAAAGAGATCAGCATTTTCCCGTAAGCAAGTTTGAGTTTCCTTTTTGCCAGGTCGGGGAGGTCCGCTCCAATCTTTACTCCCCTGGTGGGGTCTTCTCCAAGGGGAACCAACTCGAAGTCACCGTCTGGGATAGGCCGTGTGTGACTCAAGAGCTCGTTGTAGCTAGCAGAGGTGGTTGACCCTTCATCTTCGACCATAGGCACCTTCCCCTTCTTCCTTTGCTCGACCATGTCCTCCATGGAGAAGCAACTGTCGAGGTCAATGGTGTTAACCCTCGGTAGTGGCCTGGATTCTTTGGAGCTGAAGGGAAGTATGGCTCCAGTGGTCGTCCAAGGTTGGGCGTTGATGGAACTCAGGCCCTTCGTAGAAGCTTCGAAGCACCTCCTGGCTGCTTGGATAACCCCGTGAAGAGTGGTAACCAAACCTTCGGTCGAAAATGACCATGGCTGCAGGGAAGGATTCCCATGGATTGTGGGTGGAGAAGTACAAGGGAATGTTCTCCATGTCCGGAAAGTAAAAGTCTTCTAGCCGGGAGATGCTCAAGGCGACCAAAATGGTGTCGAGGTCGGGGGATTTCTTCCCTTATTTGACATTCTTGGTCTCTGGTGCTTCGTCACAGGCGGCCTCTTTTTTCTTATACTATTTGAGGTGCCCGTCTTTGATCAGTATTTCGATTGCATCCTTGATCAGAACCTGGAGAGTGGCCGGAGGATAATCTTCAGTCGGGCTGAGGAGAGAGGGGATTGTACCTGCAAGGTACTCCAACGATCAAGAAAGAGTGGGATCAAAGAGGTACTTGCAAAATATCAGATAGTGAATAGTGAATATGTGATACCTAACCCTCACAGGAGTGAGGGTTTATATAATGCCCCTGGCGCGTGGCCGTTGGTTCCTGATTTCCCGCCTAGATATGTGAGTCCGATAAATCAGGCAACTGCTAAGACTTGGTCAACCCGGGCAGATGTGCTCGTAACTAACCATTGGTTTCAGAGAGGAGGCTGGTTGCAGGCATCTCTCTAGTCGATCCCTGGTGGCCTGTACGACACTGGTGTCAGGAAGGCTGAGAAGATGCTCGACAAGCATCTTGGATCGATGTTGGACCAGAAGGGAAACAGGGTGACATTGCCCGACAGGTACGGGCAGCCCGGGTCACGGTAAGTGGGTGGCACCTATGAGATGTCTTCGACTAGGCCCACTCAAGTTTTCGGGCCAGTTAATAATAATAAGCTACCCGCAAGTGACTAACAACTTCTAAAACTCGCTAGATCTAGACTTCTTAAGGATTCAGACCTACCTGGCCCCTTAAGGAATATCAAACAACAGTTTGAACACAAGTTTTATGTATAAGAGTATTTAAAAAGCTAAGTATGTAAACCATTTTATGAATAGTGACTTAGAATGTGAAAGCAATAAATAGTGTTTGCCTGTGAAATATTTAGTAGTTCTCCAGCCTTCTTTCTTAGTCTTCAAGCCTTTATATACAAATTAACATAATGTATTCGTTGAGGGATACTCTTGGAATTTCCAAAAACATTGGCAGCTTGAGAAATAACGTGGGGGACAAGATCGTGCGACGCGTCCGTCCTTTCATGGTAGTGGAATGAAACGTTGATTGTACCATGTAATATTTGTAACATATTAACATTATCTTCTCTCCTTCTGCACTTCAGAGGCTTCTGTGAGCATGCGTTTAGAAGCGAGAACATAACATCAGATCATCAGAACTTTAAGTCTTCAGAGTCTTCAGAACTGCGTCTTTAGAGTCTTCAGCACTTGGTTATGAGAACCTTTTTTTCGAACCTTGGGTCTTAGAACTTAAAGTATTTAGAATCTTTAGACCTTCTATATTTTAGAGTGTTCAGCACTTGGTCTTCAGAACCCTTATCTTTAGAACTTCATAAATAGAAAGATAAGCTTTCAGCATCTGGACTTCAATAGAAACTTTGTCTTCAGATCTTCTAATTGTGTTTCTTGAATCATGTTGTCTTTAGAAACATGAGTCTTCAGCATCTGGACGTAAGTAACAACTTCTTTCTTCATATCTTCTGACTGGTTTACTTAGAACACGTTATCTTTAGAAGCTTGAGTCTTCAGCATATGGATATAAGTAACATCTTCTGTCTTCAGATCTTTTGAATGGTTTCTTTAGACAAATATCAGAGTTTACACTTCTGAGTCTTCTGGAGTGTCTTGATACCGTTCAACACAACTTGTGTAGCATAGAAGCGGAATCATTTATCTTCTAATGTCTTCGCCACGCCATCCATCAGAAGAAGAACCTGTTTGTTAAGTACTCAATAATAACAAACATTAGTATAAAAAATTGTTCATACAATCTATTCTAGACTGGCTCGAAAGCTTGAGTGGGCCCAGTCTAAGACATCTCATAGGTGCCACCCAATGACCGTGACATGGGCTGCCCGTACCTGTCGGGAAATGTCACCCAGTTGCCCTTCTAGTCCAGCGCCGATCCAAGATTCTCATCGAGCGTCTTCTTATCTTGCCCAACACTAGCATCATGCAGGCCACCATGGAGCGACCAGAGAGATGCCCACAACCAGCCTCCTCCCCGGAACCAACGGCTAGTTACAAGCACATCTGCCCAGTTTGACCAAGTCCTGGAAGTTACTTGATTTTCCAGACCCAGATATCTAGGCGAGAAATCAGGAACCTATGTGTTGTACCCCAAAATTTGCCCTCTCATTTCTCAAAGGATCATCCTGGACCCTCAGGTTTGCTTCTATCAAGTGACAAGTCTTGAATTACAATTTTCTAAGAAAATCATTCACAAGGGCAAAATGGTCAAAAGCATATTGAAAAGTCAAACTTTGACTTTTAGATCAAAAATCAAGTTTCAACAATTATATTTCATCAAGACATGAAATTGGTTCATAAAAAATCAGAAGTCAAAAATTACTTTGAAAAATCAAATTTCTAAACATTTAGAAAAATTTCTAAGTGTTAAGAGAATATGATACTTATGAACTTCTGGGCCAGCCTTCACGCAAGTGCAATTAGAATTTGCAAACATGGTTCAGAACATGAATCATCAATTAGAATGTATGGAAACTATGTCCTTCAATCAGAATGTGACTCTTCAGCATATGGAGGCTATGTTCTGTGTTTCAATTAGAGCCTCACCCTTTGAATCTCACTCTGGTCTTCTGCGATTAGAACATCACCAAATCCCAAAACATCGTTTGAGCAACCTACTACACTGTTGTAGTACAATCCTGCCACCAGCTGCCACAACACTCTAAGGTGCTGCTGATCCAGTCCACACCTACGTTTTTCTCAAACCCAATAATTGCACCAAATTAGCATGCAAAGGCTGTGTTTAAAAAGCAATGGAACAATATGCCAAAAAGGTTTAAAAAAATCCCATTTGTTTTTCCCCCTAAAACCACATTAAACCCATCTATAAATAAGTTGCTCCATCACACGTTCAAGGGGCTGGCTTTTGGAGAGAGAGAGAGAGAGAGAGAGAGAGAGAGAGAGAGAGAGAGAGAGAGAGAGAGAGAGAGAGAGAGAGAGAGAGAGAGAGAGAGAGAGAGAGAGAGAGAGAGAGAGAGAGAGAGAGAGAGAGAGAGAGAGAGAGAGAGAATTATCTAAGAGAGAAAAGGAAACAGTAAAAAACCTTCTCAAATCCTAAACAAAACCTTTGTTCTTCCCTTTTAATCAAAGAACATAACCTCTGTTTCGTTGCTCTCGCTGAGTCCAGAACATCTGAAGGCAGCAGCTCAAGTTCCAGGCACACGCTCCAGATTCAAGGTAAGTCTTTCTGACTTTGTATCTTTTCATTCAGAACATCATTAAATATGTAAATACCATAATATTGATGTTGTCCATATCATTGCATAAGTAGAAAAACTATGGATCCGAACTTCTTGAGTAAAGCTAGGCTCAGAATTAGAATTAGAACTTCTATAAACTGTTGTTCTTTTATCCTTCTGATTTGCTGTTAAGGAATGAATAAATTGCTGATGTACTGATTAATATGAGGAAAGAATTGAAATTTAACACAGAACTTATGAGTTCTCCTCGCCATTTTAACACACACAGAACTTCTGATTTTCACTCGCTGTTAACACACACTGAACTTCTGGTTTTCACTCACTGTTTTAATACACATAACTTCTAAGACTTTCTCACTGTTCTAACACTCAGAAGTTCAGCACGTAGCAACCCAGAACTTCTGTGTTTTCCCTCTAACTTTTCTTGCAGGATCTCAGAGTGTATCAATCTAGAACTTCTGATTTCCTCTGACGTTTCTTTCTGAACCACAGCGCGCCCGGCATCAGAACTTCTGATCCCCTTTGTTTTGCTTTCAGCAACATGCTAATTCTATCTCTCATTATTTCCCTTTTTATCATTTTCAATATTAATACCCTTTTTATTAATATAAAAAAGACATAAAAATATTTTCTTTTTACTAATTAATTTATTTCTTTTTCTTAATTCATTAAGACAAAAAACCATTTTCTAAACAAGTCCTTTTTTCTTTCTTGAATTGTACATTTCGATATGGTTGTAATAGTTAATTAGCATTTAAATTCTTGCAACCCCTAATTTGTAAAATGGTACCCCCATCCCTAAATGATGTAATAGCGTAGGACCTTTACATTTCTGCAATTTATTGCTATCAAACATAAATTCTAGTAATTAGAGTGTGTATGGCAAGATATAAAATCAATAAATAGATAACCCTAATCAAGACTAAATGCATGTAAATCAAACACACTTGCACACTAGCACCCTTAGGGTAATCCCACTTTGTTTCCTTTCGGAAAATAGTCATGTCCCTCGAATATGGGAGTTTTAGCAAAGACCCTCGATAAAAGATCGTAGTCCCTCGATGACCCTCAATGTTGCCTTCGGTTAACGATCTAGTCCTTAAACGACATTGCTAAAACGTCCCATAGGTTGCCTTCTATGACTATACAAACGTCTCGTGCTCGTCCCCTCACATCCAACAGTGGGGCTTCTTACCAAATCAATGGTAAGATAGAAACATCTAAAGGAGGAGGAAAAGAACATCTAAGATCTTTTGAGTAGGTAGATTTTCTCCTAGTTGCTCGCTTGCTCACAACAAAAACATTTTATACACCCACACTCATTTTGAAACATTTTCAAAAGACAACACTTTGTACGCGTTCTTATAGAAACGAGAGCCATTACAAATACACCTTTTCAAAATCACTTTCAAAAACACACTCCACAAACACCTCTTTGAACTATTTTCGAAATAACACTTTGTACATGTTCTTATAGAAACGAGAACCATTACAAAGACATTTTCAAAATACTTTCAAAACCCACACCAGAAGCACATTATCAAACAAAAGCAAGTGGATCTAGCAAGAAACTAAGAGCCCATAGATAACTACGGATGAAAAGGGTGCTAATACCTTCCCTTTTCATAATCTACCCCCCGAACTCAGAAAACATCTCTAAAGGTCTTTCCTGTTCTTTTCAGCCTTTCCTTTTGGATAAAAGAAAAGTTGGTGGCGACTCTTGCTATCCGCGACAATTGCAATCAAATGCAAAACAACCAAGTCAGTTCTCCCAACGCGTTACAAAATGGCCATACTCCAGGGGCATTATATAAAACCTCACACCTGTGAGGGCCAGGTATCACATATTCACTACTCACTACCTGATATTTTGCTAGTACCTCCTTGCTCCCATTCTTACTTGATCGTTGGAGTACCTTGCAGGTACAGCCCCCTCTCTCCTCAACCCAAGTGAAGATCATTCTCCGGCCACTATCCAGGTTCTGATCAACCATAAGATCAGTGGCGTCGTCTATGGGAAACTGATATCCCCATCTTTCTTCCCTCGGAACCTAAGATCAAAGCAACATTTCTTTTAAGATCCATCTCTCTTATCTTGGCCGACCATAATGATCTTTACATGCCCGAAAAGACCATCCTTTCCCTCGCTTTCAAGATTGATGGAAGCCAGGAACACCCTCACCTTAAGGACTACCTGGGCTTCTATGACAGACAAACTGCGTCCCCTGATTTCGCTGATGCCCGGCATAGTGACGACCTACTCTTGGACAAAGGACGTTCCAAGAATCCTGCTGAGGAACTGCCAAAAATCTTGCAACTGGTTCCTATCCCTCTCAACATCGACCCGGCCATGGTAGCACTGCTCGCTGCCTTAAATCATACCAACTCCCTCATCCTTCAACAAAATCTGAGGATAGAGGCCTTGGAGAACAGACACTCAAGATCTCCTCCTCGGAGAGCCTGAAGACGAAACTCCCCCAGTGCATCACCACCCAGGCGTGGTCCACCGCCCAAAAAGGAAAGGCGCAACGTTTCTTTCTTCAAGAAATGCAATCGCACACTTCCTGCCCAAGATCAAGACTCCCCTTCGTTCAAGAAAAGGAGGGACAACAGGAAGATCGATCGCGTTCGATTGCCCTCTCCCGAGCCAAAGTAGAAACGAAGGAGCCCCTCCCCTCGACGAGACTGTGACGATTGACGGGGGAGAAACTATCACTCTCCTTCTCCATCTTCCGTCAATAGTGAAGATGACGAGCCCCATGGCCCGTTATCGAGGGAGATCACCGAAGCTCCGCTCCCTGTCGGCCTAGAGAAGTTGCCCACTCTATGGACCTACGACAGCATGACAGATCCTGACGAGCACATCGAGAACATTGATGCCCTCCTCGAATACAGAGGGGTCAGGGGCGCCATCAAATGTAGACTCTTCTCGACCACTCTCAGGAAGGGGGCGATGGCATGGTACAAAAGCTTTCCCGATGAATCCATCACCTTGTGGAAACAACTCGGGAGAATGTTTTTGAGGCGTTTCACTGCCTCCCACTGACACCCTAAATCAGAAGCTTCGCTCGAAGCGATCATATTGGGCAGGGACGAATCTCTACGGGCATACATTGAATGTTTCAACAAAGAAACGGTCCAGGTCCCGGCAACGGACAATATGAAGAAATACCTACTTGAGGGCGGGCTCCATCCCCGCAGCGACTTTGCCAAGGTTGTGGGCATAGAAACACCAGGCACGCTCGATTGCCTTCTCCTAAAGGCCCAAGCATACATACAGTACGAAGAGAAGGAAGCGGCCAACAGCGCACGAGAATCTAGGCACAAGGAGATTGCCAAACCTTCGATGACTAACGAACCCTCGACATCCCGTCGGGGGGAGGAGAAACGGGAAGACAAACCCCATGATCCTAGAGACTACAAGGGGCCAGCAGGTCATTTCCAAGACTACACCCCCCTTACAACCTCAAGAGAGTGTATTCTATCTGAATGCGCTAATTCTTAATTCAAGCAAGCCGGGGTGCACTTCCCCCGACAAATACCATCAAAGCAAGGGACCGACAAGAGCAAGTACTGCAGGTTCCAAAAAAGTCACGGCCACAACACAGAGGATTGCATCTATCTCAAGGATGAAATCGAAATACTAATTAGAGATGGGCACCTCAAGCAGTATAAGAAAAAAGAGGCCGCCAGTGACGAAGCACCAGAGACCAAGAATGTTGAAGAAGGGAAGAAATCCCCCGACCTCGACACCATTCTGGATTCCTTGAGCATCTCACGGCCGAAATACTTCTACTTTTCGGACATGGAGAACATCCCCCTGTACTTCTCCACCTACAGTCCATGGGAGTCCTTCCCCGCAGCCATGGTCATTTCTAGTGGAGGGTTCAACAGGCATACAGTTGGATCGGTGAAGAGAAGGTTCGACCAACTCATCGAGGCCAACTCTGAGATGGACACCACGCTCAACAAGTTTAGAGGAGGATTTCACCCCCTGCATTCTACAGGGAAGAGTTACTGGGAGGAGCCCCGAATTCTAGCATCCCACTACTCGTGAGAGCTTGGATGGATAACTTTAACGTGCATTGCATTTTAGTCGACCAGGGCGTTCGGTGGACATCATGTGCACCTAACTATTCAATACTTTGTAGCTAAACGAGAGCCACCTAACCCCCAACATGGGTTCTGATCTTCAAGGTTTCAACGGGGCCAGCACGAAGCCATGGGGGTGCGTAGAGCTGATCATCACTTTTGGGAGGGGGATAACGGCCAGAGCCATCAAGACCCAATTCTTGGTGGTGGACTGGCCATCTCTCTATCAATGCATCTTCGGGAGACCCACTCTCGCTAAGCTCATTGCGGTCCCCTCCATCGTTCATCTCAATATGAAATACTACACAGCCGGAGGTTTGGTTGCCACTCTTCACGGGGACATCCAAGCAGCCAGAAGGTGCTTCGAAGCTTCTGCAAAGGGCCTCAGCTCCATCAACGCCCAACCTCAGACGACCATTGAAGCCATATTGCCCTCCATCTCCAAGGAATCCAGGCCACTGATGAGGGTTGACACCATTGACCTCGACATTCGCTTCTCCATTGAGGACGGGGTCGAGCAAATGAAGAAGGGGAAGAAGCCTATGGTCGAAGACGAAAGGTCAACCTCCTCTTCTGGCCACAACGAGCTCTTAAGTCATGCATGGCATATCCCGGACAGCGACTTCGAGCTGGTTCCCCTTGGAGAAGACCCCACCAGGGGAGTAAAGATCGGAGCGGACTTCCCCTACTTGGAAAAAAGGCAACTCAAAGTTTGCCTATGGGAAAATGTTGATCTCTTTTCCTGGAGTACAACCGAGATGCCTGCTTTAGACCCTGAGGTCGCATGCCATCACCTGACCATTGATCCCACCATCAAGGCAGTTGCGTGGCACAGAAGAAAGCAGTCGACCGAGAAGTTAAAGGCTGCTGAATTAGATGTAAAAGACTTCCTAGAGGCACATTTTATTTCTGAAGCCCGGTACACAACCTGGCTCTCAAATGTAGTCCTCGTTAAAAAAATCTAATGGAAAATGTAGAATGTGCATTGACTATACTGATCTCCACCGGGCTTACCTGAAAGATGCTTATCCCCTCCCCAATATTGACAAACTGGTCGACAATTCAGTCGGTTTTAAACTGTTATCTTTCATGGACACATACTCTGGTTACAACCAAATTCCCATGGCAAAAACAGGCAAAAAATATACCGCTTTCATGATCGAGTCGGGCAATTATTACTACAACGTAATGCCCTTCGGCCTGAAAAATAGGGGCGCTACCTACCAGCGCATGATGAATAAAGTCTTTTGCAACGAAATAGGAGACATGCTCAAAGTCTATATGGACGACATGATTGTCAAGTCCATCGAAGAGCTCAACCATTCCGCCCATTTGGAAAAGGTATTCGAGCAAGCCCGAAAGTGCCGAGTGCGATTCAACCCGGAAAAATACACCTTCGGCGTACAGGCAGGAAAGTTCCTTGGGTTCTATCTGACAGAACGAGGCATCGAGGCGAACCACGAAAAATGTCGGGCCTTCTTCGAATTTCTGGTGCCCACCTCGAAGAAATTCATCCATATCTTAAACGGCATGCTCACTTCTCTTTCTCGATTCGTGGCAAAATACGCCCAGCATGCGCTCCCTTGTTCAAACTCTGCGCAAGGAAGCCACCTTTGAGTGGATGCCCGAATGCGAGCGATCCCTAGCCCATTTGAAAGGAGCGTTCTCACAGCCGCCCGTATTATCCCGGCCCGGGAAAGACGAAGTCCTCTACCTTTATCTGGTTGTCACCTCCGAGGCAATAAGCGTGACACTAGTAAGAGAAACCCCGGAGGGACAAAGACCAATTTATTTCACGAGTGAGGCCCGGAAGCGAGATATCAACAAATCAAGAAAGTATCCCTGGCCCTCGTTAACGCTGCGAGGAGGCTAATACACTACTTCCTGGCCCATACCATAGTGGTCTGAATGGATCAACCAATAAAACAACTGCTCGGAAGGCCAGACATGGCCGGTAGAATGGTGAAGTGGTCTCTAGAACTCTCTGAATTTGATATCCAGTACGAAAGCAGGAAAGGCCTTAAGGCTCAAGCCTTGGACGACTTCGTAGCAGAAATGACCTCGCCTGGAGATCCGGAAGGCTCGCGCCGCTGGACGATCTTCGTCGATGGCGCCTCCAGTGCGATCGGAAGTGGCGCAGGCATCATACTAGAGAACGAGGAAGGGACCCTGGTCGAAGTTTCCCTCGCCCTGTCTTTTTCGACCTCCAACAATCAAGCCGAATACGAGGCATTCCTCGCAGGCTTAAGGCTAGTCGAAGACCTGGGAGTCGAGGAAGTAAAAATATTCATCGATTCTCAGCTGGCCACCTCGTAAGTCCGAGGTGAATATCAAGTCAAATATGAATAACTCACCGAATATTGGGCCCTTGTTCAGGAGGCAAAGAAGAAATTTAGGTATGTGGATGTTCAACACGTTCCCTGCAAGCACAATACACGCGCATACATTTTATCCAAATTGGAGAGCACAAAGAAGAAGGGAGGAAATAAATTTGTAATACAAGAGGTACTTCCTCGGCCGAGCACCCAGAAACCATCTGCCACCCTAGGAGTATTCGACATCGGGGACAACGATTTCTGGATGACCCCCGTACGCGGTTACCTCACTAAAGGCAAACTCCCCAGCGACTCGAAAGAATCGATCGTTATTAGACGAAGGGCCTACTCGTACTTCTTAGTCGATGGAAAACTTTACAGAAGAGGATTTTATATCTCACTCCTCAAGTGTGTCGATCGAAGCACAGCAGAACACATACTGCTCGAAATCCACGAGGGTATTGGCAGTAAGCATCTGGGCAGAAGATCCTTCGCGAGGAAAGCCTTGAGGGCGGGATACTACTGGCCCACCATGCAGCACGATGCAAGAGAACACGTGAAGAAATGCGATAAATGCCAAATACACGGGGACATGCATTTAGCTCCTCCTAGCGAGCTCAAATCCCTCTCCTCTCCCTGACCCTTCGCCTGGTGGGGACTAGACCTCCTCGGCCCGTTCATGGTCGGAACCAATCAGAACAAATATCTGATAGTAGTGGTCGACTACTTCACCAAGTAGATAGAAGCCGAAGCCTTGGCCAAAATCACTGCCTAGAACTTCCTTCGCTTCTACAAAAGAAATATCCTCGCTCGCTTTGGCATCCCACAAGCGATAGTCACCGAAAACGGAACCCAGTTCACGGACCACACCTTCCATGAATTCATCACCAAACTTGGCAAGACCCAATATTTCGCCTCCGTCGAGCACCCCTAGACCAACGGCCAAGCCGAGGCTGCCAACAGGGTGATACTCAGAGGCCTCAAGCGAAGGTTAGACGAAACCAAGAAATGATAGGTCGAAGAGCTACACATCATGCTCTGGGCGTATTGAACAACCACTCACTCGTCTACCAGGGAATCTTCGTTCGGGCTAGCATACGGGACGAAGGCCGTTATCCCCATAGAAATAGAGGAACCTTCCAAACGAACCCAGGAACCTCTCGACGAGGAGATGAACGATGTCACCCTCATAGAATAACTAGATCTGGTGGAAGAAATTAGAACGAGAGCGGCCCTGCGAGAGGCCTCGCTTAAACAAAAAATAGCCATGCGCTAAAATGAAAAGGTGATATGTCGAGAGTTCGTGGTTGGCAGGCTTGTCTTGAAGAGAAATCGCAAAGAATCTCGCGAGGGAAAGCTCACAGCGAATTGGGAAGGTCCTTATCGCGTCTACGCCAAAACGGGAACCAGAGTGTATTACTTGGAGAACTTACAAGGGGAATAGCTCGTTCAATCATGGAACGCTGAAAAGCTAAAATAATACTACAGTTAAAAACACTGAGCAGTCGACAAGTTTGGTCGACAAGACAGACTCACCTAAGCCTGACCACGCGTGTACGCCTAGGCACCAGTGTAGCACCCAAAGTATTCATAAGGGGCGAGGCTTCACTCTGTTAACGAGTGTACCCTCATCCCAACGTGGATAACTTGATCGAGCTCCACAATTTTTGTGCCACGACGGTCGAACACCCAACTCGCAACGGGAAGTTCACGCTGCCGAACCCGAGTCCCTCGAAACGAGACCTGGATTCCGACCCTCGCCCGGTATTCACCCTGGAGGTTTTATCAGTTTCCCTACACCTATGAACATGTAAAACAAGCATATCCCTGATACAAACTCTTGGCAAATATTTAAACGTCCTAATCGGGCTAACTTGCCAACGAACATGCAAATAATGCAAGTAAATATCCAAAGTAAAATGACCAATGGCCAGAATTTAAATAAAGCGACCAAATAGGCCGAAATTGTGTGAATATTACATGAACGAGCAACTGCCCAGAAAAATAACAAATATTACAAAAATGGAACGCAGGCAAAAACAAATACACAATCACCCCTCTGCTTCTCCTTCGATTATAGGTGATAATCGAGCGGGATCCCCTGCCGATTGATCGATAATATCTCTCAAGTAGTCAGGGACTAGATCTGGCCATCAACCACGTAATAGTTGACCCCCATTCCCTAATTATTGAGCTCCACACCAGGATTCAACACACGCGCCTGACTTACTGCATTGTCGAAGCTCCCCTCGGAAGCGGCCTGAGCATCATCCACGACCAACTAGAAATGAGCTACTAACTCGGCCCGAGCCTTCAGGTCCTTGGTGTCCTCTGGCTCATCCTCAATGGGTGCAAGCTCGGTAGTCAAGGCCGCCACCTTCCCCTTAAGACTCTCTCTCTCGGCCAAGAGGACCCTTCGCTCCTCAAAGAGCTTCTCTGACTCCTCCTCAGACAACTTGAGGGCTTTGTCCTTCTCAACCAGGGCCTTCTCGCTCGCCGTAAGCTTGGCCAGGAGATTCTTCCCTTCAGCTTCCAGGGAAGAACTCCCCTCGGTATACACTACCGCTATCTCCAGGATCCGCATTAATTCGCTCGCATCTTAGGCCAACATCGCCCTCTTCTCCGGACGATTCATTCCCTAGAGGAGGAGAGATTCGGCCCGGGGGAGACGAAGAGCTGCTCCTTCGAAGAAAGTCCTCTCAAACAGTAAGGAGGCAGATCATAAGTCCCTTTTCCCGTCTCCCCGATAAGGTCAATGCTCCCCTCACGTCGAGGCCTCTTCGCCTTCGAGGAAACAGAAGATGCAGACTAAGCAACTATGGTTGGAGTTAAGGACGACCCACCCGATCTAGGAGCAAGAACTGGCCCCGCGCTAGTCTGTGCATCCTTCTTAGCCTTTCTCGCTCGAGAAGCAAGTGTCTTGGCCAGACGTTTCTGAGCAGGATTCATGTTTTCTACAAAACAAACAAAAAAGAGAAGAGTTAATAAAATGACGAGTCAAATAAATGACGACCACATACTGGAAAAGAAAATTTATACCCAGATATCTAATGAGATCCTCGTTTTCGAGGAGCTCCCAGACGTTTATGAGACCCGACTCGAACACGGGCTCCCCGTTTTTATCCAGCACTGGCCTACCTCCTCGACCGACTCGCTGGACCGGAGGAATTCAAGCTACAAACAAAGTCAGAGTTGTGAAGCTCGACAGGTCCTCGTCCCCAAGCTCCACCTCTCTCCAGATATAGGAGTCCAACTCCTTCTTGAAATGTCTGCTGGTCCATTAAAATGGGAACTTGGAGACCAGCGTCGCGGTAGGCTCCCTCAACTCATTTATACAAGGAGTCCCATCCTCGTTGAGTAATGGCCAGCTCCTAAAAATGTTCAGCAATGCCTTCATTGAGGTGGGCTGCACCAAGACGTACTTGTCCTTAAAGTGGAGCACGGACTCCAAGTTGGCCTTGAACAACTTCTTGTTTCCCTGTTTGAGAGAGAGCCATGCCCACCTTCCGCCAGTACTGCTCCTCTGGATGTGAAAACAATAGAAAAACAACAGGATCATGGCCCCTATCTTCAGATAGTTGCACACTATCTAGAACGCCTGCACGAACACAATCCCATTCAAATGCAACTGGGAGGGAGCCACATGCAGGTGCTGGAAAACGGCCACCTCAAAGTCATAAAAAGGAAGGTGGAGAACCATCTCCCGAAAGACTATATCGTACATCGGAATCTGCCTCCTATCATATCTTGAGAAGATCCTGTTGTCCTTCCCGGGGATATATAATGACCACTCCTCCCGGCCCCCCCTCCTCGTAGGTGTAAACATCGGTGAAAACGTCCTCCCCGTGCTCATAAAAATATGACCTCCACTCCCAAGGGTCTTTTGCTACCCAATCTCAAGTATCCTCATCAGCTCGAGGAAGAAACAGTCCGCCCCGAGCCAAAGAGGTTTCCCCCACGTCGGGCTCCCCCATCTGTTGATTCGTCTGGTTTTGCTGCTCCCCAGAGATTTCCAATATGCTCGACGAGCTACCACTAGTCTCGCTCGAAGAGGTCATGGAGGATTATGTAGACTCGCTGGAAATGACAACCTGTGCATCATCGCCATACAACCTGAAAAGCAGAGGAAAAATATAAGCTCGACATCAATGCAAGAATCTCCCTTCCACCGCTAAACAAGTGAAATGGTGCTGGGAGACGAGGATCGTATCCCCGACCAGAACCCTCACTGAGGTACGTTAACGGGCACAAAGTGCGGGAGAAAGTCCTAATCCCTCACTAAGGCACACTAACGGGTTTGAATCACAGAAAAAGCCCAGAAATCCCCTGAGGTATTCTAACAGGCACAAATTGCAGAAAATATCAAACCCTAACAAATCAACTATAACAAAGCGCCAGGCCCCCGATGAAGCCCCACGGTGGCTCCAGCAGCCATGCGCCACAGGAACAACGTCTGCCACCTAGAATCTCTAACGACCTCATCCCTAACAGAGCCCTAAATCCTAACCGCAAGCATATCTAAAAGGAAAAAACGAAAACAGTAAGACATGCAACAATGGAGGAACGAAAACTCACTAATAGAAGAAGAGGAGATGAAGCTGGATGACCGCGAACAAAGAAACTGAGTAAATGTCGGTGGTCGACTGTCGAACTAATACGAGAAGTTGAAGGAGAAGGATAAAAATACTAATCGCCATGTTCCTCTCGTATTATAGTTGAAATAGCCCGCGCGTGCCAAACACGCGTCTTGGGAACCCCAGGGTCGTCATTATGACACCCTATCCCTAGGCCATCATTTGCGCCGCTCGACCGACACATTTCCAAAAACACACTACCTCTCCAAGTTCAAAAGTCCCAACGGAAAATGTTTCGCCTCCCCAACAGAGAAGTATAACGGGCAAACCCTCATTTCCCCGTCCCTCGAGCAGACATCAAAGTCGTCACTCCTGTGCCCAGAAGCAATGACTTGGGGGGCTATTGTTCTGGACTAGCCCGAAAGCTTGAGTGGGCCCAATCTAAGACATCTCATATGTGCCACCCACTGACCGTGACCTAGGCTTCCCGTACCTGTCGGGAAATGTCACCTTGTTTCCCTTCTGGTCCAGCGTCGATCCAAGATGCTCTTCGAGCGTCTTCTCAGCCTTCCCAACACCAGTGTCGTGCAGGCCACCAGGGACCGATAAGAGAGATGCTCGCAACCAGCCTCTTCCGCATAACTAACGGCTAGTTACGAGTATATCTTCCCGGTTTGACCAAGTCCTCATAGTTACCTGATTTTCTGGACCCGTATATCTAGGCGAGAAATCAGGAACCAATGGTCATGCGCCAGGGGCATTATATAAACCATCACACCTGTGAGGGCCATGTATCACACATTCACTACTCACTACCCGATATTTTGCTAGTACCTCCTTGCTCCCACTCTTACTTGATCGTTGGAGTACCTTGCAGGTACAACCCCATCTCTCCTCAGCCCGACTGAAGGTCATCCTCTGGCCACTCTCCAGGTTCTGATCAATCGCAAGATCACTTATGCATTGTAATAATTAGGTTGATTATTAGTTGATATTCCATAAGGGACCAGGTAAGTATGAATCCTTAAGAAGTCTAGAGCTTGCGAGTCTAGAGGTTGTTAGTCACTTGGGGGTAGCTTGTGAAAATTGTAATCAATTTGGTTATAGTGGATTAAGTCCTCAATTGAGTGAGGCGAAATCACCTTGGCGGATGGACTAGACTAGCTTGATAATTTTCAAGTGAACTATTATAAACACATTGTTCTTTACTTCCTGTTCTTACTTATTGTTATTATCAAGAGTGAAGGAAAAAACATTTTAACTTAAAGGGGAATATATTTAAAAGAACATTTTTGTTTTTAAAACCCAATTCAACCCCCCCTTTCTTTTTTTTCCACATGTTCAATTACATCATCTAATGTGTTATCCATAAAAAACACAAAACAAACCAAAACACCTTTTAAGGTGTGTGATACGGTGGCAGAACTGACTGTTTTTTAGTTACTACTGGTTTTGCGTTTTTTGTTTGCAAATGTATGGTAAGCAAGAGTCACCACCAAATTTTATTTCATCCAACAAAGGAAAAGGGAAAAGAACAGAAAAAACCTTTTTCGAGATATTTCTGAGTACGGGGGTAGATTATAAAAAGGGAAGGTGTTAGCACCCTTTCTATCCGTGATTTTCCACGGGCTCTTAGGTACTTGCTCATTCTAAAATTGATTTTGTGTGTTTGTGTGTTTGAAAAAGTTTTGAAATTTGCCATAGTGCGGAGTTTTACTTTATGGTAACCCTTGTATCAGTCCTCAAGGGTGTGATAAAATGTTTTTGAAAACTTTAGTTTGGAAAATTTGTTTGAAAGTGTGTGTGTAAAAATTTGTTATTTTGAGCAAGTACCTAAAATTTTCTACCTACTCGAAAAAGTATGTTCGCTTTCTTATTTCCTTTAGACAGTGCTATCCTACTATGAAGGAGTAGGAAGCTCCACCATTGGAGTTCAAGGGACAATTGTAAGGGACGAAAGGGACAATTACGATCACTAAAGAAATGGTTAGGAAACCTTAGTAATTACCCTAGAGTCCTAAAGATATTTTCGAGGCAACATTCGAATGGGTCAGTTTTGATCTTTTGGGACTAGAGGACAACCACTAAGACTCCTTGTACTTCATGACCGTTTACCGAAGGCAACCTAAGTGGGGAAAACCCTAGGAGTGAACATGTGCAAGTGTTTGATTTTCAGTTATTTATCTTTGCACAGTTAGGGTTTTCTACCGTTTTAAATTATTAATTTTTCTTTCGCAGACAACCCTATTATTAATCATCTAACAGTTTATAATTACGGAAAGGAAAAGTGCGAGAAATTTAAACCTAGCTATTACAAGGCTTTGGGGAGGGAGATTACATAATCAAAAACCGGAGGAAAATAGTAAAGGCAAATAGTAAACCTAAGTTTAATTATTACAAACTCGGAGCAATTACATTAACTATAAAAATAATGAAATAAGTGCGCGCGACAAAATTAAAATACGGAACTAAAATTAAATTCAAAGATATTTAATTAGTAAATAGAGAAAAGTATTTTTTTTTTTGGATTTTTGAGAGAAAATAATTAATTTTGCAAATCAACCTAATTTCTAATTAATTTTAATTATGAAAAAGAATTTAAGTCATATAAAAATAATTAATTTTGCAAATCAACCTAATTTCTAATATAATTAATTAATGCAATTAAATTTTTTTACATATAAAAAAAACTATTTCTAATTTTGGTGACTTTTGTGATTTTTTGATTTAATTAAAAAAATGATTTTTGTAAAAATAATTAAAACAAATAAAATAAATTAAAAAAATAATTAAATTGGGTCTGGTGAAATAGTAATCTGGGAGGTGTGAATTTGATTTTTCAAGCCCAGAATAGCTGGCCCAAGGCTGGCGTGTGATCTAGTGAGGATTCCCTCTGGAGGTTCACCATGCGCTACTTTTGTTGGATGTTTAGATCTGATCACTAGATGATCCAAGGCAGGAGATGTTGGGGTGCACCGTGAATGCATTTGGAATGGCATTACTAGATCTGCAAAGGAATTGTGGGTCGAACCCCTGACCTCCCACACACGCGCGTCTGGAAACCCTTTCCCTTTGCCACTGAGCCAGCTTGCTATTCATTGAAACAAATAAACTATAAATAATATATTTAACAATGAGTCAATCTAATAAGAAAAACATGTGAGATTCAAACCACCCATTCAGGTATTGACACGCCTTCATCTTCTATGCAGGACCGTCGTTTTAGGTACTTGAATTTTACCTACGGTCGTGTCCATTGCTATAAACCTGTCATCCTCAAAAATCATGTCCAGGCAACATAAATCAAATCCAATTACACAGATCAATTAGGTTTAATCTCCTGAATGCAATGGTATCCATCTTTGGCCCTGATTTTTCCTGAAGCGTAAAGCCCTAAAAAACAACCCTAAACCCTAACAATGGCATTTCATCACACATGCCTCAAAACACGTAATTAAATATGCAAACACATTCTAAAGGATGATACAAACATGAATAAATACTTATAAATCATTTATCATGCGAGAATTGCAAAAATAAATTTCAAGAATATGAGCAAACTGTGGCACTGGTACATGCGATTTTTGAAGGTGTTAATGCGTGCAAGTGATGCTATTAGCTCCAGGAGGTTGCCAAGAATGGATTGTTGGCATTGAAACGCCTTGAATCGCCTTGTAGAGAAAAATATGATTTCCTCTTTCTTTGTCAAAACTTGAGTTTTCTTCTCTCAATCCACACGGCCAAACCTTGTTCTCCTGTCTGGGAATGTTGTGGACATATAAGAAAACAGATTAGGTCAACAAAAACAGATCATATATTTGCAAATTATGGAGATTTGATTTGATTTTTTGCCTTGTATGATTTGTTTCTAAAATAGACCAAATCATGATTCTTTTTCAATCCAAATAGCCCTTGCACGATTTGGATGATTTGCTAGTTATTCATGGACCCATAATGTGCTCATAAAATCCAATCTTTGATTTTATTTCATTATTCTATTATTTTAAATGATTTATTTTGATTTAAATGAATGAAAAATCCAAAAAAATAATAAAAATAATAAAATAATAGGTGGATACATTCAGGGGTCGTGGTTCCTCTTAGGAACAAGTTTCAAACAAGAAAACACGGCCCCATTTGGAGAAAAAAATCAATTTTGATCAATGTTGTCTTTGGGCAAATTTCCAAAATTGGCCAACTTTGACCATGCAGATCTCTCTCAATTTTGACCCTAAGATGGTGTTCTTAGACTTTTTAGAAAGCATAGGATGTCCTCTAAGCAACCTCTTTGGTTTCATCTCAATTGGATCTTCCGTGTTCAAGTAAGAAGCTTTGACCCAAAATGTGTTTTTGTTGATTTTTTGGAATGACCTATAATGTCTGAATTTATATCTTTTCATGAGTGCATTTTTTGAACTTGAGGGCTAAAGATGAGTTATATGGAATTGAATTCTCTTTAAAATGAGCCTTGGATGAGAAATTTCTGTTAAAGTATGAGAAAGTTATGCCTGACCAAAGTTTGGTTAACTTTTCCTATAAAACCCCTAATTTAGCAACTTTTGAGTTTTGATGAATTAGGAGCATTCCTTGAGGAATCATGATCAACCCTTGATCAAATGATGGATATCACTTTGGAATGTTAATGTTGACCAAAAATCTTGAAGTTTGACTGTATGTGGGTCACAATTGACTTTTGACCTAGTGTAGTTGATTTTCAGGCATTTGAGCAGTTGACTGAGAAAACTCCTTGTGCAAGGCATGAAACTTGGCATGGATGATCTTGAGACCATATTAGGGCAATGGAAGTCATTTAGGACCCTTGGAACTCAAACATCTTGATGAGTAGTTAAACCCTAGTTTGAAGCTCATTCTCTTAGGAGGAGGATTTGTTTGGTCAATCTTTAGTCAACTTGAGCAATTGAGGACCTCAAGGGATATGTTTTGAGTAAAAATGGAAGGGGAAATTTTGGGGTACAACAGCTGCCCGTGTTCAATCTTCTTAAACCTGAGGATGTAGATTGGCTGGTTTGTCTTTCGTGATCTAAAGGTGGAAGATGATTGAACACTAGAGTGCCCAGAAATTTGCACTCGCATGAAGTAATACTGATGGTTGATGGCGTTGGAAATGGTCTTACATATGCCATTCGGAGAAGATGACGGAGAGTCGTTGGACATGGGCTTAAAGATGCCATCCAGCATAATGATGATTTCATGAGATATTCCTTCATGGGAATTCCTGTTCCTGTTGTTAAGGAGGACTTCGCTGAGGGATGTTGGTCTCTGTCTTGAGGAATAGAGTTTAGGAGCTCTGGTTGTCCATTATTCTACTGGGGAATTAACTCTTGATTGAGGAGGCAGAGGTGAGCTGCTTATCTGGTCAGGGTCCAGGCTGCATAGCAACTTATTGGGGAAATGTAAAATCGACGGTATCTGGTCCGGTCTAGGTCTTACAGTGTTGTAAACTGTTGTCTGGAGATAAAAGAGAAGGAACCTGGATAGTAAGGTTACTTTGAAATGAAAGCCTGGGTGGTAGGGCTGCTTCACAATGAGTTCGGGTAAAACTGCATCAGGAAATTGTAAGAAGGAACTTGGGTAGGGTTGCTTCAGGATGAGTCTGAGTAAAACTACATAGGGAAATTGTAAAAAGGAACCTGGGTAGGGTTACTTCAGGATGAGTCTGGGTAAAACTACATAGGGGAATTATAAAAAGGAACCTGGGTAGGGTTGCTTCAGGATGAGTCCGGGTAAAACTACATCGGGAAATTGTAAAAAGGAACCTGGGTAGGGTTTCTTCAGGATGAGTCCGTGTAAAACTACATCGGGAAATTGTAAAAAGGAACCTGGATAGGGTTGCTTCAGAATGAGTCCGGGTAAAACTATATCGGGAAATTGTAAAAAGGAACCTGGGTAGGGTTGCTTCAGGATGAGTCCAGGTAAAACTACATCGGGAAATTGTAAAAAGGAACCTGGGTAGGGTTGCTTCAAGATGAGTCCGGGTAAAATTACATCGGGAAATGGTAAAAAGGAACCTGAATAGGGTTGCTTCAGGATGAGTCCGAGTAAAACTACATCGGGAAATTATAAATAGGAACCTGGGTAGGGTTTCTTCAGGATGAGTCTGGGTAAAACTTCAGAAGGAACTGGGGTAAGGTTACTTTGGGATAAGTCCGTGTAAAACTTCAGAAGGAACCTAGGTAAGATTACTTCGGGCTAAGTTTGTGTAATACTTCAGAAGGAACCGGGGTAAGGTTACTTCGGGATAATTCCGTGTAAAACTTCAGAAGGAACCTGGGTAAGGTTACTTTTGGATAAGTCTGTATAAAACTTCAGGAGGAACCTGGGTAAGGTCACTTCGGGATAAATTTGTGTAAAACTTCATTTGGAAATGTATGATAAGGGACCCGTGTAAGATTTTTCAGGATAAACCCGTGTGAAGCTTCATTTAGGAGAAACCCGTGTAAGATTGGTTCGTGACGAACCCGTGTAAAGCTACATTTGGTCGTGTAGATAATTACTCTGTTTAATTTCAGGAGCTAATCTTGGACCTGCTGGAAGTTGTTGATGATAACCATCTTTCCTGAAAAGGTATAGGATTAATCATATGCAATGCATGAAATGCATTGTGATGATGTTCTCAAAATAAATGAGATTATGTTGTATGCAATATGTGTGCGCGCGTCATGATGTATGAACATGAAATGCTATTGTGACATATCCGAGTTTGTGAAAATAAATCCCTGGCCGCTGCTGGAGAGTACTGGAAATTGAATTCCTGACCGTCGTAGAAAAAGTGGTTCTTCTACTTCCGTTGGGGAGGGTGAACGGAGATGAATATGCCGTGGATTTATTCCTTTTTGTTTGTGAATATTCTGCCAGGGAGAGACTCTGCTTGAGAATAACTCTGCGAGGGAATATCTCTATTTGAGAGAGGAGATGCTTTGCTGGAAGATTTTGCCAATTCAGAGAAATAAACTCCGCAGGGGGATGAACTTCCATAGCTGGAGGAATAAACTCTGTTGGGGATTTAGCTTCCGCATTTAGAGAAATAAACTCTGCCTGAGAGGATGTTCCGCAGTCAGAGAGATAAACTCTGCTCAGGAAAAAGCTATATAAACCGTTTGCGATTATAAAACTCGGCTGGGGAATATAGTCGTCGGCTCTCTGAAGGAGCTTTGCTCGGGAAAGTAGCTCCTATTTGGGGAAACCGATGTCAAAGCTTTAGTTTTCTCTACTATGTGGGGAGTTGTCACTGTCCATAGTGTTGTGTTGTAGTACTGTCAAAAAAAATTTCTTGATGGCACATGATTCGTTGCTGGAATGCATGCGTAATTCCCCAAGTGATTCAGATGGAGATCTGCCCCTGGTTATTTGGCACTTTTGGAGAGACTGCCCCAGGTGTGTTAGACATCATGTCATTCCCCTTTCTTATGGAAGACCTTGTTATGGGAAGTGTCTTTCCCGCTGAGGTGATTCTGTCCATTGAGAGGATGTTTGTTCATTGAATATCTGTTGTGCGGATTTTTCTGCTGTCAAACAATTAGTCATATGCAAACAATGTCATTTAAAGAATATAAAACTCATGTCTGTCTTGAAAAAAGAAAATTTTAAAATGTGTTTTGTATAGTAAAACAAAATTTTCAAGAATGTGATATCAGCTCAAGATTCGTAACAAGTACTACAGGAGTCAGGATACCTTTGTAACAGTATGCTCTCAAACTAACCCATGCTTCATCTAGGACTTTTAAGGGTTATAACGTGGCCTGGTTCAGGTTTAAGAAACAAAGGATAAAGGCTCAAAATTTATTTGTACCCACCCGTTCTTCGTGATGTCCTTTAGTCATATGCTCAACTAATTGCACGTTTAGAATCCCAGTTGAGTCCTGGAGTACTGTCCTTGATGTTTCGGTGATGGTTCAGATACTGAAAGTTTATTTTGAATAGGCAGTCATTTTTGTAATCTTCTTTCTGTTGAGGATTTGTAGGACCTCTTTATTTTTTTATTTTGTTATCCCTTCTTTTGCTTGAACTGTTTCTTTTTGTGATTACAATCAGCGGGATGCCCCAGTTTTTTCTTAAGTCCCTTTCATGGGTTTTGACTTAACGGGCTTTTCTTATGCAAAATATTGACTGCCTATTTTGATGATTATGCGGAACCATCACCATCTTCTGATTCGGAAAGACGTCTTTGAGGCCATTCATTGTGTGCGAAGCGGAAGATTGCGACTGAATACGCCTCTGAATTAATTGAGAAAACTACCCTGCCCCAGGTTACGATTAAGGGTTTTAATTTGTGTGAGAGAAAAACTCCTACTTATTTGTCTCAAAGGGGTTGACTAGGGATTATCTTCCTTATAACTCCACTGTTTGGGATCTGAAACAACGCCTGCACATTGTTAGCGGGGTCTGTTCAAAAGCATACTGTAGGGATTATGGTATTGTTTTCGTCATCCTCCCTCTAAGGCTTAAAGCTTTTAATCGAGAGTTGAATATCACGAAAATGAAGTATAAAGTAGTTTAATCATAACGAAAACCAATTAATTCAGGACAAACATGTGTAATGCATTAATGAAATAACAAAGTTTTGACATGACAATATTTGTTCTAATAAACAAAGGAAATACAACTTGAGAATTCAAATGAACAAAAATGCTTTCAATCCTAGCCATGTTTTGGCATGGGAGCAGTGATCATGTTGGGAGTCTCAGGAGGGTCGAATTCAATCTCCTTGGTGTCAATCATATTCTGAATCTTCTATTTCAGCGTCCAACAATCGTTAGTATCGTGCCCTGGGCTGCCAGAATGATAAGCACACCTTGCATCCGGATTGTAGTTAGGAGAGGAAGTTTTAGGGTTTGGATGAGGGTTTATCACCATGATCAGATTCATCTTCAACATGTGTTGCAATGCTTGTCACAATGGCATGTTAATTTGGGTGAACTGCCTTTGAGGTCTTTCTACCCTTGGCTTATTGTTCCGTTGTTGAGGTCATTGTGTGCGTGCCGAATTAGAGACCAGCACTGCCCCCACAGACTGGTGGTAGTCTTCCTTATTACGCCCCTTCTGGCCGTGCACAACATTGGCTTCCCTCTTACCACCAAATGGCTTCTTCTCAGCACTAGAAGATGCTGCCATCGGGATTTTCCCTCTCCTGATACCATTTTCGATCATCTCTCCTATCAGAACAATCTCTGTGAACCCAGATGAGGAACTCCCAATTAGAAAATTAAAGAATGGTCATGTCAGAGTGCCCATAAACATGTCTACCATTTGACGGTTAGTTAGCGGAGGTTGTACTCTTCCAGCTAGATCCCTCCACTTTTGTGCATATTCTTTGAACCCTTCTTTCGAGCCCATGGACATATTCTGCAGTTGCACTCGAGTGGGTTCCAGGTCACCATTGTATTGGTACTTCTTGTAGAAAGCAGTAGCCAATTCTTCCCATGTATGGATGTTGGTTCCTTCCAACTGATATAACGAATCAAGTTGAGTGCCGACTAAACTTTCTTGGAAGAAATGGACCCATAACTTCTGGTCAGCAGTGTGAGGCTGGATCTTCCTGACATAGGATCTTAAATGCAACTTAGGGTAGGATACACCGTCGTACTTAGATAATGTGGGGACCTTGAACTTTGGTGGGATGACAACCCCAGATACCAAACCCAGCTCTTCAAAATCCAGCCCTGGTACTCTTTGGATCTCCATTGCGCTCAGACTATCCTCTAACTGTTTGTATCTATCCTCAGCAGGAGAATACTATTCATCATTGTAATTTGTGTCATTATCAGTAACCTTAGGGCTAGGGTCCTCCTCCCTTGTCTCTCCCTCTTGATTCTCCCCTTCTTTAGACGAGGAGGTCAGGTCAACGAGTTGCTTCAACGGTCCCTTGAATCTTCTTCCCAGATTCAGGACATCAGCGGTCTTCTTCTTCTTCTTCTGTTTCAGAATAAGGGCCTTCAGATCTTCCTGCCCTTTTGCTAAAGCTATGAACATTTGCTGAAATTGGGCATTTTGTGCCTGGAGATCCTTGATACTTTGTTTAGAAGACATTTTTGCTGAAATAAACAGCACAGAAGATGAGAAACCTATTAGGAAACATGTTTATGTAATGTCATGGATGATATGCGTATGCAATGATTTCAAGGATTCTTAAAGGCTCAAATTTGCTTAACCAAAAGAAACACACTTTAATTGTATTAATAAGTTTGAATTGTTACAATGGGTGCCTTTTAGGCTTACAACAAAACAAAACTTAAAGAAAAAATAAAATTAGGTCTCCCATCAGTGCATCCTCTTTGGTGCAATATAGGTGTTTATATTCCTCTCTTCATGAAGTAGTCTAGTGAGTTTCGGGAATTTCTTCTCGCTGGTGTAGAATTGAGTTTCAAACGTATCCCGCTCCTCTTTAAGTTGAACGCATGAATTTTGTAACTCCTCATGATCAGTTGCCATGTCATGATGGAGAACAAGATAAGAAGTGTCTCCTTCAGCAACCGTTCCACAATCGTTGGTAGGACAGCAGGGTAAGTCATCATAAGAGTTTGAGCACGGGCTCGTACCCATTTGAGATAAGGCTCAAGAGGTTATGCCCCAGTGTCTTACTATCAACTATGTGTCCCATGCCCCAAGCTCGCATGAACCTTTTACGGTAACCCTGGGCATCATTCTCATAGTCGAAGGTGATTCCTTGGATAAGTGTATCATGAGGACTGTCCCTTCTCGCATATCCAAACTATCGCAGTGCCAAGCAAGGATTTTAAGTGATTCCTCCTCTAATGCCTAAGAGAGGGACATTAGGAAATTCTCCGTATCGATCAATGACAGTAACATTCTCCGAGGATCGAGGACACTAACGAATACTTGAATGTGTAAGAGTCATTAGCCTATGATACCATCTGAAACCCTGTTCATTCTTCAAGACTGATCGGGGTAGGTGCGAAATAAACCATCTATCCAAAAGAGGAGTGCAACACAGAAGATTCGCTCTTCTCTTTATAGTGCGAGTATGCAGAGAATGTAGGATATCTCCAAGCAAAGTAGGTACTGGATTGCGTGACAGGAAAACCTTAATCGCATTCACATCTATGAGCTGGTCTGGATTAGGAAACAGTACTAACCCATAGATGAGAAGGGATAACACCTCTTTAAAAGCTTGTAGGTCCAGGGTATCCCAAAAATGATGAGCTTTCTCAAAAAAGAACTTAGCCAAAAAACCCTTGACACCTCTCCTGGTTTCCCAATTTGCCACTACGTCATCCCGTTGTAAAGATAGAGCTTTAGCAATATATTCAGGTTTAGGGTCTCTTTCTATGCCATTGAAAGGTACCTTGTTAAGAATAGGCACCCCCAGTAACAGAGAAAATCCTCCATAGTAGGCACTAACTGGTAATCCAGAAAAGTGAAGCAGTGATGTAGTGGGTCAAAGAACTGAAAGAGTACTTTTAACATTTCTTCATCAGGATTTGAAGTGACCAAGATGAGAAGTCAACCATGTCTTTCAGTGAAGGGAGAGCTTTCAAGAACCCTTGATACCAATTCCTTAAGCTGAGGAGGTACCTTTACCATACTGACTTGGATAGTGAATCTGTGGGCGAGGGTCATGTCCTACAAAACAAGACAAAAGTAAACCCTAAGAATCCTTGAAATGGTTAGTATGATATGTTATGTTATGATGTTATGATTATGCTCAGATATAGCATATATAGCACACACAAGCAAATCACAGAGACCTTAGGTTTAAGGCTTGCATGGATTTTAAGGTATACCCTCTTGGAGTTGGGTTGGTTCAACCTATCCTAAATATAGTAATCGGGTTCTAAGGGATCTCAATATCACCAATCTTTCCCCCAAATTTCGTTCCGATAGACAATTGACTTGCCACCAAAAAAAACTCAAGAGTCAAACCTCAATGAGTTTAGCATCGAGTATCAACCGACTTTGGGTTTACACCAAAGACGGCTATCTCACTACATCCTAAAAGCCAAGTTGGTCAATTAAGGTGCTAAGGTCAGTTGATGCTTTATGATACCACGCAGTGGCCCCATATTCTCCTTGATTACGCAAAGGCTATCGGTATACACCAAAGTATCACATCAACATAGCTATTATTTCAACTGTGTCTGTATACCACACATATCTCCCTCATAGTTTATTGCTACTTACCTAAAAGGAATTCCTCGGTCCGGGTTTAGGATCCAAACAACCCAAACAGATACCCTTAAAAATAAATCAGACAATAAAAACCAAAGAAGCAATTTAAAAATGGCCTAAATTCTAAGGTGAACCCCACTTTATTATATTCCCCAGCAGAGTCTCCAGTTCTATGATAGGGTGGCATAACCGACTATTTTTCAGTTATTACTGGTTTTTCGTTTTTTGTTTGCAAATGTATGTTAAGCAAGAGTCGCCACCGAACTTTATTTCATCCAACAAAGGAAAAGGGAAAAGAACAGAAAAAACCTTTTTCGAGATGTTTCTGAGTACGGGGGTAGATTATAGAAAGGGAAGGTTTTAGCACCCTTTTTTTCCGTGATTTTCCACGGGCTCTTAGGTACTTGCTCATTTTAAAATTTCTTTGGTGTGTTTGTGTGTTTGAAAAAGTTTTGAAATTCGCCTTAGTGCGGCGTTTCACTTTATGGTAACCCTTGTATCAGTCCTCAAGGGTGTGATAAAATGTTTTTGAAAACTTTAGTTTAGAAAATTTGTTTGAAAGTGTGTGTGTAAAAATTTGTTGTTTTGAGCAAGTACCTAAAAGTTTCTACCTACTCGAAAAAGTATGTTCATTTTCTTATTTCCTTTAGACAGAGCTATCCTACTATTAAGGAGTAGGAAGCTCCATCGTTGGAGTTCAAAGGACAATTATAAGGGACGAAAGGGACAATTACAATCACTAAAGAAATGGTTAGGAAACCTTAGTAATTACCCTAGAGTCCTAAAAGATCTTTCTGAGGCAACATTCGAATGGGTCAGTTTTGATCTTTTGGGACTAGAGGACAACCACTAAGACTCCCTATACTTCATGACCGTTTATCGAAGGCAACCGAAGTGGGGCAAACCCTAGGAGTGAACATGTGCAAGTGTTTGATTTTCAGTTATTTATCTTTGCACAGTTAGGGTTTTCTACCATTTTAAATTATGAATTTATCTTTCGGAGACAACCCTATTATCAATCATCTAACAGTTTATAATGACGGAAAGGAAAAGTGCGAGAAATTTAAACCTAGATATTACAAGGCTTTGGGGAGGGGGATTACATAATCAAAAATCGGAGGAAAATAGTAAAGGCAAATAGTAAACCTAAATTAAACTATTACAAACTCGGAGCAATTACATTAAATAGAAAAATATTGAAATAAGTGTGCGCGACAAAATTAAAATACGGAACTAAAATTAAATTTAAAGATATTTAATTAGTAAATAGAGAAAAGTTTTTTTTTTGTTTTGATTTTTGAGAGAAAAATATTAATTTTACGAATCAACCTAATTTCTAATTAATTTTAATTATGAAAAAGAATTTAAGTTATCCTAATTAATCCAATTAGTTAATGCAATTAAATTTTTTTACATATAAAAAAAACTAATTCTAAATTTGGTGACTTTTGTGATTTTTTTATTTAATTAAAAAATGATTTTTCTAAAAATAATTAAAACAAATAATTAAAACAAATAAAAGAAATTAAAAAAAGAATTAAATTGGGCCTGGTGAAATAGTAATCTGGGAGGTGTGAATTGGAATTTTCAAGCCCAGAATAGCGGGCCCAAGGCTGGCGTGTGATCCGGTGAGGATCCCCTTTGGAGGTTCTCCATGTGCTGCTTTTGCTTGATGTTTAGATCTGATCACTGGATGATTCAAGGCATGAGATGTTGGGGTGCACCGTGAGCACACTTGGAATGGCATTACTGGATCTGCAAAGGAATTGTGAGAAAAATCATATACAGGAGGCAGGGGTCGAACCCCTGACCTCCCACACATTTGGAATGGCATTACTGGATCTGCAAGGGAATTGTGAGAAAAATCATATGCAGGAGGCAGGGGTCGAACCCCTGACCTCCCACACACGCGCGTTTGGAAACCCTTTCCCTTTGCCACTGAGCCAGCTTTCTATTCATTGATACAAATAAACAGCAAATAATATATTTAACAATGAGTCAATTTGATAAGAAAAACACGCGATATTCAAACCACCCACTCAGGTATTGACACGCCTTCATCTTCTACGCAGTCGTTTTAGGTAATGGACTTTTACCTACGGTCGTGTCCATTGCTATAAACCTGTCATCCTCAAAAATCATGTCCATGCAACATAAATCAAATCCAATTACACAGATTAATTAGGTTTGATCTCCTGAATGCAATGGTATCCATCTTTGGCCCTGATTTTTCCTGAAACGCAAAGCCCTAAAAAACAACCCTAAACCCCAACAATGGCATTTCATCACACAGGCCTCAAAACACGTAATTAAATATGCAAACGCATTCTAAAGGATGATATAAACATGAATATATACTTATAAATCATTTATCATGCCTGAATTGCAAAACTCAATTTCAAGAATATGAGCAAACTGTGGCACTGGTACGTGCGATATTTGAAGGTGTTGATGCGTGCAAGTGATGCTATTAGCTTCAGGAGGTTGCCAGAAATGGATTGCTGGCCTTGAAACGCCTTAAATCGCCTTGTAGAGCAAAATTGGATTGCCTCTTTCTTTGTCAAAAGTTGAGTTTTCTTCTCTCAATCCACACGGCCAAACCTTGTTCTCCTGCTCTGGGAATGTTGTGGACATATAAGAGAACGAATTAGGTCAACAAAAACAGATCATATCTTTGCAAATTATGGAGATTTGATTTGATTTTTTTCCTTGTATGATTTGTTTCTAAAATAGACCAAATCATGAGTTTTTTTTCAATCCAAATAGCCCTTGCACGATTTGGATGATTTGCTAGCTGTTCATGGACTCATAATGTGCTCATAAAATCCAATCTTTGATTTTATTTCATTATTCCATTGTTTTAAATGATTTATTTTGATTTAAATGAATGAAAAATCCAAACAAATAATAAAAATAATAAAATAGTAGGTGGATAAGTTCAGGGGAAGTGGGTCCTCTTAGTAACAAGTTTCAAACAAGAAAATATGGGCCCATTTGGAAAAAAAATCAATTTTGATCAATGTTGGCTTTGGGCAAATTTCCAAAAATAGCCAACTTTGACCATGCAGATCTCTCTCAGTTTTGACCCTAAGAGGGTGTTCTTGTACTTTTTAGAAATCTTAGGATGTCCTCTAAGCAACCTCATTGGTTTCATCTCAATTGGATCTTCCATGTTCATGTAAGAAGCTTTGACCCAAAAGGTGTCTTTGTTGACTTTTTGAAATGACCTATAATGTCTAAATTTATATCTTTTCATGAGTGCATTTTTTGAACTTGAGGGCCGAAGATCAGTTGTGTGGAGTTGAATTTTCTTCAAAATGAGCCTTGGATGAGAAATTTCTGATAAAGTATGAGAAAGTTATGCCTGATCAAAGTTTGGTTAACTTTTCCTATAGAAACCCTAATTTAGCAACTTTTGAGTTTTGATGAATTAGGAGAATTCCTTAAGGAATCATTATCAACCCTTGATAAAATGATTGATATAACTTCAAAATGTTGATGCTGACCAAAAATCTTGAAGTTTGACTGTATGTGGGTCACAGTTGAGTTTTGACCTAGTGCAGTTAATTTTCAGGCATTTGAGCTGTTGACTGGGCAAACTTCTTGTGCAAGGCATGAAACTTGGCATGGATTATCTTGAGACCATATTAGGGCAATTTAAGTCATTTATAACCCTTGTAACTGAAACATCTTGATGAGGAGTGAAACCCTAGTTTGAAGCTCATTGTCTTAGGAGGAGGATTTGGTTGGTCAATCCTTAGTCAAAATTGAGCAATTGAGGACCTCTAGGGATATGTTTTGAGTAAAAATGGGAGGGAAAATTTTGGGGTACAACAAGGTGAATTATGAGTGTTCTGATCTCTCATTGCAAGAAGAGGATACGTAGGAACAAAGGTTTGCAACCGCAAAGGGCACAACTAATAAAAACTTCTTTTGTATATACTCTTGCATACATCCCCTTAGCATTAAGCTTTAGATTTTTACACACCCTTTTGATTATAAAAAACTTGGGTGGATCCTCTAGAGTACCACAAACATGAGGGGTGCTAATACCTACCCCTCACATAATCAACTTCCTTACCCTTTCTCTTGGTCGTGAGACCATGTTCTTTCCCCTCTTTAGGTTTACTCAATGTTTCCTTTCCTTATCTTGGGATAAATAATATTGATGGCGACTCTTCTTTTTCCTCATTCGCGTTCGATATTTTTTCGAGATGCGACAAGGAGATGTATTTGAGATTAGTGTTATTTTGGACTAATGTACTAAAATTTAGAGTAATTCCATAAAACCTTGTAGTAACAACAAAAATTGTCATGCAATACTTATTTAAGTGTACGTTGTATACTATCCTTAATTTTATGTCTGTTTGACTATAATGCTTTAAGAGGATAAGATTCCAGATGATATGATGTCAAATACAACTTAAGACCAGATGATCACAAAATAAAGTAGTTTTTACATATTCTTCTAGAGTATAAGTTACTTAGAAATGACTCAATAACATTTTACGCTTAAATATACATTAGAGAATAGAATTATTCTCTTTTATATTTTTATCTTCAAAAGGAAAAATTAGAGGTCATTATTCTTCAAATCATTTTTGTTCAACTATCTCCTCCATTATGATGAGGACAAGCATATGTGTTTGATGAAAAAAATCAATTTTAAAGAGATAAATTTTAAACAAAGGATAAAAATGAAAATCATGTGGATCTATGTGCTTACAGGTATAATTGTCTGTAATCCTTAGATGACCATGATTGTTTTCATGATGACAACACAATATTCCAAACGCCATTATATGAAATCTTCATATGTTATGAATACACAATGATCAAGATGTTCTCTTAAGATCAATAACTTTTTTTGTGAGATCAAGATGTCAAGAAAAATTCAATGATAACGACATTGTATGTCAAATGATGTTTGTTGAAGTCTTTGGTGATCTCCTATTCAGTAATCTATGATGACAGCATTTATATAAGAAATTATATCAAGTATCATTTGTTGGAAGAGTCATGTTTCAGATGGAATATTAAATCAATGATGAATCAAACAAGGGAACTTAAAGCTTCAATGTTTTGAAATAGAGGAAGTGTAAAACTTTGTTTGGTCATACGCTTAGTGTGTGTCTGAGTGATCAGTTAAAATGCAAAAGGTAGAGAATAAATATTGACATTATATGGAAATCAAACACACATAAAATCTTTTTAAAACCCTCTCTTTTATAAAAACTTATTGAAAACACATCAATGCTTGTATAGAATTAATTAAGAAGTATTTCTAATCAATTGGAAAAGTTTTTACACTTCCTAATCGATTAAGGATATGATCTAATCGATTAGAGAAAGGTAATTAACTTCTTAATCGATTATAAAACGTATAATTTATTAAAATATGTAACTATTGTAGATTTTCATTTTTTGGATTTTGGGTGTTGTATTTTTATAGATTTTAATTGAAAACTTGTTATGATTAGTCAATTAAAACATTATAATAGCTCACTCCAATATAAAGGAGGCTTCACCTTATTTCAAAACACATTGAATGTCTTAATGGGAATCACTTTTTTTTCTTCTTCTACTCTCTCTGTTCTAAAGTTTCTTTTTCATAATAATTTCCATAGTGCCAAAAGTCTGAAAAGACCTCGTGAATGTTTTGTTGTAATAGGTGTTGTGCTTCATTCAATTTATTCAAGAGTAAAACTATCTCGTGTGTTGTATTTATGAAGACTTAAAGGTTGCAAGCTATACCTGATAAAAGCTTGGTTATAAGCTATTAAGTTTATCATGTCTTAAAATCTCAATTCGATTTGACGATCAGTCTATGTAAAATTTCTTGTTTGTTTTGAAGACCAGTCTATGTAAAATATAATGTTTGGTTTAGAGGTTATCAAGTACAAATTATCTGTCTTAGTTGTACGAAGTTTCATGGGCATAACCTGGGAAAAGCCACAGTCTCTCTTTAGTTGAACTCTCAAAATCAATCTCTTGAGTAATTAAGTAGGCCAAGTGGTAGGTCAAACCTATATAAGTCTCTAGTTCTCTCTCTCTAACTCAATCTATTTACTTTCTGTTTTTCAATTTTATTTTCTTTCTAAGTCCTTTGTATTATTCTTTTCTTTTATTTTATATCTATTGGACTAATATAAACCACTTTTAGAGAGAAATTTTAAAAATAATATCTATTTAAAAATAACATAATTCACCCCTCTCCCTTGTGTTTGGAGTCACTTGGTCAACAAGTGACATTAGAGTCTAAATCTTGTTTTAAAATTAATCATCCCAAGAGGAAGAAATGAATAGTCTGTTCAGTCTGACCATCTGTCTGAGGATGATACGCTGAACTCAACCTCAACTTAGAACACAACGCTTCTTGCAAACTCTTCCTAAAATCAGAAGTAAATCTTGGATCTCTATCTGACACAATGCACAAAGGAACACCATGCAGCTTCACAATCACACTAGTGTAAATCTCAGCCAACTTCGACACTGGAAAAATGATGTTAATAGGAATAAAATGAGTCGACTTCGTAAGCCTATCAACAATCACACAAATCGAATCATGTCCTCTTATAGTATTAGGTAATCTCGTCACAAAGTTCATCGAAATTCTATCCCATTTCCATTCCAGGACTTCTAATGGTTGCATCAACCCTACAGGCTTCTGATGTTCAACTTTCAACTTCTGACAAGTCAAACATGCATACACAAACCAAGCCACGTCACTCTTCATTCCAAGCCATCAAAACAAACCTTTCAAATCTTGATACATCTTTGTAGCTCCTAGATGAATACTCAACTTACTTCTATGACTCTCTTCAAGTATCACTTTCTTCATCTCAGCATCATCAGGAATACAAATTCGGTTACGAAATCTTAACACACCTTGCGCATCTAACTTAAAATCACTATTCTCAGACTGATCGATCCCAACCATCGAATCTACCAATTTCACATATAACTTCTGAGCTTCTATGATACCGTCTATAAATTCATTATTAATCTTCAACATACCCAACATAACACTCCGCGGTGTCACCTTGCAAACTAAGCTCATATCCTTGAACTGTTCAATTAATTCCAACTCTTTAACCATCATTGTCGACATATGTAAAGTCTTTCGACTCAACGCATCAGCTACCACATTCGCTTTTTCTGGATGATAATTCTAACCGAAATCATAATCATTTACCAATTCCAACCATCTTCGTTGCCTCATATTCAACTCCTTCTGGTAGAATAAATACTTTAAGCTCTTATGGTCACTAAACACTTCAAATCTAGAACCATAAAGATAATGCCTCCAAATCTTCAACACAAAGACAACTGCAGCAAGCTCTAAATCATGTGTAGGATAATTCTTCTCATGAGTCCTCAACTGCCTTGACGCATAAGCAACTACCTTATAATTCTTCATAAGCACGCCTCCTAAACCCATCTTAGAAGCATCACAATATACCACAAAAGGCTCTCCTGGATTAGGCAACTTCAAAATCAGAGCCGAAGTCAACCTCTTCTTCAATTCTTTAAAACTTTATTCACAGAACATCCCATACAAAAACTTTACCTTTACAAGTCAACTTAGTCAACGGAAGTACCAACTTAGAAAAACCTTCGATAAACCTTCTATAGTAGCCAGCTAATCCCAAAAAGCTTCTAATCTCAAAATCTGACCTCGGAGTTTCCCATTGCAACACCGCATCAACCTTCGATGGATCTACAGCAATGCCACTACCTGATATCACATGACCAAGAAAACTAACCTCCTTTAACCAGAACTCACACTTAGACAGCTTTGCATACAACTTCTTCTCTTTCAAAACTTGCAATACTACTCTTAAGTGTTTTGCATGCTCTTCTTCTGACTTAGAGTAAATCAAAATGTCATCAATGAACACCACTACAAACCGATCCAAATAAGTATGAAAATATGATTCATGTATTCCATGAATACTCTCGGCACATTAGTAACACCGAAAGGCATCACCGAATACTCATAATGTTCATAATGCATTCTGAAAGCCGTCTTCTGGATATCTTCATCCTTCACTTTAATCTGATGGTAACCCGACCTCAAATCAATCTTACTAAACACACGAGCATCCACCAATTGGTCCATCAAGTCATCTATCTTGGAAGCAGACACTTGTTCTTAATCGTCACTTTATTCAACTGTCTATAATCAACACAAAGCCTCATACTTCCATCTTTCCTATTTACTAACAACATTGGAGCTCCCCACGGCGATACACTTGGTCTTATAAACTTCTTTTCAAGTAACTCTTCCAATTGCTTCTTTAACTCTGAAAATTCTGATACAGACATCATGTATGGTGTCATAGACACAGGTCTGGTACCAGGTACAAGATCAATTGCAAATTCAACCTCCCTCACCGGTGGTACATCAGGAATTTCATCAGGGAAAACTTCAGGAAATTCACACACCACCTGCAATTCCTCAATTATAGCTTGAGTCTCTACAGATAGCGACGCCATCAATGAGAACATTTGTGCTTCCTCTTGCATCAACTTCCTCAACTGTCTAGAAGACAACAAACTACCTTCCTCTTCTTCAGGAGTAGAAAACCTCACAGACTTGTCATAACAGTTAATATAAACATAGTTATGCTATAACCAGTTCATACCCAAAATCACATCCAAACCTCTTAACGGTAAACAAAACAAATCAACAACAAAGTCTCTATCTAATATCGACAAGGGACACATCAAACACACAAAAGAAGTAGTCACCGACCCCTTGGCTAGAGTATTGACGACCATTTCTCCATTCATAGAAGACAACATAAGACCCAATCTTTCAACATAATCAGCAACAATAAAATAATGAGTAGCACTGGTATCAATAATAGTAATTAAAGGAGTACTATTAATGAAACATGTACCTCTAATAAGTCTGTCCTCAACAGTTATTTGATCCTCAACCAAGGCGAACACTTTACCACTTGTCTATGCCCTCTTTGGTTTCTGACACTGACTACCAATGTGCCCTTCTTCACTACAGTTGAAACAAATCGCATCCCTATGCTTGCACTCAGATACAACATGTCTGTTCTTACCACAACGGAAACACCTCTTTACTTCAGTAGTACACACATTACTCTTATGCCCAGGTTTCTCACATTTAAAACAAACCACACCAGCAGGAGCATCTCCTCTACTAGTCCTCTGACCCTGAGCAACTTTCTGTTTACCTTTACCAGCTGGGGTATCACATGGCTTACCACGATTCTGTTGGTGCTTACCCCTCTTCTCACTGATAATCTTGTAATGAGCATTATTATCCTCCTCATAAATCCTGCAACTGTCAATCAAATCAGCAAAGACACGGATCTTATGGTATCCAACTACCTTCTTGATCTCTGGGAACAACCCGTTCTCAAACTTAATACACTTCGAAAACTCAGCATTTGCCTCAGTGTAGTGCGGATAAAACTTATCCAATTCAGAAAACTTGGCAGCATACTCAACAACTGACATATTCCCCTGCTTCAGCTTAAGGAATTCAATTTCCTTCTTACCCTGGACATCTTCAGGAAAGTACTTCCTCAGAAATTCCCTATGGAACACGGCCCAAGTTACATTCTCACCTGCAGCTTCCAATCTCTGATAAGTCTCTAGCCACCAGTCATCAGCCTCAACTGCTAGCATATGAGTATCATATCGAACCTTCTGCGCTGGAGTGCAGTCCATCACACGGAAGATTCTCTCAATCTCTTTCAACCAATCCAATGCTCCGTCAGTATCATACTTTCCCTTGAACATAGGCAGATTCTCTCTCTGGAAAGTTGCCAAGCTACGAGATCCAGCATTCCCGTCAGCATTCGGCTGATTCTCCATTAAATGAGCCATTGCTTCTAAAGCAACAACAAGTGTAACATCATTCCTTCCATCCATGTCAACTTATCACTACAACATAAACAACGGTTAGAACTCAAATTAACAATACTCGATTGTTAGACAACTACGACTCGACAACAAGGTCGGACCAACCTTTTGCTCTGATACCAACTTTGTAACACCCCAATTCTACCCGGCAATTATAAATGAAAATCAGAGTTATAAATATTCATGCAAATGAATCAGGATGCCACAAATTCAACTGTCAAAACTCATTGCATTCAACGTGGATATATAACACTTTAAAACTTCGGATGAACTATCAGCATAATAATTAAATCTCTTAATTCAACAATTTAAACATCTATGCAGCGGAATTCTTAATAACATTTTTATCCATCGTTACAGCAACTTCAAAACAACACATACTTTGTAACAATCAAATTAAAGTTCAACAACTGAAATAATTAACAATTAAAAAAACAACAAGCATTCATTTCCCCGAGTGTTACATATCAGAGCAATGACACCGACTCGAACTACTGAAGGTATACAGCCTTCACTCTCGATTACCTGCACATTACCAACGTAAGGGTACCATTCAAACAGAAGGGGTGAGTTATCTAACAATATAATAAAATGTATGATAATTAATATATTAAATTAGATCATATAACATCACCACTTCTCATATTATAAACAACAATAATCACAATAGAATTACCAACAATAATACACATTCACCACATCAATACACAACTTCTTTATGCAATCATATAATGCGGTTCAATACTATGAAAATTCATGTGGTACCATTGGAGCAGAACTCCCATCTTAAAAATCTGCCAATAAATAGAGGCATCAACAAGGCAAAAGCCTTCATCTTAATATTCGCCAATACAGGCAATCTTAACGAGCATAAGCTCCACCTTGAAATGCAATGTATGCGACACCGTCATGAATGTAATGACAACACCAAAATCAGTAACATCTCAACACAACATCATCGTTGGCCATAAGCCCATATCTTATTAGCTGCCAATTATTAGAGGCATCTCAACATCTTTCATCAACATCGTCCATCAACATCATTTATCATCATAATTCATCAAACATCATTTATACATCATAATTTATCCAACATCATTTAATACATCATAATTCATTAAACATCATTTATCATCCACAACTCAGCCATACAATAATACAACAGTAAAACACCAAGCTTGCAGCGTTGGCCATAGGCCTACAATATGATATTGCCTATAATTAATTAATCATCTAAGGCTTACTTCTAAATTACCAAACCTCTACATATTACTATTCTATAATACTACATAATTATCATCATTAATCCTACTGTTACAAACCAAACAGCAATCTATAATCATCTCATCCTCATCATTCTTCACAAAAATCAACATAGCGATCGACACGGGAACTAATTCAAATCTTAATTTGGATACTAGGATTATACTTCCTATTATTCATTTTAATCCTTAAGAATGAAGTTCATTGCGTTAGCTATTCAACGCTTTGAACGGCACCTCAAACGGAGTCTGAAAACTCAAGTTACAGCCTTTTCAAAACGAATATGTCAAAAACCAGACAATATGGATCGAGGCGTAATGCCTTAGGTCGACGCATACTGAACTGATCATGCTACATGAGTCGATGCATACTCTCTTGTATCGACTCATACTGAGTCTACAACACTGCATGTATCGATACATGCTCCTATGTATCGACTAATCCTGAGTCTGAAAGCCCTCATGTATTGACGTAGGACTCCTTCGTGTCGACTCATCCTGGGTCTAAAAGCCTTCTTGTATCGACACATAACATTTGGGGTCGACACATACTGCTATGTCATGGATATTTTCTACGATTACACTGCGTTTTCACTATGGTTTCCATACTTTAGGCCCTAAAAATATCCTCTAATCATAGATAATCATCAATTACAATTATCCTATAATTCTACATCAATTATACAACATTGGGACATCATTATTCATCTTTCAATCATCGATTTTCATCATACAACAACATATAATTCAATCATGAGAAAGACAACATTTTCACATATAATCCCATAAACCAATCATCATAAACCCTATTATAGAGTCAGAACCCCACCCTTACCTTGGATTGAAGGTTGCTCTATAACTTTCTCCAATTGATTTTCTGTTATGCCTCTTTCCTTCTTTCCAACAGCTTTCATGTTCTTCTCTTCTAACCCTTTTTTCTTTCTCTCTTACAGCTTATTCTTTCTTATTATTTCTAACAATAATAAAATAACCTTATTATTGTCTTTATTCCTTAATGGGCTTAAGACTACTACACCCCCTTATTACTACTTTTATCCTTTAAAACAAGCCCACATCAAATAATGTTATCATTCTTCTAATATTATTCCACAACTTAATAAAATAAATAAATCCAACTAATCACAACACATCAATTATTCCAAAAATAATTTAATTAAATAATTAATTAAATTACAGGTGTTACACTGGTCCATTAAGGTTAAGGCCCCTTCAAATGGGGGGTGCGCATTTTTAGAACTTATTGTTTTTATCGGATACGCCCATTAAAGAATTTTTTTTTAGACCCATATCAAGTTGTTTAGTTTTGGTCCGTAAAAATGCATTGGCCGAAGTCAACCACCTCTTATTTTATTTTGTAGATCATATTATTATCATTACCTTTTATTATCATTATCATTGATCATATTTATTTTATAATTAATTGTTAATATTTTATGGTAATTTGTGTTGACTAATAGTAACCAAGGATTAAAAGAAAACCCTAATTGATCAAACTCAGTGGCGACCCAAGGAGTCCAAATAGCAAACACTATAGGGATTGAAGAAGAAAAAGCCTAGAAGCAGAAAAACATATATTGTGAAAATCTTTACCAAAACATATTCAATCAATAACGAATCAAATCTTCACATAATGAAATAAAAAATTACAAGTTTTTATACAATTGTCCAAAATCAAATACATTACAGAATCAAATCTCTAATCTAATTTCTAACACAATCTTCTCCAATTACAAATTCGTAACAGAAAATTATAAATCTTTCCTAATCCGTTCTAATCTAAGGCCTATAAAACCCTAATGCTAAAATTGAAAAGAGAACAACAAACATTTTGGAGAAGAAGAAATTATAACACAAGAAGAAGAAGCAGGAAGCCACAAGCCAACCTTCGTGCTTCATATCTGGGTTTCAATTTCTGAAACCCTAGATCTGAGTTTCAATCCCTTTGTTGCACCTCAAAATTTTCCCTCTTATTTTATTCAAGGCATGCTCACTAAGGTCCTCATTTGCTCAAGGTTGACCAAGAATTGATCAGACAAATTCTCCCCTTAAGAAATGGGTTTCCATCTAAAGTTTCACTTCTCACAAAGAATTTTGGTTTGCAAGGGCTTCAAATGATTTTCATGGCACCATATAAGCCTCAGCATAATGGCATAGCTGAAAGAAAGAAAAGAAGTGTGCATGACAAAGTGTAGATCAAAGGCTGAACATATGCCTAAGGGCTTTGGGGTCGAAGCAGCTTCGACAGCAATATGCAGGCTAATTTGAAGGATTGAAGGAAGGCTAGATTGAAATAAAATGTAAGGAGGCTAATTTGAAGTCTTCGATTAGATCTTCAAAGGTTTTGTTTTTGAACCACTAAAATATAAGCTATTCAAAACGTCCAAGGAAGGCTAGATCGAAAGAAAGCGTGAGGAGGTTTTTTATGAGGTCTTCGATTGGAAGATCTAGTAAAGGCATCGAAGGGTGTTGTTTTCGAATAATGGAAATATAAGCTATTCAAAGCACTACAAGAAAATACCTTTAGATTGACACGTTTGTTTGAATGGGCACTTTTAAAAGAAAAATACTTTGGAATCAAAAAGCTTTTACTTTATCCAAAGAAACATATGGAAGGCTAATGATTCGAAGGACATGCAGCCTTCAAATATGGTGTGATCAAAGGACAGCTAGAAACGAGTCATCCAGATATGAGTCATCTTGTAGTTTTAGGATCAATATGCCTTGGGCATGTGCCTAAACATACAAGGGAGTTGGGTGATCAAAGGTGCTCATAGGTTATCCTTCGATTGGTTCAATACAAGTTGTATTTACCAATCGAAGGTGAACTAAGGGTCAATAAGGATGGCTTTGTAAACGAAAAACAAAAGATAGGATTGGAGTCAAAACTGTGTTCGAAGGAGGTGAACAGAACGAAACTCCAAGAAAAGGAAATCAAAGAGAATAATAATGGAGTTTAACTAGGAGAAATTGACAGGTCAAACAACCAATGTAGATGGACTCAATCAAATAAGCCATGAGGATGAAACCGTGAGTAAATCAAATTGAAGCCCAAAGCCATCGAAAGGAGAAATTCAGAGCCAATCGAAGAACAAGGCTTTAGGGCATTTGAATGATTCAAGATGAGAAACATGTCCAGGTTCATTCAAAACCCAAAAGGGTAGAAAATCATCAAAAATGGAAACTTTTTAAAGACCTTTGATTCTGCCTTCAAATCCATGATTAATGGTTGATTCTTTCCATTCTCGTTCACCATTGCTCCCCTATAAATACAAAGCTAAAACGCAAGCAAAAGGGGCCAGAGAGAGACATAAACATTTTTCTAGACATACACGCATTAGCCAGACGAAAACATTACCCCCAGGGACACACACGCAGTGCCTGTACAGAAGAAGCTTCCCCAGAAAACCATACCAAATTCTTAAAATACATTAAAGTTGTTAAAATCGAAACACACCTTGCAGGCTCTTCCAGTCCAAACGAATACTAGCCCGCCTCGACGCTTAAAGCATCCTAAAACAAGCTGATCTTGTTGCTCCGGTAGGGTAAAATTCTCACGCTCTAATATTTATGTTCATGCAATTTAAATAGATTTGATGCATAGATCTATATTAATATTGTTGTTTAGATTTGTTTTGACATAGTACATGCAAGGATTAAGGCCGGAATCAAGAAACATCATTGTTAGGGCAGCCTGTGACGTTCTGGTCATATCTCCCTGTACAAACACCTTCAGCCTAAATTAATTCCATGGTTTTAACACCTCAGTATTTTATGATGTTTCGAATATATTATTTTCTGGTTGTTTGTATTAATGAATGAACATATGACCCGGTGGTGAAGGATGCGTGTGTAAAGCTTGGAGAGCCTGGGTTCGATCCACAGGTTTTTGCGTTTTTCTCATTCTATCTTTTCAGATCCAGCGTGGCATGCCTACCATGCATCCTCACTCTCAGCCACCACATTATTATGGATCCAGATCCAATGCTCCAGAAGCACTCCGTCATGATGAACCCTCAAGGGGCCAGCCTCACAAGATCCAGCACATGCCTTGGGCCTCTTCCCTTTGGGCTTAATGGATCTGCTTCTTAGCACCCCCCATGTTTGCTAATCAGTACCAGGCCCACTTATCCCTTTTTTATTCATTCTTTCTTTTAGTTTGTTAACTTCAAAAAACTATTTTCTTTATTTAATTATAAAAATCAAATAAAATCCCAAAAAACATTAGGTTAGTATTTTTATTAATTGAGCTAATTTTGTATATAAGTTAATTAATTACTTTAATATTTTGTTTAATTTAAAATCAACAGACTTAAGATTCTAATCAATTTTAGTTTTATTTCTCCAAAATACCAAAAAATCATTTTTCTTAGTACTTAAGGTTTCGGGACATTTTTATATTTTTTTATTATCATTTTTCTATTTATTTGCCATTTAAATTCTATAAAGAATGTATAGGTTGCATGGGAAATTTTGTAATAAGTTTAGTTTATTTTTTCCATATTTTTCTATTATGTAACTGCCCACAGGATGTAATAGCTTAGGATTTAATTTCTGCACTTTATATTTTCTGTGCATATATTAACTGCTTAGATGTATGATTAATTGGATTGTATGACAAGAAATTAAAAATAAAATGTTAGCAAACCTAACATCAAGATAAATAACTGAAACACAATACGATTGCACATGCGCACCTTTAGGGTACTCCCACTTTGGTTTCCTTTGGAAAACAATCACAACTCTCGAAATGTGAGAGATTTTAGTGGCTACCCTCCAGTTTAAAAGATCATAAGTCCCTCGATGACCCTCTCGATGTTGCCTCGGTAAAAATGATCTTAAAACCCTAGGGTAGTTACTAAGGTTTCTTCCCCAGTTGCCTTTGTGACTATAAAACATCCCTTCGAATGTCCCTCAAAACATCCAACGATAGGCTACCTACTCACTAATAGTAAGATAGCACTATCTAAAGGAAAAAAGGAAAAGAAAAACCCTTTCGAGTAAAAGTAGATATCTGTTAGATGCTTGCTCAAAAAATAAACTTTTACACATATACAAAACACTTTCAAAACATTTTCAAAATGCTTTATCAACACTCTTGAGGAATGATACAAGAGTCATCATAAAGCAAATTGCCTTACTATTGGCATTTCAAAATACTTTTCAAAAACACACAAAGCACAAGGTTTTTTTTCAAATGAGCTAAGCATCTAAGAGCCCGTAGATAACTATGGATGGAAAGGATGTTAACACCTTCCCTTTCCATAATCTACCCCCTTACTCATAAATAATCACGAAAGGTCTTTTTATGTTCTTTTCACCCTTTCATTTGTTGGATAAAAGAAAATTCGGTGGCGACTCCTGGTTACCGCAACATTTGCAAACACAAACGCAAAATCTGTATAACAGTCGATTCTTCCACCGTGTCACAGAATTGGCGACTCTGCTGGGGAAGTAATAAAAAATGGGGTTACCTTAGAGATAGATCATTTTAAAATTGTTTTCCTTGTATTATTTGGCTTGCTTTACTTTAATGGTTTGTTTGGGTTTACTTGTAAAGATCCTACACCCGGATCTGGGGCACCTTTTAGGTAAGTAGCAATAGATTGTGGGGACTGTGCGGGGTATACCAACACGGTTGAAACGAGCTACATTGGTGTGACACATTTGTTGGTACTGGTAGCCCTTGAGTAGTCAAGGAAAATAGGGGGCCAATGTGTGGTGTCATGAAGCACCAACTGACCTTAGAACCTTTAATTGAACAACTTGGCCATTAGGAAGTAGTGAGATAGCCGGCTTTGGTGCAGTCCGAAGTTGGTTGATATTCGATGCTATGCTCATTAAGATCGGACTTTTAGGATATTTCTATCGCCAATAAAGAGGCTTGCGCTGAAACAATGCCCCATGAAGAAAGATCAGTGATATTGAGATTCCTTAGAACCCGGTTACTATTTCTAGGACAGGTTGGACCAATTAAAATTTCAAGAGGGAACTTACCTACAAACTCCATGCAAGCCTGAACCTAAGGCTACTTGTGTGACTTGTTTGCTCTCATTGTCTAACAACTTGAACTCATTGTAGGGTTTTATTTATACTCGTTGCAGCACTTGATTGTACTCATTATCCAATAACTCAGATATCCTGCAAGACATACTTGTCTTCATCATTTTACATTTTTGCTTGATGCACAACATACACGTCATAACAGCATACCATAGCATTTCCTTAACCATTTCAAGGATCTCAAGGGCCTGTGATGTAGGTTATGATGAACTAGGCATCTAGCAAGGGGCAAGGGGATTTATTTTTCTCTAGCCAATGTCGTCAAAAGACCAAAACACGACAACTTGAGTTAGAGGTTATGACCCACTCGACATGGTGAACTTTATTCTCGTAGAAGGACATTCAACGATACGAAGTTCTTCAATCAAAGTTGCAGTCGGATTCTAACATTTTCATGTGTTTACCCCACGAGATCCTTGAAAACATTGCATGCATGTAATTACATAACAGGTCTTCCAGTACAAATTTCTCATTTTCTCGTTGTTTATTTCAGCAAGGAAAATGGCTCTCAAACAGAACGACATAGATCTCCAAACTCAAGATGCTCAATTCAAGGAAATGTTCCTGAATCTATCCAAGGGGAAAGAAGAACTGAAGGCACTCCTTGCAAGGAACTTGACCAAGAAAAATCCTGACAACAACAAGGATGACCAGTTGGAACAACTGCAAGCTAAGATGGAAACCATGAGAACCCAGATGTTGGGACAAATGGCTCTTATCCAAAACTTAGCTCGAGGACAAGAAGAGATAAGAAACCTCGTCAACAAGCTTCATCAATATGGATGCAATCATATGGAGAAAACAACTAGAACTGTGGATCGACTCTTTAATCAGCCTCAGTTGAAACAAGAATATTTGGTTGAAGAAAACACCTCTCAAAATGGTTGTTGCGCCAAGAGTCCAACAACGACTTCACCAACTAAGACAGGATGGTCCGCATAATCAAGATGCGCCTAAAAGACACATCATCAAAATCAACATGTCCTTGGCTCAAGTATTGCAACACATGTTGAAGATGGAGTTGATTACGTTGAGGGATCCTCCTCGGAATCCCAATATCTCCGCTCCTAGCTATCATCCTGATGCAATGTGTGCATACCATTCTAATAGTCCTGGACATGATATGACTAGCTATTGGGCATTGAAAAATAAGATTCAAGACTTGATCAATGAAGGAGTGTTAGAGTTCACACAAGATGGTCAGACTAAATTCTTATGCAATCCCTCAAAGGCACACCATCTAAAGTGACAAGTTCAAACAAAGAGGCTTTTGTTCATTAGAATTTTCAAGTTGTAATTTTCTTTTGATTGTTCGAACACTTATTTATGTCAAACTTTGTTATTTCATTAATGCATCACATATGTTTGTCTTGAATTAATTCATTCGTCTTCACTATACTGAACCTGTGCTTTTACTTACTTTTTGTGATATTCAACTCTCAATTAAAAGCTATAAGCCTTTAGAGGGAGGATGACAAAAAAGATACCATAATCTCTACAGTATGCTTTGGAACAGACATTGCGGAGGATGTACAGGCGTTCTTTCAAATCCTAAACAATGGAGTAATAAGGAAGATAATCCCTAGTCAACCCATTTGAGCCTAAGAAGTATGAGTTTTTCTTTTCATACAAATTAAAACTCTTAATCATAACCCAGGGCAAGTTAGTTTCTCAGTTAATTCAATGGCGCATTCAATCACAAGCTTTTCCTGCATACATGACGAATAGAGTCGAAGATGCTCTTCCAAATCAAAGATGGTGGTGGTTCTGCATAATCATTAAAATAGGCACTCATTATCTCTCAAGAGAAAAGCTCGTTGAGTCAAAACCTATGAAGGAGACTTAAAAAAACTGGGGCATCCCGATGGCTGTAATCACAAAAGAAATAGTTCAGGCAAAAGTAGGGACAATAAAATAAAACAAAAAATGAGGTCGCTATAAATCCTCAACAAAAAGAAAAGGTTACAAAAATGACTGCCTTATCAAATAATCTTCCAGTATCTGAACCATCACCGGAATGTCAGAGCCAGGATTCCATACTCAATTGGAATTTAAATGCACAATTAACTAAGTATAGGACTGAAGAACATCATGAAGAACGGGTTGGGTACAAATAAATTTTGAGCCTTTATCCTTTATTTCTTAAACCGTGAACCAGGCCACGTTATAACCCTTAAAAGTCCTAGCTGAAGCATGGGTCATTTTGAAAGCATACTGTTACAAAAAGGTATCCTGACTCCTGTAAGGTTTGCTATAAATCCTGAGTTGATATCACATTCTTGAAAATTTTGTTTTACTGAAAAATGAGTTTTCAAAAACTTCAAGACAGACATAAGCTTTGCATTCTTTAAATGACATTGTTTGCATATGACTAATTGTTCGACAGCAGAGAAATTCGAATGACGAATATTCAATGAACGAAAATCCTCTCAATGAACAGAATCACCTCAGATAGAAAGACATTTCCAGTAACATGCCTTTCATAATCAAGGGGTATGACATGGTGTCTAACTAATCTGGGGGCAGTCGAGTCAAGATTCTAGGAATCTTTCAAAAGTGTCAGGGGTAGATCTCCATCTGAATCACTTGAGGAATATAACATGAATTCTAGCAAAGGATCACGCACGATTGAGAAAACATTTTTCTGGAAGTGCTACAACACTTACTACTATGGACAGTGACAATTTTCTGCACCCTGTGAACGTGCACATAGTCGGAAAATAGTACGCATAAAAAAAAGACACGCTAGGTTGACTGGCCTAGGAAAAAGTAAGGGAATCCTGACGAACCAAAGGAGTTCAAGAAAAAATTAGGGATATATAAATAAAATTGTACACCCGGCAAGTCGAAAACCTGAAAAGACGGCTTGGGCAAAAAAGGGTATCCCGATGGACTGAAAATCTGAAAGGACAGTCCAGGCAAAAGTTAGGGATTAAAGTATATGACTATGTCCCGTCATCTCGTCACTTGTCTATCAGTAGAAGGCTTATCACCCTTATCAACATTTACTCAAGACTCTAGGTGTTGGGATAACATTCAAACCATATACAAAATCCCTAGCATATACTTTCTCTAGCTGGTACAGAGACAGAGACGTCCTCCTACAAAGTCCTTGCTACAGTTTCAGCATGCAGCCTAATAATGTCAGGTGCTCCAATATTCCCGACATAAAGAGAGTCACAGATTATTTCCTCGACATTCCCTGGCCTGGTTCACAAGCTTCTTGGGTTTCCCAATAAGGATTTCATAAAAATCCCCAAGCGATTTACGGAGTTTCCTTTCCCCAATAGAGTTTATTTCTCTAACAAAGGAAATTCGTCTCTCATCATTTTAACTTCAAAAAAATTTGAAGACTTACACTCTTCATCCCCAACAACAATCAGGGATTTATTTTCCCTAGTTCAACAAACACTGCAATAGAACAACTGATATGTTCATACATTGCATTCATACATCACTTTGCAAGCATCATAGCATATGCAGCACAAATATATATATCACAATCTCATTTATCTTGATAACATCCTTGACCAATGCATTTCATGCATCATGACACTGCATACAACTGACTTTTTACCTTTTTCAGGAAAGTTCGTAAGCAAATAGATATCATCATCAATTTTCAACAGTTCCAGATTAATTCCTGAAACCAGACAGGGAAACTATCTGTGAATAACTAATTGTATATCAATTCCTAAAACCAGACGGGGCAACTATCTATAAGACCAGGTCAGAGATTAATTTCTAAAACAAGCCAGGGCAATTATCTCTACGGCCAACAAAAAACAAGTTCCAGATTAATACCTGAAACAAGACAGGACAACTATCTATGAACAACTAATTGTAGATTAATTCCCGAAACAAGACGAAGCGACTATCTGCAAGACCAGGTCAGAGATTAATTCCTGAAACAAGCCAGGGCAACTATCTCTATGACCAACAAAAATCCCAGTTCCAGATTAATACCTGAAACAAGACAGGACAACTATCTGTGAACGACTGGTTGTAGATTAATACCTGAAACAAGACAGGACAACTATCTACATAAGCAGATTGAAGATTAACACTCGAAACAAGATGGGGAAACTATCTTTCTTTCTCAAATAGGGCAGATATTAATTCCTGAAACAAGCCAGAGCAACTATCTCAGTGACCAACAAAAACAAGTTCCAAATTAATACCTGAAACAAGACATGACAACTATCTGTGGACGACTGATTGTAGATTAATACTTGAAACGAGACATGATAACTATCTACATGAACAGATTGAAGATTAACTCCTGAAACAAGACGGGGAAACTATGTTCCTTTCTCTTAGGTTAGAGATTAATTCCTGAAACCAAACAGGACAACTATCTCAACGACCAACAAAAACAAGTTTCAGATTAATACCTGAAACAAGATAGAAAAACTATTTGTGAATGACTGACTGTAGATTAATACCTGGAACCAGACAGGACAACTATCTATATGAGCAGATTGAAGATTAACTCCCGAAACAAGACGGGGAAACTATCTTTCTTTCTCTTAGGGCAGAGATTAATTCCTGAAACCAAACAGGGAAACTATCTCAACGACCAATAAAAGCAAGTTCCAGATTAATACCTGAAACAAGACAGGACAACTATCTCAACAACCAACAAAAAGAAGTTCCAGATTAATACCTGAATTAAGACATGACAACTATCTGTGGACGACTGATTATAGATTAATACCTAAAACCAGACAGGACAACTATCTACATGAGCAGATTGAAGATTAACTCCCGAAACTAGACGGGGAAACTATCTTCCTTTTTCTTAGGTTAGAGATTAATACCTGAAACAAGACAGGATAAATATCTCAATGACCAACAAAAACATGTTCCAAATTAATACCTGAAATAAGACAGGACAACTATTTGTGGACGACTGATTGTAGATTAATACCTAAAACCAGACAGGACAACTATCTACATGAGTATATTGAAGATTAACTCCCGAAACAAGATGGGGAAACTATCTTCCTTTCTCTTAGGTCAGAGATTAATTCCTGAAACTAGACAAGGCAGTTATCTCAACAACCAACACAAAAGCAAGATCTCAGATTAATACCTGAAGCAAGACAGGACAACTATTTGTGAACAGCTGCCTGTGGATCAATTCCCGAAACAAGACGAGGTGACTATCGACAAGACCATACAAAGAAATCTTACACGGTTTCCCTTCTCATCAATCTCCAAGTTCCGCTTTACACAGGCTCACCTTGAAGCAATCTTACACGGGTTTCTTCTCACAATCTCCAGATGCAGCTTTACACTGGCTCATCCTGGAGCATCCCTACACAGGCTCCTTCCAATACATTTCTAGATAAAAATTAATTTCATTCTCCCTAGCAAGTTACTGTGAAGCCTGGATTTCAAAACGAAAACATCTAAATTTCATCTCTCCAGTCCAAAGATAATTCCACAGTAGAGCCATGGACAACTAAAGCTCCTAGACTCTATCCCCCATAGAGTTTTCCTCAAACAAGAGAACAACAAAAATAAACATTCCCCAGTGGATTCCTCCTCAGACAATAGGAACAGGAATCTCCACAAAGAGACTTCTTATGAAGTTAGCATCTACTCTAGATGGCATCTTTAAGCCCATCTCCTACAACTCTCATTCATCTTCTCCAAATGGCATATGTAAGCCCATTCCTGATATCATCAACCAACGACCTTACTTCATGGGAGTGAAAATTTTTGGGCACTCTAGTGTTCATTCATCTTCCACCTTCATATCACGAAAGGCAGACAGGCCAATCTAGATCTTCAAGTTTAAGAAGATTGAACAGGGGCAGCTGTTGCACCCCAAAATTTTCCCTCCCATTTTATTCAGGGCATGCTTATTAAGGTCCTCATATTCTCAAGGTTGACCAAGAATTGATCAGAAAAATTATCCCCTTAAGCAATGGGTTTCTGTTGTACCCCAAAATTTGCCCTCTCACTAATCAAGAATTTTCTCACAAGATCTCCTTGGGCTCAAGACTGCACTAGGGTTTGATCAGCTCAAAACACCTCATCAAGCACTGATGACTGAAAATTAGGGTTTGAGATTGCACAAATATTTTTGAACTTCCAATGCCCCATATGACTTTCGTGGATCATTATGGACCCCCAAGATTACTCATGCCAAGTTTCAAGCCTTGGATCACATTTTTGATCAGTCAATTGAACAGTTGACCTAAAAATCAGCTGTATTGAGGAAAAGTCAACCATGGCCAATTTACAGTCAAACTTCATAATTCTTGATCTACATCAACATTTTAAACCCATATGTATCATTTAATCAAGTTTGGACCATAATTCCTCAAGAAATTTGATCAAATCACCAAAAGGGCAAAATGGTCAAATTTAGGGTTTTGACTGGGAAAGGGCAATTTCTGATTTTTGACCTAGAAAGTGGTCAATTGGTTTAAGACATGATCTCAAGAGTCCAATTGAATCATTTTGACCTAATGACATGATTCAAAACATTGCAAATCCATTGGATTGACAGATGAATTTTGCAGTCAACTGATCAAAAGTCAATTGTATATTGAAAAGTCAAACTTTGACTTTTTGGTCAAATTTAAGCACCAAAGATCACAATTCATCAAAACATGTCAAAATAGGAAACTTATTCATCAAGATTTCATTTTGAAAAGTCAAAATTTCTAAAATTAGAAATTTTTCTAAGTGTCAAAAATTTCTTATTTTTTCATAACTTTGAGCAATTTTTTCATTATGATGAAAGATGATTCAAAGGAAACTTCCAACATGAAAGTTGTAGATCTCCATGAAATATACAACTTTTATTCACACAACTTCTCCTAACAATGCTTGGATATCAAGTTATAATTTTATGAATACATGCTCATGAACTAAAAAAGACTTAGTGAAATTTTGCCCTAGTTAGGCAGATTTTTGACCTAACTTCATGGAAATTTTTCACATAGTTACAAGGGGAATCTTCAAAAGAAATTCAAAGATTAGTTATATAGCACATTTCAAGATTTCCAAAATTTCCAAGAACTCCTTGAGATCATTATTGAGTTGGGAGAATCGAAGAGATGAAGTTGGGGTTTTGTCACTTGAGTTATAGGTCATTTTCATGATGAACACAAATGCAAATCAATGTTAGGCTGCATAATCTTTGTTTTGTAGGCATCAAACTTGTTTTTCACTCCATAATTAATGGTCACACAAACTTTTGAGATATAATCCAAGTGATTTAAGCTTTATCCAATTCACATTTCCATTTTGGGAAGAAAGTTAACAATACCATTCTTGAAAAGCAAGCTTTATGCATAAAGTCCACTCTTGAGCCTCTAACTTGTTCCCTCAGATCACACTTCATCTACAAAGTCAGAAGCAAGTGTGCTTAAAGAATAACCACTCTATCTTAGCAAGTACGCAAGGCATTGAAACTTGTTTTCTCAAAAAAATCACATGTTTAGCTTAAGGATGCAAATTCAAATTCTGATCAACAACAAGTATCCAAACTTGTTGCTTATAAATAGAAGCACTATTTGTGAGCTAGGACACGAGCTTGAAGCCCTTGAAACTCACTCAAACCACCTCTAATCAGAAATTGTCTCAAAACATCGTTGTTGTGCAAGTTCTGACTTTACATACCAAACTCCAAATCCCCTCGTGCGTTCTTTGGCCTTTCACTTCCAAAAGCTTCTAAACATCAAATATAAACCATCCAAAGTCCATTTGTTGAACTGTAACACCTCCATCATCAAGCTCCATTTTTAAAAATAGGGGTCTGCAGCTTGATTTCTCTAGAACTCCTCAGCCACTTTCAGCTCAAGCTAATCAGTGCATTAGCTTCCTGGGACCTCAAGGAAGCTAACCTGATCCTTGCAGCACCTTGAATCAAGTTCATTTGCATTTCACGATTTCCAATTTTGAGGTATTTTTATTGAACTTCCATCTCATTACTTAGGCATTGTTAGGCTTGCAATTGTGAAGATAAAATGTAGACCTCATTTCCACAAAGCTGTACATATCCATAGTTTGCATTTACATGGCCTGAGCTTAGAGAATTTTAGAGTTGAAGTTGCTGAAATTTTTAGGGTTCAAATTAGGGCCAGAGAAATTCTCGTTTATCTTTGACTTTTAGCTTTAGTTATTTACATGGTTAGATTCGTGAGGAAGAATGCAACAACTTTCATTCTGTCATATTCCATTTTTGTTGAGAAATGAAGAAGTTACAGGTACACCGGCTGGAGGTTGAAGATGAAGTCATCAGGACTTGATTTGCCTTACATATTTACAGTTTTGTTTATATAAACGGATGTATAGTCACCCCAGTGGTAAAGCGCGCGCCTGTTAACCTATGGGACCTAGGTTCGAGCCCCAGTGGTACCCCTTTTTCACTTTTTTCATATTTTTTGACATTTTTCTGATTTGTTTTGTTTGCAGGCGCTGGGTCCTTTGGGCCTGGCTCTTTTTTTTGTTTTTGGTGAATAACTCTCTGCCTACATCATGCACCCCCCTGGCCCATTTGTATTTATTTATTGCATTTTTCTTTTTAAATATATTTTCTAAAATACTAAAAAAATCATAAAAATACAAAAAAATGATATATTTTATATTTTGACTTATTTTATTTTATTTCTCCATAAACAAAAAAATATTTTATTTACTATACTTTATTTATTTTATTAACTAAATCTTATAGACTTAATTAATATTATATTATTTATTTTCCTTCATACCATTTAAAAATATATTATTTAAATACCAAAAAAGGCCAAAAATATTTTACAACACCATATATTATTTTCAAGGCAAAAATACTTTTTTTTCTCTAGACTTATTTTCTTTTAATCAACTAAATAGAATTAGGGTTTTATTCAAAAATATTTTCTTAATTAATTTATTTTCTTAATTAGTTTAAGTTAATTTAATTTTGATTAATTATTTTTCTCTAATTAGGTTTAGGTTAAAACCCCTTTCATATAAAAACCCAAACAAAAATCATTTCTTTCCATTTGCATTTGTACTTTATATTTATTCATTTCCTTGTACATTTATTAAATTTGGTTGTAATAGATTAATTAGGTTTATATTTTGCAATCCCCATTCACAAATTGTATACCCCCCTCCCACAAGTATTGTAAGAGCGTAGTAACTTTAAATTCGGCAATGTATCGCTTTATATACAAATGCTAGTAATTAGGGTTTGTATGGAAAGAACAAAATCAATCAAATAGAAAAACCTAATTCAAGACAAAATCAAGCATGAAAACAATACACTTGCACACAAGCACCCCTAGGGTTACCCCACTTGGTTGCCTTATACAAAATGGCCATATTACGCATGTACGGTATCTTAGCAAAAACAAGCAAATACAAGATCATAGTCCCTCGATGACGCTATCTAAGTTGCCTTTAAAGATGATCTTAGCCCCTAAAGAAAAATGCTAAGATACCTTGCAATATTGCTAATCATGGTTATACGATGACCCACGCCCGTCCCGTTTACATCCAAAGATAGGGTTACTTACCAAATCAATGGTAAGACAACAATGTCAAAGGAAAAGAAAAATGAACAAGAAAGACATTTGAGTAGGTAGATTTCTCCTAATTACTTGATCCATTTCAAAACAAACATCCTTGCTATTTTCAAAACAATCACATAGACTTTCAAACATCTTGAAAAATTAAAAACATTTTCAAAAGATCAAATATCTTTGTATACATTCTTACGAACGAGAATCATTACAAAGATTTCCTAAACAATGGCCTCTTTACAAAATACTTTCAAAAACCACACAAAGCACAATTTCAAACAAAAGCAAGTGATCTAGCAAGTAACTAAGAGCCCATGGAAAACCATGGATGAAAAGGGTGCTAATACCTTCCCTTTTCTTAATCTACCCCCCGAACTCAAGAAACAATCTAAAAGGTCTTTCCTGTGCTTTTTAACCTTTCCTTTTGGATAAAAGAAAAGTCGATGGAGACTCTTGCTAACCGCAACATTTGCGATCAAACGCAAAACCTTCAAGTCATTTCTCCCACCGTATCACAGAACTGGCGACTCTGCTGGGGAAAAATTCTAAAAGTGGGGTTACCTTAAGGTTAGATCACCTTTACCTAGTTTTCTTTGTTTAACTTGTTTGCTTTACATTATGGTTCTTTGTTTGGGTTTGAATCCTCTACCCGGATTTTGGATACATTATAGGTAAGTAGAAATACATTGTGGAAACTGTGTGGGGTATACCGGCATGGTCTAAGAAATTGCTATGCTAGTGCGACATATTTGTGGGTACCGGTAGCCTTTGAGTAAATCAAAGAGAATACGGGGCCGCTGAGTGATGTCATGAAGCACTAATGAACTTTTAGAACCTTTACTTGACCAACTTGGCCTTTAGGATGTAGTGAGATGACCGGCTTTGGTGCAGTCCGAAGTTGGTAGATAATCGATACTACACTCATTGAGGTTTGGTTTCTTGGGATATTTCGGTCACCATTAAAGAGGCTTGTTCTGAAACAATAACCACGGAAATAAACCAGTGATATTGGGCTCCTTAGAACCCGGTTACTATTACTAGGACATGTTTAAGCCAACTAAACTTCAAGAGGGTACTTACCTATAAAACTCCATGCAAGCCTAAACCTAAGGATTTGTTTGTTTTGTTTGTATATACATACTTGTACATAACATCATGAACATCATGAACATCATATACATCCACTAACCATTTCAAGGATTTTGGGGATTCATCTTTGTTCTTTTTTTGTAGGATATGGATTCACTTTGCAGGAAAACTATTCAAGTCAATCTTGTAAGGATCCCTCCACAACTCAAGGAGCTAGCTTCAAGGATTCCTGAAAACTCTCCATTCACCGAGAGACATGGTCGCTTACTCAACTTGGTCACCTTCAACACAAATGAGGATATGATGAAGGTTCTCTTTCAGTTCTTTTATCCTTTACACCATTACTTCACATTTCCCTACTATAAACTTGTGCCTACTTTGGAAGAATTCTCCCAACTCTTTAGGATTCCCATTCTCAATCAACTACCTTTCAATGGTACGGAAAGAGACCTAAAGCCAGAAGAGATTTCTCAAGCTCTACACTTGCACTCATCTGATGTCACAACTCATTGGGAAACAAGGAGTGGTGTCAAAGCTTTCCTAGAAAAGTTCATGTTTGAGAAAGCCCAAAGCTGTTGGAATTCCTTGGACTTGCAAGCCTTTGAGGAAATTGTGTCTCTCCTCATATATGGGATGGTTTTGTTTCCAAATCCTGACTAGCTCATAGATGTCAACGCCGTCAAAATCTTCATATCCCGTAACCCGATGCCTACATTGCTAGGAGATATCCTACACTCTTTTCACACTCGCACAATGAGGAAAAGAGGTGTCCTTATGTGTTGCACTCCTCTCTTGGCAAGATGGTTTATTTCACATCTTCCCCAATCTGTATTAAAGAACGAGCAAGGTTCAAGGTGGTCACAAAGGTTGATGACGCTCAAACATTCGGACATTCATTGGTGCTCCCAATCTAAAGAGAATATTATCATTGTCAACTGTTGTGGAGAATTCCCTAATGTCCCTTTACTTGGAATTAGGGGAGGTATCGCCTACAACCCATGTTTATCCTTAAGACAGTTTGGTTACGTTCGAAGAGATGGCCCGCATGAGATGCTGATTCAAGGTTTGGTATTTGACTACAACAACAACGATCAAGGTCTTCGCCAGAGATTTATCCGATCTTGGAGGATGTTAAGCAAGGTGGATAGCAAGACTTTGGGGCATAAAAATTCCATCCCTCTTGAGCCTTACCTCAAATGGGTACGAACTTGTGCTCAGAGCCTTATGATGCCTTACCCCTCCATTCTCCCGGTAATCATTGAGCTTGTCATGGAAGGAGATGTTCCATACACTATCATACATCCTGATATACCCACCTATCTTGAAGACCTATAAATAATTTGATACAACTCAAGGGAGAGCGAGATACTTTCAAAGCCTAATTCTACGCAAGCAAGAAGAAGGTTTTGGAACTCACTAGGCTACTTCATGAGGAGCAGACTCTCAATGCCTACATTTCACCAAAGAGGATGCGTACTACCTTTCTATCTTAGAGTTTCTTGTATTTGTCTTGCCCAAGAAGGAATTGATATACTCTAGCTTTAATCTATTAATATAACGTGTGTTTCCTTTTTGTCTAAAACAAATTTGAATCTTAAAATCCTTGAAAACATTTGCATATGCATTTATCATTCATCATAACATAAGCAAGTCTTTTGCAACAAGTCTCCTCATCTCTCTACTGTTTATTTCAGTAAGATGGATCTCGAGCAAATAGTGAAGGACCTCCAAGCTCAGAATACACAGTTTCAACAGTTGCTCTTGACCCTAGCCAAAGGACAAGAAGAGTTGAAGACTTTGTTGGATGAGGAGAATAAAAAGAAAACAAAGAAGGTAACCGGAGTCCTAAACATGGGAAGAATATTTCATGGGCAGACAAGAAGGACCTTATACTTTTCAACAACATCCGGTGAAAGAGAAAATCAAGATGGGAAAGGCAAGAAAATAGTTATCCCGTCAGAATCAGAAGAGGAAGAGGAAGAGGAAGAAGAATACTATTTTGAAGAACAATACCCTCCAGCTGATGACAAGTATAAACATCTCGAAGAGCGGTTGAGTGCGATGGAAATCCAAAAAGTGCCTGGTTTGGACTTTGAGGAATTGGGGTTAGTATTGGGGATTGTCATTCCTCTGAAATTCAAAGCACCTGTGTTCTCCAAGTACGACGGAGTCTCATGCCCAAAAATGCATCTCCGATCATATGTAAGGAAAATACAGCCCCATACCACTGACAAAGACTTATGGGTACACTTCTTCCAAGACATCGTGTCTGGAACTCAACTTGATTGGTTTTACCAGTTAGAAAGAGCCAACATTCACAACTGGGAAGATCTTGCTGCAGCCTTTTACAAACAATACCAATACAATGCTGATCTTGCGCCTACCCGTACTCAACTCCAGAGTATGGCCATGGTTTCCAATGAAGCTTTCAAGGACTATGCGCAAAAATGGAGAGACTTGGCTGGAAGAGTTCAACCCCCTCTATCTGAGAGAGAATTGGTAGACATGTTCTTGGGCACCTTGTCTGGTCCCTTCTTCAATCATTTAATTGGAAGTTCATCTATAGGTTTTACTGAACTAATATTGACCGGAGAAAGGGTGGAAGTCGGTATAAAGAGTTGAAAGATTCAAAAAGATACATCCTCTTCTGCAACTGTAAGAAAGCCTTTCATCGGAAAGAAAGAAGTGGTTGTCGTTTATCCTCAGAGAAATCAAGATAGGGCCGAGCGCCGACCAATGGTGGGGGTTGTGATGATCCCTAAACCGGCGCCTGATTAGCTAAGAAATAACCAACCTAGGATGGAAAGACCGGTCAGACAGTTCACCAGAATTAACATGACCCCGTCTCAAGTATTACCGCGTCTACTAAGATTCAATTTGGTGACCTTGAAAGAAGCTCCAAAAAACCCCAACACAACATCTCCTCACTATCATCCCAATTCTCGTTGTGCATACCACTCTGAAAGTCCCGGCCACGACACTAATAATTGTTGGGCTCTAAAGAACAAGATACAAGACCTCATTGAAGCAAAAGAGATTGAATTCGATGCGCCCGAAAAGACAAATGTCATTTCTGCCCCTATGCCCAGACATGGCCATATAACCAATGCCATTGAAGAAGAAATGTTTGTTACTTCAATTGATGAACTTATGACTCCACTCCTGACTATTAAAGTGAACTTGTTGAATGTCGGTGTATTCCCGGGCTGTGATAAAGGCTGTCATTTCTGTTTGTCCTCACCAACCAGTTGTCCTTTGTTGAAAGCAGGCATTCAGTGCCTAATAGATAACAAAGAAATTTTGTTTGAAAAGACTTTTGTTCCACCTGTTCCTTTTGAAGATGTTTCTATCATTACCATTTCCGCCAATTCTTCCAGGGTCTCCACCAAAAGACCCGTTAGAATTACATCAGTTCCGAAAGTAACTCCTTTAATAATTACAATGCCTGGACCAGTCCCGTATTCGTCAGACAAAACTGTACCATGGAATTATGGAGGGGATGTCTACTACCACGGTATTAAGCAAGATTGGCCAGGTACCGAAGATTCAAGTTATGAGAAAGTGGATTCCGACGTCAGTAATATTGCAGGGACTATTAAGATTACCCGAAGTGGTAGGATCTTCTCTCCAGAAATTGCTCCCTCAAAAGCAGTTTATGGACCCGTAATCATTCCTGTTATTGTTGCTCCTCCGAAGGCTATTCCCAGTCCTACAATCATCCCCAACAATACTCCAACTGACAAAGCTGTTACAACCCCTGTTATCATTCCTACCAACACTCTTGCTGCTAAATTAACCGAGACTCGAGGAAAAGGTGTTCTGATTGAGTCTGTCAAGATGAAGACACAATCATTGGCTATTCTTGAGACCTCTCAAAAAGAGATGGAGGAAATTCTGAAGATCATAAAAAGAAGCGACTACAATGTAGTTGAACAACTGGGGTAAACTCCCTCTATAATTTCCATGTTGGCATTACTACTATGTTCTGAGGCGCATGCAAAAGCCTTGGTAAAATTCCTGAAAATTGCCCATGTACCTCAAGAGACATCTGCCGATCAGTTCCAAGACTACGTAGCTAGCTTAACTGTAGATAATGGTCTAGGTTTTTCGGATGCTGATTTAACGCCAAGAGGAAGGAAGCATAATGAGGCATTGCATGTCTCAGTTGAATGTAGGGGCACAACCTTGGCTCATGTTTTGGTGGACACTGGCTCATCTCTGAATGTATTGCCTAAAAAATCTCTTGATAGGCTTGACTGTGAGGGATTGACATTGAACCCAAGTAACATAGTAGTAAGGGCTTTTGACGGCTCGAAAAGGGTGGTACATGGGGAGGCAGACATTCCCATAAAAGTTGGAACACAAACTTTTGATTCAACTTTTTATCTAATGGATATCCGTCCCTCATATTCCTGCTTGCTAGGCCGACCATGGATTCACAATGCTGGCGCTGTCACTTCTACGTTACACCAAATGCTGAAATATCTGATTCAAGGGAAGATTATCACCGTTCACGGAGAAGAAGAGTATATGATCAGTCGTCTCAATTCCTTCAGATATGTGGAATTAGATGGTTAATTTATTGAAACTCCATTCCAAAACTTTGAAGAGGTCCCTCAAGATGTGGCGGTAACCAAGGTTATTCCCAAGATTACAAGGCCTCCACTCCGGATGTCATCTCTGAAGGATGTCAAAGAAGTGGTAGAAGAAGGTGGGTGCACTATCTGGGGACAACTCCCAGATATCCCATATAAGTCTAACAAGTTTGGCCTAGGTTTCACTTCAAGTGCTTAGAAGGTTGTACGTTACGCTCGTGCCGGAGGACCACCCCTGAAGATCAGCAACCGCGAGGTCAACACGGTAGAAGATGATGAAGATAGTTGTGACTTGGAAGACTGGATATTCCCAACTGTCAATGGAGGTCTCAGCAACTGGGAGGCTAGAGATTTTGTCCCGATCACTTTTATCCCACAGTAATTTATCTTTACATTTTGTTGGATTTGTAATATTAAAACAATTCTCACTCTTAAAACCTTGTGTCTTACCCGAGGCACAATGGTCCATTTGTAAGGGTTATTATCTCATTTTCATATGACATCAATGAATCATGGACATTTTCGCATACAAACTTTTGTGCTCATTGTTTTTCTTTTTACATTTTTATTACTTTCAAGGATAGCTATACCCTTACACACACTCACACTCACAATGCAGGTATACATCCATTCGGGATCCCATGGGTAACGATACTGCTATGGCCTTTTGTGACTCTGAGAATCTAATCTACCAAGCCGAAGACGAAGATGAGGAAGATTGTGAAGTACCAGGAGAACTTGCCAGACTACTATAACAAGAATAGAGAACCGTTCAGCCTCACGAGGAACCCATGGATACAATCAACCTAGGTACCGAAGAAGACAAAAAAGAGGTCAAGGTGGGTGCCAATATGGAACCCGGTATCAAGGAGTGTCTAATTCAGTTGTTACACAATTATATTGAAGTCTTTTCCTGGTCGTATAAATACATGCCAGGACTTGATGCAAATATTGTGGTACATCATCTACCCACAAGAGAGGATTGTCCGCCAATAAAGCAAAAGGTTCGCCGCATGAGGCCTGATATGTCAGAAAAGATTAAAGCAGAAGTCATGAAGCAATTCAAAGTTGGATTCTTGGCTGTCACCTCTTATCCCCAATGGGTTGTCAATGTTGTTCCCGTACCCAAAAAAGACAGAAAAGTGCGAATGTGTGTGGACTACAGATATTTGAATAGGGAAAGTCCTAAGGATGATTCCCCACTCCCCCATATTGATATTCTAGTTGATAATACGGCACAACACAAAGTGTTTTCCTTCATGGACGGATTCTCAGGTTACAACCAAATCAAAATGGCGCATGAGGACATGGAGAAAACAACGTTTGTCACACAGTGGGGAACATTCTGCTACAAGGTGATGCCATTCGGAATGAAGAATGTCGGGGAAACCTATCAACATGCCATGGTAGCTTTATTTCATGACATGATACATCATGAAATAGAGGTCTACGTGGACGACATGATAGCCAGATCTAAAACAGAAGAAGAGCATCTTGATCACTTACAAAAATTGTTTGAAAGACTGAAGAAGTACAAGCTGAGGTTGAATCCAAACAAATGCACATTTGGGGTACGGTCCGGTAAACTCCTAGGTTTTGTCATCAGCAACAAAGGTATCAAGGTTGATCCTGCCAAAGTTAAAGCAATACAAGAGATGTCTGCTCCTCGTACTGAGAAGGAAGTCAGAGAGTTCTTGGGACATTTGAACTACATTGCCAGATTCATCTCTCACCTGACAGCTACTTGTGAACCAATCTTCAAACTGTTGAAGAAAGATCAAGTAGTCAAATGGAATGAAGAGTGCCAAGTTGCTTTTGATAAAATCAAAGAATACCTACAAGAGCCTCATGTGTTGATGCCACCAATCGAGGGAAGACCATTGATCATGTATCTGAGTGTTTTAGAAAACTCAAGGGGGTGTGTATTGGGGCAGCATGACGAGTTTGGCCAAAAAGAGCATGCTATTTATTACCTGAGCAAAAAATTTACCGACTGTGAAACCAGATATTCACTGCTCGAGAAAACTTGTTGTGCTCTGGCATGGGTTGCTCGCCGGCTAAGACAGTATATGCTGACTCATACTACTTTGTTGATATCTAAAATGGATTCGATAAAATACATCTTCGAGAAGCCTGCTCTTTCTGGGAGAATAGAGAGATGGTAGATGATCCTGACGGAATATGACATACAGTATACTACCCAGAAGGCTATAAAGGGCAGTGTACTAGCTGATCACCTTTCACCAAGCTGTAAAAGACTACCAATCCATGAAGTTCAAATTTCCAGATGAAGACATCATGACGGTAAATAATTGTGAAGAATTAAGGCCATATGACGAACCTGAACAAGGATCCCGATGGACCCTGTTCTTTGATGGGGCATCCAACGCACTTGGCAATGGTATCGGTGTTGTACCCATATCTCCGGAAGGGTTTCATACTCCCTTTACTGCAAGACTTTGCTTTAATTGTACAAACAACATGGCAGAATACGAAGCGTGCATCTTTGGTCTCAAAGCTGCCATAGACTTAGGGATCAAATCCTTGGATGTATTCGGAGATTCAACTTTTTTTATCAGTAACATCAAAGGGGAATGGGACACCAAACACCCTAACCTTATCCCTTATAAAGAACATGTTTTGACATTGTTACCACATTTTGAGAAGATTACCTTCGAGCAGTTCCCGCGAGAAGAAAATCAGCTAGCAGACACTCTAGCCACAATGTCATCTATGTTTATACTTAATCGGGATAACGAGGCTGACCGGATCACCATTGAATGAATGGAGGAACCAGCACACTGTCACGAGATTAATGCTAAAGAAGTAATGGACCATCCCTGGTTCCATGAAGTCAAGAAGTATCTCGAGGCTCAAGAATATCCAGAAGGAGCTTCAGTCAATGATAAGAAATTCTTAAGGAGATTCTCTGCCAAATTCTTCCTTAGTAATGGCATCCTATACAAACTCAATCATGACTCTATGTTACTTCGGTGCGTAGTTAAGGTTGGAGCTTAAAGGATCATGGCTGAATTGCATGAAGGCACTTTTGGCACCCATTCAAGTGGGCATACGATGGCAAAGAAAATCCTACGGGCGGGCTATTACTGGTCTACCATGGAAGCAGATTACTATCAACACTCTCGAACTTGCCATAAGTGTCAGATTTATGCTGACAAGGTGTACGTACCTCCATTTCCTCTGAATGTCTTGACAGCTCCTTGTCCCTTTGCTATGTGGGGAATAGATATGATTGGGGAAATCAAGCCGACAGCCTCTAATGGACACCGCTTCATCTTAGTGGCCATTGATTATTTTACAAAGTGGGTTGAGGCAGCCTCCTTTGCTTCCGTTACCAAGAATGTTGTTTCCCGTTTCATCAAACAAAATCTCATTTTCTGATACGGTATCCTAGAAAGGATCATCACTGACAATGGTACGAATCTCAACAACAATATGATCACCGCCTTGTGCGAGCAATTCAGGATCCAGCATCATAATTCTTCCCCTTACCGGCCAAAGATGAATGGTGTTGTCGAAGCTGAAAATAAGAGAATTAAAAAGATTATACAAAAAATGATAGTCACATACAAAGACTGGCATGAGATGCTACCATTCGCTCTCCACGGGTATCGTACCATAGCTCGCACAACAACCGGGGAAACACCTTATTCTCTGGTTTACGGCATGGAGGTTGTCTTGCCTATCGAGGTCCAGATCCCCTATCTAAGAATTATGAAGGATGCAGGGCTGAATGAAGAAGATTGGATCCAGACTCAACTTGATCAACTTAACTTGATTGATGAGAAGAGACTTACTATTATTTTCCATGGTCAAATGTATCAAAAACGGATGATCAAGGCTTTCAACAAAAAGGTCAGACGCCAAGTGTATCAAGTTGGGGATCTGGTAATCAAACGCATCATACTATCACAAGGTGATCCCAGGGGCAAATAGACTCCCACATATGAAGGACCATTTTTAATCAAAAACATTTTCTCTGGTGGGGCAATGATCTTGACCACCATAGATGGTGACGACCTGTCGCACCCTGCGAACGCAAACATAATCAAAAGATACTACGCATAAGAGACCCGCTAGGTTGACACACCTAGGCAAAACAAGGGCATCCCGGCAAACCAAAAAGTTTCAGGCAAAAATTAGGGATAAAACAAAATATTTGTACACCCAGGAAGTTGAAAACCCGAAAGGGCAACTTGGGCAAAAAAGGGTATCCCGAGAGACTGAAAACCCGAAAGGGCGGTCCAGGAAAAAGTTAAGGAACCGAAGCGTACGACTATGTCCCGTTGGATCACCTTACGAACAACCTGCAAACTCATAGGTTCTGATCAATTCGATCATCTTCGGACGAGGCAACAAATATACAAGATGCTTAGAGATACGAAGGCTATAGCAGAATGGGAACCCCGAGGGATTATTACACATAGCTATCTTTTCTTTGTATTAAAATTTTCATTTTTTCTTACGACGACGTTCTCCTACTAGAATGTTTGTCTCACTGTACAAAAATACTTACTCAAATTCAATGCAAAGATATTCCCTTGAAAGTGCAAAACTATCTATTTTTCTTTACTCTTGTGTTTTGTTTACAAAAACGTCCAGCGATTCATTGTTGAACATATGCATTTGAATATAATTATTGTTTACAAATAAACAAAGTAAAAGATAATTACTAATGGTTTTAAGAGGTAGGGAAATATCTCTAAGCTATTTCCATAAATTCCCCATAATTTGCAGTTTAATTCCAAGCGAAACGAGCTTCCAGTTATCAATCCCCGGTAGAAGTCGTTCATTTTCTCAGGATTTCACAACAGGATTTTACAAGCACTACATGGAATTTCCTTTAAAACAGGGTTTATTTCTCTAAGCATAAATTCATAAACACTTAGACTTCATAACATGAAGACTTATACTCCATATCCTCAGCAGCAGTCAGGGATTTATTTTCCCCAATCCAACAGCAGTGCAGCAAACTAGCTCACATACGCATACATTGCATCCGCATATCATAAACATTGATAAAACGAATGCATTATATCATACATTTCATATAACATGGCTTTGCATCTTAGCTAACATTTTACCCTTTTCAGGATAAGATTAACAGCTATCACTAACAATGTTCAAAAGTTTTCAGATACAGTACAGATACGCTCCAGATACGGATGCTATTCTGATACTCATTCAGATTCAACTTCTTCAGATACAGTTCAGATACGCTCCAGACACGGATTCCATTCTAATACTCATTCAGAATCAACTTTGAGATACAGTTCAGATACGCTCCAGACACGGATGTCATCCTGATACTCATTCAGATTCAACCTTTTGATACAGTTCAGATACGCTCCAGACACAGATGCCATTCTAATACTCATTCAGACTCAACTTTGAGATACAGTTCAGATACGCTCCAGAAACGGATGCCTTCCTGATACTCATTCAGATTCAACCTTTTGAGACAGCTCAGATACGCTCCAGACACGGATGTCATTCTGATACTCACCCAAATTTAACTCTCAGATACAGTTCAGATACGCTCCAGACACGGATGCCATTCTGACACTCATTCAAAACTAACTTTCAGATATAGTTCAGATACGCTCCAGACACGGATGTCATTCTGATAATCATTCAAAATCATCTCCCAGATACAGTTCAGATACGCTCCAGACACGGACGCCATTTTGATACTCATTCTTTCAGCTTACAAATTACAATACAAACAATCACATTTGGATGGAATCTTTAAGCCCATCTCCTACAGCTTTCTATCACCTCTCCAAATGGCATCTTTAATCCCATTCCCTCAACCATCACATCACCGGGTGCAAATTTCTGGGCACTCTATTGTCCAATCATCTTCCACCTTCGAGTCACGAATGGCAAAACATACCAATCTAACTCTTTAGGCTTAAGAAGATTGAACAGGGGCAGCTGTTGTACCCTAAAATTTACCCTCTCACTTATCAAGAATTTTCTCACAAGATCTCCTTGGGCTCAAGACTGCACTAGGGTTTGATCAGCTCAAAACACCTCCTCAAGCACTAATGACTGAAAATTAGGGTTTGAGATTGCACAAAGATTTTTGAATTTCCAATTCCCCATAATACAGTTGACCTAAAACTCAGCTGTATTGGGGAAAAAAGTCAACTATGGCCAATTTACAGTCAAACTTCATAATTCTTGATCCGCATCAACATTTTAAACCCATATGTATCATTTGATCAAGTTTGGACCATAATTCCTCAAGAAATTTGATCAAATCTCCAAAAGGGCAAAATCGTCAAAATTAGGGCTTTGACTGAGAAAGGGCAATTTCTGATTTTTGACCTAGAAAGTGGTCAACTGGTTTAAGACATGATCTCAAGAGTCAAATTTCATCATATTGACCTAATTACATGATTCAAAACATTGCAAATCCATTGCATTGACAGATGAATTTTGCAGTCAACTGATCAAAAGTCAATTGTATACTGAAAAGTCAAACTTTTACTTTTTGGTCAAATTTAAGCACCAAAGATCACAATTTGTAAAAACATGTCAAAATAGGAAACTTATTCATCAAGAAATCAATATATCAAGATTTCATTTTGAAAAGTCAAAATTTCTTAACTTAGAAATTTTTCTAAGTCTCAAAAGTTTCTTATTTTTTCATAACTTTGAGCAATTTTTTCATTATGATGCAAGATGATTCGAAGGAAACTTACAACATGAAAGTTGTAGATATCCATGAAATCTACAACTTTTCTTCACACAACTTATCCTAAAAATTCTTGGATCTCAAGTTATAATTTTATGAATACATGCTCATGAACTAAAAAAGACTTAGTGAAATTTTGCCCTAGTTAGGCAGATTTTTTACCTAACTTTATGGAAATTTTTCACATAGTTACAAGGGGAATATTCAAAAGCAATTCAAATATTAGTTGTAGAGCACATTGCAAGCTTTCCAAAATGTCCAATAAATCCTTGATATCATTCTTGAGTAGGGAGAATCGAAGAGATGAAGTTGGGATTTTGTCACTTGAATTATAGGTCATTTTCATGATGAACACAAATGCAAATCAATGTTAGGCTGCATAATATTTGCTTTGCAGGCCTCAAACTTGTTTGTCACTCCATAATTAATGGATTACACAAACGTTTGAGCTATAATATAAGTGATTTAAGCTTTATCCAATTCACATTGCCATTTTGGGAAGAAAGTTAACAATACCATTCTTGAAAAGCAAGCTTTATGCATAAAGTCCACTCTTGAGCCTCTAACTTGTTCCCTCTGATCACACTTCATCTACAAAGTCAGAAGCAAGTGTGTTTAAAGCATAACAACTTTATCTTAGCAAGTACACAAGGCATTGAAACTTGTTTTCTCAAAATCACATGTTTAGCTTAAGGATGCAAATTCAAATTTTGATCAACAACAAGTCTCCAAACTTGTTGTTTATAAATAAAAGCACTATTTGTAAGCTAGGACACGAGCTTGAAGCCCTTGAAACTCACTCAAACTCCCTCTAATCAAAAATTGTCTCAAAACACCATTGTTGTGCAAGTTCTGACTTTACATACCAAATTCCAAATCCCCTCGTGCGTTCTTTGGCCTTTCACTTTCAAAAGCTTCTAAACATCAAATACAAACCATCCAAATTCCATTTGCTCAACTGTAACACCTCCATCATCAAGCTCCATTTTTAAAAATAGGGGTCTATAACTTTACTTCTCCAGAACTCCTCAGCCACTTTCAGCTCAAGCTAATCATTGCATTAGCTTCCTGGTACATCAAGGAAGCTAACATGATCCTTGCAGCACCTTGAATCAAGCTCATTTGCATTTCACAATTTCTAGTTTTGAGGTATTTTTCTTGAACTTCTATCTAATTATTTAGGCATTGTTAGGCTTGCATTTGTGAAGATAAAATGTAGACCTCATTGCCACGAAGCTGTACATATCCATAGTTTGCATTTACATGGCCTGAGCTTAGAGAATTTTAGAGTTGAAGTTGCTGAAATTTTTAGGATTCAAATTAGGGCCAAAGAAATTCTCGTTTATCTTTGACTTTTAGCTTTAGTTATTTACATGGTTATATTCGTGAGGAAGAATGCAAAAACTTTCATTCTGTCATCTTCCATTTTTGTTGAGAAATGAAGAAGTTACAGGTACACCGGCTGGATGTTGAAGATGAAATCATCAGGACTTGATTTGCCTTACATATTTATTGTTTTGTTTATATAAACTGATGTATAGCCACCCCAGTGGTAAAGTGTGCGTCTGTTAACCTATGGGACCTGGGTTCGAGCCCCAGTGGTACCCCTTTTTCACTTTTTTCATATTTTTTGACATTTTTCTGATTTGTTTTGTTTGCAGGCGCTGGGCCCTTTGGGCCTGGCTCTTTTTTTTGTTTTTGCTGAATAACTCACTGCCTACTTCATGCACCCCCCTGGCCCATTTGTATTTATTTATTTATTGCATTTTTCTTTTTAAATATATTTTCTAAAATACTAAAAAAATCATAAAAATATAAAAAAATGATATATTTTATATTTTGATATATTTTATTTTATTTCTCCATAAACAAAAAAATATTTTATTTACTATACTTTATTTATTTTATTAACTAAATCTTATAGACTTAATTAATATTATATTATTTATTTTCCTTCATACCATTTAAAAATATATTATTTAAATACCAAAAAAGGCCAAAAATATTTTACAACACCATATATTATTTTCAAGGCAAAAATACAAAAATACTTTTTTTCTCTAGACTTATTTTCTTTTAATCAACTAAATAGAATTAGGGTTTTATTCAAAAATCTTTTCTTAATTAATTTCATTTCTTAACTATTTAAAGTTAATTTAATTTTGATTAATTATTTTTCTCTAATTAGGTTTAGGTTAAAACCCCTTTCATATAAAAACCCAAACAAAAATCATTTCTTTCCATTTGTATTTGTACTTTATATTTATTCATTTCCTTGTACATTTGTTCAATTTGGTTGTAATAGATTAATTAGGTTTATATTATTGCAATCCCCATTCACAAATTGTATACCCCCTCCCATAAGTATTGTAATAGCGTAGTAAATTTAAATTCCGCAATTTATCTCTTTATATACAAATGCTAGTAATTGGGTTTGTATGGAAAGAACAAAATCAATCAAATAGAAAAACCTAATTCAAGACAAAATCAAACATGAAAACAATACACTTGCACACAAGCACCCCTAAGGTTATCCCACTTGGTTGCCTTATACAAAATGGCCATATTACGCATGTAAGGTATCTTAGCAAAAAACAAGCAAATACAAGATCATAGTCCCTCGATGACGCTATCTAAGTTGCCTTTCAAGAAGATCTTAGCCCTTAAAGAAAAATGCTAAGATACCTTGCAATATTGCTAATCATGGTTATACGATGATCCACGCCCATCCCGTTTACATCCAAAGATAGGGTTACTTACCAAATAAATGGTAAGACAATAATGTCAAAGGAAAAGAAAATGAACAAGAAAGACATTTGAGTAGGTAGATTGCTCCTAATTACTTGCTCCATTTCAAAACAAACATTCTTGATATTTTAAAAACAATCACATACACTTTAAAACATCTTGCAAAATTAAAAACATTTTCAGAAGATCAAACATCTTTGTATACATTCTTACAAACGAGAAAAATTACAAAGATTGCCTAAACAATGGCCTCTTTACAAAATACTTTCAAAAACCACACAAAGCACAATTTCAAACAAAAGCAAGTGATCTAGCAAGTAACTAAGAGCCCATGGAAAACCATGGATGAAAAGGATGCTAATACCTTCCCTTTTCATAATCTACCCCCCGAACTCAAGAAACAATCTCAAAGGTCTTTCCTGTGCTTTTTCACCTTTCCTTTTGGATAAAAGAAAAGTCAGTGGCGACTCTTGTTAATCGCAACATTTGCGATCAAACACAAAACCTTCAAGTCAGTTCTCCTACCGTATCATAGTTTCCATCTAAAGTTTCACCACTCACAAAGAATTTTGGTTTGCAAGGGCTTCAAATGATTTACATGGAACCATATAGGCCTCGGCATAATGGCATAGCTGAAAGAAAGAAAAGAAGTGTGCATGACAAAGTGTAGATCAAAGGTTGAAGATATGCCTAAGGGCTTTTGGGTCGAAGCAGCTTCGACAGTAATATGCAGGCTAATTTGAAGGATCCAAGGAAGGCTAGATCGAAATAAAATGTGAGGAGGCCTATTTGAAGTCTTTGATTGGACCTTCAAAGGGTTCATTTTTGAACCACTGAAATATAAGATATTCGAAACATCCAAGGAAGGCTAGATCGAAAGAAAGCGTGAGGAGGCTTTTTCTGAGGTCTTCGATTGGAAGAGCTAGTAAAGGCATTGAAGGGTGTTGTTTTCGAATCATGGAAATATAAACTATTCAAAGCACTACAAGAAAAGACTTTTCGATTGACATGTTTGTTTGAATGGGCACTTTGAAAAGAAGAATATTTTGGAATCAAAAAGCTTTTACTTTATCCAAAGAAACATATGGAAGGCTAATGATTCGAAGGACATGCAGCCTTCAAATATGGCGTGATCGAAGGACAACTAGAAACGATTCATCCAGATATGAGTCATCTTTTAGTTTTAGGATCAATATGCCTCAGGAATGTGCCTGAACGTACAAGGGAGTTGGGTGATCGAAGGTACTCATAGGTTATCCTTCGATTGGTGCAATACAAGTTGTATTTACCAATCGAAGGTGAACTAAGGGTCGATAAGGATGGCTTTGTAAACGAAAAACAAAAGGTAGGATTGGAGTCAAAACTGTGTTGGAAGGAGGTGAACAGAAGGAAACTCCAAGAAAAGTAAATCGAAGAGAATAAGAATGGAGTTCGACTAGGAGAATTTGCCAGGTCAAACAACCAATGTAGATGGACTCAATCGAAGAAGCCATGAGGATCAAACCGTGAGCAAATGGAATTGAAGCCTAGAGCCATCGAAAGGAGAAATTCAGAGCCAATCGAAGAACAAGGCTTGAGGGGATCCGAAGGAGTCAAGTTGAGAAACCTGTCCACGTTCATTCAAAACCCAAAAGGGTAGAAAATCATAAAAAAATGGAAACTTTTTAAAGACCTTCGATTTTGCCTTCAAAGCCATGATTAATGGTTGATTCTTGTCATTCTCGTTCACCATTGATCCCCTATAAATACAAATCTAAAATGAAAGAAAAAGGGGCTAGAGAGAGACAGAAACATTTTGCAAGACACACATGCATTAGCCAGACGAAAACATTACCCCTAGGGACACACACGCGGTGCCTATACATAAGAAGCTTCCCCAGAATACCATACCAAATTCTTAAAATACATTAAAGCTGTAAAAATTGAAACACACCTTGCAAGATCTTCCAGTCCAAACGAATACTAGCCCTCCTCGACGCTTAAAGCATCCTAAAAAAAGCAAATCTCGTTGCTCTAGTAGGGTAAAATTCTCACGCTCTAATCTTTCTTTTCATGCAATTTAAATAGATTTGATGCATAGATACATATTCATATTGTTGTTTAGATTTTTTTTTTGACATAGCACATGCAAGGATTAAGGCAGGAATCAAGAAACACCATTGTTAGGGCAGCCTGCGACGTTCTATTCATATCTCCCTGTACAAACACCTTCATCCCAAATCAATGCCATGGTTTTAACACCTCAGTATTTTATGATGTTTCAAACATATTATTTTCTGGTCGTTTGTATTAATGAATGAACAGATGACCCGGTGGTGAAGGATACGTGCGTAAAGCTTGGAGAGCCTGGGTTTGATCCACAGGTTTTTACGTTTTTCTCATTCTTTCTTTTTAGATTCATCGTAGCATGCCTACGATGCATCCTCACTCTCTTCCACCGGATCATTATGGATCCAGATCCAGCGCTCCTGAAGCACTCCCCCATGATAAACCCTCAAGGGGCCAGCCTCACAAGATCCAGCACATGCCTTGGGCCTCTTCCCTTTGGGCTTAATGAATCTGCTTCTTAGCACCCCCCCTGTTTGCTAATCAGTATCAGGCACATTTATCCCTTTTCTATTCATTCTTTTTTTTTAGTTTGTTAACTTCAAAAAAATATTTTCTTTATTTAATTATAAAAATAAAATAAAATCACAAAAAACATTAGGTTAGTATTTTTATTAATTGAGCTAATTTTGTAAATAAGTTAATTAATTACTTTAACATTTTGTTTAATTTAAAATCAATAGACTTAAGATTCTAATCAATTTTAGTTCTATTTCTCAAAAATACCAAAAAATCATTTTTCTTAATACTTAAGGTTTCAGGATATTTTTATATTTTTTCTTATCATTTTTTTATTTATTTACCATTTAAATTCTAGAAAGAATTTATAGGTTGCATGGGAAATTTTGTAATAAGTTTAGTTTATTTTTTCCGTATTTTACTATTATGTAACTGCCCACCGGATGTAATAGTGTAGGATTTAATTTCCGCACTTTATATTTTCTGTACATATATTAACTGCTTAGATGTATGATTAATAGGATTGTATGGCAAGAAATTAAAAATAAAACATTAGCAAACCTAACATCAAGATAAATAACTGAAACACAATATGATTGCACATGCGCACCTTTAGGGTACTCCCACTTTGGTTGTCTTCGGAAAACAGTCACAACTCTTGAAACATGAGAGATTTTAGTGGCTCCCCTCCTGTTTAAAAAATCATAAGTCCCTCGATGACCCTCTCGACTTTGCCTCGGTAAATATGATCTTAAAACCCTAGGGTAGTTATTAAGGTTTCTTGCCCAGTTGCCTTTGTGACTATAAAGCGTCCCTTCAAATGTCCCTCAAAACATCCAACGATAGGGCTATCTACTCACTAATAGTAGGATAGCACTGTCTAAAGGAAAAGAGGAAAAGAACAACCCTTTCGAGTAAAAGTATATAGCTGTTAGATGCTTGGTCAAAAAACAAACTTTTACACATACACAAAACATTTTCAAAATGCTTTATCAACACTCTTGAAGACTGATACAAGAGTCATCATAAATCAAACTGCCTTACTATTTGCATTTCAAAATACTTTTCAAAAACACACAAAGCACAAGGTATTTTTTCAAATGAGCTAAGCATCTAAGAGCCCGTAGATAACTATGGATGGAAAGGGTGCTAACACCTTCCCTTTCCATAATCTACCCCCTTACTCAGAAATAATCTCGAAAGGTCTTTTTTTTTCTTTTCACCCTTTCCTTTGTTGGATAAAAGAAAAGTCGGTGGAGGCTCTTGCTTACTGCAACATTTGTGAACGCAAACGCAAAACCAGTATAACAGTCGGTTCTTCCATCGTATCACACCCTCACTATCGCGTCATCTCCACCGCACCGTGCATCTGCAATCAGAGAAGAAGAAAAGGATTAGACAGAGGGAGAAAGAACCAGAAGGAAATTTACAGAAAGATTCACTCCAACGGACGGTAACCCTTATAACTTAGCTTAGGGTTATTTTTGTTGAATTGATTGAATGATTGGTGTTTCAGTTGCGTTTAATCATATGATTCTGTTTGAAATTGGGTGTTTTTAGGGTCTAGGGTTAGGTTTAGGGTTCATGTGAAGAACCTTAGGGTTAGGGTTTATACTAATCTGGGTTAGGGTTCACCGGCTTAGGGGTTAGGGTTCTTATATTGTTGGGGTTAGGGTTCTAAGGGTTTCAGGATGGTAGACGGTGGTTCCTGGGTTGCTTCACGGTTGCTCTGATGAAGGTTTGAATATCCTAGTTGAGCTTCTACCAGCGATCTGGGATTCAAGGTGGTTTGAGGGGAGGTTCATGGCGGCCCAGGGCAACGCTGTCGGCTGGGGTGATTTTCGATCGCCATATTTCTAGAGAGAAGGCATAGCCTCTCTCTCTAAAAATCACAAAGGGGTTTCTTTTGTTGTAGAGAGAGAGAAAGAAGAGAAAAATGGTCCTTCAGCCCAGAAACTTACTTTTATAGACACCCTTTGTTCCCATGCGCCACTCCTATCGTGCACCCTCATCCCCTATCCTTTGTATCATCATCAGACGTTCCTAAAGCGCACATCCACCATATCTCTCAACACTTGCCCACACTTTGTCCAAAGGATCAAAAATTTGTTTTGGGCCAAGCTCGTTCCAATCACACCCGTTGTATTACTTTATCAAATGTAATTCTCACCTCCTACGCTATTGGGCCAAGTCCAACATCTGAACTTGGACCCTTATTTCCTGCGCCCCCAGTGTTGCTATTCAGTTCAAATTCATACCCCCTGCATTTTGGGCCTAAATCAAATATCTGGACTTAGGGTCCTGTTATTTACACCCCCAGCCTTTTATTAATCAATTAACTTTGCACCCCATGCGTTTTTAATTAAAATTAATTTATTTTATTTATTTATTCACTTATTTATTCACTTATTTATTCTCTATTGTTTTCGCATAATTAATATTTTCTGTTTAATATATTTATTTAAATAATAAATTCTAAAATTTATTTATTTACTTTAAATTCTTTTTTAAATACTAACTCATTCAAATATTTTCATTGCATAAAATACTTCGAAAACATCTAGCCAATAAATTACTAACATTTTTCCACTAACTTAATTCAAACCTATATATTTTCAAAAAGGATTATGGAGATATTTCTCATTAACTGCGAACTTCGTCTAACAACTACGCAATTTACAAACCCATACTTGGTTCAAGGAAAATTTGAGATATTTCTATAATCCATAAAAAACACCAACCAATAACTAAGAACTACGAATTGGGACTTTGATTCCTCATAACATGATATGTAGGAATACGACTTAAAAATCATGGCAATTTCCCCTAATTAAAATTAAAACCCTATTTCCTAAATCATAAATCTAAATCCTAGTATCCTTGTGAACAAGGTAGATGAGGGGTGCCTAACACCTTCCTTTCGTCTAAAAATGAGTCAATAACTTAGAATCTCTAACCAAATTAGGGTTATCTGCTTTATTACCTTCCCTAGAATAAAAAATTAATGATGGCGACTCTCATTTTAAAACTAATTACTGTAATAGGACAAAATTTACTTAGTATCATGTAAATTGTATGAAAATATTAAAATTATATGTTGTAATTCTTCTATATGCAAGTTCGTTAAATATACAAAATAAAATGTATCCCTTGTTTTAAAAACTTTTAAAAAATACTATGACTTTAAAAGAATTAATACATGTTACCTTTCTTCAACTAACCTCATATGTGTTTTAGATGTAGATATGATGGATTTTGTAGGTGTACCGGAGAAAAGATATCTAGAAGAGAATGTTTAAAATAAGAAAGATCAAGACAAAGACCAAATATCAAGAAAAGGAATCAAGTAATGATCATCATGATCTTCCCAAAGAATGAAAAATTACTAAATATCATCCTATCTATAATGTTAATTGGGATATTTCTAAGGGAGTCATAACTCGACACTCCCTTAGCAAGGTATATAACTTTATAGATTTTTTTTCCCTTAATTGATCTTAAGGAAGTTTAGGAAACTCTCATCAGTGGACGATGGTCTCTTGTAATCCAATATAAATTAAATCAATATGACATAAAAAATGTTTGTATACTTGTTTTAAAACCTCTATCTAATATAGTGATGGGAACCAAATGGTTCTTTCACAACAATATTTACTAAAAATTAATTTTATTTAACAAATAAAGTGATACTCATTGTAAAAGGTTACAATAAATAGAGGCTTATATTTTTATGAGACATGTGTCATTGTATCTAGATTAGAGGCCATAAAGATGATTTTAGATTTCTCATGCTTTTTTTTTTCTAAATTCTTCCAAGCGGATGTGACGAATGCATTCATGAATGATTACATATATGAGGAATTGTATGTTGATTAAACTCCTAACTTATAAATCCTTCAGTTCCTAAATCAAGTGTTCAAATTAAAAAAGGCTTTCACCGATATAAAACAAAACCGCTAGAGCTTGGCATGATCTTCTGAACAAGTTTTTTCTTGAAAACAAGTTTCAAAGTGGGAAGGTTGGTATAACTCTTTTTAAGAAAACGAGCATGACATTTTACATGTGCATATTTTTGCCAATTTGGTGCTACTAATGATTCCTTCTGCAAGGAATTTTATAAAATTATGCAAAATAAATTCAAAAGGTCTATGATGGGGGAAATTTGGTACTCTCTTGGATTACAAATTAATCACCCTGAGCAAAGTTTCCTTAAACATATTAACTTAAGGAATATACAAAGTTGTCTAAATCTCTACATCAACGAATTTGAAGAAGGAATACTTTGCAACATCAAAAGCAAATTGTCAGAAAAAGATGTCCAAAGTTATCCTAAGGGGAAAATATTTCATGATTGAAGAATTATTTCTTGGAATAAATATTAACAAGATAGAAATAAATTCTCGAGTTTTCTCTCGATTTAGAAATGTTCAAATAAAATTGAGTTTGGTTCTTGAAATAATCAAGGGGAAGAAGTCCTCTAAAGTGTACTTTTTGGGTAAGAGGTAAGTAACTTTGTAGAGAATGAAATTTGAAAATTCCGTTTATTATTCTAACAAGTGCTAAATTATTGCATCCTTTTATATTTATTTTTCTACTAACTGAAGGAAAATTGTGATCCAAAACTTAGCGGAAATTAAAAATTTCCTTTAGTTATCCTTACAAACGGGAATGGTTAGCGATAGAAACTATCACCTCTTGTGGCGATTCAGACCTTTGATGTTGTGATCATGAGCATTAATGAAGAACAACACATCTACTCACTCCACACGAACAGATTGCTTCCTGTCACAATGCTAACTGCTTACGAATGAAAACTTTGAGAGAGTGAGAGAAAATATGGCTAAGATTTCAAGACCGAATTTTTATCAAGTGAAAATGCTTCAACATAAGGGTTCTATTTATAGAACCACTTGTGTGGGCTACAAGCTAAAAGCCCAATTAAGACAGCAAGCTAAAAGCCCAATTAAGCTTATGGGCATCATACCTTACCATGTACCGTATATCACTTAAGTGCGTGGTACCTTACCATATTCCGTATTCTACTTAAGTGTATTGTACCTTACGGTGTTCTATGATTCTCTTAAGTTCACTATACCTTATGGTGTTTATTATTTAATCTATCTCTCATCAACTTATCCTTATGTGTATGACCCTGTAGGTTTTTGTGACTTTGGCAATTATATTAAATCACACATTTAACATAATAAACAGTGAGCGGTATCTAGCAATATATCACTGCTACCCGAGTCACGAAAACGTCATATGATCTGACAAAACCTTTTTGTGATGATATTTGTGTGTACAATTACCCTTTTCTCTTATGTTTATATTGAACATAAGGCTTAGACTGTGTCACCCTTGTCTAGTTCAATATTGGGCCCTTAGACATTTATCCTGTTATGCGGGATGGAAAAATTCCATCTATGTCACTCATGTCCCTCTGCATGCTTTGTGAAGTACCCATTAACTGTCTTTATGGTCATCCAATTACGGATAATGTTTGATCAGCAATAAAGTACTTAACTCTACATCTAAGGCCCATAATGGTTTCAGGTCGAAGGGTGGCATACACTATTATCACCATGAGAATAACTTATGACACCTTGCATAACATTCTATATAGTATTCTCATAGCGAGTGAATCCAGTATAAATATTACTCCTAATATTTATACCTATGTCAAGACTAGATAAATTCTTATCCATGATGCATGAGATATGGTCATGAGTCTATCTACATAATAATCTCAATGCTTTAATGTTATCCCACTTTGTAATAAAGCTCGACTAAAAATACTTTAAGAATAATGTCCTTATGTTTAATGGGATTTCATGATTAAGTCACACTTAACATTTCATTAAACAGACGAACTATTCTAGGGACTTTACTATTTTGGAAAAGCAAACATAATAAATAAATTCCTTTTATTATTAATAAATAATTTGATACAAGTATCAAAATTATTGGCCTCTAGGGCTTACACCAATAATCTCCCCTAACACTAGAGCCAATAAGGCATACCCATAGATCTAGTATGGCCATCATGCTTCTACTACACAAGAGGCTTTGTTAGTGGGTCAGCAACATTGTCAAGTGTAGTTGCTATGCATATCTTCACATCTCCCCGATCGATTATCTCTCAAGTGAGGTGATAACGCATAAGTACGTGTTTGGATTGTTGGTGAGATCTAGGCTTCTTAGCTTTACGATATCACCGTTGTTATCACAATAGAGATCAATGGGATCCACAATGCTAGGGACTATGCCAAGTTCATTAATGAACTTCTTGATCCAAACAGCTTCCTTTGCTGTATTTTAGGTAGCAATATACTTGGCCTCAATTGTAGAATCAACAACGGTATCATGCTTTGAACTTTTCCAACTCAAAGTGTCACCATTTAAGCAGAACACATAACATGATTGTGATCTAAAGTCATTCTTATCTATCTGGAAGCTAGAATCGGTGTATCCAATTCCATAAAGCTCTTCCTGACCTCCATATATCAAGAATGGGTCCTTAGTCCTTCTCAAGTACTTCAGGATATTCTTGACAGCTACCCAATGAGCATCGCCAGGATCGGATTGGTACCTACTCGTTGCACTTAAAGCATACGAGACATCTGGTCGAGTACATAACATGGAATACATGATAGATCCTATTGCAGATGCATATGGAATCTTATTCATGTTATCCCTTTCTTCCTTAGTTGAAAGGAAGTGTATTTTTGATAGATATAGGTCATGTTGCATAGGTATGAATCCTTTCTTGGAATCATGCATATTAAAGATTCTAAACACTTTGTCTATGTATGTACTCTGACTTAGACTAAGCAGTTTTTATGATATATCTCTATAGATCATGATTCCTAATATATTGTCTACTTCACCTAGCTCCTTCATAGAAAAGCATTTCCCCAACCAAGTCTTTACTTGTTGCAAGGTAGGGACATTGTTCCCAATGATTAATATGTCATATACATATAATATCAGGAATACAATCATGCTCCCACTAACCTTCTTGTAGACATAAGGCTCATCTTCATTCTTGATGAATCCATATTATTTTACTGTTTCATCAAAATGAAGATTTCAGCCTTTGGAAGCTTGCTTCAATCTATAGATTGATCGTTGTAACTTGCATATCTTTTGGGCTTCTTCTAGTATGTCAAATCCTTCAGGTTGTGTCATGTACACATCCTCAAGAAGATTCCCATTAAGGAAAGAAGTCTTGACATCCATCTGCCATATTTCATAATCATGATATGCAGTGATAACAAGTAAAATCCAAAAATATTTAAGCATTGCAATTGGTGAAAAGGTTTCATGATAGTCGACCCCATGAATTTGTTTATAGCCTTTTGCAACCAATCTTTCCTTATGGGTATGCAGCTTACCATCCATGTCAGTCTTCTTTTTGAAGACCCACTTGCATCCTATAAGTTTAACTCCTACAGGAGGCTCTACCAAGGTCCAAACCTGGTTTGTGTACATGGAATCCATTTCTGATTTCATGGCTTCTAGCCACTTCTCAAACTTAGGACTAATTATGGCCTCTTTGTAGATCGCAGGCTCATCTTGATCTATGAGTAATACATCACCTTGATCACTTATGAGATATCCATATCTATCAGGTTGGTGACATATCCTTCTTGACCTACGTTGGTCTTGTTCTACTTGAAAAGGTTGCTCTTCCATAACTTCTTGTATTTCCTACTTTAATTCCTCCATAGGTGTATCAATGCTTTGTGATTCTTTAATTTCTTCAAGCTCTACTTTTCTCCCACTGATTCCTTTTGAAATAAATGCATTTTCCAGAAAAACTCCAGTTCGAGTGAAAAACACTTTTCCCTTAGAAGGATTGTAGAAGTAATACCCTCTTGTTTCTTTAGGATACCCCACAAATAAGCATTTGTCAGATTTGGGATCAAGCTTAGTTGAAATTTTTCGTTTCACATTAACTATGCAACCCTAAATCTTCATGTAAGACATATGTGGTTTCTTACCGCTCCATATCTCATATGGCATCTTCTCAAGCTTTTTGGATGGAACACAGTTATGTGTGTAAGATGTTGTCAATCGTGCATGTCCCCTAAAAGAGTTTGGAAGATCGGCGTAACTCATCATGGATCGGACCATGTCTAACAAGGTTCGGTTTATTCTCTCAGATACACCATTCCATTTTGGTGTTCCTGGAGGAGTAAGTTGGGATAGAATCCCACATTCCTTTAGATGGTCATTAAACTCTAGGCTTAAATATTCACCGCCTCGATCTGATTGAAGAACTTTAATATTTGTTTTGTACTTCATTCTTGAATTCCTTGAACTTTTCAAAGGTTTCGAATTTGTGTTTCATTAAATACACATAACCATGTCTACTGAAATCATCAGTAAATGTGATGAAGTATTGAAAACCTCATATGGCTGGTATGTTCAGTGGTCCACATGCATCAGTATGTATGAGGGCCAAAATATCATTAGCCCTTTCACCTTTTCCTGTGAATGGGGACTTTGTCATCATTCCAATTAAACAAGATATGCATGTCTCATATGATTCATAATCAAAAGAGTCCAAGAGTCCATCTTTATGGAGTTTGGAAATGTGTTTCTCATTTATGTGTCCTAAGCAACAATTCAAAGGTAACTTGGATTTAACTCATTAGGTTTAATCCTTTTTATATTAATGTTATAAATTAGCATTTCAAGATCAAGGACATACAGTCCATTGTTCATTTGTGCAGAAGCATAGAATATATCATTCAAATAAATGGAGCAACAATTGTTATTTATTATGAATGAAAAACCAAACTTGTCCAAACAATAAACAAAAATAATATTCCTGCTAATTGCAGGTACATAATAAAAGTTCTCTAACTGGATTATTAAATTACTAGGTAAAGTCAAAACATAAGTTCCTATGACTAAAGCAGCAACCTTTGCTTCATTGCCAACTCATAGGTCAACTTCACCTTTTGCCAAATCTCTACTCATTTTTAGCCCCTGCACATTGGCACAAATGTGAGAACCGCATCCGGTATCTAATACCCATGATGTAGAAGTAGATAAATTAATTTCAATAACAAAAGACCTGATTGGGAGCAAGTTCCCTCCTTGGTTCTGCCTCCACTAAGCTTTAAAGCAAGAACAGTAGGTTTAGGCTTGGCAACTTCCTTGCCTTTCCCTTTACCAACCTGCTTGATGGGCCTTTTGTTTAGCTTCTTTTCATTACTGGCCATCAGAATGGACTTTCCTTTTGACTTCACATTCTGCTCAACAAATATTAACATGCTTAGCAACTATGGAAGACTATTGTCCATGTCATTCATGTTGAAATTCAGGACAAATTGACTGAAGCTCTCTGGAAACGATTGCAAGATCAAATCAATCACAAGTTCCTTTCTAAGGGGAAACCCTAACCTTTCAAGGTTCTCCACATACCCAATCATCTTGAGTACATGGGGACCTACAGGGGTTCCCTCAGCTAACTTGCTATTAAAAAGGGCCTTTGAAACCTGGAACCTCTTATTTCTTGCATGCTCTTGATAGAGCATCTTCAGATGTTCGATCATATTGAACGTTTACATGTTCTCATGTTGCTTTTGCAACTCCGGGTTCATGGTAGCTAGCATAAGGAAAGCAGTTTCATTGGCATCATTGACATGCTTCTTATAAGCATCTATTTCTTCCTTAAGTGCAAAAATAGGAGGTTCCTCTTTAGGAACAGGTGTCTCCAAGACATACAACTTCTTATCATGCTTGAGGATAATCCTCAGATTTCGGTGCCAATCCAAAAAATTTGTCCCATACAATTTTTCCTTATCAAGGATTAATCGTAAAATATTGTTAGAGGTGTTTTTTGTCATGGTAATCTACAAGAAAAATATGAAAATATAAGTATCATTAAAACAACATATTCAATTAGGCCTTTAATCAAATATGCTCCCATTATTTTACTCAAACCAAATGAGCCTCACCATTTGATTAGGAAAATATCGTTAGAAGATTTTCTAGTGGGTCAATATCCATAATTCAATTTGTTTTAAGTCAGTGTTAGGCTGATTATACAAAACTAGGTTATTTAGGTAGGAAACCTTTCCAATTGTATCTCATACAACTCTCGAATATTTTCAGTTGGGTGAATAACTCCTTATTCTAATCCATCATATGAATCATTCCCAACTCTTGCTTTTAAACTTGCATAATCTTATTATAATTTGTTTAGTTAAGTTTGACCTAGTGTTTTACCAATTGGATATTATATTTATCCAATCACACCTTACTAATATAGAACATGCACCTCACGTTAGGCTAAACCTACATTATTCGATACTAGTCTTGATGAGTGCTAAAACTTGGAAAGAATAAATTTAATATTCTTTTTGAGGTAATTTGTTATTAGTTTGATCTCACTTGCTTAACATGCAAAACGTATCTCACATGCATCAACATACAAACACATACATCAACATACATATAAAAAGATACAGTTATGGCCCCTATCGTAATTATTCTCCTAAGTCAATGAGAGAACCTAAGCTAACCTAATAACAATCTAAACTTCTCCAAGAAAGATCTCCAAGGTTGTCCTCCTTTGGTATTATATTCTTCTCTTTCTTCATAACATTACATTATATAAAAAAACTCGTTTTACATACAAGGGAGTGACATGAGAAAAGAAGTTACATCAAGAGATTAAGAGAGAGGCGTGACATGTAGGCCATATTTTAAAATCTCAAAACAAAATAAAGGAAAACTAAGGCCATAATTGATCACCACAAGACAACAATAACAAACACACTTTTATTATTAGTTTAAATTCTATAAATTAAATAAACCAAATTAAATTTCGGAGATTGATCACACTATGCAGAGTTAGTCAGGGGTTTCGCTGCCCAGTCACAAAATTTTAATGAACAATTCATTTAAAATCGGCATTGTTTTTCGCATAACTCTTGTGCATTCACAACCTTAATCGCATAACTCTGTGACAACACAACCATTATGCCTTCATGAACCCTAATGCAACAATTTCATACCTTCAAACACACCTCAATTGATGATTCAGTATGATTGATCAACATGCCATTGCTTTACCATACTAATGTTGGATTCCGAAGCAAATGAACAGTGATCGCTCAAACGAATAACAATCATTAAGTCTTTGAATGAGCGAAACAGAAACAATATATCCTCTATACCATCTTTACATCAAAATTACTTATATCATATATAAAGTGATTGATCTTATTTATGTAACCTATGGATGATCGATATATCGCTTCTTCACCATACTAACATTGGATTCCGAAGCATGGTCAACATCAATCATCCAAATCGTACACAACAGATGCCAAAATTTGATTAATCGTTTATTATTTAATTCATTCTATTTTTTAATCGAATCAAAACAGAAGAGACAAAAAATAAACAACTATCAGATCCATGGTTTTGTAAGTGGCTTTGATACCACTGAAGCAAAATTACGATCCAAAATGCAGCAGAAATTAAAATTTTCCTTTAGTGATCCTTACAAATGGGCATGGTCAGTGATTGAAGCTATTACCTCTTGTGGAGATTCAGACCTTTTATGTTATGATCATGAGCGTTGATGAAGAACAACGCCTCTACTCAGTCCACACGAACAAATCACTTCATATCATAGTGCTAGCTGCTTATGAATGAAAACTTTAATAAAGTGAGAGAAAATACAGCTAGGATTTTAATATCGAATTCTCATCAAGTGAAAATGCTTTAGCACAAGGATTCTATATATAGAACAACTTGTGTGGGCTGCAAGCTAAAAGCCCAATTAAGAATGCAAGCTAAAAGCCCAATTAAGCTTACGGGCATCATACCTTATGATGTATCGTATATCACTTAAGCGCATGGTACCTTACCATATTATGTATTCCACTTAAGTGTATCGTACCTTACAATATCTATAATTGTCTTAAGTGCACCGTACCTTATGGTGTTCCTTATTTACTCTATCCCTCAACTTGTCCTTATGTTATATGTGTGACCCTGTAGGTTTTCACGACGTTGGATATTATATTAAATCACACATTTAACATTATAAATAGTAAGCGGTATCTAGTAACACATCACTGCTACCCAAGTCACGAAAATGTCATGTGATCTGACAAAATTTTCTATGGTAATATTTGTGTGTATGATTACCATTTTACCCTTATGTCTATATTGAACATAAGACATAGACTGTGTCACCCTTTTCCAGTTCAATATTGGGCCCGTAGACATTTATCCTGTTATTCCGGATTGGAAAATTCCATCTAGGTCACTCATGTCCCTCAACATGCTTTATGAAGTACCCATCAACTTTCTTTATGGTCATCCAGTTACGGATAATGTTTAATCAACAATAAAGTATTTAACTCTACATCTAGGGTCCATAGTGGTTTCAGGTTGAAGGGTGATATACACCATTATCACCATGAGAATAAATTACGACACCTTGCATAACATTCTATGTAGTACTCTCATAGCGGGTTAATCCAGTATAAATATTACTCCTAATATTCATACCTATGTCAAGACTTGATAACTCCTTATCCATGATCCATGTGATGTGATCATCAGTCTATCTACATAATAATCATAATGCTTTAATGTTATCCCACTTTGGAATAAAGCTCGACTACAGATACTTTAAGAATAATATCCTTATGTTTAATGGGATCTCATGATCAAGTCACACTTAACATTTCATTAAACAGAAGAACTATTCTAGGGACTTTATTATTTTGAAAAGGCAAACATAATAGATAAATGCCTTTTATTATTAATAAATAATTCGATACAAGTACCAAAAGTATTTTCCTCTAGGGCTTACACCAACACTAGATATGTGTTTGAGAAAAGGGGAGTATTATTAAAAGATTTCAGCTAAAACAACATATCTCAAAGTTGGATATACCATCCATGAGGAGAAGTACGATCTTATGTCATGCTTAATTGTGCCTCATTCTATGCCTATATTTAACCTCTTTATTAGGTAACTCATTCTTTTTTAAATGTGTTCAATATGCTTGTTCTTTATCTAATTTCGTTCCCTCCTTTTGATAATGCTAAAGAGGGAGAAGTATACTCTAAGGGGAAGTATGATATACTCTCTATATTTTTAAGATAGATTTTAACCATTCAAATATTTTAGCCATATATTTTTTCTCTGATTTTACCACCTTCTTGAGAGATGTGTTGTTATCATAAATTTGTGATGCACTTTATCTAACTCTATCTCTTTACTTTATATCATTTACTTATATTTTCTCTCTAAATTCTTATTCTACTTCTTCTTATTCTATGTTTCACTAATAAAACCATTTTTAAGAAAGGAATTTTAAAAATAATCTCAATTTTTAAATAACACAATTCAGCTCCCTCTTGTGTTTGGAGTCACTTGGTCAAAAATGGACTTATATTGTAACTCTTATTTTAAGACTAATCATCCCGCGGGGGGGGGGGGGGGGGGGGGGGGGGGGGGGGGGGGGGATGAATATAAACGAAATCCCAACCTTCTGAATAATGGTCTTTTTGTTCCTGCATATCAAGTCTATGGTGTTGTGGTAAACAAAGAGGAAGATAATTAGACCAAAGAAGAAAGAAAAAAGTGCAGCAGAGTTTGAAAGCTAAGACTATCATCAATTTTGTGCTCTTGCACTTCTTTTTCTTTTCAAACTTTTTGGAAAGATTAGACATAAGTTATCTTCTTGTAGTGATGTAAATCTTCTATTCATATAGTATGATTGAGAGTTTGATTCACATTTTCCACTTGAATATTGATACATGTTTGTTGATTATATCCGAGCTAAATTTATCCATAAAGATGATGCAAATATTCACTTTCTCATATTTGTGGGTGATAAATTGAGTTTTCCACTAAAAAATGACGAAGTGTCTTTTCATTAAACTTAATCCAACAAACACCTTTTTGTTATTTTTACAAGAACTATGGGGTTCTTACTTCTTCATTACACATGGAGGGTATGTAGACATGAAGCTCTCAAAGTCTTGGCGAACAAAAAATAATAAAAATACTTCTTTCATCATCTCTCTAATATTTTTTAAACAACAATTTTAGCCTAACACGGATTTTCAAGAGGTTCCTATGGAATACCGTAGATATGAGGGGTTCTAATACCTCCCCATTTCACAACCAATCCTCGTACCTAGATCTTTCTTTTTTTGGGTTTTATCGATATTTTCTCATTCCTTTGAAAACAATAAAGGTCAGTGGCGACTCTTGCTTATTATTTTTGCGAGTTAAGTTAATCAATAGTTTAATCTTAATTTTATCGTCGTGACACCTCCCTGTAACTTTATCTAATATCACATTTGGTCTAATTGTTCTATTTCTCTTATTTTATTTAATTAATAAAACTAAAACATTATTTTAATTAATAAAATAATTTTAAATTATTCTATCCTTCTATAATTATCTCTCCATGCACCTAACTCGAGGATATTTACCCCATAAACATCCAATAATTAAATAAATCATCAAAAAGGCATAAATAAATTAAATTAAATAACCTATACGAGAAACAGTATGTTACGGGATTTGCCTAAGTGGCGTGCTTGCATTTGGATCATCATGACATGTCATATATAGTTGTGTGATGCCTTAGTAGCAGTATATTTTCCACATTGATATGAGATGAATTATGTGTGATGCCTTAGTGGCGGATTGCTTATATCAGGATCATGTAGTTCTAAGAGCATGTAGATTCATACCTAAAGATATTTGTAAAATAATGATTTTTGTGAAGTTGATTTCTCTTAAGCTATTGTGTTTTGTATGATTTATTTTATAATATTGTACAATATGTTTTGTTTGATTTGATATGGGCGATGGAAGATTGACCCCTTACCAATAACATATTAGGTACTAATGAGTTCATGATGTGAAGCTACAAGAATAAAATATGGTGCGCGATTGTGGGATTGAAATAAGGGTTTTGAACTTGTAATTTTATTTGTAAGATGATTTATTTTAGGGATAAATATACGTTACCCCTGCCATCAGGGTGAGTTTTGTTTTCCCACTATTAATTTTATTTTAGATTCCCCCCTTATAAAACATAGATTTCATTTCCACACACCCTTATTCTCATGTTTTGTTGATTGGGCATGGAATCATCCTTGTTGGCATTTGTTGACTTGATGAATGGATTTAAATGAGATTCCAAGTCATATCTAAATAAAAATTAAAACAGAAACCATACAATTGTGTTTCCCTTTCCTATTTACCCCTCGTGAATATTAGGGTTCACATTTGGGACCACAAGCAAAGCGAAGAAGAAGAACTTTGTCGAAGAAGACGAAGACATGGCTGGAAACGGTAGAGACGCTGCCGATTTGACCCAGGTTAGTTTGAATATCTGTTTATGCTTCTTGAGTCGAACATGCATGTGCAAAATATTTATTAGTTTCGTCTTTGATTTCAGATACTTTAACCCTTTAATGTTGTCTTCCACCATAAAGGTGAGTTTGTAAGGTTGGTTGATGGTGGAAACATATACAAGGGTGGTCTTTCAACAATAGTTTATACACCAAGACATTGAAAACTGAACCATGAGTCACATTCGTAGTTTGGTTAATGGGTTGGGTTACTCAGATGGGTCGTACATAGTGTGGACGAAAATCACTGACATAGATGAATATATTTTTCAAATTAAGAATGATTGTGATGCTTATGATTTCTCTTATTATGCTTGCGCTATGCAAGTGGATGGGGACATGTTTGTGGAACATGATGTAGGTGGTATAGAAGTAACTGGTAGTAGGCCTAGGTGTGTGAATGATTTCGCTGGGTTAGATGTAAGTGATAAAGAGGTAGTTGAAGGGTTGAATCACAGTTAGGATGAAAGGACTACTGCTATTGCAGATGGATTCGAAGGAATTAATGTCATTATACCAATTATGGAGGGTCCAATACGGTTTGTTACCTTGTCCCAATAAGAGGAAATTGGAAGATGATGACTATGTTAGTGAAGAGCTAGACAACTCTGATCCAGATAACTCTGAAGATGAATCGACAAAGGAGGCATGGGATATTCTGGTGAAGTATTACGAAGGAAGTGAGAAAGTTAGGGTTATCAAGTTACAAACCTTGCGTTGATAATATGAGTTATTATTGATGGGAGAAGACGAAAAAGTTGCAGAATATGTGTCGAAGGTTTAGAAACTCAGAAAGGAAAATCGTGATTCAAATTCCTTAAAGAGAAAGGTATTGTTACTGATCTGTTCATAGTTTGTGTTCTAAAAAAAATGGTTGTAATGTATGTTAGCTTCATTCTTTATTGCAGAAGAAGGTGACGTCTGGTGCAAATGCAACAGACACAATGGCAAATGCAGCAGACACAACTGTAAATGCAGCAGGCCCAACTGCAAATGGATCAAAATTGCTTGGAGACATTTGTGATGAATGATGTCGACTATACCTGATATTAATACAATAGCTGCCAACATTGTGCCAAGTATGATTAAGAAAGGCAAGGTTAAGGTTAAACAAGATACCGAACTAATGAGAAAGATGAAAAATGAGAGAATAAAAACTTAGATGGTTTCAAAATCCAATCATTGGGCCTGATTCTAAAGACCAGCCAATGTGTTTGAGTGAAGAAGAAGAAGAAGGAATTCTGACTCAAGATTGCAATGGTTCTCAAAGTTCAAGGAAGGCTCCAAAGAAGGCTAAGAAGAAATCAGTTAATAAACTTTAGTAATGACTTGACTGTTATTGGTATTTTGTAATGCAAACTTTTGGTGCATTATTTTGTGATGACAATTGCACACTTTTGGTGCATTTATTTTGTGATGACAGTTGCACACTTATGTTTCTATGATATAATGTAATGCACACTTTTGGTGCTATGATGTAATGACAGTTGCACACTTTTGGTGCTATTTAGTAATAACAATTTGGTAAAGACAATAACTTTAAGATTTTCATTAATTCGGAAACAATACAACAAAGAAATTGTTTGACAGAAACATTACATTAAGTTGAATAATACAACAAAGAAATTATTTGACAGAAACATTACATTAAGTTGAACCTACATAAAAATCACATAACATTACATTAAGTTGTACAACAATGCAAAAATCAACCAAGATATAACAATTGCCATCTTCAGCTTAACATTTATCTTCCTCTGAAGTTCAACCTGTTAGAATATAATTTAGTTATACATCCCAATAAGAGTTTTGATGATAACAAACACATGATATAAAGAACAAATATACTCGCTAATAAAATTATCGTTACATGCAGGGAGGTCTGATGTGAAAAAGATGTTCTGATGCAATTAGAAGTTCTGCCAGAACATCACCAGAAGTTCTGGTTATGCAAGCACAAAAGTTGAGAGTACCATGAAAGATTCAAATGCATCAAATCTGTGTGACACGCTTATATGAAGAAGTTCTGTTACAACTTCTGAATGAACCAGCACTGTGAAACAGAATCTCTGATACTCTAATTTTCAAAGTTATGATACAAGTTGTAAAGGACTCTCAGGTAATATTTATCCTCTGATGTGAGAAGCTCTGAAGCGTTACAATTCCATCAATGCAAGATCATAAGTAACGGCTACAAACAGACAAAGATCTCCTGGTTTAGAAAGCTCGTTAACTCATATTATGGACATGCCAAAAGTATCTTCTTATGTCACTATTGCATGGCCTATATAAAGCAGACAAGAAGAAGATTTCAAAGTGATGAACAATTGCGCACAAAAAGAAAAACTCACATGAAAAGTCAGTTACGCAACAATCATTCTTCATCCCCAACATTCAATATTAAACTGTGTAAAATCATCATTTGTCTGTTAGTGATATTGTTTATTAGAAACATCATTCTACACTTTTATTCAATTAACTGTTTAGTGAATTTCCTTGAGAAAACCGAGTTATGGTTTTAGACTCAAGAAGACTTTGACAGTTGTCAAAGTAGAATTATAATCAGTTTGATTAGTGAATTAAGTCCTCGTTGAAGATAGGCGAAATCACCTTGGCGGGTGGACTGGAGTAGTTTGAGATCAAGTGAACCAGGATAAAAATCATCGTGTTTATTACTTTTGATTTTTAAGATTCAATTCAACCCCCCCCCCCCCCCTTCTTGTGTTTTTCACTTCTTCAATTGGCATCAGAGCTCCTGGATCTGGGTGCAAACACTTACCCGTGTCAGTTAAAAGATCCAAAGGGGGGAAAACACTATGATGGGAATAAGTCATAACATCAGTAGCAGCCCTCCTATTTTTTACGGTGAAAATTTTGACTACTAGAAAGATATAATCAGAAGTTTCTTTCTAGCGTATGATGCTGACCTTTGGGATATGGTAACTGATGGATACATACATTCTGTTGATGAAAGCGGTCAGAAGATTGACAGAAAAAGGATGACAGATCATCAAAAGCAAGACTTCAGAAATCATCACAAAGCCAGAATAATTCTCCTGAGTGCCATCTCATATTCAGAGTATGAGAAGATCACAAACAGGGAAACAGCTAAGAACATGTTTGATTCTCGTAGAATGACGCATGAAGGAAACATGCAAGTAAAAGAAACTAAAGCCCTGGAGCTCATTCAGAAATATGAAGCCTTCAGAATGGAAGAAGATGAAAACATTGAAACAATGTTCTCTAAATTTCAAATTCTGGTGGCTGGGCTAAAGGTGATGGACAAAGGGTATTCAACTACTGATCATGTAAAGAAGATCATCAGAAGCTTACCAAAGCAATGGAGACCCATGGTCACGGCTCTCAAATTGGCAAAAGATCTGAACACAATATCTCTAGAAGAACTTGTCATCTCTCTCAGAAGCCATGAGATAGAGTTAGAAGATGATGAGCCTCAGAATCAATGTAAGTCTCTCGCTCTGAAATCTAACAAATATGAAACCAAAATTTTGCAGGCAAAAGTAGAAGCAGAAAACTATGAAGAATCCTCGTCAGAAGAAGACGCATTTTTCTTTCTATCCAGAAGAATCAATCAGCTGTGGAAGCACATGCAGAAGAAATTCAGAAACTCCAGGAGAACAGGAAATGACTCTGAACCATCTTCTGCATACAGAAAATACAGTAACAGAATCATTACCTGCTATGAATGCAATAAACAAGGTCACTACAAAAATGATTATCCAAGGCTTCAGAAGGAGAAACATAAAAGGAAGTTCTTTAAGGAGAAGAAGAAAAGTTTTATGGCGGCGTGGGATGACTCGGAATCTTCTGAAGACGGAACAGAATCAGAAGATGAACAAGCCAATATAGCTCAAACGGACAACTTATCATATGTTTCTGAATCCTCTGAATCAGAATCAAAGTTTGAAGAGGTATTTTCTAACTTTTCTAGATCCTAATTAGAGGAGAGTCTATTAGAAATTCTAGAAAGGTATCAGAAGCTTCGAGTCATAAACAAGAACCTGGAAAAGGATCTAGTTTCTGACTCTGAAGAAACTAAGAATTTGAGACTAGAAAACTCTGAGTTGAAAGAAAAGGTTTTTAAGCTTGAAAATGATTTACGAAATACTCAGAAGGAAACTGTCTCAGAAGTTCCTGGTAATCCTGATACAATCATAAAGGAATATGATCTCAGCTTTCAGAAATTCCTCGCTAAGAACATAAATAGAAGTAAGATGACTTCAATGATCTATGGAGTTAGCAGAAATAGAAGAATAGGTATAAGATACAAAGGTAAAGTATCCCAACCTAAGGAAGTAAAAGATCTGGTTATCAAACGCACTCCTCTCTATTCTCACTTCACTACTGGGCAAACACATGATATAAAACATACTGGTAAGGCGTTTTTTGCTAAACCAAAATTCAAACAGAATTTTGGAAACTCTAACAGTCATGGACCCAAAAAGATATGGGTACTAAAAGACAAAATCATCTATGTTGCAGATATTTTTAATAGCAAGGTTGAAACACCAGTATTAACACCTAGACTCTGGATGCTCTCTACTCATGTAGGAAATAAATCATATGTTCCAAAGCCTGGAATTTAAAAGATTCGCAGGTTTCTGAGGCAAACAGAAACAAAAGTTTATTGGCTCTGAAACTATTGGAAACTGGAATGAAAACACAGCATCAGAAGCTCTCTAAAGAATATCAGATGTATCCAGAAGAGAATGTCACACCTTCTCAAGCAACTTCTGTCAGAGCAATCCAATCAGAGTCTTTACCACTTTTTGATTCCTGGCAAAAAGGGGGAGAATGAAGAATATTTTGACTCATAATCAGAAGATCTTCAGAGAAGTATTTTGTTTTCACGTTAGCTGAGTATTCTAATCAGGGGGAGCCTTTTAATTATTATTCTTTATATTCCATCAAAATATACTAGTTTTTGTCATCATCAAAAAAGGGGAGATTGTTAGAACATAATTTAGTTCTACATCCCAGTAAGAGTTTTGATGATAACAAACACATGATATAAAGAACAAATATACTCGCTAATAAAATTATTGTTACATGCAAGAAGCTTTGATGTGAAAAAGATGTTCTGATGCGATTGGAAGTTCTTCCAGAACATCACCAGAAGTTATGACTATGCGAGCACAGAAGTTGAGAGTACCATGAAAGATTCAGACGCATCAAATTTGTGTGACACACTTATATGAAGAAGTTCTATTACAACTTCTGAATGCACCAGCACTGTGAAACAGAATCTCTGATACTCTGATTTGCAAAGTTCTGATACAAGCTGCAAAGGACTCTCAACGGTAATATTCATCCTCTGATGTGAGAAGCTCTGAAGCGTTACAATTCCATCAATGCAAGATCATAAGTAACGGCTACAAACAGACAAGGATCTCCTGGTTTGGAAAGCTCATTAACTCATATTATGGACATACCAAAAGTATCTTCTTATGTCACTATTGCATGGCCTATATAAAGCAGACAAGAAGAAGATTTCAAAGTGATGAACAAATGCGCACAATAAGAAGAACTCACGTGAAAAGTCAGTTACGCAACAATCATTCTTCATCCTCAACGTTCAATATTAAACTGTGTAAAAGATCACTGTTAGTGATACTGTTTATTAGAAATATCATTGTACACTTTTATTCAATTAAATATTTAGTGGATTTCCTTGAGAAAACCGGGTTGTGGTTTTGGACTCAAGAAGACTTTGACAGTTGTCAAAGTAGAATTGTAATTAGTTTAATTAGTGAATTAAGTCCTCGTTGGAGAGAGGCGAAATCACCTTGATGGGTGGACTGGAGTAGTTCGAGATCAAGCGAACCAGGATAAAAATCATCGTGTCTATTGCTTTTGATTTTTAAGATTCAATTCAACCCCCCCCCCCCCCCTTATTGTGTTTTTCACTTCTTCACAACCTTCACCTTTGCTTTTTCTAACTTCTTCAAAGCAGTTTCTAATTGCACTTCTGCCTTGGCACACATTTGGCAAAACACGTGCATATTACTATTCCATTTTAATTAATCACCAAATTCATCATCCCATATAAACAAGTCACAACTATTCTCATTCTGCATAAACAAATTATACGGATTTTAGCAACATCTGGGTAAACAAGATATGCAATAGAACTTACCCTAAACCAGATATGCAAGATCTGGAAATTCAACAACAAAACTTACCCCAGTATTGCTACATTTCCAGAACTTTTGATTACGGTTTTGAGTTGTGTTCGATACCCACATCTTCATAGCACGGTCACAGCCACATCTGGGTATAGCTGGAAAGGTATTGTTTCCTTTATTGCTTCTTCCAACTGATCCGCTTCCAACCATGCTACCGTTTGTATGCAATAATAGAATTTGGGTGAGAAGATGAAGAAAATCGCGGATGGTGGAAAGATGAGGAAAAACTAGAAGGAATCATTGTAGAATGTATGGGTGAACATGAACCCTAATATAACATTAACATAAATTTAATTAATACAAGTCATCAAGTCAACAAATGCCAACAAGGATGGTTTTATGCCCAGTCAACAAAACATCATAATAGGAGGTGTGTGGAAATAGAATCTGTGTTTTATAAGGGGAGAACCTAAAAAAAAATTAATAGGGGGGAAAACAAAACTCCCCCTAATGGAAAGGGGTAACGCAAGGATCTCGTAGACGACCTACCAGACTTACATTTAAAAAAGAACAAGTTATGTGATGCATGTCAAAAGGGTAAACAAGTAAGAGTCTCTTTTAAAGCAAATAATATTGTTTCAATAGGTCGGCCCTTACAACTGCTTCACTTGGACATTTTTGGCCCATATAGAACTATAAGTCTTGGTAGAAATGTCTACGCCATTGTAGTTATGGATGACTACTCTCGCTACACCTAAACATTGTTCTTATCTCATAAAAATATACGTGATTGCTTTTCAAAAACTATCCAAGGTTATCTAGAACGAAAATGGAGTAAACATTACATCCATTAGAAGCGAACAAGGTAGAGAATTCCAAAATGAGAAATTCAAAAAAAATTGTAACAAGAATGGTATTCGACATAATTTTTCCATTTCACAAACTCCCAAAAAAATGGAGTAGTGAAGAGGAAAAATACATCCCTAGAAGAGCTTGCAAGGATGATGCTCAATGAGACAAATCTTCTTAAGTATTTTTTTCTTAATGTAGTAAGCACTGCTTCCTAAGTTATATATTGTGTCTTGATAACATAAATTCTAAAGTGGATTCCCTATGAACTATATAATGAAAGAAATCCAAATATTTCTCACTTACATCTTTTTGGATGAAAATGCTTTATCCTTAACAACAGAAAAGATAACCTCAGAAAATTTGACGCAAAAGTCGATGAAGACATATTCATAGGATATTCCACTTTGATAAAAGATTTTAGAGTATTTAACAAAATAAACATAAATGTAGAAGAATCGGTTCATGTTAATTTTGATGAAACTAACCATAAATCATTATAAGTAGAAATTATTTATTATGCATGTATTTTGGAAAAGAAAATATGGAAGAAAATGATCAAGAAGTAGACCAAGATAAAATTTAAAATCAAGTCTTAGATTAAGAACCTATTCAATATGAAAATACTCCTTCAGATCATCAAGATCTCCCAAGATAATGGGTGAAAACCAAAGACCATCATATCCAGAATGTTATTAGAGATATCTCTAAGGATGTCACTACTCGTCACTCCCTTAATTAGGTATGTACCTTTGTGGCATTTGTTTCACAAAATGAGCCAAAAGGAATAGATGAGGCTATCATTGATGAACATTGTTCTCTTGCAATGCAAGAAAAGTTAAAAAAAATTGAACGAAACAATATTTGGGAAATAGATCCTAAAGCTTTAGCTAATCAAGTGATTGACTCCCGTTGGATCTTTCACAACAAGTTGGAAAAAGATGGAAATGCTTTAAGAAATAATGTCAAACTTTTCTGTTTGATGAAACATATGTCTGTGTAGCTAAACTAAAGGCCATAAGGATGCTATTAGCTTTTTCCTGCATCATGAATTTTCAAAAAAATTCAAATAGATGTAAAATGTGCTTTTCTAAATAGGTACATCCAAGATGAGGTATATGTTAATTTCCCTAAAGAAAGCATGCATGTAATATTAGATTAATCCTGCATGGATTAATATGTTATGAGCCTCTTATTCTTCTTATTCCTCTTCCCTTTCTCTAAATGATGATATATGATATATGTGCTATGTTTGTTTCTTGACTTTATGATTATGTAAATGGGGAAGAAGTATATTCTCAGGGAGGGTATAGTATACTCTCTACTCATATGAGGGGAAGTTTAACAACTCCAAATTTTATCTATTTCATTTCTCTATTACTACCTCTTTGAGAGATGCGTTTTCATCATTAAAAAGGGGTACAATGTGAATCTATGTACTTTTAGGTATGAAGCTAATGATCATGATGATCTTGATGCTGACAACCTTCTTGATGTTTTGATGACGATAATAGTAATGAATGATGAAGTCAATGATGATATATATCCAACTCTTTGATGATGATAATTAACTTAAAAATATCCCAGGCCTCATCAAGTAGAATATTAAAGGTTCTAATAAAGTGCTTATATGATTGATATATTTAACAAAGGAATTAGAAAGCTTTAGAATTATGAAAGTGGAGAAGTATGAAAGCTTGTCTGGTCATGTCTGCTTGAGTGACCACAGTCTTGTGAAAGTGGGATATTAACTTTTAAGATACTATGGCAACTCAAACACACACACACACACACACACGCGCACGCACGCACACACACACTTAAAATACTTATAAAGCCTCTCATTACTTTAAAAAACCACCTAAAAGTATTTTTAAGGTATAGCTAGTTGATTAAGGGACTATTTGCTTAATTGGGAGAATTTTTCAAGTTGTCTAGTCGATTAAATAATTCTTAATCGATTACATATCGATTATTAAAATTTCATAATGATTGGTAAGAAATTTATATCAAAACCTTCCTTTTTGGTCCATAATAACCAATTATTTGATGCACCTAATCGATTAGACCATCAATTCGGTCGATAAATTGTTTGCATTTTGAGCTAAATTTTTTGATATATGAATGAGGCTTATCCTCACTTTATTTCACACAAAAATTTGGAATTTTCCTAATTATTTATAATTTATATCTCTCTTCTCGCTCTTTAAATATTTTCTTTCATCGAAGTTGTCTTAGTGTCTTGTGAGTGAAAACTACTTGTGAGAAAAGAGATGTATTGTTGTCGTTCCCCTGTTGTTATTTTCAAGAGTGCAATACTCTTGAAGAATTGAGTTTTTTATTGATATCAATCATTAAATATCTTTGTTTAGTTATAGAACTCGACGTGCAAAAGTTATGTTCATTTATTGAGGCCAGTTTGAGAAATCTCTACTAGGCCGTAAATTCATCCTGTGGAAAAGCTTGCTTTTTGTTGGGGATAAGCCAATGTAAAATCTCTCGATTATCTTGTATCAAAGGTTTGTGGGAATAAAATATAAAAGCTCAATATCGTAATGAAATATCAAGAAGATATATTAGGGACAAGATTAGGCTAACGTTCGACAGAACCTGAATAATTCTCTTATTCCATCTCTCAAACTGATGATACTAAATTCATTATCTAACAAATCATGATATACAAAGAACAACAAGACCATGCCTCTTTTCTACACCTTCTTCATCCAACTCATTTTCAAAAGGAATAAAGTTGTGTTTGATGAAGTTGATCTTCTTAGTGGTCCTGAGTAGTTTGATGATATTATTCTGAAGTTAATGCATTATTACCATAATAAAAAAGATGAGTATTATTATTAAGAAGCTTTCTGCAGAATCTATGATGATAAGTATTAATTGCATGAGGAAGCACTTGAAGGTTATATGTCATGGAAATTAACTTCTTCGTTTGTTGTTGCTCCTTATTCAAATTTAACTCTGGTGTTTAACACATATGTTGATGCATGTGTTAACAGAATCTTAGTTGATGCTCAGGGCAGGGAAGAGCGTCAGATTTCTAGGCTTGAGATTGTTGTTGTCGAAGCCCGTACTAGAGAAGAATGCTACATTGTGCGTGAAGAGAAAGTTATTGATGATGTTTGGGAAAGAGAAGCCATTCAAGAGAAAGCCTCCAAAGCAAGATAAGAAAAGTGGATAACTTAGTGCAATCAAGGAAGCCATTGCTGCTTAGAATGGTTCGAGTTTTGATTTTGACTTTACCAATCTTACCCCACTTATTATCTCGTTTACTTCAGATTTCTCTCCATCATCTTAGCATGAACATAATTGCATTTCATATCATTTTAGACTATGTTTAGTTCTATTTTCTGGATATTTTTCGGTTGCTTACTAACAATATTTTATGAATGTTTAACCAAGATAGTTGTTTTGATTATTACTATGTTCACTTGTTTTTGGTCCTTCATTGTTTATCTTGTTAATTCGTTGTTTATATTTCTCTTAGAAGTCTCATTAGAGACCATTTAAGGTGATTATCCCCGATCACTATAATGCTCTAAATCAACCATAAATGTGATATCTCTCGTATCTTAATCAAAATATTCTCTTTGTATTAGTTTTAATCTAGCATGATCAACCTAGCCCATTAACTACCTCACCTCAATCCAACTTTGTTGGACGGATTATCATTAATGACATACTCAACTGGATCTAGGTTGTAACCCAATCCACTCCACTCTTGCTAACAGGGTCTTAGAAATCAGACACGTACATAATCCTTCAAATATGAGTCACATAAAAATAAATATTTTCTTGAAACCTACCAATAAATCAAACCATATATACAATCCCTTAAGAATGAATCACATAAATGTAAAATGTTTTCATAAAATCCACCAAAAAAAATTCAATAATATGCATCTCAAGATGCGAGTCTGAATTACGACATTGCATTTATTACCTTTAACCGATAAAATAATCATTACGAAATTAATAAAACAAAACCAAGAAAAAAAAACAGAGCACAACTTACCTATTAAAAATAAATAACTTAACAAGAAAAAAAAATGAAGGGTAGAACTAGAAGGAGTATTGATAAAGTTAAGTTACCGAATTTTCCTCGGTAGGACCATCTCGTGGACGCTGATCACGCTCTCAAATCAAAACAGTAACAACACAAGCGACACTATCACTTTCACTTCCACACTTCGAAACTTGGAAGTTTGGTACCACTTTTCCTTTTCCTCAGCTTATCTTCTTCATCATGAACTCCATGGTAATTGCCGCAATTTTCCTCGCACTCTTCGCCATCACCTTCACCTTATTCATCCCACGAAACCTCTTTTCACCGGTTCCCATTCCTGGATCCAAGGACCACCTCCATGCTGCTCAGTTACTCCATGTCACCGGAGCCGTCGGCCCGGAGAGTCTTGTTTTTGATAGTCGCGGTGAAGGACCGTACACCGGTGTTGCTGATGGTCGGGTTCTGAAATGGGAAGGAGAGGAACGGGGTTGGACTGAATTTGCCGTCACAAGTTCCAATAGGTATTAGCCATTAAATTGGGAGAAACTATTGGGGCTATAGTTTGTGAATATTTATTTACTTTGGATACTTGAATTTTAGTAGGGTAGTTGAGTGCTTTGACTTAGAGTAGTTGTATTGTACTAATTGGATCATGATATGATTTGAGAGTACTTGGCTAGGTTGAGTTATTGAAAACGAATTCTCTTTGCATTTATTTGGTTCCTAAATATATGGCTGATATTTTTTAATAAATGTGTTTATGGTGTCCGATATTCAATATATGTGATTACGTTTAATTTATTATTTTTTAAATTATTATTGTTAATTATTATTGTTATTGATGTGTCGGTGTTGTGTCTGATGTATGTGTATATGTGTTAGTGCTTCATAGGTTAAACATGTGAAGGGATCCGTTGTAGATATAGAATAGTGTCTATTGAGAAATACCAACCCCTTAAATAGATCTAGTCTCTAACTCTAGGCTGCAGATTACATGGTTCACCCTTAAACTTTACTCTTTACTTCATGTTTCACATGCTGTAATTTAAGACGGTGAAGAGTTAGGACCAACGTCCACAAATCCTATCTCAATTGGCAGAAACCGATATTGCTAGGTTTAACGACATCACTTGGATTCGAATCTTGATATTCACGGTTGTGTATGAGTTTATAGTGGTTATTACCACTTTTAGGATCAACGTTGTGAGCTAATTATTCACTCTAAGAAAGGTAAGTTACATCATTAGTTATTGAGTGTTTAATTATGAAATATGCAGTTTATTAAGTACCATGATATGAAGACCCCTAGGTTGTAGCAGCTACATGATTTTTTCCAACTAATTTGAACATAAGGGGCAAGGAGGAGAATATTATTTTCCTTACAAAGCACTATTTATATTTCAAACCTTCTTATTCTCAATTGTGCAAAAATGGAGAGTTGCTCTAACAAACTGATCACTATGTTAGTCTCTTATGCTTCGAATGAAACTCTGCCTAGTAGTGTTAGGTTTTGCTGATTATTGTGTGTCATGACATTAGATCTAACTCATAACTATATTAGATTTTTTGGCTCTGATGAGTTTAGTTTATATGATTTTCAAGGTCGGACTGTGTACGTCCATTTGCACCAGAGTTAGAGCATGTTTGTGGGAGGCCACTAGGACTAAAGTTTGATAAGAAAAATGGAGATCTGTACATTGCTGATTCCTACCTTGGCCTCAAAGTAGTAGGACCTGCAGGGGGTCTGGCCACCAAAGTAGCAACAGAAGCTGAAGGACAGCCCTTTCGCTTCACCAATGACATGGACATCAGTGAAGATGAAGATGTGATTTACTTCACCGATTCAAGCACGACTTACCAGAGAAGGTAAGTTTGCCACTAAACTTTAACCCCCTCTCTATAATCAACGTTGTCTGCATTTTGTAAAACAACATTGCTATTGAGTACGTAGAATTTCTTACGAAATAAGCATGAAAGGATTAATAAGTTGTTTTTGGGCAAAATGTGATTCGTACACTTACACGTTTTTCCTAAATAAATAGTTCTTATTGGTGTTCTAATGTCCAGTATGATGTTATTTGCAGGCAATTTATGGTAATACTTCTTACTGGAGACAAGACTGGACGGTTAATGAAATACGACAAGTCAACAAAAGAAGTAAAGGTCTTATTACGCGACCTTGCTTTTCCCAATGGTGTTGCTTTAAGCAAAGATGGTTCATTTCTTCTGGTAGCTGAAACCTCGACTCACAGGATTCTGAGGCTTTGGCTTCACGGACCTAATGCTGGCCAAGTCGATACTTTTGCTGTTGTTCCAGGTTTTCCAGACAATATAAGGAGAAATTCAGAAGGGCAGTTCTGGGTAGCTTTACATGCCAAAGAAACTCCTTTTGGCAAGTGGGTTTCTTCCAATCTATGGGCTGGTAAAGCATTGTTAAAGCTTGGAAATTTCAAGCAGTTGCATGCATCGGTAGCGAAGAAGCCTCATGCTACAGCTATAAAGTTGAGTGATGAAGGGGAAATATTAGAAGTCTTGGAAGATTGTGAAGGGAAGACCTTGAAGTTCATCAGTGAAGTGGAAGAGAAAGATGGAAAACTTTGGATTGCATCAGTGTTAATGCCTTATATTGGTGTTTATAGTTTATGAGAATGCAATGTAGATAAGATGGTATATGAATTATCCTTAGACTTAGTTTTGATTAACTTTTAGCTTATGAGCATGATTATCAAATCGAGATTCAGAATGGGAATTGAAATACCTACTTTTTTGAATAATAAATCGAATCTTATTATAAATCTTAAGTTCAGACACTGATGAATTAGAATGAATGAGAATTCTTCATTGTGAATTGGGATTCCTCATAGTAATAGATAAGGCTAAAAGGTGAAACTCATGTTTAAACACATTCATACTCTATATATTGAGTCTTTATATTAGAAAGACCGATAGTTCCAAAAGATTTATTAAAAAATCATTTTGGTTGAAGGATCATATCCTTAATTAAATTTTGGTCTTATTATTATTAATTGTTATTTTATGAAGTATTATTACAATTCCCTTTAAGTGGGCTTTGGCCCAATGGTTTAGGCCCTTTTTAATATGAGCTAGTATTTAAAGTGTAATGATGAATCAATGAGCATAAACATTTAGAATTATATTTGTATTTGATTTATTTTTTTATTTTATTTTTAAATCTAATGGAGAAATCCTAATTGAATAGTAGTTACAGATCCCACTCAATTTCAACCACATTACACTCAACAAAATCACATATTTCTCTCTTTTGTACATAATGTCAATACCCCTTGACCATCTTTTAAAACCCTTCAAAATTGTACTATCGATTTTTTTATGGGATTGATGCTTTAGATTGGCTATTTCAAGATGAACAATTTTTTTCTTTTTATAACATTCCTTTTGAAAGTTGGTTTCCTATGGCTGATTTTTATATGAAAGGGAAAGACTTAGAATGATATAAGTGGATGTTTCAAAATCATCAACTAATCGTTTGACAAACGTTTTCTAGATCTCTTGAACTACGTTTTGTGCCCTTAACCTTTGAAAACCATCATGCTCAACTCTTTAAGCTAAGACAACATGGCTATGTTTCAGAATACCAAGCCAATTTTGAAAATTTTGGAAATATACTATTAAGGTTATCATAAGATGTAATACTTAACTGCTTTATATAAGGTTTAATCTCAAAATTTAAAAATGAATTAGCTATCAAGCACCCTTACTCTATTTCACAAGCTCATGAACTACCCAAGCTGATTGAGATCAAGCTGAAAGATTCAAAATCTAAATTTACTAGACCCTCAAATCAAAACCCTATCCCTTCTACTACCCAACAACATTACCCAAAAACTCTACACCCTAGCCCAAACACTATAACACCATCTAAACCTACAACCACACCTAATTTAAATACAATCCCAAGTTGTTTACCTATATGACGAATCAGTTCATCCCAAAGAAAAGAATGCAGAGCTCAAGATTTATGCTTTAATTATGATGAGAATTTTATTATAGGACACAAATGTGCAATAAGAAAATTTATCTTACTCGTGTCAGATGATGATAAACATATTGAAACTCAAGAGACTAATGAATTTTCTGAAGTGGTGGAAATCGAGTATGAATTTGAAGAAACATACTTTCAACTTTCACCACAAGCTGTTAGTGGCCATTTTACCCCAAAAACCTTAAGATTCAAAGGAGTGCTTGATGGCTTATCACTAAATACTCTTATTGACATAGACATCACTCGTAATATCCTTCAACCATGTATAGCCCAACATCTCAAAATTCCCACTAAACCCATACCAAATTTCCCATTTATGGTTGGCAATGTCTCTCAATTACTATGTTCTGGGCTATGCCTTCAAGCTCTTATAAATTTGTGTCGCGACGAAAAAAATACTGCAACTTAAGAAACGCTCAAAATACAACTAATTTGTCACCAAAATATGTTCATTCCAAAAAAGAAAAAGGAAAATATCGATAAAACACTCTAAGAAAAAATAGTAGTCACAACCAAAAACGGATTTGAGAGTCGGTTATGCAAATGAGAGGTATTAGCACCCCTCACATCCATTATACTTGTCATACCCTAAATTTTTTTTTTTCATTTCATTCATCATTCCATCATTGTTGTTCCTCATTTTTTTAATTTCATTTCGAAAGAAGTTATAACGTCATCATATACCATTTATCATGCATATTTTTGTTTCTAATTAGGTACATTTTTTTTGGTTTTAATCATGTAGAAATCAAGCATAACTTACTCAATTTGAGTATGACACTATATTTAACTAAATAAAGTAAAGTTTCAGTAAAATGAGGTTTTAGACAAAAATAATTTAAGGGCTTGTTTTCCTTTATCCATATTGCATTGTCACACCATATCACATAGGTTCTAAACATCTTCACTTGTAGCATGTACTCCAATATATTTTTTTTTAGAATTGTTAAAAACTATTTTAAAAGTATCTTAGACATACTTCTTTATTTTAATAACCTTGCGTACGTACATTTGAGCTTCAATAAGACAAAATAGCTTCACTTTATATCTATAATATAAGAAAATTTATTGATCTATAAATTCCCTACTTGCCCCTCTATTTCTTTAACCATGCCATGTGTATGCCATCTTTATGCTTCAATCCTTTTCCTTTAACCAACTTCCTTATTCCTCTGCCTTATTCTTTAACTGACTTGTTTATTCCTCTTCCTTTTCCTTTATGCGTAGAAGAGTTCAAAAATATTTTTTTTTACTTCCTTTCACATCAACTGTGCAAAATCAGACTGAAGTAGCTAACCTACTATGCTTGCAAAGTTATATTTGTTAGTTTCAATACAACTCGATTATTTTGTTTCTCTCTTCAACATCCTTCATTTTACCACTAAAATTATCAACCATTTTGCTTATCTTTTTCCTTACGCCGTCTCACCGTTGCTCTCATGACTAGACCGTTCGAAAAAAACTCTGACATCAATGACACTAAGGAGTTGTGGAAGGTGGAGGTTCGAGTGGAGCACAAATGAAGTGTTTTTTCCAACAAAAAAGAATACTTTGAGATGATTTTCATTGACAAGGATGTAAGTTTCAAAACCATGTTTGATGATTTTCTGTTTGAATATATACATATTTAATATTTGTTTTCTTACATTAGTCTAAAATATGTGTTTTTTTGCCACATATTAGGTTGTATATGATACACTTATGTTTTTGTTTCACCGTTATAAAGTTTGTGTTTTTTTAGTGTATTCGACATATTATGCACTCATTACATTATGTAATAGTTTATTGTTTATTTTGTGTTTATTTTATTCATCTGATGTTGAAGTTTCCAGTCTCACATATAATTGATAAGTTATGTTATGACCAGGTTTAAAGTTTAAATGTAGTTACAATTATATTTTTCTTTAGTTTGTTAAACATGCATTTTGTTTAAAGATCCATATATTGTTAAAGATCCATATTTTATATTTTGATCTTTTGATGTCAAAATATCAACAGTTTTGAATAAAGTTGATAGGTTTTGTTAAATATTGAGTTTGACATATGAAAAAGGTTTAAACTTTATATGTCCCTAAAATTATTTTTGCCTTTGCTTTGTTAAATCCCATTTTTGTGAAAAGTTTTACAGTTTTCATGAAATGTTTTCATATTATGCGTGTCTAACAATTTTGCATTCGATCTTAGGTTTTGAGTTAGGTGTAATCTTTTTTTTCTTTATCAGGGGTTTGATATACACGTAGTTGTTCCAACTACATATATGGCGACATACGATGCCAAATTTGCATTGGACCACACATACACTGTATCAAACTTCAAAGTCCAGCCAAATAATTGTCTTTAAACCATCCACACATAAGTACTTGGTGAAATTTAATGGAGGAACTTTTGTTTCTGATCTTGACAAACACGTCATACCACACAAGCAACATAGGTTTACCAGTTTTATGGATATTATTACCGGGAAGTTTCAGAAATATGTCCTAATCAGTAACATTACATGTCTAGCTATTACACATGACTCATTTTTTTCATTATTAATCTGTCTTACGTTTTACATACATCCATTTCAATCAGACATTATTGGTGTGGTCGAGAGTATTGGATATACCCAGCCACATAGTGGAAGGAAAAAATTACATGCTAATTTCGTCCTTCGGGATGCAAGGTATGTGTTGTATCTCTCAAATTTGTTATATTTGGCCCCATATATATTTCATGCTATCTAACCAGTCTATTGTACAATTTTCAGCAACAACACAATGAATTGCACCCTTTGGGAGGCTTATGCTGCACATTTCTTTAAGTTTAACTAGGGTCGGGAAAATACGTCTGGGCCAATAGTAGTAATGCTTAAATATACAAAAGTTAAAGAAGAGGGTTAGAAATTTAATCCTCTATTGTTTAAGAATACAATGTATTATTATCATACAATACTATAATCCGTCTTGCCTTATTATTTGTAAATATAGGGTAGTTTCCACTTTCGGTTACCAACACATTCCATATTATGAAGCTCTATATCAATGCAAAATTGCCATCAATCAAAAGCTTTATCGACAGGTAGCTTTAATGAGACCATGATGTCTCTGATATATCCAAATCATAGTAAATTTGATTCCAGGCGTGTTTTTATTTTGTGATTTCATGTTACAGTTTCCCTAAGGAATCTTTGCATAGCATTTCCAGCCAACTAAGCTCTTAATCTCAGTGTAGCAGCCGCACATAGAATTGTGACAATAATAGACAAATGCCATCTTAGAAATTGCTTTCTAATGTTGTGGTTTTACCTCTCAGTGAGATGAAAAAATTGTGTGTGGTATGCTTTTTGACTCATTAAACATGTATCTGTTGAATCAAATCAATATAACATATGCTTTACAATATTATATTTCTTTGTTCATGCATAATACTTTCTATGCTACAGTCACTAAAACCAAGAAACTTATTGCATCTTCCTTTGGCTGATATTACCAAGCATTCCATGCATGCACTAAAGCTGCATTTGACTGAGGCAGAAATCTTCAGGTATACCTGTGTATTTTATTAATAATATTTGTCATCCATTTATGTTTCTTAACATGAATTGTCATCCATGTTAATAGGTATAATATCGAAATTGAAGTCTTCCATCTGGGAGTACCTTGCAAATTCATATTATGGTACAAAGAATATACAAATCTTTTGCGTTTGTCCTCTGCCCAGATGCGGGACACTATGATTCAAGTTAATATGTTACTACAACTTTATCTAATTACTATTAATGATATAACATACATATGTCAATGTGAACCTACCATTTGGTTATCTAGGTTGGAATAACGGATCCATTAGAATTCTCATTAGCACTTGATGTAATGTTGGACTTGGAGCTGGCATTTAAAGTTAAATGGAAACCCGACTGGGATAGTTGCTCAGTTGTTATGCTCTATAAAGATGAATCGTTCATAAAACAATTGAAGTCTCCCTGGGAAGATACACAAGTAATAGTTAAGCAACTTATGAACAAATATTCATTTACTATTGCCACGATGATGCTGATTGGAAATATGTTTATGACACCAAGAGAACAAATTCTCAATTGTCCAGAACACTGTTTCTAGTGTAGGTATTCTCACAAATCAACATAAAATGTCATTCATCCAAATTCTTATAAGATTGTTAAATGGAACATGCATGGTATACCTCATAGTGTGGTTATGTTATGCAGATTAAAGAGAGCATCGATGAAGCCAACACTGATGCTGCATAAGAGTGTGAAGTTCTTACGGTATCATTCTATCCAATAACTCTACGTGTTATCAAAATATTAAGCCATTAATCTTTATTATTTATTTGTATTTTATGCTTACAGGATCTTGAAATAACATCTAAGCATAACCCTGATCTGCTAACACCCACCGCAAAGAGGCAGATAACAGATGGCTCAAGCGAATCAACTACTGTGGGCGCCTGTATGAAGGAGAACTATCTTCAACAAAACTTAAAAATATCATCAAGTTGGAAAACAAAAATTAGTTGTAGTCCAGTGTGATCGGTGGGAATAGAACTGACTGTTTTGGAATGCTGGTTCGCGTTTGCGTTAGTTTTCTCAAAATGTCGCGGTAAGCAAGAGTCGCCACCGTCTTTTATTTTATCCAACAAGGAAATGACAAAAGCACAGAAAAAATTCTTTTTTGAGATATTTCTCGGGTTCGGGAGGTAGATTATAGAAAGGGAAGGTGTTAGCACCCTTTCTATCCGTGGTTATCCACGGGCTCTTAGGTACTTGCTCATTGTGTTTTCAAAAGTTTGCTTTTCTTTGTGTTTGTGGGTTTGAAAAGATTTTTTGTTTTGAAGAGAGTGTAAGTGCGAAAAGTTTTGTTTTGTTTTAAAAGGAGCAAGTACTTAAGAACCATCTACCTACTCAAAAAGGAATTAAATTGTGCAAATGTCCTTTAGACAGTGTTATCCCACTATTGAGGAGTAGGTAGCACCGTCGTTGGAGTTTTTGGGTCAATTCGATTAAGGGACATGTGGTCACTAAAGCAACGCTAGTACGCCTTAGCGGTAACCCTAATATCATAGATCATTTTTCCGAGGCAACCTTTTCGAGGCAACTATGATCTTTGGATAAGAGGGCGACCTCTAAAACTTCCTATACTCAATGACCACGTTCGAGGCAACCAAGTGAGGTGTACCCTAAGAGTGGCATGTGCAAGTGTGTTATTTCAGTTAATTTTATCTGTACATGTCATGGGTGAGCTATGTTGATTTTAAGTTCATACATCGGATCTTGTCATGCATTCCCTATTATCAAACATCTAACATTGTATATTATGCAGAAATTAAATTGCGGGAAATTAAATCTAAGCTATTACAAGGCGTCGGGTATTTACATCGCCAAAAGCAACCCTTTAATTTAAATTGCAGAAAGTAAATAAATAAAAAAGCGATAAATGATTAAAGTCCTAATTAAAAGCTATTACATTCCCGAAGCAATTACATTATCGGATAAAAATAATCGCGTGCAAGAAAATTAAATCGGAACATTTTTAGGGTTTTGACCCCTTTTTATTTAAAGAAAAGATTTTTGTTATTTTTGAATTAAAAGAAATTAAACCTAAACTAATTTTTAGTTAATTAATAAAAAGAGATATTTTTTTGGATTTTTTAGTTTGAGGAAATAAAATAAAATAGATTAAAATTATTAAAAACCTAATATTCTAAATTGATTTTAATTTATTGCAAAAAATGTTAAATGTTACACCTATTTAAAACTAAATAAATTATGTTAATATTTATTTACAAAATAAAATAGTGAAATTAATAAAAATAATATTTTTTATGTTTTCTGATTTTATGAAGAAAATTATTATTTGGTTAGTAATTAAAAAAATAACAAAACAAATAACAATAAATAAAATAAGAAAATAATGAAAGAAAAATAAAAAAGAAGCAAACTCAGGGGGTTTGGGCCCCAGATGGAGGGTGTGAAGAACCATTGTTTGGCCCAATAACGTTCAGCCTGCATTGACTTTCCAGATTGCCCACGCGCTAGTTGACTTGGATGTATGGTAGACCCTCATTCCTGTCCACCAGATCTGGCCTGGAGGCCATCTGGCAGGTTGATCTTGTAGGCATATGGTGGTTCAACGCTTTGGAGAGCACACTCAATTACCTGGAGAAAAATCAAATAAATGTTTTGGGGGACCTGGGATTCGAACCCAAGTCCCATTGCTCATTGGCCAACGCACTTACCAATCCAACCAACCTGCTTGTTTGCTAATGAAATACATAACGAATATTATATTGAAAACATAACGCTATGCCTGGAAATAAAAAAAATGGCGCAAGTTTTGAATGGACAAATGGGAAGAAGACACGTCTTCATCTTCCCCATAAATCTCTGGTTTGTTTCCTGCGGATTTGGTTCCGTATCAAAATCCGTAGCATCATCTTAACATGAGTTACGGGCCATATAAATGCAAATGGAGACCATCACTGCATTCGTCTCTCTTCCCTGATCATATCTATACCCATTATTAGTCTTGATTTTGCCTGTACCAAAAATGCCTAAAAAACAAGAACGAGAACCCTAGCTTCGGATCTAAGGTTATAGGCCATGAAAACAAAATTGAATAATGCAGACATGTTGGAAATTTGATGTTAAGCACGATTGTACAAAAAAATGGCAAAAAGATGCAAGAAAATGGATTCACGACCCCATATGCAGGGCTATGTTCGTGACGACTTACAGGGCGATTCTGGTGGTCTCAGGACTTGATTCTGGTTGCTATAGCTTCAGGAGGTTGCAAGCAAGAACACCACGTTGTGATTTTGGATTGAAACGAGCCCTAAGTGTGATTTCAGTTTCCACTTTTTCCAAGCTTTTTTCAAACTTTGTCTGGCCGTTTCTTGCAGTTTTAGGTCGTGTGCTTTGTTGCTTTATGTTGTATATGTATCAAGCAAGCAATTAGGTTAAATCTTGGGCTTCCAATCTTTGTGCATTGAAGATTCAAGATATGATATGATCACCATTGATAAACTTTCCAAAATTGTACCAAATCTAATTTTTTGTGCATAACAAAGCTTGATACGAATTTGATTTGGTTCATGATGATAATTGAAGTCTATACCAATCACAAAGATATCATTCCATCAATTTTTAGATTTTATTTGAATTAATATTGATTTAAAATGAATTAAATCAATAAAAATTAAATAAAATAGAAAAATAAATGATTGGTCATGAAATTGAAGATGGGGCACGTGTATGGTGTGATAATACCAAATCAAGTGGAAAAAAGTGGGCCCTTTTGTCAAAAATTGGAGTTTGGAGGATAGTTGACTTTTGGCAATTTTGGAAAAATGCCCAACTTCAACAATGTATAACTTCTTCAATTTTGAACTTTTGGAGGTGTTCTTGGACTTTGTAGAAACCTTGAGATGTCCTCTAACCAACAATTTTGGTATCATCTCATTTTTATATTCCATGCTCAAGTTATAAGCTTTGGAAAAAAAGGTGTTTTTGTTGACTTTCAAAAATGACCTATAATGTCCAAATTTGTAACTTTTTGTGAGAGCATTTATTGATCTTGGGGTGTGAAGATGGATTGTAGGAAATTGCATCCTCTTAAAAATGAGATTTGGATGGGTCATTTCTAATAAAGTATGAGAAAGTTATGCCCAGTCAGAGTTGAGTTGACTTTTCCTACAAAACCCTAATTTAGCAACTTTTAAATTTTGATGAATCTTGAGCAATCCTTGATGAATCATGATCAACCCTTGATAAAATGATGAATTATCCTTAAAAATGAGAATGTTGGCAAAAAATCTTGAGTTTTGACTGTATTTAGGTCACAGTTGACTTTTGCCCTAGCACAGTCGATTTTTGGACTTCTTGAGCAATTGACTGACCAAACCTTCTCTGCAAGACTTGAAATTTGACATGGATGAACTTGAGAACATATTAGGAAATTGGGGAGCATTTGGGACCATTTGGATGTGAGGACCTTGATGCAACACAAAACCCTAATTTTGAATTGACTGCCTTGGGAGGTGATTTGACTGTCCAACTCTTGGGCAATCTTGAACTATTTGGAGATTCTTCTTGACATGTCTTGAGGAATATGGGAGGGAAAATTTTGGGGTACAACAATTTCCCCTGTTCAATCTTCTTAAACTTGAGGATATAGATTGGCGTTCGGGCTTTTCGTGATCCGAAGGTGGAAGATGATTGAACACTAGAGTGCCCAGAAATTTGCACTCGCATGAAGTAGTATTTCTCTTGTGATGTCGGGAATGGGCTTACAAATTCCATTTGGAGATTGATGATGGGAGATGGGCTTAAAGATGCCATCCGAAGGAGTGTCGATCGCGTAAGAGATTCCTTAGCGAGAGCTTGTATACCTGTTGTTAAGGGAGATTCCGCTGGGGAATGTTGTTCTTTGTCTTAGGAGAAATAGAACTTTAGGAGCTTCGGTCGTCCGTTATTCTACTGGGGAATCATCTTTGTTGAATTTAAGGAGCTTAGGTCGTCTGTTATCCTATTGAGGAATCATCTCTATTGAAGAGGTGAGAATGGACTACTATCTGGTCGTAACTCAGGCTTCATAGTGATAAGACCGACTACTATCTGGTCGTAATCCAGTCTTTATAGTGACTTACTGGGGAGATGAGATTAAACTTGCTATCCGGTCGTAATCCAGGCTTTGCCATACCTCACTTCTTATCTGGTCGAAATCCAGGCTTCAGAACAAATCAAGTGTTTATCCAGTCGCGTCCGGGCTTCAACTTGAATTTAGGGCACACTAATATCCGGCTGACTCCGGGCTTCTTAGTAACTGTCCATGTAAACTGCTATTTGGTCGGAATCTAAGCTTCACAGTGCCTTGTACCGCTATCTGTTCGTAATCCAGGCTTCACGGTGTGTTATACCATTATCTGGTCGAATCCAGGCTCCATGGTGTCACGTACTGCTATCTGGTCGAATCCAATCTTCGCAATACCTCATTTCTTATCTGGTCGAAATCCAGGCTTCAGAACAAATCAAGTGGTTATCCGGTCGCATCCGGGTTTCTCTTTGATGGTTTGGTTTACTAATATCCGGTCGAATCCGAGCTTCATAGTAACTGGCTGGGTAAACTGTTGTTTGGTCGTAATCCAAGCTTCACAGTGTCCCTTAATGCTATCTGGTCGTAATCCAGGCTTCACGATGTATCATACCACTATCTGGTCGAAATCCAGGCTTCGTAGTACTCTTGGTTGCTATCTGGTTGTAATCCAGTCTTCACAACATCTTCTACCATTATCTGGTCGTAATCCAGGCTTCATGGTCTTGTATTGCTTTCTGGTCGTAATCCAGGCTTCACAATAACTAGTTGAGCTATTATTCGGTCGTGATCCTGGCTTCACAGCTTGTGTTTATGATATACCACTATCTGGTCGAATCCAGGCTTCATGGTGCTTACTGAGCTGCTATCCGATCGTAATCCGGGCTTCACAACGTCTTCTACCATTATCCGGTCGTAATCCAGGCTTTATGGTCTTGTATTTATGATATACCACTATCTGGTCAAATCCAGGCTTTATGGCGCTTATTGAGCTGCTATCCGGTCGTAATCCGGGCTTCATGACTCACTGGGGAATAAACTATTATCCGGTCGTTCTCCGGGCTTCATAGCTTACTTTTGAGAGATATCACTATCTGGTCATAATCCAGGCTTCGTGGTAGTCTGATATTGTTATTCGGTTGTAATTCGGGCTTCATAATATGCTGTAGAAATAAAGATACTATTTGGTCGTACCCGGGCTTCCTAACTTGAATTTTGATTGTACCTTTCCTGAAAGGTAAAGGCCAGTCTTATGCAATGCATGATATGGATCAAACAATGATGTTCTCAACATAAATGAGATTGTATGGTATGATGCGTATATGCATGTATCATGATGTATGGACATGTAATGTTTTAGCCGGGGAAAATAAATCCCGGAGCTGCTGGAGAATAAAGTTGAGTACTTTGCTTCCGCCAGGGATGGTGAACGAAGATGATTGTAAGAATAAACTCGTAGGAGAAAAGAACTCCGTTGGGGAATAAACTGATGAAGAGATTATTCTGAGGGGAATGACTCTGTGAGGAAGGGATGTTCTGCTGAAGATTTTAACGATAAACTCCGCTGGGGATTCTGTTGATAAGCTCTGTTGGGGATTTCAATGATAAACTCCGCTGAGGATGATTTTAATGATAAACTCCGCTGGGGATGATTTTAGTGATAAACTCTGTTGGGGATGATTTTATGCTTGTTGGGGAATATCTTTATACTCCACTGAGGAATATTAAGACCTTCTGGGGATACCAAACCTTTTTAGTGCCGATGGTGGATAAACTCTGCTTGGGGAGAGTATTGCTGATTCGTCCGTAGTTGCAAGTCTCAGCTGAGAGAGCTATCATTGTTGTCTTACTCTGCGGGTAATGAAGGTATCTTAGCCATATTCTTCAGTTGGATGTACCTTGGTACCTGGTGGACATAGCAACTTGTACAGTTCGGACAATTCTTATTGCCCCTGTTTCTGATATTACCAGTAATTCGCCATTGTTTCGTATGTAAATATTTATGATCAGCAATTAATGTCAAATGCATATATCAAAAATGAACATTGGACATTCTTTGCAAAACAAAACAGATAAAGGAAAAACAGCTTGAAATTTCTGAAAATGAATTTGTATTGATTTTGAAGTTTGGCCTGAAAATAGGCGTTTTTGTACAAGAGGCTGACGTCCTAGTAAGAGAACGCCGCCGAACAAATAGAATTTATACAATTTGTGAAAAGGAAACAAAACAGCTATGTGAATAATCCCACTGGGTTCCAACTCTGCTATTGCCTTTATATCTTCAAGCGTCTCATTACTTTGCTGCTTAGTTGAAGATGAATCTGATTGATTAATGCCGTCCGAGCTTGATAGCCGATACCGAATTCTGGATGCGAGGTGATCCAATGAGACATAGTGTTATGCTTTGATCCCTAACTTTTGCCTGGACTGCCCTTTCGTGTTTTCAGTCCACTGGGATACCCATTTTTTCCCAAGCCGCATTTTCAGGTTTTCGACTTGCCGGGTGTACAGATTTTTTTATTTTCATCCCTTACTTTTGCCCGAACCCTTTTGGTTCGCCGGGAAGCCCTTATTTTTTCCTAGGCCAGTCAACCTAGCGGGTCTTTGATTTATGCGTAGTATCTTTTCACTATGTCTGCATTGACGGGGTGAGGAAGGTCGTAACCATCCACGGTGGTTAGAATCATAGCTCCTCCTGAGAAAATGTTCTTAACCACAAATGGTCCTTCGTAAGTAGGGGTCCATTTTCCCCTGGGATCACCTTGAGGTAGAATAATGCGCTTGATTACCAGGTCCCCAACTTGATACTCTTGTCGTCTGACCTTCTTGTTAAATGCCTTGATCATCCGTTTTTGGTACGTATGACCATGACAAATAGCAGTGAGTCTCTTTTCGTCGATTAGGTTCAATTGATCAAGCCGGGTCTGAATCCAGTCACCTTCGCTTAAACCTGCATCCTTCATAATCTAAAGAGAGGGTATCTGAACTTCAATAGGCAAGACTGCCTCCATGCCATAAACCAAGGAATAGGGTGTTGCCCCTGTTGACGTCCGTGCTGAGGTACGGTATCCATGAAGAGCAAATGTAACATCTCGTGCCAGTCTTTGTATGTCACTGTCATCTTCTGCACAATCTTCTTAATTTTCTTATTTGCCGCTTCGACAGCCCCATTCATCTTCGGTCGGTAGGGAGAAGAGTTATGATGCTGTATCTTGAATTGCTCGCAGAACTCAGTGATCATCTTGTTGTTGAGATTGGTACCGTTGTCCGTAATGATCCTCTCTAGTACACCGTACCGACAGATCATATTATGCCGAATGAACCGTGCCACGACGTTCTTGGTTACGGTAGCAAAAGAAGCTGCTTCAACCCACTTCGTAAAGTAATCAATTGCTACCAGGATGAAACGATGCCCGTTGGATGCCGTAGGTCTGATCTTGCCGATCATATCAATGCCCCACATTGCAAAAGGCCAAGGCGCTGTTAAAACATTCAGAGGAACTAGAGGTATGTGCACCTTATCAGCATAGATCTGGCACTTGTGACATGTCCGAGAATGCTGATAACAGTCGGCTTCCATTGTAGACCAGTAATATCCTGCCCGGAGGATTTTCTTTGCCATGGTATGTCCACTGGAATGAGTTCCGAAAGTACCTTCATGCAGCTCTGCCATGATCTTTTCTGCTTCAATCTTATCCACACAACGCAGTAAGGTCGAATCATGGTTACGCTTGTAAAGAATGCCATTGTTGATGAAGAACTTCACCGCGAACCTCCTCAGAAACTTCTTATCATTAACAGATGCACCCTCGGGGTATTCTTGAGCTTCAAGGTACCTCTTTACCTCATGATACCAGGGCTTTTCTGTTACCTCTTCAGTCTCCAGATCACATAATGTGCAGGTTCATCCAATCTTTCAATAATGATTCGGGGAGCTTCGTTGTCCCAATTGACTTTGAACATAGAAGACATCGTAGCCAGCGCGTCCGCCAACTGATTCTCCTCTCTAGGGAAGTGTTCAAAGGTGATCTCCTCGAAATGGGGAAGCAACGTCAATACATACTCCTTGTAAGGAATACGGTTTGGGTGTTTCGTATCCCACTTGCCTTTGATCTGACTGATCACGAGAGTGGAATCTCCGAAGACACTTAGAAACTTAATCCTTAGTTCAATTGCTGCTCGAAGACCCATGATGCACGCTTCATACTCCGCCATGTTGTTGGTGCAGTTGAAACATAGTCGGGCAGTAAACGGAGTATGAGAGCCTTTAGGAGATATTATCACGGCACCAATGCCATTACCCAAAGCATTTGAAGCTCCATCAAAGTACATAGACCATCGGGATCCTTCCTCAGGTCCTTCATCCGGTCCAGGTGTCTCACAATCAGTTATCAACATGATATTCTCGTCCGGGAATTCAAAGTTCATAGACTGGTAATCATCCACTGCCTGGTGTGCCAAATGGTCTGCCAATACACTTCCCTTGATTGCTTTTTGAGTTGTGTACTAGATGTCATACTCAGTCAAGATCATCTGCCATCTTGCTATTCTTCCGAACAAGGCAGACTTTTCGAAGATATACTTGATTAGATCCATCTTTGAAATAAACAGAGTAGTGTGAGTCAACATATACTGTCTCAGCCGGCAAGCAGCCCATGCCAAAGCGCAGCAAGTTTTCTCGAGCAGTGAGTATCGGGTCTCACAGTCGGTAAACTTTTTGCTAAGGTAGTAAATTACATGCTCTTTTCGGCTAGACTCGTCATGCTGCCCCAGCACACACCCCATTGAGTTGTCAAGTACTGTCAAGTATAAGATCAAAGGTCTCCCTTCAACTTGTGGCATCAGAATAGGTGGCTCTTGGAAATACTCTTGGATCCTTTCGAAAGCGGCCTGACATTCATCATTCCAACGTACCACTTGATCTTTCTTCAGCAACTTGAAGATTGGTTCACAAGTAGCAGTCAGGTGTGAGATGAATCGGGCAATGTAGTTCAGATGTGCCAGAAAGCCTCTGACTTCTTTCTCTATTCTGGGAGCTGGCATATCCTGTATGGCTTTCACTTTTGCCGGATCCACTTGAATACCTTTGTCGCTCACGATGAAACCCAGCAGTTTACCAGACCTCACCCCGAAGGTGCACTTGTTCGGGTTCAATCTCAGCTTGTACAACTTCAACCTGTCGAAAAGCTTCTGTAGATGGTCAAGGTGTTCTTCCTCAGTCTAGAACCTTGCAATCATATCATCGATGTATACTTCGATCTCATGATGGATCATGTCACGAAACAAAGCAACCATGGCACACTGATATGTTGCCCCAGCATTCTTCAGTCCAAAAGGCATGACCTTGTAGCAAAAGGTTCCCCACTGAGTAACAAAAGTGGTCTTCTCCAAGTCTTCGGGATCCATTTTTATCTGATTATAACTAGAGAAACCATCCATGAAGGAGAAGACTTTGTGTTGAGCGGTGTTGTCAACCAGAACGTCGATGTGAGGTAAAGGGAAATCATCCTTGGGGCTTGCCCTGTTCAGATCCCTGTAGTCAACACACATTCGAACCTTACCATCCTTCTTTGGCACAGGAACCACATTAGCCACCCACTGAGGGTAAGAAGTAACTGCTAGAAAACCGGCGTCAAACTGTTTCATAACTTCAGCCTTAATTTTCTCAGACATCTCTGGGCGCATTCGGCGTACCTTCTGTTTTACTGGAGGACAGTCTTCCTTGGTAGGTAGGCGATGAACCACAATATCAGTATCCAAACCATGCATATCTTCGTAAGACCAGACAAAGATCTCAACATAGTCACGCAGCATCTGAATCAACCGTTGTTTCACATTGGCTTCCAGATTTGCACCGATCTTGACTTCCTTCTTGTCTGTCTCAGTACCCAGATTCACTGATTCCACTGGCTCTTCATGTGGCTGAATAGCCCTTTCTTCCTGGAGTAGCAGTCTTGCAAGTTCACCAGGAACTTCGCAATCATCTTCACCTTCATCTTCGGCTAAGTTGGTCGGATTTTCGAAGTCATAACCGGCGATAGCAGAGTCGTTACCAGTGAGATCCATAGTGGATGTGGACCTGTATATGTGAGTGTGTGTGTAAAATAGCTATTTTGCAATATATAATAAAGAAAGACAAGGAGCGCAAGATTCGAAATGCAAGAACGTCCAATGCTTTTATTAATGATATATGAAAATGACACACAAAAGCCCTCACAAATGAAGCCACAGTGCCCCGGGTAAGACACCGGGCCCTAAAGTTTAAAACATTGTTTGTTACATATTCAAAACAAAAAGTTTCATTACTGGGTAACAAAAGTAATAGGGATGAAGTCCTTTGTTGTCCAGTTGCTTGGTCTACCGTCGGTCGTAGGATAGATCCAGCTGTCGAATTCAGACTCTTCTACATCATCTTCAATGGCATTCACTCCCGAGTTGCTGATGAACACGGGAGGTCTTCCGATCCTTGCAATTCGAACAACCCTTTGAGCTTCTGCAGTGAAACCTAAACCAAACTTGTTAGTCTTCTGTGTAAAATCAGGGAGTCGGCCCCAATTTGCATACTCACCCTTCTTAATAACAGCCCAGGCATCTTTTAAGGAAGCCATCTTCATAGGAGAATCCTTAACCATAGTCTCAGCTGATGCCAGTGTCTGGGGAACCTCTTCAAAATGCTGGAACGGGGTCTCAATGAACTCCCCATCCATCTCTACGTATCGGAATGAGTTGAGGTGGCTGACCATGTACTCTTCCTCCCCTTGTACTGTCACAATCTTCCCTTTGACCGGGTACTTCAACTTCTGGTGGAGTGTTGAGGTTACGGCCCCAGCTTTATGGATCCATGGACGACCTAGCAAACAAGAGTAGGATGGCCGAATGTCCATCACATAGAACGTAGAATTAAAGACCTGAGAACCAACTCTAATTGGAATATCAACTTCACCGTGCACCATCCTTTTAGACCCATCAAAGGCCCTGACAACGATGTTACTTGGTTTTAGCTCCAACCCTTCGCAATCTAACCGGTCTAGAGCTTTTTTAGGCAATACGTTCAATGAGGAACCAGTATCAACCAATACATATGCAAGAGTAGTGCCCATGTATTCAATGGAGACATGCAGGGCATCGTTATGATTTTTCCCCTTGGCAGTCAAATCAGCGTCAGAGAAACCCAAACCATTATAAGCAGTTAAATTGGCCACACAATCGGTAAACTGATCAGTTGATGTCTCTTGTGGCACGTGGGCGGTCTTCAGGAAGGTAATCAGAGCCTTGGCATGGGCCTCTGAACACAACAACAGTGACAACATAGAAATCTTGGATGGGGTTTTCCCCAGTTGCTCAACTACGTTGTAATCACTCTTCTTAATAATCTTCAAAATCTCTTCCATCTCCTGTTTAGAAGCTTCAACAGTAATTGTCTTTGGTGCCTCCATCTGGGCAGGCACATCAGTTGTGATCCCTTTGCCCCGAGCGTCAGATGACTTGGCGACATGGGTAAGAATAGGGACTTGATCAGGAATAGTGGCAGGTGCACTTGTAGGCATACTGACAATAGGTCTTCGGACAGTTGGTGGAACAATATCAGGTGAGAAAAGTCTACCACTGCGGGTGACTTTAGCAGGTCCAGTAATGTTGCTGACGTCAGTATCATCATCCAACTCTTGCTTAATTCCATGAACATAAACATCAGCCCCATAGTGCCAAGGGACAACTTTATCAGAGGTGTAGGGGATGGGCCCCAGAATAGTGATGATCACAGGTGCGATTTTCGGAACAAATGTAATTCTAACAGGCTTCCTCGAGGGAGCCTTGGAAGAATTGTCGAAAATGGTAATGATGGCGACTTCTTCAGTAGTAATGGAAGGAACAACATTATTCTCAAACAGGATCTCCTTATTATCCATCAGGTTTTGGATACCTGACTTCAGGAATGGGCAACCGGTAGGTAAAACAGAACACATATGGCAACCTTCGTCACAGCCCAGAAATAAACCGGCTAGCAACAGGTTCTTCTTGACAGTCATCAGAGGGGTAACAATGTCATCCAAAGAAACTACAAACAAGTCTTCCTCTACAGCATTCACTTCATGTTTGGGCATGGGAGCAGTCACAACATTAGGCCTCTCAGGCGCCTTGAACTCAATCTCCTTTGCATCAATTAAGTCTTGTATCTTGTTCTTCAAAGCCCAACAATCATCTGTATTATGCCCCGGGCTATCGGAGTGATAAGCGCAGCAGGCGTTAGGGTTATACCTTGGTGACGTTGTATTTGAATTCTTTGGGGGTTCCCTTAGAGTCACCAGATTAGTCTTTAGCAACTATGGCAGAATCTGAGATAAGGTCATGCTGAGACGAGTGAATTGCCTCTTAGGTCTCTCGTCCTTTTGTTGATTGTTATACTGAGGAGCACCAGCAGGTTTTGAAATAACAACCGCATTGACAACTTGGCGGTGTTCAGGTCTACTCTGTCTTCTTGCACTGTAGACAGCACTGGACTCTTTCTTAAACGGCTTCTTCTCGGTGCTTGATGAAGCACCCTTCTGTATCTTCCCATCCTTAATACTAGCTTCAATCCTCTCACCATTCAAAATAAGATCTGTAAACCCAGCTGAAGAGCTTCCAATTAGATGGTTGAAGAATGGACCAGACAGGGTCCCCAGAAACATGTCAACAAGCTCACGATCAGCCAAAGGTGGTTGCACCCTTCCGACAAGATCTCTCCATTTTTTAGCATAATCTTTGAATCCTTCACCCGTTCCCATTGACATACCCTGGAGTTGGGTACGCGTAGGAGTGAGGTCGGAGTTGTACTGATACTACCTGTAGAATGCAGTAGCCAAATCTTCCCAACTGCGGATACTGGCTCCGTCCAACTGATAGAACGACTCAAGCTGAGTCCCTGAGAGACTGTCTTGAAAGAAATGGATCCATAAGTTCTTATCAGCAGTGTAAGGCTAGATCTTCCTCACATATGACTGGAGGTGCAGCTTCGGACAGGAAACTCCGTCATACTTGACAAAGGATGGTGCCTTGAACTTATGGGGAATCACCACCGCAGATGATAGACCTAGGTCTCCGAAGTCCAGACCGGGCACCTTCTGAATTTCCATAGCGCTCAAACGGTCTTCCAGTTGTTTGTATTTATCCTCAGCAGGAGGATACTGTTCTTCATCATAGTTTGTCTCGTTGTCAGAGACCACAGGGCTAGGAGCCCTCCTCTCTTGTGAACTATCTTTCCCTCCAGATGAGGTGGTTAGATCAACTTCATTCTGCAACCTGTTCCTAAACCTATGTCCTATGTTGAACAGGATTGTCCTCTTCTTCGTCTTCTTCTTCTCTTTCAGGATCAAGGTCTTCAGGTCCTGCTGACCCTTAGCTAGATTCATGAACAGCTCTTGAAATTTGGAATTCTGGGCCTGGAGGGCCTTGATAGCTTGCTCAGTTGAAGGTTCAGTAGACATGATGATTGCTGAAATAAACAGCGAAGAAGATAAGAGACCTGTAAATGGTACCTGTTTATGAAGTGCATGGGATGAAATGCGTATGATTTATGATTTCAAAGACAATCAGGATTCAAATTTGTAAACAAGAAAGGAAACACACTTTATTAGATTTAAACTTCAAAATTTAAATTGTTCGGCAAATTGCCCTTAAGGCGTTACAAGAATGGAAATACTGAAAAGTAAACAAAAAACTGGAAAGGAAATCATCAAAGGTCCATCAATTCTCCCATGGTCTCTTCTTATCAGTGCGGACATAGTCGTTGAGAATCCGCTCATTCTCTAACTACCTGGTCAACCTCTGGATCTTCTGCTCCTGCTCGTTGAACTTCTCTCGATAAGAATCCCGTTCTTCCCGCAGTTGCATCCAAGATCTCTTCAGTGCCCCAATGTCAGTGGGCATATAAGGATGGAGAATGGTTGGAAGAACCCCTTCTTCATTAGCAACTTCAAGAGTGATAGGCTGAACGGCTTCATATGGCATACCTAGCTTCTAGGCACGGATGCAGACCCATATGAGATATGGCTCCATTGGCCGAGAAGTCTTTGGACCCAACTCATGTGGATTTGATTGGTGAACTCTGTCCCAAGCCCTTATGAATATACGACGTTGCTCGTCGATATCTCCCTGAAAATCAAAGATGATATGAGGCATCAACATCTCATGAGGTCCTTCTCTTCTGGCTCTTCCAAATTGACGGAGAGCTAAGCATGGGTTGTAAGAAATCCTCCATGGGTTCCTAGCAGGGGAACATTGGGATACTCTCCACAACTATCAATGATAGTCACCTCATCTATACCTTTGAGAGTCCAGATAATGTCATTATGAGAAAGAGACATCACCCTATAAGCCCAGCCCATTCCTTCTTTGTTCTTTAGCACTGACTTGGGGAGGTGCGAAATAAACCACCTCGACAATAAAGGAGCACAACACATCAAGGTTCCCCACTTTCGGGCAGTACGAGCATAGAGTTGATGAAGAATGTCACCTAAGAGAGTGGGTACAGGGTTCTGAGAGATGAATATTTTTATGGCATTCACATCAACAAAAGTGTCAGGATTCGGAAACAGTACCAAACCATAAATCAAAAGGGCCAGAATATCCTCGAACGCCTTAAAGTCTAGGCTATCCCAGAAGTAGTTGGCCTTGCCAACCGAGAACTTAGTCAGAAATCCTTTAGCTCCACTCCTAGTCTCCCAATTAGCCATCACCTCCTCTTTAGTCAAATGAATGGCTGCAACAATTTCTTCGGGCCTAAGAGTCTTCTCCCAACCAGTAAATGGAGTCTGCTCCAGAACAGAGATACCGAGCAGCTCAGAGAACTCTTCTGGGGTGGGAACCAGCTGGAAGTCCTGGAAAGTGAAACAATGGTACAACGGATCATAGAATTGGACCAGGACACTCATCATCTGCTCATCCAATTTGGAGGTAACCAAACTGAGAAGGGAATCATGCCTCCTAATGAAGGAAGTAGTGTTAGGCATCTTGGCAACCAACTCTTTAAGCAAGGTAGGGACTTGGACAAAGTTGATCCGGATAGTGTTCTTACGCATAGGCATCATGATGACCTACAAAACAGAGCAAAGATGAAACCCTCCTGTCTTTGAAATAGGTTAGTCCTTATGCAAGATGTATGCAATGTTATGATGTCATGATGTCATGATAGTAAGCACACCACAAGTATCTGCAATAAGCAAACATGGTAAAGGCACACAAGTCACACTGAGAGCCCTTAGATTCCAGGCTGGCATGGAGCTTAGATACTACCCTCTTTCAGTTCAGTTGGTTTAAACCTGTCCTAGAAATAGTAACCAGGTTCTAGAGGATCTCAATATCACTGACTACCCTCAATCGGTCATAATTCCAGTTTAGCAACCTTTTCTTACAGCCGGAATCATCGCGAGAGTTTAGTCTCAATGAGTGTAGCGTACTGCTACTGTTCTATGGCCAAGTTGGTCAATTTAAGGTTCTAAGGTCAGTTGGTGCTTAATGACCCCTTAGAAGACCCATATTCTCCTCGTTCCAACACAAGGGATATCGGTACAGACTAAAGTGCCACACCAACGTAGCTACTACTTCATCCGTATCGGTCTACGCTGTACAAATCCCTCACAGTTTATTGCTACTTACCTAAAGGGTACCCCTAGATCCGGGTTAGGATCTATAGAACTCCGATACAAGCCCACAAATATAAATCATACAAAGCATACAATTGAAAGCACAATGATCTAATCCTAAGGTACACCTCACTTAACAATAATCCCCAGCAGAGTTGCCAGTTCTGTGATCGGTGGGAATAGAACTGACTATTTTGGAATGCTGGTTTGCGTTTGCGTTTGTTTTTGCAAAATGTCGCGGTAAGCAAGAGTCTCCACCGTCTTTTATTTTATCCAACAAGGAAAGGACAAAAGCACAGAAAAAATTCTTTTTTGATATATTTCTCGGGTTCGGGAGGTAGATTATAGAAAGGGAAGGTGTTAGCACCCTTTCTATCCGTGGTTATCCACGGGCTCTTAGGTACTTGCTCATTGTGTTTTCAAAAGTTTGCTTTTCTTTGTGTTTGTGGGTTTGAAAAGAGTTTTTGTTTTGAAGAGAGTGTAAGTGAGAAAAGTTTTGTTTTGTTTTAAAAGGAGCAAGTACTTAAGAACCATCTACCTACTCAAAAAGGAATTAAACTGTGCAAATGTCCTTTAGACAGTGCTATCCCACTATTGAGGAGTAGGTAGCACCGTTGTTGGAGTTTTCGGGTCAATTCGATTAAGGGACGTGTGGTCACTAAAGCAACGCTAGGACGCCTTAACGGTAACCCTAATATCCTAGATCATTTTTCGAGGCAACCGTTTCGAGGCAACTATGATCTTTGGACAAGAGGGCGACCTCTAAAACTTCCTATACTCAATGACCACGTTCGAGGCAATCAAGTGAGGTGTACCCTAAGAGTGGCATGTGCAAGTGTGTTATTTCGGTTAATTTTATCTGTACATGTCATGGGTGAGCTATGTTGATTTTAAGTTCATACATCGGATCTTGTCATGCATTCCCTATTATCAAACATCTAACATTGTATATTGTGCGGAAATTAAATTGCGGGAAATTAAATCTAAGCTATTACAAGGCGTCGGGTATTTACATCGCCAAAAGCAACCCTTTAATTTAAATTGCGGAAAGTAAATAAAAAAATCGATAAATGATTAAAGTCCTAATTAAAAGCTATTACATTCCCGAAGCAATTACATTATCGGATAAAAATAATACGCGTGCAAGAAAATTAAATCGGAGCATTTTTAGGGTTTTGACCCCTTTTCATTTAAAGAAAAGATTTTTGTTATTTTTGAATTAAAAGAAATTAAACCTAAACTAATTTTTAGTTAATTAATAAAAAGAGATATTTTTTTGGATTTTTTAATTTGAGGAAATAAAATAAAATTGATTAAAATTATTAAAAACCTAATATTCTAAATTGATTTTAATTTATTGCAAAAAATGTTAAATGTTACACCTATTTAAAACTAAATAAATTATGTTAATATTTATTTACAAAATAAAATAGTGAAATTAATAAAAATAATATTTTTTATGTTTTCTGATTTTATGAAGAAAATTATTATTTGGTTAGTAATTAAAAAATAACAAAACAAATAACAATAAAAAAAATAAGAAAATAATGAAAAAAAATAAAAAAGAAGCAAACTCAGGGGGTTTGGGCCCCAGATGGAGGGTGTGAAGAACCATTGTTTGGCCCAATAACGTTCAGGCTGCATTGACTTTCCAGATTGCCCACGCGCTAGTTGACTTGGATGTATGGTAGACCCTCATTCCTGTCCACCAGATCTGGCCTGGAGGCCATCTGGCAGGTTGATCTTGTAGGCATATGGTGGTCCAACGCTTTGGAGAGCACACTCAATTACCTGGAGAAAAATCAAATAAATGTTTTTGGGGACCTGGGATTCGAACCCAGGTCCCATTGCTCATTGGCCAACGCACTTACCAATCCAACCAACCTGCTTGTTTGTTAATGAAATACATAACGAATATTATATTGAAAACATAACACTATGCCTGGAAATAAATAAAAAATGGCGCAAGTTTTGAATGGACAAATGGGAAGAAGACACGTCTTCATCTTCCCCATAAATCTCTGGTTTGTTTCCTGCGGATTTGGTTCCGTATCAAAATCCGTAGCATCATCTTAACATGAGTTACGGGCCATATAAATGCAAATGGAGACCATCACTGCATTCGTCTCTCTTCCCTGATCATCTCCATACCCATTATTAGTCTTGATTTTGCCTGTACCAAAAATACCTAAAAAACAAGAATGAGAACCCTAATTTCGGATCTAAGGTTATAGGCCATGAAAACAAAATTGAATAATGCAGACATGTTGGAAATTTGATGTTAAGCACGATTGTACAAAAAAATGGCAAAAAGATGCAAGAAAATGGATTCACGACCCCATGTTCAGGGCTATGTTCGTGACGACTTACAGGGCGATTCTGGTGGTCTCAGGACTTGATTCTGGTTGCTATAGCTTCATGAGGTTGCAAGCAAGAACACCACGTTGTGATTTTGGATTGAAACGAGCCCTAAGTGTGATTTCAGTTTCCACTTTTTCCAATCTTTTTTCAAACTTTGTCTGGCCGTTTCTTGCAGTTTTAGGTCGTGTGCTTTGTTGCTTTATGTTGTATATGTATCAAGCAAGCAATTAGGTTAAATCTTGGGCTTCCAATCTTTGTGCATTGAAGATTCAAGATATGATATGATCACCATTGATAAACTTTCCAAAATTGTACCAAATTTAATTTTTTGTGCATAACAAAGCTTGATACGAATTTGATTTGGTTCATGATGATAATTGAAGTCTATACCAATCACAAAGATATCATTCCATCAATTTTTAGATTTTATTTGAATTAATATTGATTTAAAATGAATTAAATCAATAAAAATTAAATAAAATAGAAAAATAAATGATTGGTCATGAAATTGAAGATGGGGCACGTGTATGGTGTGATAAGACCAAATCAAGTGGAAAAAGTGGGCCCTTTTGTCAAAAATTGGAGTTTGGAGGATAGTTGACTTTTGGCAATTTTGGAAAAATGCCCAACTTCAACAATGCATAACTTCTTCAATTTTGAACTATTGGAGGTGTTCTTGGACTTTGTAGAAACCTTGAGATGTCCTCTAACCAACCGTTTTGGTCTCATCTCATTTTGATATTCCATGCTCAAGTTATAAGCTTTGGCAAAAAAGGTGTTTTTGTTGACTTTCAAAAATGACCTATAATGTCCAAATTTGTAACTTTTTGTGAGAGAATTTCTTGATCTTGGGGTGTGAAGATGGATTGTAGGAAATTTAATCCTCTTCAAAATGATATTTGGATGGGTCATTTCTCATAAGTATGGGAAAGTTATGCCTAGTCAAAGTTGAGTTGACTTTTCTTATAAAACCCTAATTTAGCAACTTTTGAATTTTGATGAATCTTGAGCAATCCTTGATGAATCATGATCAAACCTTGATCAAATGATGAATTATCCTTCAAAATGAGAATTTTGGCAAAAAATCTTGAGGTTTGATTGTATTTAGGTCACAGTTGACTTTTGCCCTAGCATAGTCGATTTTTGGACTTCTTGAGCAATTGACTGACCAAACCTTCTCTTCAAGACTTGAAATTTGACATGGATGAACTTGAGAACATATTAGGACACTAGGGAGCATTTGGGACAATTTGGATGTGAGGACCTTGATGCAACACAAAACCCTAATTTTGAATTGACTGCCCTAGGAGGTGATTTGACTGTCCAACTCTTGGGCAATCTTGAACTATTTGGAGATTCTTCTTGACATGTCTTGAGGAATATGGAAGGGCAAATTTTGGGGTACAACATCCAGTTTTTTGGATTGTGTTTTTTGGCATGTAATATTTGATATTATTTTGTGTTCAACTTTTATGCACTGTTAACTACATTGCCCCAAGAATATCGTATTTAGTAACTTAAATAGTGATGTTCAATTTCATTACATGTGAACATATACTGCTCCGGTTTTTGTTTCTTATTTGTTATAACATCCTACCAACGAAAACTTTTCTACACTATTAACTAAATTTCCCCAAGAATATCGTTTTCAGTAATTTAAATAGTGATGTTCAATTTCATTACATGTTAACATATACTGCTCTAGTTTTTATTTCTTATCTGTTATAGCATCCTACCAACGAAAATGGATGATCGAACTTTTTGATTTGAAATTAAACCACTATCACAAGGAATGAATGAATTTTTGAATAACTTGAACGACTCTTGAATTAACTTTGAAGAAATCCTTGAATGAATATTGGCAAAACATGAATGAATCTCGAGAAAAGACTTTGAATGTTGGATTTTTTATCTATTCGGATGAATGATCACAATGAACTTTTTATTTTGAATTTGAATGGTAAATGGATGAATATGCTTAACCACTTGTAACTTGCAATATTATTATTTGTTAACAACTGAATAAATCTTATAAACTTGTATGCTTCAAACAAAATTAATCCATTGAATAATTTGAAATATTCAAATCCACGACATGAATACACACCAAATAAACCACAATTTGACCAAATGATGCACATTTATAATCTAGGATTCTAAAGAAACAAACCATATAATTATGACTTGAAATAAAGCCTTAGATGAAAGTCAAACTCAAATTGGTGGAGGGATTATGCCTAAGACAACCATAAGACCAATCCCTAACTCAATGATCCTTGAATAAGGAAACATTGATTGGAGCATAATTGTCGAGAAACCCTAACTTTGATCGCACATAGAGAAATAAGCCCTAATTCATGGAACCAACTAGATGGAAGATTGTGATTCATCCTTAACCCATGAAATGTGATCTCCCGCTGATCTTTGGAAAATTTGAGTATAGAGAAGACCATGTACCTTGATGAGAATGATCCTGATGATTGACACTTCAAACTTGTATTGATTGATCATTATATCTCCTTATTGATAGGAGAAAACTTAACTCCTTGATGACCTTGATCCCATAATTAGATAATATATGCAATGTATGATGCATATGCACATGTAGCATAAGCCAATTAAGATTAAAAATCAGAGGATAAATTTTAGGGTGCAACAATCGTGAACATACATACACATCCAAGTGGGGACCATTTTCATAAAACAAACATCACAACACACGCTTTGGCATCTCAGTAACAAATTCAAACAAAACTTCAATCCAAATTACAATCACAACACAATTCTCAATTGAATCATCACCTTCAATCTCATATTCTTCAAAGGATACAAATTCATCCCAACATATGTCACATATTGCATACTTTTCACTCCCAAACCTAACAACTTTTCATTCAATTTCCACTCTTAATTCTTCCCCCCAAAACCGTCAACAACATCTCACCAATTCTATCAAAAATATCTACATTCACACACTCACCATAACTTGCCCTATTTGTTTCCTAAAAATCATACTCAAAATCACTCTCTGGAAGGGGAGAGAGATACCTATCACAGATAGAAAAATTCACAAAACAATTAACAATGTTTTCAATTCCATGCCCTCACCAGAGCTCATCCATCCATGGTCATTAGAGCTTCTCACTGAATCTCTAAATGATCTGAGTTGAGCCTCCATCATCATACAACACACAGTGTTACAGAGAAATCAGAAAAGGAAAAAGAGTTTTGAAGGATAATTTGAGGAAGTAGAAAAAGAAGTGAAAAAGGAAAAATAAAAAAGAAGCAAAACATCATTACCCGAAAATTTGACGTTTTCCAGAAATTGCCCTACATTCTAAAAATGACGTTACTCTGATTTGTTACTCCTATGCTATTGTTCATCTTTTTTTGTGCGATTCATGTTGTTGTGTTGTTGTTTAATGCTTTACCTTAAGTATTTGCATGAGATCTACTTTGATTTATGTTTAATTTGAAAAAAAGGTTGTTTAAGATTTTAAAAAAAAATAAAATTGAATCGTTCGATCCAGTTTAGGCGTTTGGTTTTTGTAAAATTTGATTCCATATTTGTTAGAAGTAATTCATATTTACAAGTATTTGTTAGTCAAAAGTAGAAGCTTTTGAGTTTGCATCCCAGAAGCATGTTTAGCTTCTGGAGTCCTAGTTTGCTTGATAACTTAGTTATTAAGCTTACTTTTGTTAGATCCTACGTGACAATTTATTTTATGTATATAAGCAACTTTTCAAATAGGGTTTTAGCAAGAACTTAATATAGATTTTCTTACTCAATAAGTTTTTTGTAGTCGTCCTTTCTTTCTTTCTCTTCTTCCATTTTATCCTCATCTTCAACCTTTGTGCACCAACAATTGGTATCTAGAGCTCCAGTTGGATTCACATGGAAACACGAGTGCACGTGAGGTGCGTGCAATTGATTTAGTTATTCTTGAATCTGTGTTGAGTTCACGAGCAAAATCATAGCAGAATTGCATTTCTTGATTTTTCGGGGTCGGGAAACACAAGTGTTTGGTGAGATATGAGAGCTATGTGATTTTAATGCATATAAACGAAGATGAGTGGTGGAAGAAGTTTGATCCGGTGTTTGATGGAAAGAATTGGAATAAATGGATTATTCAAATGTGTGTGTTGTTTGGTGCTCAAGACGTGCTTGATCTTATCACTGAAGGTTATGTTTCGATTGTTGCAGATGCAATAGAGGAACATAAGACCGCACAAAGAAATACGAGGAAGAAGAACCAAAAGACATTGTTCTATATCCATCAGTGTGCGGATGTGAATGTATTTGAGAAAATCATTGATTCAATGACAACAAAGGCTGCACAGGATATACTGACACAGTGCTACATCAATGATGTGTCAGTGAAGAAGGGAAGCTTCAATCTCTATTAAGCAGTATAAGAATCTCAACATGAAGAACAATGAAAGGGTACTTGATTACATTTCTAGAGTGATTTTGATCACAAATGAGATGAAATCGTATGGAGAAACTTTTCCAAACAAGTAATCATTGAGAATATATTGAGGTTTCTTACTCCTTGATTTGATTACATTATTTTAGTAATTGAACATTCTAAAGATCTAGACACCATGAGAATTGAAGTGCTGCAAAGTAGTCTAGAGGCGCAAGAGTTGCGTCTAAATGAGAGAACTTCTAAAAGAAAGGTTGAGCAGGCTCTGAAAGCTTCTTTTGACAGGAAGGACCAAAAGCATTCTTAGTCAGAAACCAAGAAAGGACATGGTATGTCTTAGAAGTTAGAAACCTCAACTTCTGATGAGAAGAAATATCATAAGGGAATGGAGAACTGTGAGAAGAAGAAGGTTCAATGTTATTGTTGCAAGCAGTTTGACCATTTTGCTAAAGACTGTTGGTTATACAAGGGAAGGAAATCAGAAGAAGTAAATATAGCCAGAAGAGATTCTGATGATGAACATGTGCTATTGATGGCTTTTGAGTATGATGGTAGGTATTTGGCAGACTGGTGGTATATGGACATTGGTTGCTCAAATCACTTAACTGGAAACAAATAATGGCTGGTTGATTTTGACTCCACAAGGAGGACAAAGATCAAACGTGCTGGTGATAATTACCTTAATGCAGAAGGTATGAGAAATGTCAAAGTCAGAGTAAAGAATGGAAGAATCATTCTGATCAAAGACGTTTGGTATGTTCCTGGAATGAAGAGCAGTCTGATGAGTATGGGTAAGCTCATTTAAAAAGGTTTCTCAGTTATATGAAGAGCAATCTCTTGAAGTTGTATGATTCTAATCAAAAGTTGATTATGAAGTCTGAGTAGGGAAGCAACAGAACATTCAAGGTGATTGTGGAGACAATTGAAACAAAATGCCTTATTGCATAAGGCTCTGAAGGTGATAGTAAGTTATGGCATAAGAGATTGGGGAATCTTAACTATAAAAGCTTAGGGTATCTGAGTTCTAAGAAGCTCGTGCATGGTATTCCGAAGATTGTGAAGCCTGAGAAGTCATGTGAGGTATGCATGATAGGTAAGCAACCTAGATTGCCATTTACGTCAGGAGTAACACCAATAGCAAATCATGCTTTGGGAGTAGTGCATTATGACGTATGTGGACCATTTCTAGAACCTTCACTTGGAGGAAATAAGTGTTTTGTGTCTTTTGTGGATGAATTCACATGGATGAAATGGGTAGCACTCATCAAGTTTAAGCATGAGGTGTTTATTGAGTTCTAGAAGTTCAAGGTGAAGGCTGAGAAACAGAGTGGTTAGAAGTTAAAAGTTCTCAGAACTGAAGGCGGAGGTGAGTATTACTCTACAGAGTTCGAGAAGTTCTGTGAGGAGAATGGAATAAAACATGAGGTTACTAATCCATAAAACCCCTCAACACAATGGTCTTGCTGAAAGAAGAAATAGAACTTTGCTTGATATGACAAGGAGAATGCTGAAAGAGAAGAAGGTGCCTCACACTTTGTGGGGAGAAGTTGTTGCCACTTCAGCGTATATGCTCAACAGGTGTCCAATGAAGAAGATGAAGGAAATTGTTCCATTGGAGAAGTGGACTAGTGATAAGAAAAATGTGAGTCATCTTAAGGTATTTGGTTCTGTTTGCTATAAACATGTTTCAGACGGTAAGAGAAAGAAGTTGGATGATAGAATAAAAGTAATGTTACTGATGAGGTACCATAGTACATGTGATTATAAGCTTTATTGTCTAGCCACCAACAAGGTGGAAGTCAACAGATACGTCATTTTGAAAGAATCAGAAGCGTGGTGTGATACGGTGGGAGAACTGACTTGAGGTTTGCGTTTGTATTCGCAAATGTTGCGGTTAGCAAGAGTCGCCACTGACTTTTATTTTATCCTAAGGAAAGGTTAAAAAGCACAGCAAAAACCTTTTGAGATGTTTTCTTGGGTTCGGGGAGTAGATTATAGAAAGGGAAGGTATTAGCACCCTTTCTATCCATGGTTATCCATGGGCTCTTAGTTACTTGCTTAGATCACTTGCCTTTTGTTTTCAATTGTTTTAAATGGTGCTTGAGTGTGTGGGTTTTGAAAATGTTTTTGAAAAGAGGCCAATGTGGTGGCAACCTTTGTAATGATCCATGTGGGGATGTATACAAAGATGCATGTCTTTTGAAAAAGTTTTCATTTGTTTTTGAAAGTTGTTTTGAAAATGTAGTGATGTGTGATTTTGAAATTAGGCAAGTGTTTTGTTTTGCAAGTTTGATTCAAGTAACTAAGAGGTTATCTACTCCTAAATTTCTCAAAAGATTATTGCTATACTTTAACCCTTTTAGCAAGTTTGCTCCACCATTGTATTTGGTGGGCAACCTTGTGTTAGGATGTGAGAGGGACAGGCGCGGGTCATCGTTTTAGACCATAATTGCAACGGCGTTAAATGTCTTTGGGCAATTTCTCTAAGGGACTTGATCATTTGTTTTTGTTTGTTTTGAAAAGTTTTGTCGAGGGACTATGATCATTCAAATTGTTTGTTTTGCCCAAAGAAGTTTAACATGCAACATGGCCCTTTTATTTGAAGGCAACAAGTGGAATACCCTAGGGGGGTGCAAGTGTGATTTGTGTGTCCATTTTCATGCTTGTTTATCTTGTATTAGGTCAAACTATTTTTTTATCGTTTTTCGCATACAAACCCTAATTCTAACATGTTATTATTAGAAAGCAATAAAGTGCGAAATTAAAATTACTAAGCTATTACAAAACCAAATATGGGAAGGGGGGTACAAATGTTCAAATGGGGGATATTGACAAGAATTTAAATCTAAATTATTACATCATTTTGAATATTTGCAATTTAAATAATGCATAATTAAATGTAAATTAAATAAATATGTGAAATGCAAAAAGAAGGTTTTTATGTGTATGAGAAAAGTATGGTTTATGTAAAAGGGAAAAGAAAATGTATTATTTTTTAGTACTTTGAACTTAGGGTAAAAACCCTAATTTTAAAGAAAAAAGTATTATTTTCTAATTTAATACAACTATTTATTTATTATTTATAAAAATAAAATAAAATGAAGTGTATTGTGAAAAAAGGTATTTTTATATCAAATATTAATAAAAATGAAAAAATCAAGTATTTTTCATATTTTTGTCTTAAATATATTAATAATCACATATATGTATATATTAAACCCTAAATATGTATTATACAAAATAAATATTTATTTAATATTTTAATAAAATAAATAAAAGAGTATTTTTTGTGTGAAATATTTTCAGAAAGTAAATGAAAATAAAAATTGTATTTACATTATTTTTACATTTTTATTCTAATAATCATATATATATATATATTTATGTACAAACAAAGAAAATAAACAAATAAATATGCAATAAATGCAAAAAGTGATGAAAAAAATATTTTTAATTTTTAAATGGCATGAGAAAAAATAAACAAAGTCAGCCAAAAAAGAAAAAGTCAAAAATGTTAAAAAATGAGCAAATGGGCTCAGGGGGGTGTAAACCAAAAAAGATGGTGTGAAAAGCAAAATAACACAGGCCCAGCCCATTGACCATTGTCTTCAACCTCCAGCTTCAAACATTTGAAAAAACGCGCGCCTCTTGCTTCAATGTCTAACTCCTGATTCTTGGCTTTTCAGCAAAAACTCATAACACAAGAAATGTTCAGCATGAAGAGACGGTTTCAACCATATAAATAACTTGACCTATCTCTCTAAGATGAGGGAGAATTTCTCTCCCCCTCTTTTCTGACCTAACTTTTCATCAATGTTCAGACATGAAATTCTCTAAGCACACGAAACATAAATGAAATCTAATCATATGAGCATGTTCAGGGCTATGATTGTGACATGTTTTCTTCAAAAACCTAAAACTAACAATGCCTAATAAGAGAGATAGAACTCCATGAATATACCTGTTCAGTTGGAATCGAGCTGGGCAATGGAGGATGTTTCAGAGTGAAATGATGACTTGTACAGCTTCCTTGAAGTGTAAGGATGCTTTTCCAATTCCTACTTTGTCTTGAAACTCCCTGAATCGAGCTAGTGAACTCCAACTGCAAAACAGAAAATTGAAAATGGTGAAGTGGCTTGGAGGTGTTACAGGTCTGATTTTAGGACATGGTTAGCTTGCATATATTGTAGGGAAGGTAAAGGAAAAGGTTTGAATCAAAATGCTTGAAGGGATTGGGAGTTTGCACTCAAACTGCAGGGGCTCCCCTGTTTGTGCAGTTTTGAGGTGATTTTGAGATGGAGGGTGCTTCAGATGGCAAAGGCTCGTGTGTTAGCTTGGATTTGGTCTATGAAAAGTGTTTGATAACTTTGTTTTTTTGTTTCTAAGCTGAGATGAGAGTTAGCCTAAGTTATGGACTTTTCTTCACACTTAAGCTACAAAATGCCACTTTGCTTTCTAGGTCAGTACAGGCCCTCTAACCATGCTGCTATCCCTTGCCTTGATCAGTGTAATTTGCTCACAAACTTGTGCCAAGAAGATCTTGCTTGTACTTGCTTGGATTTCTAATTGACATAAAGCAAGCTTTTCAAGAATGGAAATAATGCTTTTTCTAGTTTAGGCTTAATTCCTTGTGTAATGACCAAAGGCTTAGAATAACAACTTGATTCATTGGTTTTGCATTAAATTAAGGAGTGTAATTTGGTTTTAGGACCTGTAAAGTAGCACAAACTATGCTGAGTTCAAATTTGCCAAGTTTATGAACATGCTTTGATGAAGAACAAAAGTGAATTTTTGCCAACTTGTGAAATTCGAATCTCTCAAGTTATGAGGTTGTTTGATGCGTTCTTGGACATTTTGGAAATCTTGGAATGTGTACTACAATCCATCTTTGAAGTGCAAATTAAAATTCCAAGTGGAAGGGTATGAAAAGTGGCCTTGAAGTAGGGTAGAAAACCTTGTCAAAATAGGTCAAATTTCACTAAGTTAAAAGATGGTTTAGTGCCCTTATTCAAAACATTATAACTTGAGATACAAGCTTCAAATGAGAAAACTTTGTGAATCAAAGTTGTAGACTATGCAACAAGCTACAACTTTCATGTTTGGACTTTTGTTTGAATCCAAATGGATCATGGTGAAAAGATGGGGTAAAGTTGGGGAAAAATTAGGGTTTTCCATAACTTAGAAAAATTCTAAGTTATGAAAAATTCCATTTTCTAGCCCTAATTTGCATTTTGTGATTTCTTGGTGAACAAGTTTCATGATTTGGAATGTTTTGATGAAAAATGAATCTTGACTCCTGATTTTGACCAAAAAGTCAAAGTTTGACTTTTCAGTATACAGTCAAAATTGATCAATTGACTGGGAAATTCAACTGTCAACCTTGTGTACTTGGGATCTTTTGAGCTTGATGAATGTGTCAAGATAATTCCATGGGGTCCTTGAGGCCATATGTGAGCTTGGTTTGCCATTGGCTAGGTCAAACAGTCAAAAATTGCCTTTGTGCAGTCAAAACCCTAAAAATGACCATTTTGCCCTTTTGATGATTTGATCAAATTTCTTGTGGAATTGTTATCCAAACTTGATCAAATGGTCCATGTGAGTTCATAATGTTGATGTGGATCAAATTTCATGAGGTTTGACTGTCAATTGGCCACAGTTGACTTTTTCCCCAATACAGCTGATTTTTAGGTCAACTGTCCAATTGACTGGGTAAAACTTGGAATCAAGACTTGAAACTTGGCATGGGTAAACTTGGGAGTCCAACATGAAGCATGAAAGTCATTTTAGGCATTTTAGGTCAAAACATCCTTGGGCAAACACAAACCCTAAGTTGAGTCCACAGTGCAAGGAGAAGTCTTGAGCAGAGGAAACCCTAACTGTATCTTGATCTTCAAAGGTCTTGTGATGAGAAAATGTTGAGGAAATGGGAGGGCAAATTTTGGGGTACAACACGTGGGATTTAAGAAAGTCTCAATCAAATTATAGTGTAGTGTCAACACCTGAATTAGCCTCTGAAGACACTTTAGAAGGTTCTGAAGATGAGTCAGAACTTGAAAGTTTTGAAGATAATTATGGATACTTTGAAGATGAGTCAGAATCTGAAGATGATTCTGATGGTGAATCTGTCTGATCCAGATTTTGACGATGATCCAGAATCTGGTGGTGATAATGCTTCTAGAAGGGAAACCTTTAAAGACATAGGTTCTAGAGGATAAGCTTATGGATGTGATCATGTTTCTGAAGGTCGTACTTGTGAAGGTGGTGGTTTGGGTAAGGTCTAGAAGCTAACACAGTTCCAGGTTCTGTAGAATATCCAAATCATGTTCAGAGGCCACAAAGAATCAGACAAATACCAAAAAAGTTTGTAGAGTTTGACATGTTGTAAGACACTGAAGTACATTCTGAGAGAGAAGTTGTTCATTATGCCATGTTAGTATATTTTGAACTAGTGGGTATTGAAGAAGCTCTCAAGAAGAAAGTGTGGCAAGCACAAAGGAGAAGAAAACCATCAATGTCACATGGGTTTTCAAGATGAAATTAAAGCTAGATGGATCAATTGGAAAGCACAAAGCAAGGCTAGTGGATAGAAGTTTTATTCAGAAACCTAGGCTAGATTACTTTGAGGTGTTTGCACTTGTAGCTAGACAAGAAACAATCAAATTAATGATTGTGATAACTACGGATATGATTGACCTCTGATTAATCTGGATGTACAATTTTCATTACTGAACGATCCATTACAAGAAGAGGTGTACATGTCACAACCTCCTGGATTTGTAAAAAGGAATCAGGAAGGGATGTTGTACAAGTTGCATAAATACTTGTACGGATTGAAGCAAGCTTCCAGAGCTTGGAACTAGCTCCCAGAGCTTGGAACTTGAAGATTGATTCATTTTTTTAAGAAGCAGGGATTTCAGAAGTGTGAGATGGAGTATGGAGTTTATGTTCACCATAATTAAGGAGGAAATATGATTCAGGTGTGTCTCTATATTGATGACATATTGCTAACAGGAAGCTGTCCAGAAGAAGTGGTCAAGTTTAAGAAGGTGTTGATGAATGAGTTTGAAATGACTGACCTAGGAAATCTGGTATACTTTCTAGGTATTGAGGTATTGTACTCATAGAAAGGTGTAATTTTGTACTCTTAAGAGATTTAAGCTAACAAATTGCAAGGCTACAATCAAACCTGCTGAGGCGAATCATAAGCTAGATTATGATGTTAAGGATGATGATGTATATGCTACAACTTTCAAACAATGGTTGACTCATTGAGATATTTGTGTAACACCAGGCCTGATATTTTTTATGTGGTTGGAATGGTTAGTAGGTTTATGAACAAATCAAAGTGGTAACATTACCAAGTTGTTGTCAGGATTCCGAGGTATATTAAAAGGACTATAAGGTATGGAGTGTTGTTCCCATTTGGTGCTAAATCAGATGCAGAGCTGATATGTTATTTAGACTCTGATTGGTGTGGAGATAGAGTCGAAAAAATAAGTACTTATAGATACTTTTTCAAGTATCTGGGAATTCCCATTTCTTGGTGTTCCAAGAAGCAAAATGTGGTTGCATTGTCAACTTTTGAAGTTGAATACATTGCAGGTGCTTTGATCACGTGTCAAACTGTCTGGCTAATGAATTTGTTGTAGGATCTGAATATCAAGGTTAGCATACTTATGAAGTTGATGATTGACAATAAATCAGCTATAAGCCTTGCCAAGAATCCAATGCTGCATGAAAGAAGCGAGCACATTGACACGAAGTTCTATTTTCTGAGAAGTCAGCTCCAGAATGGAGTGTTAGAAGTTGAACACTGTAGAACCCATAAGCAACTTGCAGATGTTTTGACGAAGGTTATCAAGAGTGAACATGTTATCTATTTGAGGGATGAAATTGGTGTTGTAGAATTTAGTTAACTGAATATGAATTAAGGATGGTGTTAGAAGTAATTCATACTAAGAAGTATTTGTTAGTTAGAAGCATAAGCTTATGAGGTTGCATCCCATAAGCATGTTTAGATTCTTGAGTCATAGTTTACTTGTTAGCTTAGTTATTAAGTTAACTTTTATTACGGCCTACATGGCAGTTTATTTTATGTATATAAGCAACTTTGTAACTAAGGTTTTAGTAAGAATTTAATATAGATTTTCTTCCTCAACAATTTTATTGTAGCTATCATTTCTTTCTCTCTCACTCTCCTTCCATTTTATCATCATTTTCAATCTTTGTGCACCAAAAATATTTGTGTTTAGCTTGCAAAATTAGGTGGGGTTAGTTTTTTGGTGTTTTAGTTTTTATTGGTGGTTGGCCAGAGAAGAGGTGGCCGCCGCCCTTGGTCATCACATTCTCCAGCAAGGGAATTGCAGAGCGTAAGTGAGAGAGATTGAAGAGAGAGAGAGAGAGAGAGAAGGAAATTGAGTTTATGAGAGTTTTTCTGAAGCATTTTCCTTTAAGCACCTCACATCTTATCTGTTGGATCATGGACACTTGGTATATCCCATTTCCCCTTGATTTATAGACTATTTGAGTCAACCAAGGATCTTTTATGGCGCATTTCCACCCTTAGCTTGGTGTGCACACATTCACAACCTTATGATCTGCCCTTGAGCTCCAAGTAATTAAATCACACGCTCTAAGATCTGATCAGGGCTCAGGAGCCTTTGGGCCTTCACCTCAATAGGTATATGTGCCCCTAGTTTTCAGTTCCAGCGCCCTTCTATTGGGCCTTTCCTTGTTTTCTATTTATTTTTTGTAGCCCATTTGTTTCATTTGTGAGTGTTTTTTTGGTTTAATTCATTAGTTAAGTGTAGTTTAATGAGTTAAGTTTGTTAATTAATTTTAATTAATTTAACTAATTGATTTTAGTTGATTAGTTTTTATTAACTAATCTTTATTAATTTAACTAACTAATATATTTATTTTAATTAGTTACTTAAATGAGAATAATCACCATCTATCTTTAATTGGGCTTTAGTTTTTGTTTCTGATTTTTATTTTATTGCTTGTTTATTTTGTCTCTCATCATTTCCACATTCGACAAAATGTACCCTCATTCCCATGACGTGTAATAATTTTACCACTTTCGTTTATTTTATTCTTATTGCTTTATTGAACTATTATTCAAGATAGCGTAAAATGAACCATTTAAAAAAACAAAGACAAACTCGATCTGACGCCGAGTCTTCTTCCAAATCAAATCCAAATTGAATGCAACACGAGTACTCGATCCAACATTGAATATCTCTTCTAATTAACTCAAATACTTTTTTAAATCAACTTCAAATGCTTGATCTAATGCCAAGTCGCTTCTCTTCGCGAAATATTTTCCTAAATACATGGATTTAACAGACGAGTTGGAAGAGTTTCCAACCTTTTCCTGAATTAATCAGATACAACTGAATAGCTTGGCCATTTGAATAATTAAAATCCAATCAAATTACTTTTAATTAAATGAGTTTAGTTCTAACTCAACAGACAATAAATGAGTGAGTTGGAAGAATTTCCTACCTTTCTCACGAGTATTTGAATACGAGATGAATATCTCGACCATTTGATACTCACCCACTATAAAAGAGTTTAAGACTAAATTTGTATCACCCTTTTCAATAAACCAGATTAAATAGGCAAGCTGGAAGAATTTTCAACATTTCCCTAAGTGTTTGAATACGAACTGAATAGCTCGGACATTTGGCACTCGTATCCTATAAAATCAACTCAACTCATCAAACTTCTATTTTGCCCGTGTGCGACTTCAAAACCCTTTTCAGAGACAAGTGTGTTTTAGCCATTTCAAAGCAAAACAAAAAATGCTTTTGTCTCTAAGAGCGAGCAACAAGCAATGTTTAAACCGCTCACATGCGATCCATTCAATGCAAAATAAACTAATGTTTTAGCCTCCAAGAGTGAGCAACAAACAATGTTTAAACCGCTAAGACGTGATCCATTCAACGTCAAACAAACAAATGCTTTAGCCTCCAAGAGCGAGCAGCAAGCAAAGGTTTAACGGCTTGAAATGTCTAACACATCACTCTCTAAAATCAACCAAAAAATTTATGGTTTTCTACCACGAACTACGAAGCTCTTATTTTCTCATTGCACCATGAGGATATGTAGGCACGAGATTTTGAAATCTTGGCGAACCTATAAACTAAAAAACAAAACCCTTCTTTTCTTTTTTCTCGCATAATAAGTAGAAGATCACAAATTATCTGACTAACACGCATTCACAAAATTAACTAAACGGGTCATGTTGTGTACAACGGATGTGAGAGGTGTTAATACCTTCCTCTTACATAACCGACTCCCGAATCCACTATTGGTTACAACGACCATTTCTTTTCTTTCATGGGTTTTATTCGATATTTTCCTTTTCCATTTGGAATAAATAAAAATTAGTGGTGACTCTATTGTATTTCGAGCGTACGATATGCTCAGGTATTTTTTTGTGCCACGACAATATTCAACGTGGCCCATTTAGTTAGTTTTTTGAAAGAATATTAGTGTGATGTTATATGCGTTCTTTAACTTATTGCATAATATTTGCAAAAGGAAAGAAAGGGGAAAATTTTAGGTTCTTTATTAATGTGCCTGACGAGACGTTGAATATCGCTCCTACGTATTCACATGTGCGATGAGAAATCCAAGGCTACGTAGTTCGGAGTAGAAAATGTTTCTTGATTGATCAATTTTAGCAAAAGGTATTTGGTCGCATTCGAACGAAAAATATTACTTGCTATCCAAAAGCATGGAGAAGAGAACATTTGCATCACATCAAGAATGTTAAACATAATCCAAATTCTCACAGATTTATGTTCTCATCGTATTCGAGCAGAAAATGGTACTCACTACTCACAAAGTAGGAACAGAGCATTGTTTGCATCGTCTTGGATCAGACGAAGCAGCTTTCCTTTTATGAAAAGGTTCTGACATTGCGCTAAGTCGAAAAAGAGTTTAATTGATTGGATTTTTTTAAGTGGAAGACAAGCACTAGAACGACGAGCTATACGAATCGTATCCAAATACTCAGAGACCCACATGGATATACGTTCAAGAGGTCCTTTTCATCCATTTATTGAAAAATTGTAAGGCAAATTTAGTCGTAATTCCATAACAAAAGACAAATCTTCGAACAACGAGCTATACGGCTCATATTCAAATATTCAAATATTCATTGAGATATACGTCCAAGAGATCATCTTTCATCAGTGCAAGAATAAACTAAACTCATTTATTTATTGTATTTTAGATAGAAGATAAGTGTTCGAACCGCGAGTTATACAGCCCGTCTCCAAACACTCGAAATCCACGTAAATATACATCCAAGATATCCCTTTTCAACTGATTAATTACGAAATAATATCGAAATGACAGATTACGTAGAAAAAAAACTTGACGTTGACTAAATATTTGATTTGCATTCATTTGAAGATGTGTTGAAAATGCATTTGATTTGAAATTGAATATGATCCTTATTTGATTTAAAATGATTGCTTTATTTTGAAAACAAAGTGGATTTAATGGAAAACAAACTCGATTTTAGTTATTAGAAGCAAAAATAAAATATTAACTTAAAAACACTCATTCAACTAGTCATATTATTACATCTAATAAAAAAACAAAGAGAGTTAACTATAAGAGTGCAAATAGAAATGGGGGTGCAAGAATCACCATTGGCCTTAAACCCAATCCAACAACACAAACTCTAAAAAATAATAATAATTAGAAAAAATTAAGAGAAAAAACATGCTAAGGGAGATCAGGAGGGGGTACCCCATTTGTAAATTATTAACAGCATTTTTTTAAAAATAAAACCAATTAATAATTTTGACTATTCAACAACTCAAATCGGAGGTGAGTCGGATGTTGGGCGGAGAATGTTCGGTGGAGGGAGGTGTTGCTCCGAAAGTGGTTGTTATTTTGGTTTTGCGTGGTGGCGTGGTGAGAGGAAAAAAGGAAAAGGTGAGTGCTGAAGGTGTAGGTTGTTGTTCGAAATCAACGGTTGCCGGTGGAAAAAATGGCCTCACGAAGAAGAAAAGAGTTCTTCTTCTATCCCTTTTTTAGTTTTTTTCTTTTTCTGATTTTGGGAAGAGATTTAATGTGCCTCCCACTTAAACTTCCTCTTCAAACTTCCATGCAACTTGTCTTTAAATATTCAAAAATGAGTTTGTATCAAGGATTTGAAAGAGATTTTTAATAATAAGTTATTTAGAAATAAAAATAAAAAAGTTTGATTTTTATTTTAAAGAAAATATATTTTGCATATTATTTGATATTTTTAAGAAAATTAAAATTTATATTTTTTAATTAAAAAAATCATGTGAAATTTCTTGAGAATAAATATTTCTATCTTCTTATGTGAGAATAAAATTATTGGAATTATAAAATTTAATAAAAATTATTTTATTTCTTAAATTTTTTATTTATAGAGTGTGTTTCTTTCCATGATAAGAAATATATGTCTATAGGAAATAGAATAATCTAATATTTGTTTCAAGTTTTTTAAAATTATTCTTAGACACTTTTTATTTTTAAGAATATTTTTAAACACAACTTTTTTTTTAATATTTATTCTCATGTCAAAAGAGTGAGAATCCTACATTATCATGAGAATAAAATATGATTAACTATAATTTTTCACTAATACTAACATTTATATATATATATATATATATATATATAATATATATATGTATATATGTATATATATATATATATATATATATATATATATATATATATATATATATATATATATATATATATATATATATATATATATATATATATATATATATATATATATATATATATATATATATATATATATATATATATATATATATATATATATATATATATATATATATATATATATATATATATATATATATATATATATATATATATATATATATATATATATATATATATATATATATATATATATATATTATAATTTTTAATTAAATAAAATATGTAAACATATTCGAGAAACTTTATTTTTAGTCAAATACATTGGTGAGAATATAATTCTAAAATATAATAATCCTGAAAATATGATTCTAAAAAATATTATTTTATTGTTTGAAACAAACACATCTTTAAGAATAATTTTTTTCATATTTTTAATAAATATGGGTATAACTATTTTCTATAGATTATTCTTAAGAAGTTAATTCTTAAACTTGAAATAAATACCCTTCACGAATTTTGTTTTGATGAAAAAGTCATTTTTATCCTTGTAAATATTTTGTTCATGATATAATTTTATTTTGATTTGTACTATATAAAAAACACAAAGACCGAGAATAAATACAAATCAAATATTCATTCTTATTTTTTTAAAACTTTTTTCTAATTGAATTAAAATGATTAAAAGAGACCAAAATTTATTTATTTAAAAGTATGTTTTTTATTTGACAAAGTGAATTAAAATCTACTTTTGATATTTTTAAATGATAAAAAGATGTAATAAAAATAAAAGAAATAAAATATTTGGTTAAGAATGTAAATGCATGCAAGATGCGGAGACACGAATGAGAGTTAATTTTTTTGTTGAGTTTAGTAAAAATATATATTTTTTTAATATGTGAAATGTGATGATTAAACGAAGAACACATTAGACTAAAACACGACATGCTCAGATGAATGAAAAGATGAAATGTTTTGATAATTAATGTAATGCATGAGACAAAGTTAGGGTACGAAACATTACAAAAAATATTTATTTTTTATTTCATTTTATATACTTCCACTGTGGGAGCTATTATGGTGTTAGGAATGGAATGATTGAGAACACTTGATCCTCTTATGGTTGGTTTTTTCATACGAAAAATCTCATTTACCTATAATAATAGAGACACCACAATTAGAGGTGACCCAATAACCTCTCCAACACCCTCAACCTATGATCAATTTTATCAACTATTCCACACATACTCCATTGCCTCAATGCACATTTTTATCTGCGTACCAACCTACCCAAGATCCGCACCACTAGACTCCCTAGCTACCTAAATCCTTACGCTAATAAATCACAAACATTATCATATCATATTCTTCTATTTATTAAATTTCTCAAGGCCTACCCCACTAGACCACATGATCACCACATCCCTCTTATGTCAATAACTATTAATGGCATGCTTCATGAGGGCATAATCAAGTCTAGAAATAGCTCTTACTTATCTCATGTGCTGCTGTAGCGGTAGAAATGTTCAAGACTAAGCCATTGGATTGACTAGACATTATACAAATCAAAAATAAAAATCGCCACCGCGCTTTATTGTTTCCAAAGGAATGGGAAAAGAGCGAATATCCCAAAAATGGGGAAAGATTCAAGGTAAGGGGGTTGGTTACACAAAGGGAAGGTATTATCATCCTAAACATCTACGGTACTCCGCAGGAGCCTCTTTGTAAAATCTGTATATTTTGGCTATAAAAAATGTGTTATATATAAAATGGATGGTGGAGGTGAGAAAAGAAATATATATTTTTTAAGATTTTTGCACCCGCCGCGGTTGCGAACCTGTAGTGCCTACGTACCACCTTTCATGCAATAGAGGATCAGGGTACACGTAGTTCCTCTTTTAAAATTTTAAAATACATGTGTGTTGGTTATTTTTATGAGATAAGACATCATCGTCATTGTCCGTATGGAAAATATACTTACTACCCACAATCATGAGAAAGGAGAATTTGCATCATCTCAAAGTGGAGGATATGGCTTGAATTTTAAAATCAACAATGCCTTACTCAACACCCAAGTGGAAAATATCTCTCTTCACTATATATTATAGAAGTATAATTGTTTGCATCATTACAAGGATTGACAAGAGTCTAATCTTTTAAGAAAAGTTTAAGGGTAAAAGCCAAAGTGGCAAAATGGTTTGAAATGAGATTGGTTGACTTTTAGTCTTCTCACAAAAATATCAAGGTATTATTAAATAGATTGAAGTTTATTTATGGAAATATTTTGAAAATGCATGGACATAAGTCCAAGTTTATTATAAAAATGTTTCAAGTTTCAAAACAGGAAGAGTTTCAAAAGGAGGGACAAGATTTTTGAAATTAAAGAAGATGGGAGGAGTAGAAGAGGCTATCCTAAAGCATAAAGTAAAAGCTAGGGATAAGGACCATCTAACCAACAAGAAGCCAAAACTTGACATTATGAGCCAAGATAGAATTCCCATTCTTTGGATTGGAACCAAGCAAGCAAAGATACTAGACCTCTTGAGAGAAACAATCTTCAAGTGTATTAAGTCTTCACAAAAATTGGGCAGAGTAACGGTTGTATACGGGTGAATTCCATATTACATATAAAGGATGTAATCACAAAAACCTGCACACAAAAACAAACAAGCAATCCAATGTCTTGAGGTAAACCTCAAGAACTCCAGACAAAATAATAAGATAAGATCACAAGGTCTCCAAGATAGGCCAGGGTTTCTAATCCTAAGTCCAGAAAAATCCACTGCTCCATAATGCCAAGGATAGTAACCAAATAGTCCAAGTACCATTAAGAGTTTTTTAGGGTTTAAGTTGATTATTAAGTATCTTAGAAAAAGAAAAGAAAAGCTCAAGTGAGCAAAGTAAAAATGATAAGAATAATAAATGCTTAAATGAGCAAAGATAAAAATGGCATGAAATGTAAAATGCTGAAAGTAAATGGTACACAAAGCATAAAAAGAATAAAAGCATAAAATAAACAAGTCAATAATTAGTGGTTAGTTGGATGACCATCTTGAAACTTGCATTTGGAACTCATTAGAGGATTGGTAGAACCAAAGCCTCCATACAACAAGTTGCATTTGCTTTTTGTCAAGTATATCATCCATTTGGAATTCTAACAAGTACCATTTAATGATCAATGATGTTTAAGTGATCCGCGTTGACCAAAGGTGTTGTAGATCCATTAGAGGATTAGTAGAACCAAAGCCTCCACACAATGAATCTCAAGGTTATTGGATCAAAGAGATCAAATTAACATACTTGGGCTTGCAATCATAAGTTTGGGCCACGAATGATCATTTATTCGAATCGGGACAAAATTTAGCGCTATGTTAAGCAATCGTAAGTGGACTTATATAGAAGTCGCACCTATTTTGAGGTCGGTCAATAGCAATCTATGTACCATTTGTTTTGAGACATGATATAAATATCATGCTCCAACAACATTTAGTGCAATGAGAATGGATGAGATGAAGAGGAATTAGGGTAAAAAAGAAAAAAAAAACACATTTGAATTAATATTTAATCAAACTATTATTAAAATCATTCATCCATTTTTTTTATAGAGTTAAACTCAACACCATGGATCCAATGATGTTAATAAAGCCATGACCAAAAAATCAACCCAAGACAGCCAGAAAATATTCACAAAAATAATTATATATTTAATATATACATTAGAGGTTTAAAAAAAAGTTTAAAAATGGAAAATGATGAAGAAAATGCCAATTATATTCAAATTAATCAAGAAATAAAAAAATAAGACCATAGAAAAATCAGAAAAGATGCCAAGTAATTTTACAAAAAAATTAGGAATTTTTAAAAGTCAGAAACCATTTTTAAAAATTAAAATAAATGGGTAAAATAAACAAAAATAGCAAAAAATAGTAAAGTCAGAAACAAAAATAACATAAGGTCACCAATATTTATCACAATATCATTGGATCATTCCATAATTTTTTCAGAATTTAAAAATGTGTAAAAGTATTTTTAAACATTTTAAATCAATCAAATAAGTGTAAAATTCATAAAAAATACCAAAACACAAAATTGAATTGTGAAAAAATAAAAATCAGAAAGAGAATAATCAAAAATATTTTTCATAATTTTTTTGGATTTTTTGGACTAAAAATGAATTTTCTATGATTTTTTGAAATTTAAAACAATTAAAATATAAAAATCAGAAAAAGAAAATAAAAGAAAAATATGTGGACCATTGGATGAGAGTCAAAACGCGTTAGTAATCAAATCCAAAGGATCTGGCGCGCTGTGCATATCATGGTCTTTAATGAATAATGTACAGAATCATTTATAAAATCAGAATTTAAAAAAAAAACAAATGGCACGCTTTCATTGGTTAGAAGGTGACACGTTGGTCATCTTCAACCTCCAGCCCTCACGAATTGTAGGTCTCTCAAACTGTAAAATCAGAAGCTCAGACCTATGCCATTCGCTTCGTCTCTTCAAGACGAAGACAACCATACCCTCGCGCCATTTTTATATAAACTGTAACTCAAGCAATTTGGAAAGAAAGTTTTGAAAATGGATTTGAAAATTCTGTAAGAACAAGATTAGTTCTGACCTATCTCAGAGTTTTGATGATAACAATAAATTATATTTTAGATAATTTATACTCTGTTGAATGTTTCAGATAATGTTCTGACAGAAGCATTCTGAAGTGCTAAGCAAAAGTTATGAAGAAGTTCTTTGATGAAAGAACATTTTTTTGTTTTAAGCGCATCTGCTGACTCTGGTAAGACATTTTATTTTAAATATATCTTCTAACATTTAGCAGGTTCCTTTCTCAGAAGATTACTTGAAAGCAAGCGCTGATCAAGTTCTTAGCAAGCAAAGCACTGCCTAGAAGATGAGTAAAGCATGTTCTGATTGGAAGACATTGAAGCATGTTCTGAAAGAACATTAAAACCAACTTGTCTTGTCAAGCGTAGGAAACATGTTCTTACAATTTTGTCATTTGCTCATTAATGCAAAGACATCTGAAAGCACTCAAGTGTCTAAGCTAGTTTCTTGGAAAATGGAATATTGCAAGGAAACACACAAGCATTTAATGCTCTCCAACTTTTCTGAAGGCAGTAACGGTCTTATTGTTCCTACTATAAATAGAAGGACATTTATTGCAAGCCATCTAACAAGTTAACAAATTACATTTCAAAAAGAAGCAAGAAACTACGTAAAATATTCTGGGCTCACAAACTCTTTGTTCGTACACTTTGTGCAATTTATTCTAAGTGAAAAATCACAGTTGTGATATAGCTTGATTAGAAGCAAATTTTATTTCACTATCTGTAAAGATTAAACTCTTGTAATTGCTCCTTGAGAGACTAAGTTTGGTCATATTTCTCAAGCAGACTAGGACTAGATTTAAGTCTTAGTGGTGTTAGTCACTTGTAAGATTACTTGTGCATTGTTAGTCACAACAGTTATTGTGTGTTTGTGATCAGTTGATTATAGTGGATTAAGTCCTTGTTGAGAAAGGAGAAATCACCTTGACGGGTGGACTGGAGTAGTTTGAGTTCAAACGAACCAGGATAAAAATAACCTTGTCATTCCATTATTGTTGAGCTTTGTTTTGAAAAGAAAAGGAGTCACTTATCCAACCCCCCCCCCCCCCTTCTAAGTGTTTTCTTACCCCTTCAATTGGTATCAGAGCTTGACTCTGAGCACAACACTTAACCGTGTCAGGAAAAGATCCAGAAGAAAACACAATGGCAGCTGAACAAAACAATAATAGTTACAACAAACCTCCAGTGTTTGATGGAGAAGATTTTGAGTACTGGAAAGATAGACTAGAAAGTTTCTTTCTAGGTCATGATAGTGATCTATGGAATATAGTCTTGGATGGTTACACACATCCTACTGACTCAGAAGGAAACAAAGTTGACAGAAAAAATATGGATAGACTACAAAAAGCTGATTTTAAAAATCATCATAGAGCTAGAAATATTTTTCTGAATGCTATCTCTAAAGTAGAATATGAAAAAATCACTAATAGAGATACAACGCGTGATATGTTTGAGTCTCTTAAAATGAATCATGAAGGAAACGCTCAAGTTAAGGAGTCTAAAGCTCTGGCTTTATATCATAAGTATGAAGCCTTCAAAGTTGAAGAAAGTGAGTCTATAGAAGCAATGTTCTCTAGGTATCAAACCCTGATCGCTGGTCTGAGAGTTTTGAACAAGGGATATACCAAAGCAGATCATTTGAAAAAGATCATCAGAAGCTTACCCAGAAGATGGGCACCAATGGTCACTGCTTTCAAAGTTTCAAAAGATCTAAACAATGTGACTCTGGAGGAACTCATCAGCGCTTTCAGAAGTCATGAGATTGAACTGGATGAGCACGAGCCTCATAAGAAAGGTAAGTCTCTGGCCCTTAAATCAATTAAGAAATTTGATACTAACGCTTTTCAGGCTGAAGAAGAAAACTCTGAGGAATCAGCGTCAGAAGAAGACGAACTATCCTTGCTCTCCAAAAGGATCAATCATCTGTGGAAGCACAAACAAAAGAAGTTCAGAAACTTCAAGAAATCAGAAGATAAAGCAGAATCTTCTGGACACAAAAAGTCAAACAGAAGAGAGATCATCTGTTATGAATGCAAAGAACCTGGTCACTACAAAAGTGATTGTCCAAAGCTTCAAAAAGAAAAACCAAAGAAGATATTTGGTAAGAAGAAAGGGATGATGGCAACCTGGGATGACTCAAATTCTTCTGAAGATGAATCTGGTTCTGAAGATGAAAATGCCAACCTAGCTCTGATGGCTATCATAGCAGATGACTCAGACTGTGAGTTAGAACAAAGAGAGGTATTTTCTGAATTTTCTATAGATGAACTTGCTGATAGTTTATCAGAACTTCTGGAAAACTATAGTCAGCTCAAAATCAAATACAAGAAACTCAAGAAGAGTCTTGCATCTGATCTTGAGAAACTTGAAACAGAAAAATATGAACTTTTAGAAAATAATTTTAAACTTAAAAAGGAAATTCAAAATGTTCAAAAGAATTTTAGTTCAGAGTCTGTGTCTAGTTCAAAAGATATTCTGAAAGAATATGACTATAGCTTTCAATCTTTTCTAGCTAAAGGCATAGATAGAAGCAAAATGGCTTCAATGATCTATGGAGTTAGTGGGAAAAATAGAAGAGGAATTGGATATGAACCTCCCAAAGGGAAGGAGACATACATACCAAAACATGTTGCTAAAATGACTTTCACTTACAAACCTCTGAATAAACAATTCAAGTTTGGACACTCACATGATATAAAATATACATCACATTCTAGAAACTCTTATGCTAACCCAAAGTTCAAATAAAACTTTAAACACTCTAACCCAAAAGGACCCAAAAAGATATGGGTACCTAAGGATAAAATAATATTTGTTACAGATGTCCTTAACAGCTCAATTGAGACACCATTCATGGTACCTGGACTCTGGGTTCTTACGACACATGACGGGAAAAAGGTCTATGTTCCAAAGCCTGGAACTTAAAGCTGGAGGAGACGTGAAGTTTGGAGGTAATCAGAAAGGGAAGATTATTGGTTCTGGAACCATTGGAAACAGTAACCTTCCTTCAATCTCTAATGTTTTATTAGTAGAAGGATTAACTCATAATCTATTGTCCATAAGTCAATTAAGTGACAATGGTTATGACATTATCTTCAATCAAAATTCCTGTAGAGCTATAAGTCAAAAAGATGGATCAATCCTCTTTTATGGCAAGAGAAAAAACAACATTTACAAAATTGATTTATCAGATCTTAAATCTCAAAACGTCAAATGCCTTTTGTCTGTTAGCAATGAGCAATGGGTATGGCACAGAAGATTGGGACATGTCAGTCTTAGAAAAATCTCTCAACTAAATAAATTAAATTTAGTCAGAGGACTTCCCAATCTGAAGTACAACTCAGAAGCTCTGTGTGAAGCATGCCAAAAAGGAAAAATTTCAAAACCTTCTTTTAAATCCAAAAATGTTGCCTCTTCCTCTAAGCCATTAGAGTTACTTCATATTGATATGTTTGGGCCAGTTAAAACTGCATCCATCAGAGGCAAAAAGTATGGATTGGTCATCGTTGATGACTTCAACAGATGGACATGGGTAAAGTTTTTAAAACACGAGGATGAGTCACATTCTGTGTTCATTGACTTCTGTACTCAAGTGCAAAACGAAAAAGATTTTAAAATCATAAAAGTCAGAAGTGATCATGGTGGTGAATTTGAAAATCATTATTTTGAAAAGTATTTTAAAGAAAATGGTATTGTTTATAATTTTTCTTGTCCTAGAACTCCCCAGCAAAATGGAGTTGTAGAAAGAAAGAATAGAACATTACAGGAAATGGCCAGAACCATGACCAATGAAACTAATATGACAAAGCACTTTTGGGCAGAAGCTGTGAACACAGCATGTTACATTCAGAATAGAATCTCTATAAGACCTATTCTTGAAAAGACTCCCTATGAATTGTGGAAAAACAGAAAGCCCAACATTTCCTATTTCCATCCTTTTGGATGTACTTGTTTTATTCTGAATACCAAAGAAACTCTGAACAAGTTTGATTCCAAAGCACAAAAGTGTTTCTTGCTTGGATATTCTGAACGCTCAAAAGGCTATAGAGTATACAACACAGAAACTTTGATTGTTGAAGAATCAATCAAAGTAAGGTTTGATGATAAGCTTGGCCAACAACAACCAAAGCAAATTGATTTTTCTGTAGGTACAGAAGATCATCCCTCAAACTATGAAACTTTAGAAGCAAAGAAAGACTCAGAAGCAAAAGAAGACTCAGCAGATCATCCTCTTGACAATGCTCTAGATAACCTCAGAATCTCTGATCAACCCATTCTGAAAAGGTTTCCTAGAATATCTTCAGCTCACAAAGAAGACGTAATCATTGGAAGAAAAGAAGATCCCATAAGAACAAGATCCTCTCTCAGAATCAATGAAGAATCTTTGTTTGGTTTGGTTTCTCTGATTGAGCCAACTTCCATTGATGAAGCTCTGAAAGATAATGATTGGATCTTAGCAATGCAAGAAGAACTAAATCAATTCTCCAGAAATGATGTATGGAATCTAGTTCCAAGACCTAAAGGATTCAATGTTATAGGAACCAAATGGGTTTTAAGAAACAAATTGAACGAGCAAGGAGAAGTAATCAGAAACAAAGCACGACTGGTTGCACAGGGTTATAGTCAACAAGAAGGAATTGATTATAATGTAACCTTTTCCCGAGTCGCCAGGTTAGAGTCTATAAGATTATTAATTTCTTTTGCTGTATAAAATAACATTTCATTATATCAAATGGATGTTAAAAGTGCATTTCTAAATGGCTATATTGAAGAAGAAGTTTATGTCCATCAACCTCCTGGATTTAATGATTCAAAATATTCAGAACATGTTTTTAAATTTAAAAAATCTTTGTACGGTTTAAAACAAGCTCCCAGAGCTTGGTATAATCTTCTGAGTAATTTTCTTTTAGAAAAAGATTTTACCAGAGGGAAAGTGGACACAACTCTTTTCAGAAATACATTTAAAAATGATATTTTAATTTGTCAAATTTATGTTGATGATATATGTTGTACCCCAAAATTTGCCCTCCCTTTTTCACAAGAAATCACAACCCCAGGTTTTTTCCCTGATTTTTAAGATCGGCTCAAGAATCGGTCAAACGGACTCTTCTTTATCAGTTAATCCAGAATTAGGGTTTCCACTGATTTTGTTGAGATTGGCTCAGGAATTGATCAGACAGATCTTTCTTTGGCAGTAATCCAGGATTAGGGTTCGCGCTCGCATTTTTTGGAAGAAACTGAATCCTCAGAAATTCAGTTAACTGTTACATTATTTTTACGCTTGTTCAAGATTACTGATTGTTTCTCAAAAAACCTAATTGTCTGGGATGAGAGCTGAGACTTTTGTTCGGAACCTTAAGGCATTTGCTTGATCAGTGAAGTGAAAGGTTTATGGAATGCTTGTTTGTTTAACTGTACAACGCATATGTTAATTGGAATATCAGGCGTATTGTGATTAATGCGAGACGACAAAGTTTGTTGATTATTTATTTCATCTGGATTAAAGTTATTGGGATACATTTCCCGTTATTTTGATTTAAGAGTCTTACATAATTAAATAGACAATACAAGGAAAGATTGGAATATTTAATAGTAGAAAATTTTCTTTTGATAGAGACTTTTATTTATTTCAAATATGGTTACAAATTTATTCAAATATTGTAAGATTACAACTTATAATATTTAAAATAATATTTGTTTACAATAAATGAAAAATAAATCTAAGCCTAATCTTTTGAGATCTTCTACTTCTACTGCTTCATCTATCATTCAACTGGTACTTACCTGCAAAAGACAGAGAAAAAGAAATTAGTATAAGAATTTTCAAGCAGAAAAGGAAGAAAGAAAAATCATCATTAAACTTGTTGGCCGAAATCAGAATGCTTTTGGATTCATCATGTTTTTACTTTTTCTCCTTGCAAATCACAAGAAGATTTCTCTTCTTGGTTCACAAAGAGAAAAGTAAAAAAAATAAATGCAAGCATGTCAAACTAGATGCAAAAACATGGTTCAAATACAAAGGTACAAAGCTGCATTAACCAAGTAAACTGAACTGCAAACTGAGTTTCAAAATACATTAACCAAATGTCAAACTGAGTTGCAAAGCTGTCAAAGAAAGTATACAATGCAGAAAATATGGAAAGAAAGTACAACATGAAGAAGTGAAAAAACACAAGAAGGGGGGTTGAATTGTGAAACTTGAAATCAAATGCAGACAACACACGTTATTTTTATCCTGGTTCGTTTGATCTCAAACTACTTCAGTCCACCCGTCAAGGTGATTTCGCTCTCTCCAACGAGGTCTTAATCCACTATATTCAACTGAATATTACAACTGCTTTAACAACTGCTAAAGCCTTCTTGAGTCTAAACCACAGACCGGTTTCTCAAGGAAATTCTTACTTACAGATAAATGAATACTATGTGTGTTGAATGTTTTCTACAAAAACTTTATATCACAACTGTGATAATACACAAATTAAGCTTATGTGAAACTAGGATGCTATAGCTATAGAGAAGCAATTTGAGAGATATAGCAAACTGTATGAGTGAGGATGAAGATGATTAGCTTTAGGCGTGTAAAGAGTTGTAGAGCATTAGCAATTCATTTCTCACTGACTTGTTTATATAGCCTTTGGAAAAGATACGTTGTAGTCAATTATACCATTTCAATGCCCATTACGTTCTTTGCATATTGAGAAGATCTTTGTCTTGGAATACAACCATTGGTAATAAAGTGTCTTGAATGCACAGTATCGTTGTCAATTAAGCGTGTTATTGGCTTTGGCTTATTCTGACGCTTCTAGGTGCTGATGATATTGTTTTGGTCTTGATCAGAGTTTAGAGTATGTTACGCGCATATCTGTTCATCAAGTTTCATCGTAAGCACATGCTTTGATCTTCTGATGCTGGCATATGATATTTCATCTTCTGATGCTGGCATATGATATTTCATCTTCTGATGCTGATGTTGACATTCTTATGCTGATATCCATCAGAGTTTCTGTAAATGCACAATATATTTTTTAGGTAGCATATATGTCTCATATGAATTATACAATTTATTTAATCTAGCATTTTGTTATTATCAAAACTTTAACTTAGGGTAGTAGATTCAAACTTTGTTCTAACAATCTCCCCCTTTTTGATGATGACAAAAACCAGATATTTTCAATTGAAATTTAAAGAAAAAATATCAGAGATAACCAAATAATAAATTTGTATCAGCAATAAACAGAAAGGTATCAAAGATAAGAGGATAGGGAATAAAAAGGTATCAGAGTTAAGAAGATAAAAAATTGTCATAGTTATGATCAGAAAGACTCCCCCTGAGTTTATTACTTCCCTTTTAATTCCATGAGTCCTTTAGCATCAGATCTTTATTGAACTTTCTTTGAGCATCAGATCTTTCCTTTACTAGAGTAGAGCTTCAGTGTATCAGAGATAATTAAATTCTTGTACCTGTAAGCTTATGCAGAACAAAGAAACATTCAAGTATATCAGAGTGTTAGAATGTTTGAGACTTTTGTCTCAGTAATCCGTTATTGAAAGATATCATTCTTTCTCCCCCTTTTTGTCAGCAATCAAAAAGTGCAAATAATTGAAGTTAAAAACGATTAGTGCAGAAAAACGATTGTGTTCAGTTCAGAGCTCAGAAGATATTACAGAGAACATGTAAAGAAAACAGTGAAAACATCAAGAATCAAAATCTAAGAATGGGGAGGAAGGCGTGTGAACAGAGCTTCTAGCATGTTCTTAATCTGATCAGTGGTTTCCTTCTGCTGATGCACCATGCTGACTACTGAGTCAATCTTGCTATCCTGAACATCCACCCTTTCCTTCATTCGTTGATCATTCTCATCCATTCTCTCCTGCAGTCGAAGATCATTTTGCTTCAGCTCTTCAAGAGTCTTCCCGTCCAAAGCAGCTTGAGAGATGTCAGAATCAGAATGCTTCTGAGAGATTTCTGCAATAACTTCTTCTTGACTTAAATCTTCAGCTGGAATCGTTTGTTCTTCTGCTGGTTGAACTGTTGAAGCTGGACGCTTTTCAGACCAAGGCTCACTGTCCAGATGAAGCACTTCCTCCTTCAGCAGCTGACTCAAAACTGGACCTTCAATTTCTTTCAGCAGATTTCTGAAGTTCTATTGAGCCTATTCATAGCTTAGGTCTTGCAGCTTAAAGGTTTCAGCGCATACCCATCCTCTGAATTGTGTCCAGAGTTGGTCTAAAACAGCAGGATCAATCACCCTCGGACTAGCCTATTTTAGAGAAGAAATCCACTTCTGCATGTCTGTTTCAAAATTCAAGATGCTAGAACCAACATCTGGTTGTTTGGGTTTGGGAATGGCGGTTTTATTTTTAAGGGCAGCAAGGCGGTCAAGGACTGTTAGATCAATGAAGGTCTTGTTGTGGTCATCTGGATTTTGCTTGGGTGAGGGAGTAGGAGAATCAGGAATGATTATTGGACTGGATGGGGTATTAGGTGGAGTAATTTCTGGTGAGGATGGTAGTTGAGGGATATTAACAGTGGTACCACCAGGAAATTATATGGCTAAGGGTTGTGGTTCAGAGGATTCAGATGATTGAGGTTCAGGGGTTTGAGCCTCAGAGTGTTGAAACTCAGGTTGTTGAGATGATTCGTGTTGAGGTGAGGGTGGATTAAGTTCTGGTTGTGGAGATGGAGGTTGTGGAATTTCTGGTTGTGGTGAATGTGGATCTTCTGGTATTGGTGAGAGTGTAGTTTCTGGTTGAGGTGAATGGGGAGTTTCTGGTTGAAGATTTGGATTTTTTGTATGGGGAGCAGAAGAGTGTTGATCTATTTCTGAAAGAACTTTTTCAAGTTCTGGTTCTGTTGTGGTTGTAGGTTTTGGATTGAGAGGTTTGCCACGGGATCTTCTGAGGGTTAATGACTCAGAAGGGTCAAACTCAGGTTCAGTATCATCAATGGTTGGAATGAGAATTGGGATTTCAAATGAAGTTGGGGTTGGAATAAATGTTGGAACAGTAGATGAATTTAAAACATTAACAGAAGACAGATTACCTCTCTTCTTTGGGGTCTGCTGAGACGATCCTTCTGATACAGCCTTTCTCTTCTTAGTCTTCTTCAGAGTAACCTCTGGTGTTTGCTGGTGCAGATCTTTAATGTTCAGATCAGGATCTGTGCCATCAGCTTTACACGCATCCAAGTATCTGAGAACAATGACTGGTTTAGAGTCAATCTCAGAGAACATAGGAAAGTTTTCCAAAGGGACTCTTCTGCTGGTGATTTCAGCATGAGGAGTGACGATGGGCTCCTTCCTTATATTCTCTATCAGCTTCATCTTCTTCAGATTCTTGGCATTCAACTGCTTGCCAATAGAAGGTTCTAGAGAGCTTATTTCCTGTGCCTCTGTCAGGTGTTCAATCAGCCTATTCTCCGTTAGAATATCTGATATCAATCTGCCGAAGGGTATCCAATCCCTTTTAGTCCTTTCTTCTTCTCTCGTTTCCTTGACGCTTGTCTTCAGATGATGGAACAGAAGATGAGCTAGGTTGATCTTGGACTTCTTTGCAATAAAATAAATCAGAAATTGCTGATCTATGTTTATATAGTCAGGAGAGCTTGTAGGCTTCCTGTGGTTGAAGCAGCCCAGAATAATCTTTGACCAAATTATGTGCTGATCTTTCAAGTCTCTGATTTTGCTAGAGGGAACCCCATGTGTGAAAATCTCTCTTGCAATTAGGGCAGAGTTTGCACATCTGTCTGCCATGTCAATACAGCGGATACCACCACCAGTGTATCCAATCAGTCTTGCAATGTGATCTTCAGTAATCACTATCTTCTTTCCCATGATATACGAAGTAACCTGATGAGTTGAGGAAGACGCATGTATCCAGAATTCTTTAACCAAAATTGGGAATGTTGGACCCACCAACCTATCAAAGTACCTTTCCCAACCTTGTGCATTAATTTCTTCAGACAAATCAAAGCCATTTTCCTTCAAACTGTTGAAATCTACTATCAATTCTGACAGAACTTCCAAGTTCTTGACCGGAGTGAGGAGCATTCTGAAAGGAGTCTGATACTGTTCAGAAGAAGCATCTTGATGGGAACCTGTAGATGGAGTGCTAGAGGATGCCATGTTCACACAAGGGTTTGAGAGAAAAAGATTGAAAATGGTTTCTTTGAGAAAAGATGAACACACAGTAAGAACACAGAAATATTTTGAAGATGTAAGTGATGGTAAAAATGAATGAATGATGTTTAAGGCGTTTAAATAGGTTTCAAAAAAATGTTTTGAAAACATAAACGTTTTAAGAGAGAGAATTAAATCATGATTACTCGCATTTAATGTTGGCTAATTTTGGGGGATTTAGAAAGATATTTGGAAAGGTTACTCATGACATGTGTCTCAATGCATCCAATCAGCGCTTTGCCTTCTCAGAAGCGTGCACGCGTGTTCTGTTTCAGGAATTAGCTGATGACTGGATGACACTTGTTTGATTTAGTGAACATCACATCTATCCTTGAAATGAACCGCTCAGATCTTTATGGATAGACTCTGATACAATCTGCATGTTCTAAATTTCTGAAAGAAGATTGATCAGAAGTTCACAGTAAAATAAAACAAATTATGAAGGTTAATATATAAAATTAAAACATTTTCACTCTGGGCAGAACTTCATGCTGAGATGTTTCAGAATGAAATTGAACCTATCTTCAGAAAGTGGTTTTGTGAAAATATCAGCCCATTGATGGCCTGTATCAATAAATTTTAAGTTTAAAATGCCTTTCTGAATATAGTCCCTAATGAAATGATGTTTTATTTCTATATGCTTAGCCCTAGAATGCAAAATTGGATTTTTATTTAAGCAAATGGCAGAAGTGTTGTCAGAGTATAGGAATGTTACTCTCAAATATCTGGAAGTCTTCAAGCTGACTTTTCATCCAGAGAATTTGTGTGCTGCATCCTGCTGCTGCTATGTATTCAGCTTCTGTTGTTGATAGCGCAATTGTGGATTGCCTTTTGCTGGACCAAGAGATCAGATTTTCTCCCAGAAACTGGAAGCTTCCAGAAGTACTTTTACGCTCTACTCTGTCTCCAGCAAAGTCAGCATCACAGTAACCTACTAAGCTGTAATCACTATATTTTCTATAAAATAAACCCAGATTAGTAGTACCTTTCAGATACTTGAAGATTCGCTTAACAGCTGTTAAGTGAGATTCTCTAGGATCTGATTGGAATCTTGCACAAATGCATACACTGAATAGAATATCAGGCCTTGAAGCCGTCAGATAAAGAAGAGAACCAATCATACCTCTGTAGACCTTCTGTTCTACCTTTTTGCTTACCTCTTCTCTTTCCAGAATGCACGTGGGATGCATTGGAATCTTTGATGACTTACATTCTGAGAGATCAAATTTCTTCAGAAGTTCTCTGATATATTTGCTCTGATGAATGTAAGTTCCCTCTGGAGTTTGATTGATCTGAATTCCCAGAAAGAATTTCAGTTCCCCCATGAGGCTCATCTCAAATTATACCTGCATACACTTAGCAAATTTTCTTCTAAGAGAAGGATTAGTAGATCCAAATATAATATCGTCAACATAAATTTGACACACTAAGATGTCATTCTTAACTGTCTTACAGAATAAGGTTATGTCCACTTTCCCTCTGGTGAATTCTTTTTCTAACAGAAAGTTACTTAGTCTTTCATACCAAGCTCTGGGAGCTTGTTTCAGACCATACAGTGACTTCTTTAGTTTGAAAACATATTCTGGATTTTTTGTACTTTCAAAACCAGGGGGTTGGTGCACATAAACCTCTTCTTCTATATAGCCATTTAAGAATGCACTCTTGACATCCATCTGATAAAGAGTGATGCCTTTACTAACAGCAAAAGAAATTAAAAGTCTGATAGATTCTAACCTGGAGACTGGAGCAAAGGTTTCTGTATAGTCTATCCCCTCTTGCTGACTATAACCTTGTGCTACCATTCGTGCCTTGTTTCTGATGACTTCACCTTGTTCGTTCAGTTTGTTTCGGAACACCCATTTTGTTCTAATGACGTTGAATCCTTTTGGTCTGGGAACTAGATCCCACACGTCATTTCTGGTGAATTGATTCAGCTCTTCTTGCCTTGCTAGAATCCAGTCGTTGTCCAGAAGTGCTTCATCAATTGAAGAAGGTTCAATTAGAGAAACAAGTCCCATGAGGGATTCTTCATAGTTTCTGAAGCTGGCTCTTGTTCTGATTGGATCTTCCTTTCTTCCTAAGATTGTTTCTTCTGGGTGATCCATGCTGCTTCTGGATAGTCTTTTCTGAGGTTGATCAACAGATGTTGCTGGATTGCTTGCAGTCCCTCTTTCTGATGTTGAAGGAGTGTCTTTGTTGAGAGCTTCTGATGACTTGTCTTCAGAACTTGTGAATTCAACTTCCATACCTGCAAAGACTTCATTCTGCTTTGACTTTTCAGAGTCAAGCTTATCATCAAAACAAACACTGATTGATTCTTCCATAATCTGTGTTTCTGTATTGTATACTTTGTACCCTCTTGAGCGTTCAGAGTATCCTAACATAATACACTTCTGTGCTTTAGAGTCAAACTTGTTCAAATAATTTTTTGTGTTTAACATAAAACAAGTACATCCAAATGGATGAAAATATGAAATATTGGGCTTTCTGTTCTTCCACAATTCATATGGAGTCTTTTCCAGAATAGGTCTTATGGAGATTCTATTCTGAATGTAGCACGCTGTGTTTATTGCCTCTGCCCAGAAGATCTTAGCAACGTTTGGCTCATTGATCATGGTTCTGGCCATTTCTTGCAATGTTCAGTTCTTTCGTTCTACAACTCCATTTTGCTGGGGAGTTCTAGGACAAGAGAAATCATGCAGAATGCCTCTGTCATTAAAGAATGACTCAAAATCTTTGTTTTCAAATTCTCCACCATGATCACTTATGACTTTAACGATTCTAAGATCCTTTTCATTCTGAACTTGGTTACAGAAGGTGACAAACACAGAGTGTGACTCGTCCTTGTGACTTAAGAACTTTACCCATGTCCATCTGCTATAGTCATCTACGATTACTAACCCGTACTTCTTGCCACTGACTGAAGCAGTTTTAACTGGTCCAAATAAGTCAATGTGCAGAAGTTCTAATGGCTTAGAGGTGGAAACAACGTTTTTAGATTTGAAAGCAGGTTTTGCAAACTTGCCTTTCTGATATGCTTCACACAGAGCTTCTGAATTGAACTTCAGATTAGGAAGTCCTCTGACCAGATTGAGTTTGTTAATCTGAGATATTCTTCTCATACTAACATGCCCCAATCTTCTGTGCCAGATCCATTGCTCATTGTTAACAGACAGAAGACACTTTACATTCTGACTTTTCAGTTCAGAAAGTTTGATTTTATAAATGTTGTTTTTCCTCTTTCCATTAAATAGGATAGTCCTATCTTTCTGACTAACGGCTTTACATGATTTTTGATTAAAGATTATATCATAACCGTTATCACTTAATTGACGTATGGATAACAGATTATGCATTAATCCATCTACTAATAGAACATTATTTATAGAGGGAAGATTTCCATTACCTACTGTTCCAGAGCCAGTGATCTTTCCCCTCTGATTGCCTCCAAAGCCTACGTGGCCTCCAGGCTTAAGTTCCAGGCTTTGGAACATATGCCTTATTCCTGTCATGTGTCGTGAGCAGCCAGAGTCCAGGTACCATGACTGGTGTTTCTGATTTGCTGCTAAAGATATCTGCAACATGTATTATCTTATCCTTAGGTACCCATATTTTCTTGGGTCCTGATTTGTTAGTTTTACCAAAACTCTGGTTGAATTTTGGTTTCACAGAATAATTACTACTAGTATATTTAATGTTATGTTTGTGACCATACACGAAGTGTGAATTCAGAGGAGTGCGTTTAATAATTAGGTCCATGGCATTCTTTGGTGTAGGTACCTTACCTTGGTATCTTATTCCCTTTCTGCCATTTCTGCTAACTCCATAGATCATTGAAGCCATTTTGCTTCTATCTATGCTTTTAGCAAGGAACTTCTGAAAGCTGTGATCATACTCCTTGATGATCTCATCAGCGCTGCTGGGAGTTTTAGAAATTGTTTCCTTCTGAGAGTTTTGTAAAAGATTTTCTAATTTTGAAATTTTATTTTTCAACTCAGAAGTTTCCAATTTAAGACTCTCAGTTTTATCAGAGTCAAAATCAATATTCCTTTTCAGGTTTCTGAATTTAACTCTGATCTGCTGATATCTTTCCAGAATTTCGTTAAGGCTTTCAGCAAGTTCAGCCTTAGTAAAATTAATTGCAAAGTCAGGGAATACCTCTTCGGTGTCTGATTCAGAGTCTGATTCAGAAGCTTCACTGTCTTCTGATATGTTAGCCATGAGAGCTATGTTTGCTCTCTCATCATCTGATTCTGAGTCAGCTTCAGACGAGTCAGATTCATCCCATGTAGCCATGAGACTCTTCTTCTTTTCCCTTCCAAACTTCTTTTTGGGCTTTTCCCTCTGAAGCTTTGGACAGTCACTCTTGTAGTGTCCTTGCTCGTTGCATTCATAGCAGATGATGTCCTTGGTGTTTGGCTTTCTGCTTCCTGAAGAGCCTTCAGATTTTCTATATCCAGAGGAGGATTCTGACCTTCTGTATCTAGAGGAGGACTCATTCTGACCAGATCTTCTAGTATTCCTGAACTTTCTTTGCCTCTGCTTCCATAGTTGATTCACTCTTCTGGAGAGGAGGGAAAGTTCATCTTCTTCTGATGAGGATCCATCAGAAGTTTCTTCAACAGCCTGCAAAACTTTGGAGTCAGATTTTCTGTTAGATTTTAAGGCTAAAGGCTTACCTTGCTTCTGAGGTTCATCAACTTCTAGCTCTATCTCGTGACTTCTGAGGGAGCTGATAAGTTCCTCCAGAGAGATTTTGTTGAGATCTTTAGCTAGCTTCAGCGCTGTAACCATTGGCCTCCACTGTTTTGGCAAGCTTCTGATGATCTTCTTGACATGATCAGCAGTAGAATACCCTTTGTCCAGAACTTTGAGACCAGCCACCAGAGTTTGAAATCTTGAGAACATCGTTTCAATTGATTCACTTTCTTACATTTTGAATGCCTCATACTTCTAAATGAGCGCAAGAGCTTTAGTTTCTTTGACCTAAATGTTGCCTTCATGCGTCATTCTGAGAGAGTCAAACATACTCTTTGCAGTGTCTCTGTTAGATATCTTTTCATATTCAGCGTAAGAGATGGCACTGAGAAGAACAGTTCTGGCCTTGTGGTGATTTTTGAAGTCACGCTTTTGTTGATCAGACATTGCCTTCCTGTCAATCTTCTGACCACTTGCATTCACTGGGTGCGTGTATCCATCTGTCACCATGTCCCACAGATCAGCATCATGTGCCAGAAAGAAGCTTTCTATTCTGTCTTTCCAGTAATCAAAATTCTCTCCATCAAAGACTGGAGGTTTGCCGTTGAATCTGTCTTATCTTCATTGTTGTCATTGCTGGTGTGTTGATATGTTCCTGCCATTGTGTTTTTCTGACGCTGGATCTTGTACTGACACGGTTAAGTGTTTTAGCTCAGAACCAGGCGCTCTGATGCCAATTGAAGAAGTGAAAAAACACAAGATGGGGGGTTGAATTGTGAAACTTGAAATCAAATGCAGACAACACACGTTATTTTTATCCTGGTTCGTTTAATCTCAAACTACTCCAGTCCACCCGTCAAGGTGATTTCGCCTCTCTCCAACGAGGTCTTAATCCACTATATTCAACTGAATATTACAACTGCTTTAACAACTGCTAAAGCCTTCTTGAGTCTAAACCACAGACCGGTTTCTCAAGGAAATTCTTTCTTACAGATAAATGAATACTATGTGTGTTGAATGTTTTCTACAAAAACTTTATATCACAACTGTGATAATACACAAATTAAGCTTATGTGAAACTAGGATGCTATAGCTATAGAGAAGCAATTTGAGAGATATAGCAAACTGTATGAGTGAGGATGAAGATGATTAGCTTTAGGCGTGTAAAGAGTTGTAGAGCATTAGCCAATTCATTTCTCACTGACTTGTTTATATAGCCTTTGGAAAAGATACGTTGTAGTCAATTATACCATTTCAATGCCCATTACGTTCTTTCCATATTGAGAAGATCTTTGTCTTGGAATACAGCCGTTGGTAATAAGGTGTCTTGAATGCACAGTACCGTTGTCAATTAAGCGTGTTATTGGCTTTGGCTTATTCTGACGCTTCTAGGTGCTGATGATATTGTTTTGGTCTTGATCAGAGTTTAGAGTATGTTACGCGCATATCTGTTCATCAAGTTTCAGCGTAAGCACATGCTTTGATCTTCTGATGCTGGCATATGATATTTTATCTTCTGATGCTGGCATATGATATTTCATCTTCTGATGCTGATGTTGACATTCTTATGCTGATATCCATCAGAGTTTCTGTAAATGCACAATATAATTTTTAGGTAGCATATATGTCTCATATGAATTATACAATTTATTTAATCTAGCATTTTGTTATCATCAAAACATTAACTTAGGGTAGTAGATTCAAACTTTGTTCTAACACAACAATGCAGCAAGATAAACCAAGTTACAAGCAAGAAGGGTTGTCAATTTCATCATCATTTTCTGGCCCAACAAGCTTTTCAGAAATATATTATAATAAGCAATTAAAAATGCTTATGGAGAGAGAGAAAGAGGAGAACCAGTAAAAGTTTGCAGTTTTTGGCAAAAGCAGGCTATTGTTCAAGACAATAAGAGAACACAAAAGATATAAAAGAGCAAGACTGCATTGCAGTCAAAAGGAGGACATAGAGCCCACAAAACAATTGAAACCTGCAGTTTCAAAACTATAAAACAACAAGCTCAACAAACATACAGAAAAAGCCACAAACTGCAATTTAGTCACAGCCTGCTTCTAAAACTACTGCAGAAGACTCACAAATATGCAAAATACCCTGTATAACTCAAACAAACACCCTGTATAACTCAAGAAAACTCAAGCCTGCTTACCAAAAAACTTCTCAAACTGCCTCTCAAAAGAACACAACAAACCTGCAAATCACCAAATCCAAACAAGTTCAAGCCTGCCTTACAAGCACAACAGACCAACAAACATGTTTGCCATACTCAAGCAAACTTGAAGCCTGCCTTACAAACATAACAAACCCACGAGCCAAACTTACAAAAAATCTGCAAAACTGTTTCTCAAGCTCAACAAATACCCAGGCCAAGCCCAAGACAAACTGCAGAATACTTACAAAAACTGCAACTTCTCAACCTGCCTGTCCAAGAACAGCAAGCCTGCCTCCAAAACTAAAAAACCTGTCCAAACTTACAAGAAAAATAACCACAAACAGTTCCAAAGGCCAAGTTTAAACTCAAGCTCACCAACAAGTTTAAGCCAACAAACAATGACAGTCTCAAAGACTATCAAAATCATCAAGCTCAAAATCTAGTCTTTTCATAACAAATTCATCATCATTAACATTAACAAGCTAGAAGGACAAAGAAGAAGCAACCAAAGAAGTTCTCAGAACAACATCATCATCAGAACATCAATGGCCAAAAGAAAGGAAGAGTTTTAGAAGTAAAAGAAACAAGTTTCAGAGTACATTCATCATCAACAAAAATCCAGCAAAGCTAAGCTTCAATTTGGTGTTCATCAACTCAAATAAGAACAACAAACAAAGAGACAATTCTCAGAATAGTTTCATCATCAACAAATCATCAGGCCAACAAAAACATAACAAAGAAGAGGAAGAGGTCCAGAAACAAACAAAGGAGCAAAAATCATCAGAATACATTCATCATCAACATAATCATCAGAATACATTCATCATCAACTCAAATCAGAACAACAAACAAAGAGACAATTCTCAGAATAGTTTCATCATCAACGAATCATCAGACAAATCAAAAGAATAACAAAAATACAAGAAGCCAAAGCAATCATCATTTCTCCTCCCTCCGCCCAGCCTCCTGGAAGCACCGCCGGCCACCTCACCCTCCCTCTCTCACTTCTCAGAAGCGAAACGTTCAAGGTAAGTTTGTTCTCAACCTTTTTACTACACATCCAACATCAAAACCATGGATTAGAACATGCATATAACAATCAAGCGAAATGAAAACATAACTGTAAAAAAACCCTTAAAACACAAAATGAAGCGATTCGTACCGTTCATTCAAGATTCTGGACCGCCGTGAAGAGAGCAGGAGGTGAGATAGGGCGATGCTCCGGTGGCTAGGAGGGAGTTTCAAGGATCAGAAGCCCTTGGTTTGAGAACGACGAAGAGAACGAAGAAGAAGGAGGCGTCGCTGTAACCAAAACTGCAAACCCTAAACTGAATTAACCCCAAAATATTGTACAACATTTCATTTTGGGCCTGTGCGCCCCAATTGCTTAAGCCCACTTCATTCTTACTAACACGCACCCCCTCCTTTTCCCTTCTTCTGGCCTTTTGTTCTTCTTCTTTTGGGCCATCCAAAAATATATTCTTAAGCCCACCCTTTTCTTTTATTTAAACTCTTTTCTTTCTTAAAACCAATACAATTTCAATTATTTTCTTTTCTAAAAATATTTATTTTTGTTAAATAATAAGAAACAAATAATAGCTTAATTTTTATTCGTTCTTTAAATATCATTTTCTTTAATATTCGTTACATTTAATAAATACATAAATAAAAGAAACATTAATTTAATTAATTTTCTTTAAAACTTTTTTTCATAAAAACATAAATCTTCACTAGGTTAAATTTTATTTGATCATTTATAAATAAATAAATGCATCTCATATTTCTTTGATTTTCTTTATCTTATACTTTGTTATAATTTTTACATTGAATTGCGACAGTTCGATTTGGTTGTAATATATACTTGGACATTATTATTCTGATAAGACTCATCCCCATTTGTAAATAATTTGTACCCCCATCCTCGGATACTCATTTGTAATAACTTAGACTTTAAATTCCCGCAATTTATCGCTTTCAATATACTGTATAGTAATTAGGGTTTGTATGCGAAGATCTAAAATCAATCGCTAGATAACCTAATACAAGATAAATGCATGAAAATCAATACACAATTCACACTTGCACCTCTAAGGTAACCTCGCTTGTTGCCTCGGAAAATGCAATCATGTCCCTTGAGTATGAGACACTCTAGCAAAAGCCCCTTCGGTAAACAAAGATCGTAGCCCCTCGATAGCCCTCGATATTGCCTTCGATAAAACGATCTCGCCCCTTACAAAATTGCTAGAGCGTCTCACAAGTTGCTTTCAATGATTGTATACGATGACCCGCGCCTATTCCGTTTAACATCCTAACGCAAGGTTGTTCACCAAATACAATGGTGAAACAACACTGTTAAAAGGGTTAAAAACATAAGAAAAGATCTTTGAGTAAAATAGGGTAGACAACTCTTAGTTACTTGATCAAAAGCTTGCAAAACATCCTTACCATTTTCAAACACAACTTCAAAACAATTTCAAAACAACTTTCAAAACATTGAAATATCTTTTCAAAAAGACATACACCTTTGTATATATTCAAACAAGAATTATTACAAAGGTTGCCTAGACAAGGCATCTTTTTCAAATCATTTTCAAAAACCACACACACAAAGCACCATTTCAAACAATTGAAAAGCAAAGGCAAGTGATCTAAAGCAAGTAACTAAGAGCCCATGGAAAACCATGGATGAAAAGGGTGCTTGCACCTTCCCTTTTCATAATCTACCCCCCGAACCCAAGAAAACATCTCAAAGGTATTTCCTGTGCTTTTTGATCTTTCCTTTGGATAAAATAAAAAGTCGGTGGCAACTCTTGCTAAACCGAACAAATGCGAACACAAACTCAAAATCCCAAGTCAGTTCTCCCACCGTATCACAGAACTGGCGACTCTGCTGGGGAATTGAGAATGTGGGGTTACCTTAGGGTTTTAGATCACCTTTACATGCTTACCTTGATTGCTTTGATTGCTTTACTTTTTGGGTTCATTGTTTGAGTTTGTTTTAAATCCTACACCCGGATTTGGGGGCACCTTTTAGGTAAGTAGCAATAAACTGTGAGGGAACTGTGCGGGGTATACCGACATGGTTGAAATAGTAGCTACGTTAGTGTGACATATTTGTGGGTACCGATAGCTTTTGAGTCAATCAAAGAGAATACGGGGCCGCTGAGTGATGTCATGAAGCACTAACGAACTCTTAGAACCTTACTTGACCATCTTAGCCTTATTAGGGGTAGTGAGATGACCGGCTTTGGTGCAGTTCGAAGTTGGTAGACACTCGATACTACACTCATTGAGGGTTATTTTCTTGGAATATTTCGGTCGCCAGTAAAGTGGCTAAACTGAAACAATGAACACAGAAAATAATCCAGTGATATTGATCTCCTTAGAACCCGGTTTCTATTTTAGGACAGGTTGAGCCAACTAACTTCAAAAGGGTACTTACCTACAAACCCCATGCAAGCTTAAACCTAAGGACTTGTTTGCTTTGTGTGAATATGATTACCTGTATATACACTTGCTTACTTTTGCATACTTGTACATAACATCATAACATCATACCATAGCATTTTCAATGACCATTTCAAGGATCTCGAGGGTCTTTGATGCAGGGTCACGTTGAACCAGACGTCTACCAAGGGGCAAGAGGATTCATTCTCCTCTAAACAAACGTCGTCAAAGATCAAGTGCAACAAGTTGAATCGAGGGCTATGACCCACTTGACATGGTGAGCTTGATTCTCGTGGAAAGACATCCACTGATACAAAATTCTCCAATCAAAGATGTTGATCGAAGTTCAATCTCTAACATTTTCTTGTGTTTACCCCGCGAGATCCTTGAAAACATGCATCCACATAACATGCATCCACATCATGACAGGTTTTCCCTTTCAGGTTTCCTTATTCTCCTACTGTTTATTTCAGTAGAGATGGATCTAGAGAGGACTATCGAAGATATCCAGGCTCAAAACGCTCAACTTCAAGAAATGTTCTTGAACCTGTCACAGGGGCAAGAAGAAGTAAAAGCTCTCCTCACAAGGGGCATGGTCCTAGGGATTCCAGGCGGCATCAGGAATGATCAATTGGAAGAGCTATAGATTGAGTTGGAAACAATGAGGATCCAGATGATGGGACAACTGGTGGGCCAGATGGCTCTCATTCAAGACCTGGCTCAAAGACAAGAGGAGCTCAGAGTCCTCATCAACAAACTGCTTCAAGATAACCAAATGGGGAAAACAACTAGGGTTGAAGATCAAGTCATCATTCAACCTCCTTTGAGACAAGAAGACAAGGGAAAGGCTCCCCAGTTTGCTTCAGGGTCACAAGCCCAGCAGCAACCTCACCAGTGTCAACGGGGTAATCGGCAAAAGCAAAATACGTCTGGAAGACAGTTCACTGAGACTGACATACCATCATCTCTAATACCGGAATGCTTGTTGGAGGTCAATCTGACTGCTTTAAAGGATCCTATTCAGAATCCCAACACCTCTGCTCCTAGCTATCACCCTGACGCCTTTTGTGTGTACCACTCCTATAGTCCTGGACATGACACCGGCGATTTTTGGGCTTTGAAAAACAAAATCCAAGACTTGATTGACAATGGAGTGCTAAAATTCATGCCGGATGGCGAGATGAAATTTTTCCGCTGAGGGTTCTCCACCTAAAATGACAAGTTTGAACTAAGAGACTTTTGTTTCATTTGAATTTTCAAGTTGTAATTTCTTTTGTTATTCAAACAATTATTTGTTGATGTCAAACTCTGTTTCATTAATGCATTGCATATGTTTGTCTTGAATTCATCCATTCGTTTTCACTATTCTTGAATTATGCTTTCTACTTTCTTTATGATTTTTAACTCTTGATAAAAGTTACAAGCCTTTAGAGGGAGGATGACGAAACAATATCATAATCTCATACAATATGCTTTTGGACAGACCTTGCTGACGATGTACAGGCATTTCTTTCAAACCCTAAACACTGGAGTTATAAGGAAGATAATCCCTAGTCAACCCCTTCGAGCCAAAGAAGTAGAAGTTTTTTTTGTTTTAAACACAAATTGAAACCTTTTAACTTGGGGCAGGGTAGTCTCTCAGTTAATTCAAAGGATGCGCATTGAAGTCACAAACTCTCAGTTCATAGTACAACGAATGACATCAAAAATAGTCCTTGGGAATCAAAAGACAGTGATGGTTCTTTATCTCATAGGCAGTCATTATCTCTCAAAAGAGAAAAGCCAACTGAGCCAAAAAACCTACAAAGGAGGCTTAAGAAAGCCGGGACACCCCGCTGACTGTAATCTCGAAAATAAGAACAGTCAGGAAAAAATTAGGGATAACAAAATCAAAAGAAAGAGGTCATTATAAATCCTCAACAACATGAAAAAATGTTGCAAAATGACTGCCTTCCCATAAAATTCAACTCATATGGACCATCACCAAAACGTCGTTCCAAACTCGAATAGAGAGTTCGACGCACAGTTAACTGAGTTTAGGATTGAAGAACATCATGAAGAGCGGGTGGGTACAAATATACTTTGAGCCTTTATCCTTTGTTTCCTAAACCGTGAACCAAGCCACGTTACAACCCTTCAAAAGTCCTAATTGAAGCATGAGTTAGTTCGAAAACATACTGTTACAAAAGGTATCCTGACTCCTATAAGGCTTTGCCCTAAATCTTGTGTTGAATTTGTCTTATAAAAAGTTTTCTGCTAAAAAATGCATTTTTCAAAACTTCGAGACAAGCATAAACTTTGCATTATTTGAATATCATTGTTTGCACATGGTTATTTGTTTGACAGCAAAGAAATGCACAACAATGAATGTTCGGAGGAACGAAAGCTCTCTCAGTGAATAAAATCACTTCAAGAGGGATGATACTCCCGTTGCAAAAATCTCCTATCAGCAAAAGGGGATTTTGTTTGGTATTGTCCAGCAAACCTGGGGCAGTCCAGTCAAGATTTTAACAAATCTTTTAAAATCCATTAAACCTGGGGCAGTCCAGTCAAGATTTCAAGAAATCTCTCAATTACAGATTAACGTGGGGTAAGTCTCCCTCACCATCACTTGGGGCATTTAAACGTCAATCTCATCAAAGGGTTACGTACAGTCCAAGTTTCCTGGCAGTGCCACAAGCATTTGATACTAGGGGCAATGACGAATCTCTCCTAAATCTTTCTGAAAAGAAATTTAAACGTCCTCGAGAAGTTCATCACCTCTCTAGCAGACCAGCAGTCATGGGTTTATTTCCCGAACATTTGTCAATGATTTATTCTCCGAAACAAATTACATTTCAATAACATTCATAACATACACAGATTGATCAGCAGGCAAAGATTCCTTCATCACCTGTCGGAAGTTACGGTCGTCGAAGATTCCTTCATCACCTGTCGGAAGTTACAGTCATCAAGATTCCTTCATCACCTGTTGGAAGTTACGGTCGTCAAAAATTCCTTCATCACCTGTTGGAAGTTACGGTCGTCGAAGATTCCTCCACCATCCAGTTGAGTCAAAATTAATCCAAGACCCTCTCTGTTTTGGTCAGATCAACACTAATATCTCCCTAATTCTTATGCCAATGGAAGATCTTCCGGGTTTTTGATATCTCAGATAAATCTCTCAGCAATTTATTTTGATTCTCTTCACTACCAGAGATGAAGAATACAACTCTTTTCTCCTTCATCATCTCAGGATTTATTTTCCCCAGCGAAAGGTCGTCTTGAAAAACATTACACCTCCGTGCATCAGGACATCATGCAACGTGATCTCATTTATGTTGAGAACATCATTGTTTGATATATGCCACTAACCTTTACCTTTCATGAAAGGTACAATCAAGTTCAAGCGACAAAGCTTTTCTTCAGTCGAATTACGGACAAGTTTCTAAATTTTGACAAAGCTTTTACTTTAGTTGAATTACAGACGAGTTCCTAAAATTTCAGCAGAAACAACTCACCAACAGAATAATGGACAAATGAAGCTCCTAAAATTCTGTTTCTATCAAGAATGAAGATTCTCATCCTTGAAACCTCGGAAGATTGGTATACTCCCAAGCTCCTGATACCCTTAACATAATGAAGATTCTCATCCTTGAAACCTCAGAAGATTGGTATACTCCCAAGCTCCTGATACCCTTAACAGAATGAAGATTCTCATCCTTGAAACCTCAGAAGATTGGTATACTCCCAAGCTCCTGATACCCTTAACAGAATGAAGATTCTCATCCTTGAAACCTCAGAAGATTGGTATACTCCCAACCTCCTGACCCTTAACAGAATGAAGATTCTCATCCCTGAAACCTTAGAATATTGGTATACTCCCAAGCTCCTGATACCCTTAACAAAATGAATATTCTCATCCTTGAAACCTCAGGAGATTGGTATACTCCCAAGCTCCTGATACCCTTAACAGAATGAAGATTCTCATCCTTGAAACCTCAGAAGATTGGTATACTCCCAAGCTCCTGATACCCTTAACAAAATGAAGATTCTCATCCTTGAAACCTCAAAAGATTGGTATACTCCCAAGCTCCTGATACCCTTAACAGAATGAAGATTCTCATCCTTGAAACCTCAGAAGATTGGTATACTCCCAAGCTCCTGATACCCTTAACAGAATGAAGATTCTCATCCTTGAAACCTCAGAAGATTGGTATAATCCCAACCTCCTGACCCTTAACAGAATGAAGATTCTCATCCTTGAAACCTCAGAAGATTGGTATACTCCCAACCTCCTGACCCTTAACAGAATGAAGATTCTCATCCTTGAAACCTCAGAAGATTGGTATACTCCCAACCTCCTGACCCTTAACAGAATGAAGATTCTCATCCTTGAAACCTCAGAAGATTGGTATACTCCCAACCTCCTGACCCTTAACAGAATGAAGATTCTCATTCCTGCTTCCCCAGTAGATCGGCATACACCCAACCTTCTGACCCAAACGCCTGAATGAAGATTCTCATTTTTGCTTCCCCGTTAGATTGGCATACACCCAACCTCCTAATATTCCCGACAGAATGAAGATTCTCATTCTCAAAGTGGTATACAATTCAACTTCCTGATACTCCCGACAGAATGAAGATTCTCGTTCTCAAAGTGGCATACAACCTAAACCTGAACTTTTTCCAAGCAGGAATAAGCTTTTTTCTAGAATCTTGAGTTTTACTCTCCAATAGGATAGCTACTTTTCAACACTATGGCTATTCCCCACAGAGTTTCTTACTACCCAACAAAATCAAGATTCTTATTCTTGATTCTCCGGAGTTTTTCTTTACAGCATGAATTTGTCAGAGTTTTTAATCCCCTGCAGATCGAAGATTCTCGTTCTTGACTCCTCAGCACTAATTCTCCAAGCAGAATGAAGACTCTTATTCTCAAATCCTCACAAAGTTTTCAGATATTCCCCAGCGGAGTTCTTCTCAAAAACAACAAAACAGGAATCCCCAGTAGATTGGCATACAACCCAAACTCCTGATTTCCTCAACAGTGGTCCCAGGACTTCTCATTTTCAATGATCAAAGGATTTTCAATCCCCAGCGGAAGTCAGGGATTTACTTTCCCAAACGGCGGTCAAAGATTTCATTATCTCCAGCTATCCAGGATTTATCTTCCTCAGCAAGACGACTAATCAGCTTACATGCACATTCATTATATTCATATATCATAAGCATTGATATAACACATACATTGCATCATACATCATAACTTTGTGTTTCAGCTAATATCTTACCCTTCGCAGGATAAGTTTAGCAAGTTTCGAACTTCAAGGATTTCTAAAAACAGTTTACGGATGCCTCCCGACACGGATGCTAATTTGTTGCTTATTCAGACCCCCAGCTCAGAGACGTTCCAAACATGGATACCTTTCTGATACTCACACTCTCACCTACAACATACAGTTCAACAAATATTCCTGGATGGCATCTTTAAGCCCATCTCCGACAAGACTCTGTCACATATCCAAATGGCATCTTTAAGCCCATTCCCTCAACTATGCTTTGACGAGTGCAAATTTTTGGGCACTCTAGTGTCCAATCATCTTTTACCTTCGAGTCGCGAACGGTAAAATTGCCAATCTAACTCTTCAGGTTCAATAAGATTGAACAGGGGCAACTGTTGTACCCTAAAATTTGCCCTCCCTTTTTCACAAGAAATCACAACCCTAGGTTTTTTCTCTGATTTTTAAGATCGGCTCGAGAATCGGTCAAACAGACTCTTCTTTATCAGTTAATCCAGAATTAGGGTTTCCACTGATTTTGTTGAGATTGGCTCAGGAATTGATCAGACAGATCTTTCTTTGGCAGTAATCCAGGATTAGGGTTCGCGCTCGCATTTTTCGGAAGAAACTGAATCCTCAGAAATTCAGTTAACTGTTACATTATTTTTACGCTTGTTCAAGATTACTGATTGTTTCTCAAAAAACCTAATTGTCTGGGATGAGAGCTGAGACTTTTGTTCGGAACCTTAAGGCATTTGCTTGATCAGTGAAGTGAAAGGTTTATGGAATGCTTGTTTGTTTAACTGTACAATGCATATGTTAATTGGAATACCAGGCGTATTGTGATTAATGCGAGACGACAAAGTTTGTTGATTATTTATTTCATCTGGATTAAAGTTATTGGGATACATTTCCCGTTATTTTGATTTAAGAGTCTTAAATAATTAAATAGACAATACAAGGAAAGATTGGAATATTTGATAGTAGAAAATTTTCTTTTGATAGAGACTTTTATTTATTTCAAATATGGTTACAAATTTATTCGAATATTGTAAGATTACAACTTATAATATTTAAAATAATATTTGTTTACAATAAATGAAAAATAAATCTAAGCCTAATCTTTTGAGATCTTCTACTTCTACTGCTTCATCTATCATCCAACTGGTACTTACCTGCAAAAGACAGAGAAAAAGAAATTAGTATAAGAATTTTCAAGCAGAAAAGGAAGAAAGAAAAATCATCATTAAAGCTTGTTGGCCGGAATCAGAATGCTTTTGGATTCATCATGTTTTTACTTTTTCTCCTTGCAAATCACAAGAAGATTTCTCTTCTTGGTTCATAAAGAGAAAAGTAAAAAAATAAATGCAAGCATGTCAAACTAGATGCAAAAACATGGTTCAAATACAAAGGTACAAAGCTGCATTAACCAAGTAAACTGAACTGCAAACTAAGTTTCAAAATGCATTAACCAAATGTCAAACTGAGTTGCAAAGCTGTCAAAGAAAGTATACAATGTAGAAAATATGGAAAGAAAGTACAACAATGCAGCAAGATAAACCAAGTTACAAGAAAGAAGGCTTGTCAATTTCATCATCATTTTCTGGCCCAACAAGCTTTTCAGAAATATATTATAATAAGCAATTAAAAATGCTTATGGAGAGAGAGAAAGAGGAGAACCAATAAAAGTTTGTAGTTTTTGGCAAAAGCAGGCTATTGTTCGAGACAATAAGAGAACACAAAAGATATAAAAGAGTAGGACTGCATAACAGTCAAAAGGAGGACATATAGCCCACAAAACAATTGAAACCTGCAGTTTCAAAACTACAAAACAACAAGCTCAACAAACATACAGAAAAAGCCACAAACTGCAATTTAGTCACAACCTGCTTCCAAAACTATTGCAGAAGACTCACAAATCTGCAAATCACCCTGCATAACTCAAACAAACACCCTGTATAACTCAAGCAAATCACCAAATCCAAACAAGTTCAAGCCTTCCTTACAAGCACAACAGACCAACAAACTTGTTTGCCATACTCAAGCAAACCTGAAGCCTACCTTACAAACATAACAAACCCACGAGCCAAACTTACAAAAAATCTGCAAAACTATTTCTCAAGCTCAACAAATACCCAGGCCAAGCCCAAGACAAACTGCAGAACACTTACAAAAACTGCAACTTCTCAACCTGCCTGTCCAAGAACAACAAGCCTGCCTCCAAAACTAAAAAACTTGTCCAAACTTACAAGCAAAATAACCACAAACAGTTCCAAATTCAAAGTTTAAACTCAAGCTCACCAACAAGTTTAAGCCAACAAACAATGACAGTCTCAAAGACTATCAAAATCATCAAGCTCAAAAGCTAGTCTTTTCAGAATAAATTCATTATCATTAACATTAACAAGCTAGAAGGACAAAGAAGAAGCAACCAAAGTAGTTCTCAGAACAACATCATCATCAGAACATCAATGGCCAAAAGAAAGGAAGAGTTTTAGAAGTAAAAGAAACAAGTTTTAGAGTACGTTCATCATCAACAAAAATCCAGCAAAGTTAAGCTTCAATTTGGTGTTCATCAACTCAAATCAGAACAACAAACAAAGACACAATTCTCAGAATAGTTTCATCATCAACGAATCATCAGGCCAACAAAAACATAACAAAGAAGAGGAAGAGGTCCAGAAACAAACAAAGGAGCAAAAATCATCAGAATACATTCATCATCAACATAATCATCAGAATACATTCATCATCAACTCAAATCAGAACAACAAACAAAGAGACAATTCTCAGAATAGTTTCATCATCAACGAATCATCAGACAAATCAAAAGAATAACAAAAATACCAGAAGCCAAAGCAATCATCATTTCTCCTCCCTCCTCCTAGCCTCCTGGAAGCGCCGCCGGCCAGCTCACCCTCCCTCTCTCACTTCTCAGAAGCGAAACGTTCAAGGTAAGTTTGTTCTCATCCTTTTTACTACACCATCCAACATCAAAACCATGGATTAGAACATGCATATAACAATCAAGCGAAACGAAAAAATAACTGTAAAAAAACCCTTAAAACACAAAATGAAGCGATTCGTACCGTTCATTCAAGATTCTGGACTGTCGTGAAGAGAGCAGGAGGTCAGATAGGGAGATGCTCCAGTGGCTAGGAGGGAGTTTCAAGGATCAGAAGCCCTTGGTTTGAGAACGACGAAGAGAACAAAGAATAAGGAGGCGCCGCTGTAACCAAAACTGCAAACCCTAAACTGAATTAACCCCAAAATATTGTACAACATTTCATTCTGGGCCTGTGCGCCCCAATTTCTTAAGCCCACTTCATTCTTACTAACACGCACCCCCTCCTTTTCCCCTCTTCTGGCCTTTTGTTCTTCTTCTTTTGGGCCATCCAAAAATATATTCTTAAGCCCACCCTTTTCTTTTATTTAAACTCTTTTCTTTCTTAAAACCAATACAATTTCAATTATTTTCTTTTCTAAAAATATTTATTTTTGTTAAATAATAAGAAACAAATAATAGCTTAATTTTTATTTGTTCTTTTCAATATAATTTTCTTTAATATTCGTTACATTTAATAAATACATAAATAAAAGAAACATTAATTTAATTAATTTTCTTTAAAACTTTTTTTCATAAAAACATAAATCTTCACTAGGTTAAATTTTATTTGATCATTTGTAAATAAATACATGCATCTCATATTTCTTTGATTTTCTTTATCTTATACTTTGTTATAATTTTTACATTGAACATTTGTACCCCCATCCCCATTTGATTTGGTTGTACTTTATAAATTTTATTTGATCATTTGTAAATAAATACATACATTTGATTTTCTTTATCTTATACTTTATCTTATTCTTTGATTTTCTTTATCTTATACTTTCTTTATCTCATAGTTCGATTTGGTTGTAACATATACTTGGACATTATTATTCTGATAAGACTCATCCCCATTTGTAAATAATTTGTACCCCCATCCCCGGATACTCATTTGTAATAACTTAGACTTTAAATTCCCGCAATTTATCGCTTTCAATATACTGTATAGTAATTAGGGTTTGTATGCGAAGATCTAAAATCAATCGCTAGATAACCTAATACAAGATAAATGCATGAAAATCAATACACAATTCACACTTGCACCTCTAGGGTAACCTCGCTTGTTGCCTCAGAAAATTCAATCATGTCCCTCGAGTATGAGACACTCTAGCAAATGCCCCTTCGGTAAACAAAGATCGTAGCCCCTCGATGACCCTCGATATTGCCTTCGATAAAACGATCTCGCCCCTTACAAAATTGTTAGAGCGTCTCACAAGTTGCTTTCAATGATTGTATACGATGACCCGCGCCTGTCCCGTTTAACATCCTAACACAAGGTTATTCACCAAATACAATGGTGAAACAACACTGTTAAAAGGGTTAAAAACATAAGAAAAGATCTTTGAGTAAAATAGGGTAGACAACTCTTAGTTACTTGATCAAAAGCTTGCAAAACATCCTTGCCATTTTCAAACACAACTTCAAAACAATTTCAAAACAACTTTCAAAACATTGAAATATCTTTTCAAAAAGACATGCACCTTTGTATATGTTCAAACAAGAATTATTACAAAGGTTTCCTAGACAAAGCATCTTTTTCAAAACATTTTCAAAAACCACACACACAAAGCACCATTTCAAACAATTGAAAAGAAAAGGCAAGTGATCTAAAACAAGTAACTAAGAGCCCATGGAAAACCATGGATGAAAAGGGTGCTTGCACCTTCCCTTTTCATAATCTACCCCCCGAACCCAAGAAAACATCTCAAAGGTCTTTCCTGTGCTTTTTGACCTTTCCTTTGGATAAAATAAAAAGTCGGTGGCGACTCTTGCTAAACCGAACAAATGCGAACACAAATGCAAAATCCCAAGTCAGTTCTCCCACCGTATCACAATATAATTTTTGGAACCTCTAATATCTCCCTTGGAAAAGAATTTGATAAGACCATGCAGGTATAATTTGAAATGAGCATGATGGGAGAATTGAAGTTCTTTCTGGGAATTCAAATCAACCAGACTCTAGAAGGTACTTTCATATATCAGACGAAGTATGTTAAACAACTTCTGAAGAAATTTCAGATGTCAGAAAGCAAAGATGCCAAGACACCTATGCATCCAACCTGCATTCTGGGTAAAGATGAGGTAAGTATGAAGGTAGATCAAAAGCTTTATAGAGGTATGATTGGATCCCTTCTCTATCTGACTGCATCTAGACCTGATATACTATTTAGTGTGTGCTTGTGTGCTAGATTCCAATTAGATCCTAGAGAATCTCACTTAACAGCTGTTAAGAGAATTCTTAGGTATATGAAAGGTACTACTAATTTGGGTTTGTGTTACAGAAGATCACAAGATTACAGACTAGTAGGTTATTGTGATGCTGGCTTTGCTGGAGATAGAATTGAAAGAAAGAGCACCTCTGGAAGTTGTCAGTTTCTGGGTGACAATCTTATCTCGTGGTACAACAAGAAGCAAGCAACAATTGCACTTTCAACCACAGAAGCTGAATATATATCTGCTGCTGGATGTAGTTCTCATATAATTTGGATGAAAAGTCAACTAGAAGATTTCAATCTTTATGAAAGTAAGATTCCTATCTTCTGTGACAATACTTCTGCTATTTGTCTTTCTAAGAATCCAATTTTACATTCTAAAGCCAAACATATTGAAATTAAATATCATTTTATAAGGGACTATATTCAGAAGGGAATTTTAAACTTAATTTTTATAAAAACAGACCATCAATGGGCTGACATTTTTACCAAGCCCCTTTCAGAAGATATATTTAATTTCATTTTGAAAAATATTTGTATGGAATTATGTCCTGAATAAAATAATATTTATCTTCTGTGTTGGACTTCAGAATATTCTGAAATGAATGCTCTGATTAACAAATCTTCAGAAGTTAGAAGAGAAGTTGCAACAGAAGCTATATGAAAAGTTATGAAATGATTCTAACGCTTCATTACTAAGTATAGATAAAAAATTCTTTAGAACAAACAGCTGTTACATGCATCCTTCAGGAGATGAACACGTGGTGTGTTTCTGAAAGGTCACGCGTGCAAAAGCTACTGATGACGTTCTAGGTAACTGTTAATGATTAGCCATAATCTCACATTTCCCCTTATTTTTAGCAAAATCATTAAATGCATGTAATGATGAGATTCGTTTTAAATCCGTTTTTAAATTAATTTTAAATCTGTCTTAAATACTTTTTTTAATCTTAAACCTATTTTCTGAAGAAAAAATTGCATATAAATACTCTTTGAAAAACCCTTCTTCACTCTTTACCGTCTCTTTCAAACTCAAGCTTTTCTGTACTTTTTCTCTTAAACCCTTTTATTCAAACTCTCTTTTCTAAAGAACTTCAATGGCTTCTTCTTCTTCTACCCACTCCGAGCAATACATAGTGCCTGAAAGAACAACTCTCATTCCGATAGACAGTTTGGAAGTTTTAAGTGAGTTAATGGTAGATTTTGATAATCTTAGAGATAATGGTTTTGACTTGTTCTCTGCTGTGAAGTTTCAAGGCTGGGAGAACTTTTTTGATCGTCTCATTGGTCCAGTCTTTCCACATCTGGTGAAGGAATTCTGGATACATGTTATTGCGACCCCTAAGGTTATTTCTCTTTCGTAATGGGCAAGGAAATATCCATTACAGAAAATCAAATCAGAAAGTTGCTAGGGTTTAAAGGACTTGGAGTTACAGGTATGCCAAGTGGAAGGATAGAAATGTCAAGGGTATACTCAGAGATTTTCACAAATTGTCAAGGTTCCTCTAAAGTCAGGGACTTGAAAGATAAATACAAGATTTGGGCAAGAATTATCCATGGATGTATTCACCACAGAAAAGACACCAGCTCTCCTGATTACATCAACGCTGATCAACAATATTTGTTGTTCTGCCTTGGAACTAATGTCAAAATTTATTTGCCTTACTTGCTATTTGAACATCTCTGGAATCATGTAAAAGAGACTAGGGAAGCTGAAAGGATGAAAAACCCCAAATCCAAAAGGAATTTGATTCCTATGGGTAGATTAATATCAGACATTCTGACTGAGAATGGTCTGATTGCTCACCTAGATGAAGCCAATCTTCTAGGGGAGCTAGAACCTACTTGTGGTAAGACTATGACTGGGAAGAATTTACTTAAAAGGAAAATAATTGACAAGCTGCTGGTGGAACCAACTCCTTATGTGTCAGCTGCTGTGAAGAGGAGAAGGACACCTATTGCTGATTTTCCTCTGTTCAACTCAGGAGATCATCCTCGTATCATCCTGCACTACATTGAAATCTGCAAAGAGACTGGATCACCCATTGATCCAGCTTGGCTTCAAGGAAGAAATCAAGCTGCTCCAGATGTTGTTCTCCAGGAATCTTTGAAGAGGAAAGCTGTAGAAGGACCTTCTGCCACTCCTCAGAAGAAGAAAAAGAAGATAGGTAAACCCGCTGAAACTATCTCTGTTTATGATTCTGTCAATGTATCTACATCTGCTGAACCCTCCCAAACCTTAGGAGATATAGATGTTGATATTGACTTGACCTTACCATCTGACTCCCTTGCTGACAACCCTCATAAAAATCAAGTTTTATCAGATTTGAGTGATTTTGACTCTGATGAACACTGACACCCAATCAGAACCCTTTCAATCAGAACCCTCACACTCAGAACCCCCTGAACCATCTGTTTTTCAACCCATTCCTGTTGAACATTTTTCAAGACCTCTATCACCCAGACCCACTGGATGGTATGATGCTGGCTCGTGGAGAATTCCAGGGATAAATGAACCTCTGTCCACTATAAAGCCTCCTTTCAACTTACCATCTGAAAATATTTTTGCTATGAATCAACCACAGCCTCAGAACCCCATTCCCACTCCTGATAATACAATAATAATTTCACCTGATGTCACTCCACCTACTTCACCACAACATACAACACCAAACTCACCTACACTCTCACCCCCTCATATTCCAGAACAACAACCTTTTGAACAACCTGAAACTGCTGAATCATCCTAACCTCATGATCTATCACCACCTATCTTTGTTGACCAACCTGATCATTCAGCCACTTCTGAACCTACCAAAAATCCTGAACCTACTAGCTTTTTAAGAACTGTAGTGGATTTTGAATCTCTACAATTCTTGAAAAACAAAACTTTCAAGAAGGCTGTCCCAAAACCTGTTCAGCCAGATGTGAATACTTTGTTTCAGAATTTTATAACAGATGTTCAAGCATGGTTGAATCTGCTAAAAGAAGATTGCTCCAGAAGCGTGAACACAGCTGCAACGGATCTTCTATGGGAAACCTTCAGAAGAACTACTAATGCTGAGTCACTAAAGCTACAGGACTTATGCCACTTTCAGGTGTTGGACAACTTTTCCAAACATCTGCATGCTTTCAAGACAGAAGCTGCTGACATTTGGAATAAGAAGTCTTCGTTAATGATTGTTGATACACCAGCTGATACGATGGACATATCAGAAGATGAATCTGAAGAATCCTCTGAAGATTCAAACCCTCTGGCTATTGTTCTATTGAATCAACCTTCTGTTAAGGCTGAACCTGAACCAGTGCCAACTCTTGCAATAGATCTGGGCACTCTGCTTTCAACCTTCGTACATTCTGACTCAACGATTGCTGCTTCTAAGCCTGTTTCTGCTGAAGCTTCATCATCCTCTACTCCTACCTCACTTATCATGGACACTTTGAAAGAGCTCAAGAGGGAGAATGAAGTCATAAATGAACGCTTGGATAAGCAAGACCAAATGAATCAAGAAATCAAGAACTGGATGGTGAAACAAGAAGAATCTGCCTCTGAGATCAAGAATCTTCTGATGGCTATTGTTACTAAGAAATCCTAGTTTCTTTGTCTCGTCTTTTGTTTGGGTGTTTTTTTTGTACTTCTGGATATTTCTTTTACCTTTTTATGAAATCTTTTAAATTCTTCAATTCTTTTTTATTTTTATACTTTTTGATTATGACAAAAAGGGAGAGAAAATGAGTATTTTGAACTAATCACTGTTTAACAGTTATGAGACTAAGTCTTAGACATTCTAACAAAATGCAAGATTTCCTTTTGTGTAAAAGAATTTGTTTTTTTGCAGGTATCACTTTAACTCTGAAAGAATATTCCAGTTGAACATTATCTTCTTAAAGAAGTTCTGAAGAAATCCAAGAAGATTTTTTATTGCTCTGATAAATAATCCCAGGAAGTTTTTTACATAGAAATATTCATTTCAGGGGGAGATTCTTATCTCTTATCATATTTTATTTCTATATCTGAATAATTTTTGTCATCATCAAAAAGGGGGAGATTGTAAGAACAAGATTAGTTCTGACCTATCTCATAGTTTTGATGATAACAATAAATTATATTTTAGATAATTTATACTCTGATGAATGTTTTTGAATGTTTCAGATAATGTTCTGACAGAAGCATTCTGAAGTGCTAAGCAAAAATTATAAAGAAGTTCTTTGATGAAAGAACCTTTTTTTTTTGTTTTAAGCGCATCTGCTGACTCTGGTAAGACATTTTATTTTAAATATATCTTCTAACATTTAGCAGGTTCCTTGCTCAGAAGATTACTTGAAAGCAAGCGTTGATCAAGTTCTTAGCAAGCAAAGCACTTCCTAGAAGATGAGTAAAGCATGTTCTGATTGGAAGACATTGAAGCATGTTATGAAAGAACGTTAAAACCAACTTGTCTTGTCAAGCGTAGGAAACATGTTCTTACAATTTTGTCATTTGCTCATTAATACAAAGACAACTGAAAGCGCTCAAGTGCCTAAGCTAGTTTCTTAGAAAATGGAATATTGCAAGGAAACACGCAAGCATTTAATGCTCTCCAACTTTTCTAAAGGCAGTAACGGTCTTATTGTTCCTACTATAAATAGAAGGACATTCATTGCAAGCCATCTAACAAGTTAACGAATTACATTTCAAAAAGAAGCAAGAAACTACGTAAAAGATTCTGGGCTCACAAACTCTTTGTTCATACACTTTTTGCAATTTATTTTAAGTGAAAAATCACAGTTGTGATATAGCTTGATTAGAAGCAAATTTTATTTCACTATCTGTAAAGATTAAACTCTTGTAATTGCTCCTTGAGAGACCAAGTTTGGTCAGATTTCTCAAGCAGACTAGGACTAGATTTAATTCTTAGTGGTGTTAGTCACTTGTAAGATTACTTGTGCATTGTTAGTCACAACAATTGTTGTGTGTTTGTAATCAGTTGATTATAGTGGATTAAGTCCTTGTTGAGAAAGGCGAAATCACCTTGACGGGTGGACTGGAGTAGTTTGAGTTCAAACGAACCAGGATAAAAATAACCTTGTCATTCCATTATTGTTGAGCTTTGTTTTGAAAAGAAAAAGAGTCACTTATTCAACCCCCCCCCCCCCCCCTTCTAAGTGTTTTCTTACCCCTTCAAATTCATGGTCTAAACGTGCTTCCAGATAAAAGTAAGTGTTGCAACTAGAATCAGGACAATGAGAGAAACATAATGGTATCAGAGTTTTGAAGAATTGATGAAGGAATCTACCTATTGAAGTTGAGTTGCAGAGCTCTGAAACTGGACTTCTATGGAGCAATATAGGGCACGATTCTTGAATGTGATTATATGGTTAGCTTCAGGGAAGATCAAGGAAGGTGAATTGATAAAGAAAATGGATTGAAAAAGTTTGAGAATAGGATTCAAAGTAGCTGAATTCTGAGTTGTGAAGCAAGTTTGGCAGAGTGATTTTGGCTATCTAAGCTTGGGAAATTGAATGGAGGATGACCCTCTATTTATAAGGAATCAAATGGGACGCTCAAGCATGTGGAATGATGCAAATTGGAGGGAAATTGTGTGGGCCTGCATCATGAAGAAAGTGTGACTCAAACTTGATCAAAACTCAGCCAAATCGTGCGTTTCATGATGCTAATCACTTCTGGCAAGTTGTTAAACATGATTAGAAACAAAAACGCGTGGAAATCTTGTGATTAGAAGCCCAAACAAAGATTTCAAAATTCTGACTTTGTGCAAAACTCAGTTTTAAACTACCAAATTCAAATCCATGGCATTTCCAACTTAAGGGGTCTTAGGGCATAATTCTTGATGCTTTGGAAAGATGAGGTAACAAGCTTTGCAATGGAAGAAGAATGGAATCAAATGGAGGCTTGAGCTGAAAATTACATGGAGTCAAAGTTGAAGAAAAAGAGTTGACTTTCCATACTTAGAAATATTTCAACTTCTTCTTTAAAAATGACCTATAATCTCTTGTATCTAAACATGGCCTTCCACTTAGAATTTGCTCTTGACCAAAAAAGATGGAATGAAGTAGATCTCTTGAATGACATTTTTCAATTTTAACCACTCAAAATCTCCAAAAAATGAGCAAGTTATGACTTGTTGAAGTTGGCCAAAAATCATGAAATGACCTATAATCTTTTGCATTCTTAAGGCAACTTCCATTCATTTTCTTACTTTGCACATAAAAGAAGGTATGAAGTGCACACCCTTAAGATCATCATGGAAGATGAATGGGACCAAGGTGATAAAAATTGACCAAGTTATGACCATTTGAAGTCTCATATGGAAAATTAGGGATTCATCTGGATGACTTGTAATCTTTCTTCTTCACCAAGTTCCTTCCACATGAAAACTCCTTGGAACTTTTGAAGTGATTTGTTGGTAACTCTTTGAAGAGAAGAATGTTTTTGGAATCACTCAAAAATACCAAAAGATGAGTAAGATATGCCTCTTTGAAGTCCAAAACCCCAGCCTCTAAATCAAGAGAATGCTTGGTGGAACTTTGCCAAGTTTGAACAAACTTTTTGTGCCTATTTTCTTCCTCTGTGAATAGAAATTGTTGAGGATGATGATGAAGACCTATGGTCACCAAAACCAATTTCATACCAACTTCAAAACAACTTCAATAGTGAGGTTTGAATCTCTTAAGCTTTTGACTAGGGCATGGAAATAAACTCATGAACCCATGAAACAACTTGCTAAACCTCATTGCCTTTACCTACATTATCAACAAGTAAGACATACCAATATTGAATTTTGTTAATTAGAGAGAAAAATCAAAGTACAATATCTATGATCACAAAAGCAAACAAATCAAGGTGCTTGGTAACTTCTCAAAGAGCAAAGCTAAAGATAGGGAGAAGAAACAAAATCCCTAATGTGATTTTGTGGTGATTGAAACAATGTGGTATGATGAAGGGATCTTAGGGGGAAAAATTGGGGTACAACAGCTGCCCTTATTTAAGTTTCTTCTATCCGAAGATATGAAGGTTAAAAATCTTCGTGTCGACGTGATCGAAGATACTTAAATATAAAACAAACCCTGTTTTTGGACCTAAGATGCCATGCAAATGTTTATGCATATGAATGGAACAGAAGAGACGCAAAGTAGAATTGGGGAGGAAACACAAAATGCAGAAGCAAAAGAGCAATCCCACCAGGAAAATAAATCACTGGTAAACCGCGAGAATAGAATCAAAGAGGAGGATAGCAAGCATCGACGTTCACTGCCGATGTACTATCGTTGTTCACTGAATATATCATACCAACACCGTTCACTGACGATGAACTATCAACGTTCACTGAAGATAGCAAAAAGATAACAAACACCGACGTTCACTGAAGGTAGAAAGAGAAAATATCATATCACCGCAGTTCACTGACGATGAACTATCAACATTCACTGAAGATAGCAAAAAGATAACAAACACCGACGTTCACTGTCGATGTACTACCAACGTTCACTGAAGGTAGAAAGAGAAAATATCATATCACCGCCGTTCACTGACGATGAACTATCAACGTTCACTGAAGATAGAAAAAAGATAACAAACACCGACGTTTATTGCCGATGTACTACCAACGTTCACTGAAGGTAGAAAGAGAAAATATCATATCACCGCCGTTCACTGACGATGAACTATCAACGTTCACTAAAGATAACAAAAAGATAACAAACACCGGCGTTCACTGCCGATGTACTACCAACGTTCACTGAAGGTAGAAAGAGAAAATATCATATCACCGCCGTTCACTGACGATGAACTATCGACATTCACTGAAGATAGCAAAAAGATAAAAAACACTGACGTTCACTTCCAATGTACTACCAACGTTCACTGAAGGTAGAAAGAGAAAATATCATATCACCACCGTTCACTGACGATGAACTATCAACATTCACTGAAGATAGCAAAAAGTTAACAAACACCGACGTTCACTGCCTATGTAATACCAACGTTCACTGAAGGTAGAAAGAGAAAATATCATATCACCACCGTTCACTGACGATGAACTATCAACGTTCACTGAAGATAGCAAAAAGATAACAAACACCGATGTTTACTGCCGATGTACTACCAACATTCACTGAAGGTAGAAAGAGAAAATATCATATCACCGCCGTTCACTGACGATGAACTATCAACGTTCACTGAAGATAGCAAAAAGATAACAAACACCGACATTCACTGCCGATGTACTACCAACATTCACTAAAGGTAGAAAGAGAAAATATCATATCACCGCCGTTCACTGACAATGAACTATCAACGTTCACTGAAGATAGAAAAAAGATAACAAACACCGACGTTCACTGCCGATGTACTACCAACATTCACTGAAGGTAGAAAGAGAAAATATCATATCACCGCCGTTCACTGATGATGAACTATCAACGTTCACTAAAGATGACAAAAAGATAACAAACATCGGCGTTCACTGCCGATGTACTACCAACATTCACTGAAGGTAGAAAGAGAAAATATCATATCACCGCCGTTCACTGATGATGAACTATCGACATTCACTGAAGATAGCAAAAAGATAACAAACACCGACGTTCACTTCCGATGTACTACCAACGTTCACTGAAGGTAGAAAGAGAAAATATCATATCACCACCGTTCACTGACGATGAACTATCAACATTCACTGAAGATAGAAAAAAGTTAACAAACACCGACGCTCACTGCCTATGTACTACCAACGTTCACTGAAGGTAGAAAGAGAAAATATCATATCACCACCGTTCACTGACGATGAACTATCAACGTTCACTTAAGATAGCAAAAAGACAACAAACACCAATGTTTACTGCCGATGTACTACCAACGTTCACTGAAGGTAGAAAGAGAAAATATCATATCACCGCTTTTCACTGACGATGAACTATCAACGTTCACTGAAGATAGCAAAAAGATAAAAAACACCAACATTCACTGACGATGTACTACCAACGTTCACTAAAGGTAGAAAGAGAAAATATCATATCACCGCCGTTCACTGACGATGAACTATCAATGTTCACTGAAGATAGCAAAAAGATAACAAACACCGACGTTCACTGCCGATGTACTACCACGTTTATTGAAGGTAGAAAGAGAAAATATCATATTTTCCCAGAATTTTGGTGTTCTGCAAAGAACGGGTCTCAATTTCTTCTTTAACCAAGGAGATTTGCCTGGAAAGGGTAAAAGTAACCTGTCTCAAATAAAGAGTCTTTCGCTTATTGTGCAAAGAGGAATGACTTTTTGGGGATGGAAATATGACTTCCCGAGGAAATGACACGATATTCCTGCTGAGGAGATAAAGTCTTCCTGTGCAAAATAAATGCACAAGCCAAAACTCAAAGTTTTCAGAAATCCATAATAAATGATATTGTCATGTAGCCACAAATCCAATTCATAAATAAACTAGAGCAAGACGGCCAATGCAGATTCATCCTTTGAGAAATAAACTCAAGAGGGAAAACCAAATTCAACTTAAGAAAAGAGCGTTGCAGGAAAGGTCAGAACACAATGAAATCTTTACCACTTGAACTTCCAAATTTTTTCTTGCAGCAATGGTATTTCTGTGATTGCTCCTTGTCTCTTCTTGAAACTGAGAAGTGTGGGCAGCCATCTTTTCAATAGCTACCTCCCACTCTGTCTTCTGAGGAGATTGTTGCTGCTGATCTTTCCAGGAGAAGTTAGGATGATTCTTCCACCCAGGATTATAGGTGTTAGAATATGGGTTATTTTGCCTCAAGAATTTTATCCCCTCAATTTATTGTGGAGTTGCAAGACATTGCATAGTAAGGTGTAGTCCACTATAAATTTCACAAGCAACCTTCTATACCTGTTGAACCTGAGCTACTTGTTGAGTACCCATGTTCATTGCTTTCAGCTTTTTCTCCACTTTTACAACAATAGCCTCTTCAATTTTTAGTTGCTTATTCACTTCCAACTTCAAATTAATTACTCCCTCTGGTTTTCTTACAACTTTGTCATATAGCTTCAAATGCTCATTTGTAGCAATGACTTCAATAATCTTATTCACACCAATGGTTGTTGTAAAGTTGGATGAACTACTGGTTGTTGTATCAATAAGCTGCTTTTTCTTCATTCAGAAGCCATTTACAAACATCTGCATTTTCTCAGTTTGACTCATGTTGTGCGTGGGATATGCTACCAGTAACCTCTTGAACCTCCTGTAAGAATCACCTAGTGACTCTCTTTCTTTTTGCTTAAAATTCACAATTCATATCTTTTGCGAATGTAAACAAAAGTAGGAAAGTATTCATCAAGAAAAGTCTTCTCCATCTGTTCACAAGTGGTGATACTTCCAGCAGGCAATGAGTAAAACCACTCTTCGTCATCTTTAGACAATGTGAACGAGAACATCCTTAATTTCATGGCTTCTTCAGAGTGCCCCTCAATCTTCAAAGTAGTACTCATGGTGAGGAATCTCTGAAAATGCTTACTGACATCTTTGTTGATATTTCCAGTGAAAGATCTGTTCTCGAGATGAAGGATGGTTAAAGGATGCATTTGAAAATTTGCAACATTGACCGGTTGATTCACAATAGTCAATCGACATGCTGGAGCATTTGCTCCTTCATAATTCCCAAGAAGTCTCTCTGGTGGTGGTGGGTTTTCACGCATAGTCTCAGGTTCTGATTCTGAACTTGAGTCTATATATCAAAAGGAAATTCAGCTGAGGGTTTTCCTCGCATGCAAAGGTTAGGAAAAATTAGTAATAAAAAAAATATAAAAATAAAAAATAAATTTTAGTTGAAGAGCAAAAAAATTCTAATTGAACTCAAATTACACCCAATAACTAAGCAGTCCCCGACAACAGCGTCAAAAACTTGATAGGAAAAATAGCAAGTGTACTATTTTTGCCTCTTGTAATAATAGGGAGATTCCCCGAATATCGATCTCAAGGACTGCATACAATTATCTAGTTAAATTTGTAGTTCAATTAAACCAAACTTGATATGGGTTTTGATTTTGGATTTGTCACTTAACACATATCAGAAATATAAAAAGGCTTTTTCAAAGATATGAGGAGCATGCTAGGGTAATGTGTATAATTTGTTATGTAACTATCTTAAATATTGATCTCTTCAATAAGTTCATACCATTCAATTACCGGTTCTTTAGGTTATTTTGCCCTAAGTCCTTAGTGGGAAAACCTTTGAACATCCATCCTAAATCCTAAGTCCTTAGAGATATCTGATGGATTCAAGCCTTTGCTTTATCAAGAGTTATCTGGTAACTATAGGGTATCCATAGTCCTAGGTGATATCTATTGTAGCCTAATCATACAAAAACTTTAACAACCACGGTCCAACTGGTTATTAACTGTAAATCAATCCTAATTGGTCCGATTAGGAAAGCATAAAAACATTGCACAATTAAATTGAATAAGAAAACAACTTTATTAAAGAACTCAAGAATTCATAATCATTATAGATTCAAATCAGGGAACCCTCTAGCATTGGGGGGTTTAGCTACTCATATTGTTCAAAATAATCACAATATAAAGATTAGACATTACAAGTAATTGGATAGCTTCGAATCTTCAATTGCTTCCGCTCATGAGAATCTTCCACTCTCCAAGAACCTTGATCTCCCCAATCTTTAGTCGTGTAAACTATTCATCGCTCTGGCAAAAAAACCTCTAATTCCTCTTTCAAACTTGGCTAAATAGTGAACAATCCATTTGTCTCAGTCGGAAATGCTCAAAACGCCCATCTGGGTCCCAAATCATAAAAAAATCATAAAAACACTCAAAATTAGCGTCCTAGCCAGCACGAGCCATGTCACCTGACAGGGGCACCCGTGTTAGCCTCTTTCCATTGCTCCAATAACCTCTCGCCCATACCTTCTGACACAGGCCCTGTCAGCTGACACAGACACCTGTGTCAGCCTCTGCCTTCTTCTGCCAAACTGCAGTTGTGCATCCTCTCCTGAAACGGTCCGTGTCAGGTGACACGGGTGACTGTGTCAGGCACATTATAGCTTTATTTTTTAGACTTCCTTCGAAACTCCAAATTTTCACTTTTAACACTAATTTTCCTGGTTTTATTCCTCTGAGCCCGAAAAAAACAAAATACACAACCAACACATAGAAAAATGAAATAAAACACTTGACAAAATAAAGAAGTTATAACTAAAATCAACTGTAAATTAAGGTGAAAAACCCACTGATCATGGTCCCTCCTTTAGTTCTTCTCCATGTAATTCGTAACAAATTATGTATTCTTAATTTTAGATTTCTAATTCGTGAGAGGGTTTAGTTCCCCCTCTCTTTTTGTAGTCTCTTTTTCTTTTCTTTTTAGATTTGACCGTTATCAAAACAAAAAAAATAGTACCGATCATTAATAGTAACAATCATGAATTAATTTAGGGGTGATTGACGTTTTATTTCATAGGAAAGACCACAATTTAAAGTATCCATGGATTTGGATATTAATTTTGAAAAAAAAATCATAAGTTCAAAAAAATTATAATGGTTAACATAAGTTTTGGTGTGATTATATATATATATATATATATATATATATATATATATATATATATATATATATATATATATATATATATATATATATATATATATATATATATATATATATATATATATATATATATCAATACATGGCAAAATTTTATAAGGGGGATGACATTATACTTTTGGTGTTATATCATTTTCATAAGTTTATAGGAGATACTCATCTATATGCACTATGCCAAAAATAACCTACGAAAGCGTTTTTTTTTGGGCTTTAAAAGCGCTTAAAAGCGCTCTCGTAGGTGGCGCTGCTAAAGGTTTTAGCAGCGCTTTTTGTTCAGAAAAAAGCGCTCTCGTAGGCCTACCTATAAAAGCGCTTTTTTCTTAAAAGCGCTTTCATAGGTAGGCCTACGAGAGCGCTTTTTTCTGAAAAAGCGCTTTCATAGGTGTATTCAGAATGCGTATAAAGTAGGCCTATAAGAGCGCTTTTTGTTCAGAAAAAAGCGCTTTCATAGGTTTTCTACTGAAAAATCTAAAATTTAAAAAATTTCTAAACCTGCATTTTTTTGCAGCAAACCTGTAATTCTTAAACCGGTATTTTACAATCTAATCTAGAAATACCAATATATATTAATTTTAATCCAAATACCAAATGTAATTCAAATACCAAATATTATATATATATATACAAATACCATTATAATCAATTCATATCCAAAATATATATACACCATGGTAATTCAATATTAACATGTTTTTAAACGTAACAAAATACACCCTAAGAAATCACCTATATAACACTAAGTAAATCAATCCTAATCTACATATATATCCAAGGTCCTGATCCTGCAATATGAACATAATAACACGGTCAGTGTTGTATACACAAAACAATATATTCATAATTAACCAATTTTCACACAACAATGTATTCGTACCTTATTATAAGATTCTTAGCTCAATAAAATATTGGCACAACTCCTCTTTGAGTTCTTCCAATTGACGTGGCGAGTAATATGGACAATTGTATTGATCAAAATACTACATTACAAAAAAAAATATATGCATGATTTAGTTTAATGTAATAAATTATATGCAAAATCCGATAAGTAATAAAACAAAGTATAAATCCATACCGTGATTGGAATCTCGATTTCATTCATTTGAATGATTTCTTTAATAAACATCAAAACGAAGTATCCGCAATCTATGTCGTTTTGTTGTCGAGGGTACTACATAGAAAAACAAATAAGATTATACATATCTATTGATTTATCAAGTAGCATAAATATTATAAGCAAAATTGTTGAAATTTATATACCTGTACTTTGATCCAATTAATGTTGTTTGATCTAGATCGTGGTACTCGTGCTCCCCTTTGACATCGGAATACTTGTATTGAACTGATGACAAAATTAAAATATTTATTTAGAACAATGACATTGAAATAATTAAATATATAAACACAAACGAATATTTAGAATAATGTCACTTACGTATCAATCTCTAGCTTCATTTCCGGATAATTTGTCCAATCACCGTCAACCGAATTCAGGTAATAGACCACTTCTTTTATGGGATTGATTGCAAGCAACAACCAGTGACATCTATAAATTAAAGCAACAATTTAGAAGCGAATTTTAATGTAAAAAATACAAATATTAAAAGGAGCTTAGAATGAAAATCTAACCCTGTATTATAAGGCAAAAGATACAAGCTCTCTGTACTGGCAGTTGTCCTGAATCTTTCGACCAAGTGTTCTCTTACTGAATCAGGTTCCCTAGAAATTGTTGCTCCGCTGACACGGGAGGAAGACACGAAACGAAATCTATTTGACAATTGATTCCCGCGCATCAATTTGTCAAATAACATCCTTAAATAAAAACATAATTAATATTAGACTATTTCAATTAAATGTTTAAAAAAAATGTTCAACCAATTAAATAATATATTGATCGGGTTACCGGATGTACGAGTGCATCACACTGATGCCTAACTCTCGATGATGAAAGATTTGTTCCATGTCCTCTAATCCAATTGTTTCGGTACATGGAAAACCAAAGACAATTTCATCCACATCGATTTGATGAATTCCATCATTCATCAAATCTGATGTGCCAACTAGTGTCTCCAGACACTGTTGATACCTAGGCACAAATTTACGGACAGGAACCTTCTTCTTAGGTGGAACCCTACTAACTTTCTGGCTCACCTGTTGTGACTGATCTTGAGAAGGTACCTTAAAAATCATATAGAATTATGTAAGATACAAAGTTATGCAGTTTTTTATTTCGATCATAAATGAAACACTATAAAAGTACTTGTCTTTGCGATGCAATAGACTCGCCGCGCTGCAAAATCCCTTTATCCTTAGATGCGGGTTTTGTAGGAGTCTAAAATTACCATGTATAAAATTCAGGTCAGAACTGTCAGTTGAATACTTAAAGATTCATAATGGTTTTCAACATACCTGATCATCTATGCAGATGAGGTCTGATGGCCATGCCACAAAAGATCCTACTACATCTTGCAGCAATGTGGTCTCCGCAACAATGTCAGGTACCAGTAGCAATGCATTCATATCTAAAACAACATCAACCGATACCTTCATGTGGCCATCCGGGAGCGGTCTATGGTGAATTAAATCTCCCGAGGTGTTGTGCACTTTTCCCTTGCCAACTACCCGATAAGTCGGAGACGCTAGATACAGCTGACAACATGAAATGCCCTAAACCAATAATAACCGTTAGACTTCCTTTAATGTTGACAATAATAACCGTTATAATTATACTTTCTCTAAATATAATGGATTATCATCTTAATTACCTCGGGAAAATTTTGTTAACGGTTGATACTAGCCTTGTCACTAGTTTCTTTCAACTGTGAACTGCTCCTTTCTGCCATATATCTCTCTTTGTCCCTCTGCAGTTCACGGACTTGTGCTTGTAAATCCTGTAATGTTTGCATCACTTCTGCATTGCTAGGATTTCTTTTTCTTGGATTGTTATACAGAGAGGTAGGAGTCACACCATGGCCTTTACCCCTCACTCGTCCCGGATACTCAGCAACACATAGTGCTCGACTGAGTACGCTCCTGATATTCGAGTCATCACCCGAGGATACTGATTGCGATATAGTCTCCTGTAATTCATTTAAATATCGATAATTAAAGACAGAACGTTAATTATATATTAATTAAAGACATAATGGTATACTTACACACTCATCATAAATATGTTGCAGATCGGGGTTAACAACTTTATCTCTGCCAACACGAGCTTCCTTCCACAACACATGTGCAGGTAGTGATGTTTCGTCACTCTGCGTCTCCTCCAACTACGCTTTGTTACAAATAATAAAATCATCAATACACATTATTACAAATTAATAATACACATTGAGATAATTAATAAGATCGTAGAATTGAGATTTACTTACAATTTTTTCCTGTAAGCGTGCATATCCCAAACGGCCTTTTTTATATGGATATGCGGGTTTTGACGCTCTATCCCGATTTACAGCACTCACTTTCTTGAAATTATCGTCTTTTCTTTGGCCCACAAAAGCAACCCATTCTTCGGGTGTAATGAAGCTCTCATATTTTTTTGGTCAAATTTCTCCACCCTCTATGTCTTTTTCCGGCCAAGCCCATTATATACTTTTTGCGGGCATCTTCAATGTTAAAAGACCTCTACAAAAAAACATACGCATAGAGGGTGTTAGTATATGTAATTTAAAAACAATATTTTCGTCAAAATAAAGCAAATAACAACAACCATATATGATACCTTTATCTCGGTCCAAATTCTTTCTTTAGCATCCAACTCTCCTTTTTTCCAGCTAGTAGTGGTGATCGGAATGTGCATACGAACAAGCGTACCGATGTAGCTTGTCAGCTTTGCAGAATTAGGCCCAATTAGTTGGTCATAATTATTCCAATCTACATTATACGTAATACCTCTATCTCTATCATGGATGATTCCCCGCATGATAGTTATGCCTCGTGTGATGTCCTTATCTGAAGTGTCTTGTGGAACATTATCTTGTGAAACATCTCCTTGTGGAACATTTTCTGAATTATCTTGTGGAACATCTCCTTGTGGAACATCGTGATACATTTTCTGTCAAAACGCAAAGTATACACGGAATGAATCCGTATCAAGAAAATGCAACATACGAAAGACAATTTAAGACAAATTCATCACAATATATACCAGTAATTTGAGGAAGAAAGTTACCTCTCAGATGTTTCGAACTCTAAGAAACGCGGAGAATGAGCGTCGTACGTCGAACTAGGCCGAGAAACGCTGCAAATTCATAGAATGTTATTCAATATTTCGGACAATGGATTAAATAGAATGAAAAGATGGATACTATTAAATTTATGATTAAATAGTTACGAACTGATAAAGAATGAAAAAGAAATATACCTACATCAAAACATAAATAAAACAATCCTAAATATTTCAAAAAACTAAGATGTCAGATAACAAATTTTCAGCACCTGCACTGCAGTATCAGACAGGGATAACTGTTAATTTATACTCTCATCATACATGTAGTTATTTTTCAAACAATTTACAATGCAATAAAGTTATTTTCATTTGAATGAATTTTGATAGCCTCAGACCGTCCTAGTACATGATTTTCATAAAATTCCATAAAGCAAAAAAATGAAATGACGTATATTTAAATTTTACTGGATGATATAGGCTATATATATTATACTATAATGAAAAAAATGAAATGATATAGGCTATATATATTATACTATAATAAAAAAAATGAAATGATATAGGCTATATATATTATACTATAATGAAAAAAATGAAATGATATAGGCTATATATATTATACTATAATGAAAAAAATGAAATGGCATATATATACATTTTATTGAATGACATTGTCTATAATTATATATACTATTACCTTTTTCACTAACATCTCTTTCTTTTCTTGGTAGGAATATGTTCTACTCGTCTCGTAACAACGCGGACGGTTGGATTGATCCAAATACCCTCATCATGATCATTTCTAATGCATGATTCATTCTCATTTTGATCATTTATGGTAAAAGATTCAATGTCAACACCAGTATCGCCTTGGTCTCCAATCTTTTCATCAATTACTTTGTTAGAGAAAAGCACTATAGACCATTTCGTACTTGTCGGATCAGTGACATAGAACACTTGTTTAGCTTGAGAGGCTAGAATGAAAGGCTCATCTTTGTACCCCGCCCTGTTAAGATCAACTTGCAAAAATCCTGACTTATCCATCCGTATACCATTATTATTTTCAACCCACTTGCAACCGAATATAGGAATCTGAAATTTCTCGTAATCAAAGACCCAAATGCGCTCGATAACCCCAAAATACGACAGATTTGCAAATTTCGGGTTTAAGTCCTTCACACTAGATATGTGCATTGCTTCAGCTACCAAGGTGACACCACTATTTTGCACAGTACTTTTATCATCTTGTTCTTTGGTATAAAATGTGTATCCATTAATTGCGTATGCGCTATAAGAAAACGCAACCAAACTTGGACCATATGCTAAACATCTCAACCTTTCTGTCACTGAGGCGGGATCTGAACGATACTTTGAATAAATATGTTCCTTAAACCATGGTATGAAACTTCGATTGTGCTCTCGTACAATCCAATTCTCATTTCTATTCGAATTTAAACCTCGAAGAACACCCTTGTGTATTTTGACATACGGCTCAACCTCAATCTCATTGTGCAGAACATACAAATGCACTTGATCCCGTTCGACCCTTGATACTGTCACAACTTTATTTCCAATTAGCTTCTTACCTTCTTTTTTTTCAACAACATGAGATTTGGGGAGTCCAATTGACTGAACATTTGACAAATATTCAATACAAAACTCAACCGCTTCTTCAACAATGTATCTTTCGGCAATACAACCCTCTAGTCAACTCCGATTTTTCACATACCCTTTTAATATTTTCATATAACGTTCAGCAGGGTACATCCATCTCATATAAGCTGGTCCGCACAATTGTGTCTCTTTCACAAGATGAACGACAAGATGAACCATTATGTCAAAAAACGAGGGAGGAAAATACATTTCAAGCTCACACAAAGTAACAACTATTTCTTTTTGCAATGTTGGCAAGATCTCAGGATCGATCACCTTACTGCAAATTGACTTGAAGAAAAAACACAATTTAGTTATTGCGCTTCTTACCTTTACTGGCAGAATAGAACGTATACCTATCGGTAGAAAATGTTCCATTATAACATGGTAATCATGCGTCTTTAAACTCTTTAACTTGAGGTCTTTCATAGACACAAGTCTTCTAATATCTGATGAGTAGCCTTCTGGAACTTTAACTTCACTCAGAAACTTACACAATATTTTTTTCTCCTTTCTAGATAGAGTGTAAACAGCAGGTGGTAGGTATGTCCGTCTTCCTTTCTTCACGGGTCCCAGTTCAGTTCTTATTCCCATGTCTACCATGTCCTCCCTTGATTTAAGGCCATCCTTAGACTTCCCTTTTATATTGAGTAAGGTACCAATAACACTGTCAAATACATTTTTTTCAATATGCATCACATCAAGAAAATGTCTTACGTACAAAGATTTCCAATATGGCAATTCAAAAAAAATCGACCTCTTCTTCCACCCACCTGTGACAACTTTATGTGCAAAAGGCTTGCCAAACTGAATATTCACATCTTTCACCTTTTCAAAAATTTGATCACCTGTCAAACCAGGCGGAGCTCTACGTTGTTCGGTATCTCTGTTGAACGCTTTTCTCCATCCACGATACTGATGTTTAGAAGTTAAGAATCTACGATGACCGAGAAAGACATTCTTCTGACAAAGTTTCAATCGCATGGTATCGGTTCCGTCTTCACAAACAGGACACGCTTTTTCACCTTTAATGCTATACCCGGATAGATTGCCGTATGCTGGAAAATCGTTAATTGTTCAAAAACAACATCGCCCTCAAGTTGAAACTTTCTTTCCTATAACCATCATAAACCTCCACACCGTTCTCCCACAAAATCTTCAAATCTTCGATTAATGGTTCCAAGTATACGTCTATGTCATTTCCTGGTTGTTTAGGCCCAAAAATTAACATAGACAGCATCATGTACTTACACTTCATACATAGCCATGGAGGTAGGTTATAAATCATAAGAATCACAGGCCATGTGCTATACGAGATACTTTGAATACCGTGTGGGTTCATTCCATCAGTAGACAATGCCAAGCGAAGGTTTCTTGCTTCTTTTCCAAATTCAGGATAATCATTATCAATTTTCATCCACTGTGGAGAATCTGCCGGATGTCGAAATTTTCCATCAATAATTCTTTCATCTGAATGCCAAGTCAATTGTCTTGAATCGGTTTCACTACGATACATCCGTCTAAATCTCGGGATTATAGGAAAATACCATAAGACTTTTGCCGGAGACAACTTTTTCTTATATCGAGGGGCACCACATTTAGGACACTCATTTAACGATGCATACTCGTTTCGAAACAAAACGCAATCTTTTGGACACGCATGTATCTTATCATAGCTCATGCCAATGGAGTACAACATCTTTTTGGCCTCATACGTTCGATTGGGAAGAACATTATCCTCTGGTAGCATATCTTTCATAAGGGCTAATAACTCTGTGAAACTTTTATCCGACCATCCATTGCCGGCTTTTAAGTTGTACAACTTTAACACCGCAGACAATCTTGTGAATTTTGTACAACCATTATACAACGGTTTCTCTGCATCGCTTACCAACCTCTCGAATATTTTGGGACAATCGTTAAGATCTTCTTCAAGCGCTTCTGCAATTTCTTCGACTCGATCATAATCGTATGTATCTATGCAATCATCATTTGAAACATAGGTCCTTGCATACCCCGATTCAACATTCCCGTTACTTTCTCACCATGCATATTCCAACATGTATAACTCCTATCAATTCCATACCGAATTAAATGCGATACCAACTGAACTGCGTCAACCCGGTTCCCATAACAGCAATACAAACAGGGACATGTCATACGACTGGGGTCTTTGGCGTGCGCAACAGCAAACTTAACAAACTCGGAAACACCATTCTCGTAGTCTTTCGACAATCGATTGGAATACATCCATGTCTTATCCATATCAACTAATTAGTGCACAAAACAGTAGTATACTGCGTTTCTGTCAAAACGCAAAGTATACACGGAATGAATCCGTATCAAGAAAATGCAACATACGAAAGACAATTTAAGACAAATTCATCACAATATATACCAGTAATTTGAGGAAGAAAGTTACCTCTCAGATGTTTCGAACTCTAAGAAACGCGGAGAATGAGCGTCGTACGTCGAACTAGGCCGGGAAACGCTGCAATTTCATAGAATGTTATTCAATATTTCAGATCGATTGTCGAAAGATATATACTATTAAATAAATGCTTCACACGATTCACCATATTTTTAGTAACAAGTTCATATATCACATTGCATATGGAAATAGGATGAAATGGTTTAAGATACTCAGACTAGAAATGGGGCAGCATTGTTATCATAACACAAGTTAATCGGAAGTTGCTAACGGAAACAAGAAAATTAAGCATTAACATTCACGAAAGATTCAATTAAATGCGGATAAATGTCAAACGGAAAATTAAGGCAAAATATGTACATGGAACCAAGTCCGGACAACATATTTTATTCACAAAAACGCACATAAAATTAGTTCTGAAATCAATTGAAATGGTACTGGTGTTTGACAATTACCAAAACAAACTATTCTAAACGATTAGAAATAATTAATTGAACAATTTTCATGGTCTTCTAATACCGGACAACTTTATACCTCAATAAAGAGTGGCTTGAAAAACCTCAACAAAAACGGTGTAACTCAATCGCATTAATCCACAAACGTAATAAAATGCAAGAATAGGCATCAAACAATTTTAAAGTTCAATTGACAAGGTATTCAAGAGTTCCGGTATAATTCGACATCCAAAAGTTATCAACAAAATTTATCCGGATTCAACATCAAATTCACCAATTCACCATGATTTGATACCAACAGCCATGAACTAACATGAATCTAACATTTATACTCTAGACTCTTGTTCTAAAACAAAGATACTCATCAATCAACCTATTCCTCTTTTCATCATTTTTACACTGTTCAAGAAATCAAGACTTATGCATATTCAATAATTCAAATATATCATGAATTTTCAAGAACAAAGTTCAACACAATTCAAGAATCATATAATTGTTTAACAAGTCAACTTCAAGAATCACACCCCAATATTCAATTCAATGTCAAATTTACTCATGAAATTAAAACTTTGTTCAATTCAACAATCCAAAGTTTAACCTAACTCATGAACATCCAACATAATTTCATTCCTAATTATCATCATCACCTTATAAACAAATGTTTTCCAAATATGTCCTTGTTCCACTCCTTAATAAAAATAATCATACCATCTAACAATGAGACTAACTATCCCCAATAAACCCCATTTTCACGCATCCAATACCCAAAGTTATCATGCATAAGCCATAGATGATCTTTTCAATGAAGGATATAACTTGCCTTCTCAACAACAAAAGGATTTGAAGACTATTTTGCCAAGGTTGGTTAAGCTTGTTCAAGATGTAGGTTTTTGTTTAACACTAGTAAAACGTAGTAATAATATAAGATGAACAGATAATGGAAGAAGATAATGGAAGAAGAAGAAACTTACCAAGATGGAGAAGACGGAACGAACGGCGGCGACGACTGAAGAAGACGGAACGAACGGCGGCGACGACTGAAGAAGATGGAAGAAATGAAGAAGACGAAGAAATGAACAAGTGAGGGCAAATATCAGATTTAGGGATTTTTAATTTAATTATAAAACAACCTACGAAAGCGCTTTTAAAAGCGCTTTCTAAGACCCATATATGAGAGCGCTTCTGAGGTAAAAAGCGCTTTCGTATGTCCCCCATATAAGAGCGCTTTAGAAAGCGCTTTCGTAGGTCCCCCTTTCAGAGCGCTTTTCAAAAGCGCTTTTATAGGGCCACCTATAAGAGCGCTTTTCAAAAGCGCTTTCGTAGGCTAGATATTTCAAATACCTATGAAAGCGCTTTCTGAAAAGCGCTTTCGTAGGAAACCCTATAAAAGCGCTTTTTTTAAGCGAATTTTTTTTAAAGGCTACGAAAGCGCTTTCTCTTAAAAGCGCTTTCGTAGATGCGCTGCCAAAAATTGTTTTTTTCGTAGTGATGTGAAAGATTCAGTTGATTTTATCAGTTGTCTGAGTTGAAAGGAGAGTCGGTAGCAAATATGTTTTTATTAGGTTGGAGAACAGGGGTGGTGCTTGGAGGTGGCGATAGAGGTTGTTAACTTCAGAGGAGGAATTGATGGAGGAGCGTCGACTATTATTATTTGATGTTTCTTTACAGGATAATATTCATGACGAATGAACATTTTCTAAAGACACGTGCTATAATGTCAGTGAGGTTACCATATGCTTTTTAACTGGGAAGATCAACATGTGGACTCGGTTTTCAATAATGTTGGCCATAAACAGGTTTCTACGAAGGTTTCTATTTACGCGTGTCGGTTGATGCGAGATATGATGTCCACCAAGGTTAACTTGATTAATCGAGGAATTATCTATCAAGAGGATATGTTATGTGTTTCTGAGTGTGGTATGGTGGAGTCAGCTCAACATATTTTTCTTCACTGCGAGTTCTTTGGTTTGCTTTTGCAACATGTCTGCTCTTGGATAGGTATTGACGGGGTAGATCTGTTTTATCTTAAGGATCACTTTATTCAATTTTTTCACTATTCAGATGGTAATAGAACTTGTCATGAATTTTTAGGGTTACTTTGTCTCGCTACTATTTGAGTCATGTGGATACAAAGGAATAATAGGGTGTTTAAGTCCAAAGTTGCATCTACTGCTCAACTATTAGATAGAATCAAATTGATGTCTGTTAATTTTATTGTAAGATCTCATGTGCGGTAGAAAAACTCTTTAGTTTGTTTAAGTTTAAGATAATATTTTCCTTCGTCGTATAATGTTCTTGTTGTAAACTTTCATGACCTTTGTGGTAGATCTTTGTTATAGAATCGTTCTTTTGATTAAATTTATTTTGGTTTCTTAAAAAAAAAATTAATAATTTAAAATTATTTAAATATTATTTATTTGATTTAGTCATCCAATAACCTCCTTGTATTCAATAATATTTTGTTTTGTTTGTAGTTTTCAATAATATTTTTTAATTAAAAAAATTGAGTCCTAGTTACTAGTATTTCTCTACTATTATATATATAAAGTTAATTCTCTACAATAGCATCCAATAACCACTAGTGGTCCTATACTCCTAACTAGGAAAAAGTTTATACCAATAATTATAGATTAATAATAGTTAATTCTATATGATATACCTAGTCCAGAGTATAAGCATAAAAAGACAATAAAAATATACACAAGGACTCAAAACTCTCCCCTTCTATCTTCAAATGGGGATGAGGCCACAGCTGCACCATCTCACGGCGGCCATGGTGGCGGTTGTCGTCACTGCATGGTTAGCATACAATCCCGGCGTCCGACCATCTGATGATATACCTAAAACATCAGTAGCCGTTGGAGTTTCCGATGCATACAAGATGGTTCTGATTGAAAATGGTGGTGCCGTTGGACCAGAAAGTTTCGCTTTCGACCCTCACGGGAAAGGACCATACGCAGGAGTTTCTGATGGCAGAATTATGAAATGGGACATCCTTGAAAATCATTGGGTGGACTTTGCAGTCACTTCTTCAAACAGGTTCATTCTCTCGACCTCTCTCTTAATCACATGATATCTATTACTCCACGTCTGTTACCTTTACCATTAACAGTGACTCAAATATACTGTTTGTTGATAAGAATTTTTAAAATGGTACTATAAGTTTAAATAAATACTTTATATTTTGTACTAAAAAAATACAAATTAATCTAAATTAATTTTAATCTATAAGTTTTTAAAAATAATTTCAAATTAATAAATATATTAACTTACTTGTGAACTTAACATAAAAAATTAAGGGCCCCCACTTTTCACGCGTGGGCCTAAAAAAAGGAAGAATGCAGGAAGTGTGCTCTTTTTTCTTTCTTTCTTTCGTTTATGGTTTAGTTGAGAAATGCAATTAAGGCGGCAAAGAGGGAAGACACGTGTGGTGTGTGTTTTCACTGAATTTCCATTAAGTAGCTAATCATATTCTACGATGATGCATACTTACGGTACCGTACAGGATGAATACGGGTACCGGTATAAAATATGACATTTGAATGCATAGGGATATCTCTAACCTGTATTGAAAATTATGAAAATTTAATTAGTTAGAAGATAAAATTAAAAAAAATGTATTCAAAATTAAAATAAATTATTTATTTTAAAATATTATTTTATTTTAAATGAATTATTTATTGTGAGACGAAAGGAGTAAAATATATGTACATTAATAAAAAATAAAAAATAAAAGTTTTTAAGAAAATGTATAAGTAAATAATTAAATTATTAGATTTGTAATAATATATCACTATAAAATTGTTTAAAGATAAACAATAATATTAGGATACAATAACAAAAAAATTAAAATACCAAAATTTATTATATTGAAATTTCATAAAAAATTAAATATTAAAAAAATTAAAATATTAAAAAATTTAAAATATCATGAATATGATACGAGTATTTTATACTGATACATATCTGATACTAATGCTTTACTATTTTAGAAGTAGTCAGGTTTCAGAATTCATATTTGAGGCGAGTACATAACTTTAAATGAATATAAAGTTGAAATTATTAAATCAAGACCAAACCATTTATATATTATATATTTAAAGTATATTTGTTTGACGGATTAAAATTATATTCTCGGGAATATTATTCTTAAAAATATCATTGACATAAACTTTATTTTTATTGATGTGTTTGATAAATAAATATAGTTTTAAAAATATATTTTTTTAAATTTTATTTTAATAAAATTTTATAAAATAAAATAAATGTATTAAAATAATATGAGTGTCGAATATTATGGTTAATTATTTTATATTTTCATGAAAATGTAAGATTCTCATCATTTCACACGAGAATAAAAATAGAGAAGTTTATGAAGAAATTATATTCTTAAAAATAAAAAATATTCAAAAATTATTTATTAAATCTTGTAACAAACAAAATAATATGTGAGTTTCAATATTACATTTCTAAAAATAACTTTTGTATCCACAAAACAAACACACCATTAAGACTAAACAATTTGTATTAGATACTCATTTTTGAAGTATTATTTATGAGTTACATGGAAGTGTTAGTGGTGTAATTTGAATTATTTTTTGAGACAAAAATTATTCAAAAATAAAAATGTTCACAATTCGGTTGAACAACTTCGAAAAATGTGATACTTACTAATATCTATTTAACATGGTTTGTTTTAGTTAAGATCCTTTATCATCTTTGGCTAAAAAAATTTGGTTGAAGGATTCTAATTTTGAGAGGATGGTTGTGGAGTCTTAGAGGTCCGTGAGGGGTGGATGGCTTAACCGTTCAAAGATAAATTAAAAGTTCTTAAATGGAGTTTTAGTATATGGTACTTTCATGGTTGTGATAAGCAGAGATCTAAGAAGAAGAATTTAATTGCCATTCGGGTGGGTGTGCTTTAGTTGGAGAAAGTTCCCAAGGTTCAAGGGAGATCTTTAGGTTCTTTAAAGAGCATTTTCTGACTTCAAGGCTCATATTCCCATCCTTGATGGGGTATCTCTGTCGTGTATCTCCTTTGTTTAGGCTAAGTCTTTTTCTGTTAGGTTTTCTTCTTTATAAGTGAATGAGGTGATTGCTAAGATGGAAGATTCTAAAAGTTCAAATCCTAATTTTTTAATTTCTTCTGGTATAAGAAGTTTTGGAGGTTACTCAAGGAGGAGGTTTATGTGATGTTTGACCAGTTTTTCAAAGTTGTGTGCTACCTAAGAGTTTGACATCCTTATTTGTTGCTTTTATTCTTAAGGTCGAGTCTCCTTTGGTGTTAGGATATTTTAGACATATCTCCCTTCTTGTTTTGTTGTATAAGGTGGTGGCTAAAGTGTTTGCAACTAGACTTGTCAAGGTCATGGGAAATCTTATCTCCTTAGAGTAATTAGTATTTCTTAAGGGGAGATAACTAGTGGATGGTGTAGCCACTCTTAACGAGGTGTTAGACTATGCTAATATGTCTATAAAAGAGTGTTTAGTCTTCAAAGGGGACTTTGAGAAGGGCTATGACTATGTAAGTTGGTCTTTCTTAAAGCATATGTTGTGGAGGTTTAGTTTTGATGTTAAATAGAAAGTTTGGATTCGTTCTTATGTATTCTCTGGTAGTCTCTCGATTTTGGTGAATGATTGACCAGATGAGGAGATTAGTATTTAAAAAGGGTCTGAAAAAAGAAGACCCCTTAGAACACTTTCTTTTTCTTTTGGTGGTATAGGGGCTTAGAACTTCCTTAAAATATGTTGTTTTTACTAGTGGTATTTGAAGGTTTCAAGGTGGATTCAAACGAGTTTGATGAGTTTCATATTTAATATGTGGATGACACTGTGTTGGTTAGGATCTTTTTTGTTGATAATCTTCTGAATATTAAGGCGATTTTTAGGAGTTTTGAGCTTGCTACAGACCTCAAAGTAAATTTTGTGAATAATAGTTTTTTTTGGATTAATTTGAGTAAGGCTTTTCTGCAGTTGGTAGAAGCTTTCTTCATTGTAAGGTAAACTTTCTTCCTTTCAAGTATTTAATTCTTCCTATGAACCCATAGATGGAAGGGAATTAAGATCATCTTATTAAGTTAGTCTCTAAAAGATTACTCAATTGGATGAATATATTGTGAGCATTTAAGGTAGGACGATCCTTTATGTTCGGTGTTAAACTCAATATATATATATATATATATATATATATATATATATATATATATATATATTGTGTTTTTGTCTTTCATAAAGATGCTAGTCTCAGTATGGAGGAAGTTGATGGATTTGCAAAGACGTATTCTCTAGAGGGCTCGAAAAGAGGAATGAAGGTTGTGTGTGTTAAGTGGGACGACGTGTGTAAGACCAAAAGGGCAGCCGATTTAGGGGTGAAATATCTTAGATGTGTTAATCGTGCCTTGTTAAGTAAGTGAAGGTTGATGATTCTTTTGGACTTGTCGTCGTTTTGGGTTGATATTTATCAAGGTGAGGTATGGTCCTTAGAATTTTGACTCCTCTTTAGGAGGTAGGGTGACAAGGCTTAGGAAAAAGTCTCATTGATGAAAAGATATGTCTCTCCTTGAATCTCCACTGGATCAGGAAATCTGAGTGGTTTTCCTCCTTATGTATTAAATTGGTCGGGGGACGACCAAATGACTAGAGGTGCATTTGATTTGCAATATGTTAAGTACTTGATAGAACAATACAGTACAAATCTTTCAAGTATCGAACAACTTTTTGTCTTGTACGATTTTTTATGGACAATGGACAAGCAAAATAAGATAAAGTAAAATTTACTACAACACCCTTTATACATGTAAATATTAATAGAGAAGAATGAGAGAAAATATTTTTAATAGAAAATAAAATAATATTTTTATACTTTAAATAACTTGTACTAGGGACAAAAAAGATATTTCTGTATTTTTATATCGTAAATATTAATAGAGATGGGGAGAGAGAATATATTTTAATAGAATATAAAATAGTATTTTTGTATTTTAAATAAGTTGTACTATAGATAAAAGAGTAGTTTCGTAATTTCATATTGTAATTATTAATAGAGTATGAAGAGAGAGAATATATTTTTAATAGAATATAAAAGAGTATTTTTGTATTTATAAATAATTTGTACTAGGGACAAAATGGTATTTTTGTATTTTCCTATTGTAAATATTAATAGAAGAGAGAGAGAGGGAGATATAATATATTTTTAATAGAACATAAAAGGGTATTTTTATATTTTAAATAATTTGTATCAGGGACAAAAAGATATTTTTCGTATTTTCTTATTATGAATATTATTAAGGAGGAAGAAAGATGGAGAGAGAATATATTTTATTAGAAAATAAAAGATAACTTGTACTAGGGACAAAAAGTTGGCTCGTGGTTTAGTGAGAGACAAAAATTTTAGTTTTTGTCTAGTCCTTAATTCTGATTTTTGTCATGTCCCATGAATGGTTTTTAAATCAAGCGTAAGACAACTGTCGGAGGGATATACTAGGAGCATTGATACATAGTGTATGATTATGCACATTTGTGAGAGACAGACCACTTATCCACCTAAAACCTTAAGATGATAGGTGAGTGGATTCTCCCACTTATATATGCTTAAGTCTCCACATTCCTATCGAATGTGAGATCATTTCCCCACTTACTCACACTTACTATATTATTCCAACACTCCTCCTCAAGTGTGAGTCCACAATGCTCCCCCACTCTTCCGGTCCCTTTCTCGAACCAAAGGCTGTGATACCACTGTTGGAGGGAGATACTAGAAGTATTGATATATAGTGTAGGACTATGCGCCTTTGTGAGAGACACACCACTTATTCACCTAAAACCTTAAGGTGATAGGTGAGTGGATTCTCCCACTTATATATGTTTAAGTCTCCATATTTTTATCTAATTTATGACTATTTCTCCACTTACTCACACTTGCTATATTATTCCAACAACAACTACAATTGTGTTGTCTAGTCTATTATTTTTTTGTAAATCAAACACACCCGATTTTTCCATAATGTCTAGGTGGGAAATTCTCCTTTATGTGTTTCTTTTGAGCGACTATTTCTTATCTTAGAGCAGAAAACTCAAGGTGGTGAGCTCTTTAGGTTATTGGGTATGTGATGTTTGACTATATGGTTTTAGGTTGAGGGGGTCTTTTCTTGTTTAGGATGAAGAGCTCTTTGTATGTTTTCTATATCTTATCACGAGAGTAGTTATGTGTGATTGGGTAGATGTTTGGGTGTGAAAGCTAGATCTCTCTACGAGTTTTTCGATTAAGTCAGCTTATGTTATCCTTTCATCTTAGGCTTGTGTTTTTTCGTTTTTGGTGGATTTGTTGTTTTTCTTTTAGTGTTGTTTTTCGTCCTTGACTTTGCAAGACTTGTTCATTTTGAGTACTTCTGACGCTCTTTGTATTTTTTGTAATTTTTTTGTGACCTTTATTTCTTTTATGGTAATATATCATTTCTGCTTTACTAACAAATTAAAATTTAATATTACAAAATAAAAATTTTCAAATATGTTTGAATTGTATAAAGAGTAAAAGAAAAATAAAATTAGCAAGTTCACTAAGTTGTATTTAAAAACAACTAATAATAGAATAGTGTAAACATGATACTAATATTTTAAAAATAAAAATATTAATAATTTAGTTTGATTTTGAAATTCAATCCAAAGTCTTATTTAATCCGCCTAATTTATTCAAACTCACATTCAAACACATTTAATAATAATTTATTTTATGTGACTTTTTATTTTTCGAATTGATTTGAATTTAAACACTCCTAAATATTAATATTATTAATTTTGCATCTAAATTTGTGACTCTTTTGAGTTATTTATTCTCTATAAAATTATCAAATGTATTAATTATCTTTTTTTAATCAATTTAGTTATAATATATTTTTCTACAACTTAGATTAGATTAAATACTCTGATAAAAAAAACTCTTAAAATGAGTTGGTTAATTTAATTTACTTACATGTTAATTTTTATCTCATTGTTGTGGTATAAAGTTGATAGTGTTGATTTGGCAGAGTTGATGAGTGTAGAGGATCATATAAGGAGCATGCCAAGAATGAACACATATGTGGGCGCCCACTTGGGCTTTGCTTTAACATGGCATCAGGCCAACTTTATGTTGCCGATGCATACATGGGCCTAGTTGTTATTGAGCCCAATGGTGGCACTGCTACAAAACTCATATCCCATGCAGTACAAGATCAACCATTAGGTTTTACAAATGGTTTAGATATTGATCAAAACACTGGAGCAGTTTACTTTACCACTAGCAGCTCTAAGTATGAAAGAAGGTAATACAAATAGTCATATATAATCTTAAAGTTGCATGAAGATTACTATCAATGCAATAATTATTTATGAGTTTTGATAGTTTATTCTATATCATGTAAAATGCAGGAATTACGTGTCTCTGATTCTAAGTGGAGACAAATCAGGGAGAGTAATAAAATATGAACCAAAAAGCAAAGAAATAACGGTTCTTGTAAACAATCTCACATTTCCAAATGGAGTAGCGCTAAGCAAAGATGGTAACTATATTCTAATAGTAGAAACTACAAAATGTAGAATACTAAGATATTGGTTAGAAACACCAAAAGCTGGAACATTAGAAGTCTTTGCCAATCTACCTGGTTTTGGAGACAACATAAAACGAAGTCCAAGAGGTGGATTTTGGGTTGGAATTCACTCAAAAAGAGAAACATTTATCAAATGGATTCTATCATATCCATGGATAGGAAAAGGGTTGGTTATGCTTCCTTTGGACATGACAAAAATGTATTCATATTTGGCTAAGATAAAAGGGAGTAGTGGAATGGCAATAAGGCTAAGTGATGAGGGTGATGTTTTGGAAGTTGTTGAAGATGATAGAAGTGGAAATAGAAAGTCTATTAGTGAAGCTGAGGAAAAAGATGGAATATTATGGTTAGGATCTGTTGATGCATCTTTTGCTATTAAGTATAATATTCCAATGACACAAGAATAAAAGAAGAAGAAGAGATATTATTTATAAATAAATAAATTTAAATAAAATTTAGTTAAGTGTAATTAATTTGTTTGATTTCATAAAAATGTATTATCAAAATATTCTTCATAAGAAATTGTTTCATATAAATGAAAGAGATATTGAAAAATAAATTGTAAGTTACTTGAATGATACTTTAAGAATAACATTTATATTTGAAACAACAAAATATTGGTAAAAACTATGGAATTCCTGTAACTAGAAATCTCCTAAGCACTAATTTTAGATAAAATATTACAATTATTGTTCATATTTACGGATCAAAGTTTAGATTTTTTTAAAAATAATTAAATCAAATAATCATCTTTCTCCATTATCAACCAAAATACTCATATTTCAAATGAAATTTTTTGTACTAAAAAGGAGGCGCTACTAGTAATAGCACATGCACTACAAAAAGCACAGAGGCACTACATCCTCTGGCGCATGCACTATTAATGCACCAATAGGAGTGTCACATGCACTACAGGTCAAAGAGGAGGTGCCACAACCCTTAGCGCCTATATATTCTGGTATGTTTTATAATTCTCCATCATTTTCTACACATCTTCTCATTTTAGATTAAAGTTTTTTTTTCAAAATTTCTAACATGATTATTAAAAGAGATGCTCATGTTTATTATTCGGTTCTCAAGCCTTCAATGAAGATCTGACTTTGAAACTTTAACTTTGGAGCATCTAGAGAGGAGTTTGATTTGTTGGTTAGACATAGAGATTCAAGAAGGTGAAAAAATTAGAAGAATTGATATGCTTGTTTCGGTGTTCAACATTGCGAATGAGAATAGTGAACCACGTCGTTTTTGAGAGTCAGTTAAAATTGACAGTGATGTCCGTGTTATGATATTTGGATCAAATGATATTGTTTTGATGGTTGTAATCTCTTAGATATGTTATAGTGTAAAATCCTTTTATTTTTTCTTTATTTTTTTTGTTTTAGGCGTGTTTGTGTTAGTTTTGTTGTAACCGAAATTTGTACTCAATATGAAATTTCATGGTTACAAAAAATAAGTTACATATCAAGAGTGCATACAATAATTATGTTGTGGAGCTTGTTCCAAGATTGGGACAATGTTTCCGTGTGTGTCAGGGCTGATGGCATATACCACATGATCTTATCATTTTTTCAATGGGATCCATTTCTGTTCGAATACGCGTGCTGTTAGGGAGACCATTTTTCTTCCTTCGCATATTTTCATTGTGCCAAACTATATCCCCTTGATATGTAGGCTAATATTCCTCCTTTGCTACCACCGAGAAACTATTATTGTACACATTGAATACATTAATGACTTTATAAACGGTGGATAGATGCTTGGAAGGGTCTTGGCGAGCATATGAATATTCTCCAATGACATGGGAGCAAGACATACAGAAGGCTTGAATCTTTCTGCAGTCGCACCAACCTCTATTTAGTTCGACCTGATATTATCCAATTGGACTCCCCTCATTATGATCCATTATTTCCTATACCCTAAAAGTGTGACTATGACAGACAAATATCGTAACCTCATATGTGTTAGCTTTGGTAGCTTTCTCCTTAATAAATTTTATACAACTTTCACTGAACAATTACCCTGATTCTAACACTGAACTCCACTTCATAGCTCTGGTCGCGAACAATGACCCTTGTTATTACCATGGTTTTGTAATTGGCTAAATTTTGCCAAAAACATGGTTTGCCATAACATGATTGATGTTATGTGATTCTCAATCATACGTTGAAGACAATGTCATGACATCTTGGTCTGGTGCAACAGATGCTACTGGTTGGTTTATTCTTGACAAATTTAAATTGATTATGTGAGATTCCTTTTTGGTTTATCTCACTGATTTTTCGCAGATCAAGGATATTTATATTTGGAGCAAATATTTTATCTCCAGCTGTACACAGGTTATTATAATTGGTTGATTGAGACTAATTAGGAAAACTTTTATTTTTGTTCCAAGATTCAAGGATGTTTTTTTGCACAGATTGATGCAGCTCTCAGCATGGATAACAAGAAATATACGGGTGAAGGTTCAAGGCCCAAGGATTGTTGAAGAGTATTTAAAGAAATTACCTAGACCAGAGAGCATTAAGAACTTTGTAAAAAAATAAGGGGAAGCCGGGTTTTCTTAGTTTTAGGTTCTAGGGCTCTTCAAGGGAGTTTCATTTTATTTTGTACGTCCTCATATATCTTTTGATGCATTTAAGTTGACATATTATTACTTGACAATTTGTCAAGTTATTGTTCTCACTCGAAGCTTTTAAGCAAGAGTTTGAGTATTGTGATTGAAGTGTAAACTTCGGTTTTGGTTTTGTTTCAATTTGTTGTGATTGTGACTTGGTTATAGATTATCACTGGGATTGGGACAAGTCTTTTATCACTGTGGTTATTGGAAGTGGAATGTTGATTTCTCATATCTATGAGGTGTCTAGGTAGAAGTTCCACTAGGTAAGTATTAGGCAAGAAGTTTTAAATGGGGAGTTTAACTTTGAACAAGTACTACTGATAGTGGATTTCCTTCCTGACTTGGTAGCCCCTAGAGTAGGTGAGTTTACACCGAACTGGGTTAACATATCGTTGTATTCTTTTACTTCTGCAAGTTTTAATTTTTGCATTACTATTATCCCGTTGTTGTTCTTTCAGCAGATGTTATAACATCTGTCGTGACATTATGCTTGTACGCTGAGACATCGATCTTGACATTTGTTTGTGCATATGCCAGAATTTCAATTGGCATCAAGAGCGGGCACCCTATTCTGTTTACTGGGTGAGATTCAGAGATATATTTTCTAGCACTATGGATTACAAAAGTGAACGGTTGGATAGACCACCTATGTTAAAGGATGGAGATTATGCTTTTTGGAAAGTTAGGATGATAACTTTTTTAAAAGCCGTGAACATGAAATCTTGGAAGGTTATGATTAAAGGATGAAGTCATCATGTAGTGAAAGACAAAGATGGAATTGGGTCCTTGAAGTCAAAGGAGAATTGGCTCAAAGAGGAAAACGAGTTATCTTCTGTAAACTCCAAAGTCTGCGATGCTCTACTTCATGGAATAAACAAGGATGATCTCAAAAGGATAGCTATCCGCACTACTGCTAAAGATGTCTGGGATATTATCAGGACAAACTATGAAGGAGATGAATCCTCTATGAAATTTCTTGTCGATTATATTATTGTCCTAACAGGAAAGCTCAATTCTATGATAGAAGATAGTTCTTATGTTGAACTATTGATGTCCTACAAAGATCCGTACAAAAGGGTAGAGGAAGTCTGTCAAACATGAGTGAAGAAAAGAATGATGATAGCCAAACTTCAGACTGAAAAGGATGACTTCCTAGCTAACATTGCTAACCTTCAAGCAGAGGTAACCTTACTAACATCTAAACTTGATAACTTAATAAAAGGTGTTAGACTGTTAAATAATGATTCTGATGCGCTAGATGAAATCCTACAAGAAGTAGAATAAGGAAGAAGACGTATTGGCATAGGGTTTAATTATCAATTCTTGAAAAACAAAGGAAGGATTTCAGATACAAAATTTGTCCCAACTAAGGAAGAAAGTGGGATGTCTGATCAAATGTCACAGCATAATGCCAGACCATGAGAAGCTCAGAAATAAGTCCATATGCAACCACTGAAAGGTCTTATTTGTTATACGATGAGACAGATCTAGAAGGGGGTTGAATAGATCCTTTATTTAAAAATTGCGCTTTTAAAATTTAATTTGAAATGATGTGAAAGCTTCACGAATCAAAATCGTCTAAACGACTCGTTATTGAAAAGATCAGATATACGAAACCGAATGGAATTCTTATGATGAGAAATGAATCAATATGAGTACTTATTAAACAATCACTTAAACAATATCAATGAACACTTACTACTTCCAATGAACTGTTTAAGATAAAATTGGATAAAATCACTAATTTGTGTGTTAGTCAATTTATCAAACACTTGATGTGCAAAAACACAACAAGTTCAATTTTACTTAAGTGTAGTGGTGAATTTTTCTTGATAACAATTAAAGTGATTGCTATGACAATTGTAGACAAAGTTTGACTCACTACAATCACGGTAAAATGAATTGAACAATAGGTATCACATAAATTATGACAAACGAAAATAAAAGGATAGGGAAAGAGAAACAACACACGATTTGTTAAGGAAGTTCTCCTTGTCGTCCTCGCGTAGGGTACGTCTAACCCCAATTCTAAAATCTAAAATTGAGATATATGATATTAAGTCGCAAAGTGTTACAAGAGAAGCAATAGTATTCACTACATACAAACCAATTGTTGATGATGAAACTATTCTCTTCTCCCCCCTTGGTTCAAACTAAACCAACAATGCCAAACTCTTCGAACAAACCTCCAGTTACCGCTACTTGATTGCATGAACTCTTCATTCTACAAATATTTCACTCGACTCAATTAGATCGCAATATATTTGACCCTAAATATTTCTTCACAATCCTCCATTTACGACTACTTGATTGAGCAAACCAGCTGTTTCTCAACCCTTTGACTCGGTTGAATTCAATGAAGCAAAGACTTGTGCAAAACCCCCACACCAAACATAATCTTGGAGGAAAAAACCTAAAGGTTTTATTCAAGAAAAAACCCACTCAATTCTTAACCCAAATCTGGAATCAATCTTCAATTTGAAGGTTATCACCATAACTCTGCACTTTAATCAACAAAAAATGTTATGTGTAATTATTGATGAATGCAAGGAGAGGATGAAGATGATGAGAAGTTGGTGTATATCTTTCACTTTTTCTTTTTTATTCCAAATGATGAAATCCAATTAATATATATATATATATACATATATATATATATATATATATATATATATATATATATATATATATATATATATATATATATATATATATATATATATATATATATATATATATTACCAAATGGTCAAGACCTAAAAACATAGAAAAATAATGGTTAACAACAGTGAGAAGTCGACCTATGCAGACAGCCCACTCGACACGAGCGATCCCGAGCCTGGTATGAAGAACTTGTGAGAAGTGATGCATCAACTGCAACATGGCATGAGTCAATGCAATCAGAAGATATTTAACTCCCAGTATGAGTCAACCAGAAGGGTCAACGCGAGCAGTCTTGAGCTTGATGCAATGTCCTTCTTCAATCTATGAGTCGATCTAACTTCTGCATGAGTCGACACAAACAGAAAATATTTTTCTCCTAGTATGAGTCGACCAGAAGGGTCGAGCACTCTCGAGTGTGGTCCATTCACTTTGAACAATCTATGATTCGACCTGCACATGGTGTGAGTCGACACAAGCAGTTGAAATAGCCAAAGATGATTTCTTTCAAGAAGTTTAAATCCAACCATTTCCAATTGTAAATTTACCAAGGAACCAACCCATATCATAAGCACAAATGCAAGATGCTATGAATGTTTTGACATCATTAAAACAAGCATAGATGCACCTTGCTCTCACATACTCCCCCTTTTTGATGATGTACCTTGCTCTCACATACTCCCCCTTTTCTACTTGATTCATCGAGTACCTTAACCAAATATCCTTCCCCTGAATTTGTGCATTCAGTAGGACACAAATCTGCAACCTCTTGCTCACTATATTTAATCTATTCTCTTTTCATCGATTACCTTAACCAAATATCCTCCCCCTGAATTTGTGAATTCCGTAGGGCACAAATCTGCAATCTCTTGCTCACTATATTTCTTCTATTCTCATCTCTCCCTATGACAACATCAAAAAGAGAAAAGCACAAGGTCATGGGAAAAAATATAAAATGGAAAAGTCATAATCTAATTTGCAGCCTAAAACACCAACAACCATTCACATAAAATGAAGTTGCTGCAAAACATATAATAGTGAAATAATTAATCAAACACATTAAGTCTATTACACACCAAATTAGTTCAACCATAAAAACAACGAACACATAGTAAGTTTTTAGGAAAATAAAATAACCGGAAACATAAGCAAGACATGTAAATAACGAAAGTCGCAAAATGCACTGCAAAGCACCAATGTAATATCAAGAAATGCTTCAGTATATGCCGACAATTGTAACTCATGAGTCAACACATGTAGTACAAATTACAATTTTCAAAATTTTCATGCTGTTTAATGTCATTTATACAATAAATAGAAAGCCTACACATATATCAATTATGTCAAGGATAAAAAATACATATTGTAAAGCAAGTTTAACATTTACACATGATAAAGAAAGGTCGAATAGATAAGAACAATATTACCTCCATGGAGGATTAAAGACGAATGCCCTCACTAACGCTTGCATTATACATATTAGATTATGAAGGAATATACAATCATAAATAAAGAGCATGCAACTTAGTCAAGGTGTAACCTATCTGAGATATCGAGAACACCAAGTTCCCTACCGATGTGGAAGAAAAGTTTTGGCGCGAGTGGTTTTGTAAAAATATCGGCAAGTTGATTTTTGCTATCAATGTGTTTGAATACAACATCATCCTTTTTTATATGATCCCTAAGGAAATGATGTCTAATTTCAATATGTTTTATGCGTGAATGCAAAACCGGATTATTGGTTAGATTAATGGCACTTGTATTGTCACAAAAATAGGAATACATTCAAGTTTAACATTGAAGTCGAGCAATTGTTGTTTGAGCCACAAAATTTGGGCACAACAATTATCGACTGCAATGTATTCTTCTTCGGTAGTTGACAAAGCAACATAAACTTACTTTTTTCTATGAAAACTTACTAAGGAGTTTGAAAAGAAATGACAAGTCCCACTAGTGCTTTTCCTATCTGATTTATAAACGGCAAAGTCAGAGTTAGAATAGCCACCAAAGAATAATGACTATCCTTGGAGAACCAAAGTCCATACTTTGACGTACCACAAAGGTACCTAAGTATGTGTTTTACAGATTTTAAATGTGATTCCTTGGGACATGATTGAAACCTAGCACACACGCAAACACTAAACATAATATCCAAACGAGATGGGGTAAGATAGAGAAGGGAAACAATCATACCTCTATACCTTTTTATATCGACGGGCTTACCATTTTCATCTCGATCCAAATTCACCGTCGTAGGCAATGAAGTGTCGATTACTTTGGAGTTTTCCATATCGAAGCGCTTGAGTAGATCATTGCAATACTTCATTTGGCTTACAAAAGTCACTTTATTAAGTTGCCTGATTTGAAGACTGGGGAAGTAGTTTAACTCTCCCATTATGTTCATTTCAAGTTCTCCCTGCATTAGCTTAGAGAATTCCTTGACCAAAGATATGTTAGTAGATCCAAATATAATGTCATCTACCTAAACTTAAAATAAAATAGAGTTTTTGCATTGACGCTTAATAAAAAGGGTTGTGTCAACCTTTCCTCTTGAGAACCCTTGATCTAGTAAGAATTTTCTAAGGCGCTCGTATCAAGCCCTAGGGGCTTGTTTAAGATCGTACAAAGCATGCTTAAGTTTGTATACATGGATAGGAAACTCAAAATTTTCAAAACTGAAAGGTTGAGATACATATACCTCTTCATTAATGCATCCATTAAGAAAAGCACTCTTAACATCCATTTGAAATAACTTGAAATTTTGTGAACATGCATAGGCAAGCAAAAGGAATATAGCCTCAAGTCGGGAAACCAGAGCATAAGTTTCCTCATAATTGATGCCTTCCTCTTGGTTATACCCTCGAGCAACAAGACGAGCCTTGTTGCGATTTATTATTCTGTTTTCGTATAATATATTCCTAAACACCCATTTAGTACTAGTTACTCAATGGTCTCGTGGAGGAGGGACAGGTTCTCAAACCTCATTTCTCTTAAACTGATTTAGTTTCTCTTGAAAAGCTAAAAATCAATGTTCATCGAGTAAGGCGTCTTTGGATTTTTTTTAGGCTCAATTTGAGAGACGAAAGAAAAATGATCACAAAAGTTACTTATCTTAGACCGTGCGGTAACTCCCTTTAAGATATCTCCTAGAATATTATCGATGGGATGATCCTTAGAGGTTTTCCATTCCAAAGGAAGATCACTTTCATTACTTGGATGATTTTCTTCTCTTTTTCGGCTACTTGATCCAGCTTCTCCCTAACTATTATAGGTTTAGAGTCACTTTCTTTAGGATCTTTTAGTATGCTTTCCGAAGATACACCTGCACCATCAAAACAACACCTTTTCAGACCAATTTCAGATAAGATTCATCAAAGGAAACATGCACAAATTCTTGAACGATATGTAACTTTTTATTATATACTTTATATGCTTTGCTTGATTGAGAGTATCTGAGAAATGTACCTTCATCGGCTTTTGGGTGACCAATATTCTCTTTACCAGAGTTTAACACAAAGCACTTACATCTGAAAATATAGAAGTGTGAAATATTTGGCTTCCTACCTTTTAAAAGTTCATAGGTAGTTTTGTTAAGAATAAGATGTATTAGACTCCTATTCAAAACATAACATTCTGTATTTATGTCATCAGCCCAAAAATATTTATGAAGACCGATAAGTGCCAAAATGTCGTTATTTTGTGTATATAATTTGTGGCACTTATCGATGCTTTTTGTTGATATTCATTGAATAATCCCAACTTTGTTGCAAATATATTTAACTTATATATAATTTATTTTTCAATTCATTTGTGTAAAGTTTGATATTATAATGTATTTTTGTAGGTATTGTTGCGTATTTGGAGCATCGAGGAATAAGGTGTCGAAGGCACGGGTCTGGATGCGCATTTTCGGAATAAAAGTCCATTTTTGGGAAGTTTTGTCCAGACAGGCGCGCTAAGCGAAAGTTCTAGTGCCCTACGAGTGTTTTGAAAGATTTGGCAGAAGTTGCGCTGATGAGGCCGCTTAGCGAGGGTGCCGCTTAGCGGGATCAGACCACTTAGCGGGATTTAGGTCAGTTTAATGTATAAATATCGCGCAACCCTCTTAGCGGGATCACCCCGCTTAGCGTGGTCTACTGAGTTAAGTTTTATAAAAACAAATTTAGTTTATTTTTAGGTGATGGTTTTGGAGAAGTTTTTGCTCCCAACTCTATAAACCCTCATTTTTTATATATTAGCTTAGAAAACAACACTAGGGCTTTGCTTATAGATGATTGGAGGTGAATTTCTCATCGACCGACACTGACAAACTTGAAGATTTATGGTTTATCTCTTCTCCCTCTCATTGTATTTATCATTTGTTGGGTATTGTATGTATATTTTCTTTGAACTCATGTATATTTGTCGCCCTTGGCGGTATATAAAACTTTCTTTACAAATCGGTTTTGATTGTTATCCTTGATTTTTTCTCTGTGTTAGGGAATCGAGTTGCTATAGACATATACTGCTTAGATTCTTATTTAGGATGATTATCTAATAGTGTATAAATTCTAGAGATAGATTTAACATTGTTATTCACTTAGGGTGTCTGAGATTAATGCCTCTATGTTTTTTATGTCGCTCTGAGAGATCTTCGGTGCAAGCTAGCACAATTAACTTATGTCTTGTTGAGGTGGTTGAGAGATCGCTACCGAGGTGATGCAGTCGACCGCTCAATTTGGGTTAGAAATGACTTAGGTTGTGAGTGACATGTGATGACATTGATGAATATTGTAGGTTTAGTATAACAGGTCGATAGGTTTAAGTCTGTGAGAAGTAGTATATATGCATGCTTGATAAGTTATTCCTTTTTCTTTTTTATACATTTATTTTCTGTTGATACTTTTCCTTTCAATCCATTTATCCCACAAACTCATTAACAAGAGATTTATTGAGCGATATTTCAATACACCAATCTTTATGGACACGATACAGTATAACCTAAATATCACCCGGTAAATTAATAACTTACTTTTTACTTGCTGCTATATCGTTGCAACAAAATGGTGTCGTTGTCGGGGATAAGTTCTATTGTTTTGTATCGTGATAATTCTTTTGTTTTTGAGTTTTGTAATTAATGTATATGTTGTATGGAAATTGTACATGAATTTGTATATGATTATCATATGTGTGAATTTTACATGTTTTACATACTTGTGCATATATGTGTTTTTTCTTTGTTTTCATGTGATGTTGTGAATTGTCTTGTTTTCGTAATGTTTGTTGTGTGCTTGTTAGAACACTTTCTTTAGGTTTGCGCGATGTAAAAATATCATGTCATGATGGTAGGAGGTTACTAGCTCGCACAATAAAGGCGTTGAGCTTACGACGTAAAATAAGCATGTGTTGTTTGTATTCGTTTATGTATGTGTTGACTTGTGTTTTAACAAGTTGAAATTGGACTTGTTTTAAATTCTCAAATTTTCACTTTTCAACTTGTTAACTCACTTTTAACCGTTTCTTTCGTTATGTCAATTTGTCTTTTTCTGCAAGCTTGTCGTGTTTAGCTTGAGGAAGTTTGTTAATATTGTAAATATTATAATTTTTGTAAATTGAGTGTGTAGGGTGATTCTGGAGGCTGCTACTGCCTTTTTTTTTGCATCTAGTGTAGCGCGCTAAGCGCGGTTTAGGCTGCTCAGTGCAGTTTAGGCCGCTTAGCGCGCTCTCTTGTGTTGCGCCAGTGAAGTTTTTTTTAGTGTTCACTTGGCTGTCCTTTTTTCCACTTTCACCAAGGCCTTGTAGTAGGAAACAAAATTTGTTATTTCTTTTGTGTTTGTCTTTGAGCTTGTTGTGAATAACTTGAGGATATTGAGGTGATTTGTCAAATTTGATCATTTTGACTTGCGAATGCGTGGTAATGATTTTGTTAAGTTTTTGTACACATTTTAGGTATGTGTTTATCGCTTTCTATACTTTATCATATTCACGATACTTAGACTTTTTACAATTTTTATGTCATTCATTCTTTTGTATACTTTTTCATTTATGAATCACTTTAGTTCCTACCTTTTTTGTGAACTAGCTTTCCATTGTTCACATATGCTGGAGACCACAACTCTTGTTTTTATTGGATTTTATTATGCTTAATATTTTGTTTGTGTTGGTTGTATGAAAGCATGAAATTGATCAAGACACTTTTTTTTCCATTTTGAGCACAACTACCTCTAGCCAAATAGTCATTTCACCTTGTGAGTGTGTGAATATTAGTATCCCCTTTTGAGCTTTTTGTCGATGTCCATGTTGTTTTTGCTTAATACTTATTTATGAGTGTTTAGTTCATCTTTTTGTATGGATGTTAATTCTTTTGTTTTCTTGAACCCTCAACTATGATTTTTAGTTGAATTTTTGCCTTGCCTTAGAAAGTATGGAGTATTCACATTATGATGATGGTTGAATCAAGTTGGAAAGAGGAATATTTATGTGCTTATATTGTGATTGCTATGAGGTTGTGATAGAAAAGAAAAAGAAAAAAATGTAATAAAATAAAAGAAAAAGAAAAAAATGTGAAAAATAAGTGAGAAGAAAAAGAAAGAAAGAAAAAATCTTTGAAAAAGAAAAACAAAAAGAGTTCGAATGATTGTGCTAATAAGTGATGTGTGTTGGTTTGAAATTTGGAATGAAGAAGAAGTTTGATTGAAATTATTTTGCATGAGACTTTGTGAGTTGATCACTCTCTTAGGTTTAGGTAATTTTTTGTTTCGATTATCTTTAGGATTTATCCCTTGTTTGTTAACCAAGCCACATTACAATCTTGAAAAGCTCTTGAGATTCTTGCCTTTGTATTTTTAATATGAGTTTTTGGATGAATGCATAATTTAGTCTTTTGTTTGCAAGATTGTGGATGAGTGAAAATACCTTATTTTTATGTGTTTGTCATCTACCGATGATTGATTTTTCTAGGTGTGATTCATTTGTGAACTAGTATTGTTTTAGAATGTGTAATAACCGGCAAAAAATATAGAGTCTCCATCATTAATTTTTATTCTAAGACGGGAATATAACGGAATAACCCTAATTGATTATACAGAGATTCTAAGTTCTTGACTCACTTTAGACGAAGGGAATGTGTTTGGCACCCTTCATCTACCTTGTTCACAAGGATACTAGGGTTTAGGTTTAAGGTTTAGGAATAGGGTTTTAATTTTTTAATTAGGGGAACTCACCACAGTTTTTAAGTCGTATGCCTACATATCCTCTTATGAGGAATCAGAGTCCCAATTCGTAGTTCGTAGTTGGTTGGTGTTTTTTATGAATTACGAAGACATTTTGAATTCCCCTTGAACCAAGCCTGGGTGTGTGAATAGCAGAATTGTTAGACAAAGTTCGCGGTTGATTTGAAGCATCTCCATAATCCTTTTTGAAAATAGTTTTGAATTAATTAAGTTTAAAAAAAAGATTTGATGTTGGTTAGGTATTTTTTAAATGTATTAATATATAAAACTCTTGTTAATGCATGTCAAAAATAATTTCAATACAATTTTTAAAAGTAATTATGTGTTAGTAAAAAAAAATATTTGAATTTTATAAAATAATTTCAGAATTTATAAATATATTAAATATAAAATTATAATAATAATATAAATAAAAAATAAAATGATTTTAATAAAAACGCAGGGGGAGTAGTTTCTTCTTAGGAACTAACCTGATTTCTTGGTTTCATAAAAGTCAGAATTGTGTGTCTTTGTCTACAACTAAAGTTGAGTATATTGCAGTTGGGAGTAGTTGCTCGCAACTGGTATAGATGAAACAAATGCTTAAGGAATATAATGTCAATCAAGATGTTATGACATTATATTGCGACGATCTCAGTGCTATCAATATTTCTAAAAATCCTATTCAGCATAGCAGAACTAAGCACATTGACATCCGTCATCATTTTATCAGAGATCTTATTGAAGATAAAGTGATCACTCTCGAGCATATAGTCACTGGAAAATAACTAGCATATATTTTCACCAAAGCTTTGGATGCGAATCAATTTTAAAAACTTAGGGGTGAACTTGGTGTCTGCATTTTTTAGGAGCCTTAGGTTCCAAATCGTATGTGCTTCCATGCGTGCTTCCATGTTTGGTATATTGACTGTGTGAAATATGTGCATTTTGAAACTTGTAGTTTCATATTTGTGTACATTTACTCTGTTTCTTTTTGTCAAGATTTGGGCTAAAAAGGGGGAGTACAGTTTTATGTTAATTGTGGTTGCTTCTTGCAATTATTTAGGTGGAGCATGATGTTTCATGTTGCGTCCTTAGTGTGTGTGCTTCTGTTGCTGCTACTGATGTAGCCAACTGGTGTAGGATAAGGATGTCTTAACATATGTTCCAACATCATGTCTGGTGAGTGTTGAGAATCTCTTGAATTTATCTTCTGGTGTGGATTTTGTCCTTGATGGGGAGAACATATTATATGTAACAGGGGAGTTGTGATCGGTGGATCTGGAACTGACTGTTTAACGCTGGTTCGCGAAATGTCGCGGAAGCAAGAGTCGCCACCGTCTTTTATTTTCTCCAAATGGAAAGGACAAAAGCACAGAAAAATTCCTTAAAGAGATTGCTCTCGGTTCGGGAGGTAGATTATAGAAAGGGAAGGTGTTAGCACCCTTTCTATCCATGGTTATCCATGGGCTCTTAGATACTTGCTCATTGTGTTTTCAAAAATGTTTGTTTGCTTTTCAATGTGGGTTTAAAAAGTTTCTTTGAAAAATTTCAGTTCGACTCGTACGTCAGAGTGTTTGAAAAATTTGCTTTGAAAGCTTTTGAAAAGTGTTAGTGTGAAAAGTCTTTGAATTTTTGTTTTGAAGAGAGCAAGTATCCATGAGTCGTCTACCTACCCTAAGGAATTCGTCTGTGTAAATGTCCTTTAAAGTAATGCCATCCCACCATTGAGAGGTAGGTAGCACCACCGTTGGAGGTGTTCGGGTCAATTCGAGTTTGTAGGGACATGGTGATCACCGGAGCAATAGGAAGACACCTTAGAAGCTACCCTCATGCCAGGTTCCCGGATCATGAGGACTTACTAAGACGTCCTCTACTCGACGATCACCTTTCGAAAGGCAAGGCAACAATGAGGCGTACCCTAAGGGTGGTGTGTGCGAATTGTGTGTCGTTTTCATTGATGTTTGTCTTGTCATGTTTATTGGTGTTCTACGCTTGATTTTATTTTAAGTCCATACATTCTTTCATGCTTTTGTTAACAGTTAAAAGTTGCGGGAAAAGTAAATCTAAGACTATTACAAATGGCGCGGGTCCACATCGCCAAAATTAAACCGGACCCGATTTGACAAGAAAATAAAGAAATTAAATAAAAGTGCGAAAAGTATAATTGTTACAACGCTTTGGGAGAATTACATAATTATAATAAACGACATAAAATAAATGCGCGAAAATAAATTACGAACATGGGCGTTGGACCCTTTTGCAAAATATTATTAATAAGGAATTAAAATTAAGAATTAAAAGAAAATGTTTTAGTATTTTTGTGTTTTTTGAGATTTAATAAAAAGGAATTAATTAAAAACCAAAATGAAATGTTAAACCTAGTTCTAATTATTTTTAAGTTTATTATGAAAGTATTAAAATTTAACCTAAATGCAACCCTAATTAGTTTACAAGTTCAATTATGAAAATAAATAAATCACTAATATTATGGCAAAAAACAAGGAAAATTAAAAGGAATAAAAAGTCATTAACCTAATGCTATATTTTTGGATTTTTTTATGGAAGAAAGAATTAAAGTTGCAACCTAAATTAATACTAAGTTAATTTACATACAATTTATTTATGAAAATAACTAAAATAAAATAAATATTATATTGTTCTCTTTTTCTGATTTTTGTGTATTTTATAATTTGTAAAGAAATAGTAATTAGTTTAAACAAATAAAAAAAATAAAATAAGAATTAAAAATAAAACAAGAAAAATATAGAGAAAGCAAACCAGGGGTTTCAGGCCCTAAAGTGGAGGTTTTTGTTTCAGGGCATTATAATCAAATTAAATTGTACCAAAAGCTTCGTACAGTCCCTGTGAGCACAAAACAATCCACAAAATACGTTAATGATGCATGAATCGAAGTATGCGTTTATGGAAAAAATTCAAACCGTGTGACTTGTTCTTGCGTGTTCTTGGAGCTTTATGGCTTGTTTTTTTTTATTCCAATCCGTTCCTGGGAATATCAGCAGTGTGTTGGAATCACTCTAAGGCTTTGAATTGTGCTTGAATGTGGAATTCGGTTTTCAAATTTTCCTTGAATTTTGGAATTCGCTTATGGTGTTCTGTAGCAGCTTGTGCCCCTTTGGCTTTAGGGTTTGCTTCAATATTTATGTTGGAAGGGAATTATGGTACAAACTAGGTCAAAGATCCATGAAATAGGAGAATTAGGTTTAGGTTTTCCACCTTTAACAAACTTTCCCTTTTTTTAAGCAAACCAAGACTTGGTGTACAACATAACCCTAAACTAGGTCAAAGATCCATGAAATAAGAGAATTAGGTTTAGGTTTTCCACCTTTAACAAACTTTCCCTTTTTTAAGAAAAACCAAGACTTGGTGTACAACATAACCCTAAACTAGGTCAAAGATCCATGAAATAAGAGAATTAGGTTTAGGTTTTTTCACCCTTAACAAGCTTTCCCTTTTTTTTAGGCAAAACCAAGACTTGGTGTATAATATAACCCTAGCATGAGTTTGTGAGCTGGCACATGATATATGGAAGCTATCCCAATTCAAATGACACTATTTCATTGACTTTTGAATTTTATTTGAATTTTTAAAGATTTAAAATGAATTAAATTATCAAAAATTAAATAAAATAAAAAAATCAATATTTGGTCTTGAAATTAATCATGGGACACGTGTGTGGCATGACAAGGCTGAATCAAGTGGAAGAAAGTGGGCCCTTTTGTCAAAAATTGAAGTTTCAAGGATAGTTGACTTTTGCCATTTCACAAAAATTTCCCAACTTCTACAAGGCATAACTTGCTCAATTTTTAAGCTTTTCTCATGTTCTTGGACATTTTGGAAAGGTCTTTGAGTCCTTTAACCAATGCCATTGGTCCCATGTCATTTTGATTTACCAATCTCAAGTTATGGTCTTTGACTTAAAGTCCCTTTTTGTTGACTTTTGAAAATGACCTATAATGTTGAAATTGATAACTTTTTGTGAGAGCATTTCTTGGACTTGAAGTATGAAGATGAGTTGTAGGAAATGTCTTTCTCTTCAAAATGAGCTTTGGATGGAATTTTTCTGATAATCCATGTGAAATTTATGCCCTGGTCAATTTCAGTTGACTTTTTCAGCTGTCCAAATATAGTAACTTTTGCATCTTTGATGATTTCTGAGCCAAATTTTGAGAATCATGATCAAGCATTGATCAAATGATGTTTGTGGCTTAAAAATGATATGTTGACCAAAAATTTGAACTTTTGACTGTCAAATGACCATTTTGCCCCTACAGTTGACTGTAGTGCAATTTAGGGTTTTGACTGTGCAATTTTGAGCTGAATGCCTTGAAACTTGATATGAGGATACTTGACCATCTTTGTAGGCATGTGAGACTTGATTGGGCTTTTGAACACTCCATTTTCTTGATCAGCACACAAACCCTAGTTTTGACTGTATGGAGGCCTTTGCACTGTGCAACTCTTGGGGAATTTTGTAGCTTGACTTGGCAGTTTATTGGAGAATATGGGAGGGCAAATTTTGGGGTACAACAGTTGCCCCTGTTCAATCTTCTTAGACCTGAGGATGCAGATTGGCTGACGTGCCTTTCGTAATCCGAAGGTAGAAGATGATTGGACACTAGAGTGCCCAGAAATTTGCGCTCACATGGTAGCAGTGATGGGGGAATGGGCTTATAGATGCCATTTGGGGGTTGATGAATAGGATGATGGGCTTATAGATGCCATCTGGATGTTGATCGCGTAGGAGATTCTTTAGCGAGAACCTGCATACCTGCAAAAGAAAAATGAGTACCTGACACGTTGCAGGAGCTGATTTCAGATGCTTGATATAGATGTGTCCTGACTGGTTACAGGAGCTGAGTCTGGAGCTTCAAACGGCGATGAATGAACCAGAGATGGTTACTGCCTTAGCATGAACGGTAAGAGAACCTTGAGTGACTTTAACTTCAACAACGCTCGTTGAGAAAATCTTGATGGGAATTACCGTCTTCGCAGTATCGGGAAGAGGACCAAAGGAAATTATAACCTGAAAGCTGGACCTAAAACGGAAGTCTCATGCACCATCGGAGAGAAAACCAATAGGACATTATAATCTCAAAGGAAAACCTAAAAATGGAAATCTCATGCACCGTCGGAGAGAGAACCAATAGGAAAATAAAATCTGAAAGAAAGACCTAAAATGGAAATCTCATGCACCGTCGGAGAGAGAACCAAAATGGAATTATAATCTTAAAGAAAACCTAAAATGGAAATCTCATGCACGTCGGAGAGAGAACCAAAATGGAATTATAAAATCTGAAAGAAAGACCTAAAATGGAAATCTCATGCACCGTCGGAGAGAGAACCAAAATGGAATTATAATCTCAAAGAAAAACCTAAAATGGAAATCTCATGCACCGTCGGAGAGAGAACCAATAGGACATTATAACCTGATAACCTCTACTGAGTCTTCATCAGAAAAATCTATTGGGAGTCGATTTAGCTGGACTAGAGAGGTTTTTTGATAAGGATGTGATGAAGGAATCTGAGACGATTGCTACTCCGAATATATGATGAAGGAATCTGGGACGATTACTACCTCAGCAGGACGATGAAGGAATCTGGGACGATTACTACCTCAGCAGGACGATGAAGGAATCTGGGACGATTACTACCTCAGCAGAATGATGAAGGAATCTGGGACGATTACTACCTCAGAAGAATGATGAAGGAATCTGGGACGATTACTACCTCAGCAGGATGATGAAGGAATCTGGGACGATTACTACTCCAAATATATGATGAAGGAATCTGGGACGATTACTACCTCAGCAGGATGATGAAGGAATCTGGGACGATTACTACCTCAGCAGGATGATGAAGGAATCTGGGACGATTACTACCTCAGATATATGATGAAGGAATCAGGAGCGATTACTACCTCAGAGGGATGATGAAGGAATCTGGAACGATTACTACCTCAGATATATGATGAAGGAATCTTGGACGATTACTACCTCAGCGGGGCTATGAAGGAATCAGGAGCGATTACTACCTCAGCAGGGCGATGAAGGAATCAGGAGCGATTACTACCTCAGCAGGGCGATGAAGGAATCAGGAGCGATTACTACCTCAGCAGGGCGATGAAGGAATCAGGAGCGATTACTACCTCAACGGGTGATGAAGGAATCTGGGACGATTACTACCTCAACGGGTGATGAAGGAATCTGGGACGATTACTACCTCAGCGGGATGATGAAGGAATCTGGGACGATTACTACCTCAACGGGTGATGAAGGAATCTGGGACGATTACTACCTCAGCGGGATGATGAAGGAATCTGGGACGATTACTACCTCAACGGGTGATGAAGGAATCGGGGACGATTACTACCTCAGCGGGATGATGAAGGAATCTGGGACGATTACTACCTCAACGGGTGATGAAGGAATCTGGGACGATTACTACCTCAACGGGTGATGAAGGAATCTGGGACGATTACTACCTCAACGGGTGATGAAGGAATCTGGGACGATTACTACCTCAGCGGGATGATGAAGGAATCTGGGACGATTACTACCTCAACGGGTGATGAAGGAATCTGGGACGATTACTACCTCAACGGGTAAAGACTTTTATCTGTTGATCGTTCTTTCCTGAAAAGTAACGAGTTAGTTGTATGCAAGGTCATAATGTATGTCATGCGAGATGTGATAAGTGAGATTGTGTGTTCGTGATGCGTATATGCATGCTATAATGATGTATGTGACGTTTTATGAATGTGTTTTTCGTCTAGGAAAGTAAATCCTTGACGGGTGCCGGGAAGTCATATCCTGGGCTGATGTTGAAGAATAGATTTTGCTTCCGCTGGGGACGATAATTGCAAGAATACCGGTAGGAGAAGATGACTCCGTTGCGGAATAAACTTGGCAAATGGAAGGATCTGCGGGGAGAAAAGATACTCTAGCGACCATACTGGGGAGTGATACTCTGTGGGGAGAGGGATGCCTTGCTGAATATTTTGCTGGGGATACCCTTGTTGTGCTGGAAGTGTTGATAGACTTCGCTGGGGTAAGAAGACTGTGTCGACGACGATCTTCCCGTGGCTTTTGGCTGAGGATAACCCAGTTATATCCTGTTAGGGAAATAACTCTTTGAATAAAGCCGGGGGACGCATTCGTGCTCTGCGAGGATAAGCTTCCAGAATCTTACTGGGGATAAGCTTACTGCTTGGGGATATGAATTCCATCTTTCCTGAGGAATTGGATTGGATTCTCTGGGGAAGTTTTGAACTGTATTGGTTATGTTCTTCCACGGAACCTACCCTGATACCTTGGAGGATAGAACAATCAGATTGCTTAGACCACCCATTGTTGCCCCTGTTTCTATGGGGGAGGCATTTGTGGGGTGCTGATAATTGTTGAGGGTCAAACCTTCTTCAGGTAGGCAGGTGACAAAATGATAGGCCATAGTCGTACGCTTTTATCCCTAATTTTTGCCTGGACCGCCCTTTCGGGTTTTCAGTCCACCGGGATACCCATTTTTGCCCAAGCCGCCTTTTCAGGTTTTCGACTTGCCGGGTGTACGGTTTTTTCATATTCATCCCTTGTTTTTGCCCGAACCCTTTTGGTTCGCCGGGAAGCCCTTATTTTTGCCTAGGTGTGTCAACCTAGCGGGTCTTTGACTTTGCGTAGTATTTTTTTGACTATGTCCATGCTCTCAGAATGTAGGGAGATGCCCCTGTCAGTAGTATTGCGTTGCCGTACCACTAGCAGATGTCTGATCAGGCAAGATTCGTTGTCGGAATGCCCCAGGTGATCCAGATGGAGATTTGCCCCAGGCTGGTTGACCTTTTGAGAGATTCTCCGAATCTTGACTGAACTGCCCCAGATGATTGGACCATGATCATGTTGTGCCCCTTGATTGGAAGTGCTTTTGTTCACTGGTATTCATCGTGCGAATTTCCCTGCTGTTCAAACAAAAAGTCATATGCAAACAATGTTATGTCCAAAATGCAAAGCTGATGTCTGTCTTGACGATTTTGAAAATGCATTCTTTTTCATAAAACAAATTAATGTTTGTAAAACGTGATGTCAACTCCATATTTTACCGTAGGCCTTAAGGAGTCGGGATACCTTTCGTAACAGTATGCTTTCGAACTAACCCATGCTTCAGCTAGGACTTTTGAGGGTTATAGCGTGGCCTGGTTCACGGTTTAAGAAACAAAGGATAAAGGCTCAAATCTTATTTGTACCCACCCGCTCTTCGTGATGTTCTTCAAACCTAAACTCAGTTGATCATGCGTTAGACCTTGTTTGAGTCTTCATTCTGATTTTCCGGTGATGGTTCAGTCATTGATGATTTATTCTGAATAGGCAGTCATCATTTTTTGTCGAGGGTTTGTAGAACCTCTTTCTTTTTTGATTTTGTTATCCCTTTCTTTTTTGCCTGAACTGTTTCCTTTTTCGGAATTACAGTCAGCGGGATGCCCCAGTTTCGTAAGTCCCTTTCATAGGTTTTGACTTAATGAGTTTTTCGTTTATGATTTTTTTTTTGATCATGACTGCCTCTCCTTTTGATTGTTCGGAGCCATCACTGTCTTTTGTTTTTTTGGAAAAACTCATTTGGTGCCATTCATTGTGCACTTGGATCAACTGAGAAGACTACCCTGCCCCGGGTTATGATTAAGGGTTTTAAATTTCGAAAAGAAAAACTCCTACTTCTTTGGCTCAGAGGGGTTGGCGAGGGATTATCATCCTTATTACTCCAGTGTTTGGGAATTGAAACAATGCCTGTACCTCATCAGCGGGGTCTGTTAAAAAGCATACTGTAGATTATGGTATCGTTTTCGTCATCCTCCCTCAAGAGGCTTAGAATTAACGAGAGTTGACATCAGAAAAAATATGAAAATAATTTGCATAGAGTGAATACGAATATATTGATTCAAAACGGACATAAGCGATGCATTAATGTGATAACAATGTTTAACATGAATAAATGTTTGAACAATCAAAGAAAAATACAACTTGAACATTTGAATGAACAAAAGACATTCTCGATGATTTGGTGTAGGATCAGTGTTCAAACTCGACCTCCTTGGCGTCAATCAGGTCTTGGATCTTGTTCTTCAGGGTCCAACAGTCGTCGGTGTCATGTCTAGGACTGTCAGAATGGTAGGCACATCTCACACCCGGGTTGTACTTGGAAGAGGAAGTGTCAGGATTTTGAGGAGGATCCTTTAGTGTGATCAGTTTTGCCTTCAGCAATTGTTGTAATGCCTGAGACAAAGACATGTTGATGTCAGTATACTTCCTATCTTGATGCTTTATCCTACGCCTATTGCTCTTTCTTGGTTGAACGGGCGTGGGATTAGAAATCTGGATTGCCCCTACATCATGATGACCCTTTTTACCATGTATAGCATTGGACTCCTTCTTCCCACTGTGGGGATTTTTCTGAGCATCAGTAGGTGCGGTTTCTTGAATCTTCCCCGACCTGATACCAGCTTCGATTCTCTCCCCCGTCAAGACAAGATCTGTGAACCCAGCAGAAGAATTCCCAATCAGATGGTTGTAGAATGAACCAGACAAAGTCCCCAAGAACATGTCGACAAGCTCGCGGTCAGTCAGAGGTGGTTGTACCCTTCCAGCAAGGTCCCTCCATTTTTGAGCATACTCTTTGAAGCCTTCTCCTGTACCCATAGACATCCCCTGAAGCTGAGTACGCGTGGGAGCAAGGTCAGCATTATACTGGTAGTGTTTGTAAAATGCAGTGGCTAAGTCTTCCCAGGTACGGATGTTGGCTCCATTCAGTTGATAGAACCACTCGAGCTGAGTCCCCGAAAGACTCTCTTGGAAGAAATGGATCCATAAGTTTTTGTCAGCTGTATAGGGCTGGATCCTCCTTGTATAAGCCCTGAGATGCAACTTAGGACAGGATGCCCCATCGTATTTAGCAAAGGCAGGTACCTTGAATTTGCGCGGGATCACTACCCCAGAAGACAGACCTAGATCCTCGAAGTCCAGACCAGGCACCTTTTGTATCTCCATAGCACTTAACCGGTCTTCCAACTGTTTGTACTTATCCTCAGCCGGAGGGTACTGTTCGTCGTCAAAATATGTCTCGTTGTCGGAGACCACTGGACTAGGCACCTCTCTCTCATGGTGACTGTTTTCCCTCACAGATGGGGTAGTCCTCTCAGTTTCAGTCTGCGGTGTATTCCCAGATCTGCGCCTGGGGCTGAACAAAACAGTCCTCTTCTTCTTCTTCTCCTTCTTCAAAAGCAGAGCCTTCAGATCTTGTTGCCCCTGGGTCAAATTCAGGATCAGCTCTTGGAACTGGGCGTTCTGAGCCTGGAGGTCCTTGATAGTCTGCTCGGATGATGATTCAGGATTCATGATGATTGGCTGAAATAAGCAGCGGATAAGGGTAAGCAACCTGTCAAAGGGATACCTGCAATGCAATGAGATGTATGACATGCATGTGATGTTTTCAAGGATCTCGCAGGGTAAACAGAGAAACTTGTTAGAGTTGGAAACTGGCAACTTGATTGAAGGAACCTCCTGTTGTAGAGAGCCCTTCTTCAAGGGTCAAAGGCTCACCATATCCAGTGGGTCATAGCCCCTGACGACCTTAGCTAGAGGAAAATAAATCCTCTTTGCCCCTTGCTGGGCAGTTGGTTCATCATGACCTGCATCACAAGCCCTTGAGATCCTTGAAATGGGTTAGGATGTATGCAATGGTATGCAATGGTATGATGTCATGCTATGCATGGGGTGATGTAGGTAAACCCTGCTATGAGTCCCAATTAAGGACTATAAACAGACCCTGCAAGAAATTCAGTATACTTTGTTATGAGTCCCAATTAAGGACTATAAACAAAACCTGCAAGAAATTTGGTAAACCTTGTCATGAGTCCTAGCTAAGGACTATAAACAAAACCTGTAAGTAGTTCATGTGTCAGCTAACAAGCATGCAAGTAGGCAAGTACAAAGGCACACAAGTCACACAAAAGAGCCCTTAGAGTTTAGGCCAGCATGAAGTTTGAGGTACTACCCTCTTGAAGTGGGTGGGTTCAACCTGTCCTAATCAAAGTAACCGGGTTCTAAGGTTCCCAATATCACGGGATTGCTTTCATTGTTCATCGTTTCGATTTAGCCACTGAACTGGCGACCGAAATATTCCAGGAAAGCAACCCTCAATTGAGTGTAGTATCGAGTATCAACCAACCTCGGACTGCACCAAAGTCAGTTATCTCACTACCCTAAAGAGGCCAAGATAGTTCAATTAAGGTTCCTAAGGTCTGTTGATGCTTCACGACACCACGCGGAGGCCCCGTACTCTCCTTGACTGAACTCAAGGGTTACCGGTACACACCAAAGTGCCACATCAACGTAGCAGACTGCTTCAACCATGTCGGTATACCCCGCACAGTTCCCTCACAGCCTTGTTGCTACTTTCTAAGAAAGGTATCCCCATATCCGGGTTAGGATCTATAGAACTCCCAAGCAACCCACAATTTTAAAGCGCACAAGGAAAACAATTGAAAACACAGTTATGAACTAGCCCTAAGGTACACCTCACCTTAAGTATATCCCCAGCAGAGTCGCCAGTTCTGTGATCGGTGGATCTGGAACTGACTGTTTAACGCTGGTTCGCGAAATGTCGCGGAAGCAAGAGTCGCCACCGTCTTTTATTTTCTCCAAATGGAAAGGACAAAAGCACAGAAAAATTCCTTAAAGAGATTGCTCTCGGTTCGGGAGGTAGATTATAGAAAGGGAAGGTGTTAGCACCCTTTCTATCCATGGTTATCCATGGGCTCTTAGATACTTGCTCATTGTGTTTTCAAAAATGTTTGTTTGCTTTTCAATGTGGGTTTAAAAAGTTTCTTTGAAAAATTTCAGTTCGACTCGTACGTCAGAGTGTTTGAAAAATTTGCTTTGAAAGCTTTTGAAAAGTGTTAGTGTGAAAAGTCTTTGAATTTTTGTTTTGAAGAGAGCAAGTATCCATGAGTCGTCTACCTACCCTAAGGAATTCGTCTGTGTAAATGTCCTTTAAAGTAATGCCATCCCACCATTGAGAGGTAGGTAGCACCACCGTTGGAGGTGTTCGGGTCAATTCGAGTTTGTAGGGACATGGTGATCACCGGAGCAATAGGAAGACACCTTAGAAGCTACCCTCATGCCAGGTTCCCGGATCATGAGGACTTACTAAGACGTCCTCTACTCGACGATCACCTTTCAAAAGGCAAGGCAACAATGAGGCGTACCCTAAGGGTGGTGTGTGCGAATTGTGTGTCGTTTTCATTGATGTTTGTCTTGTCATGTTTATTGGTGTTCTACGCTTGATTTTATTTTAAGTCCATACATTCTTTCATGCTTTTGTTAACAGTTAAAAGTTGCGGGAAAAGTAAATCTAAGACTATTACAAATGGCGCGGGTCCACATCGCCAAAATTAAACCGGACCCGATTTGACAAGAAAATAAAGAAATTAAATAAAAGTGCGAAAAGTATAATTGTTACAACGCTTTGGGAGAATTACATAATTATAATAAACGACATAAAATAAATGCGCGAAAATAAATTACGAACATGGGCGTTGGACCCTTTTGCAAAATATTATTAATAAGGAATTAAAATTAAGAATTAAAAGAAAATGTTTTAGTATTTTTGTGTTTTTCGAGATTTAATAAAAAGGAATTAATTAAAAACCAAAATGAAATGTTAAACCTAGTTCTAATTATTTTTAAGTTTATTATGAAAGTATTAAAATTTAACCTAAACGCAACCCTAATTAGTTTACAAGTTCAATTATGAAAATAAATAAATCACTAATATTATGGCAAAAAACAAGGAAAATTAAAAGGAATAAAAAGTCATTAAACCTAATGCTATATTTTTGGATTTTTAGTTATTAAGAAAGTATTAAAATCTAACCTAAATGCAACCCTAATTAGTTTACAAGTTTAATTATGAAAATCACTAATATTATGGCAAAAAACAAGGAAAATTAAAAGGAATAAAAAGTCATTAACCTAATGCTATATTTTTGGATTTTTTTATGGAAGAAAGAATTAAAGTTGCAACCTAAATTAATACTAAGTTAATTTACATACAATTTATTTATGAAAATAACTAAAATAAAATAAATATTATATTGTTCTCTTTTTCTGATTTTTGTGTATTTTATAATTTGTAAAGAAATAGTAATTAGTTTAAACAAATAAAAAAAATAAAATAAGAATTAAAAATAAAACAAGAAAAATATAGAGAAAGCAAACCAGGGGTTTCAGGCCCTAAAGTGGAGGTTTTTGTTTCAGGGCATTATAATCAAATTAAATTGTACCAAAAGCTTCGTACAGTCCCTGTGAGCACAAAACAAATCCACAAAATACGTTAATGATGCATGAATCGAAGTATGCGTTTATGGAAAAAAATTCAAACCGTGTGACTTGTTCTTGCGTGTTCTTGGAGCTTTATGGCTTGTTTTTTTTTATTCCAATCCGTTCCTGGGAATATCAGCAGTGTGTTGGAATCACTCTAAGGCTTTGAATTGTGCTTGAATGTGGAATTCGGTTTTCAAATTTTCCTTGAATTTTGGAATTCGCTTATGGTGTTCTGTAGCAGCTTGTGCCCCTTTGGCTTTAGGGTTTGCTTCAATATTTATGTTGGAAGGGAATTATGGTACAAACTAGGTCAAAGATCCATGAAATAGGAGAATTAGGTTTAGGTTTTCCACCTTTAACAAACTTTCCCTTTTTTTAAGCAAACCAAGACTTGGTGTACAACATAACCCTAAACTAGGTCAAAGATCCATGAAATAAGAGAATTAGGTTTAGGTTTTCCACCTTTAACAAACTTTCCCTTTTTTTAAGAAAAACCAAGACTTGGTGTACAACATAACCCTAAACTAGGTCAAAGATCCATGAAATAAGAGAATTAGGTTTAGGTTTTTTCACCCTTAACAAGCTTTCCCTTTTTTTAGGCAAAACCAAGACTTGGTGTATAATCTAACCCTAGCATGAGTTTGTGAGCTGGCACATGATATATGGAAGCTATCCCAATTCAAATGACACTATTTCATTGACTTTTGAATTTTATTTGAATTTTTAAAGATTTAAAATGAATTAAATTATCAAAAATTAAATAAAATAAAAAAAATCAATATTTGGTCTTGAAATTAATCATGGGACACGTGTGTGGCATGACAAGGCTGAATCAAGTGGAAGAAAGTGGGCCCTTTTGTCAAAAATTGAAGTTTCAAGGATAGTTGACTTTTGCCATTTCACAAAAATTTCCCAACTTCTACAAGGCATAACTTGCTCAATTTTTAAGCTTTTCTCATGTTCTTGGACATTTTGGAAAGGTCTTTGAGTCCTTTAACCAATTCCATTGGTCCCATGTCATTTTGATTTACCAATCTCAAGTTATGGTCTTTGACTTAAAGTCCCTTTTTGTTGACTTTTGAAAATGACCTATAATGTTGAAATTGATAACTTTTTGTGAGAGCATTTCTTGGACTTGAAGTATGAAGATGAGTTGTAGGAAATGTCTTTCTCTTCAAAATGAGCTTTGGATGGAATTTTTCTGATAATCCATGTGAAATTTATGCCCTGGTCAATTTCAGTTGACTTTTTCAGCTGTCCAAATATAGTAACTTTTGCATCTTTGATGATTTCTGAGCCAAATTTTGAGAATCATGATCAAGCATTGATCAAATGATGTTTGTGGCTTCAAAATGATATGTTGACCAAAAATTTGAACTTTTGACTGTCAAATGACCATTTTGCCCCTACAGTTGACTGTAGTGCAATTTAGGGTTTTGACTGTGCAATTTTGAGCTGAATGCCTTGAAACTTGATATGAGGATACTTGACCATCTTTGTAGGCATGTGAGACTTGATTGGGCTTTTGAACACTCCATTTTCTTGATCAGCACACAAACCCTAGTTTTGACTGTATGGAGGCCTTTGCACTGTGCAACTCTTGGGGAATTTTGTAGCTTGACTTGGCAGTTTATTGGAGAATATGGGAGGGCAAATTTTGGGGTACAACAGGAGTGTTGACCTATTTGCATGTGTAGCTGTTGTAAATCTGATATATTTCTTTAGGATATAACTTGTTTTTGTTTATGGTTTTATTCCTCTCTCCTGGATCTTTTGTCCTAAGAGTGTTTTAGCCAAAATTTTCCAAAGAGGAGAGTGTTATTACCATGGTTTTGTGATTGGCTAAATTTTGCCAAAAACATGGTTTTCCATAACAGGATTATTGTTATGTGATTTTCAGTCAGGTGTCGAAGACAATACCATGACATCTTAGTCTAATCCAGGAGGTGTTGATGGTTGGTTTATTCTTGACATTTTAATTGATTATGTGAGATTCCTTTTGGGCTTATCTCACTAATTTTTCACAGGTCAAGGATATTTATATTTGGAACAAATATTTTATCTCCAGCTATACACATGTTATTATAATTGGTTGATTGAGACTAATTAGGAAACCTTGTGTTTTTGTTCCAAGTTTCAAGGAGATTTTTATGCACAGATTGATGTAGCTCTCAGTGTGGACAACAAGAAATATATGGGTAAGATTCAAGGCCCAAGGATTATTGAAGAGTATTTAAAGAAACTACATATACCTAAGAGCATTAAGAACTTTGTAAAAAATAAAGGGAAGCCAAATTTTCATAGTTTTAGGTTTGAGGGTTCTTTAAGGGAGTTTTGCTTTATTTTGTACGTCCTCATATATCTTTTGATGCATTTGAATTGACTAATTGTGACTTGATAGTTTGTCAAGTTAATGTTCTCACTTGAAGCTTTTAAGTAAGAATTTGAGTATTGTGATTGAAGTGCAAACTTCGGTTTTGGTTTTGTTTCAAGTTGTTGTGATTGTGACTTAGTTATAGACTATCACTGGGATTGGGACATGTCTTTTATCACTGCGGTGATTGGAAGTGGGATGTAAATTTATCATATCTAGGAGGTGCCTAGGTATAAGTTGCACTGGGTAGGTGTTAGGCGAGAAGTTGTAAACGGGGAGTTTAGCTTTGAACTATTACTACTAAAAGTGGATTTCCTTCCTGGCTTGGTAGCCCCTAGAGTAGGTGAGTTTGCACTGAATTAGGTTAACATATCGTTGTGTTCTTGTACTTCTACAAGTTTTAAATTATACATTTCTATTATCTTGTTGTTGTTCTGTCAGCATATATCATAACATCTATCATGACATTGTACTTGTACATCGAGACATTAGTCTTGACATCTGTTTGTGTGCGTTCCAGAATTTCAACCCTAACCTAAAATAGGTTGATTTCACCAATGCGACTATCAATAGGTTTTTGATGCCTTTGAAGATAGATTTCATTTATTCCACAAGATTTATTATCATGTGGCTCCAATGTTGACCATTTTCAAATTCTCTTGTTCACTTCTCCATGGGAATATTATCGATCCACCTTAATGCATATGTATTTGACAATCTAATCTCTTCGCGGCAGTGTTGAAACGATGGTTGAGTTAACACATACCCCGTGTTCACAAATTTTTTTGAAGTGTCTTGTCGATGAGCTCCTGCATGATGTTTTATGCAATATGTCAAATGTAATAGACATGTGTAGAAGGGGGATTTTTCCAACTGTTATCATGGTTATTGTATGCATTCCCAATAGATGTATGTTTGTCTAAAATCAAACATAGGTGGGGTTGCAGAGTGTAACACGATGGGAGAACTGACTTGGGATGTTTTGCATTTGATCGCAATTGTTGCGGATAGCAAGAGTCGCCGCCGACTTTTCTTTTATCCATTAAAGGAAAGGGTGAAAAGAACAGGAAATACCTTTGAGATTATTTTCTTAAGTTCGGGGGGTAGATTATGAAAAGGGAATGTGTTAGCATCCTTTTCATCCATAGTTATCTATGGGATCTTAGTTGCTTTCTATATCATTTGCTTTTGTTTGAAAGTGTGCTTTGTGGTGGATTTTGAAAGTATTTTTGAAAAGCGCCTTCGTTTAGGAAAACTTTGTAATGATTCTCATTTCTATAATAATGTATACAAAGTGTTGGACTTTTGAAAATATTTCATGGAAAGTGTTGGTGTGTTTGAAAAGAGTTTTGTTTAGAAAATTAGCAAGCAACTAAGAACGTTTCTACCTACTCAAAAGTCTTTGTTCTTTTCCTCCTCTTTTAGATGTGTCTATCTTACCATTGATTGGTAAGAAGCCTTATCTTTGGATGTAAAGGGACGGACGTGGGTCATCGTATAGACATGATAGCAATGTTGTAAGATATCTTAGTGTTTTTCTTGAGGGACTAAGATCATTTGAAAGGCAACATTCGAAGCGTCATCGAGGGACTATGATCTTGTATTTTGATTGTTTTTGCTAAGACGTCTCACATGCATAACATGACCATTTTTATTAGGCAACAAGTGGAATTACCCTAGAGATGCAAGTGTGCAAGTGTTTGTATTTCATGCTTGGTTTATCTTGGATTAGTGTTCTCTAAGATTGATTTTTATCTTCCCATGCAAATCCTACTTTACTAGCATTTATAAGAAAGCGATAAATTGCGGAAAATAAATATTCTACGCTATTGCAACCATTAAAGTCCTAATTATCTATTACAACCATATTGAAATAATGTACAAGAAATGTAAAATAAACTTGTTTTGTTTTTGTTAAGAGAGGAAATAAATTTGCTTAAGAAAATATTTTTAGTCTTTTTTTGTTTTAAAAGAAATAAAAATAAAGCATATGAATATAAAGTATTTTTGGTGTTTTTTTATTAATGAAAATAAAGTGATGATAAAAATAATAATGGAATGAGAGTCAGAGTCAGTGCGTGGCTGAAAGAATAGAAATAAGAAGGAGCAGAAGTTCTGACTCTGGTGCGCTGCAAATCAGAAAGAAAATGTTAGCAGAAATGGGAAGGTCATAAGTTCTGGATCCGGGCGCACTAAAATTCCGGGGTTGCTGGGAAAAAAAGAAATCCTAGAAGTTCTTATGCAACTGGAAACCTAGAATTTTTAGTGTTACTGGAAGGTTAGAAGTTCTAGTTGTTGAGGGAGCCTGGAAGTTCTAGTGTTATAGGAAGGTCAGAAGTTCTGGTTGTTGAGAGCGTCTAGAAATTATAATGCAGTTGGAAACCTAGAAGTTCTAGTGTTATTGGAAAGCTAGAAGTTCTGATAATGGGTCTGTGAGGTGTCAATGCTGTTGGATGGGAATATCTAGAAGTTCTGGTCCAGGATCACTATTTTAACAAACAAATGGAGGGGCTTATCTAGAAGTTCTGGTCCAGGGATAATGTTTGACAAATAATGGGGGAAAATGTTAAGAAATAAACATAAAAAGGTGTTTCTAGGGCTCGAACTCAGGACCCTTAACACTAATGCCTTATGCGCAGGCTCTCTACCACTGAGGTGGCGATACATCCGATATTAGAAGCAAAAACATAAACATATATTACAAAGTAAATTCTGATGATGAACTTCATCTTCTTCGTGCCAATCAGAGCATCTGCAACTTAGTTATTTCTCAACAAAATGAAAATGCAAACATAGCAGTTAAGACATGTTTCATCCTGGTTTCAGAAACATAAAGCATCAAAACTGTAAACCAGAAGCAAGCATGTATTTTTCTAATCATAATTCTGAACCCTAATTTCCTCAAGAAGTTTTGATATGAAATTCTCTCTACTTAGGCCATATACATGAAATCTATAAATATGTACAAAATCAGAGCCATGATATCTACATTCTATCTTTGAAAATGTAAGCCTGACAATGCCTAAATAATGAGATAAAAGTCAGAAGAAACTTACCCTGCAGCTAGAAATTGTTCTGTGAATTAGAGTCTGGTTCAGATTGCTGTGATGTTCTGGTCAACTTCCTCATGTTCTCAGCAAGTTAAAGAAACTCTTAACTTGAGCTATGAATGGTTGGAAAGTTCTGGAGTAGTCAAGGTGCAAAGTTCTGTTTTTTTTTAAAACAGAGAGTGGTTCATATTGTTCTACAGTTTGAGAACAGAAATTGGGAAAGCTTCTATGTGTATTCCATAAGCTGTATGGATGATTTTGTCAAGAAACACACAAGTAAAATTAGAGTTTGGATGCAAAAATAAGAAACTAGCAGGTTTGGTGTTTATGTTTGCAGTTTCAAGTTCTTGGGAAATTTCAGCAAGGTTTCAAGGTTTTTTTTAATTCTTTTCGACCTCTTTAATAGTTGTAGATGAAGTTTAATTTATAGGAAAAGGATTTAGAATCTTGGAGAAGTCAAGAGTACAGCCATCATGTGTTATGGATAGTTGACTTGTTTATGAAGCAAGTTTAGACAAGTATGGTTCAAGGAAAAATAGAGTGGTTAGCAGCTTTAGCCACGCCTAATATGATTTTGTAGGCATGATTTGTGGAGAAGTACACTCAGAAGCAAAAGTAAAGCATAGGCCCAACATAAACTTTGTACAAAAGTTTTCTTTTCAAGGACAACAATGGTACTTCTATGCCACACGTGGGAAGATCCTTTGGATAAAGACTCAAAAGTGGGTGTGAGCATTAAATGATGATGAGATCTAACAAGCCAGAAAACCTGCAACTTGAGATTATGCAGCCTAGCTTAAAACTGGATCAGAAGTTCAGCATAAACGTAACTTAAATTAAGAACAAATGTGCAACTTCTGATCTTTAAATCTCTCTGCTCCAGCATGATCTAAAGGAGTTCTCAGACTTTTCAGAAAGCTTGTAACATGCTTTGTAAACCCTCTTTGAATTACTTTTGCAAACTATGATCGTACCTACGTGAGAACTGGCCCAAAAGTTCTAACCAAATTTTGACTTGGAAATGCTCAGAATTTACTAAGTGCTTTGGTTTCATGGACGTTCCTTCAAGGATGTATAACTTGAAATCCCAGCATTTCTAAAAGAAGTTCTGTTTTGCAATGTTTTAGATTTCATTGAGATCTATAACTCTTGTGTCAGAAGTTCTTCCTGAATCATCTTGCATCATGATGAAAATCTTGTCAGAAGTTCTGAACTTATCATATTTCTTAACACTTAGAAAAATTTCTAAGTGTTTATAATTTTGACTTTTTCAAAGTAATTTTGACTTTTTGATTTTCTTGATGAACAAAACTTCATATTCTAACATGTCTTGATGAAATATGACTCTTGAAACTTGATTTTGATCCAAAAGTCAAAGTTTGACTTTTTAGTGTGTATTTTGACCATTTTGCCCTTGTGCCAATTCCAAACCTAAATTGATGTATTAGTGCTGCAAACTTGATGTCATGGGAGATTTTAAGAGGAAATTCTTGAGAAATGAGAGGGAAAATTTTGGGGTACAACACAGAGCAACGAGTATTCAAATATTTTTGAGAAAGAAACTCTAACCACCACCAGTCTCACCTTCAACTAAAGTTAAGGAAATTTGAAAGATATTAATGTTTCCATCTTGTGCTAGTGTCATGGTTTCGTTATATTTCCCGTACAACCATGTTCCATCAATTTGAATAATAGGTTTGTAGAATGCATAACCTTTTATGCATGGTTGATATGCCCAAAAGTGCTGATGAAATAGTTTATTTCCACTAAACAAGTTCCATATGGGGTAAATATTGACAGTGTCTCCAAAGCTGCAACGGTTCCTGGAGCATATATCTTAAGTGCCACCAAATATTATAAAAGTTATTTGTACGAATCCTCCCAATTTTTGTATACTCTTTCAACAACTTTAGTCCTCGCTATACATGCCTTCATGTATTAGGGATTATAATTTTCTCGTGTAACAATATGGGAGATTATTGTACTTACCTTCAATGACAGATCCTTGCTAACGAGAGGAAAGATTTATTGGCATATTATCTGGGAGCTTAGTTTACAATGATCATGCATCTGATTGGTGGTAATAAAAGTGTGAGATGGATCCATAAAACTTATCACTCAAGAATCACTTCTCTTCTTGTAAGATGTTGGTAGCCGAAACATGCAGAGCACATTACGACACTAAATGATGTAACTCCCCACATCACTGCACTCTATATTAAAATCAACAGAGTTTTCCTTGTGAAACTTTTTTTATAGCTCTCACACAGTCTTCTTTTGTATGAAACACGTCTCTCACTTTTAAAGCTCCATCTGTTTGTATATACGGGTTGTAAAAGATATATGAGGATGGCTCATCTTCATTCAAGTTCAAGTTTGTCATGTGTTGGCGGACAATACACATGACTTTATGGTAATGGATCTTGCTAATGTTTTACAGAGTAATCATTCACCATATAATCAACATGTGTCTCAGATTATTCTTCTTCATCATCAACGACATCGACTTTGGTTTATCGTTGTCATCATTTTAATCACAAACTTGTGACTGGTCAATAATTTGAGACAACTGAGACTGTTGAGGTTGTTGTAGAAAAATATACAACTCAATATTATTGAAATCACAATATTCATGACTAGGAAACATATTTTGAACATCTTCATCATCTCGAACCTTTAGCTGGAAATATTTGACTTGGCTGTTGTAAAAAATACTAGATTTTGTATATAATTTGGGACACTAGACCATACTACAACTTATCCTCTATTCTCTCTTTGAAATGCAAGAAATTTGATCTCTTATTTATTATAAACTGGGTAATATCGGTATTTCAAAAATTAAATCCAAATATTTCACTGTCAAATATCTCACCATTGATGTGATCATTTATAATGTATTATGGTGCATAATCGATTTCGTGTATTTTGGATTGAGAGTAGTATATTTTGGGTTGAGAGTTGTGTATTTTGATGCAAATGTGTTAAGAATGCACTTAAATATAAAAAATCTTGCATGGGTCAAATGCATGCAAGCGCCACTTGGTATGGCGTGTAACACTCTTCTAAACTCCACATATAATTTTATGAATAAATTAATTATAATTACCACACAAGGATTTCACACGTCATAATAAAAACAACATAAACCAATTCTGCTCCATTACACGAGTTACAACATATGATCGTAATTTTTAACATACACATTCATAGTATTCATGCAACTTCAATACTTATTTAAAAACATCACAGTGAAGTCTTCATCAATTAAATATCCTCAACTTTCAAACTCATGACATTTAGTCTCATAAAAGATTTGAAATAAAACTAATTCAACAATTCAAAAACCCTTGTGAGTACTTCAACATAAATATGATATAAAAATCCAAATCATGTGCTCCCAACCCGATGTTACATATCAGAGAAAGACACCTCTAAATAACGGAAAAATACTAAATACTCCAAGAACTATCTTCACTACCTTTGAAAGCTACTCCTGGATATCTGCGTGTTATCCACATGGAGGCAACATTCATACTGAAGGGGTGAGTAATTAAAATAAATTATGAAATATATAAGTAAAGTGAACTCAAATCATTATTGTACAATCATGTAACATCATCAACAAGTCATAACTCAACCCCACACATCATAATTATAACACATACAACTTTCATCATAGAAATCAACATGTGGTTGCCTAACGTCATCTCACATCATCAAAAGATTATGTAATGCCATATAGATGCTATGAAATGACACTAACCCAACGCATATGGTACCATAACATGAACACTTAGGTTTAATTCACTCCATGATTCACACTATATGATTGATTCCCTCTTAGAACTGGAGTACACCAAATCGCTACCATCACTATAGGTAACACTTCACTAAATCCCCAGACAAAGGATTTAGCTACTCACACTCGAACCATCACCATAGGAAATGAGGCCACAACATAATTTAGAATAAAAATTCCATAACATGGATGCATGATTCACAACATGTAACAACAACAACATCAATATATGTTCGACCTCAGATAGTCAAGTGTGTCATCAACAATATAATCATCATCAACATATCATGTATATATCTGAACATGCAACATCATTAAGACATCCCCACAATAGTATCTTCAATATCAACACCATAACAACATCACCAACATCATTAACATCAACACCTTAGCAACATCATCGTAACAACATTAACATAATAATATAATTAAACTTAGTCATAAAATATAGTATTACTCACCATTCATAATAATTAATAGCCAACCTCAATAACAAATAAATTTAAATTTTCACAACTGTCTACACTCAATCATGTTACTTCAATATACCATCAATATTTCATTATTATACTTAACAATTCGCTAATTGATCATACAAACCTTTACAAACATCCATATAATAGACACCTGAATATTAATCAAACATTTCACCAATCACTTTCATGTTACAGCCTTGTGAATTATCTTTCTAACACTTCGAGCGACACCTAAATCAGACTTACGGACCAAAAGTTATGCGATCAAACGTTAAGGCATATCATAGTTCAAAATATATCATTTTAAAATATGCAACTTATACAATCTATTGCACTGCGACTGCCATCGATTGACATTAACATACATCCCCACTTCCAAAACGAAAATACCACTTTCCAGGCCATTCAATCAATTGTTCAATCGATTTCACCCTTTTATTTTACAAAATTTTAACTGATGTAATTAATTGCACGGGGACTGCAATCGGTTCCACTAGGCAATTTTTCTAAAAATTTTAACTGATGCAATCGATTTCACATGGACTACAATCGGTTACACTGAGCAATTTTTCCAAAAATCCCAGTTTCCTGTTACAAATGCAGCCACAATTCCAATACCCCAAAACCCATATCAATCCCAAAGTAGTCACCCAAAAACATCAAAAATCAACATTCATCAATGCCAAAAGATCATATATCATCAAATCAACTTGTTTCAAATATATTCTTCATGATAACATCATTCAAACTCATGCCTAAAAGAATTCAAATTCAATCCAACTCAAGAACACAACACAATATCAATTACATATCATTACATTTAATCATCAATCATATAAAATCAGCTTTATAACACAATCATATTCCACAATCATTATCATTCAAGACTTTTATCAAAACCATATACCTACAACCCTAACAACATCAAACACCCAATCTTCTACCCTACCCCATATCAATCACCATTAAAATGCAATAACCCATCCTTACCTTAGGTTTTTCCAGTAATTCTTCAAGCTTTTAATGAGGTTCCTCCTATGCCATAGCTCTCCAAACTTGTTTTCACGTACTGTCCCAAAACCTAACTTCTCCCAATTCTCCCTTTGTATTTTAATTTTAATCCTTATAATTATGCTTCACATATTTTATCCTCAATTTAACTCATCAAATTACTACACCGCCCTTAAGTCCCCCTCTAAACATTGTCCTCAATGTTACTACAACCTCTATTTTATTCTTATTTTATTTAATTAATACAATCGAATAATTGTTTTAAATTAATAAAATAATTCTCAATTATTCTAACAGTCTCTAATTACTTTTATACTTAACTGTATGGTCATTCACCCTTTCCCCCAACTTTTCTATTTAAACACAATGAATAATTAAATAAACACCACAAAATTATAATTAAATCAAATAAAATAATTTCTAGAAAATATGGTGTTACAACTCTCCCCCACTTAAGAAATTTTCGTCCCCAAAAATCACCTAAGGAAAACAGAGTCGGGTCATCTCTCACCTGTATGTTATCCACTTGGATCACATGAGATGGATCCGGGATGTAACCCATCAAATTATGCTTCACTTGTTTTCCTCATGCTCCTAAGTCATGCTTTCACCAGCAGGTCCTCCCCATACTACATTCACCAAGGCAATCTCTTTACTTCACAACGGCTTTACCTCTCAATCCTCTATCTGCATGGGTGATGTCTCCACAGCCAGGTTATCTCTCACATGTAAGCCATCCACTTGGATCACATGAGACGGATTCAGAATGTATCTCCTCAACTGAGACACATGAAACACATCATGAAGATTAGCAAGAGATAGTGGAAAAGTAATATGATAAGATACTTATCTTATCCTCTACATAATTTGTTATGGACCAACAAATCAAGGCGTGAGCTTACGGGACTTCAAGGTTCTACCAACACCAGTTACCAAAGTAACTCTAAAAAACACATGATCTCCCACTTGGAACTCAAGTGCTTTCCTCCTGTTACCATGATAGCTCTTCTGACGAGTTCTCTCATGTACAATCTCAAGTTCAAGCACAATACTATCGCCTGACTCATACAAACACAATGGAGTTCTACACCTCCTACCATACAATGGCTCATATGGTGTCATTCCAAAACTAGCATAGAAACTATTGTTATAAGTAAACCCAATCAATGGCAAGTGGCTATCCCAAGCACCTCCTTATTCTAACATATAAGCGCTCAACAAATCCTCCAAAGACTGGATAGTCCTCTCTGCATGGTCGTCCGTCTGTGGATGATATGCAGAGCTCAACCTTAACTTAGAACCCAAAGCCTTCTACAAACCTTCTCAGAAATTTGACGTAAACCTCATATCTCTATCCAACACAATACTTGCAGGTATACCATGTAATCTCACAATATCCCAGCTAACTTCTACATGTGATGGTTGATCTTCATCGGTAAGAAATGAGCCGCTTTAGTCAATCTATCCACTATCACCCAAATCAAATCATTACCCTTAGAAGTCTTTTGCAAACCTGACATAAATTCCATGGAAATGCTGTGCCAATTCCACTCAAGGATATTCAACGGTTGCATCAGACCCAAAGGCTTATGGTGTTCAATCTTTGACTTCTGACAAGTCAAACAAGCATAAACAAACTCAACAATTTCCTTCTTCATATTGGACCACTGTTTTCTTCAAATCCTGATACATTTTCGTTAAACCGGGATGGATACTTAGACCACTTCGATTTCCTTCCTCAAGAATACTCTTCTTAAGTTCTGAAACATCTAGAAGACACACTCTATCTCTGAACATAATTACACCATTCTCATCAACTCCAAAATCACCCCTCTTACCTTGATTGATCAACGTGAGACGATCTATCAAACTAAGATCAGATTTCTAACCTTATTTAATCTCCTCAAGAATACCATTGGTCAGCTTGAGCACCCCCAACTTTACACTGCTAGGAGTTACTTCACACACTAAACCCATATCTCTGAATTGCTCAATCAATTCCAACTCTCGAACCATAAGCATTGTGTAAAGACTTCCTACTCAACGCATCACACTTCTAGGAGTTACTTCCCGCGTGCCCCTCTCCTGAGGGTACGTTGCCAATAGATCCCACACATCTTGCGTTGCGTGGCTGGCAACGAACATTTCTGTCTGTAACAACGGCTAGTCCACGCATTTCCTGTGGGATGCGAGGCAACTTCTCGGGATAACGAGTATGAGCTGCTCGTCCCTGTTTTCTTGCAGGAAACCTGGAAGTTACGCATTTTGGGCTTAGATATCTGGTCCACAATGCGGATCAATGGCCATTGCGCTGGGGGCACTATAAATACCCTCAAATTTGTGAGGGTCAGTTATTCAATTCTTAATGCTTTTTTTTCCTCTCATGTATCTCTGCACTTACTTACTTAAGCATCAGAGTGTCTTGTAGGTACACCTCCTCCTCTATAATTTCAGTGTTGTAGACAAAATCACTGACCCATTACAAATTTTGATTACCGATAAAATCAAACTCTTAATATGAGATGATTATACACATAATTTAGTACATGGATTTCTGAATTTTTGAAAAATGAAAAACTGAACCAAACAAGTTCAATTTTTATTGATTTGATTCCATATTTAAACTAAATCGAAATAGATAGTTTGTTCTCTTCGGATTAGTTTGGTTTTAACTTATATTCATTTTTTATTATACGCTTACATACCATAGCATTCCAATTCATTGTATTGAAATATATTTTAAAATTTTAATACAAAATTAATGACAATTCATTATTACCATTCAATGTGATATTACGAGATTTTATTACCATTGAATAAGAAGCAACATTCCAAATATAACATTCCATTAACATTTTAGATTTACCAAAGCATGATTCAATAGTTCGTTCTCTCCAGCATTTAGAATAGCTCTCCAAGTACAAGTTGAACTATCCTTGTGATTGAATTTAGGCAGCATGTAATTCCCACAAGAATATTTCATCTATATAATTCTTACCCAAAATTTATTTGGATTTGTTTTAATAGATCAAATCTACCATCCTTTGGACCACACAGTTTTTGTTACTATGCAAGATATTTTGAGTGAGGAGAAAAAAATAGAATAATAAAAATTCGTTTATTCAGTTAATGAATTGTACAAAATAAGAATACATACTATGACTATTTATTACAACTCTAATTGAGGTTGTGCTAATACAACTTTGATTATATTTAAATATTAAATCTAATCAAATCTAATATAATCTATTTTAATATTTCAACACACCCCCATAATCCAAATTGTCGAACCTACATTAGTCACAGTCGATCTGAACTATTCTTAATTTTTTTCTCAAATTCAGAAATCTATCAATCTTCAATCCTTTGGTGAAAATGTCGGTTAACTGTGCTTCACTTGAGCAATGCCTAATTTCAAGTTCACTTCGATTTACGTTTTCCTTCAAGAAGTGAAACCTAACTTCGATATGTTTACTTCTTCCATGCAAAACTGGATTCTTCACCAGATTTATGGCTGACTTGTTATCGATTTAGAACACTAGAGGTTTCTTCACTTCGACCTTCATTTCTTCAAGTACATAGCTGATCCAAATTACTTGACATGCAGCATAGCATCTTGCTATATATTCACTACGCCAAAAATAAATTTTAACAGCTGTTAGCTGAATATTTTGATATTTGATAAAAATATGAAAGTTGATGTGAGAAGGTCATGGTCTAAAAAAACATGAAATTGGACCTTACAAGGTTATTTTTGTAAAAAGAAAAAAAACTTATGATTCGATATGTCGAAAGAGGAACTTAAAATAATATTTCAAGATATGTGAAATACTACGACAGTCACGTTGGTTGAATTCAAAGTTGAATTCAAAAAAGCTTCGAGCGGGAAATTTAAATTTGAAACTAATGCATTTCGCTAGAAAGACGCGTGGAAATGCCAGAATGTATGCATGTAAAAGGTGTCGAACATGGCGTAATCTCATAGAAAGACCGTTAGGGTCAAATTAGTATAAATATGAGTCTTATATGTTAGGATTCAAGGGTGTTCACATCTTTGTACAATATACTCAAATACTCAAAGTACTAATGTTAGAGAAACAAGTTAGTGAGACATGTAAGTATGATGCACCATATTTACATTCGAAAGTTATTTACATTTAATGAAATTTATTCATGTCATTTATATTCTTTACGATTTGTAGTCTAGAATAGTTTTCTATTTTATTATTTTTATAAGAACACTTTATTTGATATCAAAGTGATTCTCTTCATTTAAAGAAGCTATCATCAAATCCTTTTTTCCTAAAAACTAGAACACAATAGTCCTGAGATCAATCTGATCGATCTCGCAAGTAACTGAATCTTTTTTTTAGAGATTTAGAAGATCAGCGGTTGTTTACCAAATTACAGGGTAAACAAATTGGCACACCTGATGGGACCCTGTGTCTATTTTTCAGTTGTTATTTAACTTGTTTCGTTGCATGAAATTAAGGAGTGGAAAAATAGCCAATACCATAGATCCTAGAACAAAAAAGAAGAACAATAGGAGAATGGTTAATCCACCCGTTAGAATTGCGCAACAAGTTCCCCCCCCCCCCATGGGAGGGAATACAAATGCTTCGAATACGACCGAAGCCACGGCGACAAGTCAAGGGACTATGATTATCCCTTCGACTACGAACGCTACAACCATACCCCCAAATATAAGTGCTTCAACCATATTGTCAAACGCACAAAATGAACCTTTTGTAACGTCTGTGGCTAGCCAAAATCCGCCCGTTTCCCCCAGATCTTTAGTAGACAGTGTCTCTAGAACCTATGTACCAGGATTCACAATCCCAACATCAGATCCAATATATGGCATGCCAACTACATCCATGACAGGACTTCAAAATAACAATTCGACATACACACGCCCTTTAACATTTTCCTTATCACCATTACAAGGATCAGGTTCAGGGGTAAATCATATGGCACAGAACTATTCACAGCCAGGATATGTGGCCCAATTGCCTCCTATTACCACAAATACGCATACAGTTTTAAGGCAATAGATGGATGATAGTAACCACGAAATGGTGGGAATACTCGCCCAACAAATGAGTACAATCTTTAACCCCCTAATCCAAAGCACCACACAGACGAATCTGCAGAATGCCCAAGCAAACCAACAGATGGCAACGTAAATTGGGTGCCTTGCAGATTTTTTTGGTGCATCCAGAGAATCAACTCGACAACCACAACCCACATGGACAAGGGAGAATCAAGGCATACTATTTCAAGAAGAGCCAACCATTGACAAGGCCCAACCAGTGATACACCCAGAAGTTGAAATTCAACAACCAGTTCGAAGGGAAGAACCACATAGATTTCAACAGGCTATCCCCAGGGAGGAACCACGAAGATAGATGGTCATGGTGAATCAGAACCAAAACGCTGACGAAATTCTCCAAGGGTGTCGACAGGATGATATGGTAGGAAACAATAATCTAGCAGCCATAGTCGAAAGGATAATGGCATGGAATGGAGTAAACATTAGCATGCGAAGGCCAAACTATATATCCCCTTTGTCTGAGTACATTCAGCAAACTGAGTTACTTAGGGGATGGAAAGTGCCAAAATTCACAAAGTTCTCTGGTGACACCAGTGAGTCAACCATAGAACATGTGGCTAGATATCTTACAGAAGCAGGGGATATAGCAAACAATGAAAATTTAAGGATTAAATATTTCCCTAGTTCACTAACCAAAAACGCTTTTACTTGGTTTACAACTCTTGCAGCAAATTCCATCCATGATTGGACTCGTTTAGAGAGGTTATTTTATGAACAATTTTATGTAGGTCAATCCAAAATCAGCCTAAGCGAATTGGAAAATGTTAAGCGCAAATTCAGCGAGCCTATAGATGATTATCTTAACATGTTTCGTCTGTTAAAGGCGAGGTGTTTCACACAAGTGCCTGAACACGAGTTGGTCGAAATGGCAGCAAGAGGATTGGACTTCTCTATCAGAAAGAAGTTAGATCCCCAATATCTAAGAGACATGGCACAACTGGCTGATAGGGTTCGACAAGTGGAGCGTTTGAAGATTGAAAAAGAAAGGGCTAACAAAAGCCACAGGAAAGAAAGAGTGGCTTATGTCGAAGCATGCTCAGATGAAAGAGATGTCGAAGATGACTCGTCAGAGGTCGAAGAGCGTGAAATAGATCTAGCAGAATTAAAGCAAGGACCAACTTATCCTTGCAAAGGGCTTACACCTGCGAACGGGAAGAATCCCGTCGAACCAGAAAGGAATGAAAAATTCCCAAAGAAAGCCTATACCTTCGACATCACCAAGTGTGATGAAATCTTTGACTTATTAGTAAAAGATGGCCAGATGATAGTGCCCCCTGGCGCTAAAATTCCCCCGTTAGAATAATGGAAGAAAAGGGGTTTTTGTAAATATCATAATTTTTTAGGCCATAAAACCTCACAATGCTATCTTTTCAGGGATTTGATAGAGTGCAATCAAGGAAGATAGGATGAAGTTTGGAGAGAAGCCTAAGATGAAGGTCGACGCGGATCCTCTTCAGGTTGCTGAGACAAATTTTGCAGAACCTGTAGATATCAACATGGTGGACGCTGTTGAAATCAAAGAAGGTCAACTCGATAAAGTATCTGAAGAGGCTCGTGGGTTAGAGAATGCTGAGGGTCTCATAGGCCAGATCCAAGGGAATTCTACTGATGGCAATATCAAAACTGCTGGCGAACCTAAGATTACTGAGGGTCTTAGAGCCAAGTTTGAAGAACTGGAAATTGCTGAAGGTCCAAAGTTCGAAGTTAACAAAACTGGGGGCAGGGCCAAAGTTGCTGTCAAATCTAAGACTACTGAGGGTCTTAGAGTCAGATTCGAAGAGCTGGAGAACGCTGAAGTTCCCAAGTTCGAAGTAAACATGGTGAATTTGAACCAGCTATCCCCAGAGATGGCGGAGATTGAAAGATGCTTGAAGATGGAAGATGACAGGATGCGAACTGGGCACCAGAAAGTAAGCCTGGTGGAATATCTTTTTTATTGCAATACAAAGAACCCTGGAGGACTCATGTGTCCAAGGTGCAGCATAAAGAATGATCAAAGCGCTGCAATGGCATACCAGAAAGTATACCAAGAGAGATAAAGTATCTGAAGAGGCTCGTGGGTTAGAGAATGCTGAGGGTCTCATAGGCCAGATCCAAGGGAATTCTACTGATGGCAATATCAAAACTGCTGGCGAACCTAAGATTACTGAGGGTCTTAGAGCCAAATTTGAAGAACTGGAAATTGCTGAAGGTCCCAAGTTCGAAGTTAACAAAACTGGGGGCAGGGCCAAAGTTGCTGTCAAATCTAAGACTACTGAGGGTCTTAGAGTCAGATTCGAAGAGCTGGAGAACGCTGAAGTTCCCAAGTTCGAAGTAAACATGGTGAATTTGAACCAGCTATCCCCAGAGATGGCGGAGATTGAAAGATGCTTGAAGATGGAAGATGACAGGATGCGAACTGGGCACCAGAAAGTAAGCCTGGTGGAATATCTTTTTTATTGCAATACAAAGAACCCTGGAGGACTCATGTGTCAAAGGTGCAGCATAAAGAATGATCAAAGCGCTGCAATGGCATACCAGAAAGTATACCAAGAGAGATAAAGTATCTGAAGAGGCTCGTGGGTTAGAGAATGCTGAGGGTCTCATAGGCCAGATCCAAGGGAATTCTACTGATGGCAATATCAAAACTGCTGGCGAACCTAAGATTACTGAGGGTCTTAGAGCCAAATTTGAATAACTAGAAATTGCTGAAGGTCCCAAGTTCGAAGTTAACAAAACTGGGGGCAGGGCCAAAGTTGCTGTCAAATCTAAGGCTACTGAGGGTCTTAGAGTTAGATTCGAAGAGCTGGAGAACGCTGAAGTTCCCAAGTTCGAAGTAAACATGGTGAATTTGAACCAGCTATCCCCAGAGATGGCGGAGATTGAAAGACGCTTGAAGATGGAAGATGACAGGATGCGAACTGGGCACCAGAAAGTAATCCTGGTGGAATATCTTTTTCATTGCCATACAAAGAACCCTGGAGGACTCATGTGTCCAAGGTGCAGCACAAAGAATGATCAAAGCGCTGCAATGGCATACCAGAAAGTATACCAAGAGAGGGCTGGAAACAGCTGGAGGAATGCTAGAGAATTGCTGCCATACCCAAAAATGGGAGAAAGCTTAATGGGATTTTTTGTTAGGTGTCAAAAGACAGGATCAGAAGTTCTGATGTACCCATGGTGCAGTGCTGTTTATGACAGGAAAGCAGCAGAAGCATTCGAAAGAATTTCGTCTATACAATACTGGGACAAACAAAAGAGTAGCAGAGGCAGGTATGTAACCAATGCGAAAGGAATTCCAAAAAGGGCAGATAGCCCACACCCCAAAGTGAATAGACAAGTCACCTTCAAGCCAACATCCAACATCCCAATAGACAAGTGGATGGGGTCTAGTCAAAGCAAGGGGAAAGGAAAAGGCAAAGGAAAATGGCATAATTTTGAAGAAGGTGGCAGATCCGCATGGGCATATCGAAGACAGTTCCAGTCAACAAAGTAACAAGCCTATGTTTATGAGAATTACAAAGGAAAAAACCCAATGATAAGGACCCAGTGGAGAAGGTACCAAAGGACCAAGAAGGCTCAAAGGGAACTCACCAGCAACGAAGTAGGGGAATCCAGTACGAATCAAATTCTGTCTGCTGCACTTGTCAAAGAGAAGCCACCAGCCCAAAGGAGGCTTTTCTCCCCCAGAAAGACTGAGGTATCCGTCGAAAGGGCTCCAGAGGAACCAACTAACGAAGAGCCAACCAACGATGGGGACATACTTACTGACAAATTTAACTCAGATGGGGAGTCCTCTCTGAATATCGTCTGCAATATGGTTTCTGTACTACCACATGAATATGATCAAGTAACAGAGGTAGAAGATTCTGAAGAGGCAGATGAATTAGAGATGGAAAATCATAAACCTGTGTGCTATTATGTTATGAATAGTGGAGCGGTCGAAGAATAAAACACGTTCTTTGAGAAACCAGACCAAAGTATGAAGAACCATCTGAAGCCTCTCTTTATCAAGGGAAAAGTGGAACAAGTGGGGATCAACAAAGTAATGATAGATGGGGGTGCTGTTATCAACCTCATGCCCCAATTCTTGCTGAAGAGGATAGGTATGTATGACACAGATATAAAACCTCATAATATGGTATTGTCTAATTATGAAGGAAAATTTTTCCATACACTTGGCGTAGTTCAAGTTGACCTCACTGTAGGAACCATCACTAGACCAACGATGTTCATGGTTATAGCGGCCAAGATAAACTACAATTTACTCTTGGGCCGTGAATGGATTCATGGGATATGCGCAGTTCCCTCCTCAATGCACCAGCGCGTGGAAATTTGGAGAGAAGATGGAATTGTGGAAAATATTGAAGCAAACCAAAGCTATTATATGGAAGAGGTTAACCAGATTGATCAAAGGAATTTTGATCGAAACTTGGACAACATAGAGCCTTGCAGTGCTGTAGATGGCGCGTATGCGCCAAACAATAATGCTATGTACTTTCTGACCCTGCATCCAAGGCATGGATTTTACTGGGATAGAGAGACTTTGGGGCAGGAAGATGATGTACCTAGACTTCCAGGGATACGGCCAACAGGCTTGGATGACGAAGACAGTGACCATGTCTGAATCTTCCTTCTTCGAAAAGATTTCGGCCTATTTGGCTGAAAATAGACTAAAAACGGCTTTAGAAGCCGAAGTAAAGATTATGGCTATAAAGGCCAAGGAAGAAACAAATCATGCAAAAGGACTGGGGATTTTCTTCAAGCCAACACCCCTTGACGAAGATAAGCCCGTCGAAGAAAAAGACCAAAGGCTAGACGAAATATATGATGATGGGCCTTTGGGATTCGAGAAGGATCTAGTGGCGTCGAACGTAAAGATACTAGCGCAGGACCCTCTTGAAGAAGTGGATCTGGGAGATGGGACTATAAGAAGACCCACGTATGTCAGTTCGAAGCTTAGTCTAGGAGTGAAAGCAGAAGTGGTCCAGTTCCTTAAGGAGTACAAAGATTGTTTTGCATGGGATTACGATGAAATGCCGGGTTTAAGCACGAACCTGGTCGAACTGAGGCTGCCCATAAAAGATGGTAAAAAAACCCATCAAACAGACACCAAGAAGATTTGCACTGGAGATCCTATCGAAGATAAAGGAAGAACTCGAAAGACTCTTGCGCTGCAAATTCATCCGGACCACAAGGTATGTCGAATGGATTGCAAATATAGTACCAGTAATTAAGAAAATGGATCTCTTAGAGTATGCATATATTTTCGTGATTTAAATTATGCAACTCCTAAAGATGAATATCCAATGCCGGTGGCTGAAATGTTAGTAGATTCTGCTGCTGGTTTTGAATATCTTAGTATATTGGATGGGTATTCAGGATACAATCATATTTTTATTGCAGAAGAAGATATGCCAAAGACAACATTTTGATTCCCTTGGGCAATAGGCACCTATGAATGGGTGGTTATGCCATTTGGTTTAAAAAATGCTAGGGCAACTTATCAAAGAGCCATGAACTCTATATTTCATGATTTAATAGAAACTTTCATGCAGGTCTATATTGATGATATTGTAGTGAAATCTATATCAGGATCTAGTCACTTGGATCACCTTCGCCAGTCATTCGAAAGGATGAGAAAATATGGCCTGAAGATGAATCCCCTTAAATGTGCATTCTTTGTGCAGGTTGGTGACTTTCTTGGTTTTGTGGTCCATAAGAAAGGCATAGAAATCAACCAAAACAAAACAAAGGCAATAATGGAAGTGAAAGCACCATCAACAAATAAAGAGTTGCAATCACTGCTGGGAAAGATAAACTTCTTGCGAAGATTTATATCAAACTTAAGTGGTCGAACTCAAGCCTTTTCCCCACTCTTGCGGCTGAAGAAGGAGACTTTGCATGGAACGAAGAATATCAAGAGGCGTTCGAGAAAATCAAATAATACTTGATGCATCCACCTATTCTAACGCCTCCTCAAAGAGACAAGTGCATGAGGTTATACATATCTGCGTTAGATAAAACTATAGGAAGCATGCTTGCTCAAGAGGATAAAAATGGTGTCGAAAGGGCCATTTACTACTTAAGTAGAGTACTAAATGACGCAGAGACTAGATATAGTTTAATAGAAAAATTATGTATTTGCTTGTAATTCTCATGTACTATGTTAAAATATTATATAAAGCCAGTTGACGTTTACATTTCCTCACATTTTGATGTTATTAAGCATATGATGTCAAAACCAATTCTACATAGTAGAATTGGTAAGTGAGCCATGGCCCTAACAGAGTATTCTTTAACCTTCATGCCTTTAAAAGCAATGAAGGGGAAAGTAGTCTCTGATTTCATTGTCGACCATCATTGGTCGAAACGTCCCAGAACCTTGTGGAATTGGAACCTTGGAAATTGTTCTTTGATGGTTCTAAACATAAGGAAGGAAGTGGAATTGGGGTTTTGATTATTTCTCCAGATAAAATTCCAATAAAGCTTAAGTACAAAATAAATGGCCCCCTTGTTCGAACAATGAAGCGGAATATGAAGCATTGATAGCAGGACTTGAAGCTTTATTGGAATTGGGGGCAACTAGTGTCGAAATAATGGGTGACTCTGAATTAGTGATCAAGCAAATTACCAAAGAGTACAAGTGCATAAAAGAAAACTTGATATTTTACTTTGTGATAGAAAATAGATTGCTCTAGAAATTTTAATATGTAGATATCAAGCACATCCCCAGGATGAAGAATCAAGAAGCAAATGATTTGGCCCAGATTTCCTCAAGATATAAAGTATCAAAAGAAAGATTGGAAGATTTGATCGAAGTACGAGGCAAGGTACCAGCTACTAAACTTTCTCCAGCAGATTTAAAAAACTCAAGTCTAGGTTATGAAAACGAAGTACATTTCGAAGTATTAGCCACAGACAGTTTAACAAATACAGATTGGAGAAATCCAATAATAAGTTATTTAAAAAACCCAACAGCAAGTACTGAAAGAAAGGTAAAATATCGTGCCTTAAGTTATGTGATAATAGGCAACAAATTGTTTAAGAAAACCCCAGAGGGGGTCTTGTTGAAATGTTTAGGAGAAAGTGAAGCTTATTTAGCGCTAGCCAACGTGCATAGTGGGGCATGTGGAGCACATCAGGTAGGCCACAAGATGAAGTGGCTTTTGTTTCGGTATGGCATGTATTGGCCTACAGTTCTAAAAGATTGTATAGATTTTGCCAAAGGATGCCAAGAGTGCCAGATTCATGTAGGAATTCAGCATGTTCCTGCAAGTGAATTACATTCGATTGTTAAGCCATGGACTTTTAGGGGTTGGGCATTGGATTTGATTGGAGAAATTTGGTCATCATCTTCAAAAAATCATAAATACATCTTGGTGGGAATTGATTATTTAACAAAATGGATAGAAGCAATACCTTTGGTGAATGTTGATCAAGAAAGCATCATCGAATTCGTCCAGAGGAATATAGTTTATAAGTTTGGAATTCCATAAACTATTACAACATATCAAGGATCGGTATTTACTGGTCGAAGTATGCAAGAATTCGCTAAGAATATGGGTTTTAAATTACTAACTTCTACGCCTTATTATGCACAAGCAAATGGACAAGTTGAAGCAGCTAACAAGGTAATCATTGGTTTAATAAAGAAACATGTGGGCAGAAAGCCAAAGAATTGGCACAAAACTTTAGATCAAGTCTTATGGGCTTGTCTAACATCCCCCAAAGAGGAAACAAATGCAACTCCGTTTCGCCTAACGTTTGGACATGATGCAGTTTTGCCAGTAGAGATTTACTTATAGTAAGTCAGAATCCAAAGACAAAACGAAATTCCCACAAATCTTTATTGGGAAATGATGATGAACGAATTGGTGGATTTAAATGAGGAAAGGTTACATGCTTTGGAAATTCTAAGAAGGCAAAAAGAAAGAGTATTCAGAGCATATAATAAGAAAGTTAATGGCAAAACCTTCTCAAATGGTGATATGGTTTGGAAGGCGATTCTGCCAATGGATCGAAATAATAAGTTATTGGGAAAATGGTCTCCACATTGGGAAGGCACCTTTCGAGTCATTCAAACATTCACTAACAATGCCTATGAAAACGAAGAACTAGAAGAAGATTGAAGAATCTTGAAAGTTAACGGTAAATATTTGAAAAAATACAAACCTTTTCTTCAAGATTTAAATATTGCGACAAACTAGTAAATTAGTGAAATAATGAAGCCAACATGGTGTAAAACATAAAAGTTACAAAATGGCTTTGTCTAAGCATGCTTATAATACAAAGCAAATACAACGAATGGTTTATTACATAAATCAAAATGGGATATTTTTCTTCATCCGTTCATACTTGATTTTTGCTAGGCCAAGCTTATACTAAACAACGACATGTATGCTTTTGAAGCGTGCAATGTCTTCAGTCATGGCTGAAGCTCTTTCGACACGCTCAACGCTCTGTGTAGCCAAAGTATCAGCTTCAGTAGTGTCCAATCCTTTGATAGCAATTTGTTTTTACCTAGCATCAGCTATTTTTTTCCGCAACTCCACAATGTGAGACTCCCAAAGTGTGATTGAAGTGGTGTAAGTGTCGAATTCTGCTTGGGCTGCCTTCCTCGAAGCCAAAAAATCCTTAGATGCTTTAGAAGCACTCTGAGCTTTGTCAAATTCAGCAGTTTGCTCCTTTTATTTTGCTTGAAGCTTCGAAGTTGCATCAACCTCCTGTTATATTTGTTCAATTAGATTTTGAATATCTATTAGGACCTCTCCTACATTAGCAGGACAAGCAGTAATGTTGATGCGATTAATCAACTTTTTCACCCCAAAGTGAAAGTAACATCCTTTTTCAGCACTTTGAACAAATCAACTTCGAATACAGCTTTTTTTACTTTCTGAAGGAGTTCATCATAAGAAGCTTCTCTAGTGCTGGCGCCAGATTGAGTCGAAGTCCCATAAGCTCTTTTGTCTAGAGAAGAATCCCTTAGAGCCATCATCAAATCAACATATTTTAGGGGATCACTCTTCTTTAGCACTATTTTTTCCTCCTCGGTGAGTGTTTGAGTCAGGATGGGATGTGGAATTGATCGAGCTTGTGTGCTTGGTTCGTCAGTAGTATCAGGATGTGTCATATGAGTATCTTTAGGTTGTCGTTCAACCTCCTCCATGTCCTCATCTTCTCGAAAGTATGTCTCGACCCCATCTGAATATTGCTCTTCGTCATCGGCATAATCCACAGGAAATTGAGCCCTTTTTAGAGAAGAATCTCTAGGGATGCTTTTAGAATCTTCATTTTCTTCCAATATTTTCTTGCCAAACACTGGAAAGTTATCTTCACTAGGAGAGGAAGTCTCCTGTTCGACTTGGACGTCACCTGCTTTAGATTGGGGAACCATAGTCGAAGACCCTTTATTTTGGACAACACCACTAGATATGGGAGGAGGCGAAGGAGTCTCTGTATTCAGAGGAGCATCTTGGTTGATAGGAGAAATGGGAGGAGTAGTGGATTTATCCTGCAGATGAAAAAGCTGTTAGGTCAAAAGATATTTGAGCAAGAAGTAAAAGATTGGAATAAAGATGTACCTTTTAGTCATCAGGGTTAAAAACATTGCTGCCAATATGCTCCAAAATTATAACCCCGTAGGATGCAGGTTGAACTTCACGTTGAGGAGGAGGAAGGATTTTTACTTCCACATCTTTTTGATTGGTGGTTTGATATGGAACACCCTTCGACGTTGTGGCTTTCTTATGTTTCTTCTTGGCCTTGAAAGGAGTGAGGGGGACGTCGTCATCATCATCATCAGGAATAATGATTGTTTCTTCATCAGAAGCTTTTCTTTTCTTTGGTGTTCTAGGGGGTAAGCCACTACCCTAAAAGGAGAAGATTGCAAGGAAAGTCATGGTCATAGAATGCAAAATGTAAGAAGGATTTTTAGAAATGGTACCTTTACATTCTTCACTACTTTTTTGGGGGAAGCACCCTTTGCAGAAGAGAGTCCTTGGCTGGAAGAAGTTCCTGCTTTTGAGGCAGTAGTCGAATCCGCCTTCGTTGCAGGTTTTTACTTCTTTGTAGTTTTCCTTTCAACAGCTAGAAAACACTATCAAGTTTAGTCAAATGCTCAAAACTTGAAATTTCCAAAAAAAATAATTAAAAGGACCAAGGAATCCTTTGGTTCCACACCTTCATGTGTCAGAGACACAATAGAGACTGCTGATAAGTCATAGTGAAGGAAACCTTTGAAACTGTCTAGAGTGCACTTAGTCGAAACCACCCTCTTAGTAGGTTTTTGGGAGTCATTTTTTAACTCATGGAAAATATTGCCACAAGTAAACCAATCTGGATAGGGTGGAAAGAACGCTAAGGAGAAATCAGCACTAGGCAATTTTGGAAATTTTGGTGGTTGCAACTTAAAGGCCAAATCATATCTATGTTCAGGTTTTACAGAAGAGGGAATCTTTAAACGTGGAAGTTTCTTTGTAAATTTTTATTTTAAAGTAGTTGCTGCTTAGAAAACGGTTCGACTAAGATTGGTTGGATCATAGACAGTTTCAAAGAATTTCTGGAAAGCTTGAATTTCCTGAGATTGAGTTAGTTTACCTTTTAGGACGTTTTCCTGTACAAGGAAAAAAACTTTTGTTAAATGTTCATTTATTTAAGCAGTGTCGAACATGTTGTTCGAATAAAACTCCGTCCACCAGGTATAGAAGCCTTTGGTCATGTAGAAAGCATGATAATAAGGAATGAGACTAAATTCAACAAAATTAGCATGGAACTCTTGGTGTTTCTGGATATCTTGAACGGAGTAATCTACACCTGCAACGCAGATCTCACGTTTTCGACTGAAAAGAGGCTCAGGGATAAGTTGACACAATCTAAATTATCGAGAGACAAAGTTGGGTTGATAAGCTAATAAGCAAACATGGCTCTTCACTGGTAAGATCCTAGAGACTAGAAGTCTAGGAAGAAGGAATGCGCGCCATATGTTTTCAATACCAGTGTCTGCATTCTTTACAATATCTTCAATTGACAAGGTAAACCAGGAGGGACCACGAGTTCTACTGGAAAAAGGAGCCATAGTGGGAGTGGAATTGTGACGTTTTGAAAACATCAACATATACTTAGTGAGGCAAGCTTGAAGGGTCTCAGCATCATCACCGGGAGTTAGTTGTAAGAGTCTAATTCCTTCAATACTTCGACCTGCTATTTTGGGGGTCCTCTTCATCAATATTTCCAGCAAGTTGGAGAGAGGGTTCAAAAGTTGCATTTAGCCATAATTGAAGTAGCCAGTAAGATCTAGATAGAAGTAAGTTGGTACCTGCTTCATAATCTTTTAGTTTGGCAGCAGCGGCCCCTAAACTTTTATACAAACTGGATAAAAGCAACTCACTTAAGCATACCTTTCGACCAAAATGTAACTGGTTCGCCAAGGTTATACATCTCTTAGCCACTTGCAGAGATTTGCAACAAAAAATGAATTTAGATAACCACAGAGCTAAGAAAGCTATATGCTCAACATCAGAAACCTTTTCACCGTCCACATGATATAGATCTATGTAAGTACTAAAAGAGGCATTTTTAACATTAAAGTCAATGGTGTTTTCCGACTCCAAATAGGGATCAAAAGCATCTCCAGTAGGAGGAAGTCCAGTAATGGCAGCTATATCAAAGAAGGTGGGAGTTATCATCCCACAAGGGAGGTGAAACGTGTTATAGGTACTATCCCAGAAATACAGGGAAGCTAATATAAATGGTTGACAATAACTGAAGCCTAATTTCGACATTTGAATTAGGTTAAAAAATCCTAATTCTTTCCAAGCTTGAGTTTTCTTCTTCTCAACCTTAGTAAGACAAGCTAAGTAAGATTTATCTAAGGTTGGACATGATCTAAAAGGTCTAAAGCTCTCAGTTATATAATCCAATTGGAAAGCTTCTCTCTTTATCTTAGGGTTTTAAGAACTACTTTAAGAAGTTTTCTTCAGAAGCCACAGTTTTATTTGCTAAAGGTTTAGTAACATGATAAGTTGGAAAAAATTCCACATATTTTTTCTAAATCGCTTGTAGCGATTAAAGGCCCTAAGAAACCTAAGGTTTTACCAGAAAACAAAGAAGGAATTAGTACCTGAGAAGCATAAATAGCTCTCTGTTCCCTAGTGAGTTTGGGAGGTTTGATAAATTCTTGATTCCCAGAAGTGATGATTTTGCTTGTTGGTACATTTTGAGAAGATGAACCTTTAGAGATTCCAGATTTCTCAGCATGTTTTGAATCTTGTTTTCCGAAAGACATTGTTGTTGATTTGAAGAACTGATGAATTTTTCAAGAAGGAATAAGAGTGAAAATCAGAGAGAGTATGAAGATTTTTGAGTTTGCAAAGGTAGAAAGAGGAATAATAAAAAAGGTAACTTTTTTATAATGGTAAGTGGAGGCATGAGAGGTTACACCTCAGGAAGTTAGTGGGGCACGTGTCAACATCTGACGGAGGAAAGTGAAAGACCACTATTCATGTCCTTGGAAGTTAGTATATAATGATGGCGAAACTGTCGCATGCATGCCTTGATGATACGTTTTGGAAAAAGGCAGTCATGATTAACTATGACGTTAGGAAATGAAGGAAATGAAAGATTGCTAGTCGAAATCCGATGATTACAAAAAATGGCCATTTCTGCATTGATTCGAAATGGACATTTATTGGGGGCAATTTGTTAACTGAAGATTTCGATATTTGATAAAAATATGAAAGTTGATGTGAGAAGGTCATGGTCTAAAAAAACATGAAATTGGACCTTACAAGGTTATTTTTGTAAAAATAAAAAAAACTTATGATTCGATATGTCGAAAGAGAAACTTAAAATAATATTTCAAGATATGTAAAATACTTCGACAGTCGCGTTGGTTGAATTCAAAGTTGAATTCAAAAAAGCTTCGAGCGAGATGTTTAAATTTCAAACTAATGCATTTCGCCAGAAAGACGCGTGGAAATGCCAGAGTGTCTGCATGTAAAAGGTGTCAAACATGGCATAATCTCATAAAAAGACCGTTAGGGTCGAATTAGTATAAATATGAGTCTTAGATGTTAGGATTCAAGGGTGTTTACATCTTTGTACAATATACTCAAATACTCAAAGTACCAGTGTTAGAGAAACGAGTTACTGAGACATGTACGTATGATGCACCATATTTACATTCGAAATTTATTTACATTTAATAAAAAAATTTCTTGTCATTTATATTCTTTACGATTTCAAGTCTAGAATAGTTTTCTATTTTATTGTTTTTATAAGAACACTTTATTTGATACCAAAGTGATTCTCTTAGTTTAAAGAAGTTATCATCAAAACCCTTTTTCCTAAAAACTAGAATACAATAGTCCTGAGATTAATCTGATCGATCTCGCAAGTAACTAAATCTTTTTTTTAGAGATTTAGAAGATCAGCGGTTGTTTAACAAATTACAGGGTAAACAATAGCGCACATTAGACAGCGCTTTTATACAAAAGCACTGCTATAAGTGAATTAAAAAAAACACGGAAACTGTATACAATAATAAATAAAAGCGCTGCTAAAAATGTGACCTTAGACAGCGCTTTTAAAAAGCGCTGCTAAAAGTGTTACTTTAGAAAGCGCTTTATCAAAAGCCCTGGTAAAGGACCACTTTAGACAGCGCTTTTAAAAAATGCTGTCTAAAGTCATATAAAATTAAAAAAATCTCAAAAGCGCTGCTAAAGGACCCTATTAGCCAGCGCTTTTCAAAAGCGCTTCTAAAGGCCCATATTAGCCAGCGCTTCTAAAAAGCGCTGTCTAAAGCCATATAAATTAAAATTAAAAAAATAGAATCAGTGTACTGTTTCTCTTTTCACAGACTCGAGAACACGAAAACCCTTTTCCTCTCATTCTCACGAACATAAACCCTTTCCCTCTCACAAATCGTCGCTACCCAACCAGCCCTTTCCCTCCGTCCTCCACTGTTTCTCTCGGTTGTCCTCCACCCACACCGGCCGGTTCTCAAGGTAGGTTCTTTCTTGAAAATGTATTTATCTCCATTGATATCCAAACTGAGTTATCCTCCTATTGATAATGTAATATGCTAATATCTAAGACATTATCCTCCTATTGATGTCCAAACCGAGTTATAGATATGCATAACTGAGTTATAAGTATGCATTTTGATTTTTCGGTTCTTGGTAGGGCTTGATAACAAAACACTTTTAACATTATTGCATTTTCTGTATTTTAGCATTATTGCACTTTCAGCAACACTTCTTAGATATTATTGTTTTTGAAGTTTGGGTTCAGTTTTTGTATGTTTTATTATTGAATTTTGTATTATTGTCATGTGTTGTACCCCAAAATTTTCCCTCTCATTTCATCAACATTTTCTCACCACGAGACTCCGGGAACTCAAGATCAAGTTAGGGTTTGCTCTACTCAAGACCCCTCCTTGCACTGTTGACCCAAATTAGGGTTTGAGTTTGCACATGGATGTTTTGAACTAAAAGTCCCAAAGTGACTTTCATGCTTCATGTTGGACTTACAAGTTTATCCATACCAAGTTTCAAGCCTTGATTCCAATCTTTGCCCAGTCAATTGGACAATTGACCTAGAAATCAACTGTATTGGGGAAAAAGTCAACTGTGGCCAATAGACAGTCAAACCTCATGATTTTTGACCCACATCAACATAATGAAATCATATGAACTATTTGGTCAAGTTTGGATCACAATTCCACAAGAAATTTGATCAGATCACCAAAAGGGCAAAATGGTCATTTTTAGGGTTTTGACTGCACAAAGGCAATTTTTGACTGTTTGACCTAACCAATGGCAAATCAAGCTCACATATGGACTCAAGGATTCAATGGCATTATCTTGACCCATTCAACAAGTTCAAAAGATCTCAAATGCATAGGATTGACAGATGAATTTTCTAGTCAACTGATCAAAATTTGACTGTATACTGAAAAGTCAAACTTTGACTTTTTGGTCAAAATCAAGTGCCAAGATTCATTTTTCATCAAGACATGTCAATTTATGAAACTTGTTCATCAAGAAACCCAAAATTGCAAATTAGGGTTTAAAATGAAAAAATTTCATAACTTGGAAATTTTCTAAGTTATGAAATTTTCTTATTTTTTCCTAACTTTGTCCCATTTTTTCACCAAGATGAAAATGGATTCAAACAAAACTTGAAACATGAAAGTTGTAGTCCATTGAAAAATCTACAACTTTGATTCACAAAGTTTTCTCAAAGGAAGCTTCTATCTCAAGTTATGATTTTTGGAACAAGGGTGCAAAACACTTTTAACTTAGAAGAATTTTGCCCTATTCTAGGCAGGATTTTTGTCCAACTTCTTGGCCATTTTTCACATGGTTCCACTTGGAGTTTCAATTTGAATTACAAAGATGGATTGTAGTACACATTCCAAGCTTTCCAAATTGTCCAAGAACTTCTCAAACACCCTTGTGGTTAGAGAGAATCGAATTTGCAAATTTGGCCAAAACTCACTTTTGTTCATGACCAAATACATGTTCATGGCAACTTGCATTTTCAAATCAGCTTGTACAATGATAGCTTGCAGGCCTCAAAACCAGTTTTACACACCTTTATTTAATGCATAACCATTGAGTTGAGGGTTTATTTTGTTCATTTGGACATTGCACACAAAACTAATCCCTAACTAGAAAAAGCAAAGTTCCCATTTTTGGCTTAATGTCACTTTATGTCAAAAGTGAATCCTTGAGGCGTGGGGCCAGATCTTAGAGCCAAATCAAATCCACAAATCCCAGTTATCAAGAGCCTAACTTGCAGCATACATTAGGGCATTATACTGGCTTGTATCACAACTTACACTTTCTTGCTTATAGTTGAAGAAAGATTACAAAACAACTCCAACTTCCACTTCCTGTCAAGAAAGCCAAGAACAAACTTTGTGAACATCTTCCATAGATCCCAACTGACCCAAAACACGACTGAACCACCTCTCATACCTCAAAAAACACCAAAACACCCTCTTGCTGCAGAAACAGAGCATACCCTGCAACTTGAGTTCCATAATCCATTCCTGTCGTGCGTTTTATCCAAAAGGAGTTCAAACACATTCCATTCCATCCACTGAAACTATTCCAAGCCCTAAACACAAGCTGTAACTCCCCTAACCTCAGCTGCCATTTTCATTTTTCAGTTTTGCAGGTGAACTTCCATAGCACGATACAGAGTGATTCAAAGCAAGCTAGGTGTTGAGGAAGCTTCCTTGGACTTCAGGTAAGCTATACAGAAGCTCAAACTCCATTGAAGTTGGCCACATTGCTGTATACGATTCAAGCTGAAACAGGTAAAACCATGGACTTCTATCTCTCAATCTAGGAAGAGTTAAGCTTAGGTTTGTGAATGAAGCATGTCCTACTCATAGCCCTGAAGCCATACATGTGTTTACTTTTCATTTATATTAAGCATGCTGTGAGAATTTTAGCCATGAACATTGAAGAAAAACTAGGTCAGAAATTGGGGGTGAAGAAATTCTCCTTGGTTTCTTAGAGTTAGGTCAAGTTTTTTACATATTTGGAATCGTGGCTTGATGCTCTACATTGTTTGTGTTATGAGTTTTTGCTAAAAATCAAAGAATCAGGAGTTTGTATTTTGAACAAGGAAGCGCGCGTTTGGACAAAGCTGAAGGTTGAAGATGACTGGCTTGGGCTGGGCCTGAGTCAGTCTTGCTGTTTACACCATTTTTTTCCATTTGCACCCCCTGGCCCATTATGTGAAATACTTGTCATTTTTGCATTTTTCTTTTTGATTCTGATTTTATATTTTTTGCTCAAGCATAAAAAACTCCAAAAATATTTTTTCCACATTTTTTACATTTATTTGGCATTTATTTGCTTTGTTAGAATATATGTATGTAAATAAATATATTTCCTTTTCATTTTAAAACCCTAAAAATAATACAAAAAATATTTATTTTTAGTTATTATTATTTTATTTACATTTTGAAAACATTTTCTTAAATATACATTTTTGTAAATAATCAATATTTTATTTTTGTACATATTTAGTATATTTAATATATAATATATAAATACTTGTATATTTTATTAGATAATTAGGGCAAAAAATACAAAAATAATACTTTTATTTTTTATTTAATATTTGACACCAAGAATACTTTTTCTACAATATACCTCTTTTTATTATTTTTGTATAAATTAATATACCTTGTACATAATTAATAAATAATACTATTTATTCAAAAATTAGGGTTTTGCCCTAAACCATAAAAATAATCAAAAAATGACTTTTTTCTTATCTTGTTTATACTTCAAACATGAAAACCTTTTTACATACATAACAAAAATCATTTTTGTGCATAATATATTTTGTATATTTATTGTATTTACTTAAATATTATACAATTAAATATTCGTATCCTATACTTTCGATATGGTTGTAATAACTTAGATTTTATTTCCTTGTCAAATATTCCCAATGCAAATTTGTACCCCCTCCCTATATCATATTGTAATAGCTTAGCATTTAAAATTCTCGCACATTTAAATTTTTTCCAAATTATGTCATGATAGACCTAGGGTTTGTATGCAAAAACAATCAACAAATAGCTTGATCTAAATCCAAGATAAACATGCATGAAAAAAACAAACACAATGCACACTTGCACCCCTAGGGTTATTCCACTTGTTGCCTTCAAAAATGGGCCATGGTTGCATGTTAAGTGTCTTTGGCAAAACAAAAACAAATCAAATGATCATATTCCCTCGATGACGCTATCAAGTTGCCTAAACAAAAATGATCAAGTCCCTTAAGAAAATTGCCAAAGATACTTGGCACTATTGCCTCTATGGTCTAAACGATGACCCGCGCCCGTCCCGTTAACATCCTAACACAAGGTTGTTCACCAAATACAATGGTGAAATAACACTGTTAAAAGGGTTAAAACATAAGAAAGATCTTTGAGAAATTTAGGGTAGATAGCTCTTGGTTACTTGATCAATCTTGCAAAACAATCCTTGCCATTTTTCAAAACACACAACACAACTTCAAAACAAACTTTCAAAAAAACATTGAAACATCTTTTCAAAAAGACAAACACATTTGTAAAACATTCGAGTAAAGAATTGTTACAATGGTTGCCTAGACAAGGCATCTTTTTCAAAACATTTTCAAAAACCACACACACAAAGCACCATTTCAAACAATTGAAAAGCAAAGGCAAGTGATCTAAGCAAGTAACTAAGAGCCCATGGATAACCATGGATAGAAAGGATGCTAATACCTTCCCTTTCTATAATCTACTCCCCGAACCCAAGAAAACATCTCAAAGGTTTTTCCTGTGCTTTTTAACCTTTCCTTAGGATAAAATAAAAAGTCGGTGGCGACTCTTGCTCAACCGAAACATTTGCGAACACAAACGCAAAACCTCAAGTCAGTTCTCCCACCGTATCACATCATGCATTATTACATTTTGTATCATCTTTGTTGGTTTGTGATAAAATGTGATGAGAGTTCAGAAGAGGAAGCAATGTTATATATTATAATTTATCTATGACTCTCTCTATGTATGTGTATATGATTATTAAGTAAGAACTTTCTGAATGTTTTTCTTTTGGTTATTTGTTTTGGAATAAAAAAGATGATGATGTTTTTTTTTGTTATTTTAATTGGTTTCTAAATTGTTTATCATGTTTACATTCTCCATGAACTAGTATTTTTTTACTTGTTGGTTGCTTGGTTTCCTTACTTTTAATACTATTTTACTGATATAATTTTCAGAATTGTTTAAGCATTATTACTCCTAAATATCGTGTTTATGTTGGAAAGAAATATAATATGATAGAAAATATTCATAATTGATTTGTTTCTCATACAATTTTTCAAAAAAAACTTGTCTAAGAACAAATTCTTAAGGTTTGTGGATTTAAGCTATTATATTCCTATATATATACAACTTGTTTTTGATGATCCCTTTGTATTGGTGTAGTTAGTCGAAGACCATCACCGATTTGAAGAACATCAAAGCCGCATCATCCGCCATCGACAACAATAACCCATTTTCTTTCTTTGGTAAGTCAAGTTCAAATTCTATCTGTATCGATCAATTAAAAAACACAATTATTTTTATATAGATATATTTATTTGTAGTCCATGTTAATAACTCTAGAAATAAATTTCTAGAAATAATTCGTTTAATTCATACAAAGAGGGAATAATCCGTTTATAGTGTTTTTGTTTACTTGAATTAGTAGAAAAAAAATGGATACAAAATGGATGTACGCCGATCGATTATCAAAAGAGTACGAGAATGGAGTATTGGAATTTGTTAAGTTTGCTGTTGAACACGCCAAAGACCCCAGTCGAATGAAGTGTCCTTGCTTGGGTTGTTGTTATGTGGGCTGGGTTGACGTAGATGAATTGAAATCGCATTTACTAATGCATGGAATTGATAGAAGTTATACGTGTTGGATATTTCACGCTGAAAAAAGTAATGACAATGTTGAACTGGGGGAGAAAAGTAGTACAGCCTATGCTTCAGACGACAAGGACACAGATACATACGATTTTGATCGAGTCGAAGAGATTGCAGATGCACTTGAAGAAGATCTTCAGGATTGTCCCAAAATGTTTAAGAGATTGGTAAGCGATACAGAGAAACCGTTGTATAAAGGTTGCACTAAATTCACAAGACTGTCCGCGATATTAAAGTTGTATAACTTAAAGGCGGGCAATGGATGGTCAGATAAAAGTTTCACAGAGTTATTAGCCCTTATGAGAGATATGCTTCCGGAGGATAATGTTCTTCCTAATCGAACCTATGAGGCCAAAAAAATGTTATGCTCTATTTGCATGAGCTATGATAAGATACATGCTTGTCCAAACGATTACGTTTTGTTTCGAAACGAATATGCATCGTTAAACGAGTTCCCTAAATGTGGTTTGTCTTGATATAAGAAAAAATCATCTCCAGCAAAAGTCTTATGGTATTTTCCTCTAATTCTGAGATTTAGGCGCATGTTTCATAGTGAAACCGATGCAAGACACCTGACTTGGCATGCATATGAAAGAATTATTGATGGAAAGTATCGACATCAAGCAAATTCACCACATTGGTCAAAAATTGATAATGATTATCCTGATTTTAGAGAAGAAGCAAAAAACCTTCGCTTGGCTTTATCTACTGATGGAATGAACCCGCATGGTCTTCAAAGTATCTCACATACCACATGGCCTGTGATTCTTATGATTTATAACCTACCTCCATGGCTATGTATGAAGCGTAAGTACACGATGTTATCTATGTTAATTTCTAGGCCTAAACAACCAGGGAATGACATAGATGTATACTTGACACCTTTGATCGAAGATTTAAAGATTTTGTGGGAGAACGGGGTGGAGGTTTATGATGGATATAGGAAACAAAGTTTCAATTTGAGGGTGATGTTGTTTGGCACAATTAATGATTTTCCAGCATACGGGAATCTATCTGGGTATATCATTAAAGGTCAACGTGCGTGTCCTATTTGTGAAGATGGAACAGATACAACACATTTGGAACTTTGTCAGAAGAATGTGTTTCTCGGTCATCGTAGATCCTTACATTCTAAACATCACTATTGTGCATGGAGAAAAGCATTCAATGGAGACACCGAACAACGTAAAGCTCCACATGCATTGTCAGGTGACAAATTTTTTGAAAAGGTGAAAGATGTGTGTACTTAGTTTGGCAAGCCTTTTGCGCATACGGTTGTCAAAGGTGGGTGGAAGGAGAGATCAATTTTTTTTGAGTTGCCATATTGGAAGTGTCTGTATGTGAGACATTTTCTCGATGTCATGCATACTGGAAAAAAATGTATTTGAAAGTATTATTGGTACGTTACTCAATCTTAAAGAAAAGTATAAGGATGGCCTTAAAGCAAGGGAGGACATGTTAAAGATGGGAATACAAACTGAACTAGGACCCGTGAAGAAAGGAAGCCGAAAATATCTACCACCTGCTGCTTTTACTCTATCTAGAAAGGAGAAAAAGATATTGTGTAAGTTTCTAAGTGAAGTTAAAGTTCCAGAAGGATACTCTTTAGATATTAGAATACTTGTGTCTATGAAAGACCTCAAGTTAAAGAGTTTAAAGACACATGATTTCCATGTTATAATGGAGCATTTTCTACCAATAGGTATACGTTTTGTTTTTCCAGATAAAGTAAGGAGCGCGATAACTAAGTTGTGTTTTTTCTTTAGGTCAATTTGTAGTAAGGTGATTGATCCTGAGATCTTACCAACATTGTAAAAAGAAATTGTTATTACTTTGTGTGAGCTTGAAATGTATTTTCCTCCCTCATTTTTTGATATAATGGTACATCTAGTTGTTCATCTTGTGAAAGAGACACAGTTGTGCGGACCAGCTTATATGAGATGGATGTACCCTGCTGAACGTTATATAAAAGTATTAAAAGGGTACGTGAAAAACCAAAGTCACCCAGAGGGTTGTATTGTTGAGCGATACATTGTTGAAGAAGCGATTGACTTTTGTACTGAATATTTGTCCAAAGTTCAATCCATTGGACTCCCCAAAAGTCATATTTTTGAAAAGAAGGAAGGTAAAAGATTAATTGGAAATAAAATTGTGACAATATCAAAAGATGAACGGGATCAAGTGCATCTGTATGTTCTGCATAATGACAGTGAGGTTGAGCCATATGTTGAAATGCACAAGGATGTACTCCGAGGGTTAAATCTGAATAGAAATGAAAATTGGATATTACGGGAGCATAATCAAAGTTTTATACCATGGTTTAAGGATCATATTTTTTAAAATCTTCATTCAGATCCCGCTTCAATAACAGAAAGGTTGAGATGTTTGGCATATGGTCCAAGTTTGCATGTGTTTTCTTATAGCGCATACGCAATTAATGGATACACATTTTATACCAAAGAACAAGATGATAAAAGTACTATGCAAAATAGTGGTGTCACCGTGCTTGCTGAAGCAATACACATTTCAAGTATGAAGGACCTAAACCCCAAATATGAAAATCTGTCATATTTTGGAGTTATCGAGCATATTTGGGTGTTTGATTACGAGAAGTTTCAGATTCCTATCTTTGGTTGCAAGTGGGTAAGTAGTAGTGGCATACGAATGGATAAGTCGGGATTTTTGCAAGTGGATCTTAATAGGGAGGGGTACAAAGATTGGCCTTTTATTATAGCCTCTCAAGCTAAACAAGTGTTCTATGTCACTGACCCGACGAGTACAAAATGGTCTAAAGTGCTTTTATCTAACAAAGTGGTTGATGATAACGGTGTATACCAAGGTGATATTGATGATGAGAATGAGTCATGTATTAGACGGAGTGAGTCGTATATTATAAATGATCAAGATGAGAATATTATAGCGGATGAATCATATATCAGAAATGATCATAATGAGGGAATTTGGATAAATCCACCCGTCTGCATTGTTAAGAAACAAGTAATTCATGTTCCAACCAAGAAAATAAAGAGATGTTAGTGAAAGAGGTAGCATATTAACAAGTTTATGTTTATGTTTTTGTTTACATTTAAGTTTATGTTTATGTTAATTTTTGGCATTGTCATTTTATATATATTTAAATGACTATGGAATTTTATATTTGGTTTATGTTTATGTTTATTACAAGTTAAATGGCTACTAACGAGGATCACCCACATGATGATTCTGGACATGATGGAGATAAGCCCGTTAATAAAACGGAAATGAAATATAGACGAGGAATAACAATAATGAAGAGAATCATTCGAGATAGGGATCGAGGCATAAAGTATGATGTGCATTGGAGTCAAGAAGGCCAACTAATTGAGCCTAACGGTTTAACCTTGACGAGTTATCTCGGTTCGGTGGTAAGGAGAGAAATTCCAATTACGTGTGAAGATTGGAGAGCAATAGTGTTGGACGGCGCTAAAGATAAAATATGGAGTGAGATACAGGTACCATATGTGATGTTATTTGTTTTTAATGATGATTATGTATTTAAATTACTTATACTAACGCACTTTGTGTATGATTTTCGTAGAGGTCGTTCAACAATGAGGATACCAGGAGAGATTATATACTCAAATTGGCCGGAAAAATACATAGAGGGTTTAGAGCTTTTTTATCAAACAAGTTTCTTAGGGATGCAGATAAATTTTTTGTTGATGCAGGGCTTCCAAAGAAATATGCAGATTTGATTACACCTCAAGAATGAGAAACTTTTAAATCCAAAAGAAATACCCAGAAATTTGAGAGTTTAAGTGTCGTAAATTGACAACGAGCATCAAGTCCAGCATATCCATACAGAAAAAGGTGTATGGGATATGCACGCTTACAACAATCTATTGTAAGTATCTATAAATTGCAAAGTATCTATAATATATGCACGCTTATATTTGATCATGTTATTTGGCTTAATGTATAATTAACTAAGGAGAATAGTTCTGAAACATCTCTTCCGGAACACATTTTGTGGAAGGAAGCCCGTGTGTGTAAGGATGGAGCTGTTGAAGAAAAAGTTCAACAAATTTTCGAGAGATGTGTAAGTATAACATTATTTATTTAATTACATCATACTTTTATTTATTTAATTACATCATTCTTTTATTAACATATCATTCTTTAATTACAATATTTATATGAATTTCAGGAGACTCTTTCTCAGTCTATACCTCCAGATGAAGATAAGATTGCAGAAGAATACTCTCACGAGCATTAGATATTCGTGAGTATTCTGGTCGGGTGAGGGGTACGGGATTTGGGATCACTCCAACATCCTTGAAGAAAAAATCAAAGACAAAAGCTCCTAGAAATAAAGAACTTCAGGAAAAGTTGGAAAAGTTACAGCAAGAAGTTTATGAGCTGAGAAAGGAAAAAGAAATAGATCAAGCTACATGTTTTAAAGATACTAGTGACAAAGGTAGTATCAATGTTAACTTTGGACCGAATATTCTAGAGGTAATTATATACCATATTTATAAATTATATAACCATATTTATTAATTATATAACCATATTTATTAATTATATAACCATATTTATTAATGTTTATAGGGAATTTCCCGGTGTCAACTCTATTTATCGTCACCGACTTATCAGATGGTTGGCAAGGGAAAAGTGTTTAATACTTCGGGAGAAATACTTCACTATAAACCGCTCACAAATAGATTTTTGATAGTATCGGTTGATGTTGTTTTAGAGGGGAGTGTGTTGTTACCACTACCTGATGATGTGGCGAATGCAACATTGGTGTCAGATGCAATATGATCGTTTGTTGCATGGCTGTCAAGCCTCGTTTGCGTAGATAATGAGGTATGCTTAAAATCGTTTACTATTCAAATTTTTAAGGCAATTTTACTTACATTTTATTTACATGGTAATGTTAGACTCCAACAAAATCTATTCCAAAAGATAAGGGGATTAGGCGGGAAATCGAGTCAATTGCATCAATTGAGGTACTACATAATTATATGACATTTATGCTATGAGAAACGCTGATTTGTGATTTTATACTTCCCATAACTAATTATATGATAAATAGATTCATGCTAAAGAGGTTTCACAAGTCAGTAGGGGTAAGGCGCCTGAAATTAGCAATATTTCCACACAAAAAAAGAATGTTGCCAAGAAGACCGTGGCTAGCAAAAAAATACTGGTCAGTTCAGGTCGTGCCTTCGGACATATTTAGGAATAACAAATATTCCGGATGGTGGTACCCGCCTTATACCTATGAGTGCATACATCTTTGGTTTTGAATACCTGGAAGCAATTGGTAGAGAGGATATGGAGCAAGTTTTTAGACATTTGGAATTAGGCCTCGGTGTTATTGGTATATACATCAGGTTTACTCCGATCAACTTTGTTTAATTAGATGAACATTTTATTTCCTTATTTAAATGAATATAGTATAATGTTAATGATGTTTTAATTTAAGGTTTATGTATGACAACATTGTGCGCCCGCGTGGATTAGAAGCAAGATTTGGCTTCTTAGCTCCCAACACTGTCAATTCAGGGTTAATCGTAACAAGACCAGATGATGTTATAGCATATGTACTCGGTTTATTCGTGGCCAACAAAGATACTAAGATGTTGTTCTTTTTGCCATATAATACTGGAAACAGGTTAGATTTTCATCCTAACTTGACCTATTATAATTTTTCATTTTTGGACATTGTTTAATCTTTGTTTAATATTACAGTGGACACTAGTTATTGGTTGTGATTAATCCTATGAGAGAAACTGTATATTATCTGGATTCATTATACAATGATTGGTCAACATATCCAGATTTGAAGCAGATGATTGACACATAAGTTTTTCGCTCCCAAAGAGATATTCAAGTTTATATTTATGTTTATGGTCAACATATCTGGATTTGTGTTTATGTTTATGTTTCTATGTGAGATTGTTCTAAACATTCGTTTATATTTTATTATAGCGTTCTATTAGCTTTTCGCTCCCAAAGAGATATTCAAGTGCCAAAAAGTAGAGGCAACAACGTTACATGGATCAGAGTGGAGGTATATTTTCACAAAGAGATATTCAGTTTTGATTACATTAGTAATGATACTTGATAAAACAATTTAAGGGGTATATCCTGATATATATTCGTATTTTCTTTCCATGTGTAGTGTCCTCGCCAGCGTAACAGTATAGATTGCGGCTATTTCATGTTGAGGTTTATGAAATAAACTATTCTTTTAGATCGATTAGAGATTCCATCCACGGTATGGATTTATAACTTATGAATTACATGCTATTTTCATATTTTGTGTTTCTCATAAAATGACATATTGTTTTAACTAAATCACATACTATGTTATATTATTATATATGTAGTTCTTTGAGGAATTCAATTGTGCACATTACTCAAAAGATCAATTAGATGAACTTATGGAGGAATGATGTCAATTCATTATCGGGTTGAGAATTTTATAAGCTAAGGTATATTGTCTTATTTCCTTTGATGAGAACTTTCGAGTTTTAAGTATAAATTAAATTCGAATAAAGTGCAACGTTAATATTATCATGTTATGAATTTCGATCATTTGGTTTTTTTTCCAGGTTTATAGGTGCATGTGTAGAAGATAAAGCTAAGATATTCATGTTGTTGTTGTTTCATGAGAATTCTCGAAGATAGTAAGATGTAGATGTAACATCAATTTTGAATTTTAGGATTTTTAACTTGTAGAATTTTAACTTGTATCATAAATTTTGTAGTTGTTGTTGTATATAACATCAATTTATATATATGTGTAATTTTTATATATGCATATTTTATTGGAATGAAGCTACCAAATATGGTGCATAATATGGTGAAAACCTGGTTCAGATATGGTTAAAATTCTGATTAAAATGCATTATATATATTGGACAGCGCTTTTGTAAGTCAAAATAGGTATTTTATTATAAAAAAAATCGTGACCAATAGACAGTGCTTTAAGAGAAAAGCGCTGTAAAAACTAAAAAAAAAGCGCTGCCTAAAGTGGGAAAGCGCTGTCTAAAGCCTAACTTAAAAAATAACAAAGCGCTGTCTAAAGCAAAAGCACTGCTAAAGGGGTATATAAAAAGCGTTGTCTATTCTAAAAGCATTGTCTAAAGTGAGCATAAGAAAGCGCTTTTACATTGAAAAAAAGCGATGTCTTTTCTTTTAGCAGCGCTGCTTTAGGCAGCGCTTTAAAGCGCTGTTAAAAGAAAAAAAACGCAGTCTTTTCCCTTATTTGTAGTAGTGATTCAGCTTCACACGATGACAATGCCACCAAAGGTTGCTTCTTCAAACACCATGAGATTAAGACACCAAATACTTGAAAGAAATATCCAATTGTGCTTCTTCGATCTTCCTTATCTCCATACCAAACAACATCTGAAAAGCAATTAATTATTACTTCTTTGTCTTCAGAATCTCGTCTAAATAGTATTCCACGATTTATCGAACCCTTTAAATATTTCAGGATTCTTCTTACAGCCTTCATATGTGACACTCTTGGTTCACTCATATATCTGCTTACTAATCCGACAGTGAAACCTATTTCAGGCTGGCTGTTGCACACATATCTCAGAGATCCCACGATTTTCTTGAACAAAGTTACATCGATTTTGTCTTCCTCTCCATTCTTCTCCAACTTCACATTTAGTTCGACAGGTGAGGATGCTGGATTAGAATCATCCATTCTAAATCTCTTGAGCATCTCTTTGACTTACTTTCTTTGATGTAGCACCATACTTTACTCCGGCATTTGAAATTCCATGCCTAGGAAATAAGACAATTTTCCGAGATCCGACATTTCAAATTCCTTCATCATCAGCTCTATGAATTTCAACAAGTTCTCCAAAATGTTTCTTGTTACTAGCAAGTCATCGACATATAAGCAGATGATTGTTATATCTTGTGTTACAACCTGAACATAGACACCATACTCAGATTTGTATTTCACAAATTCCAATTCGACTAAGTATGAGTCGATCTTATTGTTCGATGCTCTAGGTGTCTGCTTGAGGCTATATAATGTTTTGTGCAACTTATATACTTTACTCGCTTCTTTCTGAATCACAAATCCTGGAGGTTTTGTGACATAGACCTCTTCATCTAAATGACCATTTAGAAATGCTGATTTCACATCTAAATGAAATGTCAACCAGTCTTGATTGCATGCCAATGCTACCACTAGTCGAATAGTCTCCAATCTTGCTACTGGAGCAAATATTTCAGAGTAGTCGAGTCCTCCTCATTGAAAAAACCCTCGAGCTACTAATCTTGCTTTATGTCTTGCTATCGAACCATCAGCATTGTGTTTCAACTTGAACATCCACTTCACTTTGATAGCTTTTATTTAAGCTGGCAATTTGACTAACTCTCATGTATTATTTCTTTCGATTGCATGTAACTCTTCGACCATAGCTAACTTCCACTGTTTAATCTTCAAAGTTTCGTTATAGTTGATTGATTCAACACCTGCAAGTAAAGCAAAATAAACTAATTCTCCATCTGGTGTGACTTTATCATTACCTACTACCTCATAATCATGAAGTCTTGTTGGAAGAACTCTATTTATTTGAGGTCTTTGACTTGTTTCAACCACATCCTCTTCAATTTCAACTGTTTCTGAAATGTCAGCAACTGCTTCTACTTCGACTTCAGCTGAACTCTCAATAATTCCTTCGACTTTGACTTCATCAGTTTCTTCCTCAATATTAGAGCTCATCAATGGCTTGTTAATTGAATTACTAGAAATCTAATCTTAGACGGAATTTTCATCAATCACAATATCTCGACTTAACACAATCTTCTCATTAATTGGATTGAATAGCCTATATGCACCTGTCTTGTGATATCCTACCAGAACCATAGGTTCACTCTTGTCATCAAGCTTCCTTCTTCTCGCATCAGGAATATGCTTGTAACACATCAGAATTTTATTATTCACTTAATGAATTGTACAAAATAAAGATACATACTATGACTATTTATATACAACTCTAATTGAGTTTGAACTAACACAATTTAAATTATATTTAAATATTAAATCAAATCAAATCAAATCTATTTTAATATTTCTAACCGTTTCTTCCTAAATTTGTAGACAGCCAAAGCAATTGAGTCAACACCATCCTTGTGAACTAATATATTCAAACATAACACAAAAAGATTAGAAGATATTAAGATAAACTTGATGCTCCCTGACAACATGCTTAAATCAAAATCATAGATACAATGGAAAGTACTATATAGCTTGAAAAGAGGTATAACTATGAGCTTCACCAGAAGACAAGTAAAGGTTGAGAAACAAATTCAAAACCAAATTCTTAAGTGCTCCCTCATCATAACTGATCTTATTATAAGAGAGCCACAATTTTGTTGATTCTTCTACGGATAATACTATTTTCTTGAGGCCAAAGAACAACACTAACGTAACATATATATGCTCAACTTTGTCGTTAAGGAAAGAAAACCTAATCCAGAGAACCAGAACCAAAAAACAAGAAAGTTTGGTGCATATATACGTGCTATAATTCTTCCATATATCTCTATCTTCAAATGGCGATGAGGACACAACTGCACCCCCTAATGGCAGCCGTGGTGGCAATTATGGTGATGGCATGGTTAGCATACAACTCTGGCGTCCAACCATCCAACGATGTCAACATAACATCAGTACCATTCAGAGGTTCTGATGCTTGGCAATATGAGATAGTTCCAATTGATAACTGGACTGGAAATAGGGGTGTGCATAATAACTGGTGACCATAAACCAAATTACTATCCAAATAAATCCAAATTTAAAAATCCAACCCAAAGTTATGTTTATAAATTGGTGACCCATTTATTAAATTAAAAAATAACCGGTACCCATTGTTCCAAACTGGACCAAAGTATGGGTCACTGTTACTATACTCCTAACTTTGAGAAACATACGCAGTAAAACACAATTACACAAATCTCATAAGCCCAAATTTTCAAAAACCCTAATCTTTTTCAAATTTTCTTCAACAAAATTTCAACGTTCTTCACAAAAGCCTCCACGTTCTTCAAAATTCATCCCAATCTTCTTCAAAAATCTCAAACATCAGCAAAATTGTTTTTCAAATCCAACAAATTCGTCCTTCAACAACGCCTCCACGAGCTTTCTTCTCAGAATCAGGTGAAATTCTACTTAGAATTTTTAGTTTTCACAAATTAAAAGCTTTTTAATTATGGGTTTATCTAATTAACTGCACAATCGATGAAATTCAGGTTAAAACTTTTTAGTTTTCACAAATTGTTACAGATGAACCCTATTCACAAGAAAATCCCTGTTCTCATTCATAATGGCAAACCCATTTGTGAATCTCTCATTGCTATTCAGTATATTGATGAGGCTTGGAATGATAAATCTCCTTAGTTGCCTTCTGATCCTTATCAGAGATCACAAGCTAGATTCTGGGTTGATTTTGTTGACAAGAAGGTATAAAAGTTTACCCTTTAGCATGTTTTTCTTGTTCTATCATTTGATTATCTAATTGAGTGTGTTTCAATTCTCAATCTGAAATAGGTCTATGAAAATGGAAGGAACCTTGTTTGGACCAAAAATGGAGAAGAGAAAGAAGCTGCAAAGAAGGAATTCATAGAAGCCCTCAAACTGTTGGAGCAAGAGTTGGGAGACAAGACTTATTTTGGAGGAGAGAAGCTTGGTTATGTGGATGTAGCACTTATTCCATTCTACACTTGGTTTAAAGGCTATGAGACTTTTGGTAACATCAATATAGAGAAGGAGTGTCCCAAGTTTATTGGTTGGGCTAAGAGATGTATTGAAATAGAGAGTGTTTCTAAGTCTATTCCTGATCAGGATAAGGTCTACCAGTTCATTGTGGAGGTCAGGAAGAAGAGGGGCATCGAGTAGGTTGGACATGTTCAGTTAAGTGATTCGTGGTGAGTTTGTCAAAATTGACCATGAATCAGATTATGTACTAAATGATTTCGGTTGTCTTAATCTTTCTGTCAAAATAATAATGCAATAAAAAGGTACTTAGATGTACCAAAGTTTGTGCTTTTAGTAGGAATTGTAATGTTTGTATTTATTGATAGTAGTAACTGTTGTAGGTATGGTATAAACAGGATTAAAAAGAATGATGCTACTATTTGTTCCGTTTCTAATGCTTCTTCTAATGATTTTGATTTTGCTTTTGCTTCTCTTAATACACATATTAAGCTTGAACAAGCAATTCTTAGCTTTAAATTTAAAGTGAGTATAAACAAATCCATTTGTGAGTCACCAAATATAGTTTGAATATATTGACGAGGTTTGGAATGATCAATCTCTTTTGTTTCCTTCTGTTTCTTACTATGCAGTAAACTCAGATCCCTTCTAGTGCTTCATTACCATGATTATGCTTAGCATAGTTAGTCATTATAAAAGTTTTTGTTTAGTCTCCACATAATTAGACTAAACAAAATTAGCAACTGGTTTTTTAGACTAATTAACTGGTTTTTTATAAAACTGGTTTTGAAATCGATTTTTATAAAGAAAATTAAAAACTGGTTTTTAGAAAAATCAGTTTAAAATTGGTTTCTTTTTAAAAACTGGTTTTTGTGAGAAACCGGTTCAAAACCGAACCGATCCACATGTAAACCGATTTTAGAAATATAAACCGGTTTTAATGAAGTAATTTTAAGACCCAAACCAAATTATATATATGGTTCAATTTGGTTTGGTTATTGATCCATGCACACCCCTAACTGGAAAGTTTCCCCTTTGATCCTCACCTTGAAAGCCCGTATACAGGTATTTCTAACGGTCGAATTATTAAATGGAACCGTCATGAAAATCGTTGGGTTGATTTTGCAGTTACTTCTTCACACAGGTTACATTCTCAAACCCTCCATTTCATCTCTATGCTCAACTTTTGTATCATCTTTTTTATGATAGTATTGATTTGGCAGAGTTGATGAATGTGGAGGACCATACAAGGAGCATTCCAAGATAGAGAACAAATGCGGGCGCCCACTCGGGCTTTCCTTTAACATAACATCGGGCCAACTTTATGTCGCAATGCATACATGGGCCTAGTAGTCATTGAGCCCAATGGTGGCACTGCTAGAATACTAAGATATTGGTTGAAAACACATAAAGCTGGAACATTGGAAGTATTTGCAAATCTACCAGGTTTTGGAGACAACATAAAACGGAGTGCAAGAGGTGGATTTTGGTATGGAATTAACTCAAAAAAAGACACATTTATGAAATGGATACAATCATATCCATGGATAGGAAAAGGGTTGGTTATGCTTCCTTTTGAAATAACAAAAATTTACTCATATTTAGCTAAGGTGAGTGGGAGTAGTGGAATGGCAATAAGGCTTAGTAATGAAGGTGATGTGTTGGAAATCGTTGAAGATAGTAGAAGTGGAAATAGAATGTCTATTAGTGATGCTGAGGAAAGAGATGGAGTATTATGGGTGGGATCAGTTGATACACCTTTTGCTATTAAGTATAATATTCTTGTGGCACAAGAATAAGAATAGAAGAAGAAAAAAATCAATATGGATTTTATAAGTAAAAATGATTAAATTCACATGCAAAAATTTAGTTAAGTGTAACTAATTTGTTTATGCAAAAATTTAGTTAAGTGTAACTAATTTGTTTGTATTATCAAAAATATTCTACATAAAAACTTGTTTTTATATAAATGAAAGAGATACTGAAAAATGAAGTGTATGCTTCTCTAAGGATATTTTAAGAGTAAAGTTATGGTTATGTTGAAATTGCTATAAAATTTTAGAATATTTTAAATATAATATGTATGGTAATAGTAGAATATCCTAGAAACTATAGTGTGTATGAGTATGGTAGAATAATCTAGAACTATAAGTTTATGTAAAAGATAGAAGAACCTAGAACTATCATGATACTAACATATCATGAAAACTCTAGAAAAATCTAAAGTAATATAGAAACATTCACCACCATTGAGAGGTTGGTGACTTGAACCTATAAATAGGCATTTGATATTTTGTAACGAATCATCCAAGAAATCAATGACATAACCTTCTTTCTAAACAACTCTCTAAAACTATCTTCTATCAACTATCAACTAAACCACTACAAACAGTGGTATCACACCGATTATTATGAGGATTGGGTATTTTATCGAGTATGCATCAAAAACATCAAAAAAGTAAGCCAAACACCACTTTGGAGCCAAACTATATATATTTGAATTCCAATTTTTTATAGGAGACTCTCATAATCTCATTTTCCCTCTTGACTCTCATTTTCTATTCTCTCAAACTCTTTTACATTCTCTCAACACAACAACACAAAAATCAAAGAGAAGAAAATTGTCTCTCTCCCTGCAAGAAGAACTCGAGGCCTCTCTCTCCCACACCGCCACCATTGCTCCAGCGCCGCTTCCCTCTAGTGATTAGCCCTCCGTCCGCAACCTTCTCCTCTGTCGCATACTCCTTCAGTTTGTGGTAGCTCCGATCGTACTCTTCTTCTCTTCTCTCTTTCCTATCGCAAGCATCATCATCAACATCATTCAACTTCCAATTTTCTACAAATTCTCTTAGGTAACATTAATTGATTCTCATAGTTTTGTTGAATACTTGAGTAATTTGATTTTGTTTATGTGAATTGTGCATGAATTGATGAAGTAGATTAGCTCAGATCTAGAGTTGTTGACATAGAATTTGTAATATTCTAGTGCATATTATGTGTTTGTGATAATGTCTATGTGAATTTGTGATGTAGATTTTGACATAGATTTGTAGACATAACATTTGTACATTAGGTGTATGTAGAAATTCCTCATAGAATTGTATTGTTAATTCTTGACATAAGAACTAATTCTTGATATTATGCTAATCTCTTGACATAGAGTTAAGTGTAATTGTCTGTGTTGATGTTAGATTCTTGATATTATGAACAAATATGGATAGATCTGGAATTGGTGAGTCTTGAGCTTAATTGTGTTGTGCCTAAATACTAATCTTCTGGAATCAGGATTACTAACTTGGGTTGTGTTTATTCTATGCTATTCACCTCAATATGCATACTCTTGTTTACTAATTCCTAGTACTAATATTCAAGTCTTGCTTACTAATACTTAATGTTAAATTCTAGTTTTGCTCACTTACTTTAATATTTTCATAACATGTAATATTGTAATTGTGTGAACGTGCATACACTCATACTAACATTTGCTTATCCATGAGGTGTAACATCTTTCATTTGACTCAAGACACATTACCAACATCTTTTGATACATAAAAACTTGAGATAAGTGAAAAATGTCACAATTCTTGAATTTTTTTCTAACACTTGACATAATCTCATTTTTGAGCTAATTGCCTAAACATTATGAGACTTTACACTTACAATAAATGGAACTTGACTTTATCCATGATTCTAGAACTATTGTTGTACTTTTTTTCCAATTTCAGATACTTTTTTTTTCGCATTTCGCTACTGGATGAAATTGACCTAAAAGTTCTGCTTTCGGGTGGAATTAATTCAAACCGTGTTTGTTTATGAGTCTGTTGACACGTTTGCAATCAACCATGTGATTTTCGTTTAATTCTGGATCGATAAATTTTGACGCCTATTTCCCAATTTTGCAGTTTTTGATACCAATTGACATGTACCTTGTGCTTTGGCTTTTACTTAACTTGTATTCATGTTTCCTTGGTTATTTGTATACCAATGCACTTATATTTACTTGATTCGGATTCATTCCATGTACACTTTGTGATTTGACATAACTGATTTTACCATTTTGTGCCATCACATGATTTTCACATTATGAGCCGATGATGTAATTGTCAGTTGCTTTCTTGTTATCACTAACTTGTTTGTTGAGTTTGTACAAGGATTACCATAAGGGATTTAAATGACGCTTACTTGCTCGGTATTCCACTTTATTTGTGGGATACCACATTTCTCATGTGTCGACATCTCGATACTCTGCTTTATGTGTGGGGTACCACTCTTCCATGTTGCTATCTTTTGTCCCTCAGTTATGAGGTGTATACTTGTATATTGTGTATTGTCTGGATTATTGGTTTTCTTACAGGATACTTATTCAGTTGTGTCTAACACACACCACTTATGTTGCTTTGGTGCTTTAACGCATATTCTGACTTTGTTTATTGTTGATGCTAGCTCGTTCGAGGTTCTCTAGATTTCTTGCTGTTGTCAATTTAGTAACACGCTTTTGTTCGATTGGTAGTCCGATTTATTTCCTTTATCTCTAGCACTTTTACCGTATTTTATAGTTTCCTGATGCCATGAGAAGTGGCATAGAGATGTATAACGAGGGTCTCCATTACTGATCATTCCAGGAACCCTTCTAGTTTATTTAAAGACTCGTTTAGGGCAATTCCGCATTATGTGACATTGTATGCTACTTGTGTTTGGCTTGTTTAAAGACCCACCTTTGAAGTGGGCATTCTGCATGCGTGTTTAAATTTGTGACCAGAGACCTCAATGAAGGCGCTCATTCCCATTCTCCCATTGGTAAGTCCTCAAAAGGAGGCGGGCGGAAAGGGTTCACAATTAACCCCTGCATTTCGTCTGTGTCATCCTTAGCTCGTGATGCACAACGATGCTTTGGAGTGTTCTACTTATGTTATCGGGTCAATCAGATGAAAAGAGATTTGTAATCTATTCCCCACACTTTGTCTTGAGCTCATGTTGGTTGATGTTGATGCTCTATTTTTATCACTCTTCCCCCTTACTTTTCTTCCTGGTAATACAATACCATGGTAAATATGTTTATATTCCCATAGATAGCTTATTTACCTCAGTCGATATGACCCCTTGCTTAAAGCTTCCCATTTTCTACCTCGATGCACAATATCTTGGTTAGGCATTTTGGCTTGAGTAAGCATGTGCTACTCATGACAGGTGTGTGTTCTCTTGAGCCTGTGGATTGTTTGTTTGTTTTTATCCTTGTATATGCTATGTTCCCTTAGGCTTTGAACCATTGTATATTCCCTTAAGATCGCTCGATTAGGGTAGCCTTTGAGCTATACATTAGGATAGGTATCCATGCATGTTAACTTAGGTTGAGATTTCCCCTTTTCATCCTCGACCATGGGACCATCATTGTATGACAACATTAGGGATTAAAGATAGGTTAGTCTCCTTTAGTTGTTTTTCTTTTCTTTGCATCCTTAAGACTAAAAACTTTTTCTTGGTAAATGCATAAAACATATAACAACTATCAAATCCTCTTTCCAGGTAAAAAAACACCAACCAACTCAAACCTTTTTTCCGCCTTCAGTCTTTGCATCAAAACTAATCGAATTTTCAAAAAGAACATTTTAATTCACTTATATGTCAACGCGTGAATCTTCAAAGGTCGAGTTGCACAGAAGGAGAAATTAATATTTTTCATTAAAAAAACACAAAACAAATCAAAACATGTGAGCTGAACTACGACGCTCTGATTCCTTAAAAAGGATACGTAGGCATTTGGTCACGGAGCTCAGTCGAGCGAAACTTTGTAAATATTTCTTTCATTTCCCCGTGTTTTCTTTTTCATGCATTCCCTCTTTTCATTTCTCTTTTAGCTCTTAATCTTAGATTTGAACACACCTTTTTATTAGAGCAACAAGAGTGGATACCGTAGAGTACTACAGGCGTGTGGGGTGCTAATACCTTCCCCTCGCATAACAAACTCCCTTACCCAATCTCTCAATCGTTTGATCGTGATTTCACCCTTCTCAGGTTTAATCGATTTTCACCTTCCCCTTCCTGTGGGATAGAAAACTTTCGATGGTGACTTTATTCTTCATCTTGATGATATGTTCAGCCAGTTGTTTCATTGTGCATGAGGATTATGTTCTTCGGTATTGTGTGTCGAAGTTGACCGGTGAGGCAGCCCCTCAACCTCATACGCACGCTCCTCCGGCGGGTCTGGTTTGGTATAATGAGAAACAAGCATGTGTTTACAACTGGAAGATGATGGAGGCTCAGATGAGAGCTTCTTTCTTCTTCATTCATGATTTTATGCAGATGTTGTATCGTCATCGGGTTGCACTGGAGGAGGTTCTAAATTTTCCGACTCGGGAGGAGTTTTCTGCTTATGCATATTACCCTGTGGACAAGCCATTCTTCTAAGAGGGGCAGAAGCTAATGATGCGAGTAGTGATGAAGAGAAATAATATGAAGAAGTTGTGGGAAGCGATGACGAGTTGAGCAGTTGACTTGGTGGGGATTGGTTTGTCGTGATTATTATTATTTTTATGTTTTATGTTTTATTTAGTCTTTTGTTTTTAATTTTTAGACAATCATCTTGATGTTGTTCCATCCTTTTAAGTATGATGTTTTATGGTGTATTGTGGTTGTACTTTGGTTCCATCCTTTAAAGGATGTGTGTTGATACTTTTGGAGGAATTTTATGCCATGGATGCTTTTTTTATACCACTTTAGAGTGTTTTGGGATTTTTAACTTTAATGTATTATATTAGTAAATTTAAATTGTTTATAGAGTTGGTTAGTTTGTTTTAAATTTTTATAGAAAAAAGCAAAAGCTTGATGTTTTGTTCCTTAGTTTGATAACTTTGAAGGAACCAAGTGAACTTGTACAAATGCGGTTCAACTTGCAATTGAGTGGTGTTGATATGAATTAAATTGTAGTAACAACTTCAAGGTACATGTTTATTGCTTTCTAAGCTTAGCATAAATATGAAACTTGTTGTTTGTGCATAATGTCATACCCTTAATTCTTCTATAATACTTATCAATTTTAAATAACTTTAGAACTTAGCCTTTTATGAGATGGCTTTCTACTATGCACTAAAATACGAGAAACCAACATTCTTGTTAACTCGGTCTTATTATGTTTAATCATGCATGTGTGTTGATGTGTGAAAGTTGGAAAATTATCAAATGCATTTCTTGTTTTATTTTGAGAAAAACCACTTGAACCAAATGAATATTCAATCTACCTTGAGAGTGAGTGGTCACTTGTTATCCCCAATTGAGCCTTTCTATCATGTGTTTGTTATCATCAAAACTCTTACAGATATGTAGAACCAAACTATATTCTAACAATCTCCCCCTTTTTGATGATGACAAAAACTTGTATATTTTGATAGAATACTTAAAGAACATAAAGCATAAAAGTCTCCCCCCTGAGTTGGATACACAAATGAAGAAAAAATACTTCTCTGAATATTTCTGAATAGAGCTTTGATAAGGAGTCAAAATATCTTACATTCTCCCCCTTTTTGTCAAGAATAAAAAAGTAGTAACAACACGAGAAAAACAGAAGATTAAGATGAAGCAACGAGCAAAAGCAAAACAGTTTTTCAGATCTTTTGAGTTGTCTTTTCTGGATGGGATCTTCAGATGTTTCTGAAATGTTTGTGACATCCTCTTCTGAGTCATCCCATGTTGCCATGAGGCTTTTCTTCTTTTCTTTAAAGAACTTCTTTTTAGGTTTCTCTTTTTGAAGATTTGGACAGTCGCTTTTGTAATGACCTTGTTCATTGCATTCGTAGCAAACAATGTCTCTATTACTTAATTTTTTGTATCCAGAAGATGATTCAGAATGATTCTCTATTCTTCTGGAAGTTCTGAACTTCCTTTGCCTGTTCTTCCATAGCTGATTGACTCTTTTGGAGAAAAGAAATAGTTCGTCTTATTCTGACAAGGATCCACCAGAGTTTTCTTCTTTTGCCTGCAAAACTTTAGGTTCATATTTTTTATTAGATTTAAGAGTTAGAGACTTACTTTGCTTCTGGGGCTCATCTTCTTCTAGTTATATCTCATGACTTCTCAGGGAACTGACAAGTTCTTCAAGAGAGATTTTCTTCAGATCTTTGGCTAGTTTTAGAGATGTGACCATGGGTCTCCATTTCTTGGGTAAACTTATGATGATTTTCTTTACATGACCTGCAATTGAGTACCCTTTATCTAGAACTTTTAGTCCAGCAACCAGAATTTGAAATCTTGAGAACATTGTTTCCATGGTTTCATCTTCTTCCATTTTGAAAGCTTCATACTTCTGAATCAGAGAAAGAGCTTTGGTTTCTTTGACTTGTGTGTTTCCTTCATGCGTCATTCTCAAGGAGTCAAACATGAGTTTTGCTGATTCTCTATTTGTGATCTTCTCATACTCTATGTAAGAGATAGCACTCAAGATAATTGTTCTGGCCTTGTGATGATTTCTAAATTATCTCTTTTGATGATCTATCATTCTTTTTCTGTCAATCATCTGACCGCTTTCGTCAGCTGGATGTATGTACCCATCAGTCACCATATCTCAGAGATCAGCGTCTTGGGCTAGAAAGAAACTTCTAATTATGTCTTTCCAGTAATCAAAATTTTCACCGTCAAAAATTGGGGGTCTGCTGCTGATTCTATCTTTCTCATCATGATAATCAATGCTGATGTTCTGACTTTGTCCAACCATAGTGTTTTTCTTGCTTGGATCATTTTCTGACATGGCTAAGTGTTTGCACTCAGAACCAGGTGCTCTGATACCAATTGAAGAATGGAAAAACACAAGAAGGGGGTTTGAATTGGGGTTTTTAAAACTTAAAAACAAAATAAATGTTGGTTATCCTGGTTCGTTTGCACTCAAACTACTCAAGTCCACCCTCCAAGGTGATTTCTCCTCTCTCAAACGAGGTCTTAATCCACTAATCAAAACTTGATTACACAACCACAATGAAAATTATCAATGTCTTCTTGAGTCTAAACCACAACCCGGTTTTCTCAAGGAATTACAAAGTAATATAATTGAAAGTTTGTAAAAATATGTTTTCTAAATAAAATAATATAACAACAGTGTGTATTACACAATAGAGGAGCACAAGGTAGAACTGGGTAATTATATTTTTATTTTTCGTGCGCAGTTGATATATTTGATATCTTCTTCACGTCTTCTTTATATAGGAAATGCATGAGAGACATAAGAAGATGCTTTTGGAAGGTTAATCAATAGTAGTAAATGTACTTTCCAAACATAGATATTCTTGTCTTCTTTCAGCCGTTACTATTGGTTAGCCATGAATAAAATGTAACGCTTCAGAACATGCTTGCTAAAGATCTCATCAGAAGATGAATGTTACCGTTGAGACTCCTTTACTTCTTTCTAGAACTTTACATATCAGAATATTAGAGTTCTTGTTTCACATTATTAGTGCATTCAGAAGTTGTAACGTAGAACTTCTTCAGTTAGCGTATTACACGGATTTGCTTCTAAGTATGTTGAATCTGAAAAGATCTTCAAAACGAAACTCTCTCATATTTTTACATCATAACTTCCAGGGATGTAGAACCAAACTATGTTCTAATAGATCTTTTCTCATCTTCTATGCTTCTTACATAAGAACTTCCCTGTATATTAAAATACTTTATTAGAGAATATATATGTTCTTTATATATATCATGTGTTTGTTATCATCAAAACTCTTACAGGGATGTAGAACCAAACTATGTTCTAACAGTGTAATGGTGTGAAAATTGAATGTTCTCACGCGTTAGGCAATTTAGTTTCAATTACCTTGATATATTTCCCTTCCTTGTAACTAAGCCAAATTACAACCCTTTTAATTCCTTGTGATTCTTGCTTAGCGCGCTTGATGCTTTTTCTGTGATGAATGCATGATTTGATCCGGATGTTGGAATGATTATTAGATGAGTGAAAACGTTATTTTGTTGTTTCTCATCCATTGATGAGTGTGTATTTATGTGTGATTCATCTTTCAGTTGTATTATTTTGGAAATTTTGATATGTATTTTGCACTTAACCATTGTTTCATGCTTATGGTTTGATTTAGTTAGTGGAAAATATTATCTTGTTTGTTCTTGTTCATTTGAACCATAAAATTGTCTTGTGCTAAAAACTTGTTGTTTCCTAATTTTATGGTTTGTCTTGGTTTTATTTTGGTTGGCAAATTTTTGTTTAGGGACAAACAAAATGCTAAGTTTGGGAGAGTTATTAAGGACCAAAATGTTTATATATTTGAAGATAATTTTTGTGTCATTTGCACTTAATTAGTAGTGTTTAAGTTTGTAAATAGATGTTAATAAGCAATTATATAATTTATATGGTAAATTACTTTGTTTACTTAGTTTTATGCTCATTTTGTAGGATTTGATGTTGGTCATTGGAGCATTGGAGCTTTGGGCAAGCTAGAACCAATAGTGAGATGCAACAAGTCAAACATTTGAGATTTGTACAGGCTAGCACGCTAAGCGTAATTTGTAGTGTGCTATGAAGATTTGCGAATTTGGCAGAATATCATTTTTGGGCCTACTAAGCGGCCTCATCCCACTTAGCACGGTCCACTGAATCAGGAAAAGATATTTTCGTTGAGCCCGCTTAGCGGGACACACTTTTTGGGCACTTGTGTAAGTAGCATTTTTTGTGATATTTTGGAGACCAACTCTTATCAAACACACTAAATTCAGATATTTAGGTATAAGAAATACTTTTTATCATTTGAAACTCAAGCTCAAAGATTTCTACCTTAAATCTTTGATAATTTCTACTTTATGTTCATCAAGATCTCTACTTTAGTTGTTGATCAAGTACCATGGTGATGGGTAGTTAAATCCCGCTTTGTGTCAATATTAGAGGCAAATACTTTGTGTTAAGATACTTTATGTTTATCTTGAAACGTGTCGTACCCCAAATTTGCCCTACCTTTATATACAAGATTAAAATAGAAGAGAAATGTTTAATTAAGGATGGTTCAGCAGTATCTGATGGCTGATTCTTAAATCCAAGTCAACTAGGGGTGTATTTTAATTCAGGAGAGTGGGTCTTTCTAAATCAGAAAAACTCATGTATCTGTAGGCCCATTCACGAAGCATATTGGTCAATGGCCCGTGAGATTCAAATATGGAAGATTATTTCAGAAAAATTATTAAGTTTAATTATAATAAAGTCCACTTAAATGTTTTTGTTGTTAGTAAAGAGAAAGGGGGTGAAATGGAAATAAAAAGCTCATAAGAATCCGTATGGCCCATCTCGTTTTAATAGCAAACAGTAAGATTAGAGACAACAAGCCCATCAGATTTCATTTTGCCCATTTTTGTTTTTGGTTATTAAATAGCAAGGAGGAGGTATGAATATGAGATTACAAGCCCATTAAAATTCATGTTGACCCATTTTTGTTTTGGTTAGGAAGAAGTAAAGAGGGGGTATGTTTATCAATTTACAGGCCCCTTAAGATTTTCAAAACTAGCCCATTTGACATTTGGTGAGAAAGTCATTGCTGTTTATTGGTATTAAATTGTTTTCTATAATCCTTTTATTGAGAAATTTATTATAATTATTAAAATAATTTAGTATCTTTATTTTTGTTATAAAAATATTTTATTATTTTTATCTTATAAAATCATTTTACTAAGAGTCTTTCTTAAAAAGATATTTGGGCTTAATATTGAAAAAAGGTCGGTTTTTAAATGCAGGCCCAATCCGTGGGAAATGTTTGTGGTAACAGAAAGATTGTTGTTGGACAGAAATTGTGTTAAGGCCCAAATGAAAAACAAATATTGTACCAATTTACCAAAATATACGCATGTTTTATCAAATTAACAAGTATTGTACAGATTTGCAACTAAATCAAATCTTTTATTACAAGTTCAAATCCAAAATAACATTAAATCAATATAAAATAAATCTAAAAAATTATACAGAATCTCATCATCCAATTCAAATCCCAAAGTTCTATTACAGTTCAAGAATAAAAAATACACAGAATCAGATATTTCTGGAAATCAAATCTCGGTCCCAAAATATATTCATTCAATTACATCTTACAGAATCGTAATCAAATCGCTTGTATCAAAATCTGAATCCCTAATTTCCCTAAGTCCTAAATCAAAGCCAAAATGAATTGTAACAACAATCTTATTCAAAACCCAATAAATACTGGAACACATTAACAGAAGAGGAGGGAGACTTGAATACAGAGACGAAGAGAAATTTGAAGAGGACGAAGCAAAAAAACTGGAAGAAGAAGAATTTGAGGCCGGACGAAGAAAAGCATACCGAAGGACGAACCCTTGTGATTGACGATTGAAGGAGAAGACGATTAGGGTTTCAATATCTGAAACACTAATCGCCGCTGACCACCCCAACACTCTGCCGTTGCTTCACCTTCTACGACCACCATTACCTGCAAATCGGAAGAGAAAGAAAGAATTAGGTACGAAAGGGCAAAGATTCAGAGAAAGCTACGACGATAAGGGTAAATAAACTTATCTTTTTCTCTTGTTCTTGTATTTGGGTTGTGTGGGTATGGTTTACGGGAAGGGGTTCGGTTTAAACTATATCGTCATTGTGGGGGGGAGGATTGATAGGGTTTGAGAAGAAGAAGGAAAGAGTACTGAGTTGAGAGAGAGAGAGCACAGGGGTCTATAATTAAAAATGAATTGTAAAATGTATTAAAACAAAATTATACTTCGCCATATCTTGTACTTGTGCACCTACCATAATAACATGTTCCCTCTCATCATGTTCATTTGATCTTCATTGGACGACCATGACGCCAAGTCCACCGTATACCCCATACACCCTCGCGTATACGATCATGCAGCCCCTTCAGAAAATTATGTTTGGGCCTAGCCCAATTGCTTTTCATACCTCTCTTTCATTAAAATTGCTAAACCAACAAACAACAATACACCCATCTCTCTGGACTCAATTCAATATCTGAACTTGGGCCCAGCTCCTAAAGACACCTCCCTTTTTGATCACTAGTTCAGCCATGCACCCCCAGGCTTACTGGGCCTGAATTCAATATCTTAATTCAGGCACTGACTCTTCACACCCCCATCTTTTACTATTTAACTAAAAAATGTACCCCCCCTGATTAATTTCAATATTTTTCTATTTTTTTTAATTATTTTTTTCTATATGTTCTTATTTATATATTATTTATTATTCTTCTTATTTCTTTTATAATAATAATTATTATTAATATTAATTTTTTTTACTAAAATATTATTGTTCTTATTATCATTTAAATAATTATTTTATTCAAACTCATGCATATATTTTTATATTATTGCATTAAAACATTTTAGTCATACATTAATTAAGAATTTTTGCAATTAATATTATAAAAAAATATCAACAAACATCAAACTATTTTCCGTAATAAACTAATCTAAACAATATTTTTTGCTAAAGGGTTCCAAATATATTTTGACTAATCGCGCATGTAGTCCAAAATCCCGCAATCTCTATACCCGGTCAAAATGTGAGGCGATTTAAAATACTTTCGCAACCCCTAAAAAACAAAAACTCGTACGAACTAAAATTTTGGCGAGTTTCCCTATAAAAACTTAAACCCTGTTTTACCTGAAACCTAAACCTAAACCTAGTATCCTTAAGAATAAGGTAGATGAAAGGTGCCTAACACCTTCCTTTCGTCTAATGGAGTCTGAAACTTAGAATCTCTGTTTTATAATTTAGGGTTTCCTATTAGATTCCCTTCCTTAGGATAAAAACTAGTAGTGGCGACTCTTGATTTTAAATCCAGCCGCAACAGCTGACGACTCTGCTGGGGACTCAACCCTAGGTTTTAGGTTTATTTTGGGTTTTTATTTTATTTTATTTATTTATTTATTGCATTTATTTATTCTTGCCTATTTTTTATCATTATATATTTACTGTGTGGCGGGACTTTTATTTCAAATTTTTTTCTCCAAATAACCCTTAGAAAGAAGTTTCGTCTATTAGCTTAGGGGATACATCATCCCTGCGAGTTTATGTGACAACTTTGCCTAGAGTCGGTGGAATTCCGCAAAAGGAATACTTATCGAGAGATATCCTCTTGATGAGTGGGACTTTGGAATGCCACCCATGACTCTTTGTAAACGACCTTAACCAAAATCTCATGAAGAGACCTTTCACGACTTTGAGACGAAAATCTCAGTCCGTAAAGAGGCTCCACCTAAGGGAGGCCCTAGTGCCTTTCCCTCTGGTTTTATTTATGATACGCTTAAGGAAGTCACCTTTTGGGAGGATAGACTAACCGTAGGTAAAAATTAAGAGCCTACCTTTTAAGGGTACCTATCATAAAATACTGTCACTAAACCATACATCCATGTATTTATACATTTCATATATTCATCATCTGTTTATTTTATTTGTCTTATTCACAGGGTAAAAAAACAAAAATAATAAAATCAAGATTTGGTGATTATCTCTCAAAGTGGATACCAAAGGGAAACAACTCGTCTGCGTCAACACCATCAAGCCAGGCATGCCTGAAATCAAAGCCATAAAAGGGAAATTATACGAAAGAGCTCTGAAGATGTTCGCTCGCCGCTATAGGGATACCCTTGATCCTAAGGATGTTGAGGACTTTCTCAAGCTTTGTCAAGTAATGGTCGATGATTTCAGAGCAAACATCCGCAAGCGCACCTAGAAGATTTGTTTCCCTTTTCTTAATTTCATGCAAATAAGTTTTGGTTTAAGATTGTAATATCTTTCAACATCTGAGTCATGTTACTTTCAATAAAGACATTTTGTTTCCGTATCTTGTTTGCGTATCTATTTTTAAGATATTCACCAAATAAAAAAAATAAGTGAAAAAGCAAAAATAAATATATACCCAAGTGAGTAAGACATTTAACCCCTTTCATGTTCATACATATTCATTTACATGCATGCATTTGCAAGCACCTGCATTTCATACTCAAGCTCATGTTTTTTAAATATAAAAAAATCTCTCCAGTTAAACCATTGGTAGAAGAAGATCACCACCTTCTTGGAATCTATATCAAACAAGGGCCTACCAACAACAAGCAATGGAACAAATTAAAGAGAATTAGGTTGCATTCAAGGAGGATCTCGACCAAGTAAAGGGTGATGTGAGTTCAATGAAAGGAGATCTGAGTCAAGTTCTCCTAGCTTTGAAGAACAACATTAACACACAAGATCAGATTCCCAGGGTAGCTTTTGAAGAAGTAGCTCAAATTATTGGTGCATCAAGAGGTCACCAACTAAGAAAAGAGCTAGAAACAGGACCCCAAAAGTCCGTCATGGCCCACCAAGAGACAAGAGAAGTTGAAACTGAAGGGTTTGTCCCACCGCCATCAAAAGCAGGGGCATCACATACCCTACAAATTCCAATCAACAATGCAGATAACTACTTGGACCTGCAGTATGGAGACCACGACCTAGAGGATGTCAATAAGGTACCCTTAAAGATGACTGGTACTCGTGTTGTCGATAATCCACTGGTGATGAATCAATATAAGGCTCTGGAAGAAAGGTTGAAAGTTATGGAAGGTTTTGATGCCTTCGAAGTAGATGCTCTCGAAATGGGCCTGGTTCCTGATGTGTTAATTCTGCCGAAGTTCAAAGTGCTTGACTTTGGAAAGTACAAGGGGCTCACTTGTCAAATAAATCATTTGTGCATGTATTGAAGGAAGATGCATGCCCATGCCCATGATCAAAAGCTGATGGTTCACTATTTTCAAGACAGCTTAAGCGGGGCATCTCTAGATTTGTATATGAAGTTGGAGCGAGTGCATATTCGAACATGGTCAGATCTTGCTAATGCTTTCTTAAAGCATTACAAATATAACCTAGACATGGTGCCTACCCGCATGCAACTCCAGAATCTGTCCCAGAAGAAAGTAGAGTCCTTTGAAGAGTATGCTCAGAGATGGAGGGAGATGGCATCCTGTGTGCAACCACCGTTGTTGGAAAAAGAGTTAGTAGATATGTTCATGGGAACCTTGCAAGGGCTATATTATGAGAAGATGGTTGGAAGTATCTCTTTGAGATTCGCAGATTTAGTGACTATCGGAGAAAGAATTGAAACTGGAATAAAGAGTGGAAAAATAATAGGGGGACCATCAAATGCCCCCTACAATTCAAGAAGACTTGCTTAAAACTTCCCAAAAAGAAAAGAGGGAGAAATTAATGTTGTAGCTTCACAACCAAGGACACAACAACCATTAATGATTACACAAGGAAAACAACAAGGCATATTTGGAAGGCCACAAAGAAATTTTGATCAGCTCCCTATGCCACCCAGGAAGTTATTACAACACCTGGTCAAGGCATCCTTGGTGAAACTCAAGCCTCTAGCTCCTCCAGTCGGGCCACTCCTGTGAAAGTACAATGCCGATGCCAAATGCCAGTATCATGATAATTCTCCTGGGCACACCATAGAGAAGTGTTGGGCATTCAAGCATAAAGTTCAAGATTTGTTAGAATCTCAAGACATCACATTTGAGAAGCCTAACATCAAATCAAACCCTATGCCTCTGCATGGTGGGCCGACAATAAATGCAATTGAAGAAGTCACTAACTTCAGGGAAACCAGATAAGCAAAGGCCCCGATAAACTTTTTGAAGGAATATATAGGAATGTGAGTTCCTGCTAGAATATAATGAAGCCTTTGAAAGAACGCTAGAAAAGCTAGTGGACCAGGGGATAATCCAATTTGGACAATACCCTGAAGAAAGATATGTAGCAGCAATTGAAGGAAAGAAGCCATTGGTAATCCCTTACCAAGGCCGAAATCTTAACAAGAAGACTCTAGTGATCCCGTGGGAAGAATCGGCAGAAACCACAGGGATGGAACCAAAGAAGGCTCTCCAAATATCAGCAGTTCCAAAGGCCATGATGATAATTAAGGGACTGTCACCTATCCCTTATAAAAGTAACAAAGCAGTACTATGGGGTTATGACTCAGCCGTGTACATTAACAGAGTGAAACAAGAAAATGAGCCACCGCCAAGTCAAGAACTTGCAATTTCAAATATAGAAGGGACAAGGGTATGACTCGAAGTGGTCGAGTCTTTGGATTTGAACCACCTAAGAAGAAAGATGAGACCTCAATAAAGGACGAGGGGAAAGTAGTGGTAGAAACGAGTCAAGAGAAAGAACCTCCAAGCAAAAGCTTTACTGATCAAGAGGCAGAGGAGTTTCTGAAAATAATCAAAAGAAGTGACTATAGGGTGGTGGATCAGCTTCACCAAACCCTAGCTAAAATTTCCATACTCTCGTTGCTCATCAACTCTAAAGCGCACTGAGACTCTTTAAAGGTACTGAGTTCAGCACACGTGGTAGAAGAGATTATTGTTAATCAATTTGACAATGTCGTAGCCAATCTAAAATTTGGATCATACCTGGGTTTTAGTAACAATGAATTTCCACCACATGGCCAAGCTCACAACAAAGAACTCCATATCTCTATGCAGATAGGTAATACCAACCTATCCAGAGTACTCACCGATACTGGCTCTGCCCTTAATATGTTTCCAAAATCGAGTCTGATGAAGTTAACATTAGATGACATTGTGATGAGGCCAAGCTCTATAATTGTGAAAGCATTCGACAGTTTTCAAAGCTCGGTAATAGGAGAGGTGGACCTTCCAGTCAAAATTGGGCCCCATATCTTCTATATCACTTTCTAAGTCATGGATATAGAGTCGGCGTACACTTGCTTACTAGGGAGACCTTGGATTCATGCAGCAGGGGCAGTCACTTCAACCTTACATCAAAAGCTGAAGTTCTTAGTGGAAGGGAAACTAATCATAATCGATGGTGAGGAGGACATATTCGAAAGTCACATCGAATCATACAAATATATTAGCGCCAATGAAGATTGTATATCCTCTCCATTCCAAGTCCAGGAAATTTCTTTAATGGTGACTTTACCAGTCGAGAAAAATAATAAGCCTAAGGTAACCTTATGGAGAGATTTGCAGACAACAATAGAAGGTGGTGTCTCGAAAAGTTAGGGAAAGCTCCCAGAAATTCTCGAGAAGAAGAATCGCTTCAGTTTGGGATATGAACTATTGAAAGCTACTATAAAGGGTAAAGCACGGTTTCCTCAAGTCTAAGAGACCTTTTCCAACAAGGGAATAGAGCATGGCAGACATGTGGCGATGATATCCAACAAAGTCAACACAAAAAGGGCAACTGACTTCATCCGAGAATGCGCCGCAGGAGAAGAACTCAAAAGCTGGACTTCCCTGGAGATTCCCAAGATATTTTTATTTCCTAAGTAATTTTTCTTGTTTAAAAAAAACCTATGTCAAGCCCGAGGCATAGGGGTGGCTTGTACGGGTTCCCCCGTTTTGTTTCGGATAATATTTACGATTAATAAAAGTTATATTTTATTTTCAATTAAGATCCTTGTCTTTCGCTTGCATTTATCTCTTAAATTTAAAAATAACAATACTTTCTTTTCATATGCATTTTCAAAGTTTACATACTAAAATCTACACCAAAACATGATAAACATGCAGATCCATGCCCAAAACATGATATAATTTTGATGCCCCCTTCAACCAAGCTGAAGAAGAAGGTGATGAAGATTTTGAACTTTCTGAAGAAATGGCAAGGGAAATAGAGCAAAAGGCCAACAACATACAACCGTATCAAGAGGCTATTGAGACCATTAATTTGGGCACATAGGAAGATTTGAAGGAAATCAAGCTAGGGGCAATGTTAGAGCAGAGCGTCAAAGAAGGGTTGATCAAGCTATTACATGAGTATGTGGATATATTTGCCTGGTCCTACAGGGACATGCCCGGATTAGATACAGACATTGTGGTGCACAGACTACCTCTCAAAGAAGGTTGTTCCCCAGTTAGGAAAAAAATCAGAAGAACTCGTCAGGATATGTCTAGCAAGATTAGAGAAGAAGTTCTTAAATAATTCGATGCAGGGTTCTTAGCATTGGTAGATTACCCTCCATGGATAGCTAACATTGTGCCAATACCAAAGAAAGATGGAAAGGTATGCATGTGTGTGGATTATCAAGATCTGAACAAAGCAAGTCCCAAGGATGACTTCCCATTACCTCACATAGATGTTTTGGTAGACAACATGGCTCAAGCCTCAGTATTCTCATTCATGGACAGTTTCTCAGGCTATAATCAAATCAAGATGGCATCCAAAGACATGGAAAAGACTACCTTCCTGACACCTTGTGGAACCTTCTGCTACAATGTAATGTCGTTCGGTCTCAAAAATGCAGGGGAAACTTATCAAAGGGCCATGGCCACACTATTCTATGATATGATTCACAAAGAGGTCGAGGTGTATATAGATGATATGATCGCCAAATCCCATACGGAGGAGGAACACATCATACATTTACAAAAGTTATTCGAGCGACTGTGCAAGTTTAGGTTGAGGTTAAATCCGAATAAATGCACATTTGGTGTCAGATCAGGCAAGTTGCTGGGTTTCATTGTAAGTCAACGTGGTATCAAGGTGGACCCCGACAAAGTAAAAGCTATACAAGGGATGTTGTAACGCTCATAATTTAATTAATTATTTAATTAAATTATTTTTGGATTATTTGTGAAGTTGTGTTATGATGATAGTTGATGTGTTGTTGTTATTAGATTTATTTATTCTATTAAGTTGTGGAATAATATTAGAATAATAATATTATTTGATGTGGGCTTATTTTAAGGACTAGAAGTAGTAAAAAGGGGGTGTAGGAGTTTTAAGACCATTAAGACATAATTAGAATTATAGGTTTATTATATTAGTTATTTAGAATTAATATGGAAAAGAAGCAACAATAAGAAGAAAAATAAAATAAGGGTTGGAAGAGAACGTGAAAGTTGCAGAAAAGAAGGAAAAGAGCCAGAACGGAATTCAACCAGAAAAGTTATAGAGAACCCTTCAATCCAAGGTAAGGGTCGGGTTCTGACTCTATAATAGGGTTTATGATGAGTAGTATGTGAGATTAGATGTGAAAGGTTGTTTTGTTTATGATTGAAATATATATATATATATATATATATATATATATATATATATATATATATATATATATATATATATATATATATATATATATATATATATATATATATATATATATATATATATATATATATATATTGTAGTTTGATGAGGATCAATGATTTAGAGATGAATTATGATGCCTTAATATTGTATAATTGATGTAGAAACATAAGATTATTATAATTGATGATTACCTATGATTAAAAGATGTTTTTAGCGCCTAAGGCAGGGAAATCACAGTGAAAACGTAGTGAAATCGCAGAAAATATTCATGACAGGATAGTATGAGTCGACCTCAAAGGCCATGCGTCGACACATGCAGGTTTTTGGACTCAGGATGAGTCGATACATAGGATTATGCGTCGATATATGAAGTGTTGCAGACTCAATATGGGTCGACACAAGAGGATTACGTGTCGGCTCATGCATGATTTCAGCCCAGTACGCGTCGACTCAAAGAAGTATGCGTCGACTCATGTAGTCTGATTTTTGACAGATTCGTTCCCAAAGGCTATAACTTGAGTTTCCGGACTCCGTTTGAGGTACCGTTTGAAGCGTTGGATAGCTAACGCGATGAAATTCATTCTGAAGGATTAAAATGAAGGATAATAATAATAATCCTAGTACCCAAATTAGGATTAGAGTTAGCTTCCTGCGTTAATTGCTATGATGATTTTGTAAAGTATGATGAGGATAAGACGATCTTAGATTATCGCTTGGCTCATGACAGTAAGATTTATAATGATAATGATGTAGTATTACATAATAATAATATGTAGAGGTTTGGTAATTAGAGATAAGCCTTAGATGATTAATTAATTATAGGCATCATCATGTTGTAGGCATATGGCCAACGTTGAGGGATTGTCGATCTGTCGTTGTATTGTTGTTGTGGCTGAGTTGCTATAGAATTATGTTGATGAATTATGTTGATGAATTATGTTGATGAGTTATGTGATGAAGTTATGTTGATGAATTATGTGATGAAATTATGTTGATGAAGTATGTTGATGAATTGTGTTGATGAATGATGTTGAGATGCCTCTAATAATTGCAGCTATTAAGATGTAGGCTTCTGGCCAACGATGATGTTGTATTAAGATGTTCTTAATTATGGTTGTTGTTACTACATTCATGATTGTGTCGCATACATTGCATATCAAGACGGAGCTGATGCTCGTTAAGACGACCTGTATTGGCGAATATTAAGATGAAGGCTTATGCCTTATTGATGCTTCTATTTATTGGAAATTATTTTGAGATGGGAGTTCTGCTCCAATGGTACCACATGCATTTGAATAGTATTGAGTCGCATTATATGATTGCATAAAGAAGTTGTGTATTGATGCGGTAAATGTGTATATTGTTGGTATTCTGTTGCGATTATTGTTGTTTATAAGATGTGAAGTGGTGATATTATATTATCTGATATAATATATTATCTATCATACGTTTTATTATATTGTTAGATATCCCACCCCTTCTATTTGAATGTTACCCTTACGTTGGTAACGTGCAGGTAATCCAGAGTGAAGGCAGTATACCTTCGGTAGTTCGAGTCAGTGTCATTGCTCTGATACGTAACACTCGGGGGAGGAACACTTGTTGATTTTGATTATTGATTACTTTAGTTGTTGAACTTTAATTTTATTGTTGCTAAGTATGTGTTATTTTAAAGTTTTTGTAACAATGGACAAAGATGTTATTATGATTCTGCTGCGTAGTTGTTCAAGTTGTTGAATTAAGAGATTAATTTATTTTGTTATTGGTTCATACGAAGTTTTAAAGTGTTATGTATCCATGTTGAATGCAATGTGTGTTTTTAAGTTGAATTTGTTACATCCTGATTCACTTGTATGAATTTTATAACTCTGATTTACATTATAATTGCCGGGTAGAATTGGGGTGTTACAGATGCCAACAACGAGGATAGAAAAAGAAGTTTGTGGTTTCTTAGGGCGGTTGAATTACATCTCAAGGTTCATATCGCATCTAACAGCTAAGTGTGAGCCGATATTCAAATTATTACGAAAAGATCAAACGGTAGTATGGAATGATGATTTCCAAATGGCTTTCGAGACAATAAAGCAGTATCTGCAAGAACCACTGATCCCAATGCCACCAGTTCCCGGAAAACCACTCATCATGTATCTGACAGTGCTCAAAGGATCAAAGGGTTGTGTTTTGGGACATCAGGATGAAACAGGAAGAAAAGAGCACGCGATTTATTACCTCAGTAAGAAATTTACTGACTGTGAAACCAGGTACTCGCTCCTCGAGAAAACTTATTATGCTTTGGCTTAGGCTACTAAGAGGTTGAGGCAATATATGTTAACCCACACCACATGGTTAATAGCAAGAATGGACCCTCTAAAATACGTGTTCAATAAACCATCTCTTACAGGGAGAATTGCCCGATGGCAGATGCTACTACCAGAATACGACATCCAATATGTCACTCAGAAGGCCATTAAAGGTAGTATACTAGCTGATCATCTAGCTCACCAACCGCTGCCAGAATATCAACCTATGAAGTTTGACTTTCCAGACGAAGATGTCATGGTTATAGGTGACTATGAAATACCAAGACCTGATAAAGGACCCGAGCCAGGGGCACGTTGGGAACTCATGTTTGACGGGGCTTCAAATGCATTGGGGCACGGTATAGGGGCATTCTTGACTTCTCCAAAGAATTATCACAAGCCCTATACTGCAAGGTTGTGTTTTGACTGCACCAACAACATCGCCAAGTATGAAGCATGTATACTGGGACTGGAAGCTGCAATTGATCTGAGAATAAAGCATCTCGAAGTATTTGGGGACTCTACATTAGTCATATACTAAGTCAACAACGAATGGGATACTAAACATCCAAAAATAATTCCATATCGGGATCATGTTTTAAAGTTGGCTGAGGAATTCACAGAGATCACTTTCAGTCATATCCCACGAGAAGAAAATCAAATGGTAGACTCCCTGGCAACGCTCTCAGCCATGTTCAAAGTAACTTGGCCAAACCACGAACCACGCATCATAATCAGGCACTTTGAAGAGCCCGCATATTGCCTTACTATTGAAGAAGGGCCAGATGACAAGCCTTCGTTTTATGACATCAAGAAGTACCTTGAAAAGCAAGAATATCTGGAAAATGCCTCTATCATTGACAAGTGAACTCTATGGAAGTTAGCCTCGAAATTCTTTGAGTAATGGTGTGTTATATAAAAGAAACTATGACATGGTACTACTCAGGTGCGTGGAGAAACAGGAAGCAGATACGTGTTCGCAGTGATTTCTGGCGAAACAACCGCTAGTCTTCCAAACAAATTTGATATGTATGTGTGATCGGTGGAAATAGAACTGACTGTTTTTTAAGCTGGTTTCGCGAAATGTCGCGGTAAGCAAGAGTCGCCACCGTCTTTTATGTTCTCCAACATGGAAAGGACAAAAGCACAGCAAAATTCCTTCTTTGAGAATGTTTCTCAGTTCGGGAGGTAGATTTATAGAAAGGGAAGGTGTTAGCACCCTTTCTATCTGTGGTTATCCACGGGCTCTTAGGTACTTGCTCTTATGTTTTCAAAAGATTGTTTGCTTTTCAAGTGTGTGTGGGTTTTGAAAAAGTTTCGTTTGAAAAATTTCTAAGTAACTCTTGTATCAATCCTCAAGAGTGTATGAAGTGTTTTGTTTGAAAAAACTTTTAGAAAGTGTGAGTGTGAGAAGTTGTTTTGTTTGTTTGAAAAGAGCAAGTACCCAGGAGAATCTACCTACTCTAAGGAATTAAGCTGTGTAAGAGTCCTTTAGATAGTGCTATCCCACCATTGAGAGGTAGGTAGCACCGTCGTTGGAGGTGTTCGGGTCAATTCGATTATCGGGACAGTGTGGTCACCAAAGCAATGGTAGGACATCTTAGTGGTAACCCTAATGTCCTAGATCCTTTTATCCGAGGCAACAGTTTTGAGGCAACTGGATCTTTAGACAGAAGGGCGACCTCTAAGACACCCTATACTTGATGACCACGATCGAGGCAACCAATGAGGCGTACCCTAGGAGTGGCATGTGCTTTGTGTGTTGTTTTTCAGTTAATGTTTGTCTTTACATGTTATTTGTGAGCTACGGATTGATTTTATTTACATACATTCTTGCAGGCATATTAGCAGTTAGGGGTGCAGAAAGTAAATTGCGGAAAGATAAATCTAACTATTACAAGGCGCGGGTCTATACATCGCCAAAAACAAAAACCCGTTTTTTGAAAAGTAAATGCAGGAAATTAAAGTAAGCAATAAAATCCTAATTACTATTACATCCTCTGTACAGATACATAATATAATCAGAATAAATAAATATGCGCGAATGGAAATTTAATCGGGAACGTCCTAAGGGTTTTGACCCTTTTAAGAAAAGAAATGAATTTTTTGTCCTTTTTTGTGATTAAATGAAATTAAAATTAATAACTAATTAATTAATTTATTAAAAGAAAAATGTTTTTGTATTTTTATGTTTTTAATGAAATAAAATAAAAGGAAATAAAATTAAAAGTTAATAAACCTAATTCTAAATTTATTTTAGTTATTTAGAAAAAAAAAGGTTAAAGTTGCCTAATTAAAACTAATTCAATTTATTAGTATTTATTTACAAAAATAAAATGGAATTAATAATAATAATAATATTATTAATTCTTTTTTTGATTTTTTATTGTGAAAGGGTTAAATAATTAATTTTGGTGGTAATAATAATAATTAAAAAAAAAGTTAATAACTAAATTGGGAAATATAAAAAAGAAAAGAAAAAGAAAAAACCAAGGGAGGGGGTCTGGGCCCAATATGGAGGTGGAAATTGGAATCTGATGCCCATTTGCACAAAGTCCGTTGACTTTCTGGATTGCCAAGAATGCTTGTTGACTGAGAGCATGGTGCTCGTCCAATCCAGGCCTTTGGATCTGCTTCTGAGGCCACTTGGCACGCTGATTGTTGGAGATGTATGGTGGACTTTTGCTGGAACACTGCATTGGAATATGTTAGAAAAAACATGAATAAACATTTGGGGGGACCTGGGGATCGAACCCAGGTCCCAATGGTTGCAAGCCACGCCATCTTCCACTGAGCCACTTGAGTGCTTTGTTAATATAATGACCACTAAATATATTATACAAAAACAAAGGTATAGTCTGGAAACACAAAAAAAAGACGTGTCATGTTTGAATGACCCATTCCCATCCTTCCACGTAATCATCTTCTTCGTTCCTGAAACAAAAAAACAAACAAATAACGGGGGTTTTAAACCCCTACAAAATGCCAACGTCCAAAATAGCAATTAGGCCCCTGAGCTATATAAAAAGGGCGCGAGGTGTCCAATGTCTTTGGCTCAATCAGGCGGTTTCAACCATGGGTCTTGGAGGTTCTGATTTTACAGCATGTGAAAAGCCCTAATTGAAAAGCTCTGAAACCCTAGCACTCTCCAATGGCATCTTTCATTTTAAGGCACCATAATCAAATTAAATTATATCAAAAGCTTCATAACAATGTTAGAAATGCAAAGCAGTATTCAAAATGTGTTAATGATGCGTAAAAAATGAATTTCGATTATGGAAAAGTTTGTTCAAACCGTGGTTCTATTTGGCCGTTTCCTTGAGTGCCAGGGCTTGTTCTTGATGGCAATAGATTCCTGGCAATGTCAGTAACGTGATGGAACCAAGAAAAGGGTGTGAATTATCCTGCAATATGGATTTCAGTTTGTGACTTTTCTTCAAGTTTTTTGAATTTGGTTTTGCTGTTTCAGTGGTTTTCTGGGTCGTGCTTTTTGTTGGAGAGGCTTGCATATATGTGTTTGAATGAGAATCAGTCAATATTAAGAGCCTTTAACCAATGCAATGATGTTTTGGATTTCCTCTTTACCACCATTAAAGGTCTTGCCATGTTTGTTCCAAATTTGAATTTTCATGCCTAATTCAGCTTGGCACGAATTTGGTAGGTGACTTATGATGCATCAAGGTCATTCAAACCACAAGATATCACTTAATTAATTTTTTTTGATTTTTATTTGAATTTTATGGATTTAAAATGAATTAAATCAATAAAATTAAATAAAAATAGAAAAATTAATGTTTAATCTTGAAATTAATCATGGGACACGTGGGGGGGCATGACAAGGATGAATCAAGTGGAAAAAAGTGGGCCCTTTTGTCAAAAATGAAGTTTCAAGGATAGTTGACTTTTGCCATTTCACAAAAATTTCCCAACTTCTCCAATGCATATCTTGCTCAATTTTGATCATATGAACATGTTCTTGGACATTTTGGAAAGGTCTTGAAGTCCTCTAACCAATGCCTTTGGTCCCATGCCATTTGAATATACCAATCTCAAGTTATGGTCTTTGACTTAAAGTGCATTTTTGTTGACTTTTGAAAATGACCTATAATGTTGAAATTGATAACTTTTTGTGAGAGCATTTCTTGGACTTGGAATGTGAAGATGAGTTGTAGGAAATGTCCTCCCCCTTCAAAATAAGCATTGGATGGGATTTTTCTGATGAACCATAAAAAAGTTATGCCTTGGTCAAGTTACAGTTGACTTTTCAGCTGTCCAAAAATAGAAACTTTTGCATCTTGATGATTTTTGAGCCATTCTTGTGAAATCATGGTCAAGATTTGACAAAATGATGATTGTGGCTTAAAAATAAGATGTTGACCAAATTTTTTGACTTTTGACTGCCAAATGACCATTTTGCCCCTACAGTTGATTGTGAAGCAAATGAGGCTTTTGACTGTGCAACTTGACCTTGTGAGCCTTGAAACTTGACATGTAGATGCTTGAAAATGTGTATGAGCATATGGGATTTGATTGAGCCCTTGAAAACCTCAACTTCCTTGCAAGAACCAAAACCCTAATTTTGACATGTTTAGGAGGATGGTTTGACTGTGCAACCCTTGAGAGATTTTGAACCAATTTAGATGATGCTTGTCAAAACTTTGAAGAATATGGGAGGGCAAATTTTGGGGTACAACAGTTGCCCCTGTTCAATCTTCTTAGACCTGAGGATGTAGATTGGCTTGTGTGCCTTTCGTGCTCCGAGGGTGGAAGATGATTGAACACTAGAGTGCCCAGAAATTTGCACTCGCATAGTGGAGTATCAGTAGTGTGACAGCGGGAATGGGCTTACAGATGCCATTTGGAGAGATGGTGGATAGGAGGATGGGCTTATAGATGCCATCTGGAGATGTGACAGAACCTTGTCGGGAATGGGCTTATAGATGCCATTAGGAACTGTAATGGATAGTTGTGGAGATGGGCTTAAAGATGCCATCTAGGTGTCGATCGCGTAAGAGATTCCTTAGCGAGAACTTGCGTACCTGAGAAAGATAATTTCTTGGCCTGTTACAGGTGTTGATCTTCACTCAGCCGCTCACAGACATGCCCTGGCTAGATACAGGTATCGAATCTGGAACTTCAAAAGGTTGCTTACAGACGTGCCCTGGCTGGATACGGGAATCGAATCTGGAATTAGTTGTCAACAAATATGCCCTGGCTGGATACAGGAATCGAATCTTCAAACTCTTCATACGTGCCCTGGCTGGATACAGGAATCGAATCTGGAATTAGTCGTCAACAGATATGCCTTGGCTGGATACAGGAATCGAATCTTCAAACTCTTCAGACGTGCCCTGGCTAGATACAGGAATCGAATCTGGAATTAGTCGTTAACAGATATACCCTGGCTGGATACAGGAATCGAATCTTCAAACTCTTCAGACGTGCCCTGGCTGGATACAGGAATCAAATTTGGAATTAGTCGTCAACAGATATGCCCTGGCTGGATACAGGAATTGAATCTTCAAACTCTTCAGACGTGCCCTGGCTGGATACAGGAATCGAATCTGGAATTAGTCATCAACAGATATGCCCTGGCTGGATACAGGAATCGAATCTTCAAACTCTTCAGATATGCCCTGGCTGGATACAGGAATCGAATCTGGAATTAGTCGTCAACAGATATGCCCTGGCTGGATACAGGAATCGAATCTTCAAACTCTTCAGACGTGCCCTAGCTGGATACAGGAATCGAATCTGGAATTAGTCTTCAACAGATATGCCCTGGCTGGATACAGGAATCGAATCTTCAAACTCTTCAGACGTGCCCTGGCTGGATACAGGAATCGAATCTGGAATTAGTCGTCAACAGATATGCCCTGGCTGGATACAGGAATCGAATCTTCAAACTCTTCAGATGTGCCCTGGCTGGATACAGGAATCGAATCTGGAATTAGTCGTCAACAGATATGCCCTGGCTGGATACAGCAATCGAATCTTCAAACTCTTCAGACGTGCCCTGGCTGGATACAGGAATCGAATCTGGAATTGTGACGGTTGATAGTAATTATCTTTGGATTGACCTTTTTCCTGAAAAGGCAAGACCTCATTTGTATGCAATGTCATGATGTATGATGTCATGATGTTCTCAAAAATAAATGAGATCGTGTGTTTATGATGTGTATATGCATGCGTCATGGTGTATGATAATGTGGTGTTTATGAATATGTTTTCGTCTAGGAAAATAAATCCTTGACGAATGCCGGGAAATTGAATCCTGGGCTGATGTTGAAGAGTGAAGTCTTTCATTTCCGCTGGGGATGACGGTTGCAAGAATAAACCGGTAGGAGAAGAGGACTCCGTTGGGGAATGAACTTGCTGGAGAGATTACTCTGCGGGGAATTACTCTGTGGGAAGAGATACTTCGCTGAGGTTTGATGATAACTCCGCTGGGGACTCCGTTGATATGTCATGTTGAGGATTCTGATGAACTCCGCTGGGGGATAGGAAGAACTTCGCCGAGGACGATCTTTCCGTGGTAATTAGCTGAGGATAACCCAGTTATAAGCTCTGGTGGAGAATAACCTTTGAATAGAGCCGGGGAGACGCGTATGTACTCTGCAGGGGAAAAGCTTCTAGAATCTACTGGGGATAAGCTTCCAGAATCTACTGGGGAGATTGATTCAACTCTCTTGGGGAAACTTTTGAGACTGTACTGAGGAATGGCTCCACTAGGGTGTCTTGTATTCCACCGAGGAACAATCTTATACTAAGACTGCCGGGGATGCTTGATTAGGAACATCTGTATACTCCGCTGGGGAATATTGAGATCTTCTGGGGATACCCAACTTCCATAAGGCTGACTGTAGGCTAACTCTGCTCGGGGAGAGTGTTACTGACTTGCTGGAGATACTGTGCCTTGTTAGGGTTGATGGGAGACTAACTCTTCTTGGGGGGAGAGTATTGCTGAATCTTATCTTACTCTGCAGGGAGTGAAGGTATCTTGGTCACGTTCTTCAGCTGAACCTACCTTGGTACCTTGGCAGACAGAGCAACTAGATCGCTCAGACAACTCATTATTGCCCCTGTTTCTGCGGGAGAAAAAAGACCTAGGAGGTGCTTGATAACTGCTGATTGACAAATCTTCTTCTGGTAGGCAAGTGACGAGGTGACGGGACATAGTCGTACGCTTTAATCCCTAACTTTTGCCTGGACTGCCCTTTTGGGTTTTCAGTCCACCGGGATACCCATTTTTGCCCAAGCCGCCTTTTCAGGTTTTCGACTTGCCGGGTGTACAGATTTTTCATTTTCATCCCTCATTTTGCCCGAACCCTTTTGGTTCACCGAGAAGCCCTTATTTTTGCCTAGGTGTGTCAACCTAGCGGGTCTTTGATTTTGCGTATTTTTTTCCGACTATGTCCGTGCTCTCAGAATGTAGGGAGATGCCCCGGTTAGTAGCATTGTGTTGCTATACCACCAGAAGATGTTTGATCATGCAGGATTGTTGCTGGAACTCATGCTCAATGCCCCAAGTGACTCAGGCGGAGATTTGCCCCTAGCTGGTTGGCCTTTTGAGAGATTCTCCGAATCTTGACTTAACTGCCCCAGATGATGGGTAATGATCATACCATGCCCCTTGATTGGAGGTGCTTTTGTTCATTAGACATTCGTCGTGCGAATTTCCCTGCTGTTTGAACAAATAATCATATGCAAACAATGTTATTTTTTTAAAAATGCAAAGCTTATATCTGTTTTGAAGTTTTTGAAAATGTATTTTTTCAGTAAGACCAGCAAATTTTGTAAAATGTGATGTCAACTCAAGATTTTATAGCGAGCCTTAAGGAGTCAGGATACCTTTGGTAACAGTATGCTTTCGAACTAACCCGTGCTTCAGCTAGGACTTTTTGAGGGTTATAACGTGGTCTGGTTCACGGTTTAAGAAACAAAGGATAAAGGCTCAAATTTTATTTGTACCCACCCGTTCTTCGTGATGTTCTTTAAACCTAAACTCAGCTGATCGTGCGTTAGACCTTGTTTGAGTCTTTGTCCTGATATACCGGTGATGGTTCGGATGTTGCTAATTTATTTTGAACAGGCAGTCATCAGTCATTTTGTTGAGGGTTTATAGGACCTCTTTCTTTTGATTTCATTATCCCTGTTTTTTTTTGCCTGAACTGTTTCTTTTGTGATTACAGTCAGCGGGATGCCCCAGTTTTGTAAGTCTCCTTCGTAGGTTTTGACTTATTGGGCTTTTATTTTGAGATAATGACTGCCTGTCCTTATGATTGTTCGGAACCATCACTGTCTTTTTGTTTTGTAAGGACTTCTTTGGTGCCATTCGTCGTGCACTTGGATCAACTGAGAGAACTACCCTGCCCCAGGTTATGATTAAGGGTTTTAATTTTCGAAAAGAAAAAAACTCCTACTTCTTTGGCTCAAAGGGGTTGACGAGGGATTATCTTCCTTATAACTCCAGTGTTTAGGAATTGAAACAATGCCTGTACCTCATCAGCGGGGTCGGTTCAAAAGAATACTGTAGATTGTGGTATCGTTTTCGTCATCCTCCCTCAAGAGGCTTTAGAATTATTAATTGAGAGTTGACATCAAAAAATGAAAGCAGTTTGAATATAGCGAATGCGAATATATTGATTCAAAATAGACATATGCGATGCATTAATAATAGCGTTTGACATGATAATTGTTTGAACAATCAAAAGAAAATTACAACTTGAAAATTCTAATGGACAAAAAGTCTTCTCATCTCAGGACTTGTCACTTCAAATGGTGAATCTCGCAGGGATAGTAGAAGAACTCGACCTGACCATCTGGGGTGAATTCCACAGCTCCTTCATCAATCAAGCTTTGGATTTTGTACCTCAACTTCCAACAGTCGTCAGTATCATGCCCTGGGCTGTTAGAATGGTATGCGCACCTGGCCCCAGGATTATAGTTGGGTGAAGAAGTCTTAGGATTAGGGTGAGGTCCTATCAACGTCACCAGATTCAACTTCAGCAGGTGTTGCAAAGCTTGGGACAGCGACATGTTGAGCTGGGTGAATTGCCTCCTGGGCTTGCTCTGATCAACCCGTTGCTCTGGGCGAGGTTGTGGTTGGACCTGTGAAGTGGTAGCAATTTGGAGAGGTCTATTCTTCACCATACCAGACCCTTGTCCTCTTGGAAGCTGATCAATGACCTGGTCCCTGACTTGGACTGTTTGCTTCATGTTGTATCTCTCTTGGCGAAGCTGGTTGACCATGGCTTTTAACTATTCTTGCTCCCGAGCCAAACTTTGGATAAGGGCCATCTGCCCCAGCATCTGAGTCCTCATTGCATCTACCTCAGCTTGCAGATGTTTCAGTCATTCATCCTTACTGTCCTCAGAACTATTCCTGACCAAAGTCCCCATGAGGAGCGTTCTCAGCTCTTCCTGCCCCTTGGATAGATTTAGAAGGATTTCCCTGAACTGAGTCTCGTGAGTATGGAACTCCTGGTTGTCTGGTTGGAAGGCCATTTCTGAAATAAACAGCGAAGATGGTAAGTGACCTGAAACAAGGATACCTGTTATGCAATGATGTGTATGTATGCATGTAATGTTTTCAAGGATCTCGCGGGGTAAACAAGAAAATTGTCAGCATTTGGATTTGTAGCTTGATTGAGGGAACTTCATGTTGTTGAGAGTCCTTCTTCAAGAGTCAAGGCTCACCATATCGAGTGGGTCATAGCCCCTGACTCAAGTCACCATGTTTTGATCTCTGAACAACCTTGGCTAGAGGAAAACAAACCCCCTTTGCCCCTTGCTAGACAGTTGGTTCATCATGACCTGCATCACAAGCCCTTGAGATCCTTGAAATGGGTTAGTCCTTATGCAGGATGCATGCAATGGTATGATGGTATGATGTTATGGTAAAGCACACCACAAGTATTCACAAAGGCAAACATGATAAGGCACAAAAGTCACACCAGACAGCCTTTAGAGTTTAGGCCAGCATGAAGTTCAGGTACTACCCTCTTTCAGTTTCGTTGGTTAAGACCTGTCCTATCAAAAGTAACCGGGTTCTAGAGGATCCCAATATCACTGACTACCCTCAATCGGTCATAACTCCAGCGTCGCAATCTTTTCTTGCAGCCAGAACCAACGCGAGAGTTTAGCCTCAATGGGTGTAGCATACTGCTACTGTTCTATGGCCAAGTTGGGTCACGTTAGGGTTTTAAGGTCGGTTGGTGCTTAATGACTCCTCAGAAGACCCATATTCTCCTTGTTGCAACACAAGGGATATCGGTACAGACCAAGGTGCCACACCAACATAGCCACTGCTTCACCCGTGTTGGTCTACGCCGGACAGGTCTCTCACAGCTTATGCTACCTAAAAGGGTATCCCCAGATCCGGGTTAGGATCTATGAAACTCCGATGCAAAGCCCACAAATATAAAGCAATCAAAGCAAAGCAATTGAAAACATAAGCATGATCTAATCCTAAGGTACACCTCACTTTTATCATCCCCAGCAGAGTCGCCAGTTCTGTGATCGGTGGAAATAGAACTGACTATTTTTTAAGCTGGTTTCGCGAAATGTCGCGGTAAGCAAGAGTCGCCACCGTCTTTTATGTTCTCCAACATGGAAAGGACAAAAGCACAACAAAATTCCTTCTTTGAGAATGTTTCTCGGTTCGGGAGGTAGATTTATAGAAAGGGAAGGTGTTAGCACCCTTTCTATCTGTGGTTATCCACGGGCTCTTAGGTACTTGCTCTTATGTTTTCAAAAGATTGTTTGCTTTTCAAGTGTGTGTGGGTTTTGAAAAAGTTTCGTTTGAAAAATTTCTAAGTAACTCTTGTATCAGTCCTCAAGAGTGTATGAAGTGTTTTGTTTGAAAAAACTTTTAGAAAGTGTGAGTGTGAGAAGTTGTTTTGTTTGTTTGAAAAGAGCAAGTACCCAGGAGAATCTACCTACTCTAAGGAATTAAGTTGTGTAAGAGTCCTTTAGATAGTGCTATCCCACCATTGAGAGGTAGGTAGGACCATCGTTGGAGGTGTTCGGGTCAATTCGATTATCGGGACAGTGTGGTCACCAAAGCAATGGTAGGACATCTTAGTGGTAACCCTAATGTCCTAGATCCTTTTATCCGAGGCAACCGTTTCGAGGCAACTGGATCTTTAGACAGAAGGGCGACCTCTAAGACACCTTATACTTGATGACCACGTTCGAGGCAACCAGTGAGGCGTACCCTAGGAGTGGCATGTGCTTTGTGTGTTGTTTTTCAGTTAATGTTTGTCTTTACATGTTATTTGTGAGCTACGGATTGATTTTATTTACATACATTCTTGCAGGCATATTAGCAGTTAGGGATGCAGAAAGTAAATTGCGGAAAGATAAATCTAACTATTACAAGGCGCGGGTCTATACATCGCCAAAACAAAAACCCGTTTTTTGAAAAGTAAATGCAGAAAATTAAAGTAAGCAATAAAATCCTAATTACTATTACATCCTCTGTACAGATACATAATATAATCAGAATAAATAAATATGCGCGAATGGAAATTTAATCGGGAACGTCCTAAGGGTTTTGACCCTTTTAAGAAAAGAAATGAATTTTTTGTCCTTTCTTGTGATTAAATGAAATTAAAATTAATAACTAATTAATTAATTTATTAAAAGAAAAATGTTTTTGTATTTTTATGTTTTTAATGAAATAAAATAAAAGGAAATAAAATTAAAAGTTAATAAACCTAATTCTAAATTTATTTTAGTTATTAAGAAAAAAAAATGGTTAAAGTTGCCTAATTAAAACTAATTCAATTTATTAGTATTTATTTACAAAAATAAAATGGAATTAATAATAATAATAATAATAATAATATTAATTCTTTTTTTGATTTTTTATTGTGAAAGGGTTAAATAATTAATTTTGGTGGTAATAATAATAATTAAAAAAAAAGTTAATAACTAAATTGGGAAATATAAAAAAGAAAAGAAAAAGAATAAACCAAGGGAGGGGGTCTGGGCCCAATATGGAGGTGGAAATTGGAATCTGAGGCCCATTTGCACAAAGCCCGTTGACTTTCTGGATTGCCAAGAATGCTTGTTGACTGAGAGCATGGTGCTCGTCCAATCCAGGCCTTTGGATCTGCTTCTGAGGCCACTTGGCACGCTGATTGTTGGAGATGTATGGTGGACTTTTGCTGGAACACTGCATTGGAATATGTTAGATAAAACATGAATAAACATTTGGGGGGACCTGGGGATCGAACCCAGGTCCCAATGGTTGCAAGCCACGCCATCTTCCACTGAGCCACTTGAGTGCTTTGTTAATATAATGACCACTAAATATATTATAAAAAAACAAAGGTATAGTCTGGAAACACAAAAAAAAGGCGCGTTATGTTTGAATGACCCATTCCCATCCTTCCACGTAATCATCTTCTTCGTTCCTGAAACAAAAAAACAAACAAATAACGGGGGTTTTAAACCCCCACAAAATGCCAACGTCCAAAATAGCGATTAGGCCCCTGAGCTATATAAAAAGGGCGCGAGGTGTCCAATGTCTTTGGCTCAATCAGGCGGTTTCAACCATGGGTCTTGGAGGTTCTGATTTTACAGCATGTGAAAAGCCCTAATTGAAAAGCTCTGAAACCCAAGCACTCTCCAATGGCATCTTTCATTTTAAGGCACCATAATCAAATTAAATTATATCAAAAGCTTCATAACAATGTTAGAAATGCAAAGCAGTATTCAAAATGTGTTAATGATGCGTAAAAAATGAATTTCGATTATGGAAAAGTTTGTTCAAACTGTGGTTCTGTTTGGCCGTTTCCTTGAGTGCTAGAGCTTGTTCTTGATGTCAATAGATTCCTGGCAATGTCAGTAACGTGATGGAACCAAGAAAAGGGTGTGAATTATCCTGCAATATGGATTTCAGTTTGTGACTTTTCTTCAAGTTTTTTGAATTTGGTTTTGTTGTTTCAGTGGTTTTCTAGGTCGTGCTTTTTGTTGGAGAGGCTTGCATATATGTGTTTGAATGAGAATCAGTCAATATTAAGAGCCTTTAACCAATGCAATGATGTTTTGGATTTCCTCTTTACCACCATTAAAGGTCTTGCCATGTTTGTTCCAAATTTGAATTTTCATGCCTAATTCAGCTTGGCACGAATTTGGTAGGTGACTTATGATGCATCAAGGTCATTCAAACCACAAGATATCACTTAATTAATTTTTTTGATTTTTATTTAAATTTTATGGATTTAAAATGAATTAAATCAATAAAATTAAATAAAAATAGAAAAATTAATGTTTAATCTTGAAATTAATCATGGGACACATGGGGGGAATGACAAGGATGATTCAAGTGGAAAAAAGTGGGCCCTTTTGTCAAAAATGAAGTTTCAAGGATAGTTGACTTTTGCCATTTCACAAAAATTTCCCAACTTCTCCAATGCATATCTTGCTCAATTTTGATCATATGAACATGTTCTTGGACATTTTGGAAAGGTCTTGAAGTCCTCTAACCAATGCCTTTGGTCCCATGCCATTTGAATATACCAATATCAAGTTATGGTCTTTGACTTAAAGTGCATTTTTGTTGACTTTTGAAAATGACCTATAATGTTGAAATTGATAACTTTTTGTGAGAGCATTTCTTGGACTTGGAATGTGAAGATGAGTTGTAGTAAATGTCCTCCCCCTTCAAAATGAGCATTGGATTGGATTTTTCTGATGAACCATGAAAAAGTTATGCCTTGGTCAAGTTACAGTTGACTTTTCAGCTGTCCAAAACTAGAAACTTTTGCATCTTGATGATTTTTGAGCCATTATTGTGAAATCATGGTCAAGATTTGACCAAATGATGATTGTGGCTTCAAAATAAGATGTTGACCAAATTTTTTGACTTTTGACTGCCAAATGACCATTTTGCCCCTACAGTTGATTGTGAAGCAAATGAGGCTTTTGACTGTGCAACTTGACCTTGTGAGCCTTGAAACTTGACATGTAGATGCTTGACAATGTGTATGAGCATATTGGACTTGATTGAGCCCTTGAAAACCTCAACTTCCTTGCAAGAACCAAAACCCTAATTTTGACTGGCTTAGGAGGATGGTTTGACTGTGCAACCCTTGAGAGATTTTGAACCAATTTAGATGATGCTTGTCAAAACTTTGAAGAATATGGGAGGGCAAATTTTGGGGTACAACAGTATGGTTACTTGCAGGAACAACTAGATTGATCCTAGGACATTGTCTTAACGTTAATTGTAATACTTGAAGGTTTATGACGTAACTCTTGTACATGTGTTTGTGTAAAATCTTGAAATACAAAAGACTTCTTAAATTAAATCCAAATGTGAGGATTTGAATGTAAATACTTGGAAATAAAAATACTTAAGGCTGGAATTAAATGACTTGATTGTAAAGGAAAAAACCTTTTAAAAGAAATTTGATTTGTAAAGCTTTGTAGGAAAATGAAACAATTCGACAAAACATAAAGAAGTTAAGAACAAATAAAGAATGATTCAAAAGAAAATTATATTGATAAGTGCATTTCAAAGATAAAGCTGTGAGGTCATACGTACATTCTCAACGCACTCTTTCTCTGTAACTTGGTACTTGAGTACTTTGTGAGTAACTTTGTACGAATTATGACCCCCTTTTCCCTAACACTAAGGAGCTATTTATAATGTTCTAACCACAACGGTACTATTCTAAGAAAAAGCCACGTTGCTTCTTGCATGTCTTTCGACACTCTAAGGCTTCCACGCGTCCTTCTTATCCAAAGAAACTATTTTCGAAATTCAAACATTCCCGCTCAAGCCTTCAGCAATAACTTTCTTACGTGGCCGTCGAAAACGCGCGCCTTTGACAAAACAAAAACACTTGTCTTTTCAAACTGTCTTCGACTCAGATCTAGCAATAATATACTTCGACTATAGCCCTTTTAAAAGCTATCTTGTGGAAATTTTTAAATGTAAAGGTTCCTTTATTAACCTGGTCGAAATTCCCAGCTAAAAAATTGCCCCCAATAAATGTCTGTTTCGAATATGTGCAGAAATAGGCCTTTCTTGTGATTTACGTTATTTCGACCAACAACGAGAACCTTTTCGTATTTCAATGATATCATCATGACATCTCTTCCCAAAAACGTCTCTTCAAGACGTGCGTGCAGCAGTTATAATGATGAATAACCATTCCTAATGTCAGGCGACTTGACAAACTTCTCACCTTCTCCTTCAGGATACGAACACGTGTCCCTTGATGGAAAATCACTCTTCACTATAAAAAGGGGTTTTCTCCTTCCTCTCTCTTACTTTTATAAACTTCTCTTAGCAAAAACCCTTTCAGTCTCCGTAAAACCCTTTCCTTTCCAGAAAACTCAGAAAATCTCCAGAAAGACCTAAAAGAATCTCAACAATGGCCTCTGATAAACAACAAATGAAAATCAAAATCAAAAACTCTGGAGCTTGCACAGGTTCAACTTCTCAATCCATTCCAACTAGTAAAATAATCACGCATGAGAACAAGGAATTTATTACACCTCTGAAGCTGTCCAAAGAACAAAAAGACATTTATGCTTCTCAGGTATTAATCTCTTCTTCATTATCTGGTAAAACCCTAGGATTCCTAGGTCCTTTAGTTTCTACTGAACATTTGGAAGACTGCAAAAACTTTTCCCCAACTTATCATGCTGTTAAACCCATAACTAATAAGGGAAATACTTCCGATGATTCTTCCAAATCCCCAAAAAACACATCTACAGAAAGTCCTGAAGCATTGAATAGGGAACCTTTCCAAATGAACTACATTACTGAGAATTTCAGACCTTTTTGATCCTGTCCCACTTTGGACAAGTCTTATTTGAATTGGATAGGTAAAGTAGAGAAAAAGAAAAGCCAATTTTGGAAAGATTTAGGTGTTTTCGACCTGATCCAGATGTCGAAATTAGGTTTTAGCTATTGCCAACCTTTACTCCTTGCATCTCACTATTTTTGGGATACCACTTATAATACCTTCCATCTTCCTTGTGGGATGATAACCCCTACACTGTTCGACGTAGCATCCATTACAGGACTTTCTCCCATTGGAGAAACATTTGACCCTTTCTCCACTCTGACAATACAATAGATTTCAACACAAAAAATGCTTCTTTCAATGCCTATATGAATTTCTATCACACGGACGACGAAGATGTTTCCGACATCAAACATATAGCTTTCTTAGCTTTATGGTTGTCCAAATTTGTTTTCTGTTGCAAATCCCTCCAAGTAGATAGAAGATTTTTAACTTTGGCTAACCAACTGCATTCTGGTCTAAAGGTTTGCTTTAGTGAATTATTACTAGTAAGTTTGTACGAAAGTCTAGGCTCTGCTGTAACCAAGCTCAAAGAACATGAAGCTGGTAGTAACCTCCTTTTATCCGGACCTTACTGGCTTCTTCAACTATGGCTGAATGCCACCTTCTAACCATCCCTTCGAACTTCTGAAAATGTAAATGAAGAAGACCCCATGATAGCAGCAAGAAGTATGAAGGAACTAGGCTTCTACTACTGACTCCCAGTGAAGACATGAATCTTCAATCCAACCTCACCAAGTACATTATGATGTTCTCGAAACGTCATGCCTTTACTCCTTCCATGGCTCCCTTCACTAAACGAACTCATGGCCCCTCCTGGTGTACTGCTTCGATTGAAGAAGCCATAAAAGATGCCAATACTGAAGTTGAAGATGTCTGGCGTGGATTCCTCCTACCCAAACTCCTTATTTTCAGGATTCTGCCTGTGAAGAACTATGTATGTATGTTAGCCTATCAACCAAACTCTGTCTCTCGACAATTTGGGTTGAATCAACTTGTCCTCGTATCTCTCTTTAACCGTAAGAAGGAAATCTGCTATGCTGGAGTAGATTATGTTATGAGGGACGTGGCAAAGCATCAAGAATACCATGCCGATTTTGCTGTCTTCAAACTTGCCCCTTTCGAACCTGCGACTTATATGACTAAAGGCTTTTACACTTGGTGGACAAAGTTTTATTCTAACAACATGTTTGACAGTACTGAAATAAAAGATCAACTGACCCAAGCCTTTTCATCTTTGCAGGATCATGGACCCAAAGGTAAAACTACTCATTGCAAAGAAATAAAAGCTTTTCAGGATTATTTTGAAACTGTCTATGACCCTACGTAGCTTAGTCGAACAGTCTATCAAGCGTCACTTATTTTGAAAGAAAAATTTACGAAAACTCTTTCAAAATTAAAACTTCCCAAATCTGTAAAACCTGAATTCAAGTATGATTTAGCCTTTGAACTGCAACCACCCAAATTTCCAAAATTACCCACAACGGACTTTGCTCTGGCATTTTCGCCACCTTATCCAGACTGGTTTGTCCGTGGGAACATTTTTCATGACTTACATAATGATAGTCAAAAACGTGCAAAAAGGGTTGTTCCGACTAAGCTCACTCTGGACAGTTTCGACGGTTTCCTACACTATGACTTGTCTGCTGTGAAAATTATTTCTCCAACACTTCAAGGTGCCATGTCAAAAAATGTACTTTAAACTTTCCCATCTTAACATGTTTCCTTCTAACTTTGTGAATTTTCAGCCGTCGAAAGAAAAACCCCCAAAAAGGGGAAACCTACTTCAAAGACCACTCCAACCGGAACGTCAAAGCCTACTTCTTCAAATCCAGACAATGCCGGGAAGAACGTTTCTTCGAAAAAAACTGCCAAAGCTTCTGAGGTCTTCATACTAAACTCTCCTTTCTAGAATTTCTTCTAGTTTTGCTTACTTATCAAAAGTTGAGGTTTTCTGCAGGATGGAAGTTCGCCAATCGCCAAGGCAAAAAAGAGAAAAAATGCTTCTGAAAAAGAAGTAATTACACTCGAAGGTAGCAGCGTTGATGACTCTCCTCCTCCTCTGAAGAGGCAAAATAAAAAGGGGTCGAAAGTTACTTCGTCCCAGGGTACTGCCCAAAAGGAAACCAAAACCGCTACTCTCCCTACTTCTGCGAAAGAAGCTGGGCCTCCACCCTCTGGAGCCAAAATTTTGGAGCGTATTAGAAGCAATACCTCTACTGCTGATAAAGTATTTATTTTAGACTCTTATTTTCCTTTCCTTGCACCTTGACATATTATATTCCTTGAACAAACATTGACATTCACTCTTGCAGGAAAAATCTGACAAGTCTCCCAAACCTTCCGATCCTCTCAGAAATCTGACTGTCGAAGGAACTCCTTCACCCCCTCCCAATGCTGGAATTGCACAAAACAAAGGGTCCACGACTGGCAACCCACAACCTGAGTCGAAGGACGCAGAAGATCAGGAGAATTCTTCTCCTGAGGCAGATGCTAAAAAAAGTGGCACTCCCCCTAAGACTGGCACGTCTGAGGAAATTGAAACGAATGAGGACACATAACGTTTTTCCGACATAGAAGGATTCTTCGAAGGTAACAAAGGGATGGGAGATGACGAAAGAACCGTCGAAGATTCAGAATAGACTCTCAGTAACAAAGACTTGGATTCTGCTCACGCCACTGAAGAGTCTAACTTTGTTTCGACGCATAACCAACCTTCTTCAAGTTAGCCCACCATTGCCACTCTCTCAGAAGAGGAAATAACTTCCCTCAAAGCAACTGATCCCTTAAAGTATGTCAAACTAATGATGGCTTTAAAGGATTCATCTCCTGCTAAAACATTTCCTGGTGCCTCTGCCCAAGCTGGTGTTGGTACAAAAGAAACTTCTTTTGATGCCCTTTTGCAAAAGGTGAATTAAGCTGTCTTCGATGCTGACCTTTTTACCAACCTAAAGGAGGATTTCACTGCTGGTTGTCGGATAAAGACATTGATTTCTCAGATACCCATCACCGTGTGTCCACCTGATGTGGGTGAAGCTCTAGTTGATATTCAGCAGTTGATTGATCAAGTGAGTTCTGAGTTCAACAGAGACTTCAATGCCCAGACGAAACTTCAAGCGGCGGAAAAGGCACAGTCTCTAGCATATGAAAAAGCTTACAACGCCTACACTGCCTCTGAAACTCTCATGCAGTCGAAGAAGAAGGCCCAAGAGGAGTACAATAACTATGCATCCTCCATGCAAGTTTGGGAAACTCAGATTTCAGAGTTACAAGCGAGGATTGTTGAGGCGAAAGAGAAACAGGCTGCCATTCAAGGCTTGAATGACCCTAAGGCTGACCTCTTGGCGAAGGAGAGTGTTGCTCATGTGGAAGTGGCTACCAATATGGACAAAGAAATAGCTAAAATTTAAGATTCCAAAGCGGCTATCCAATATAAACTTAATTTGTCGAAGATTAAATATGCAAGGATAAAGAGCAATCTTCCTTTCTAGCTTTTAGCTGCTAGCCTTAACTTTTCTTGTTGCGTTTCCCTTTCAATTGTAATATTCAGACAAATGCCATTCTCTGGCACCTTTAATTATTTTTTTTAGAAATCTATGATATGTTACTATAGCCATTTTAGTATTTCCATCTTGGCTTCGCTTTACTTATTTGTCACTAAAGTTTTCTTATTCTAATTTCCTGCAGAAATGGTTTGTACTTCTTTAAGTATTTCCCATTTACCCTTAGGATCCTTCGATCCTCTGTTAGTTCTTACACCTCATACGCATTATTCGAAAATACTTTTAATGAGAAAAGGACCTTCCCAATGGGGAGACCACTTGCCTAAAGCTTGGTTCTTTTTATCCATAGTAGAATAACTTTCCAAACTAAATCATTGGCAACGAAAGTTTTACCTTTCACCCTTTTGTTGTAGGCTCTAGCTACTTTTTCTTTCTGCCTTATTAACACTTCTAAGGTGTGCAACCTTTCTTCGTCTACACCTATCAATTCATTCAACATCATTTCCCAATAAAGGTTTGGAGCTATTTATTCCTATTTTTGAACGCGAACTGACTGCAGAAAGATTTCAACTTGTAATACTGCATCATTCCCAAAGGTAAGTTGGAATGGTGTAGTATTGGTTGCTTCTTTAGGGGACATTCGACAAGCCCAAAGTGCTTGATCTAAAATTTTATGCCAGTTTTTAGGCTTCTTTCCGACATGCTTCTTGATTAATCCTATTATGACTTTGTTGGCTACTTCGACTTGACCATTTTCTTGAGTATAATATGGTGTAGATGTCAACAATTTGAGCCCCGTTTCTTTCGCGAATTCTTGCATCTTTCGACCAGTAAAAACTGACCCTTGGTCTGTAATTATACTTTCTGGGATTCCAAACCTATATAGTATATGCTTTTGGATAAATTCAATGACTATTTCTTAGTCTACATTCGTCAAAGGAATAACTTCTACCCATTTGGTGAAATAATCTATTCCTACCAATATATATCTTTGTCCTTTGGACGAAGTGGGTCGAATCTCTCCTATTAAATCCAATGCCCATCCTCTAAATGGCCATGGCTTAATGATTGAATGTAATTCACTTGCAGGGGAATGTTGAATGCTTGCATGCATCTGACATTCTTGACAACCCTTGGCGAAGTCTATACAGTCTTTCAACATAGTTGGCCAATACATTCCATATCGAAACAACAACCATTTCATCTTATGTCCTGCTTGATGGGCCCCACAGGCTCCACTGTGAATGCTTGATAATGCCAGATATGCTTCGTTTTCTCCCAAGCATTTTAACAAAATTCCTTAGGGGATTTTTTGAATAATTCGTTTCCCATCAAGTAATAAGATAAAGCTCTGTATCTAACCTTTCTATTCGTGTTGGTTGAAGGGTCTTTTAGGTAGTTAATAATTGGGCTTCTCCAATCTGTATCTGCCAGAGTGCTTATATTTAGTACCTCAAACTCTTCTGGGTTGGCAAACCCTAGCCTAGTAGTTTCTAAGTTAATTGGGGATAACCTCGTAGCCAATGCTTTTCCTCTTATCTCAATCAATCCTTCTAATCTTTCCTTTGACACTTTGTACCCTGAGGCTATTTGTGCCAAGTCATTTGCTTCTTGGTTTTTTATTCTAGGCACATGTTTTATATCCACATATTCAAATTTCTTGAGCAATCTATTAACCAAGACGAAATACATAATCAAGTTCTCTTTTATGCATTTGTATTCTTTTGTTAGTTGCTTTATTACCAATTCAGAGTCACCTTTGATTTCGACTCTGGTTGCCCCCAATTCCAATAAAGCTTCAAGTCCAGCAAGCAAGGCTTCATACTCAGCTTCATTGTTTGAACAAAGAGGGCCTTCAATCTTATACTGAAGCTTTGTTGGAATTCCTTCAGGAGAAATCAAAAGCATTCCAACTCCTCTACCATTCCGGTGTGTTGAACCGTCGAAGAATAATCTACAAGGTTTCAAATCAACATAGAGTTGGCTTTTGACCACTGCATGGTCTACTATAAAGTTTAATACTATTTGACCTTTCATTGCATTCAAAGGCATGAAAGTTAAAGAAAACTCTGTGAGGGCCAAAGTCCATTTGCCAATTCTGCCATGCAAGATTGGCTTTGACAGCATATGTTTTATAACATCACAATGAGACGAAACGAAAACATCTACTAGTTTTATATAATTCTTGAGTTTTGTACAGGAGAAATATAAACACAGACATAACTTTTCTATTGCAGTATATCTTGTTTCTGCATCATTTAGAACCCTACTAAGATAATAGATGGCTCTTTCAACGCCATTTTCGTCCTCTTAGGCTAACATACTACCTAAAGTAGTGTCAGAGGCTGATATATAGAGTCTCATGGACTTCTTCCCATTTTGGGGGTGACAGAATGGGCGGTTGTACCAAGTATTGCTTGATCTTGTCAAAAGCTTCTTGATGTTCTTTGTTCCATTCGAAATTTCCTTGCTTTAGGCGCATGAGGGGGGAAAAAGCTTGCGTTCGACCACTGAGATTAGAAATAAATCTTCTTAGGAAATTTATTTTCCCCAATAGTGACTGCAATTCTTTTTTTGTCAAAGGCGCCTATGTTTCCATGATAGCCTTCGTTTTATTCTGATTGATTTCTATCCCCTTTTTATGGACCACAAATCCCAGAAAGTCTCCTGCCTTGTGGTCCTGATGAAATTGCAATGCAGGAGTCTTTCGACCTCTGTCTTGATTTTTGAAAGGATTTCTGGGGCAAATCTTCTCGGAGTCTGCTTGATGGGCTTCTTGCCATCCTTTATAGGCAGTCTTAGTTCGACCAGTTCCCTTTCAAAACCAGGCATCTCGTCATAATCCCAAGCAAAACAGTCTTTATTTTCCTTAAGGAGCGATATGACTTTTGCCTTCAAATTGGGTTTCAGTTTAACGCTGATGTAAGTGATTCTTTTTTAACTCCCATCTCCAAGATCAATCTCCTCAAGGGGGTCTTGAGCCAACATCTTAGGACTTTACGCTGTCGGATCTTTTTCGAACCCTAAGGGTTCTTCTTCATAGATGGCATCTAATCTTTGAATTACCTTCTCATCTTGAACCTGTTCATCAGTTAGTTCTGAGTTGAGGTTTGCTGCAGATTCTGCCACTTTGGTCGCTTTGGTAATGGCTTCACCAGCCACATTTGTTGTTGCAGCTTCAACAGCCGCCTGTCTTTTATTCTTGGCTACATAAGCCGAAAGTCTTTCAAAGAAAGAGGGTTCAGACATGGTCACTATCTGCGTCCCAGCCAGTTGGCCGTATTTGAGAACTGCTTTCGACATTCTCCTGGTCATCCAGTTCTCCCATAATTTCTCTGTCCCACCGAAATCCATTTGGGAGCAAGGTTAGATAATACAACGCATTCTTATTTGGCAAGTAATAATCTCCTGCCACTCTACATGGTCCAATGTTTGCTAGATTCTTGTCAAAGCTGGTCCTGTCTACCGTATTTACCTCCGTCATGTAGTAACCTTGATCCCCTTCAATGTTTTCTACAATTCCATCCTCTCTCCATATGGTTAATCTTTGATGCATGGTCGATGGCACTGCCCCCACCCCGTGTATCCACTCTCTTCCTAGCAGCAAATTATAATTCGCTTTTGCAGGAATTACCATGAACATAGTTGGTCTTGTTACCGACCCAACTGTTAACTTTACTTGAATTACCCCCAGGGTGTGACCTATTTTCCCTTCATAGTTAGACAACACCATATTGTGAGGTTTAATGTCCGTATCGAACATCCCTATTCTTTTCAACATATAATGAGGCATCAAGTTAACTGCAGCCCCTCCATCCACCAGTACCTTGTTAATACCAGTGTCTTCGATCTTGGCCCTTATATACAAAGGTTTCAGATGATTTCTCATAGCTCCATCAGGCCTTTCGAAGAAGGAATTTTTCTCTTCGACTGCTCCATTATTGAGGATGTAGTAACACAATGGTTTATGTTTCGCCATCTCTTCTTCATCAGCTTCTTCGCAGTCTTCAACTTCAGTTTCCTGATAGTACTCATGGGGGATAACGGATACCACGTTGCAATTCATGTTCAGAGACGACACGCCATCAGAGTCGAAATCGTCTATCAACATATCTTCAGATTTTATGGGATTTTCTTGAGTCACTTATTTTGTTTTCTGTTGTTCCTCAGCGAACAACCTTCGTCCTACCGGTGGTTTGACGGATGTCGATGTTCCAGATACTGCTTTGGTATTGCTTGACTCACCTACCTCTTTCTGCTTTGATTCCCTCTATGTTTTCCTTGCTCTCTGGTGTCTACGCCACTGGGATCTTGACATAGGGTTTTTTCCTTTTTAATTGTCTAGCCCGTGAGCCTCCCTTGTTGATGCCTGGAATTGCCTTCTATAGGCGAAAGCTATTCTGCCTCCCCTGTCGAAACTCCACTTAGATTTCTTATCATTAACATGCATCCATTGGTCAGTTGGTATCTCAGCAGGTAATTTGAACGAGACTCTTCTTGCCTTGGGATGTGGGCTATCTGGCCTTTTCGACGCCCCCCTTTTGTCAAACACGTACATCCTTGGGTTTGCCTCCCTTGGCTCTCAACTACCATGGAAAGGAATCTGTTCAAACATTTCAGCAATCTCTTCGTCATATACTGCGCCACATCTTGGGAACATCAAGATTTCTGATTCTGCTTTGTAACAGCCGAGTATGAAAACCAAAAGCGTTTCGCCTGGCCTTGGGAATACTCTCATCTGTTGACTTTCTTGGCGCCAATTTCCTTGGGTGTTGATGCGTTGGACCCTCTCATAGTTTTCTTCCACTCTTTGACTCAACATAATGAGCACCTTGGGCATAACAACGTCTTGTGGGCATTCCTCTCATGGCATCTCCACAAGTATTCGCACAGATTCTCATTTTCCTTTGGGTAGCCAAAACTCTTCCTCTTTTGTTGCTTCAACAAGCAGTTTTCCAATTCCTCCATCTCTGAAGCGGGTTGGTCCAGATTGACCATGTTGACTTCCATAGGTACTTCAGAGATTTCCATTCCTTCGAATCTAACTCTGAGACCTTCAGTAGTCTCATTAGTAACTTTCAATGGACCCTCAATAGTCTCAAATTTGATTTGTCCAACCTGGGGGTCTTTAAAGTCAGCGTCGAAAGATCCTCCGGTGTCAAGGCCATCAGTAGCCTGCTTTCCTTCTTCCACGATCTTTGCTTGGTCAGTGTTGACTATGTCCACCATATTGATATCCAAAGGTTCGGCGTAGTTGGTGGCAGCCACATTCAAAGGATCAGCATCCACCTTCATGGGACCTTTTCCTTTGTCAGCGAATTTCAGACGTCCATCCTTGATAGCATTCTGAATTAAATCCATGAAAAGAAAACAAGTTGATGTTTTATGGCCAAGAAAACCATGGTATTTGCAATAACCTATTTTCTTCCGTTGTTCTAATGGAGGAACTTTAGCGTTAGGAGGCACTATCATTTGGCCATCCTTTACCAGTAAACCAAATATTTCGTCACATTTAGTGACATCAAAAGTGTAAGTTCTTTTAGGATATTTATCACTCTTTTCCTCTTTGACAGGGTTCTTCCCATTCGAAGGCGTTAACATTTTACAAGAGTAAGGGGGTGCCTCTTTTAATTCAGCCAAATCTATTTCTACTTCTTCAACACCATAAGGGTTGCTATGTGGCTCATATTCTTCATTTTCGGCTTCGACATAGGCTACCCTTTCTTTTTTATGATTTTTACTTGCCCTGGCCTTTTCAGCTTTCATTCGTTTGACCTATCGAACTCTATCTGCCAACTGAGCCATATCTCTCAAGTATTGAATGTCTAACTTCTTTCTGATGGAATACTCTAATCCACCTGCAGCCATTTCGACTAACTCATGCTCAGGCACCACAGTAAAGCATCTAGATTTCAGAAGACGGAACCTATTCAGGTAGTCATCTATGGGTTCTGTGAATTTCCTCTTTACGCTTGCCAATTCCTTCAAACTTATCTTTATTTGTCCTACGTAAAATTGTTCATGGAACAATCTTTCTAAATAAGACCACGTATCTATGGAACTAGGAGGCAATGTGGTGAACCATGTAAAAGCATTTTTGGTTAGTGAACTAGGGAAATATTTTATTCTTAGGTCTTCATTGTTTGCCAAGTTTCCTAACTCTGTCAAATATCTGGCTATGTGCTCAATAGTGGATTCATTTGTGTCCCCTGAGAAATTAGTGAATTTTGGGATCTTGTGACCCCTTGGCAATTCCGTTTGTAGAAGAAATTCCGCTATAGGGGAAGTGTAGTTGAGGCATCGAAACCCTGTGTTTAAACCATTATTAGCCATGATTCTTTCGACTATATTTGTTATACTATTTTCGACCAACAAGTTGTCTTGTCTCACTCTATGAATAACTTCATTTGGAGCTTGACCTCTATTGACCATGGCTATTCTCCTGGGTGGCTCCTTAGGATCTGGATGTCGAATACCTACTGGTTCAACTCTTGGTTCTTCGACAAGATTATGCCTAGTTCGTTGAACCTGGTTTATGGTTGGTTCCTCTTGAACTCCTATGATATTCTGCCTGCGTCGTACAGGTGGTTGGGGGTTTCCAAAGAAATCCACTATTCGCGCCATATGCACTGACAACTGTTGGTATGATTGGGTGTTTTCTTGATTGGTTCTGTTTATATTATGGATTAGGGGAGAAAAGATAGTATTCATTTCCCTTGCTAATATCCCAACCATATCCTGGTTACTAGCGTCTGTTTGTTGTCTAAGTGCTACCTGGGTAGTTGTTATTAAAGCAGGCATCTGGGCTGACATGCCTTGGTTTTGGGAGCTTCGACCAATTGAACCACCATTTTGAATTGGCGAAAAAGTACTTACGTTCGGTTGCATATATGTGGAAGTGCCATTGTGCAAGCCACTCATGAATGATGACGAGGGCCCTCCATATGATTGTTTTGTCCAAGGCCTAAAATTTTCGAATCCTGGTGGCCGGTAGGGTGTCGAAGGTGGTATTTGGCCTCCTACATATGTCAAAATAGGGCCATTTTGGGTATTCGATGGAGACTCTGATGTACCCCTAAAGGGGGGCACGTTGGTCGCACTAGCCACAGAAGCAGTTCCTGTGTAAGGTGGATTCAAATTAGTTGCGGCCATTGATCCTATTGATGTTGGAATGGCATGGGAACTAGTTGTCAAATTTGTACCGACCATTCCCTATCCTTGTGGAGGATTTTGTCCTCCTTGATCATTAGTTGTGTTAACCATTCTTATGGTATCTTTTTTTTTAGGTGTTGGTTGAGATTCACTAGTAATTTTGCCACTCCTAAGGTTCATATAACGCTTTTGCGTATTTTACCAGAAAATAGTGTTTTAACCCTCTGTTATGATTACCACTGGTTTTCCCTTAAAACGTTGTGACACGGTCCCATCAGGTGTGCCAATTTGTTCGCAGTGACTTCTGGCGAAACAACCGCTAGTCTTCCAAACAAATTTGATATGTATGGTTACTTGCATGATCGACTAGATTGATCCTAGGACATTTTCTTAACGTTAATTGTAATACTTGAAGGTTTATGACGTAACTCTTGTACATGTGTTTGTGTAAAATCTTGAAATACAAAAGACTTCTGAAATTAAATCCAAATGTGAGGATTTGAATGTAAATACTTGGTGTGATACGGTGGCCAGAACCGGGACTGTTTTGGGAATGCTGGTTTGCGTTTTGCATTTTTTGTTTGCAAAATGTCGCGGTAAGCAAGAGTCGCCACCGACTTTTATTTTATCCAACAAGGAAATGAAAAAAGCACAGAAAAATTCCTTTTTCGAGATATTTCTCGGGTTCGGGGGGTAGATTATAGAAAGGGAAGGTATTAGCACTCTTTCTATCCGTGGTTATCCACGGGCTCTTAGGTACTTGCTCAATTGTTTTCAAAATTATTTTCTTTGTGCTTGTGGGTTTGAAAAAAGATTTTTTTGTTTAAAACTTCGATTTAACTCTTGCTTCTGTCCTCAAGAGTGTAATGAAGTGTTTTGAAAACTTTGTTCGAAAAGGAGTGTAAGTGTGAAAAAGGTTTTGTTTTTTGAAAGAGCAAGTATCTAAGAGCTATCTACCTACTCGAAAAAGGAATCGTTCTATGCTAATTTCCTTTAGACAGCGCTATCCCACTATTAGTGAGTGGGTAGCACCGTCGTTGGAGTTTGAGGGTCAATTCGAATGAGGGACATACGGTCACCAAAGCAATGTTAGGACGCCTTAGCGGTAACCCTAATGTCTTAGATCATTTGTTTGAGGCAACAATATCCAAGGCAACCGTTTCGAGGCAACTATGATCTTTTAGACAAAAGGACGACCTCTAAAATGACCTATACTCAATGACCGTGTACGAAGGCAACCAAGTGGGGTGTACCCTAGGAGTGCGCATGTGCGAGTGTGTCGTTTTCAGTTATTTTTATCTTTGCACATGTTAAGGGTGATTTAATTTTGATTTTTAGATTAAAACATTCAGTCTTGTCATGCAAACCCTATTATCAAACATCAAGCAATTATAATTTGTGGAATTTAAATTACAAGGCGTCGGGTATTTACATCGCCAAAAGCAACCCTTTGAAATTAAAGCGATAAATGTAGAATAAACGTCCTAATTAAACTATTACATCCCATGAGCAGTTACATTAAATATCGTAAAAAAATAAATAAAAGCGGTAAAGGTAAATAAACGTCCTAATTAAATTATTACAAACTGTGAGCAGATACAATAATTGGGAAAAATAATAATAAAGCGCGCGATTAAAAATTAGATCGACGAGAAATTAGGGTTTTGACCCTTCTATCCTAATTAAAAAAAGAAAATGTTTTTTTGTTGTTTTTAATATTTTTTTAAGAAAAGAAATTAGATTTTTAAATTAAATGCAAAATTGATTGGTTGTTAAATTAATTAATGAAAATAACTAAATGACATATTTTTCGGTTTTTGTTATTTTAGGAAAGAAATAAAATAATTAAGTTAGAAATAAAACCTATTTATTCTAATTAATTTTAATTATGTAAAAAGAAATAAAAGTTGTCTAATAATTAATAACCTAATTAAATTAATTACTTTTTTTTAATAAAAATAAATATCTTGAATTTAATTGGATAGAAAAATATTTTGTGATTTTTTGATAAAAAAGAAAATAATTTGATGGGTTAGTAAAATAAATAAATGAAATAATATAAATATAAAAGAATTAGAGAAAAGAAAATTGGGCCTGCAATGTGGGGGTGCAATCATCAGAAATCTCTAGGCCCGAATCTTCGAAAGCTTCATGCTCTAACTATGGTGTTTTTTTTTATTCTTGCGTGGAACCAAACCGGTGTTATCAAATGGGGGCGTGCTAGGCGTATGATGGATTTCTCTTGGGCCTTGTAAGACTCTTGAGGACTTCAAGAGGATGGTTTGAGGCTTGATGTCAATTGAGAGAGACCGGAACCTCGAGATATGACTTGCACCAATTCTTTGATTTCTGGAGAGCTTTTTGAAGAGCTTTTAGAGAGCTTTTTGAAGAGCTTTTTGAGAGCTTTTTAGAGAGGATTTTCATCCCTTTCAAGCTTGTATGGATCTATATTTATAGAGGATAATGAGGAGACAAGAAAGCATGGAAAGAATCTCCCTCATAATGTTGTGTTTTAAGACCATGATCAAGATTTGAAAAAATGCCATATTTGATGATTTTATGCCATTTTCACATGTGAATGAACCTGGACATATTTGAAAAGTTATTGCACGAAATCAATTGACATAAACCAGCAAAAAACTTTCCCAAAATGGATTCACATCAAAATTTACATTATTTCTATTATTTATTTATTTAATTCTGAATTTTAATGAATAAAATATCAAAATAAATAGCATAAATAGTAAGAAAAATGTATGGGTGGGCTTAGAGGTCGTGGACCATGTTAGGAATGAGTTTCAAACTTGATAAGATAGGCCCATTTGGAAAAAATCCAAGTTTGGTCAATATTTGCTTCATGTATTTTTTCAAAAATTATCCAACTTTGACAATGCATAACTCCCTCAATTTTGACTCTTTGGAGGTGTTCTTGGACTTTTTAGAAAGCTTGATATGTCCTATAAGCAACCCTTTTGGTCTAATATCATTTTGATACTCCATGCTCATTTATAAAGCTTTGAAAAAAAGGTGTTTTTGTTGACTTTTCAAAATGACCTATAATGTCCAAATTCACAACTTCTTGTGAGTGCATATTTTGAACTTGGGAGCTGAATATGTATTGTGAGGAATTGTATCCTTTTAAAAATGAGCTCTGGATGGGTCATTTCTCATAAAGTATGAGAAAGTTATGCTTGGTCAAAGTTGAGTTGACCTTTCCTGCAAAACCCTAATTTAGCAACTTTTGAGTCTTGATGAATTATGAGCAATCCTTGATGAATCATGATAAACCCTTGATAAAATGATTAAATATCCTTCAAAATGATAATGTTGACAAAAAAACTTGAAGTTTGACTGTATATGGGTCACAGTTGACTTTTGCCCTAGCACAGTCGATTTTTGGACCTTTGAGCAATTGACTGAGCAAACTTCTTCTGCAAGGCTTGAAACTTGACATGGATGATCTTGAGACCATATTAGGACATTGGTTAGCATTTGGGATAACTTGGACTCAGGTATCTTGATGCAACATGACACCCTAGTTTGGGGTAGACTGCCTTAGGAGAGAGCTTGTTTGGCCAACCCTTGGACTACCTTGAGCAACTTGAGGATCTTTCTTGAAATGTTTTGAGAAATATGGGAGGGAAAATTTTGGGGTACAACAGTTGCCCCTGTTCAATCTTCTTAAAACTGAGGATGTAGATTGGCTTTCGTGATCCGAAGATGGAAGAGGATTGAACACTAAAGTGCTTAGAAATTTGCACTCGCATGAAGTGGTGTCTGCCTTGTGATGTCGGAAATGGGCTTACAGATGCCATTTGGAGATTGCTGACGAGGGGATGGGATTAAAGATGCCATCTGAAGGAGTGTCGATCGCATAAGAGATTCCTTAGCGAGAGCTTGTATGCCTGTTGTTTGAGGGAGATTCCGCTGGGGAAGTCTGATCTTTGTTGAGATTTAGGAACTTGCCCGTAATTCAACTGAGGGGAAACATCTTCGTCGAGATTTAAGAACTCGCCCGTAATTCAACGGAGAGAATTTCTCTGCTGAGATTTAGGAACCTGTCTGTAATTCAATGGAGGAACTTTGTCGAGATTTAGGACCTTGCTTGTAATTCAACTGAGAAAAACTCTGTTGAGATTTAAGAACTTGTCAGTAATTCGACTTGGGGAAACATCTTCATCGAGATTTAAGAACTCGCTCGTAATTCAACTGAGAGAACTTCTCTGCTGAGATTTAGGAACTTGTCTGTAATTCAATGGAGGAACTTTGTCGAGATTTAGGACCTTGTCTGTAATTCAACTGAGAAAAACTGTTGAGATTTAAGAACTTGTCAGTAATTCGACTGGAGGGAAAAATCTTCATCGAGATTTAAGAACTAGCCCGTAATTCAACTGAGAGAACTTCTCTGCTGAGATTTAGGAACTTGTCTGTAATTCAACGGAGGAACTTTGTCGATATTTAGGACCTTGTCTATAATTCAACCGAGAAAAACTCTGTTGAGATTTAAGAACTTGTCAGTAATTCGACTTGGGGAAACATCTTCATCGAGATTTAAAAACTCGCCCATAATTCAACTGAGAAAACTCTGCTTAGATTTAGGAACTCGTCTGTAATTCGACGGAGGTACTTTGTCGAGATTTAGGACCTTGTCTGTAATTCAATTGAGAAAAACTCTTTTCAGATTTAAGAACTTGTCAGTAATTCGACTTGGGGAAACATCTTCATCGAGATTTAAGAACTCGCCCGTAATTCAACTGAGAAAACTTCTCTGCTGAGATTTAGGAACCTGTCTGTAATTCAACGGAGGAACTTTGTCGAGATTTAGGACCTTGTCTGTAATTCAACTGAGAAAACTCTATTGAGATTTAAGAACTTGTCAGTAATTCGACTTGGGGAAACATCTTCATCGAGATTTGAGAACTCGCTCGTAATTCAACTGAGAAAACTCTGCTGAGATTTAGGAACTCGTCTGTAATTCGACGGAGGAACTTTGTCGAGATTTAGGACCATGTCTGTAATTCAACCGAGAAAACTCTATTGAGATTTAAGAACTTGTCAGTAATTCGACTGGAGGGAAACATCTTCATCGAGATTTAAGAACTCGCCCGTAATTCAACTGAGAAAACTCTTCTGAGATTTAGGAACTCGTCTGTAATTCGACGGAAGAACTTTGCCGAGATTTAGGACCTTGTCTGTAATTCAACCGAGAAAAACTCTATTGAGATTTAAGAACTTGTCAGTAATTCGATTGGAGGGAAACGTCTTCATCGGGATTTAAGAACTCGCTCGTAATTCAACTGAGAAAACTCTGCTGAGATTTAGGAACCTGTCTATAATTCAACGGAGGAACTTTGCCGAGATTTAGGACCTTGTCTGTAATTCAACCGAGAAAACTCTGTTGAGATTTAAGAACTTTTCAGTAATTCGACTGGAGGGAAACATCTTCATCGAGATTTAAGAACTCGTCCGTAATTCAACTGAGAAAACTCTGCTGAGATTTAGGAACTCGTCTGTAATTCGACGAAGGAACTTTGCCGAGATTTATGACCTTGTCTGTAATTCAACCGAGAAAAACTCTGTTGAGATTTAAGAACTTGTCAGTAATTCGAATGGAGGGAAACATCTTCATCGAGATTTAAGAACTCGCCCGTAATTCAACTGAGAAAACTCTGCTGAGATTTAGGAACTCGTCTGTAATTCGACGGAGGAACTTTGTCGAGATTTAGGACCTTGTCTGTAATTCAACCGGGAAAAACTCTGTTGAGATTTAAGAACTTGTCAGTAATTCGACTGGAGGCAAACATCTTCATCGAGATTTAAGAACTCGCCCGTAATTCAACTGAGAAAACTTTGTTGAGATTTAGGAACTCATCTGTAATTCGACAGAGGAACTTTGTCGAGATTTAGGACCTTGTCTGTAATTCAACTGAGAAAAACTCTATTAAGATTTAAGAACTTGTCAGTAATTCGACTTGGGGAAACATCTTCATCGAGATTTAAGAACTCGCCCGTAATTCAACTGAGAAAACTTCTCTGATGAGATTTAGGAACCCGTCTGTAATTCGACGGAGGAACTTTGTCGAGATTTAGGACCTTGTCTGTAATTCAACTGAGAAAAACTCTGTTGAGATTTAAGAACTTGTCAGTAATTCGACTTGGGGAAACATCTTCATCGAGATTTAAGAACTCGCCTGTAATTCAACTGAGAAAACTTCTCTGATGAGATTTAGGAACATGTCTATAATTCAACGGAGGAACTTTGCCGAGATTTAGGACCTTGTCCGTAATTCAACTGAGAAAAACTCTGTTGATATTTAAGAACTTGTCAGTAATTCGACTGAGGTAAAAGCTTCATAGCTTTGAATTTTATGAGAATTTAACCGCATCCTTCCTGAAAAGTTTAGTTGTATGTAATGTATGATATGTATCAAACAATGATATTCTCAAAATAAATGAGATTGGTGTTGTATGATGCGTATATGCATGTGTCATGATGTATGGAAATGTAATGTTTTAGTTGGGGGAAATAAATCCCGGATAGCTGCTGGAAAAAGAGTTGAATTCTTCGTTTCCGCCGGGGATAGAGAATGAAGATGATTGTGAGAATAAACCTGCAGGAGAGGATAAATCCGTTGGGGAATAAACTGATAAGGAGATTACTTTATGGGGAAGAGATGCTCTGTTGAGGATTCCACCGATAAATTTCGCTGGGGATGAATTACTGTTGCTGGTGATACTGAGTCCTGTTGGGGATTGAATTCCTGTTTGTGAAAGGAAAGAACTCCGCTGGGGATGATTTTTTCAGTTGCGACTTCATTGGGGATGACCTTTTAGGCTCTACTGGGGACAATCTTCCAAAGTCTACTGGGGATGATTCTTCGCACTCCACTGGGGAAGCTTTTTCAGACTGCGCTGGGGAAAATTTCAAACTCCACTGGGGATATTTTATACTTCGCCGGGGATGATAAGACTTTTTAGTGCTGTTGTAGATAAACCCTGCTTGGGGAGAATATTACTGATTCATTCACAGTCGCGAGTCTCAGCCGGGGAGAGTTAACATTATTGTTCTTTTCTTACTTTGTAGGGAGTGAATGTTACTGGGATGCGTGCTAAGGATATGACGATGGCTTTGCATCGAGACTTTTCTGCCCCTGTATCTGTGGGAGAAGATGCCTGCGGAGGCCTTGTGGATCGAGTATTATCCCAACCTATGAGGTTCTTGGTAATTGCCGATTGAAAGGACAATTCTTCTTCAGGTAGGCAAGTGACGAAATGACGGGACATAGTCGTACGCTTTAATCTCTAACTTTTGCCTGGATTGTCTTTCCATATTTTTAGTCCACCGGGATACCCTTTTTTGCCCAAGCCGCCTTTTCAGGTTTTCGACTTGCCGGATGTACAAATCTTTCATTTTTTATCCCTTATTTTTGCCTGAACCCTTTCGGTTCGCCGGGAAGCCCTTATTTTTGCCTAGGCCAGTCGACCTAGCGGGTCTTTATTCATGCGTAGTACTTTTTGACTATGTCCACGCTCTCAGAGTGTAGGGAGTTGTCACTGTCGCTAGTAGTAAGTGTTGCCACACTACTAGAAGATGTTTGTTTGATCATGCAAGATTCATTGCTGGAATTTATGTCCAATGCCCCAAGTGATTCAGATGGAAATTTGTCCCTGGCTATTTGGCATCTTTGCGAGATTCCTTGAATTTTAACTTGGCTGCCCCAGATGATGGGTGATGATCATGTCGTGCCCCTTGGTTGGAAGTATTTTTCCACTTGAGGTGACCCTTTTTATTGAAAAGGTTTTTGTTCACTAGATATTCGTCGTGTAAATCTACTGTTGAGAAAATAGTCATGTGCAAACAATGTTATTTTAAGAATGCAAAGCTTATGTCTGTCTTGAAGTTTTTGAAAATGAATTTTTTCAGTAAGATATGAAAATTTTGTAAAATGTGATGTCAACTCAGGATTTACAGCAAGTCCTACAGGAGTCGGGATACCTTTCGTAACAGTATGCTTTCAAACTAACCCATGCCTCAGCTAGGACTTTTAAGGGTTATAACGTTGCCTGGTTCATGGTTTAAGAAACAAAGGATAAAGGCTCAAAATTGTATTTGTACCCACCCATTCTTCGTGATGTTCTTCGATCATAAACTCAGTTAATTGTGCATTTAGATCCCGCTTGAGTCTTTGCTCTGATATTCCGGTGATGGCTCGGATACTGACAGTTTATTTTGAATAGGCAGTCATTTTTATGAGAGTTTGTAGGACCTCTTTCTTTTTGATTTCGTTATCCCTGTCTTTTTGCCTGAACTGTTTCTTTTGTGATTACAGTCAGCGGGAATGCCCCAGTTTTTTTGTAAGTCTCCTTCATAGGTTTTGACTTAATGGGCTTTTATTTTTGAGAGATAATGACTGCCTGTCTAGACGTTTATGGGGAACCATCACCGTCTTTTGTTTTGGAAGGACCTCTTTGATGCCATTCATTGTGCACATGGATTAATTGAGAAAACTACCATGCCCCAGGTTATGATTAAGGGTTTTAATTTGTGTGAAAAGAAAAACTCCTACTTCTTTGGCTCGAAGGGGTTGACGAGGGATTATCTTCCTTATAACTCCACTGTTTAGGATTTGAAACAATGCATGTACATCGTCAGCGGGGTCTGTTCAAAAGCATACTGTAGAGATTTTGGTATCATTTTCGTCATCCTCCCTCTAAAGGCTTAGAGTTTTTTAGTCGAGAGTCAAACATCACAAAAATGAAAGTAATTTGAATATAGTGAATACAAATGGACTGATTCAAAACAGACATATGCAATGCATTGATAAAGTAACAAAGTTTTGACATGAATAAATGTCTGAACAATCAAAAGAAAATTACAAATTGAAAATTCTAATGAACAAAAAGTCTTCTCGTCTCAGGACTTGTCACTTCAAATGGTGAGCTTTGGAGGGATGGTGGAAGAACTCAGCCTGACCATCTTGTGTGAATTCCAATGCTCCTTTATTGATCAGGTATTGAATTTTGTTTTTCAATGCCCATCAATCATCAGTATCATGCCCCGGGCTGTTAGAATGGTAGGCACACCTTGCATCAGGATTGTAGTTGGGTGAAGAAGTCTTAGGATTCGAATGAGGTCCTACCAGCGTCACCAGATTCAATCTCAACAGGTGTTGCAAAGCTTGGGACAGCGACATGTTGAGCTCGGCGAACTGCCTTTTGGGCATATCTGGTTTACTCTGATTAACCAGTTGCTTTTGGCGAAGTTATTGTTGGACCCGTGAGGTAGTAACAACTTGGAGAGGTCTATTCTTCATCAAACCAAACCTTTGACTTCTCGGAAGTTGATTAATGACTTGGTCCCCGGCCTCGGCTGTTTGCTTCATACTGTTGCATCTATCTTGATGAAGCTGGCTGATAATAGTTCTCAGCTCTTCTTGTTCACGGGCTAAGCTTTGGATAAGGGCCATCTGCCCCAGCATTTGGGTTCTCATTGCATCTACCTCAGCTTGCAATTGTTCCAGTCGTTCGTCCTTATTGTCTTCAGGACTTTTCTTGACCAAGTTCCCAACGAGGAGTGTTTTCAACTCTTCCTTCCCCTTGAATAGGTTTAGGAAGATTTCCCTGAACTGTGCTTCTTGAGTATGAAGATCTCTGTTGTCTTGTTTGAGAGCCATTGCTGAAATAAACAGCGAGAACATGAGAGACCTGTTTTGGAACCTGCTTATGCAATGATATGTATGCAATGTTTTCAAGGATCTCGCGGGGTAAACAAGAAACTATTAAAATTTGTTTGAAGAAACTTCGTGTCATTAAGAGTCCTTCTTCAAGAGTCAAGCTCACCATATCGAGTGGGTCATAGCCACTGACTCAAGTTATCATGTTTTGATCTCTAGACGATATTGGCTAGAGGAAAATAAATCCTCTTTTCCCCTTGCTAGATGTATGATTTACCATAACCTGCATCACAAACCCTTGATATCCTTGAAATGGTTAAAGAAATGTTAAGGCATGATGTTATGATGTGTATGTTATGCGTTTAAGCAAAAGTGCGAGGTGTTGTAAGTAAACCCTGCAATAAATCCAAATTATTGGATAAGGACTGTAAACAAAACCTGCAAGGAACTCATGTTGTCAGATAACAAGAATGTGCAAGTAGTTCAAGTTTGAAGGCACACAAGTCACACAATAGCCCTCAAATTTCAGGCTGGCATGGAGTTTAGGTATTACCCTCTTTCAGTTTAGTTGGTTCAACCTGTCCTAGTAATAGTAATCGGGTTCTAGAGGTTCTCAATATCACTGACCATCCTCGATCGGTCATAATTCCAGTTTAGCAACCTTTTCTTGCGGCCGAAATCATCGCGAGAGTATGGTCTCAATGAGTGTAGCATACTACTACTTTTCTATGGCCAAGTTGGTCAATTATAGGTTCTAAGGTCAGTTGATGCTTAATGACCCCTTAGCAGCCTCATACTCTCCTTGTTCCTCCACAAGGGATATCGGTACCAACTAAAGTGTCACACCAACGTAGCTACTACTTCAACCGTATCGGTCTACGCCGTACAGTTCCCTCACAGTCTATTGCTACTTACCTAAAAGGTATCCCCAGATCCGGGTTAGGATCTATAGTAACTCCGATACAAAGCCCACAAAGATAAAGCAATCAAATCAAATAATAGAAAACAATATGATGAACTATTCCTAAGGTACACCCCACTTATTAGCTCCCCACCAGAGTCGTCAGTTCTGTGATACGGTGGCCAGAACCAGGACTGTTTTTGGAATGCTGGTTTGTGTTTTGCGTTTTTTGTTCGTAAAATGTCGCGGTAAGCAAGAGTCGCCATCGACTTTTATTTTATCCAACAAGGAAAGGAAGAAATCACAGAAAAATTCCTTTTTCGAAATATTTCTCGGGTTCGGGGGGTAGATTATAGAAAAGGAAGGTATTAGCACCCTTTCTATCCGTGGTTATCCACGGGCTCTTAGGTACTTTCTAAATTGTTTTCAAAATTATTTTCTTTGTGCTTGTGGGTTTGAAAAAAGTTTTTTTTGTTTAAAACTTCGATTTAACTCTTGCTTCTATCCTCAAGAGTGTAATGAAGTATTTTGAAAACTTTGTTCGAAAAGGAGTGTAAGTGTGAAAAAGGTTTTGTTTTTTGAAAGAGCAAGTATCTAAGAGCTATCTACCTACTCGAAAAAGGAATCGTTCTATGCTAATTTCCTTTAGACAATGTTATCCCACTATTAGTGAGTGGGTAGCACCGTCGTTGGAGTTTGAGGGTCAATTCGAATGAGGGACATATGGTCAGCAAAGCAATGTTAAGACGCCTTAGCGGTAATCCTAATGTCTTAGATTATTTGTTTGAGGCAACAATATCCGAGGCAACCGTTTCGAGGCAACTATGATATTTTAGACAAGAGGACAACCTCTAAAATGACCTATACTCAATGACCGTGTACGAAGGCAACCAAGTGGGGTGTACCCTAGGAGTGCGCATGTGCGAGTGTGTCGTTTTCAGTTATTTTTATCTTTGCACATATTAAGGGTGATCTAATTTTGATTTTTAGATTAAAACATTCAGTCTTGTCATGCAAACCCTATTATCAAACATCTAGCAATTATAATTTGCAGAATTAAAATGCGGAATTTAAATTACAAGGCGTCAGGTATTTACATCGCCAAAAGCAACCCTTCGAAATTAAAGCGATAAATGTAGAATAAACGTCCTAATTAAACTATTATATCCCATGAGCGGTTACATTAAATATCGTAAAATATAAATAAAAGCGGTAAAGGTAAATAAACGTCCTAATTAAATTATTACAAACTGTGAGCAGATACAATAATTGGGCAAAATAATAATAAAGCGCGCGATTAAAAATTAGATCGACGAGAAATTAGGGTTTTGACCCTTCTATCCTAATTAAAAAAAGAAAATGTTTTTTTTGTTGTTTTTAATTTTTTTTTAAGAAAAGAAATTAGATTTTTAAATTAAATGAAAAATTGATTGGTTATTAAATTAATTAATGAAAATAATTAAATGACATATTTTTGGGTTTTTGTTATTTTAGGAAAGAAATAAAATAATTAAGTTAGTAATAAAACCTATTTATTCTAATTAATTTTAATTATGTAAAAAGAAATTAAAGTTGTCTAATAATTAATAACCTAATTAAATTAATTACTTTTTTTAAATAAAAATAAATATCTTGAATTTAATTGGATAGAAAAATGTTTTGTGATTTTTTGATAAAAAAGAAAATAATTTTATGGGTTAGTAAAATAAATAAATGAAATAATATAAATATAAAAGAATTAGAGAAAATCAAACTGGGCCTACAATGTGGGGGTGCAATCATCAGAAATCTCTAGGCCCGAATCTTCGAAAACTTCATGCTCTAACTATGGTGTTTTTTTTATTCTTGCGTGGAACCAAACTGGTGTTGTCAAATGGGGGCGTGCTAGGTGTGTGATGGATTTCTCTTGGGCCTTGTAAGACTCTTGAGGACTTCAAGAGGATGGTTTGAGGCTTGATGTCAATTGAGAGAGACCGGAACCTCGAGATATGACTTGCACCAATTCTTTGATTTCTGGAGAGCTTTTTGAAGAGCTTTTTGAAGAGCTTTTAGAGAGCTTTTTGAAGAGCTTTTTGAGAGCTTTTTAGAGAGGATTTTCATCCCTTTCAAGCTTGTATGGCTCTATATTTATGGAGGAGAATGAGGAGACAAGAAAGCATGGAAAAAATCTCCCTCATAATGTTGTGTTTTAAGACCATGATCAAGATTAGAAAAAATGCCATATTTGATGATTTTATGCCATTTTCACATGTGAATGAACCTGGACATATTTGAAAAATTATTTCATGAAATCAATTGACATAAACCAGCATAAAACCTTCCCAAAATGGATTCACATCAAAATTTACATTATTTCTATTATTTATTTATTTAATTCTAAATTTTAATGAATAAAATATCAAAATAAATAGCATAAATAGTAGAAAAATGTATGGGTGGGCTTAGAGGTCGTGGAACATGTTTGGAATGAGTTTCAAACTTGAAAAGATAGGCCCATTTGGAAGAAAAAAATCCAAGTTTGGTCAATATTTGCTTCATGCATTTTTTCAAAAATTGTCCAACTTTGACAATGCATAACTCCCTCAATTTTGATTCTTTGGAGGTGTTCTTGGACTTTTTAGAAAGATTGAGATGTACTATAAGCAACCCTTTTGGTATCATATCATTTTGATACTCCATGCTCATGTATGAAGCTTTTTAAAAAAAGGTGTTTTTGTTGACTTTTTAAAATGACCTATAATGTCCAAATTCACAACTTCTTGTGAGTGCATATTTTGAACTTGGGAGCTGAATATGTATTGTAGGGAATTATATCCTCTTCAAAATCAGATTTGGATGGGTCATTTCTCATAAAGTATGATAAAGTTATGCTTGGTCAAAGTTGAGTTGACTTTTCCTGTAAAACCCTAATTTAGCAACTTTTGAGTCTTGATGAATTATGAGCAATCCTTGATGAATCATGATCAACCCTTGATAAAGTGATGAAATATCATTCAAAATGAGAATGTTGACAAAAAAACTTGAAGTTTGACTGTATATGGGTCACAGTTGACTTTTGCCCTAGCACAGTCGATTTTTGGACCTTTGAGCAATTGACTGAGCAAACTTCTCCTGTAAGGCTTGAAACTTGACATGGATGATCTTGAGACCATATTAGGACATTAGTGAGCATTTGGGATCACTTGGACTCAAGTATCTTGATGCAACATGAAACCCTAGTTTGGGGTAGACTGCCTTAAGAGAGAGCTTGTTTGGACTACCCTTGGACTACCTTGAGAAACTTGAGGATCTTTCTTGAAATGTTTTGAGAAATATGGGAGGGGAAATTTTGGGGTACAACACTTGGCAATAAAAAGACTTAAGATTGGAATTAAATGACCTGATTGTAAAGGAAAAAACCTTTTAAAAGAAATTTGATTTGTAAAGCTTTGCAGGAAAATTAAACAATTCGACAGAACATAAAGAAGTTAAGAACAAATAAAGAATGATTCAAAAGAAAATTATATTGATAAGTGCATTTCAAAGATAAAGCTATGAGGTCATACGTACATTCTCAACGAACAATTTCTCTATAACTTGGTACTTGAGTATTTTGTTAGTAACTTTGTACGAATTATGACCCCTTTTTCCCTAACACTAAGGAGCTATTTATAATATTCTAACCATAATGGTACTATTCTAAGAAAAAGCCACATTTCTTCTTGCATGTCTTTCGACACTCTATGGCTTCCACGCGTCCTTCTTATCCAAAGAAACTATTTTCGAAATTCAAACATTCCCGCTCAAGCCTTCAGTAATAACTTTCTTACGTGGCCGTCGAAAATGCGCGCCTTTGACAAAACAAAAACACTTATCTTTTCAAACTGTCTTCGACTCAGATCCAGCAATAATATACTTCGACTATAGCCCTTTTAAAATCTATCTTGTGGAAATTTTTAAATGTAAAGGTTCCTTTATTAACCTGGTCGAAATTCCCAGCTAACAATACGCTCATGAGAGAAATCCACGAGGGTACTTTTAGAACTCATACAAATGGGCATGCCATGGCTAGGAAGATTCTGCAAGCAGAGTATTATTGGTTAACAATGGAAGCTGATTGTTATCACTATATGAAAATGTGTCGCAAATGCCAGATCTACGTCGATAAGATAAATATGCCGCCAACTCCTCTGAATGTCATGAGCTCCCCTTGGTCGTTTTCAATGTGGGGAATTGATATGATTGGTATGATCTAGCCGAAAGAATCCAACGAACACCGTTTCATACTAGTAGCCATCGATTACTTTACCAAATGGGTGGAAGCGGAATCCTATGTCAATGTGACAAGCCAAGTGGTTACACGATTTATCAAGCAGAATATCATATGCAGATACGGGGTTCCAAGTAGAATTATTACAAACAACGGGTCCAATTTGAACAACAAGATGATGAAGGAATTGTGCGATAATTTCAAAATCGAACATCATAACTCCTCACTGTACATACCCAAGATGAATGGAGTCATCGAAGCAGTCAATAAAAACATCAAGAAGATCATTCAGAAAATGGTGAAGACTTACAAAGATTGGCATGAAATGCTTCCCTTTGCTCTACACGGCTATCGCACTTCCGTGCGCACATCAACATGCGTGACTCCTTTCTCGATGGTATATGGCATGGAGGCAGTACTTCCAGTTGAAATCGAGATACCATCACTTCGGGTTTTAATGGAAAAAAGTTGGAAGAAGTAGAATGGGTTCAAACTCGACTCGATCAACTCAACATCATCGAAGAAAAACGCTTGACAACTTTATGCCATATTCAACTAGATCAGAAGCGGATGAAGAGGGCCTTCGACAAGAAAGTTCGTCCTCGAATATTCAAAGAAGGAGATTTAGTGCTCAAGAAGATTCTGCTACCTCGCCTCTATTCACGTGGTAAATGGACACCCAACTACGAAGGTTTATACATAGTGAAAACAACATTCTCCAGGGGTGGTCTCATCCTCACAACAATGGATGGGGAAGAACTACCGCACCCGGAAAATTCAGACATAGTCAAAAAAATACTATGTATAAAAAGCTCGATAAACTCGAACCCTAAAATGGCGACTTAGGCAAAAAGGAGCGTCCTAGTGGATCGAAAACCCTAAAGGGAGATCCAGGAAATAATTAGGGACATACAAAAAAAACTATCCCGGTGGGTTGAAAACCCGAAAAGGCAATCCAGGCAAAAATTAGGGATTTTATTCAAAAATAAATAAAGAACAAAAATATTGTGATCTAAGAATTGCTACTACGAACCACAAAGGGAGAAATGGATCTAAATCGTACGACTCAGAAGCAAAGGAGATAGGAGCTATTAAAAGGATATTGGGGAACAACAGTAGCAATTATCATTTTCATTGCCATTTACAGTTTTAAAACTTTCTATAATTTCCTCTTTCAAGGAATTTCATATTGTACTCTCACATATTCAAAGGCATATCAATAAAGCATTTACTTTTCTTTTTCAAATTTTGTTTTTTTCTTTTTCAGACTTATTTACAAAATACTACGCTTATTGCTTGTGAATAATGTGTCGAAAATATTTCGGGGGAATTGACAAATAAAAGCATTTGATAAAACATCGAAAAAGCATTTTGGTTAGAAAAACATCAAAAAGAAAATCCACGTCTACACCTACGTCTGTACTTACAACACAAAAGTCTACACATACGCCTATGCCTACGCATGCACCTACGACACAAGAAAAATCAAAAACTTGCTAATACTTTTCACCATGTTCAAATCAATTCAAAGATACTAAGACAATGCAACATACAATGCCAGGGAATTGGTAACTCAAAACCAATGGTTTAAAAGAGAGGATGTCAGAAACAATCTTCATAACATTGCAAGCCATACACACATTATACATAAATCTTACATACACAAACATTCAATACACGTACACTTTAGCTTCCATATCAATCAGACAACATACGCCTATATCATACAGCAAACAAACAATCTCACCCTTGATTTAGCTATCTAAGGGTCAATCATCAAAGCGAACTTCTTCTACAAATTCAACCCATCACCTAAGACTCCATGCAGTGATGTGTTCAACCCATCACCTAAGACTCCATGCAGTGATATATTCCTTACAATGTAGCATTACCTAAGACTCCATGTAGTAATATGAGAAACCTAGTACATTTCCTAAGACTCCACACTGCAATGTTCAAAAAACCAAGTAAAGATTTGCCACCTAAGACTCAATGTCGTGACGTGTTCAGCCCATCACCTAAGACCCCACGCAGTGATGTTTTCCTTTACCATGTAGTTCATTACCTAAGACTTCATGCAGTAATGTACGAAGCTCGGTACATCGCCTAAGACTCTATGCAGTGATGTATTCTCTTCTCCTTACCCATTACCTAAGACCCCAGGCCGTAATGCACGAAACTTAGTTCATTTCCTAAGACTCCATGCAGTAGTGTAACATGACCCATTATCTAAGACTCCATGACACAGTGTTCGAAATCCAAATTTAGCTCATCGCCTAAGACTCTACACAGTGATTCGCAAACATAACTCATTGCCTCAGTTTCCAAGCAGCCATGTGTTATCAGGTGTTGTCTTATTCACCCCCCCTCCCCCAAAAGGATGAATAAATAAAGTCAAACCAAAACATACAATATTATCCTCTCAAGCTCAAAAACATATGCCTCGTCGTAAAACCCTGGTAAGTGATATATCATCAGCTTCGCCTATTTCCTCAAGACTCTTAAGGGTATGCTATATCAGCGTAACCTTATGTTTGTCGGAAATTTTTTGGGGTATTTCAAGTATTCAATAAACTCCCAACCAAATGTGCAAGGCTCGTGTATTCTCACGCTATTCGATTGGATGATAATTGAATAGGGGCATCTGTCGTACCCCAAATTTGCCCTACCTTTATTTTCAAGATTAAAATAGAAGAGAAATGTTTAATTAAGGATGGTTCAACAACATCTGATGGCTCATTCTTAAATCCAAGCCAACTAGGGGGTGTATTTTAATTCAGAAGAGTGGAGCTTTCTAAATCAGAAAAACCCATGTATCTGTAGGCCCATTCACGAATTATGTTGGTCAATGGCCCATGAGATTCGAATATAGAAGATTATTTCAGAAAAATTATTAAGTTTAATTATAATAAAGTCCACTTAAATGTTTTTGTTGTTAGTAAAGAGAAAGGGGGGGAGGGGTGAAATGGAAATAAAAAGCTCATAAGAATTTGTAAGGCTCATTTCGTGTTAATAGCAAAGAGTAAGATTAAAGACAACAAGCCCATCAAATTTCATTTTTCCCATTTTTGTTTTTGGTTATTAAATAGCAAGGAGGAGGTATGAATATGAGATTACAAGCCCATTAAAATTCATGTTGACCCATTTTTGTTTTGGTTAGGAAGAAGTAAAGAGGGGGTATGTTTAACAATTTACGGGCCTGTAACGCCCGTAATTTAATTAATTATTTAATTAAATTATTTTTGGAATATTTGTGAAGATGTGTTATAATATAATTGGATTTGTGGAGAAATAATATATTAGAGGTATTATATTATTATATGGTGAAATAATATTAGAAGTGTAATATTATTCAATGTGGGCTTATTTTGAGAGAGTAGAAATAATAAGGGGGGTGTAGGTTCCACTGGCAAGAACGAAGATTCAACTCGGAAATTGTAGAGCAACCTTCAATCCAAGGTAAGGGTGGGGTTCTGACTTTATAATTGGGTTCATGATGTTTGATATGTGGGGTTAGAGGTGATTGTTGTTTTGTTCTTGAATTGGATATGTATGATGATGTATGATGAAGATTTGATGAATTTTAGATGAACAATGATGTCATGATGCCGTTTAATCGCTGTAGTATTATAGGTTAATGTTAGGTGATGAATTACCATGTTTATAATGAGGTTTGTAGGGCTGTAATATGATTCCCGTAGTGAAAATACAGAGGAAAACGCAGAATTTATGCAGAATGTAACAGGATGCATCGACCTCAATGGCTATGTGTCGATACAAGGAGGTTGAGAGACTCAGGATGAGTCAACACGAAGAGAGGATGTGTCGATAAATGATAGTTGCAAGACTCGGGATGAGTCGATCGGTGAGAAGCATGTGTCGATACATGCTATGTTTGAGACCAGGATGAGTCGATCCATAAGAAGGATGTGTCGACTCATGATGTACATATAAAGCAGTATGCATCAATCTATAGGGTTTCACGTCAACCATTAATGACTGATTTTTGACAGATTCAGTTTCAATTTATGTAACTTGAGTTTTAGGATGTCATTTGAGATGTCGTTCGAAGCGTTGATTAACTAACGCGATGAACTTTATTCTAGGTGATTAAAATGATGAATAAGAAGTGTAATCCTAGTAGCTAATTTAGGATTTAGAATTAATTCATGTGTTGGTCGTTGTGCTGGTTTCTGGACAGAATGATGAATAGGAGACATTTAGAGACTGTTGTTTGGATTATGACAGTAGGATTAGTGACAGTAACAAAGTAAATCTAAAAAATAACAGTATGGATTACTGTATTATTAATATACAACTGAGTTATTAGCGAGATGTTATTACTAAAGTTATGTTCGATGACTATGATGAACAAATGACGTTTGATAAATAAATGATGTTTAATAAATTATTTTGATGATATGAGATGTTGATGACGAGATGTTGAGATGTTTATGAGATGTTGTTAATCGAGATGTTTTGAGATGATTTGAGATGTTATTAACTTGAGTGTTGTTATTACATTCATGGTTGTGTCGCATACATTGCATTTTTTTGAGATGGAGCTTATGCTCGTTGAGATGGCCTGGATTGGAAAATTTTGAGATGAAGGCTATGCCTTGTTGATGCCTCTATTAATTGGTAAATTTTTGAGATGGGAGTTCTGCTCCAATGGTACCACATGCATTTGCATAGTATTTAGTCGCATTATATGAGTGAATGATGAAGTGTATTTTGATGATTGATGAACGTGTATATTATTATTGAGATGGTTGTTGATTATGAGATGAGAAATGGTGATGTTGTTGATCTAATCTAATATATTAATTATCATGCGCTTTATTATATTGTTAGATATCTCACCCCTTCTATTTGAATGTTGCCCTTATGTTGGTAACATGCAGGTAGTCGAGAGTGAAGGATGTATACATTCAGTAGTTCGAGTCAGTGTCATTGCTCTGATATGTAACACTCGGGGGAATGAACGTTTGCTGATTTTAGATTGCTGATTTTCAGTTGTTGAACTTTAAATTGATGTTATTAAATACGTGATGTTTCGAAGTTGTTGTTTTGTTGTTTAAAGATGTTATTGAGAATTCCGCTGCGTAGTTGTTGAATTATTTAACTGATAGATGTTATGTTGATGGTTCATCTGATGTTTTGAAAAAGTGTTATATATCCATGATGAATGCAATGAAATTGATAGAAGAATTTGTGACGTCCTGATTCATTTGTATGATTGAAATTTTATAACTCTGATTTAATTGTATAATTGCTTGGGGTAGAATTGGGGTGTTACAAGGGCCCATTAAGATTTTCAAAACTAGCCCATTTGACATTTGGTAAGAAAGCCATTGTTGTTTATTGGCATTAAACTGTTTTCTATAATCCTTTTATTGGGAAATTTATTATAATTATTAAAATACTTTATTATCTTTATTTTTGTTATAAAAATATTTTATCATTTTTATCTTATAAAATCATTTTACTAAGAGTCTTTCTTTAAAAGATATTTGGGCTTAATATTGGAAAAAGGTCGGTTTTTAAATGCAGACCCAGTCCGTGGGAAATGTTTGTGGTTACAGAAAGATTGTTGTTGGATAGAAACTGTGTTAAAGCCCAAATGAAAAACAGATACTATACCAATTTACCAAAATATGAACATGTTTTATCAAATTAACAAGTACTGTACATATTTGCAACTAAATCAAATCTTTTATTACAAGTTCAAATCCAAAATAACACTAAATCAATATAAAATAAATCTAAAAAATTATATAGAATCTCATCATCCAATTCAAAGCCCAAAGTTCTATTACAGTTCAAGAATAAAAAATATACAAAATCAGTAATTTCTGGAAATCAAATCTCGGTCCCAAAATATATTCATTCAATTACATCTTACAGAATCGTAATCAAATCGCTTATATCAAAATCCGAATCTCTAATTTCCCTAAGTCCAAAATCAAAGCCAAAACGAATTGTAACAACAACCTAATTCAAAACCCTATAAATACTGGAACACATTAATAGAAGAGGAGGGAGACTTGAATACAAAGACGGAGAGAAATTTGAAGAGGACGAAGCAAAAAAACAGGAAGAAGAAGAATATGAGGCCGACGGAAGAAAATCACACCGAAGGACGAACCCTTGTGATTGACGATTGAAGGAGAAGACGATTAGGGTTTCAATATCTGAAACCCTAATCACCACTGACCACCCCAACGCTCTGCCACTACTCCACCTTCTACGACCACCAGTACCTGTGAATCGGAAGAGAAAGAAAGAATTAGGGACGAAAGGGAAAAGATTCAGAGAAATCTACGATGATTAGGGTAAATAAACATAGATTTTTTTGTTGTTCTTGTATTTGGGTTGTGTGGGTATGGTTTACGGGAAGGGGTTCGATTTAAACTATAGAGCCGCCGCGGGGGGGAGGATACTAGTGTTTGAGTAGAAGAAGGAAAGGGTACTGAGTTGAGAGAGAGAGAGAGATAGCAGGGGTCTGTCATTAAAAATGAATTGTAAAATGTACTAAAACAAAATTATACTTCGTCGTATCCTATACCTGCGCACCTACCGTAATAACATGTTCCCTCTCATCATGTTTATTTGATCTTCATTGGATGGCCATTAGGCCAAGTCCACCGTATGCCCTATACGCCCTCGTGTATACGATCATGCAGCCCCTTCAGAAAATTGCATTTGGGCCTAGCCCAATTGCTTTTCATACCTCCCTTTCATTGAAATTGCTAAACCAGTGAACATCAATACACCCCTCCCTATGGGCCCAGTTCAATATCTAAACTTGGGCCTAGCTCCTAAAAACACCTCCCTTTTTGCTCACTAGTTCAGCCACGCACCCCCCAGGCTTGTTGGGCCTGAATTCAGGGCCTGGCTCTTCACACCCCCATCTTTTACTATTTAACTAAAAAACATACCCCCTGATTAATTTCAATATTTTTCTATTTTTTATTATTTTTTTATTTTCTATATGTTCTTATTAATATATTATTTATTATTCTTCTTATTTCTTTTATAATAATAATAATTATTAATATTAATTTTTATTTTTACTAAAATATTATTGTTCTTATTATCATTTAAACAATTATTTTATTCAAACTCGTGCATATATTTTTATATTATTGCATTAAAACATTTTAGTCATACTTTAATTAAGAATTTTTGCAATTAATTTTAAAAAAAAATATCAACAAAAATCAAACTATTTTTCGCAATAAACTAATCTAAACAATAATTTTTGCTAAAGGGTTCCAAATATATTTTGACTAATCGCGCATTTAGCCCAAAATTCTGCAATCTCTACACCCATTCAAAATGCGAGGAGATTCAAAATACTTTCGCAACCCCTAAAAAACACAAACCCATACGAACTACGAATTGGGACTCTAATTCCTCATAAGAGCATATGTAGGCATACGACTAAAATCGTGGCGAGTTCCCCTATAAAAACTTAAAACCCTGTTTTACCTGAAACCTAAACCTAAACCTAGTATCCTTAAGAATAAGGTAGATGAAAGGTGCCTAACAATTTCCTTTCATCTAATGGAGTTCAAAACTTATAATCTCTGTTTTACAATTTAGGGTTTCCTATTGGATGCCCTTCCTTAGGATAAAAACTAGTAGTGGCGACTCTTGATTTTAAATCCAGTCGCAACAAAACTCTTTTACCAAACGTTTAAAACTAAAACTTTATTTTACTGATACTTGATACTTTACATGAAATCGACATTTTCTGTTACTAAAACCAAAACCAAACCCTTTTATGAAACTTAAGCTTAAAACAATTATAATTGTAAAATGACGGTAATATCACACCATTCTCTATGGAAAACGATAATTTAAATACTTGCTCTGTAAAGTGTTTTCAACACTTGTTTTAGGTTAGGATAGAGGATTGGGACAGGTCTTGAGGTCTCAATCCTTCTCATTGGATTAATTCCAATAAAAGTGGCAATGAGGTACACCATGGCCAAGGTTTGGTTTTGGCTTCAAATGGCCATTTTAAACTCTTGTTTTAGGGTTGGATAACTTGTATTTAATGTTTGGAATGAGTGTCTTCAGATCAAGCTTCATGGAGAAGTCTTAATCAAGTTTTGGCATGAAGTGTATTTTTAGTAAATTTGAAAAAATGCCTTATGTGATATGCTCACAGTTGCACCATTTTTGTCAATGTTTGGGGCTTGTGTTTGGAGTCTTGTGTGCAAAGATTATGCATGCTATGTTGCAGCAAAAGGATTGGTACATTGCATAGAAATAGGGAACAAGACCTTGACTTGATTTTGATGCATAATTATATCCACCAAATAGCCTTACCATGGCTACTTTACAAAATCATTACTTCTTGCTCAAGTAACGAAAATTCTTGCTCTTGGTATCAATGGAAAAATGGATCATGAACTTAAATTTTGATGTAGAACACTTTCATTGATTCATCTTGTATCATAAAGAAATCTGGCCATAAAAAACCAAAGTTAAAGTTGTTTGCACTTAGAAAAAATTCTAAGTGTTTTGACAATTTTCATAATTTGACATCTCATTTCGCCCTGTTGCTATAAGCAATCAAGGAATACTTTTGAATCCAAACTCTTCACCATGATGTATTATCATATGAAATCAAGAATTATAGTCGTTGTTTGCTCAAAATGGATGCTTGAGGAGAAATTTATAACCTTGAAAAGTCACCACGATGAACATGGAATTTTAGTACTTAGAAAAATTCTAAGTTTTCTTAATTTGGACAATTTTCACAAACTTCTTGATTGTCATGATTCCTCTTGACCAAATACATTTATCTTCCATATTTCCTTGAAAAGTTACTTGATAAGTCAATAGTTGACCAAAAAACCCTAAAGTCAAAGTTTGACTTTTAGGTATTTGTGTTGACTTTTTCAAATGAATCAAGTATCTTCAAAATCAATAAAACCCTAAAATATTGGACCAATGTTAAGTATTTTGAATTCATTTTGAGGACCATGGAATGATGATCTTGGCGAACTTTAAGAATGACGCACCTTAAAGCCCAGTTTTAGAAACCCTAAATCTTGATTTTCATCTAATGATGCCAAAACTATAATCTTCAATGGTGGACTTGAGATATTTGACAATGTTAGCTTCAATCAACAATGTCTTAAGGTATTGAGTATGATCGAAACCCTAATTAAACTAAATCTTTTCATGAACCAATTATGAAACCCTATCACAGAGGAAATCTTGAAGAGGATAACCCTTGTGCCTTGATGAATAAGATTATGATGATGATGAATCCATGCTTATCATCTTGAGTGACAAATCCTTCACAAGAATGATGTGATACCATGCCTTAGGTACTAAAGCAATGCATGATTGTATAGTTAAATAACCTAATGAATTATGCATATGAACGCGAAGCAAAAGCCAATTGGGGTTGAAATCAGGAGGGAAATTTTTGGGGTGCAACAAGTGCCCCTATTTAATCGTCTTAAACCTTAAAGTGAGATTGGCGCTAGCCTTTCAAACATTCAAGGTAGAAGAGGATTAAATACCAAAAGAACCATAAAATTTGCGCTTCGAAGAACAAGTGGATGATGTATTCTGTTAGGTTTGTAACTTTTTCTCTTGGGTGATGAAAATGATATCCCACCAAGGCTTCCATAAAGGATAGGAAATATTGCTTAACCAAGCGAACCTGCAAAACTTAACTCCAAGCTAGGAATCAGCTGAGGAATAAGATTCTTCAAGCAAATGCTATAAAGAAAGATGAGTTAGGTGGTATACTAACCGAAGTTGGATTAAATAACCCAAATGCCAACTAATGTCGACTTATAAAGCAAAGATAAGAAGACATATGCCAACTAGTGTGAACTTACAAAGAAAAGTGGAAGACACATTCCAACTAATATGAACTTACAACAAAGATAAAAAGACAGACTCCAACTATTGTACCCCAAAATTTTCCCTCTCATTTATCAAGACTTTTCTCACAAGACTTCTTGGACTCAAGACAAGATTAGGGTTTGGTCAGCTCAAGATATCTCATCTTGCACTAATAACCTAAAATTAGGGTTTGAGTTTGCACAAGGATTTTTGGACCACCAATGCTTCATGTAACTTTCATACATCATTTTGGACCCCTAAGATTGCTCATGTTAAGTTTCAAGCTTTGAACCACATTTTTGATCAGTCAATTGGACAGTTGACCTAAAAATCAATTATATTGGGAAAAAAGTCAACCATGGCCAATTTACAGTCAAACTTCATAATTTTTTATCCACATCAACATTCTAGACTCATATGTACCATTTGATCAAGTTTGGATCACAACTCCTCAAGAAATTTGATGAAATCATCAAAAGGGCAAAATGGTCAAAATTAGGGTTTTGACTGAGAAAGGGCAATTTCTGATTTTTAACCTAGCCAATGACCAATTGAGTTTGTGATCGGTGGATCTGGAACTGACTGTTTAACGCTGGTTCGCGAAATGTCGCGGAAGCAAGAGTCGCCACCGTCTTTTATTTTCTCCAAATGGAAAGGACAAAAGCACAGAAAAATTCCTTAAAGAGATTGCTCTCGGTTCGGGAGGTAGGTTATAGAAAGGGAAGGTGTTAGCACCCTTTCTATCCATGGTTATCCATGGGCTCTTAGATACTTGCTCAATGTGTTTTCAAAATTGTTTGTTTGCTTTTCAATGTGGGTTAAAAAGTTTCTTTGAAAAAATTTCAGTTCGACTCGTACGTCAGAGTGTTTGAAAAATTTGCTTTGAAAGCTTTTGAAAATGTGTTGGTGTGAAAAGTTTTTTTGATTTGTTTTGTTTTGAATTAGAGCAAGTATCCACGAGTCGTCTACCTACCCTAAGGAATTCGTCTGTGTAAATGTCCTTTAAAGTAGTGCCATCCCACCATTGAGAGGTAGGTAGCACCACTGTTGGAGGTGTTCGGGTCAATTCGAGTTTAGGGACATGGTGATCACCAGAGCAATGGGAAGACACCTTAGGAGCTACCCTCATGCCAGGTTCCCGGATCATGAGGACTTACTAAGACGTCCTCTACTCGACGACCACCTTTCGAAAGGCAACAGTGAGGCGTACCCTAGGGGGGGTGTGTGCGATTTGTGTGTCGTTTTCATTGATAATTTGTCTTGTCATATTCATTGTGATCTACGCTTGATTTTAATTAGGGCCATTCATTCTTGCATGCTTATTTAACAGTTAATATTTGCGGGAAAATAAAATCTAAACTATTACAAACGGCGCGGGTCCACATCGCCAAAATTAAACCGGACCCGATTTGACAGAAAGTAAATAAAGTAAAAGAAAGTGCGAAAAGTTTAAGTTACATGGCTTCGGGACAGATACATAACTATTTAAGCGAAATAAAATAAATACGCAAATTAAATGAATTACGAACGAGGGCGTTGGACCCTTTTTTGTAAAAAATTAAAGTTAATGAATTTAATTAATTAGAATTAATGAGGAATAAAAAATTAAAAATTAAAAAAGGAATGTTTTTTGGTGTTTTTGTATTTTTAAGATTTAATAGAAAAATAATTAATTAAAACTAAATATTAAACCTAATTCTAATTATTTTAAGTTTATTAAGAAAATATTGAAATTTGACCTAATTTAAACCTAATTATTTTTATGTACAATTTAATTATGAAAATAATAAATAAATAAGTATTATGATAAAAAGAGAAAATTAAAAAGGAATAAAAAGTTATTAAACCTAATTCTATATTTTTGGATTTTTAATTATCAAAAAGAATTAAAATTAAAACCTATTTAATACTAAATATTTACATGCAATTTATTTATGAAAATAATAAAATAAATATTATATTTTTCTCTTTTTCCTGATTTTTGTGCATTTTTATATTTTGTAAAGAAATAATTAATTAATTTAACAAATAAAGAAAATAAAATCATTATTGAAAAAAAAAATGTATAGAGAAGCAAACCAGGGGGGGTTCAGGCCCCAGATGGAGGTGTAGGCCTTAGAATGCTGGCCCAAAACCCTGAGTCCATTTGACTTTTGTGAGTAGCGTGTGGCAATGTGGACTCACGTTTATGGTGTTCTCCAATCCTGGCCTTTGATTTAGATGCTCTTGGATGCGTGTCACGCTTGATGGTGAGGGATTATGGTGGTTATTCACATAAGCGCTGCACAGGAATTTATATTGAAAAATAACATTGGAAATTACACAGACCTGGGACTCGAACCCAGGTCTTGGACATTGCAAGGCGACACCTGTGCCACTAAGCCATCACTGCGCGTTTGTTAAGTAAATATACAATGAATAATATAATATGAAATAATGCATCAGTGGTTCAAAGCGCGAAAAATTCAAATTGTCTAACCAATACACGCCACTTCATCATCTTCCCCATGGCTTCGTTTTGCTTGAAAAAACAAAAGTATTAGGCAACGGTTTTTACACCGTTGCAGAAAGTAGCATATGAGAAAATAACGACTAGGCCATGAGGCCACATAAATCGATCGCGATGACTGATTCTTGTTCGTTGAAGCGTGCTGGTTTGAACGGTCATGATTTCGTGAACTAATTTTGCTTGGTTTCAGAAGCCCTAATTTCAAGCTTCTTGAACCCTAAAAAACGTTAATGGTGAATTCACATAGGGCGCATAAAAATACAATCAAATAGTTTGGTTAGCTTCACAATCATTCAAGGAATAAGAATTGATAAATGAAATGCCATAAAAATGCTTAAATCTGGAAACACGAATTTGAAAAATATGAGAGAAAGATGGACTTCTGTATACCAATTCAACACGTTAGGATTGATGTTCTTGATGGAAATACGTTCTATATTACTCAAGGAAGCTAATGGGATGGGTGTTAGGCCTTGAATCGCCTCATAACCTTGAAATCAGATTTGAGTTTTATGGACAATTTTTCAAGTTGGCAATGGTGTCTCCTGCGCAGCATTCAGTGTTCTAGCATTAGGTTTGTATTCCTGTTTATGTATTGAAGCAATTAGGTTAACAAAATTCAACAAAATCTCTTGTAATCATGGATTGAAGATTTGATTTTTTTCCATTATATTTTCAATCTTTTTCACATGGTTTTTGTATCAATTATGATCAATTCAATCCAATTCTTCCTAATCAGCATGTGCACGAAATATTGACCTTGAAATGTGTACAAAAAGATTTGTTTGGTTCATTTAGATATTTTTTCACATATTTAATTGATTTAATTGAATTAATATAAATAAAAATTCAAATAAATAAATAAAAAATGAGAAAATGCTTCCCTTTGGGCCAAGTGGTCGTGCATAGGCTTGGAATGATGAATCATGGAAGAAAAATGGGCCCATTAGCAATTTTAGACCATTTGCATCAATGTTGACTTTTCAAAATTCCTAAAAATTTCCCAACTTCCACAAGGCATAACTTGCTCAATTTTTAAGCTTTTCACATGTTCTTGGACATTTTGGAAAGGTCTTTGAGTCCTCTAACCAATGTCTTTGGTCCCATGTCATTTTGATTTACCAATCTCAAGTTATGGCCTTTGACTTAAAGTCCCTTTTTGTTGACTTTTGAAAATGACCTATAATGTTGAAATTGATAACTTTTTGTGAGAGCATTTCTTGGACTTGAAGTATGAATATGAGTTGTAGGAAATGTCTTTATCTTCAAAATGAGCTTTGGATGGAATTTTTCTGATAATCCATGTGAAAGTTATGCCCTGGTCAATTTCAGTTGACTTTTTCAGCTGTCCAAATATAGTAACTTTTGTATCTTTGATGATTTCTGAGCCAAATTTTGAGAATCATGATCAAGCATTGATCAAATGATGTTTGTGGCTTCAAAATGATATGTTGACCAAAAATTTGAACTTTTGACTGCCAAATGACCATTTTGCCCCTACAGTTGACTGTAGTGCAATTTAGGGTTTTGACTGTGCAATTTTGAGCTGAATGCCTTGAAACTTGATATGAGGATACTTGACCATCTTTGTAGGCATATGGGACTTGATTGGGCCTTTGAAAACTTTCAATTCTTGATCAGAACACAAACCCTAGTTTTGACTGTATAGGAGACAGTTGCACTGCACAACCCTTGGGGAATTTTGTGACTTGACTTGGCAATTTCTTGAAGAATATGGGAGGGCAAATTTTGGGGTGCAACAGTTGCCCCTGTTCAATCTTCTTAGACCTGAGGATGCAGATTGGCTGACGTGCCTTTCGTAATCCGAGGGTAGAAGATGATTGAACACTAGAGTGCCCAGAAATTTGCGCTCACATGTTGGCAGTGTGATGGGGGAATGGGCTTATAGATGCCATTTGGAGATTGCTGGATAGGATGATGGGCTTATGGATGCCATCTGGATGTTGATCGCGTAGGAGATTCCTTAGCGAGAACCTGCATACCTGCAAAAGAAAAAGATGAGTACCTGACACGTTGCAGGAGCTGATTTTAGATGCTTGGTATAGATGTGTCATGACTGGTTACAGGAGCTGAGTCTGGAGTTTCAAACGCTGATGAATGAACCAGAGATGGTTACTGCCTTAGCGTGAATGGTAAGAGAACCTTGGGTGATTTTAACTTCAACAACGCTCGTTGAGAAAATCTTGGCGGGAATTACCATCTTTGCAGTATCGGGGAGAGAGCCATAAGCAATTATAATCTGAAAGGGAACCGCCTCACTCGCCGTCGGAGAGGGGAACCATAGGAAGAGGAATTGTCACCTCACACACCGTCGGAGAGGGAACCATAAGAGACTATCACCTCACACTCATCGTCGGAGAGGGAGACATCTGAAAAAGGACTTACCACCTCACACACCATCGGAGAGGGAACCATAAGAGACTATCACCTCACACTCATCGTCGGAGAGGGAAACATCTAAAGAAGGAATTACCACCTCACGCACTTGCCAGAGAGGGGACCATAGGAGACTATCACCTCACACTCATCGTCGGAGAGGGAAACATCTGAAGAAAAGGAATTACCACCTCACGCACTTACCGGAGAGGGGACCATAAGAGACTATCACCTCACACTCATCGTCGGAGAGGGAAACATCTGAAAAAGGAATTACCACCTCACGCACTTGTCGGAGAGGGGACCATAAGAGACTATCACCTCACACTCATCGTCGGAGAGGGAAACATCTGAAAAAGGAATTACCACCTCACGCACTTGTCGGAGAGGGGACCATAACTTTTGCTGAGTCTTTATCAGAAAAATCTGTTGGGAGCCGATTTAGCTGGACTAGAGAAGGCCTTTTGATAAGGATGTGATGAAGGAATCTGAGACGATTACTACCCCAAATCCATGATGAAGGAATCTGGGACGATTACTACCTCAGCAGAATGATGAAGGAATCTGGGATGATTACTACCTCAGCAGGATGATGAAGGAATCTGGGACGATTACTACCTCAGCAGGATGATGAAGGAATCTGGGATGATTACTACCTCAGCAGGATGATGAAGAAATCTGGGACGATTACTACCTCAGCAGGATGATGAAGGAATCTGGGACGATTACTACCTCAACGGGATGATGAAGGAATCTGGGACGATTACTACCTCAGCAGGATGGTGAAGGAATCTGGGACGATTACTACCTCAGCAGGATGATGAAGGAATCTGGGACGATTACTACCTCAGCGGGATGATGAAGGAATCTGGGACGATTACTACCCCAACGGAATGATGAAGGAATCTGGGACGATTACTACCCCAGCAGGATGATGAAGGAATCTGAGACGATTGCTACTCCAAATAGGATGATGAAGGAATCTGGGACGATTACTACCTCAACGGGTAAAGACTTTTATCTGTTGATCGTTCTTTCCTGAAAAAGTAACGAATTAGTTGTATGCAATGTCATAATGCATGAATTGCCTGATTTTAAGATGTTCTCAAAAATAAATGAGATTGGGGTGATATGATGCGTCTATGCATGCTATAATGATGTATGTGACGTTTTATGAATGTGTTTTCCGTCTAGGAAAGTAAATCCTTGACGGGTGCCGGGAAGTCGTATCCTGGGCTGATGTTGAAGAATAGGTTTTGCTTCCGCTGGGGATGATAACTGCAAGAATACCGGTAGGAGAAGATGACTCCGTTGTGGAATATACTTGGCAAATGGAAGATTCTGCGGGGAGAAAAGATATTCTAGCGACCATGCTGAGAAGCAATACTCTGTGGGAAGAGGGATGCCTTGCTGAATGTTGACAGTAGTTTGCTGAGGATACCCTTGTTGTATAGGAAGTAGTTGATGAACTTCGCTGGGGTAAGAAGACTTCGGCGACGGCGCTCTTTCCGTGGCTTTTGGCTGAGGATAACCCAGTTATATCCTGTTAAGGAAACAACTCTTTGAATAAAGCCGGGCGACGCGTTCGTGCTTTGCGAGGATAAGCTTCCAGAATCTACTGGGGATAAGCTTACTGCTTGGGGATATGGACTCCATCTTTCCTGGGGAAACCGGATTGGACTTTTCTGGGGAAGTATTGAACCGCATTGGTTATGTTCTTCAACGGACCCTACCTTGACATCTTAAAGGACAGAGCAATCAGATTGCTTAGACCACCCATTATTGCCCCTGTTTCTGATGTGGGAGCGGATAGTTGTTGGTGGACAAACCTTCTTCTGATAGACAGATAGCAGGACATAGTCGTACGCTTTAATCCCTAACTTTTGCCTGGACCGCCCTTTCGGGTTTTCAGTCCATCGGGATACCCATTTTTTGCCCAAGCCGCCTTTTCAGGTTTTCGACTTGCCGGGTGTACATATTTTTTTATTTCATCCCTTCGTTTTTCCCGAACCCTTTTGGTTCGCCGGGAAGCCCTTATTTTTGCCTAGGTATCTCAACCTAGCGGGTCTTTGATATTGCGTAGTATTTTCAACTATGTCCACGCTCTTAGAATGCAGGGAGGTGCCCCTGGCTGCTTGTGTTGCCCTATTACCAGAAGGTGTCTGATCGTGCAAGATTCGTTGCTGGAGTGCCCCAAGTGACTCAAGCAGAGATTTGCCCCAGGCTTTTGGCCTTTTGAGAGATTCTCTGGATATTGACTTAACTGCCCCAGATGATGGACAATATTCATGCCATGCCCCTTGATTGGAGATACTCCTGTTCATTAGACTTTCATTGTGCGAATTTCTATGTTGTTCAAACAAAAAGTCATATGCAAACAAAGTTATGTTAAAAATGCAAAGCTTATGTCTGTTTCGAAAATTTTGAAAATGCATTCTTTCATAAAAACAAATGAATGTTTGTAGAACGTGATGTCAACTTCGTATTTACCGTAGGCCTTCGGGAGTCAGGATACCTTTCGTACAGTATGCTTTCGAACTAACCCATGCTTCAGCTAGGACTTTTAAGGGTTATAACGTGGCCTGGTTCACGGTTTAAGAAACAAAGGATAAAGGCTCAAATTATTTGTACCCTCCCGCTCTTCGTGATGTTCTCCAAACCTAAACTCAGTTGATCATACGTTAGACCTTGTTGAGTCTTTGCTCTTGGTATACCAGTGATGGTTCGAATGTTGACAATTTATTTCAAATAGGCAGTCATCTTTGTTTTTGTTGAGGGTTTGTATGACCTCTTTCTTTTTGATTTTTGTTATCCCTTTCTTTTTTTTGCCTGAACTGTTTCCTTTTGGAATTACAGTCAGCGGGATGCCCCAGTTTCATAAGTCTCTTTCATAAGTTTTGACTTAATGGGCTTTTTGATTTTGGTAATGACTGCCTGTCTTTATGATTGTTCTGAACCATCACTGTTTTTTTTCGTAAGGATCTCTTTGGTGCCATTCGTTATGCACTTGGATCAACTGAGAAGACTACCCTGCCCCGGGTTATGATGAAGGGTTTTAATTTTCGAAAATAAAAACTCCTACTTCTTTGGCTCGGAAGGGTTGACGAGGGATTATCATCCTTATAACTCCAGTGTTTAGGGATTGAAACAATGTCTGTACCTCATCAGCGGGGTCTGTTCAAAAGCATACTGTAAAGATCGTGGTATCGTTTTCGTCATCCTCCCTCAAGAGGCTTAGAATTATTAATCGAGAGTTGACATCAGAAAAAATATGAAAATAATTTGCGTATAGTGAATACGAATATATTGATTCAAAATAGACATAAGCGATGCATTAATGGAATAACAATGTTTTAACATGAGTAAATGTTTGAACAATCAAAGAAAAATACAACTTGAACATTTGAATGAACAAAAGACATTCTCGATGATTTGGTGTAGGATCAGTGTTCAAACTCGACCTCCTTGGCGTCAATCAAATCCTGGATCTTGTTCTTCAAGGTCCAACAGTCGTCGGTGTCATGTCCAGGACTGTCAGAATGGTAGGCACATCTTACACCCGGGTTGTACTTGGAAGAGGAAGTGTCAGGATTTTGAGGAGGATCCTTTAGTGTGATCAGTTTTGCCCTCAGCAATTGCTGTAATGCCTGAGACAAAGACATGTTGATGTCAGTATACTTCCTATCTTGATGCTTTATCCTACGCCTATTGCTCTTTCTTGGTTGAACGGGCATGGGATCAGAAATCTGGATTGCCCCCACATCATGACGACCCTTTTTACCATTTATAGCATTGGATTCTTTCTTCCCACTGTGGGGCTTTTTCTGAGCATCAGCAGGTGCGGTTTCTTGAATCTTCCCCGACTTGATACCAGCTTCGATTCTCTCCCCAGTCAAGACAAGATCTGTAAACCCAGCAGCAGAATTCCCAATTAGGTGGTTGAAGAATGGACCAGACAGGGTCCCCAAGAACATGTCGACGAGCTCGCGGTCAGTCAGAGGTGGTTGTACCCTTCCAGCAAGATCCCTCCATTTCTGCGCATATTCTTTAAAACCTTCACTTGATCCTAACGACATACCCTGGAGTTGGGTACGCGTAGGAGCAAGGTCGGCATGATATTGATACTGCTTGTAGAAAGCAGTAGCCAACTCCTCCCAGTTACGAACCTTGGTCCCATCCAGCTGATAGAACCATTCGAGATGAGTCCCTGAAAGACTCTCCTGGAAGAAGTGGACCCACAAATTCTTGTCTGCAGAGTACGGCTGAATTTTCCGAACATAGGACCTTAGATGCAGCTTGGGACAAGACGCCCCGTCATACTTAGTAAAGGATGGTGCTTTGAACTTCCGAGGAATAATCACACCAGCTGACAAACCCAGATCTCCAAAATCCAGCCCAGGTACCTGTTGGATTTCCATAGCCTTCAACCTATCTTCCAACTGTTTGTACTTGTCTTCGGCCGGAGGGTATTGTTCGTCGTTGAAATCTGTCTCGTTGTCAGAGATCTCTGGACTGGGAACCCTTTCCTCTTGATGACTGCTTCTTCCCACAGATGGAGTTGTCCTCTCAGTTTCAATTTACGGTGTATTCCCAGATCTGCGTCTAGGGCTGAACAAAACAGTCCTCTTCTTCTTCTTGTCCTTCTTTAAGAGCAAAGCCTTCAGATCTTGCTGCCCCTGGGTCAAATTCATTATCAACCCTTGGAATTGGGCGTTCTGAGCCTGGAGGTCCTTGATGGACTGCTCAGCTGATGATTCAGGATTCATGACGATCGGCTGAAATAAACAGCGAAGAAGGGGTAAGCAACCTGTCAAAGGGATACCTGCAATGCAATGAGATGTATGACATGCGTGCAATGATTTCAAGGACCTCGCGGGGTAAACAAAGAAACTTTGTTAGCATTTGGAACCGGTAGCTTGATTGTAAGAACTTCATTTTGTTGAGAGTCCTTCGTCAAGGGTCAAAGGCTCACCATATCCAGTGGGTCATAGCCCCTGACACCCTTGGCTAGAGGAAAATAAATCCTCTTTGCCCCTGGCTAGATGTTTGATTTATCATGACCTGCATCGCAAGCCCTTGAGATCCTTGAAATGGGTTAGGATGTATGCAATGGTATGCAATGGTATGATGTCATGCTATGCATGGAGTGATGTAGGTAAACCATGTTATGAGTCCCAATTAAGGACTATAAACAAACCCTGCAAGAAATTCAGTATATTTTGTTATGAGTCCCAATTAAGGACTATAAACAAAACCTGCAAGAGATCTAGTAAACCCTGTTATGAGTCCCAGTTAAGGACTATAAACAAAACCTGCAAATAGTTCATGTGTCAGCTAACAAGCATGCAAGTAGGCAAGTACAAAGGCACACAAGTCACACAAGAGAAACCCTTAGGGTTTAGGCCAGCATGGGGTCTGGATAGTACCCTCTTGAAGTTGGTGGGTTCAACCTGTCCTAATCAAAGTAACCGGGTTCTAAGGTTCCCAATATCACGGGATTGCTTTCATTGTTCGTCGTTTCGATTTAGCCACTGAACTGGCGACCAAAATATTCCAGGAAAGCAACCCTCAATTGAGTGTAGTATCGAGTATCAACCAACCTCGGACTGCACCAAAGTCAGTTATCTCACTACCCTAAAGAGGCCAAGATAGTTCAATTAAGGTTCCTAAGGTCTGTTGATGCTTCACGACACTACGCGGAGGCCCTGTACTCTCCTTGACTGAACTCAAGGGTTACCGGTACACACCAAAGTGCCACATCAACGTAGCAGACTGTTTCAACCATGTCGGTATACCCCGCACAGTTCCCTCACAGCCTTGTTGCTACTTTCTAAGAAGGTATTCCCCAGATCCGGGTTAGGATCTATAGAACTCCCAAGACAGTCCCACAATAATAAAGCAAGCAAGGAAAGCAATTGAAAACACAGTGATCTTAGTCCTAAGGTACACCCCACTTTAAAAGATATCCCCAGCAGAGTCGCCAGTTCTGTGATCGGTGGATCTGGAACTGACTGTTTAACGCTGGTTCGCGAAATGTCGCGGAAGCAAGAGTCGCCACCGTCTTTTATTTTCTCCAAATGGAAAGGACAAAAGCACAGAAAAATTCCTTAAAGAGATTGCTCTCGGTTCGGGAGGTAGGTTATAGAAAGGGAAGGTGTTAGCACCCTTTCTATCCATGGTTATCCATGGGCTCTTAGATACTTGCTCAATGTGTTTTCAAAATTGTTTGTTTGCTTTTCAATGTGGGTTAAAAAGTTTCTTTGAAAAAATTTCAGTTCGACTCGTACGTCAGAGTGTTTGAAAAATTTGCTTTGAAAGCTTTTGAAAATGTGTTGGTGTGAAAAGTTTTTTTGATTTTTTTGTTTTGAATTAGAGCAAGTATCCACGAGTCGTCTACCTACCCTAAGGAATTCGTCTGTGTAAATGTCCTTTAAAGTAGTGCCATCCCACCATTGAGAGGTAGGTAGCACCACTGTTGGAGGTGTTCGGGTCAATTCGAGTTTAGGGACATGGTGATCACCGGAGCAATGGGAAGACACCTTAGAAGCTACCATCATGCCAGGTTCCCGGATCATGAGGACTTACTAAGACGTCCTCTACTCGACGACCACCTTTCGAAAGGCAACAGTGAGGCGTACCCTAGGGGGGGTGTGTGCGATTTGTGTGTCGTTTTCATTGATAATTTGTCTTGTCATATTCATTGTGATCTACGCTTGATTTTAATTAGGGCCATTCATTCTTGCATGCTTATTTAACAGTTAATATTTGCGGGAAAATAAAATCTAAACTATTACAAACGGCGCGGGTCCACATCGCCAAAATTAAACCGGACTCGATTTGACAGAAAGTAAATAAAGTAAAAGAAAGTGCGAAAAGTTTAAGTTACATGGCTTCGGGACAGATACATAACTATTTAAGCGAAATAAAATAAATACGCAAATTAAATAAATTACGAACGAGGGCGTTGGACCCTTTTTTGTAAAAAATTAAAGTTAATGAATTTAATTAATTAGAATTAATGAGGAATAAAAAATTAAAAATTAAAAAAGGAATGTTTTTTGGTGTTTTTGTATTTTTAAGATTTAATAGAAAAATAATTAATTAAAACTAAATATTAAACCTAATTCTAATTATTTTAAGTTTATTAAGAAAATATTGAAATTTGACCTAATTTAAACCTAATTATTTTTATGTACAATTTAATTATGAAAATAATAAATAAATAAGTATTATGATAAAAAGAGAAAATTAAAAAGGAATAAAAAGTTATTAAACCTAATTCTATATTTTTGGATTTTTAATTATCAAAAAGAATTAAAATTAAAACCTATTTAATACTAAATATTTACATGCAATTTATTTATGAAAATAATAAAATAAATATTATATTTTTCTCTTTTTCCTGATTTTTGTGCATTTTTATATTTTGTAAAGAAATAATTAATTAATTTAACAAATAAAGAAAATAAAATCATTATTGAAAAAAAAAAATGTATAGAGAAGCAAACCAGGGGGGGTTCAGGCCCCAGATGGAGGTGTAGGCCTTAGAATGCTGGCCCAAAACCCTGAGTCCATTTGACTTTTGTGAGTAGCGTGTGGCAATGTGGACTCACGTTTATGGTGTTCTCCAATCCTGGCCTTTGATTTAGATGCTCTTGGATGCGTGTCACGCTTGATGGTGAGGGATTATGGTGGTTATTCACATAAGCGCTGCACAGGAATTTATATTGAAAAATAACATTGGAAATTACACAGACCTGGGACTCGAACCCAGGTCTTGGACATTGCAAGGCGACACCTGTGCCACTAAGCCATCACTGCGCGTTTGTTAAGTAAATATACAATGAATAATATAATATGAAATAATGCATCAGTGGTTCAAAGCGCGAAAAATTCAAATTGTCCAACCAATACACGCCACTTCATCATCTTCCCCATGGCTTCGTTTTGCTTGAAAAAACAAAAGTATTAGGCAACGGTTTTTACACCGTTGCAGAAAGTAGCATATGAGAAAATAACGACTAGGCCATGAGGCCACATAAATCGATCGCGATGACTGATTCTTGTTCGTTGAAGCGTGCTGGTTTGAACGGTCATGATTTCGTGAACTAATTTTGCTTGGTTTCAGAAGCCCTAATTTCAAGCTTCTTGAACCCTAAAAACGTTAATGGTGAATTCACATAGGGCGCATAAAAATACAATCAAATAGTTTGGTTAGCTTCACAATCATTCAAGGAATAAGAATTGATAAATGAAATGCCATAAAAATGCTTAAATCTGGAAACACGAATTTGAAAAATATGAGAGAAAGGTGGACTTCTGTATACCAATTCAACACGTTAGGATTGATGTTCTTGATGGAAATACGTTCTATATTACTCAAGGAAGCTAATGGGATGGGTGTTAGGCCTTGAATCGCCTCATAACCTTGAAATCAGATTTGAGTTTTATGGACAATTTTTCAAGTTGGCAATGGTGTCTCCTGCGCAGCATTCAGTGTTCTAGCATTAGGTTTGTATTCCTGTTTATGTATTGAAGCAATTAGGTTAACAAAATTCAACAAAATCTCTTGTAATCATGGATTGAAGATTTGATTTTTTTCCATTATATTTTCAATCTTTTTCACATGGTTTTTGTATCAATTATGATCAATTCAATCCAATTCTTCCTAATCAGCATGTGCACGAAATATTGACCTTGAAATGTGTACAAAAAGATTTGTTTGGTTCATTTAGATATTTTTTTCACATATTTAATTGATTTAATTGAATTAATATAAATAAAAATTCAAATAAATAAATAAAAAATGAGAAAATGCTTCCCTTTGGGCCAAGTGGTCGTGCATAGGCTTGGAATGATGAATCATGGAAGAAAAATGGGCCCATTAGCAATTTTAGACCATTTGCATCAATGTTGACTTTTCAAAATTCCTAAAAATTTCCCAACTTCCACAAGGCATAACTTGCTCAATTTTTAAGCTTTTCACATGTTCTTGGACATTTTGGAAAGGTCTTTGAGTCCTCTAACCAATGTCTTTGGTCCCATGTCATTTTGATTTACCAATCTCAAGTTATGGCCTTTTACTTAAAGTCCCTTTTTGTTGACTTTTGAAAATGACCTATAATGTTGAAATTGATAACTTTTTGTGAGAGCATTTCTTGGACTTGAAGTATGAAGATGAGTTGTAGGAAATGTCTTTCTCTTAAAAATGAGCTTTGGATGGAATTTTTCTGATAATCCATGTGAAAGTTATGCCCTGGTCAATTTCAGTTGACTTTTTCAACTGTCCAAATATAGTAACTTTTGTATCTTTGATGATTTCTGAGCCAAATTTTGAGAATCATGATCAAGCATTGATCAAATGATGTTTGTGGCTTCAAAATGATATGTTGACCAAAAATTTGAACTTTTGACTGCCAAATGACCATTTTGCCCCTACAGTTGACTGTAGTGCAATTTAGGGTTTTGACTGTGCAATTTTGAGCTGAATGCCTTGAAACTTGATATGAGGATACTTGACCATCTTTGTAGGCATATGGGACTTGATTGGTCCTTTGAAAACTTTCAATTCTTGATCAGAACACAAACCCTAGTTTTGACTGTATAGGAGACAGTTGCACTGCACAACCCTTGGGGAATTTTGTGACTTGACTTGGCAATTTCTTGAAGAATATGGGAGGGCAAATTTTGGGGTGCAACAGAGTTCAAACATGATTTCAAGGGTTCAATGGCATCATCTTGACCTAATTACATGGTTCAAAAGATCTCAAGTTCATTGGATTGACAGATGAATTTTGCAGTCAACTGATCAAAAGCCAACTGTACACTAAAAGTCAAACTTTGACTTTTTGGTAAAAACCAAGTACCAAGGGTCATAATTCATCAAGATATGTCAAAATATGAAACTTGTTCACCAAGAAACTCAAATTTGAAAATTAGGGTTTTAATTTGAAAATCTACAACTTTGCTTCACAAACTTTTCCCTAAAGATGCTTGGATCTCAAGTTATGAATTTGTGAATATAGGTCCATGAACTTCTTAACTTAGTGAAATTTTGCCCTAATTTAGGCATGTTTTGGACCCAACTTCATGGATATTTTTCACCTAGTTCCAAGAGGTATCTCAAAATTCATTTCAAAGATGGATTATAGAGCACATTGCAAGATTTCCAAAATGTCCAAGAACTCTCCAAGATCATTTTTGAGTAGGAAGAATCGAAGAAGGGAAGTTGGCCTTTTCTCACTTTTGTTCAAGCCATTTTTCACATAGCATCAAGTTGCAAATCAAATCTATGCTGGTTGTATCTTGCTTTGCAGGTCCTAAGCTTGCTATACACTCCATAATTAAATGCAAACTCAGTTGACAAAGGCTTTATCTTTGCTTTTGAAGCTTTACACAAGGTGCATTTCCATTTTGGGAAAAAAGTTCACATTGCCATTTTCATAAAGAGGAACTTTTGCAATTTTGTCAATCTTGAGCATTGAACCTGTCCCCTTGATGCATACAAACTCTACAGCTCTCAAGCAATGTGTACCAACTCTTATCAGCCCTAAAGTAAGCTAGTACAAGCATGTGAGATTAGTTACTTCACTTTACTTCAAATGCAAGAAAAGTTGCAAAAAGTTCCAAAGCTTGCACAACTAGTAAGGGATGACTTTGGATCACTTCTATACAAATATACAAACTTGTTACAAGGCATAGCACGCTTGGATTTGAACCTGAAACACTCTCAAACTCAAAAACACCGAAATTCTGCCAAAACTCAGAGTTTCTGCAAAAGCACAGCCAACTCTCATTCGGCTCGTGCGTTTTGTGTTTAAACATTTGAAACGTCTCATACACTTGATCACTAATCAATCCAAGCCATCACCCTGGTTTTGTAACCCCTGTTTCAGCATCCACCATTTTCACTTTGGAAGCTTGCAGTTGGACTTGGTCAGAGAGTTCCAGCCATCCTCAAAGCAAGATAAGCATTGGAATACCTTCAGGGAGGTTCAAGGAAGCTCAAACAGTCATCATGCCTCCATTAAAGTCCCTACATTGCCCTACTCAAATCCAGCTGAAGGAGGTATTTTCTTAAACTCTATCTCCTTATACAGGCAACTTCAAGCCACGATTTGTGAAGAAAAAATGTAGTCCTTATCATAACGAAGTTGTACATATCTTTACTTTTCATTTATATTACTTGTGCTGAGAGAATTTGAAGATTGAAAACTCTGAAAAAGTTAGGTCACGAATTAGGGATTCAAAAATTATCTTTGATCTTTAAGAGTTAGGTTGCATAATTTATATGGTTGGAATCGTGAGCTTAAATGCCACATTTTTCATGTTATGAGTTTTTGTTTTTGTGTAAGCATAAGAGAGATACAGTTTGAATTGGAAAACGTGCGCAGAAGCTTGGACGGAGGACAGGGACGATGATGTTCTGGGCTTTTTGTGCTTTGGCCTTTTTGTTTTCACTAATCACACCCCACTGACTTACTATTACACCCCCCATGGCTGATTTTTATATTTTTTTCATATTTTTTTCATATTTTTATATTTATTGCTTTTGATTATTTTTTCTGAATAATAAAAAATCCTAAAAATAATTTCTTTATTTTTGCAATTTCATTTTATTTTTTTAATTATTTTTTATACATAACAAATAGTTTATTTTGATAAATAGATTTTATTTTCTTAGATAACTTGTAAATATATTTAAAAATACTTAATATTTTTATTATACTATTTATACTCATAAATACTTATTTTTATACGTATTTAATTTTTAATATTTACATATAATATTATTTATTATTTTTTATACAAAAACACACAAGTTAGTAAATATAGAATATTATTTTCTTTTAATTGAAAAAACTAGGGTTTTTAACCCCTCCAAAAATAATATTATTTTTTCTAGGGTTTGAATTAATTATTTTTCTCATACAAAAACACAACATTTTTTACATGAATACATTGCATTGCATTTTAAATATTTGTCTTATATTTACTTAATTCGCGCAGTATTCGATTTGGTTGTAATAATATATTTAGGTTTATATTTGTGCAAAATCCCCATTCAAACTTGTATCCCCCCTCCCATAATAATTGTTGTAATAGCTTAGTTTATTTTACGCAATTTATCGCTTTATATACTATGCTTAGTAATTAGGGTTTGCATGACAAGAACAAAAAACAAAACAAATAGAAAACCCTAAATGTAAGACAAAAGCATGAAAATGACACACTTTGCACACAAGCACCCTTAGGGTTTCTCCCACTTGGTTGCCTAAAATAAAATGGCCATGTTACGCATGCGAAGTATCTTGGCAAAACAAAACAAATATAAGATCATAGCCCCTCGATGACGCTATTCAAAGGTTTCCTAAACAAAATGATCTTGGTCCCTCAAAAATGCTAAGATACTTGGCAACATTGCTATCATGGTCATACGATGACCCACGCCCGTCCCGTTTACATCCAAAGACAGGGTTGTCTACCAAATCAATGGTAAGTCAACAATGTCAAAGGAATAAAAATGCACAAGAAAGATATTTGAGTAGGTAGATAGCTTCTAAGTTACTTGCTCCATTTCAAAAAATCCTTGCTATTTTCAAAAACAAACACACACACACATTTCAAAACATCTTACGAAACCTTGAAACATTTTCAAAAGACAAACATCTTTGTATACATTCTTACAAACGAGAATCATTACAAAGATTGCCTAAACGAGTGGCCTCTTTTCAAAATACTTTCAAAATCACACCAAACACCAAACACCAAACACCATTTCAAACAAAACAAAGCAAGTGATCTAAGCAAGTAACTAAGAGCCCATGGAAAACCATGGATGAAAAGGGTGCTAGCACCTTCCCTTTTCATAATCTACCCCTCGAACTCAAGAAAACATCTCAAAGGTCTTTCCTGTGCTTTTTTACCTTTCCTTTTGGATAAAAGAAAAGTCGATGGTGACTCTTGCTAACCGCGACATTTGCGATAAAATGCAAAACCTCAAGTCAGTTCTCCCACCGTATCACAGAACTGGCGACTCTGCTGGGGAAAATTATAAAAGTGGGGTTACCTTAGGGTTTAGATCACCTTTATTTGCTTACAATTGTTTGACTTGTTTGCTTTACATTTTGGTTCTATTGTTTGGGTTTGAATCCTCCACCCGGATTTGGGAAACATTATAGGTAAATAGCAATACATTGTGGAAACTGTGCGGGGTATACCGACACGGTCTAAGCAATAGCTATGTTAGTGTGACATATTTGTGGGTACCGGTATTCTTTGAGTCAATCAAAGAGAATACGGGGCCGCTGAGTGATGTCATGAAGCACTAATGAACTTCTAGAACCCTTTACTTGACCAACTTGGCCTTTTATGATGTAGTGAGATGACCGGCTTTGGTGCAGTCCGAAGTTGGTAGATACTCGATACTACACTCATTGAGGGTTGGTTTCTTGGAATATTTAGGTCCCAGTAAAGATACTTAAAATGAAACAATGAACAAGTAACAATCCAGTGATATTGAGCTCCTTAGAACCTGGTTACTATTACTAGGACAGGTTGAGCCAACTAAACTTCAAGAGGGTACTTACCTATGAAACCCCATGCAAGCCTAAACTAGGAACTTTTTTGATTTTCTTGTACATATATACTTGTGCATAACATCATGGACATCATGAGCATCATATGCATCCTCTAACCATTTCAAGGATTTTGGAAATTCATCTTTGTTCTTGTTTTGTAGGATATGGATTCACTTCGTAGGAAAACTATCCAAATCAACCTTGTAAGAATTCCTCCACAACTCAAGGAGCTAGCTTCAAGGATTCCTGAGAACTCTCTGTTCACCAAGAGGCATGGTCGTCTACTCAGGTTAGTCACTTCCAACATGGAGGAAGACATGATGAAAGTTCTCTTCCAGTTCTTTGATCCTTTGCATCATTGCTTCACATTTCCTGACTATCAGCTTGTGCCTACTTTGGAAGAATTATCTTAACTCTTGAGGATTCCCATTCTCAATCAACTATCCTTCAATGGTACGGAAAGAGATCCAAAGCCAGAAGAGATTGCTTAAGCCCTGCACTTGCACTCATCTGATGTCACAACCCATTGGGAAACTAGAAGTGGTGTCAAAGGCTTCTTGGCAAAGTTATTGTTTGAGAAGGCCCAAAGCTGTTGGAACTCTTTGTACTTGCAAGCTTTTGAGGAGATTGTAGCCCTTCTTATCTATGGGATGGTCTTGTTCCCTAATCCTGACCAACTCATAGATGTGAGTGCTGTCAAAATCTTCATGTCACGCAATCCGGTCTCTACATTGCTTAGAGATATCTTACACTCTTTTCACACTCGTACAATGAGGAAGAGAGGTGTTCTTATGTGTTGCACTCCTCTCCTGGAAAGATGGTTTATTTCTCATCTTCCCCACTCAGTCTTGAAAAATGTGCAAGGTTTGAGGTGGTCACAAAGGTTGATGACACTTAAACATTCAGATATTCATTGGTGTTCTCGATCCAAAGAGAATGTTATCATTGTCGACCGTTATGGAGAATTCCATAATGTCCCTCTACTTGGAATTAGGGGAGGCATCACCTACAACCCGTGCTTGGCTCTAAGATAGTTTGGTTATGCCCGAAGGGATGGCCCACATGAAATGCAGATTCAAGGCTTGGTTTTCGACTACGACAACGATGATCAAGGTCTCCTCCAGAGTTCATCCGAGCTTGGAGGATGCTAAACAAGGTAGATAGCAAGACTTTGGGACACAATAATTCCACCCCTCTTGAGCCTTACCTCAAGTGGGTACGAACCCGCGCTCAAAGTCTTATGATGCCTTACCCCTCCATTCTCCCAGTGATTATAGAGCCTGTTAAAGAAGGAGAGGTTCCATACACCATCCTACACCCTGACATGCCTACATCACTCGAAGACCTACAAAGGGGTTGGATACAACTCAAAGAAGAACACGATACTTTCGAAGCCCAATTCTACGCAAGCGAGAAGAAGGTTTTGGAACTCACTCGGTTACTTCATGAAGAGCAGACTCTCAACACCTACATTGCACCAAAGAGGATGCGCAATGTCTTTTTATCTTAGAATTTTGTATTATTTTGCCCTAGGGGCATTGATGTACTCAAATTCTATTTTATTAATATAACGTGTGTTCCTTTTTGTTTGACACAAATTTGAATTTTGAAATCCTTGAAAACATTGTATGAATACATATCATTCATCATAATCATAAACAGGTATTTGCAACAAGTTTCCTCATCCCTCTACTGTTTATTTCAGAAGATGGATCTTGAACAGACGGTTAAAGACCTGCAAGCTCAAAATACACAATTTCAACAGTTACTCTTGACCTTAGCCAAGGGGCAGGAGGAGCTAAAGACTCTGTTAGAAAAAGAGAAAGAGAAAAAGAAGAAGAAGCCAGCTGGTGTGGTTATCATGGGCAGAAGGTTTCAAGGACAAGTCAGAAGGACCTTAGAATTTTCGACAACATCTGATGAAGGGGAAAGAAAAGGAAAAGAAACGGAAGTACCATCAGATTCTGAAGAAGAAGAAGGGGAAGAAGAGGACTACTCTGAACAGAAATACCCTCTGGCTGATGACAAATACAAACACCTGGAAGAGCGTCTAGCCGCTATGGAAATACAGAGAGTACCGGGTCTGGATTTTGAGGAGTTAGGGCTGGTGTCAGGAATTGTAATCCCGCCAAAGTTTAAAGTGCCGTTATTTGCCAAATATGATGGGGTGTCTTGTCCTAAAATGCACCTCCGGTCATATGTCAGGAATATTCAGCTGCATTCTGCTGACAAAGACTTGTGGGTCCACTTTTTCCAAGACAGTTTATCAGGAACGCAACTTGATTGGTTCTACCAGTTGGAAAGGGCCGATGTCCATAATTGGGAAGACCTGACAGCATCTTTCTATAAACAGTATCAGTACAACGCCGATTTGGCGCCTACCCGTACTCAACTTCAGAGTATGACTATGGTGTCGAATGAGGGCTTCAAAGACTACGCACAAAAGTGGAGGGATCTAGCCGGTAGGGTGCAACCCCCTTTGTCTGAAAGGGAGTTAGTGGACATGTTCTTGGGAACTGTTGTACCCCAAAATTTGCCCTCCCATTTTTCAAGAAATCACAACCCTAGGGTTTTCTCAAGATTGGCTCAGGAATCAATCAGACATATTTTTCTTTGGCAGTAGATCAAGAATTAGGGTTTCTCTCGCATTTCTCAGAAGAAACTGAATTCTCAGAAATTCAGTTAACTGCCACATGTTTTCACGCTTTTTTAAGCTTACTGAAAGACTACTGGTTGTTCTCAAGGCCTGTTTATCTGAGACAAGAAATAAGAGTTGAGACTGTCATTTGGAATATTCAGTTTTTGTCTGATCCAGGTTAACCAGATAATGTGCGTCTGTTAAGATGTTTTCTTGTTAATGGAATGAAATGTTTGCTTATTTATTGGAATACACAGTGCGTATTCTGATTGGAATGTTGTTACAAGGTTACGAGACTACATGGTTATTGGATTACTTAAAGTTTAAGTTATCTGTATTGGAATTATTGGAATGCAATTTCAATTATTTTGATCTGAGAATCTTAAATGATTAAGTGAAGATGCAAAGAAAGAATTGAAAGTTATTGGCAGTAGAAGAGTTTTATTGGATATCAGATTATCTCACAAAGACTTTTTCATTTATTTCAAAAAATGTTACAATACAGTTTATTATTTAAATGCTTTAAGTTGTGCAACTTATTGTATTTGAAAAGTAAATATGTACATTTGTTTGAATATTTATCCCTAAGTTACAAAGAAAAAAGTCTAAGCCTAAGCTTCCATTGCTCCCGTGCTCGCCATAAAGTATCTGACTTCCTCTACTTTGTCACCGTCCAATTTACGTTCACATGAAAGAAAGACAAGAAAAAAAGGATTAGTATAGTTGATTGAGCATCAAGCAAGAATTTTCAAACAAAAAGAAAGAATTTTTTTTCATCATTAAGGTTTGCCGTTTGGAATCAGAGTGCTATTTTTCATCATGTTTTTATTTTTCTCTTTGCAAATCACAAGAAGATTGCTCTTCTTGGTTCACAAAGAGAAAAATAAAAATGCAAGTTGAAGAATGCAAAAGCAAAATTATTCAAATGCAAAGCACAAGGCACCAAACTGAAAACATAGTTTCAAACATTGCAGCAAGACAATAGCATTACAAAACAAAACAAAACATTGCAGCAAGACAGTAGCATTACAAAATAAGGCCAAACTGTCAAGCAAACTAAACATTGCAACAAGGCTAAAACTGGATGCAAACTGAACCAAAGCAACTAAGACAGGCAGCACAAGCAAAGCTAGAAAGTACAATGCAGCAGGCAAAAAGTGCAGAGGGTAAACCAAATAACAAGCAAAAGGCTTGTCATGGCCTATCTTCATTTTCTAGAAAATGGGCAAACCTTTCAGAAAAGTAAAAAAAACAATTTTCTTTATCATGGAGAGAGGAGAGATATGACCTTTTTTGAGATTGTACAGTTTGGCAAATCTGTCACAGGTTGCAAAACAAAAGCAAAAGGGTATAATACCATCAAACAACAAGAAAAGTAGGAGAGAACATTTTGTGTCAAAACTGTAACAAATATCAAAACCTGTTAGCAGTTCAAAACACACAGCCCAACCTGTTCACCAAACCCTGTGATCAAAACCTCAAAAAACCTGTGCAAACATTGCACAAACTAAAACCTGCAGAATCAAACTGCATAACCAAACCAACAGTCCAAAAACTACAAGTTAAAAACATTTCATCAAACATTTTCAAACTACAAAACTTGCACAATCAAACAGAAACTCCCAACCTGTTATCAAACTCAAACATTAAAGAGGCCTTCAAACTGCAACAAAACATTTAAAAAACCAGCATAACATTTTCAACACCAACACATAGTTCCAACCATTATCCACAACCTGCAAACTGTATAACAGTTTCAAGCAAAAAACCTGTTAACAAACCACAGTTTCCAACAATACCAAACTGCACAATCAACTTAAACTGCCAAACAAGCCACAAAAAATTGGCAAACTGTCAATAACAATTTCCAAAACTCCAACAAGTTCAAATCAGAAGAACAAAATCATATCAGATAACAAGCAAGTTTCAGAAGCGAAATCATCATCAAAGTTGCAGAACAACAAATCATCAATGTTTCAGAAGTGAAATCATCATCAAAGTTTCAGACACAGCATCAACAATCATCATCAACAACAGAGTTTCAGAAAGAAACAAGTATCATCATTCAAATGCAAGAGAGAGGAAAAGAAATATCAAAGTTTCAGAGATAATCATCATCAACTACCAACAAAATCAAAGGTTTCAGAAGCGAAATCATCATCAAAGTTTCAGAAGCCAAATCATCAACAAAAATCAGAGGCATTACCGTTATCATCATTTCCTCCCCTCTGTGTCTAGTCTCCAAGGAACACCCAGCTCACATCTCACTATCCTTTTTTAGCTCGCAAAAACTCCAACGGTATGTTTCCTTTCAAATCCTCTTTTGTACCTCAATAAGCAATAAAATGGTTAAACAAACTAAACATGAAAAACGCAACGAAACTGTTAAGCTGGCACGAACCGTACCTTTTCATAAAAAAAGAACTTTGAGAAACGATTAAAGGATTAGAGAGTGAGAGGCGCCGGCAACGGAAGCGGAGGAGAGGATCAGAGCGTTTGAGTGAGGGAAAGATGAAGAAGAGAAAACAAAGAGTACGGCGCCGCTGTGAGAACGTACACAAAACCTAGTCAGAAAACCCTAATCAAAATGTTGCAAACTTATGGCAATTGGGCCAATTCTGGCCCCAAGTCACAAAGCCCACGCATTGTCAATACTCCCCTCTGCCTTGTGTTTGTTCTTTCCAGCAACATTAACTCACCTTTGGGCCTAACCTCCACAAATCCCTTGGACCCAAAACCTTGAAGCCCATCTCCCTTCTCTTAGCTTGTTTTACTTTTATTTGTTTTTTTTTTTAAAATATACTAGTAAATGTTTTCATACATTTTCTTTTTAAACCCTAAAAAATAAAATCATTTTTTACTTTTAATTTTTATAAATTTTTTAATTTAATTTGTTACTAATAATAAAAACACCAAAAAAAATTTAGTTTACTTTCTTTAAACCTTTTTTTAATTGATTAATAAAAGTACAAAATAATAGAGATTTTGTTTAATTGAATTTTCTTTCTTTAAAACTTTTTCCTTTTAAAATTAATAAAAATACAAAAAAAAGAATAATAATAATTTTTAATCTTTTAGAATAGGTTTTATTTATCTCTTTTTAATAAATACATGCATTCCATAATTTATTGATTTTCTTTATTTCATAATTTGTTATAGATTTGTATTGAATCGCGACAATTTGATTTGGTTATAATACTTGATATTTAGACATTGTTATTCTTGTGAGACTCATCCCCATTTGTAATAATTGTACCCCCATCCCCGGATACTTTTGTAATAGCTTAGACTTTCAATTTCCGCAATTTATTGCTTTCTATATACTGTATAGTAATTAGGCATGTATGACAAGATTCAAAAATCAATCGCTAGATGACCTAATCCAAGAACAAATAACTTGAAATCAACACACTTCTCACACGAGCACCCCTAGGGTAACCTCGCTTGTTGCCTCGGAAACACAATCATGTCCCTCGAATACGCAACACTCTAGAAAATGACCCTTCAATAAACAAAGATCGTAGTCCCTCGATGACCCTCGATGTTGCCTTCGATAAAACGATCTCGTCCCTTACAAAATTGCTAGAGCGTCTCACAAGTTGCTTTCAATGATTGTATGCGATGACCCGCGCCTGTCCCGTTTAACATCCAAATACAAGGTTGTTTACCAGATGCAATGGTAAAACAACACTGTAAAAAGGGTTAAAAACGTATAGGAAATATCTTTGAGTAAAATAGGGTAGACAACTCTTAGTTACTTGATCAAAACTTGCAAAAACATCCTTGCTATTTTCAAACACACTTCACAACACAATTTCAAAACACTTCCCAAAAACAAAATTTCAAACATTGAAATATCTTTTCAAAAGACAAACACCTTTGTATATATTCAAACAAGAATCATTACAAAGGTTGCCTAGACAAGGCCTCTTTTTCAAAGCATTTTCAAAAACCACACACAAATCACCATTTCAAACAATTGAAAAGCAAAAGCAAGTGATCTAAACAAGTAACTAAGAGCCCATGGAAAACCATGGATGAAAAGGGTGCTTGCACCTTCCCTTTTCATAATCTACCCCTCGAACCCAAGAAAACATCTCAAAGGTCTTTCCTGTGCTTTTTGACCTTTCCTTTGGATAAAATAAAAAGTCGGTGGCGACTCTTGCTAAACCGAAACATTTGCAAACACAAACGCAAAACCTCAAGTCAGTTCTCCCACTGTATCATAGAACGGGCGACTCTGCTGGGGAATTATCTAAAAGTGGGGTTACCTTAGGGTTTAGATCACCTTTACATGTTTATCTAGTTTGCTTTGATTGCTTTACATTTGGTTCTATTGTTTGGGTTTGAATCCTTTACCCGGATTTGGGAAACATTCATAGGTAAATAGCAATACGTTGTGGAAACTGTGCTGGGTATACCGACATGGTTGAAGGAATAGCTATATTAGTGCGACATATTTGTGGGTACCATTAGCCTTTGAGTCAATCAAAGAGAATATGGGGCCGTTGAGTGATGTCATGAAGCACTAATGGACTTTTAGAACCTTTACTTGACCATCTTGGCCTTTTTAGGGGTAGTGAGATGACCGGCTTTGGTGCAGTCCGAAGTTGGTAGATACTCGATACTACACTCATTGAGGATTGTTTTCTTGGAATATTTCGGTCGCCAGTAAAGTGGCTAAACTGAAACAATGAACACAGAAAATAATTTGGTGATATTGAGCTCCTTAGAACCCGGTTACTATTTATAGGACAGGTTGAGCCAACTAAACTTCAAGAGGGTACTTACCTATGAAACCCCATGCAAGCCTGAAACTAGGAACTTGTGTGATTTACTTGTACATATACTTGTGCATACATCATGAACATCATGAAGCATCATTTGCATCCGCTAACCATTTCAAGGGTTTGGATCTTCATCTTTGTTCTTGTTTTGTAGGTTATGGAATCACTTCGCAGAAAAACTATTTAGGTCAACATTGTGAGAATTCCTCCTCAGCTCAAGGAGCTTGTTTCCAAGATTCCAGAGAATTCTCCCTTCAGTGAAAGAGATGGTAGACTTCTCAACTTGGTCAACTCCAACATTGAAGAAGACATGGTGAAAGTTCTCTTCCAGTTCTTTGACCCCCTACACCATTGCTTTACATTTCCTGATTACCAACTAGTACCTACTTTGGAGGAATTCTCTCAACTTCTGAGGATTCCTATTCTCTATCAACTACCCTACAACGGTACGAAAAGAGAGCCAAAGCCTGAAGATGTTGCTCAAGCCTTACACTTGCAACCATCTGATATCAAAGGTCATTGGGAAACCAGAAGTGGTGTCAAGGGTTTCTTGGCAAAGTTTCTGTTTGAGATGGCACAAGAATGCTAGAATTCTCTAGATCTGCAAGCTTTTGAGGAGATTATAGCACTTCTCATCTATGGGTTGGTCTTATTCCCAAACCCTGATCAGCTTATAGATGCGAATACTGTCAAGATTTTCATATCTCGGAATCCTGTGCCTACATTTCTTGGGGACATCCTCCACTCATTTTACACACGAACAATGAGGAAAAGAGGTGTTCTCATGTGATGTACTCCTCTTCTAGCAAGGTGGTTTATTTCTCACCTTCCCCAGTCGGTCTTGAAGAATGAACAAGGCTTAAGGTGGTCACAACGGTTGATGACTCTCACACATTCTGATGTTCATTGGTGCTCTCGGTCCAGAGAAAATGTCATCATCATTGATCGTTGTGGGGAATTCCATAATGTCCTATTACTTGGTATTAGGGGAGGCATTACCTACAACCCATGTTTAGCTTTGAGACAATTTGGGTATGCCCGAAGGGATGGCCCTCATGACATGCTGATTCCAGACTTGGTTTTTGACTTCGACAACGACGCTCAAGGACTTCGAAAAAGGTTTATCCGAGCTTGGAGAATGCCCAACAAAGTGGACAGTAAGACACTGGGACACAAGCATTCCATCCCCCTTGAGCCTTACCTCAAGTGGGTACGAACCCGCGCCCAGAGTCTTATGATGCCTTACCCCTACATTCTCCCCGTGATCAAAGAGCATGTTATGGAAGGAGAGGTTCCATATACCCTCCTACACCCTGACATGCCAACATCATTGGAAGATTTGAAAAAGAGTTGGATACAGCTCAAGAAAGAACATAACACTTTTGAAGCCAGCTTCTACGCCAGTGAGAAGAAGGTTTTGGAACTTACTCGTCGACTCCATGAAGAGCAGACTCTCAACACTTACATCGCACTAAATAGGATGCGCAACGTATTTTTACATTAGAATTTTGTATTTATTTTTCCCATGGGGCATTTATGTACTAACATAATTCTTCTTATTAATATGACGTGTGTTCTTTTTGTTTGCAACAACTTTGAATTTCTGAATCCTTGAATGCATTACATGAATACATATCATTCATCATATGCATAAACAGGTCTTCACACCAGGTTTCCTTATCTTTCTGCTGTTTATTTCAGCAAGATGAATATAGAGAAGACGGTCAAAGATCTGCAAGCGTAGAATTCACAGTTCCAACAACTCCTCATGACCTTGGCAAAGGGTCAGAAGGACCTTAAAGCAATGTTAGAGAAGGAAAAAGAGAAAAAGAAAAAGAAAAGGATCGGTGTGGCTACTCTGGGTAGAATATTTAAGAACCAAGCTAGAAGGGTCCTGGATTTCCCCTCAACATCTGATGAAGGGGTAGGTAAAGGAAAGGGAGTTGCAGTACCATCTGAGTCTGAGGCTGAAGAAGAAGAAGAAGAGGATGAAGATTATTCTGAGCAGCAATACCCTCCTGCAGACGAAAAATATAAGAATCTGGAAGAGCGTCTGATAGCCATGGAGGTACAAAGAGTGCATGGGTTGGATTTTGAAGAGCTAGGGTTGGTTGCTGGGATTGTGACTCCACCTAAATTCAAGGTGCCTAAATTTGCTAAATACGATGGTTTGTCTTGCCCGAAGATGCACCTATTGTCTTACGTCAGAAAGATCTAACCTCATTCTTCTGATAAAGATCTGTGGGTCCACTTTTTTCAAGATAGTCTTTCGGGTACGCAATTAGACTGGTTCTACCAGCTTGAGAGGGCTGACGTACATAATTGGGAGGATTTGGCTGCCGCCTTCTACAGGAAATATCAATATAATTCCGACTTAGCACCTACTCGTACTCAACTACAGAGTATGGGTATGGTTTCTAATGAGGGCTTTAAGAAGTATGCCCAGAAGTGGAGGGACTTGGCTGGAAGGGTGCAACCACCATTGTCTGAAAGAGAGCTGGTTGATATGTTTTTGGGGACGCTGTCTGGTCCATTCCTTAATCACCTGATAGGGAGTTCATCGGCGGGGTTCACCGAATTAATCTTGACTGGTGAACGAGTTAAAGCTGGCATCAAGAGTGGTAAGATTCAAAAAGATACATCTACTTCTGCCGCTTTCGAAAAACATTTTCCAGCCAAGAAAGAGGTGTCAGCTGTTTACACTCAAAAAGGTCGAGGAAGAGTAGAGCGTCGACCAACGGTGGGGGTTGTAATGATCCAAAAGATTGCAGATGATCAGCCTAGGAATGATCAACCAAGAACCAACCAACAAAGAGGGGGAAGGCCTGCTAGGCAGTTCACCAAAATAAACATGATGCCTGCCCAGGTTCTCCCCCATCTCTTAAAGCTAAACCTTACAACCTTGAGAGATCCGCCACAAAATCCGAATACAACTTCTCCTCTTTACCATGCTAATGCTAAATGTGCCTATCATTCAGACGGCATAGGGCACGACACCAACAACTGTTGGGCCCTTAAAAGCAAGATCCAAGATTTAATAGATGCCAAGGAGGTAGAATTTGATGCGCCCGAAAAGCCGAACGTGATTTCTGCCCCAATGCCAAAGCATGGTCACAGTACCCATGCTATCGAAGATGATCTGTATGTTGCTACTGTTGATGACTTAATGACCCCTTTGCCAATAATCAAGATGAATCTGTTGAAAGTCGGGATCTTCCCAGGCTGTGAAAAAGATTGTTACTTTTGTTCGTCCCTACAATCCGACTGTCCGTTATTGAAATTAGGCGTCCAACGCCTAATGGATAATCAAGAGATCCTCTTTCAGAAAACTCATGTTACTCCTGTTACTCCAACTCCAATCAACGATATTGCTATAATTACCATTTCCGACAATCTTTCTAAGGTCTCCAAAAGACCTATTAAGATTACACCTGATCCAAAGTTTGTACCGCTGAAGATTACTATGTCGGGGCCTATCCCATACAAGTCCAATAAGACAATACCGTGGAATTATGGAGGAGAGATCTTCTACCACGGTGTTAAGCAGATTGAATCAGTGGAAGAGAATTTCGATGAAGAAACTCCTGACATAGGAAATATTGCGGGGATAAGTAAGATCACTCGTAGCGGAAGAATCTTCTCTCCGGAGATTGCTCCTCCAAGGGAAATCTTTGGACCCTCAAGTGCTCCTGTGCTGGTCAAGATATCTGTGCGAAGTCTAGTGATTGAAGAAATTGTTACTCTTGAAGGTGTACCCTCTGCTGTTGCTGCTGATAAAGGTAAGGGGATCCAAGAAGCGCCCGTCAGGACGAGGGCTCAGCCTTTGGTCATCCCCGAGACCACCCAAAAGGAAATGGAGGAAAATTTAAAAATAATTAAGAAGAGCGACTATGATGTCGTAGAACAATTAGGGCAAACCCCTTCAAAAATCTCCATGTTGGCCCTATTGCTCTGTTTCAAGGCTCATGCCAAAGCCTTGATCAAATTCCTGAAGACGGCGCACGTGCCTCAAGAAACTTTTGCGGATCAGTTTCAAGAGTGTGTAGCCAGCCTAACCGCCAACAATGGTCTCGGTTTCTCTGATGCCGATCTAACACCTAAGGGAAGAAAGCATAATGATGCGCTGCATGTTTCGGTGCAGTGCAGGGGGAACCACACTTGCTCACGTTCTGGTTGATACCGGGTCGTATTTAAATGTCCTGCCAAAGAAAGCATTGGACATATTGGATTGTGAGGGTTTGACCTTAAAGCCCAGCAATATCATTGTTAAAGCCTTCGACGATTCTAAGAGGATGGTTCACGGAGAGGTGGACATCCCAATTAAGGTGGGAACAAAAATTTTCAACTCTACATTTTATGTGATGGACATCCGTCCTTCATATTCTTGTTTATTGGGAAGACCATGGATCCACAACGTTGGGGTAGTCACTTCTTCTCTACACCAAATGCTCAAATACCCAGTTCAGGGTAAAATCATAACGGTTCATGGTGAGGAGGAGTATATGATAAGCCACCTTAACTCTTTCCGCTATGTGGAGTTAGATGGCGAATTCATAGAAACCACTTTCCAACACTTTGAAGAGGTTTCTCCTGAAGTTGCGGCAGCTAAAACAATGACTTATGTGCCTGCAGTTACCAAGCCTGTGTCCCAGATGTCATCCCTTAAAGACGCGAAGGCTGTGATCGATGAAGGATGAAGTACAGTGTGAGGTCAGCTACCATATTTTCCTTTCAAGGCAGATAAGTTCGGTTTGGGTTTCACTGCTGCTAGTCAGAAGGCTGTGCGTCGCTCCCGGGCTGGAGGGCCACCATTAAAGATCACTCATCACGGAGTTCATGCTTTGGAAGATGTTGAAAATGAGAGAAATTTTGAAGATTGGATTTTCCCGACCATTGAAGGAGGACTGAACAACTGGGAGACGAAAGACTTTGTTCCCATTACTTTCATCAATCAGTAATTTATCTTTTGAACATTTATGTTGGTCTATAATAATTATTAAATAATTCGTACACTCTTTTTTGCCTTGTGCCTTACCCGGGGCATATAGGTCCATTTGTAAGGGTTTTGATTCTTCATTTTCATATGCCATTTTTAATGAATCATGGACGTTTTCATATATAAACTTTTGTGTTCATTTTCTTTCTTTTTTACATTTTATTTTGTTTAAAGGTGGCTATCCCTTACACACACTCACACTCACAAAATGCAGGTACCCATCCACTCCGAATTCCATGGGTAACAATTCTGCTATGGCCTTCAGTGAATCTGAAGATCTGGTCAATCATGCCGAATACGAAGGTGATGAAGACTGTGAAGTGCCTGGAGAGTTGGCTAGACTTTTACAATAGGAAGAAAGGGTTATTCTGCCCCATGAAGAGCTGTTAGAGACTATCAACTTGGGTACTGCCGAAGATAGAAGAGAGGTTAAAGTGGGTGCCAACCTGAAGCCAAATGTCAAAGAACGCTTAGTTCAGCTGTTAAATGAATATGTTGAGATCTTTGCTTGGTCCTATGAAGACATGCCAGGACTCGATACAGATATTGTGGTTCACCGTCTCCCTACAAGAGAAGACTGTCCACCAATCAAACAGAAAGTCCTCCGAATGAGGCCCGATATGTCTGAAAAGATCAAAGCCGAGGTGATGAAGCAATTCAATGTCGGGTTTCTTGTTGTTACTTCCTATACACAATGGGTTGCTAACATTGTGCCCGTGCCTAAGAAAGATGGCAAAGTGAGAATGTGCATGGGCTACAGAGACTTAAACAGGGCTAGCCCTAAAGATGACTTTCCACTACCGCACATTGACATCTTGGTTGACAACACAGCTCAACATAAGGTATTTTCTTTCATGGATGGATTTTCAGGGTATAACCAGATCAAAATGGCCCCCAAAGACATGGAGAAGACTACTTTTGTTACACAGTGGGGTACCTTCTACTATAAAGTGATGCCATTCGGACTGAAGAATGCCGGGGCAACCTATCAGCGAGCCATGGTAGCTTTGTTTCATGACATGATACATCATGAGATCGAAGTCTACATAGACGACATGATAGCCCGTTCACAGACAGAAGAAGAACACCTCGACCATCTGCAAAAGTTGTTTGTCAGATTGAAGGAATATAAGCTCAGACTGAACCCTAGCAAGTGCACTTTCGGAGTCAGGTCCCTTAAACTCTTGGGATTCATCGTTAGCAACAAAGGCATCGAAGTTGATCCTTCCAAAGTCAAAGCCATACAAGAAATGCCTGCCCCCCGCACTGAAAAGGAGGTCAGAGGTTTCTTGGGACGCCTAAACTACATTTCAAGGTTCATTTCTCACCTAACATCTACCTGTGAACCGATCTTCAAGTTGTTAAAGAAATATCAGGTGGTTGAATGGAATGATGACTGTCAAGTTGCTTTCGATAAAATCAAGGAGTATTTGCTAGAACCTCCTATCTTGATGCCACCCGTTGAAGGAAGGCTGCTAATCATGTATCTGACTGTTTTGGATAACTCAATGGGGTGCGTACTGGGCCAACATGACGAGTTTGGTCGAAAAGAGCATGCCATTTATTACCTTAGCAAAAAGTTTACCGACTGTGAGACTCGCTACTCACTGCTCGAGAAAACTTACTGTGCTTTGGTATGGGATGCTCACCGGCTAAGGCAGTATATGTTGACACATACCACTTTGCTGATTTCTAAAATGGATCCGATCAAGTACATCTTCGAAAAGCTTGCTTTATCTTGAAGAATTGCTAGATGGCAAATGATCCTGACTGAGTATGATATTCAGTACACAACCCAAAAAGCTATAAAGGGGAGTGTACTAGCTGACCATCTAGCTCATCAAGCTGTCGAAGATTACCAATCCATGAAGTTTGACTTCCCCGACGAAGACATTATGACATTGGACGACATTGAAGGTAACAGACCGTATGACGGACCTGAACAAGGATCCCGATGGATCCTATACTTTGATGGTGCTTCAAATGCACTTGGCAACGGTATCGGCGTGATACTTATCTCTCTAGAAGGTTGCCATACACCTTTCACCGCTAGACTCTGCTTCAGCTGCACCAACAACATGGCCGAGTATGAAGCTTGTATCTTTGGTCTCAAGGTTGCAATTGACTTAGGAATCAAATCTTTGGTTGTGTTTGGAGACTCAGCTTTGGTGATCAGTCAAATCAGCAGAGATTGGGACACTAAACATCCTAATCTCATCCCATACAAAGAACATGTCCTGACATTGTTACCTCATTTCGAGCAGATTACCTTCGAGCACTTCCCGCGAGAAGAAAATTAGCTAGCGGATGCTCTAGCTACAATGTCTTCCATGTTTAAACTTAACTGGGATAATGAGGCTCCCTAAATTACCATCGAGCGGATGGATGAACCGGTACATTGTCACGAGATTAATACCGAAGAAGTAGTGGACCAACCCTGGTTTCACGAAATCAAAAGGTATCTCAAGACTCGAGAATATCCTGAAGGAGCTTCAGTCAACGACAAAAAGTTCTTAAGGAGATTTGCTGCCAATTTTTTCCTGAGCAATGGTATCCTATAAAAGCGCAACCATGATTGCGTTCTGCTTCGTTGTGTGGACAAGGTTTAAGCTGAGCAGATCAGGACTGAACTGCATAGTGGTACATTTGGCACCCACTTGAGCGGACATACGATGGCTAAGAAGATTCTAAGGGAAGGCTACTACTGGTCTACCATGGAAGCTGACTGTCATCAATATTCTCGTACTTGTCACAAATGCCAAATTTATGCGGACAAAGTACATATTCCTCCAGTTCCTCTCAATGTCCTAACAGCTCCTTGGCCATTCACAATGTGGGGTATCGACATGATTGGAGAGATCAAGCCTACAGCGTCCAATGGACACGACTTCATCCAGGTGGCCATTGATTACTTTACCAAGTGGGTCGAAGCAGCTTCTTTCGCCTCTGTTACAAAGAATGTGGTTGCCCGCTTCATCAAGCAGAACCTCATTTGCCGGTACGGTATCCCTGACCGTATCATCACGGACAACGGTACAAACCTAAATAACACTATGATCACCGCTCTGTGCGAGCAGTTCAAGATTCAACATCACAATTCATCTCCCTATCGGCCAAAGATGAACGGTGTTGTCGAAGCTGCGAACAAAAACATCAAGAAGATCATTCAAAAGATGACAGTCACCTACAAGGACTGGCATGAGATGTTACCGTTTGCTCTGCACGGATACCGTACCACGGCGCATACTTCAACTGGGGAAACCCCCTTTTCTTTGGTATATGGCATGGAAGTTGTTTTACCTATGGAGGTTCAGATTCCTTCCTTGAGAATTATGAAGGATGTTGGTTTAAGTGAAGACGATTGGATTCAGAACCGACTTGATCAACTTAACTTGATCGGCGAGAAGCGACTTACTGCTGTTTGTCATGGTCATACGTATTAAAAATGGATGATCAAGGCTTTCAACAAAAAAGTCAGGCGTCAGGTATATCAAGTCGGAGATCTTATAATCAAGCGGATCATCTTACCGCAAAGTGATCCCAGGGGCAAGTGGACTCCTACTTACGAAGGACCATTTGTGATCAAAAACATTTTTTCTGGTGGGGCTATGATTCTAACCACCATGGACGGCGACGATCTGCCGCACCCTGCGAATGCAGACATAGTCAAAAGATACTACGCATAAACGACCCGACAAGTTGAAAACTTGAAAGGGCGACTTGGACAAAAATGGGCGTCCCGGTGAATCGAAAACCCGAAAGGGCGGTTCAGGCAAAAATTAGGGATAAACAAAAAAAAATCTGTACACCCGACAAGTTAAAAACCCGAAAGGGCGACTTGGGCAAAAAAGGGTTTCCCGGTGGGTCGAAAACCCGAAAGGGCGGTCCGGGCAAAAGTTAGGGAATTAAAGCGTATGACTATGTCTCGTCGGATCACTTTAATAACAATCTCTTCACTGACAAAATCAGAGCTTCCGATCAATCCAATCATCTTCGGACGAAGCGACAAATGGACAAGATATTCCGAGATACGGAGGCTATAACAGAATGGGAACCCCATGGGATTTTTTACACATAGCTATCTTTCTTTGTATAAATTTTTCTTATTTTCATGACACCGTCCTCTTACTAGGATGTCTATCTCTTTTGTATAAAATACTTATTCAAAGTAAATACAAAGATATCTCTTTAAAGTACAAAAAAAACTATTTCTCCTGTTCTTTTTACACTTGTGTTTTATTTGCAAAAACGTCCAATGATTCATTAATGAACATATGCATTTGAACATAATTACTGTTTACAAATAAACGGAATGGAAAAGAACGATTACTGACAAGTTGAAAGAATAGGAAAACGTCTTTAGGCTATTCCATGAGAAATTCCTACGGTACGTCATTAAGATCCCCAACGGAACTGAAACTTCAAACTATTAATCCACAGTGGAAACCATCCAGTTTCTCCAAACTCCCCAGCAAGTTATCTTGAAGCCTGAAAATCAACCGGATAACAGCTAACTTATGTTTCTCCCCAACCTAGGATAACTCCCCAGTAGAGTGGCAGACGACCGAAACTCCTAAACTTTTTCCGAATAGGAATAAGCTTTTCCCCACAGAGTTTTCTTTGTTCCCCAACAGAATAAGGATTCCCTTTGTTTAATTTCCAGCAGAAGTCATCAAAATTCTCTGGATTCCCCAAGCAGATTATTCAAGCAATATATGGCATTGCTAGCAACAGAATTTTTGTCAATACTCCAACTTCAAGACATGAAGAATCCACATATCCTCGGCAGCAGTCAAGGATTTATTTTCCTCAGCAATACAGCAAATCAGCTTACATGCGCATATATTACATCCATATATCATAAACATTGATAAAGCACATTTATTGCATCATACATTTCATGCAACATAACTTTGTGTTTAAGCTAACATTTTACCCTATTTCAGGATAAGATTAACAGCTACCATTAACAATATTCAAATATTCAAGATACGGTACAGATACGCTCCAGACAAGGATGCCATTCTGATACTCATTCAGATCTCAACAATCTAGATGCAGTACGGATACACTCCAGACATGAAAGTCATTCTGTTACTCATTCAGATTCAAGTTCAGATACGCTCCAGATATGGAGGCCATCCTGATACTTATTCAGATTCCAAGTTCATGATAAGGTTCAGATACGCTCCAGACAAGGATGCCATTCTGATACTCATTCAGACCTCAATTTCAAGATACACTCCAGATACACTCCAGACACGGAAGTCATTATGTCACTTATTCAGATTCTAGTTCAGATACGCACCAGATATGGATGTCATTCTGATACTCATTCAGATTTCAAATATTAGATTACAGTACAGATACACTCCAGACCTAATTCATTTTGTCACTTGTTCAGATACAACTCTGATACGCTCCAGACACGGACGCTATTCTGTTGCTCATACAGATTCAGTCTCCAGATACGAACACCATTCTGATACTTATTCTTTTGACTTACAACTTACAATTTAACAAACATTCTTGGATGGCATCTACAAGCCCATCTCCAAAAAGATTTTATCACCTCTCTAAATGGCATCTTTAAGCCCATTCCCTCAACTACACCTTTGTCGAGTGCAAATTTATGGGCACTCTAGTGTCCAATCATCTTTTACCTTCGAGTCACGAACGGAAAAACTCGCCAATCTAACTCTTCAGGTTCAAGAAGATTGAACAGGGGAAGCTGTTGTACCCCAAAATTTTCCCTCTCATTTATCAAGACTTTTCTCACAAGACTTCTTGGACTCAAGACAAGATTAGGGTTTCGTCAGCTCAAGACATCTCATCTTGCACTAATAACCTAAAATTAGGGTTTGAGTTTGCACAAGGATTTTTGGACCACCAATGCTTCATGTAACTTTCATAAATCATTTTGGACCCCTAATATTGCTCATGTTAAGTTTCAAGCTTTGAACCACATTTTTTATCAGCTAATTGGACAGTTGACCTAAAAATCAATTATATTGAGAAAAAAGTCAACCATGGCTAATTTACAGTCAAACTTCATAATTTTTTATCCACATCAACATTCTAGACTCATATGTACCATTTGATCAAGTTTGGATCAAAACTCCTCAAGAAATTTGATCAAATCATCAAAAGGGTAAATTGGTCAAAAATAGGGTTTTGACTGAGAAAGGGAAATTTCTGATTTTTAACCTAGCCAATGACCAATTGAGTTCAAACATGATTTCAAGGGTTAAATGGCATCATCTTGACCTAATTACATGGTTCAAAAGATCTCAAGTTCATTGGATTGACAAATGAATTTTGCAGTCAACTGATTAAAAGTCAACTGTACACTGAAAAGTCAAACTTTGACTTTTTGGTCAAAATCAAGTACCAAGGGTCATAGTTCATTAAGAAATGTCAAAATATGAAACTTGTTCACCAAGAAACTCAAATTTGAAAATTAGGGTTTTAATTTGGAAATTTTCATAACTTAGAATTTTTCTAAGTATACAATTTTTCTTATTTTTTCCCAACTTTTCACCACTTTTTCACCATGATGCATTTTGATTTAAGAAACGTTCCCAACATGAAAGTTGTAGTCCTCCATGACATCTACAACTTTCCTTCACAAACTTTTCCCTAAATATGCTTGGATATAAAGTTATGAATCTGTGAATATATGTCCATGAACTTCTTATTTTAGTGAAATTTTGCCCTAATTTAGGCAGGTTTTGGACCCAACTTCATGGATATTTTTCACCAAGTTCCAAGAGGTATCTCAAAATTAATTTCAAAGATGGATTATATAGCACATTGCAAGATTTCCAAAATTTCCAAGAACTCTCCAAGATCATTTTTGAGTAGGGAGAATCGAAGAAGGGAAGTTGGCCTTTTCTCACTTTTGTTCAAGCCATTTTTCACATAGTATCAAGTTGCAAATCAAATCTATGCTGGTTGTATCTTGCTTTGCAGGTCCTAAGCTTGCTATACACTCCATAATTAAATTCAAACTCAGTTGACAAAGGCTTTATCTTTGCTTTTGAAGCTTTACACAAGGTGCATTTCCATTTTGGGCAAAAAGTTCACATTGCCATTTTCATAAAGAGGAACTTTTGCAATTTTGTCAATCTTGAGCATTGAACATGTCCCCTTGATGCATACAAACTCTACATCTCTCAAGAAATGTGTACCAACTCTTATCAGCCCTCAAGTAAGCTAGTACAAGCATGTGGGATTAGTCACTTCACTTTACATCAAATGCAAGAAAAGTTGCAAAAAGGTCCAAAGCTTGCACAACTAGTAAGGGCTGACTTTGGATCACTTCTATACAAATATACAAACTTGTTACAAGGCATATCACGCTTGGATTTGAACCTGAAACACTCTCAAACTCAAAAACACCAAAATTCTACCAAAACCCAGAGTTTCTACAAAAGCACAGCCAACTCTCATTTGGCTCGTGCGTTTTGTGTTTAAACATTTGAAACATCTCATACACTTGAACACTAATCAATCTAAGCCATCACCCTGGTTCTGTAACCCCTATTTCAGCATCCACCATTTTTACTTTGGAAGCTTGCAGTTGGACTTGGTCAGAGAGTTCCAGCCATCCTCAAAGCAAGATAAGCATTGGAATAGCTTCAGGGAGGTTCAAGGAAGCTCAAACAGTCATCAGGCCTCCATTAAAGTCCCTACATTGCCCTACTCAAATCCAGCTGAATGAGGTATTTTCTTAAACTCTATCTCCTTATACAGGCAACTTCAAGCCACGATTTGTGAAGAAAAAATGTAGTCCTTATCATAACGAAGTTGTACATATCTTTACTTTTCATTTATATTACTTGTGCTGAGAGAATTTGAAGATTGAAAACTCTGAAAAAGTTAGGTCACGAATTAGGGATTCAAAAATTCTCTTTGATCTTTAAGAGTTAGGTTGCATAATTTATATGGTTGGAATCGTGAGCTTAAATGCCACATTTTTCATGTTATGAGTTTTTGTTTTTGTGTAAGCATAAGAGAGATACAGTTTGAACTTGAAAACGCGCGCAGAAGCTTGGACGAAGGATAAGGACGATGATATTCTGGGATTTTTGTACTTTGGCCTTTTTGTTTTCACTAATCACACCCCCCTGACTTACTATTACACCCCCTAGCTGATTTTTATATTTTATCATTTTTTTTTCCATATTTTTATATTTATTGCTTTTGATTATTTTTTCTGAATAATAAAAAATCCTAAAAATAATTTCTTTATTTTTGCAATTTCATCTTTTTTTTTATTATTTTTTTTACATAAAAAATAGTTTATTTTGATAAATAGATTTTATTTTATTAAATAACTTGTAAATATATTTAAAAATACTTAATATTTTTATTATACTATTTATACTCATAAATACTTATTTTTATACATATTTAATTTTTAATATTTACATATAATATTATTTTTTATTTTTTATACAAAAACGTACAAGTTAGTAAATATAGAATATTATTTTCTTTTAATTGAAAAAACTAGGGTTTTAAACCCCTCCAAAAATAATATTATTTTTTCTAGGGTTTGAATTAATTATTTTTCTCATACAAAAACACAACATTTTTTACATGAATACATTGCATTGCATTTTAAATATTTGTCTTATATTTATTTAATTCGTGCAGTATTCGATTTGGTTGTAATAATATATTTAGGTTTATATTTATGCAAAATCCACATTCAAACTTGTATCCCCCCTCCCATAATAATTGTTGTAATAGCTTAGTTTATTTTACGTAATTTATCGCTTTATATACTATGCTTAGTAATTAGGGTTTGCATGACAAGAACAAAAAACAAAACAAATAGAAAATCCTAAATGCAAGACAAAAGCATGAAAATGACACACTTTGCACACAAGCACCCTTAGGGTTTCTCCCACTTGGTTGCCTAAAATAAAATGGCCATGTTACGCATGCGAAGTATCTTGGCAAAACAAAACAAACATAAGATCATAGCCCCTCGATGATGCTATTCAAAGGTTACCTAAACAAAATGATCTTGGTCCCTAAAAAATGCTAAGATACTTGGCAATATTGCTATCATGGTCATACGATGACCTACACCCGTCCCGTTTACATCCAAAGATAGGGTTGTCTACCAAATCAATGGTAAGTCAACAATGTCAAAGGAATAAAAATGCACAAGAAATACATTTGAGTAGGTAGATAGCTTCTAAGTTACTTGCTCCATTTCAAACAATCCTTGCTATTTTCAAAAACAAACACACACACACATTTCAAAACATCTTATGAAACCTTGAAACATTTTCAAAAGACAAACATCTTTGTATACATTCTTACGAACGAGAATCATTACAAAGATTGCCTAAACGAGTGGCCTCTTTTCAAAATACTTTCAAAATCACACCAAACACCAAACACCAAACATCATTTCAAACAAAACAAAGCAAGTGATCTAAGCAAGTAACTAAGAGCCCATGGAAAACCATGGATGAAAAGGGTGCTAGCACCTTCCCTTTTCATAATCTACCCCCCGAACTCAAGAAAACATCTCAAAGGTCTTTCCTGTGCTTTTTTACCTTTCCTTTTGGATAAAAGAAAAGTCGGTGGTGACTCTTGCTAACCGCGACATTTGCGATAAAACGCAAAACCTCAAGTCAGTTCTCCCACCGTATCACAGAATTGGTGACTCTGTTGGGGAAAATTATAAAAGTGGGGTTACCTTAGGGTTTAGATCACCTTTATTTGCTTACAATTGTTTGACTTGTTTGACTTGTTTGCTTTACATTTTGGTTCTATTGTTTGGGTTTGAATCCTCCACCCGGATTTGGGAAACATTATAGGTAAATAGCAATACGTTGTGGAAACTGTACGGGGTATACCGACACGGTCTAAGCAATAGCTATGTTAGTGTGACATATTTGTGAGTACCGGTAGCCTTTGAGTCAATCAAAGAGAATACGGGGCCGCTGAGTGATGTCATGAAGCACTAATAAACTTCTAGAACCCTTTACTTGACCAACTTGGCCTTTTAGGATGTAGTGAGATGACCGGCTTTGGTGCAGTCTGAAGTTGGTAGATACTCGATACTATGCTCATTGAGGGTTGGTTTCTTGGAATATTTCGGTCTCCAGTAAAGAGGCTTAAACTGAAACAATGAACAAGGAAACAATTCAGTGATATTGAGCTCTTTAGAACCCGGTTACTATTACTAGGACAGGTTGAGCCAACTAAACTTCAAGAGGGTAATTACCTATAAAACCCCATGCAAGCCTACACTAGGAATTTGTTTGATTTGCTTGTACATATATACTTGTGCATAACATCATGGACATCATGAGCATCATATGCATCCTCTAACCATTTCAAGGATTTTAGAAATTCACCTTTGTTCTTGTTTTGTAGGATATGGATTCACTTCGCAGGAAAACTATCCAAGTCAACCTTGTAAGAATTCCTCCACAACTCAAGGAGCTAGCTTCAAGGATTCCTGAGAACTCTCTGTTCACCGAGAGGCATGTTCGTCTACTCAGCTTAGTCACTTCCAACACGGAGGAAGACATGATGAAAGTTATCTTCCAGTTCTTTGATCCTTTGCATCACTGCTTCACATTTCCTGACTATCAGCTTGTGCCTACTTTAGAAGAATTCTCTTAACTCTTGAGGATTCCCATTCTCAATCAACTACCCTTCAACGGTACGGAAAGAGATCCAAAGCCAGAAGAGATTTCTTAAGCCATGCACTTGCACTCATCTGATGTCACAACCCATTGGGAAACTAGAAATGGTGTCAAAGGCTTCTTGGCAAAGTTATTGTTTGAGAAGGCCCAAAGTTGTTGGAACTCTTTGTACTTGCAAGCTTTTAAGGAGATTGTAGCCCTTCTTATCTATGGGATGGTCTTGTTCCCTAATCTTGACCAATTAATAGATATGAGTGCTGTCAAAATCTTCATGTCACGCAATCTGGTGCCTACATTGCTTGGAGATATCTTACACTCTTTTCATACTCGTACAATGAGGAAAAGAGGTGTTCTTATGTGTTTCACTCCTCTCCTGGAAAGATGGTTTATTTCTCATCTTCCTCACTCAGTCTTGAAAAATGAGCAAGGTTTGAGGTGGTCACAAAGGTTGATGACACTTAAACATTCAGATATTCATTGGTGTTCTCGATCCAAAGAGAATTTTCCCATTGTCGACCGTTGTGGAGAATTCCCTAATGTCCCTCTACATGGCATTAGGGGAGGCATCACCTACAACCCGTGCTTGGCTCTAAGACAGTTTGGTTATGCCTGAAGGGATGGCCCACATGAAATGATGATTCAAGGCTTGGTTTTCGACTACGACAACGACGATCAAGGTCTCCGCCAGAGATTCATCCGAGCTTGGAGGATGCTAAACAAGGTGGATAACAAGACTTTGGGACACAATAATTCCATCCCTCTTGAGCCTTACCTCAAGTGGGTATGAACCCGCGCTCAAAGTCTTATGATGCCTTACCCCTCCATTCTCCCAGTGATTATAGAGCCTGTTAAGGAAGGAGAGGTTCCATACACCATCCTACATCCTGACATGCCTACATCACTCGAAGACCTACAAAGGGGTTGGATACAACTCAAAGAAGAACGCGATACTTTCGAAGCCCAATTCTACGCAAGCGAGAAGAAGGTTTTGGAACTCACTCGGTTACTTCATGAAGAGCAGACTCTCAACACCTACATTGCACCAAAGAGGATGCGCAATGTCTTTTTATCTTAGAATTTTGTATTATTTTTCCCTAGGGGCATTGATGTACTCAAATTCTATTTTATTAATATAACGTGTGTTCCTTTTTGTTTGACACAAATTTGAATTTTTAAATCCTTGAAAACATTGCATGAATACATATCATTCATCATAAGCATAAACAGGTCTTTGCAACAAGTTTCCTCATCCCTCTACTGTTTATTTCAGAAGATGGATCTTGAACAGACAGTTAAAGACCTGCAAGCTCAAAATACACAATTTCAACAATTACTCTTGACCTTAGCCAAGGGGCAGGAGGAGCTAAAGACTCTGCTAGAAAAAGAGAAAGAGAAAAAGAAGAAGAAGCCAGCTGGTGTGGTTATCATGGGCAGGAGGTTTCAGGGACAAGTCAGAAGGACCTTAGAATTTACAACAACATCTGATGAAGGGGAAAGAAAAGGAAAAGAAACGGAAGTACCATCAGATTTTGAAGAAGAAGAAGAAGGGGAAGAAGAGGACTACTCTGAACATCAATACCCTCCGGCTGATGACAAATACAAACACCTGGAAGAGCGTCTAGCCGCTATGGAAATACAGAGAGTACTGGGTCTGGATTTTGAGGAGTTAGGGCTGGTGTCTGGAATTGTAATCCCGCCAAAGTTTAAAGTGTCATTATTTGCCAAATATGATGGGGTGTCTTGTCCTAAAATGCACCTCCGGTCATATGTCAGGAAGATTCAGCCGCATTCTGCTGACAAAGACTTGTGGGTCCACTTTTTCCAAGACAGTTTATCAGGAACGCAACTTGATTGGTTCTACCAGTTGGAAAGGGCTGATGTCCATAATTGGGAAGACCTGGCAGCAGCTTTCTATAAAAAGTATCAGTACAACGCCGATGTGGCGCCTACCCGTACTCAACTTTAGAGTATGGCTATGGTGTCGAATGAGGGCTTCAAAGACTATGCACAAAAGTGGAGGGATCTAACCGGTAGGGTGAAACCCCCTTTGTCTGAAAGGGAGTTAGTGGACATGCTGTTGGGAACTCTATCAAGCCTTTTCTTCAATCATCTGATTGGGAGCTCTTCTGCAGGGTTCACTGAATTGATTTTAACCAGCGAGAGGGTGGAAGCCGGTATAAAAAGTGGGAAAATTCAAAAAGACGCGTTTGCCTCTACAGTTGTGAATAAGCCCTTCAGTGGGAAGAAGGAAGTGTCTGTTGTCTATTCACATAGAAATCAAGGAAGAACTGAATGTCGGCCAACGGTGGGGGCCGTTATGATTCCAAAGCCTGCATCAGACCAGCCAAGAAATAACAAGCTAAGAAATAATCAGCCAAGGGTGGAAAGGCCAGTCCGGCAATTCACCAAGATTAACATGACTCCAGCTCAGGTTCTACCACATCTTCTGAAATTGAATCTGGAGATTTTAAAGGAGGCCCCAAAGAATCCTAATACTGTGTTTCCTCACTACCATCCAAATGCCAGATGCGCATACCATTCTGAAAGTCCAGGGCACGACACCAACAACTGTTGGGCTCTGAAGAACAAGATTCAAGATCTGATAGACGCGAAGGAAGTTGAGTTTTAAGCGCCTAAGAAACCGAATGTTATTTCCGCTCTGATGCCTAGGCATGGTCATAATGTCAATACTATAGAGGAAGATCTATTTGTTGCCACCGTGGATGAATTGTTAACTCCGCTCCCGATCGTTAAGTTGAATCTGTTGAAAGATGGTATGTTCCCAGGTTGTGACAAAGACTGCCATGTTTTCCTATCCTCATCATTTGACTGCCTTCTGTTGAAAAAAGGTATCCAACAACTGATTGATAACCAAGAAATTTTGTTTGAGAAAGCTCCTATTTCACCCGTTCCAGTTAAAGAAGTTTCAATAATAACCATCTACGCCAATCCTTCCAGGGTCCCTAAAAGACCCGTTAGGATTACATCTGCTCCAAAGACTACTCCACTTAAGATTACAATGCTCGGGCCGGCCCCTTACAAATCAGATAAAACGGTACCATGGAATTATGGTGGAGAAATCTACTACCATGGTATCAAACAGGATGAATTGACTGCCGAAGAAGAGAGCTCCGAAGAGGACAATTCCGACATCACTAACATTTCCGGAACAAGCAAGATTACCCATAGTGGTAGAATCTTCTCTCCAGAGATTGCCCCTCCAAAGGCAGTCTTTGGACCCGTGGCCGTTCCGAAGATTACCTCTGCACCAGTGATTATAACTGCAAGTGTACCTACCGACAAAGACAATACAATCCCTATTCCTACTTCCACTATTGAGAATAAAGGAAAAAACATTCAAGAAGAGCCTGTCCGGACGAAGGCTCAATCTATCCCTGAAACATCCAAGAAGGAAATGGAAGAAATCCTGAGGATAATTAAGAAGAGTGATTATGATGTGGTTGAACAGTTGGGGCAGACCCCTTCCAAAATCTCTATGTTAGCATTGTTGTTGTGCTCTGAGGCACATGCAAAAGCTCTGGTAAAGTTTCTGAAGACAACTCATTTTCCGCAAGAGACGTCTGCTGACCAATTCCGAGTGTGTGGCCAGTTTGACAGCTGATAATGGTCTGGGTTTCTCTGATGCCGACCTGACACCTAAAGGGAGAAAACACAACGAGGCATTACATGTCTCGGTGGAGTGTAGAGGAACAACCCTAGCCTATGTCTTGGTAGACATCGGTTCATCTCTGAACGTCTTACCAAAGAAAGCCCTTGATAGATTGGATTGTGATGGGCTGACGTTAAAACCCAGTAACATAGTGGGGAGAGCTTTTGATGGGTCGAAGAGGATGGTCCATGGGGAGGTGGAAATCCCTATAAAGGTAGGAACCCAGACCTTCAATTCAACCATCTATGTGATGGACATCTGTTCTTCTTATTCCTGTCTGTTAGGACGCCCCTGCATTCACAATGCCGGAGTTGTTACCTCCACTCTGCATCAGATGCTGAAATACCCTGTCCAAGGGAAGATCATAACTGTCCACGGGGAAGAGGAGTACATGATTAGTCATCTGAATTCTTTCCGATATGTGGAATTGGATGGAGAGTTCATTGAAACCCCTTTCCAACATTTTGAAGAAGTCTCTCAGGAAATAGCGGAGACCAAGTCGGTATCCTCAGTTCCTATAATCACAAGACCTCCACTTCGGATGTCATCTCTAAAGGACGCAAAGGCAGTAATGGAAGAGGACGGATGCACCATCTAGGGGCAGCTTCCAGACATTCCGTACAAATCAGACAAGTTTAGTTTGGGGTTTACTTCAACTTCTCAGAAGGTTGTGCGTCGCGCCCGTGCCGGAGGGCCACCTGTGAAGATTAGTAACCAAGGGGTCAATGCAGTGGAAGACGGTGAAAAAGATGGCAGCTTGGAAGATTGGATATTTCCTACTGTCAGCGGAGGACTTTGCAATTGGGAAGCCAAATACTTTGTCCCGATAACTTTCATATCTCAGAATTTATCTTTTACATTTCTATTGGACTTGTAATATTCACAAATAATTCGTACATTTTCAACCTTGTGTCTTATCCGAGGCACATTGGTCCATTTGTAAGGGTTTTTATTTCATTTTCATATGACATTCAATGAATCATGGACGTTTTTTCATATATAAAACTTTTGTGCTCATTGTCTTTCTTTTACATTTTATTGTTTTAAGATGGCTATACCCTTACACACACCCACACTCACAAATGCAGGTACCCTTCCATTCCAGATCCCATGGGTAACGATACTACTATAGCCTTCAGTAACTCTGAAGATCTGATCTACCAAGCTGAATACGAAGGTGAGGAAGATTGTGAGGTGCCAGGGAAATTGGCCAGACTACTACAACAAGAGGAAAGAGCTATTCAACCTCATGAGGAGTTGTTGGATACAATTAATCTGGGTACCGAGGAAGATAAAAAAGGAAATCAGAGTGGGTGCCAATCTAGAGCCGAGTGTCAAGGAGCGCCTAATTCAGTTGTTGCATGATTATGTTGAGATCTTTGCCTGGTCATACGAAGACATGTCGGGACTTGATACGGACATCGTGGTACACCGTCTACCCACAAGAGAAGAATGTCCACCAGTGAAGCAAAAAATCCGCCGCATGAGACCTAACATGTCATAGAAGATCAAAGCGGAAGTCATGAAACAGTTCAATGCTGGATTTCTAGTTGTTACTTCCTATCCACAATGGGTTGCTAACATTGTTCTCGTGCCTAAAAAGGAAGGCAAAGTAAGAATGTGCGTGGACTATAGAGACTTAAACAGGGCCAGCCCTAAAGATGATTTTCCACTTCCACACATCGACATCCTGGTTGAAAATACAGCCCAGCACAAAGTATTTTCTTTCATGGACGGATTCTCAGGCTATAACCAGATCAAAATGGCACCTGAGGACATGGAGAAAACTACATTTGTCACATAGTGGGGTACGTTCTACTACAAAGTGATGCCATTCGGACTGAAGAATGTCGGGGTAACCTATCAACGCGCCATGGTAGCTTTGTTTCATGATATGATACATCATGAGATAGAGGTCTACGTAGATGACATGATAACCCAATCACAAACTGAAGAAGAACACCTTGATCACTTGCAAAAGCTGTTTGTCAGGTTGAAGGAGTACAAACTAAGGTTGAACCCGAACAAGTGCACATTCGGAGTCCGGTCCGGTAAACTCTTAGGTTTCATTGTCAGCAACAAAGGCATCGAGGTTGATCCTGCCAAGGTTAAAGCGATACAAGAAATGCCTTCTTCTCGCACTGAGAAGGAAGTCAGAGGATTCTTGGGACGCCTGAACTATATTGCCAGATTCATTTCTCACCTAACATCTACTTGTGAACCAATCTTCAAGCTGTTGAAGAAAGATCAAATAGTCAGATGGAATGATGAATGTCAGATTGCTTTTGACAAAATCAAAGAATATTTACAAGAGCCTCCTGTCTTGATTCCACCAGTCGAGGGAAGACCACTGATCATGTATCTGACCATTTTAGAGAACTCAATGGGGTGTGTATTGGGGCAGCATGACGAGTCTGGCCGAAAAGAGCACGCTATTTATTACCTGAGCAAAAATTTTACCGACTGTGAAACCAGATATTCACTGCTCGAGAAAACTTACTGCGCTCTGGTATGGGTTGCTCGCCGGCTAAGACAGTATATGTTGACTCATACAACTTTGCTGATATCTAAGATGGATCTGATAAAATACATCTTTGAGAAGCCTGCTCTGTCTGGAAGAATAGATAGATGACAGATGATCCTAACAGAATATGACATACAGTACACGACCCAAAAAGCTATAAAGGGCAGTGTGCTAGCTGACCATCTTGATCACCAAGATGTAGAGGATTATCAGTCCATGAAGTTTGAATTCTCTGACGAAGACATCATGACATTAGACAACTGTGAAGGAATCAGACCATATGACGGACCTGGACAAGGATCCCGATGGACCCTGTTCTTTGATGGGGCATCCAATGCACTTGGTAACAGTATCAGTGTTGTACTCATATCTCCGAAAGGATGCCATACTCATTTTACTGCCAGACTTTGCTTCAATTGTACGAACAACATGGCAGAATACGAAGCATGCATCTTTGGTCTCATGGCTGCCATAGACTTGGGAATCAAATCTTTAGTTGTGTTAGGAGATTCAGCTTTGGTCATCAGTCAGATCAAAGGAGAATGGGACACTAAGCATCCTAACCTTATCCCTTACAAAGAACATGTTTTGACATTGTTACCACATTTCGAGCAGATTACCTTCGAGCATTTCCCGCGAGAAGAAAATTAGCTAGCAGATTCTCTAGCTACAATGTCATCCATGTTTAAACTTAATTAGGATAATGAGGCTCCCCAGATCACCATTGAACGAATGGACGAACCAGCACACTGTCACGAGATTAATACCGAAGAAGTAGTGGACCAGCCTTGGTTTCACGAAGTCAAAAGGCATCTCGAGGCTTAGGAATATCCAGAAAGAGTTTCAATCAAAGATAAAAAGTTCCTAAGGAGATTCTCTGCTAAGTTCTTCCTAAGTAATGGCATCCTGTACAAATGTAATCATGATTCTATTCTGCTTCGCTGTGTGGATAAGATTGAAGCTGAAAAGATCATGGCTGAATTACACGAAGGTACCTTTGGCACTCACTCTAGTGGGCATACGATGGCGAAGAAAATCCTACGGGCAGGCTATTATTGGTCTACCATGGAAGCAGACTGCTATCAACATTCCCGAACCTGTCATAAGTGTCAAATCTATGTAGACAAGGTGCACGTACCTCCAGTTCCTCTAAATGTCTTAACATCTCCTTGGCCCTTCGCTATATGGGGAATCAATATGATTGGGGAGATCAAGCCTACAGCCTCCAATGGACAACGCTTCATTCTAGTGGCCATTGATTATTTCACAAAGTGGGTCGAAGCAACTTCCTTCGCATCCGTTACTAAGAATGTTGTTGCCCGCTTCATTAAGAAAAATATCATTTACCGGTACCCCAGAAAGGATCATCACTGATAACGGTACAAACCTTAACAATACTATGATCACTGCCCTGCGCGAGCAGTTCAATATTCAACATCACAATTCATCCCCCTATCGGCCGAAGATGAATGGTGCAGTCGAAGCTGCTAATAAAAACATTAAAAAGATCATACAGAAAATGACAGTCACCTACAAGGACTGGCATGAGATGCTACCGTTTTCTCTCCACGGATACCGTACCACGGATCGCACATCAACTGGGGCAACACCCTATTCTTTAGTTTATGGCATGGAGGTTGTTCTACCTATTGAGGTTCAGATCCCCTCTTTAAGAATCATGCAGGATGCAGGTTTGAGTGAAGACGATTAGATTCAAACCCGACTTGATCAATTGAACTTAATTGACGAAAAGAGGCTTACTGTTGTTTGCCATGGTCAGGTGTATCAAAAATGGATGATCAAGGCTTTCAACAAGAAAGTCAGACGCCAGGTATATCAAGTTAGAGATCTAGTGATCAAGCGCATCATCTTGCCACAAAGTAATCCCAGGGGAAAATGGACTCCTACCTATGAAGGACCATTTGTAATCAAGAACATCTTTTCTGGTGGGGCAATGATCTTAACCATCATGGACGGCGGCGACCTGCCACACCCTGCGAACGCAGACATAGTCAAAAGATACTACGAATAAAAGACCCGCTAGGTTGACACACCTAGGAAAAACAAGGGCATCCCGGTGAACCAAAAGGTTCGGGCAAAAGTTAGGGATAAAATAAAAAAATCTGTACGCCCGGCAAGTTGAAAACCCGAAAGGGCGACTTGGGCAAAAAAGGGTTTCCCGGTGGATCGAAAACCCGAAAGAGCAGTCCAGGAAAAAGTTAGGGAATTAAAGCATATGACTATGTCTCGTCGGATCACTTTAAGGACAATCTCTTCACTGACAAACTCGGAGCTTCTGATCAATCCAATCATCTTCGGACGAAGCGACAAATGGACAACATATTCGGAGATACGAAGGCTATAGCAGAATAGGAACCCCATGGGATTTTTTACACATAGCTATCTTTCTTTGTATAAATTTTTCTTATTTTCATGACACCGTCCTCTTACTAGGATGTCTATCTCTTTTGTATAAAATACTTATTCAAAGTAAATACAAAGATATCTCTTTAAAGTACAAAAAAAACTAGTTGTCCTTTTCTTTTTACACTTGTGTTTTATTTGCAAAAACGTATAATGATTCATTAATGAACATATGCATTTGAACATAATTATTGTTTACAAATAAACGAAATGGAAAAGAACGATTACTAATAGGTTGAAAGAATAGGAAAACGTCTTTAGGCTATTCCATGAGCAATCCATACGGTACGTCATTAAGATCCCCAGCGGAACTGAAACTTCAAACTATTAATCCACAGTGGAAACCATCCAATTTCTCCAAACTCCCCAGCAAGTTATCTTGAAGCCTGAAAATCAACCGGATAACAATTAACTTCTGTTTCTCCCCAACCTAGGATAACTCCCCAGTAGAGTGGCAGACGACCGAAACTCCTGAACTTTTTTCGAACAGGAATAAGCTTTTCCCCACAGAGTTTTCTTTGTTCCCCAACAGAATAAGGATTCCCTTTGTTTAATTCCCAGTAGAAGTCATCAAAATTCTCTGGATTCCCCAAGCAGATTATTCAAGCAATATATGGCATTGCTCGCAACAGAATTTTTGTCAATACTCCAACTTCAAGACATGAAGAATCCACATATCCTCGGCAGCAGTCAAGGATTTATTTTCCTCAGCAATACAGCAAATTAGCTTACATGCGCATATATTACATCCATATATCATAAACATTGATAAAGCACATTTATTGCATTATACATTTCATGCAACATAACTTTGTGTTTCAGCTAACATTTTACCCTATTTCAGGATAAGATTAACAGCTACCATTAACAATATTCAAAGATTCAAGATACGGTACAGATACGCTCCAAACAAGGACGCCATTCTGATACTCATTCAGATCTCAACATTCTAGATGCAGTACGGATACACTCCAGACATGGAAGTCATTCTGTTACTCATTCAGATTCAAGTTCAGATACGCTCCAGATACGGAGGCCATCCTGATACTTATTCAGATTCCAAGTTCATGATATGGTTCAGATGCGCTCCAGACAAGGATGCCATTCTGATACTCATTCAGACCTCAATTTCAAGATACAGTCCAGATACACTCCAGACACGGAAGTCATTCTGTCACTTATTCAGATTCTAGTTCAGATACACACCAGATATGGATGCCATTCTGATACTCATTCAGATTTCAACTATTAGATTACAGTACATATACACTCCAGACACGAAAGTCATTCTGTCACTTGTTCAGATACAGCTCGGATACGCTCCAGACACAGACGCTATTCTGTTGCTCATACAGATTCAGTCTCCAGATACAGTTTAGATACGTTCCAGATACGGACACCATTCTGATACTTATTCTTTTGACTTACAACTTACAATTCAACAAACATTCTTGGATGGCATCTACAAGCCCATCTCCAACAAGATTCTATCACCTCTCCAAATGGCATCTTTAAGCCTATTCCCTCAACTACACCTTTGTTCAGTGAAAATTTATGGGCACTCTAGTGTCCAATCATCTTTTACCTTCGAGTCACGAACGACAAAACTCGCCAATCTAACTCTTCAGGTTCAAGAAGATTGAACAGGGGCAGCTGTTGTATCCCAAAATTTTCCCTCTCATTTATCAAGACTTTTCTCACAATACTTCTTGGACTCAAGACAAGATTAGGGTTTGGTCAGCTCAAGACATCTCATCTTACACTAATAACCTAAAATTAGGGTTTGAGTTTGCACAAGGATTTTTGGACCACCAATGCTTCATGTAACTTTCATACATCATTTTGGACCCCTAATATTGCTCATGTTAAGTTTCAAGCTTTGAACCACATTTTTGATCAGTCAATTGGACAGTTGACCTAAAAATCAGCTGTATTAGGGAAAAAGTCAACCATGGCCAATTTACAGTCAAAATGGTCAAAATTAGGGTTTTGACTGAGAAAGGGCAATTTCTGATTTTTAACCAGCCAATGACCAATTGATTTCAAACATAATTTCAAGGGTTCAATGGCATCATATTGATCTAATTACATGGTTCAAAAGATCTCAAGTTCATTGGATTGACAGATGAATTTTGCAGTCAACTGATCAAAAGTCAACTGTACACTGAAAAGTCAAACTTTGACTTTTTGGTCAAAATCAAGTACCAAGGGTCATAGTTCATCAAGATATGTCAAAATATGAAACTTGTTCACCAAGAAACTCAAATTTGAAAATTAGGGTTTTAATTTGAAAATTTTCATAACTTAGAATTTTTCTAAGTATAAAAATTTTCTTATTTTTTCCCAACTTTTTACCACTTTTTCACCATGATGCATTTTGATTCAAGAAACGTTCCCAACATGAAAGTTGTAGTCCTCCATGAAATCTACAACTTTGCTTCACAAACATTTCCTTAAAGATGCTTGGATCTCAAGTTATGAATTTGTGAATATAGGTCCATGAACTTCTTAACTTAGTGAAATTTTGCCCTAATTTAGGCAGGTTTTAGACCCAACTTCATGGATATTTTTCACCTAGTTCCAAGAGGTATCTCAAAATGCATTTCAAAGATGGATTATAGAGCACATTGCAAGATTTCCAAAATGTCAAGGAACTCTCCAAGATCATTTTTGAGTAGGAAGAATCGAAGAAGGGAAATTGGTCTTTTCTCACTTTTGTTCAAGCCATTTTTCACATAGCATCAATTTGCAAATCAAATCTATGCTGATTGTATCTTGCTTTGCAGGTCCTAAGCTTTCTATAAACTCCATAATTAAATTCAAACTCAATTGAAAAAGGCTATATCTTTGCTTTTGAAGCTTTACACAAGGTGCATTTCCATTTTGGGCAAAAAGTTCACATTGCCATTTTCATAAAGAGGAACTTTTGCAATTTTGTCAATCTTGAGCATTGAACATGTCCCCTTGATGCATACAAACTCTACAGCTCTCAAGAAATGTGTATCAACTCTTATCAGCCCTCAAGTAAGCTAGTATAAGCATGTGGGATTAGTCACTTCACTTTACTTCAAATGCAAGAAAAGTTGCAAAAGGGTCCAAAGCTTGCACAGCTAGTAAGGGATGACTTTGGATCACTTTTATACAAATATACAAACTTGTTACAAGGCATAGCACGCTTGGATTTGAACCCGAAACACTCTCAAACTCAAAAACACCAAAATTCTGCCAAAACTCAGAGTTTCTGCAAAAGCACAGCCAACTCTCATTTGGCTCGTGTGTTTTGTGTTTAAACATTTGAAACATCTCATACACTTGATCACTAATCAATCCAAGCCATCACCCTGGTTCTGTAACCCCTGTTTCAGCATCCACCATTTTCATTTTGGAAGCTTGCAGTTGGACTTGGTCAGGGAGTTCCAGGCATCCTCAAAGCAAGATAAGCATTGGAATAGCTTCAGGGAGGTTCAAGGAAGCTCAAACAGTCATCAGGCCTCCATTAAAGTCCCTACATTGTCCTACTCAAATCCAGCTGAAGGAGGTATTTTCTTAAACTTTATCTCCTTATACAGGCAACTTCAAGCCACAATTTGTGAAGAAAAAATGCAGTCCTTATCATAACTAAGTTGTACATATCTTTACTTTTCATTTATATTACTTGTGCTGAGAGAATTTGAAGATTGAAAACTCTGAAAAAGTCAGGTCACGAATTAGGGATTCAAAAATTCTCTTTGATCTTTAAGAGTTAGGTTGCATAATTTATATGGTTGGAATCGTGAGCTTAAATGCCACATTTTTCATGTTATGAGTTTTTGTTTTTGTGCAAGCATAAGAGAGATACAGTTTGAATTGGAAAACGCACGCAGAAGCTTGGGCGAAGGACAGGGACGATGATGTTCTGGGCTTTTTGTGCTTTGGCCTTTTTGTTTTCACTAATCACACCCCCCTGACTTACTATTACACCCCCTGGCTGATTTTTATATTTTTTCATATTTTTTTCATATTTTTATATTTATTGCTTTTGATTATTTTTTCTGAATAATAAAAATTCCTAAAAATAATTTCTTTATTTTTGCAATTTCATTTTTTTTTAATTATTTTTTTTACATAAAAAATAGTTTATTTTGATAAATAGATTTTATTTTCTTAAATAACTTGTAAATATATTTAAAAATACTTAATATTTTTATTATACTATTTATACTCATAAGTACTTATTTTTATACATATTTAATTTTTAATATTTACATATAATATTATTTTTTATTTTTTATACAAAAACATACAAGTTAGTAAATATAGAATACTATTTTCTTTTAATTGAAAAAACTAGGGTTTTAAACCCCCTCCAAAAATAATATTATTTTTTCTAGGGTTCGAATTAATTATTTTTCTCATACAAAAACACAACATTTTTTACATGAATGCATTGAATTGCATTTTAAATATTTGTCTTATATTTATTTAATTCGTGCAGTATTCGATTTGGTTGTAATAATATATTTAGGTTTATATTTGTGCAAAATCCCCATTCAAACTTGTATCCCCCTCCCATGATAATTGTTCTAATAGCTTAGTTTATTTTACGCAATTTATCGCTTTATATACTATGCTTATTAATTAGGGTTTGCATGACAAGAACAAAAAACAAAACAAATAGAAACCCCTAAATGCAAGACAAAAGCATGAAAATGACACACTTTACACACAAGCACCCTTAGGGTTTCTCCCACTTGGTTGCCTAAAATAAAATGGTCATGTTACGCATGCGAAGTATCTTGGCAAAACAAAACAAATATAAGATCATAGCCCCTCGATGATGCTATTCAAAGGTTGCCTAAACAAAATGATCTTGGTCCCTCAAAAATGCTAAGATACTTGGCAACATTGCTATCATGGTCATACGATGACCCATGCCCGTCCCGTTTACATCCAAAGATAGGGTTGTCTACCAAATCAATGGTAAGTCAACAATGTCAATGGAATAAAAATGCACAAGAAAGACATTTGAGTAGGTAGATAGCTTCTAAGTTACTTGCTCCATTTCAAACAATCCTTGCTATTTTTAAAAACAAACACACACACACACATTTCAAAACATCTTACAAAACCTTGAAACATTTTCACAAGACAACCATCTTTGTATACATTCTTACGAACGAGAATCATTATAAAGATTGCCTAAACGAGTGGCCTCTTTTCAAAATACTTTCAAAATCACACCAAACACCAAACACCATTTCAAACAAAACAAAGCAAGTGATCTAAGCAAGTAACTAAGAGCCCATGGAAAACCATGGATGAAAAGGGTGCTAGAACCTTCCCTTTTCATAATCTACCCCCCGAACTCAAGAAAACATCTCAAAGGTCTTTCCTGTGATTTTTTACCTTTCCTTTTGGATAAAAGAAAAGTCGGTGGCGACTCTTGCTAACCGCGACATTTGCGATAAAACGCAAAACCTCAAGTCAGTTCTCCCACCGTATCACACCAACTAATGTGGACTTACAAAGAAAATATAGAAAGACGAGAACTGACTACCAGACGAGAACTGACTAAGAAAATAAATTGTCAGACGTAAACAGACTACCAGGCGAGGACTGATGAAGATGATGTGTCAGACAAGAATTGACTACCAGACGGGGACTGATGAAAAATATAATGTGTCAGGCGAGAACTGACTCTCAGATGACAACTGATGAAAAAGATAATGCGCCAGATGAGAACTAACTACTAGACGAGAACTAGACTTGAAAGAGATAACATGTCAGACGAGAACTGATGAAAAAGATAATGCGTCAGACGATAACTAACTACCAAACGAGAACTAGACTTGATAGAGATAACGTGTCAGACGAGAACTGATGAAAAAGATAACGCGCCAAATGAGAACTGACTACTAGACGAGAACAAGACTTGAAAGAGATAATGTTTCAGACTAGAACTGACTACCAGACGAGAACTAATGAAAAAGATAATGTGTCAGACGAGAACTGACTACCAAACGAGTATCGATAAACAAGATAATATCTCAGACGAGAACTGATTACTAGACGAGGATTGATGAACAACGTAATACGCCAGACGAGTATTGTTGACAAAGACAATGTGTCAGAGAGAACTGACTACCAGATGAGAATTGGATTTTAAAGGATTTTCCAGACGGGAACTGGACTTTGCTAGGGAAAGAAAATCACCAACAGACTCTACTGTGCAAAGAAGTTCAATAAAGCCCTGTTGAGGAATGAAGACTCCACTAGGGAAGTAGGAGATATGGGAATACTCAAGACTTCGTTGGGGAAGAAAGTGGAACTTCTAAAAGATAAGTCACTTGGTATGTGAAAGGTACGACAAATGAAACAAGGTCAACAACACCAAGATGGAGAAACTGGAAGAAAACATGCTGGGAATATCAAAGGATATCTGGAGGTTGTATTATGTGTACTTTAAACTTGAGCAAGTTGATCAAAGACAATATCTTGTGTGCGTCTTAAATCATAAGTTAGAAAACTTAAAATAGGGAATCAATTATATGTATGATTCGAATCAAACATTAATATGAAATTTGAATTTTGCACCTCTTAAGTTGATTAGAATCAATGGTATGTGTGATTCGAATCACAATATTTCTTGAGTCGAATCACAACTCTTTTTTACTCGTATAATGACTACTCATGTTTTTTAAAAACAAACTTGATTCAAATCACACTTTTGTCTGACTCGAATCATGAGTGCTAATCATGATTCAAATCAAAATGACAATTTCTTTATTTTACTATCTTGATTCAAGTTTTATTTGTTGATTCAACTCATAACCTTGTGATTTGACTCAAATAGTTTGTTCTTTTTTCACATTTTTCTTTCTAACATCTAGCACCTATATAAATCTTTTTTTTGTCAATTTTCCAAAAACAACAATTCATTTTGATGTGAGAACAAGTGAGATCAAACTCATATTTTCACAAATCTTGAGAAAAACATGTGAGTTTTTCCTTTCAAAAATACACTTCCTCCTTGTTTCAAATTTGTGAAAAACTTCCTAGATTGTTGATCTATTAAGGTTTAAGTTGTGTTGTGTGAGATTCTTTAGATAACATTCATCATCTTCAATCTTGAATAAAGAAACCATTATTGTGGTGCTTAACTCTAAAGATTAAGTTTGAGTGGTAGATCCCAGGTACATTAGAGCCTCTAATGTTTTGTGAAGTTTTGTTGTGTATATTAGGATAAAGAATTATTTTATGTCTATGGTATCTGGAGATTGACATCGAACAAGAGAAGATTTTTTTCTATACTTATGGAAGACTTTTGTGTAATAAAGTAAAGATGATTACAGAATAATGTTGGGAGTTGGTCAATTCTTATGAATAAAAAATGCTTAGACTACAAACCAGTAGAAATGAATAAAGGATAAAGGTCACTGCAAAACATAAGCTCAGGACAAACATTACAAAAAATCACATAAATTACAGTCGTTTAATTATGGCATTTATTAAAACCAACATTATTTATGTTAAATTACGACGATTATATTAACCGACGTAAAAACACCCACCATTATTTACTAAATATTTAAAAATATTTATTAAAAGTTGCATGCTTTTCACACACTTCCCTCATTTTCTTTTGTCACAATTAATAAATTTAAAAAATCAATATAAATTAATAAATAATATTTTGTATTTATACGAATTAAAAGAAAAACCTAATCCCCTTTCATCTCCTTCATCGTGATCCAGTCTCAATTCTCTCTTTTCTTCCATGATTTCAATTTCGATTGAATCTTCATTCTTATGCTTTCGATTTCTATTGAATCTTCGTCACCATTTCCATTGTATATTCTCTTCTTTCTAATGATCCAAGCCATTCTTTCTCTCCTCAATCCATTTTCTCAATCGAAGTTTAACCCTAAAAGTCATTCAAGATCGAACCCTAAAATGATTTGAAGTTTGAATCCGCCTAACACGGAAATTCTATTATTTAAGTGCTTTTCCCATTCCTCTCAATTTGAATATGCTTCCAAACCATACTTTATTATATGTAACGTTAGATAGTTTTCCTCTGATTAGTTGGTCTTGCTATGTACCGGTTTGATTTGAGTTTATAACAGGAAATTGGATAATCATGTTGACTAAAGCTTTAAAGTTCAACATATACAAAGTATGGTTAATGCATCAAAAGGAGCTCATGAGAAATTGAATTCTACTAAGGTGGGATGAAAGCACAAGGTAGCCGTCTATGATTTATAGACGATCTAATGTAGTTTAATTTGATTGAGATTAGTGCATGTGACAGCCATATATTATATTATGATGAAATGATTGATTTTATATTTTTTATTAGAAATAAGTATATGTAATTATATATAACTCATATTACTTTTTATATATATTTAATTTATTGGTAATATTGATAGTGTCAAAATTAAGACATTTATTATTGGTATTATTAAATTTTATAATAGTTTTATATTTGACTTTGTTTACAAAATAAATCAAAAACTATTTTGCCATCTTTCAATTATTTTTATCTCATACTAAAGTGAATTAGTTGTCCAATTAATGTATTTTTTAATCTAAAATACATTGTTATTATGATTATTATTATGGATAATACATATAATTGAGAAAGTGTAAGTAGAATATAAGTCCTTATAATTAGAAATAGTCTATATTTCTCCATTAAATTTTCGGTTAGTTAGTATTTTTCATAGTGCATAACTTAAAACATTTATTATTGTCATTAGTAAATTTAGCAAGAATTTAAAAAAAAAATTTATTATAATTTTTTGTTTGCCATCATATATTTTATTTTATTTTTGAATGGTTTCATCGATTTATATTTATGCTAGTCTTATGATTTAACAAAATAACATTATTAATATTTTTTGAGATATTAGACGGTAACAAAACAAAAGATATGCATCAGAGTATAGATAAATATGAGACAATAAAAAAATTATTAAAATTAAATTGAGAGTTTAAGGGGTGATAATTGTATTTTTCTAATGAGTAATTTATGTCAGGATAGACAATAATAAACTTATTGTAACATATGTGTTGAAGTGATGAAGAAAAATTGTGCAAAATTGTTGTTAGATTCATTGAATGTAAAGAAAACACAAGAAATGGGGGAGGGGTTTGAATTATGTTCATAGAAAATATTCCCCATTAAAATTCTAAGCACTAAAATGATAATAGCAATAAAGACAATGAAGATAAATGACACAAGTATTTTATCCAGGTTCACAGTTAACTAGGCTACTCCTGTCCACCCTCGCATGGATGATTTTGCCTTATCCAAGGGCTTAATCCACTATAACCAAATTGATTACAATCGCACAGGCAACTGTCGGTGACTAAGACACAATGACATGTTCAGGGATCCAACTGGATATAACGTTCGTTGACCCAATAGAATCTGATACCTCAAGATCTCCTACCCGGATTTCCTTGCAATGATATCCATCAGGGATCTCACAAGAGTTTGACCTTCACCCGGTCCTCTTTGAGATATGACTACCATTGACCCAACAGAATCTAATTCCTCATAATCTCCTATTAGGATTTCCCATAATGACCAGCAACCATTATCTTCTTGAGATCATACCTTCATTCAGTCTCTCAAGGAACTAATCAACAATAATTGAGGGGGTTTCTTGTGTTTACATGAATGCTTCTTCTAAGCATATTACACAAGTGTTTTGAGCTTATATTGTTAAACACTTCTTCGAGCAACAACTCAAATGTTAAAACAATTTGCATGAAGAGATATGAACAGAAATAATATCTGAGCAAAAACTCTAGTGTTCATTACAATGTTATACAAAGATGTATATGATCAGAAGTTGAGTGTCATCTTGTAGTGTTCTTCTTCATCTTCTTGTTGAGCAAGCTACAAGCAACAACTCATTGCTTCTTCTGAGATCTATCAAGATGTATATGATTGGAAGTTGAATAACATCTTGTAGTCTTCTTCTTCTTCTTTCTTTTCTCTCTTCTTTTAGTGGTCTTTAGTATGTATAGTATTGCAGCTTTAACATCTTCGGAGCCTTCCACAGGATGAAGCTTATTGGCCAATGGCAACAGTTAAACCGCTAACCAACAATTAATCTTTGAAGCTTTGATCTTCTTTTATAGCCTTTGAGTTTGATTCTTGAGATTGAGAGTTCTATATATTTCAATAAGAAGTATGAAGCCATCGTGCCTCTTATAAAGCTCAAGATGAAGGAGGGTATTCTTTCTATGTTGGTCCAGTTCTATAATCCATTGTGCCGGTGTTTTACTTTCCCTAATTATTAGCTGATGCCCATATTGAAGGAGTATTCTTACTTACTTGATTTACCCATTATTGATCATGTTCCTTTCACTGGCTTAGATGGAAAGCCTAAGTCTCATGAGATTGTTGCCATGACTCATTTGAAGAAGTCTAAGATTAAGGCTACTATGACTACCAAGGGAGGAATCAGTGGTTTACCTACTCAGTTTCTATTGGATAAAGCTCGTTACTTTTCCAAGATGAAGAGTACAACTGCTTTCGAGGATATCTTTGCTTTGCTTGCTTATGGGTTGTTCTTGTTTCCAAACATCAACAAATTTGTGGATGTCAACGCCATAAGGATCTTTCTGATTGGGAATCCAATCCCTACATTGCTAAGAGATACTTATTATTCCATCCATCTTCAAAGTTTTTATCAAAGAGGGATGATCATTTGTTGCACACCTTTGTTATATCAGTGGTTTATTTCTCACTTATCTCGGACTGTTGCTTTTTGGGATATCAAGAAGGAACCTCGTTGGGCCCCAAAGATCATAACTCTCACATTGTTTGGGATCATCAATCTTATTATGATGTGGATATTATTGACATCTATGGTAGTTTCCCAAATGTGCCTCTTCTTGGTACAAAAGAAGGAATTAATTACAATCTCGTTCTTGTGCATTGTCAACTTGGATACCCGATGAGAGACAAGCCAAATAGCATTCATCTAAGTGGTTTCTTTCTCAAAGAGGGAGAAGATCACAAGGAGTCTAAGAAAAAGATTGAAAAGGCCTAACGCCACATTCATAGAAAGGGTAGAAAAGATATGGGACCAAGAGGAGTTGTTTCCTTAGAGCCTCATCTTCGTTGGGTACAAGCAAGAGCAATTCACTTAAAGATTCCTTATTCTTGTGAAGAACCAATACATGATCTGTTTATGAGGACTACTACTCCTCTCTTAGATGATATGGAAGAACTTCAGCTTACCTTAGTTAAAATGCAGCAAGAGAAGGAAGCATGGAATAATAAGTACGAGACTTTGGAGGTATCCTACTCAATAGAATTAAAAGAGAAGGATGACTTGATCGAGATTCTTGAGAGTCGTGTTATGGAGATGATGGAGAAGCAAGAGGATTTATTTTCCTCTAGAGCTCATCCATGTCCTAGTCACTCATTTTCTGACTCTGGTAATTGGAAAGAAGTTGTTGACAAATATGCAGAAGAGAACGAGCAGTTGAAGGCTTAGATTACAAGACTCAGGGGAAAACGTCAGTGTGTGGAGAGATTGTCATCAGCTTTAGCTCCTTAGGATTTATAGACTATATATTTATTCTCTTATACTCGGGATTGTTAAAACTTGTACTAAAAGTTGTAAAACATTTCGAAGTTATTATTAAAATGAAATTTTCAGTATTTCAAAAAATGGTAGTGCTTTAATATTTGTAATTGTCTATAATTCTTTGAGTTCCTTGAATAAACACAAAAATCATATGCATTTCATATCATGTATCACTTTTGAACATATTTTTTGCATTCTTGTTCATACCCAGGTGTCTTACTCGCTTCTTTTCTTTGTTCAGTCGGCAAGTTGTCTCAATGCTACAATACTTGAGCTAATTCTAGAAAGAAGATAGAAAACCTTGAACAAGAGAATCGCGAGCTACACGAAGAAGTTACTGCTTAGAGGGCTGGTATGGCCAATCTGACTTCTTTGGTGGAATCGTTGATGGTTGCTCAGAATCATCCACCACCTCTTCCTCCTCCTCTGCCTCCTCATGCTACTCAGTCACGACAGATGATTGTTGTTTCAAAAGTTCTGTCAGTTCCCATCTCTGTTACTCTAGTTACTGCTGCTCAATATTGTATGTCTCATGGTTATCCATGGGGAATGCTTGAGAATTTCATGCCAGAAGGTTAAAATCCTCCTGCTCAAGTTTCTCCATTTGCTCAAACTGTTGTTGTTTATGCACCTCTTGTGGTGCATGTTGCTCCTGTTTCCAATAATGAGATTCATCATGTTGCACCTCCTACAATGAATGTTATGCCTGTTATTAATGATGAAGTTTATCATCCTGCTCCTCCACCAAGTTAAAGTTTGGGCTTCTATGACCGATTGGATAATTTTCAGGATCAATTCAATGAAATGCAGAAATAAGTGAAGGCTCGTCGAGGGAAAGAGTTATTCGGACAGAATGTCAGTGATCTCTGCTTAGTTCCTAATGTGAAAGTGCCATCAAAGTTTAAGGTGCCAGAATTTGAGAAGTACAAGGGCAACTCTTGTCCTCGTGACCACCTGGTGATGTATATCAGAAGGATGCCCACTCATACTGATGACCAACGCTTGCTTATTCATTTCTTCCAGGATAGTTTAACTAGTGTTGCTTTGAAATGGTATATGGGATTGGACTGTAGCAACATCCACACCTTCAACGACTTGGGTGAAGATTTCGTCAAGTAGTATAAGTATAATATGTTTATGGCACATGACCGTGACCAATTGAGAGTGATGGCTCAGAAGGATAAGGAGTCATTCAAAGAGTATGCACAATGTTGGTGCGAAGTTGTTGCCCAAGTGGTACCCCCAATGAGAGAGAAAGAAATGACCAATGTCTTCCTGAAAACCCTTGGATCATTTTATTATGAAAGTATGGTTGCAAGTGCACCGAGTGATTTCTCTGAAATGGTAAGTATGGATGTTCATCAAGAAGAAACTATCAGGGAAGGACGCTTTAAAAAAGACGAAGGATCTAGTGGAACAAGGAAATCATCATATGGGTTTTCTAAGAATAAAGAAAGTGAAACAAATGATGTCGTTGAGGAAAGAAAGGCTAGAACTCTAAGAAAACATCATCAGTACCAATAACGAGTTGCTTATGTGACTCCAGTCATTAGTGTAGTTCTGATTATTGTTTCCTATCATAGAACACCTCCTCAAGGTAATCAAGGTCAAGGTCAGAAGAGAAAAGCTTTTGGTCCTATTCCAATGAGTTATGCAAAATTGTTTCTGGCTTTGATTCAGAAGAAATTCGTGCAGACTAGGCCTCCCCTTGCTATACCTTCACCTTTACCATGGTATTACAAGGCGGATCAGACTTGTGCTTTTCATTAAGGAGCCCTAGGGCACAACATTGAAAATTGCTATCCATTAAAGTTTGAAGTGCAAAAGATGGTAAGATCTGGTCTCCTGTCTTTTAAGGATGTTGGTCCCAATTTGAAGGATAATCAACTACCCAAACATAGAGGTGGAAGTGTTGTAAATATGGTTGCTGGTTGTCCTAGAGTTTTTTGGATTTTTGATATCAACCTAGTCAGAGGTGATTTAGTGAAGATGCATGTTGATCTCTGTGAATTCAGCTATTATACACATGACCATTCTATGTGTAGTATTTACAGTTCAGATATCCATGGATGCGATAAAGTGAGAGTTGATCTTCAAGAAATGATGGATGAAGGTCTTATCCACATAATCCAACCAAGGTTTGAATATGAAGAGATGTGAATATGGTTTATGGATGTCCCGTGAATTCGGGATTTTTCATGTGAATTACATGAATGATGATCTGGTACAGCTTCACACCACATTTTGTCACATGGATGGCCAGGAGGTACATCATTATGGATCCTGTCAAATCTGTTATAGGGATTCTCATGGTTGTTTTGTTGTAAGAAGAGGTGCTCAATTTCTGTTAGATGATGGTACTATCAGAGTCTCAAGCAACAGAGATGATTATAATGGAGTTAATGTGATTGAAGACTACTTAATTGAGGCCATGTCAGATAATGGATATGTTTCTGCTAATGAGTTCTTTTCTTCTGATGAAGGTATATTTTCTGATAATGATTCTACAATTCTTGAGTATTATGAAGAAGCAGGGGTGAACGTCATTGTGCTACATTTTGGTGTTCCCGCTCCAGTAGAGATTGCACACCATAGCAGCATGTTGTCACTCTCATAGTTATTTGTCTGTCTGATCCTCTCCCATATGAATCAGATAAAGTTGTGCCTTATAAGTACAATGCAGCTATCTTGGAAAATGGTGTGGAAATTCCTATCCAACATTTGTCTCATGTTGAGAATATAGCTGAAGCTAGTTGGGTAACTCGTAGTGGTCGTGTCTTCACCGCGGAGATGCTAATTCTGGTAAGAAGGTTGTTGAGAATGCTGAACCTAAGAAAATGGTAGGAGAATTTAGTGGAACTGCCTTAGAAAAGGATGTTGATGATCTATTAAAAATCATCAAGATGAGTAATTACAAGATTGTGGGAAACTGTTGCAGACTCCCTCTAAGATTTCCATTTTAGCCTTGTTGATGAATTCCACTGCTCATCGGGATTCTCTGATGAGGGTGTTGGATCAAGCTTTTGTTGAAAGTGATATGCCTCTGGATCAATTCAATAGTGTTGTGGGGAATATTACATCTTGTAACAATTTGAGCTTTTGTGATGACGAGTTGCCTGATGAAGGAAGAAACCATAACTCAGCTCTGCATATTTCTATGAATTATAAGAAGAACTCTTTATCCAATGTGCTGATTGGCAATGGATTTGCTTTGAATGTCATACCAAGAAGTACTCTCGTGAAGCTTAAGTACCTGGGAATTCCTATGCGCCCTAGTGGCATTATAGTGAAAGCTTTTAATGGTTTGAGAAAGTTTGTCATCAGAGAAGTAGATTTACCTATTCACGTAGGTCCGCACCTATTCCAAGTCACCTTTCAGGTTATGGATATTGTCCCTGCCTATAGTTTTTTATTGGATGACCATGTGTTGTACCCCAAAATTTGCCCTCCCATACTCTTCAAGGTTTGCTAAGATCATGCTTCAAAATCTCCCAAGAGTTGCACAGTCCAATGGCTTCCTAACAGTCCAAAACTAGGGTTTTATCTCTGGCAAAGAAATTGAAGTTTCCAAGGGTCTAAACAAGTCCCACATGCCTATAAACATTGTCAAGCATCCTTATGCCAAGTTTCAAGACTCACAGCACCAAATTGCGCAGTAAAAAAAAACCCTAATTGCTCAACAGTCAACTGCAGGGACAAAATGGTCATTTGACAGTCAAAAGTCAAAAATTTTGGTCAACATCTTATTTTGAAGCCATAAACATCATTTGATCAATTCTTGACCATGATTCTCAAAGCATGGCTCAAAAAGTCTCAAGATGCAAAAGTTTCTATTTTTGGACAGTTGAAAAAGTCAACTGCAAATTGACCAGGGCATAACTTCCACATGGTTTATTAGAAAAATTCCATCCAAAGCTCATTTTGAAGAGAATGACATTTCCTACAACTCATCCTCACACTTCAAGTCCAAGAAATACTCTCACAAAAAGTTATCAATCTCAACATTATAGGTCATTTTCAAAAGTCAACAAAAGGGCACTTTAAGTCAAAGACCATAACTTTAGATTGGTAAATCAAAATGACATGGGACCAAAGACATTGGTTATAGGACTTCAATACCTTTCCAAAATGTCCAAGAACATGATCAAAGCTTAAAAATTGAGCAAGATATGCCTTGTGGAAGTTGGGAAATTTTTGGGAATTTTGAAAAGTCAACTTTGCTTCAAATGCCTCAAAATTGCTAATGGGCCTCATTTTCTTCCATGAATCATCACCCAAAAGCTATGCACGACCCATTGACATCCAAGGGAGTTATTTCATCATTTTTTATTAATTATTTGAATTTTTATTATTATTAATTCACTTAATTAAAATTAAATATGAAAAAAATACTAAATCATGCCTTTCAAATCTTTTTATACAGCAAATACCTTCCACATGTGATAGAGATTTAGTGCACCTTCTCAAGGGGACAAAATCATCTAAATTTGGCAAGATTTCAATGGAAAAAGGATTGAAAAAGATATGGAAAAATAAAATCTCCAAAACATGAATGCAAGGACTTTGGGCTTGGATTGTTAACCTAATTCACTCCACATATATGCAAGAACAAAAACCTAATCCTAAGAACACAGAAGCTACGCCTCAAACACAAGAACAACTTTGCATTTTTTTCCTAAAAATCTCAAAACTGAAAACCTAGCTAGAGCATAATTCAAGACTGCAAAACCATTCCACTACACTCCTGACACTACCAAGAATCTTTGCCAATCAAAATCACGCCTCCATACTCAAGGAATTGGTAGATAGAAGCTTGACTTTTCTTTAAAATTTTCATATTCGTGTTTGCATTTTCATACATTATCAATGACTTTTAATGATTGATTTATACTAATATGAGCATTCTGAAGCTATTGGTGTTATTTGATTGAACTAAGGACGCCTGTATGCAAAGTTACCATGAAAGCTGCTTAGGGTTTCAGAGCTCCAATTTTGGGGTTTCATTCATCTGGAAAAATTGGACCATAAGACCAATACCATTGAAACCAGGACCTTCCAACGAATAGAAACTAACCATCGCGCCCTTTTTCTTTTTCACTATATGCTGTTCGCTATTTTTTGCAGGTTTGACTTAGTGGGGGTTTAAAACCCCCGCTATCTATTTTATTTACAGGGAAAAAAGGAGGACGAAGCTTAGGTGTCCACGCGTGAATGGGTGGTTCAAATCCTGGTGCGCGAATTTTTGATTAACACCACTAATGAACGCTTTTGCATATTATATTTCTTAGTTATCCAAATAATAGATGCGCGTGTTGGTTCAGTTGGCAATTGAAGTGGCACGCAGGTATTGGGACCTGGGTTCGATTCCCAGGTCCCCTTGTATATTTCATAATTTTTTCTCTAACATGTTCCAGCGCTGCACTCATCCAGTGGTCCACCAAACGCCTTGCCTGCTTGCCTGCCAAGTGTCCCCAGGGATCCATCCAAGGGCCATAATGTGCTGACTACCATGTACGCTAGTCAACTATCCCACATACGCGCTGGAAAGTCAAGGCAGGCCCTTGCATTCTTGGGCTAAATTACTTTAACAACACCTCCATAATTGGGCCAGAAACCCCTCTTGTTTGTATTTTCTTTCCCTCTTTTTATTCTCTTTTATTTATTTTAACTATTTTAATTGTTTTAATTAATTCACCAAAATAATAACATAAAACCAAAAAAAATCAGAAAAGTCAAAAATAAAATATGTTTATTTAATTTTTAATTCATTAATAGTTTTTGTAAATAAATTCCAATAATCAATTTAGTTTAATTTTAGGTTTAACTTTAATGTTTTTTTTCTTAAATAACTAAAATACATAAAAATTAGGTTTTTTTAGCATTTTACTCTTTTTCTCAATAATTAAATTTTTCTTGTTATCATTATTAATTATTAATTATTTTGTAAATAAACTTGTTATTAAATAATTAGTAAATTAGGTCAAAACTTAAATATTTTCTTTAATAATTAAAAACAATTTAGAATTAGGGTTTTATTTAATTTCAAATTTTAATCAATTTCCCCTTTTTCATAAATACCAAAAAAACATAAAAATAATTTCTTTTCTCATTAAATAATTAATTAACCTTCCAATTTCAATTTAATTTCTTTAAAGGGTCCAACGCCCTCGCACTCTCGATTTTAATTTATCTTCGCGTGTTTGTCCTTTATTTTCATTTTAAATATTATGTAATTGCCCCAAGGCCTTGTAATAATAATTAGGACATTTATTTTCCGCACTTTTATTCAAAATCGGGTCTTTGTTAATTTGGCGATGTATAGACCCACGCCTTGTAATAGCGTAGGACCTTTATTTTCCGCACTTTAAATTCCGCACCTTTAAACTGTTAATCACATGAAAGAATGTATGCCTAAATAAAATCAAAGCGTAGCTCACCCAATGCATGATCAAGATGAAACATAAACTGAAAATGACACACAATTCACACACCACTTCTAGGGTACGCCTCATTGTTGCCTTCCCCTTCGAATCGTGGTCGTCGAGTATAGGACGTTTTAGTAAGTCCTTATGTCCATGAACATGGCATAAGGGTAGCTTCTAAGGTGTCCTACTATTGCTCTGGTGACCACATTGTTGCCTTCCCCTTCGAATCGTGGTCGTCGAGTATAGGACGTTTTAGTAAGTCCTTATGTCCATGAACATGGCATAAGGGTAGCTTCTAAGGTGTCCTACTATTGCTCTGGTGACCACATTGTTGCCTTGCCCCTCGAAACGTGGTCGTCGACTATAGGACGTCTTAGTGAGTCCTTATGTTCCATTGATCTAGTTGCCTCAAAACAAGTTGCCTCGAAACGGTTGCCTCGGAATAGTTGCCTCGGAATAAAAAGATCAATGGCATAAGGGTAGCTTCTAAGGTGTCTTACTGTTGCTCGGTGGCCACACTGTCCCTAAACTCGAATTGACCCGAACACCTCCAACGGTGGTGCTACCTACCTCTCAATGGTGGGATGGCACTACCTTAAGGACATTTACACAGCCTAATTCCTTAGGGTAGGTAGATGACTCATGGATACTTGCTCTATTCAAAAACAAATCAAAAACTCTTTTCACACCGACACTTTCAGAAAGCTTTCAAAACAATTTTTCAAACACTCTTGAGGACTGATACAAGAGTCGATCTGAAATCTTTAAACGAAACTTTTTCGAACCCACTCACAATTGAAAAGCAAACACTTTTGAAAACGCAATGAGCAAGTATCTAAGAGCCCATGGATAACCATGGATAGAAAGGGTGCTAACACATTCCCTTTCTATAAATCTACCTCCCGAACCGAGAACTAATCTCATAAGGAATTTTTCTGTGCTTTTGTCCTTTCCTTGTTGGAGAAAATAAAAGACGGTGGCGACTCTTGCTTCCGCGACATTTCGCGATCCAGCGTTAAACAGTCAGTTCCAGATCCACCGATCACAGAACTGGCGACTCTGCTGGGGACTCTTATAAAGTGAGGTGTACCTTAGGACTAAGATCACTTGTGTTTTCAATTGTTGTGCTTGTTTGCTTTATTATTGTGGGCTGCATCGGAGTTACATAGATCCTAACCCGGATCTGGGGATACCCTGTTAGGTAGCATAAGCTGTTAGGGACCTGTCCGGTGTAGACCGACATGGGTGAAGCAGTGGCTACGTTGGTGTGGCACCTTGGTCTGTACCGATATCCCTTGTGTCGCAACGAGGAGAATATGGGTCTTTTGAGGAGTCATTAAGCACCAACCGACCTTAGAACCTTAAATGACACAACTTGGCCAATAGAACAGTAGCAGTATGCTACGCCCATTGAGGCTAAACTCTCGTGATGGTTCTGGCCGCAAGAAAAGATTGTGATGCTGGAGTTATGACCGATTGAGGGTAGTCAGTGATATTGGGATCCTCTAGAACCCGGTTACTTCTGATAGGACAGGTATGAACCAACAAACTGAAAGAGGGTAATACCTAGACCCCATGCTGGCCTAAACTTTAAGGGCTTGTCTTGTGTGACTTGTGTGCCTTATCATGTTTGCCTTTGTAAATATTTATGGTGTGCTTCATCATAACATCATGCCATCATGAACATTGCATGCATCCTGCATAAGGACTGACCATTTCAAAGACAAGAGGGTTTCACCTTTGCTCTGTTTTGTAGGACATCATGATGCCTACGCGAAGGAATACTATCCGGTTCAACTTTGTTCACCCACCTGAGTTGCTTGAAGAGTTGGTTAGCAGAATTCCAAATACTACTTCCTTCATCCAGAGGCATGGTTCTCTTCTCAGTTTAGTCACGACAAAGTGGGATCAACAGTTGATGAGTGTCCTGACCCAGTTTTATGACCCTCTGTACCAGTGCTTCACCTTTCAAGACTTCCAGCTGGTCCCTACCCTGGAAGAGTTTTCTGATTTGCTTGGTATCCCTATCTTGGATCAGACCCCCTACATCGGTTGGGAAAAGACTCTTAGGCTTGAGGAGGTTGCTGCAGCTCTTCCCTTGACTCACCAAGAAGTAATGGACAACTGGGTGACCAGAAGCGGAGTTAAGGGTTTCTTGGCCAAGTTCTTGGTTGGTAAGGCTAACAGTTTCTGGAATGACTTGGACTTTAGGGCATATGAAGACATCTTGGCTCTCTTAATCTATGGTCTAGTTTTGTTCCCTAATCCTGATAACTTCATTAATGTCACTGCCATAAGGATCTTCATGTCTCGGAACCCTGTGCCCACTCTCTTGGGTGATATCCTGCAACAACTTTATGTTCGTACTGCCCGAAGACGAGGGACTCTGTGGTGTTGTATCCCTTTGTTGGTGAGGTGGTTTATTTCGCACCTCCCTAAGTTCGTGCTGAAGAACCAGGAAGGAAGAGGTTGGGCTCGTAGGTTAATGTCTCTCACTGATAAGGACATCATTTGGACTCTCAGAGGTTTGGATGAGATAGCTGTTATTGATCGTTGCGGAGAATACCCCAATGTCCCTCTGATTGGTACCCAAGGAGGAATCTCTTATAATCCATGTCTAGCTCTTCGTCAGTTTGGAAGAGCCAGGAGAGCAGGGCCTCATGAGATGTTGGTACCTCACATCAGTTTTGAGTTTCAGGTGGATAATGACGAGTTGCGTCGTAGGTTCATCAAGGCTTGGGACAGAATTCATAAAGCTGACCCACAAGAGTTGGGGCCAAAAACTTCTCTGCCTATGGAAGCTTACTACAAATGGGTCCGCATCCGTGCTCAGAAGTTAGGTATGCCGTACGAAGCTGTCAGACCCATCATCCTTGAGTATCCTGACAAAGATGGGGTTCCCCCAACTGTTCTCCCTCCTCAGATACCTACTGATTATGAGACATTAAAGAGGTCTTGGGCGCAGCTGCAAGAAGAACGAGATTCTTATCGGGAAAAGTTCAACGAGCAGGAACTGAAGATCCAGAAGCTGACAAAGCAGTTGGAGAATGAGCGAGCTCTGAATGACTACATTCGTACTGAGAAGAGGAGACCCTGGGATCAATGATGAGCTTTGGATTTTCTTTTACAGTTTTATTTCCCTTTCCAGTATTTCCATTTTTCTATGTAACTCCTAAGGGCAACCTGTTGAACAATTTAAATTTCAAAGTTGAATCTAATGAAGTGTGTTCCTTTTTGTTTACAAAGTCGATTCCCGATTGTCTTTGAAAACATAAATCATACGCATTCCATTCATCATGTGCATCACAGGTACTCTTCTTTTCAGGTTGCTTACTGTTCTTCGCTGTTTATTTCAGCATCATGAACCCTGAATCATCAACCGAGCAGTCTATTAAGGCCCTTCAGGCGCAGAACGCACAATTTCAGGAACTGATCATGGGTTTGGCTCAAGGTCAAGAAGAGCTGAAGGCTTTGCTTCTGAAGAAGGAGAAGAAGAAGAAGAGAACTGTTCTATTCAACACGGGCCGGAGGTTTGGTAACACTCTGCAGAATGAGGAAGCTGGTTCTTCTGTAGGCAAAGACAGTCCCAAGGGGGGAAGAGGTCCTAGTCCGGTAGTCTCTGACAATGAGACTGATTTTAATGAGGAACAGTATCCTCCTGCTGAAGACCGGTACAAGCAATTGGAAGACCGTCTGAACACCATGGAGATCTAACAAGTGCCTGGTTTGGATTTCGGAGACTTGGGTTTATCTACTGGTGTGATCATCCCTCACAAGTTTAAAGCACCATCTTTCACCAAATATGACGGGGCGTCTTGCCCTAAGCTACACCTCAGATCTTATGTGCGGAAGATTCAGCCGTACACAGTGGATAAGAACTTATGGATCCACTTCTTCTAGGAGAGTCTTTCAGGGACTCATCTCGAATGGTTCTATCAGCTGGATGGAACCAAGATTCGTAACTGGGAGGAGTTGGCTACTGCTTTTTACAAGCAGTATCAATATAATGCCGACCTTGCTCCTACACGTACCCAACTCCAGGGTATGTCGCTAGGATCAGGCGCAGGTTTTAAAGAGTACACGCAGAAGTGGAGGGATCTGGCTGGCAGGGTGCAGCCACCATTAACTGACCGTGAGCTGGTAGATATGTTCTAGGGGACCCTATCCGGGCCATTCTTCAATCATCTTATCGGTAATTCATCTGTAGGGTTCACTGACCTTATTCTGACTGGGGAAAGGATAGAGGCTGGAATGAAGTCCGGTAAAATTCAGAAAGGTGCGTCTTCAAGTGCTGAGAAGAAACCTTTTAAGAAGGAGGCCAGTGCTGTGTATGGGCCTAGGAGGCAAGATAAACCAGAGCGCCGCCAATCTGTCAACGCGGTGGTGATTGCTAAACCTGCTGTCGCTCCTCGGCAAACCAATCAACAAAGGGCTGAAAGACCCAGAAGAGAGTTTACCTGGCTGAGTATGACCTTGTCACAAATCTTGCCGCAGCTGCTATCAACCAACTTGGTGACTGTCAGGGAGGCCCCGAAGGTTGTGAACACTGCCTCTCCTAAGTATAATCCAAATGCCCGCTGTGCTTATCACTCCGATAGCCCGGGGCACTCTACTGATGATTGCTGGGCCCTGAGAAATAAGGTGCAAGACCTTATTGATGCGAAAGAGATACAATTTGAGGTGCCTGAGAGACCAAATGTGGTGACTGCTCCTATGCCCCAGCATGGAGTAAATGCTGTTGATGAAGACTTGTATGCCGTTTCCGTGAATGATGTAGCTACTCCTCTGTTGACTGTTAAGAGGAACCTGCTACTGGCCGGTTTATTTCCAGGTTGTAGTGAGGGTTGCCTTTTGTGTGCTGTTTCCCTTACTGGTTGTCCGTTGCTGAAGTTAGGCATCCAAAGCCTGATGGATAGCAAGGAGATTTTGTTCAAGAAGACCGCTGTTCCTTTTGTTCCTGTGGAAGAAGTATCTGACGTTACAATTTTCAACAATCCAATCAAGGCTCCCCCGAGGAAGCCAGTTAAAATCATGACTGTTGCACCCATTGTTATTACTGTTCCGGGGCCCCTCCCCTATGAATCTGATAAGGCTGTCCCATGGCACTATGGGGCAGATGTATATGTACTTGGAATAAAGCAAGAGTTCAACACCGGTACCAGCATCAGCAATATTACCGGTCCAGCTAAAGTAACCCGCAGTGGCAGGCTCTTCTCGCCTGACATTGCTCCACCAGCTATTCGAAGACCTCTCATTATAACACCTGCAAGTGCGCCTGTTTCCACTTCTGATCAAGTTGCTTCCCCTGCTGTCAAGTCATCTAATGCTCGGGGCAAAGGGATTAAAGATGAGCCTTCCCGGATGGAGGCACCAAAGTCTGTGAATGTTGAAGCCTCCCAGCAAGAGATGGAGGAAATTCTTAAAATAATCAAGAAGAGCGACTTCAACGTCGTTGAACAGCTGGGGCATACACCCTCCAATATCTCTATGCTCTCATTACTATTGTGCTCAGAAGCCCATGCTAAGGCCCTGATTTCATTTCTGAAGACGGCCCATGTGCCACAAGAGACCTCTGCAGACCAGTTTACTGATTGCGTAGCCAATTTGACAGCTGACAATGGTTTGGGTTTCTCGGATGCTGACCTTACCGCCAAGGGAAAGAACCACAATGATGCCCTGTATGTCTCTATAGAATGTAGGGGCACTACTCTCGCGCACATGTTGGTGGAAACCGGTTCTTCCCTGATTGTGTTGCCCAAGAAGGCCTTAGACCGGTTGGATTGTGAAGGCCTAGAATTGAAACCTAGCAACATCATTGTTCGAGCCTTTGACGGATCGAAGAGGATGGTTCATGGAGAGGTAGACATTCCTATTCGCGTGGGTTCTCAAGTATTCGACTCAACTTTCTACGTGATGGATATTCGTCCATCTTATTCCTGTTTACTGGGTCGACCTTAGATTCACAAAGCTGGGGCAGTGACCTCTACCCTACACCAAAAGCTCAAGTACCCCGTCAGAGGGAAGATTGTCACTGTGCAGGGAGAGGAGTAGTATATGGTTAGTCACTTGAATTCCTTCCGGTATATTGAGATGGACGGGGAGTTTATTGAAACCCCCTTTCAACATTTTGAAGAGGTACCTCCAACATTGGCAGCGGCAGAAACAGTGGTTGAAGAGGACTTTCCTTTGAAGATGGCTTCCTTGAAGGACGCCCGGGCTGTAATCGAGAAAGGTGAATGTGCTAACTGGGGTAGGCTCCCTGATTTCACTCCTAAAACTGACAAGTTTGGACTGGGTTTTACTGCAGAGGCTCAGAGGGCTGTGCGCAAGGCAAGGACCAGAAGACCTCTTGTGCTCATCACCAATCCAGGAGTGAATGCTATTGGGGATGAAGACGAAGTGGAAGAATCGGAGTTCGATAGCTGGATCTACCCGACGACTGATGGTGGATTGAACAATTGGACCGCAAAAGATCATACACCTGTTACTTTTGTTACGCAGTAATGAATTCCTTTGTTTTTGTTATTTGTAATAAACAATGAATTGAAACTTTATGGCCCGGTGTCTTACCCGGGGCATCGTTGGCTTCATTTGTGAGGGCTTATAACTGTCATTTACATATATCATGAATAAAGATCTTGGACGTTTTTCGCATTTCAAATCTTGTGCCCCTTTTCTTTCTTTCCTTTCTTTATATTGCAAAACAGCTGTATTTACACACACTCACCCATACAGGTTTCAATCCACTTTGGATCTCACTGGTAACGACTCTGCTACTGCCAGTTATGACTTCGAAAATACGATCAACTTAGCCGAAGACGAAGGTGAAGATGATTGCGAAGTTCCTGGTGAGCTTGCAAGACTGTTACTCCAGGAAGAGAGGGTAATTCAACCACATGAAGAGCCAGTGGAAACGATAAATCTGGGTACTGATACAGATAGGAAGGAAGTCAAGATTGGTGCCAATCTGGAGCTCAGCGTGAAGCAACGGTTGACCCAGATGTTACATGATTATGTGGAGATCTTCGCCTGGTCCTATGAAGACATGCCTGGGTTGGATACTGACATTGTGGTCCATCATTTGCCTACCAAGGAAGACTGCCCTCTGGTTAAGCAAAAGGTCCGTCGTATGCGTCCAGAGATGTCTGAGAAGATCAAAGCTGAGGTTATGAAGCAATTTGACGCCGGCTTTCTTGCAGTGACTTCTTACCCTCAGTGGGTTGCTAATGTGGTGCCAGTACCAAAGAAAGATGGTAAGGTCAGAATGTGTGTTGATTACAGGGATCTGAACAGGGCCAGCCCCAAGAATGACTTCCCCTACCTCACATTGACGTTCTGGTTGACAATACTGCTCAACACAAGGTGTTCTCTTTCATGGATGGTTTTTCAGGGTATAATCAGATCAAGATGGCTCCTGAAGATATGGAAAAGACTACCTTTATTACTCAGTGGGGCACCTTCTGCTACAAGGTCATGCCATTCGGGTTTAAAAATGCTGGGGTAACCTACCAACGTGCCATGGTTGCTTTATTTCATGACATGATCCATCATGAGATAGAAGTGTATGTTGACGATATGATTGCAAGGTCTCAAACTGAGGAGGAACACCTTGACCATCTGCAGAAGTTGTTTGACCGTCTGAAGTTATATAAGCTGAGGTTGAACCCGAACAAGTGCACCTTCGGGGTTAGATCTGGAAAGTTGCTAGGCTTCGTTGTAAGTGATAAGGGTATTCAAGTGGACCCTGCCAAGGTCAAAGCTATTCAAGAGATGCCAGTTCCCAAGACAGAGAAAGAGGTCAGAGGCTTTTTAGGACGCCTGAATTACATTGCCCGATTCATCTCACACCTAACTGCTACCTGTGAACCAATCTTCAAGCTGCTGAAGAAAGATCAGGTAGTACGTTGGAATGATGAATGTCAGGCCGCTTTTGACAGAATCAAAGAGTATCTCCAAGAACCACCCATTCTTATGCCACCGGTTGAAGGGAGACCTCTGATATTATACCTGACAGTACTTGACAGCTCAATGGGGTGTGTGCTGGGGCAGCATGACGAGTCTGGCCGAAAAGAGCACGCCATTTATTACCTTAGCAAAAAGTTTACCGACTGTGAGACCCGATACTCACTGCTCGAGAAAACTTGCTGCGCTTTGGTATGGGCTGCTCGCCGGCTGAGACAGTATATGCTGACTCACACTACCTTGTTGATCTCAAAGATGGATCCGATAAAGTACATGTTTGAAAAGCCTGCTCTGTCTGGGAGAATAGCAAGATGGCAAATGATCTTGACAGAATACGACATCCAGTACACGACTCAGAAAGCTATCAAAGGAAGTGTATTGGCAGACCACTTGGCACATCAGGCAGTAGACGACTATCAGTCAATGAACTTCGAGTTTCCGGACGAGAGCATCATGATAGTGACTGATTGTGAAGTACCTGGACCGGATGAAGGACCTGACGAAGGATCCCGATGGTCTATGCACTTTGACGGAGCCTCCAACGCTTTGGGTAATGGTATCGGCGCTGTGATCATATCCCCTCAAGGCACTCATACTCCACTTACTGCCCGGCTATGTTTCAACTGCACCAACAACATGGCGGAGTATGAGGCATGTATCATGGGTCTTCAAGCTGCGATCGACTTAAGGATCAATTTTCTGAGTGTCTTCGGATATTCCGCTCTCGTGATCAATCAGATCAAAGGCGAGTGGGATATGAAACATCCGAATCTTATTCCTTACAGAGAATGTGTGTTGACATTGATCCCCCATTTCACAGAGATAACTTTTGAACATTTCCCAAGAGAGGAGAATCAGCTGGCGGACGCGTTAGCTACGATGTCTTCCATGTTCAAAGTCAAATGGGACAATGAGGCTCCCCGGATCATCATCTGGAAACTGGACGAACCGGCATACTGTTGTGATCTTGAGGCTGAGGTAGTAACTGAAAATCCTTGGTACCATGAGGTGAAGAGATACTTGGAAGCTCAGGAATACCCTGAAGATGCGTCTGTCAATGATAAAAAGTTTCTGAGAAGGTTCGCAGCGAAGTTCTTCCTCAGAACGGCATTCTATACAAGCGAAACCATGATTCGACTTTACTGCGCTGTGTGGATAAAACTGAAGCAGAAAGGATCATGGCGGAGCTGCATGAAGGTACCTTCGGAACACATTCCAGTGGATATACTATGGCAAAGAAAATCCTTCGGGCAGGATATTTCGGGTCCACCATGGAAGCCGACTGTTACCAACATTCTCGGACATGTCATAAATGCCAGATTTACGCAGATAAGGTGCACGTTCCTCCAGTCCCTCTGAATGTCCTGACTGCACCTTGGCCTTTTGCAATGTGGGGCATAGATATGATCGGCGAGATTAAACCTACGGCATCCAATGGGCATCGCTTCGTCCTGGTAGCGATCGATTACTTTACAAAGTGGGTTGAAGCAGCTTCCTACGCTACCGTAACCAAGAATGTCGTGGCACGGTTCATTCGGCATAACCTGATCTGTCGGTACGACGTCCCGGAAAGGATCATTACAGACAACGGTACCAATCTCAATAACAAGATAATCACTGAGCTATGGGAACAATTCAAGATACAGCACCACAACTCTTCTCCTTACCGGCCGAAGATGAATGGGGCTGTAGAAGCAGCGAATAAAAATATCAAAAAGATTGTGCAGAAGATGACAGTGACCTATAAAGATTGGCACGAAATGTTACCGTTTGCTCTACATGGGTACCGTACCTCAGCAAGGACGTCAACCGGGGCAACTCCTTTTTCCTTGGTCTACGGCATGGAGGCAGTCTTACCGATCGAAGTGCAAATACCCTCTCTCCGGATAATGAAGGATGCAGATCTGAGCGAAGATGACTGGATCCAGACACGACTTGATCAATTAAACTTAATTGACGAAAAGAGACTTGCTGCTATTTGTCATGGTCAGACATACCAAAAACGAATGATCAGGGCATTTAACAAGAAGGTCAGACCACAAGAGTATCAAGTTGGGGATCTGGTAATCAAGTGTATCATCCTTCCTCAGAGTGATCCAAGGGGCAAATGGACCCCTACGTACGAAGGGCCATTTGTGGTTAAACATGTGTTCTCAGGAGGAGCCATGATTCTAACCACCATGGATGGTGACGACCTCCCTCACCCCGCCAATGCAGACATAGTAAAAAGATACTACGCATGATAAAAGACCCGCTAGGTTGACATACCTAGGCAAAAATTAGGGCTTCCCGGCGAACCAAAAGGGTTCGGGCAAAATGAGGGATGAAATGAAAAAAATCTGTACACCCGGCAAGTCGAAAACCTGAAAAGGCGGCTTGGGCAAAAATGGGTATCCCGGTGGACCGAAAACCCGAAAGGGCGGTCCAGGCAAAAGTTAGGGATAAAGCGTAATACTATGTCTCATTGGATCACCTTGCATCCAGAATCCGGTATCAACTGTCGAGTTCAAACGGCATCAATCAATCAGCTTCATCCTCAACTAGGTCATCAAGTGATGAGACGCTCGAAGATATAAAGGCGATAGCAGAGTTGGAACCCAGTGGGATCGTTCTTTTCACATAGCTGTTTTGTTTTCCCTTTGTACAAATTGTATAAACTTTTTTTATTCGGCGGCGTTCTCTTACTAGGACGTCAGCCTCTTGTACATAAACGCCTATTTACAGGAAAATTCAAAAATCAATACAAATTATCTTTTCAGACAAAATTGCCAATTGTTTTTCCTTTTTTGTTTTGTTTTGCGAAGAACGTCCAAGGTTCAATTTGTGATATATGCATTTGACACTAATTGCTAACTCATAAAAAAATTGCATACGAAACAAAGGATTAATTACAGGTAATGTTAGAAACAGGGGCAATAATGAGTTGTCTAAGCGATCTAACTGTTCTGTCCACCAAGGTACCAAGGTAGCTTCAGCTGAAGAACATAACCGGTATACCTTAATTCCCCAGAGAGTGAGCCAGAAAGTCAACGCACTCTCCCCAAGCAAAGCTACATTATCAGCCTTAAGGAAGTTGGGTATCCCCAGTAGATCTCAACATTCCTCAGCGCAATATACAAACATTCCTAACAAGCATCCCCGGCAATCTTGATCTAAGATTGTTCCCCAGCGGTATACCAGATATTCAGCGGAGCCACTTCCCCAATATATCTCAAAGATTTCCCCAGGAGAGTCCAGTCTGAAGATTTCCCCAGGAAAGTTTGAATCCATCTCCCCAGCAGGAAGCTTATCCCCAGTAGATTCTGGAAGCTTATCCCCTACAGAGCACGAACGTGTCCCCCGGCTTTATTCAATGGTTATTTCCCTACCAGGATATAACTGGGTTATCCTCGGCCAAAAGCCACGGGAAGATCGTCCTCGGCAAAGTCTTCCTATCCCCAACGGAGTCTATTAACACTTCCAACATAACGACGGTATCCCCAGCGAAGTTATCATCAACATCCCAGCAAAGTTATCATCAACATCCCAGCAAAGTACCTCTCTTCTCACAGAGTATTGTTCCCCAGCAAGATTGCTAGGGTGGTTATTCCCCGCAGAGTAATCTCTTCATCAAGTTTATTCCCCAACGGAGTTATTTTCTCTTACCGGTATTCTTGCAACCATCACTCCCCAGTGGAAACAAAAGCTCTACATCAGCCCAGGATTTAACTTCCCGGCATCCGTCAAGGATTTATTTTCCTAGGACGAAAACATACATTCATAAACATCGCATTTCCATACATTATAGCATGCATATACACATCATGAACATACAATCTCATTTATGTTGAGAGCATCATTGCTTGATATATATCATGCATTTCATACATCATGACATTGCATATAACTGACCCTTTACCGTTTTAGGGAAAGACGAATCGGTAAACACCGCTGACCACTCATATGACCTAGTAGTCCCCTCAAAAGAAAAAACTACATCTATGGAAGACTTTAGTCTGGTTCAGTTAAATCGATTCTAAGATTTTTCTGATTCTTATCCAGTCAAAGTTAATCCAAGACCTTCTCTGGTTCAGTCAGATCGATGCTAAGATCTCCCTGATTCTTATTCCAGTTGAAGATATTCCAAGACTTTAGTCTGGTTCAGTTAAATCAATTCTAAGATTTTTCTGATTCTTATCCAGTCAAAGTTAATCCAAGACCTTCTCTGGTTCAGTCAGATCGATGCTAAGATCTCCCTGATTCTTATTCCAGTTGAAGATTCCAAGACCTTGCCTGGTTCAGTTAAATCGACTCCTAAAGATTTTTCTGATGCCGATCCAGTCAAAGGCCTTCTCTGGTTCAGTCAGATCGATGCTAAGATCTCCCTGATTCTTATTCCAGTTGAAGATTCCAAGACCTTGCCTGGTTCAGTTAAATCGACTCCTAAAGATTTTTCTGATGCCGATCCAGTCAAAGGCCTTCTCTGGTTCAGTCAGATCGACCCTAAGATCTCCCTGATTCTTATTCCAGTTGAAGATTCCAAGACCTTGCCTGGTTCAGTTAAATCGACTCCTAAAGATTTTTCTAATGTCGATCTAGTCAAAGGCCTTCTCTGGTCCAGTTAAATCGATTCCTAAAGATTTTCCTGATGAAGACTCAGTAGAAGACATCCAAGGTTCTCTCACTGTTACTGTTGAGGTAGTAATCGCCCAAGGTTCTCTCATCGTTACTGTTGAGGTAGTAATCGCCCAAGGTTCTCTCATCGTTACTGTTGAGGTAGTAATCGCCCAAGGTTCTCTCATCGTCCCGTTGAGGTAGTAACCATCCCTGATTCATTCATCACCTTTTGAAACTCCAGACTCGATTCCTGTATCTCGCCAGGGCACGTCTGAAGAGGTTTAAGGATTCAATTCCTGTAACCAGTCAGGGCACATCTACACAAAGAGTTTAAAGACCAACTCCTATAACAGGCCAGGTAATCATTTTTCTTTTTCAGGTACGCAAGTTCTCGCTAAGGAAACTCTTACGCGATCGACACCCAGATGGCATCTATAAGCCCATCCATCTATCCATCACCTCTCAACATGGCATCTATAAGCCCATCCTCCTATCCATCAGTCTCCAAATGGCATCTATAAGCCCATTCCCACCATCATACTGCTAACACTCTAACATGTGAGCGCAAATTTCTAGGCACTCTAGTGTTCAATCATCTTCCACCTTCGGATTACGAAAGGCCCGTCAGCCAATCTACATCCTTAGGTCTAAGAAGATTGAACAGGGGCAACTGTTGTACCCCAAAATTTTCCCTCCCATACTCTTCAAGGTTTGCTAAGATCATGCTTCAAAATCTCCCAAGAGTTGCACAGTCCAATGGCCTCCTAACAGTCCAAAACTAGGGTTTTGTCTCTGGCAAAGAAATTGAAGTTTCCAAGGGTCTAAACAAGTCCCACATGCCTATAAACATTGTCAAGCATCCTTATGCCAAGTTTCAAGACTCACAACACCAAATTGCACAGTAAAAAAAAACCCTAATTGCTCAACAGTCAACTACAGGGGCAAAATGGTCATTTGACAGTCAAAAGTCAAAAATTTTGGTCAACATCTTATTTTGAAGCCACAAACATCATTTGATAAATTCTTGACCATGATTCTCAAAGCATGGCTCAAAAAGTCTCAAGATGCAAAAGTTTCTATTTTTGGACAGTTGAAAAAGTCAACTGCAAATTGACCAGGGCATAACTTCCACATGGTTTATCAGAAAAATTCCATCCAAAGCTCATTTTGAAGAGAATGACATTTCCTACAACTCATCCTCACACTTCAAGTCCAAGAAATGCTCTCACAAAAAGTTATCAATCTCAACATTATAGGTCATTTTCAAAAGTCAACAAAAGGGCACTTTAAGTCAAAGACCATAACTTGAGATTGGTAAATCAAAATTACATGGGACCAAAGACATTGGTTATAGGACTTCAAGACCTTTCCAAAATGTCCAAGAACATGATCAAAGCTTAAAAATTGAGCAAGATATGCCTTGTGGAAGTTGGGAAATTTTTGGGAATTTTGAAAAGTCAACTTTGCTTCAAATGCCTCAAAATTGCTAATGGGCCTCATTTTCTTCCATGAATCATCACCCAAAAGCTATGCACGACCCATTGACATCCAAGGGAGTTATTTCATCATTTTTTATTAATTATTTGAATTTTTATTATTATTAATTCACTTAATTAAAATTAAATATGAAAAAAATACTAAATCATGCCTTTCAAATCTTTTTATACAGCAAATACCTTCCACATGTGATAGAGATTTCGTGCACCTTCTCAAGGGGACAAAATCATCTAAATTTGGCAAGATTTCAATGGAAAAAGGATTGAAAAAGATATGGAAAAATAAAATCTCCAAAACATGAATGCAAGGACTTTGGGCTTGGATTGTTAACCTAATTCACTCCACATATATGCAAGAACAAAAACCTAATCCTAAGAACACAGAAGCTGCGCCTCAAACACAAGAACAACTTTGCATTTTTTTCCTAAAAATCTCAAAACTGAAAACCTAGCTAGAGCATAATTCAAGACTGCAAACCCATTCCACTACACTCCTGACACTACCAGGAATCTTTGCCAATCAAAATCACGCCTCCATACTCAAGGAATTGGTAGATACAAGCTTGACTTTTCTTTAAAATTTTCATATTCGTGTTTGCATTTTCATACATTATCAATGACTTTTAATGATTGATTTATACTAATATGAGCATTCTGAAGCTATTGGTGTTATTTGATTGAACTAAGGACGCCTGTATGCAAAGTTACCATGAAAGCTGCTTAGGGTTTCAGAGCTCCAATTTTGGGGTTTCATTCATCTGGAAAAATTGGACCATAAGACCAATACCATTGAAACCAGGACCTTCCAACGAATAGAAACTAACCATCGCGCCCTTTTTCTTTTTCACTATATGCAGTTCGCTATTTTTTGCAGGTTTGACTTAGTGGGGGTTTAAAACCCCCGCTATCTATTTTATTTACAGGGAAAAAAGGAGGACGAAGCTTAGGTGTCCACGCGTGAATGGGTGGTTCAAATCCTGGCGCGCGAATTTTTGATTAACACCACTAATGAACGCTTTTGCATATTATATTTCTTAGTTATCCAAATAACAGATGCGTGTGTTGGTTCATTTGGCAATTGAAGTGGCACGCAGGTATTGGGACCTGGGTTCAATTCCCAGGTCCCCTTGTATATTTCATAATTTTTTCTCTAACATGTTCCAGCGCTGCACTCATCCAGTGGTCCACCAAACGCCTTGCCTGCTTGCCTGCCAAGTGTCCCCAGGGATCCATCCAAGGGCCAGAATGTGCTGACTACCATGTACGCTAGTCAACTATCCCACATACGCGCTGGAAAGTCAAGGCAGGCCCTTGCATTCTTGGGCTAAATTACTTCAACAACACCTCCATAATTGGGCCAGAAACCCCTCTTGTTTGTATTTTCTTTCCCTCTTTTTATTCTCTTTTATTTATTTTAACTATTTTAATTGTTTTAATTAATTCACCAAAATAATAACATAAAACCAAAAAAAATCAGAAAAGTTAAAAATAAAATATGTTTATTTAATTTTTAATTCATTAATAGTTTTTGTAAATAAATTCCAATAATCAATTTAGTTTAATTTTAGGTTTAACTTTAATGTTTTTTTCTTAAATAACTAAAATACATAAAAATTAGGTTTTTTTAGCATTTTACTCTTTTTCTCAATAATTAAATTTTTCTTGTTATCATTATTAATTATTAATTATTTTGTAAATAAACTTGTTATTAAATAATTAGTAAATTAGGTCAAAACTTAAATATTTTCTTTAATAATTAAAAACAATTTAGAATTAGGGTTTTATTTAATTTCAAATTTTAATCAATTTTCCCTTTTTCATAAATACCAAAAAAACATAAAAATATTTTCTTTTCTTATTAAATAATTAATTAACCTTCCAATTTCAATTTAATTTCTTTAAAGGGTCCAACGCCCTCGCACTCTCGATTTTAATTTATCTTCGCGCGTTTGTCCTGTATTTTCATTTTAAATATTATGTAATTGCCCCAAGGCCTTGTAATAATAATTAGGACATTTATTTTCCGCACTTTTATTCAAAATCGGGTCTTTGTTAATTTGGCGATGTATAGACCTGCGCCTTGTAATAGCGTAGGACCTTTATTTTCCGCACTTTAAATTCCGCACCTTTAAACTGTTAATCACATGAAAGAATGTATGCCTAAATAAAATCAAAGCGTAGCTCACCCAATGCATGATCAAGATAAAACATAAACTGAAAATGACACACAATTCACACACCACTTCTAGGGTACGCCTCACTGTTGCCTTCCCCTTCGAATCGTGGTCGTCGAGTATAGGACGTTTTAGTAAGTCCTTATGTCCATGAACATGGCATAAGGGTAGCTTCTAAGGTGTCCTACTATTGCTTTGGTGACCACATTGTTGCCTTCCCCTTCGAATCGTGGTCGTCGAGTATAGGACGTTTTAGTAAGTCCTTATGTCCATGAACATGGCATAAGGGTAGCTTCTAAGGTGTCATACTATTGCTCTGGTGACCACATTGTTGCCTTGCCCCTCGAAACGTGGTCGTCGACTATAGGACGTCTTAGTGAGTCCTTATGTTCCATTGATCTAGTTGCCTCGAAACAAGTTGCCTCGAAACGGTTGCCTCGGAATAGTTGCCTCGGAATAAAAAGATCAATGGCATAAGGGTAGCTTCTAAGGTGTCTTACTGTTGCTCGGTGGCCACACTATCCCTAAACTCGAATTGACCCGAACACCTCCAACGGTGGTGCTACCTACCTCTCAATGGTGGGATGGCACTACCTTAAGGACATTTACACAGCCTAATTCCTTAGGGTAGGTAGATGACTCATGGATACTTGCTCTATTCAAAAACAAATCAAAAACTCTTTTCACACCGACACTTTCAGAAAGCTTTCAAAACAATTTTTCAAACACTCTTGAGGACTGATACAAGAGTCGATCTGAAATCTTTAAACGAAACTTTTTCGAACCCACTCACAATTGAAAAGCAAACACTTTTGAAAATGCAATGAGCAAGTATCTAAGAGCCTATTGTGATCGGTGGATCTGGAACTGACTGTTTAACGCTAGTTCGCGAAATGTCGCAGAAGCAAGAGTCGCCACCGTCTTTTATTTTCTCCAAATGGAAAGGACAAAAGCACAGAAAAATTCCTTATAGAGATTGCTCTCGGTTCGGGAGGTAGATTATAGAAAGGGAAGGTGTTAGCACCCTTTCTATCCATGGTTATCCATGGGCTCTTAGATACTTGCTCACTTGTGTTTTCAAAAATGGTTTATTTGCTTTTCAACTGTGGGTTTTAAAAAGTTTCTTTGAAAATTTCAGTTCGACTCTTGTGTCAGTCCTCAAGAGTGTTTGAAAAATTGCTTTCGAAAGCTTTTTGAAAATGTGTCGGTGTGAAAAGTATTTTTTTTGTTTTGAAAGTTAGAGCAAGTATCTAGAGTCGTCTACCTACCCTAAGGAATTCGTCTGTGTAGATGTCCTTTAAAGTAGTGCCATCCCACCATTGAGAGGTAGGTAGCACCACCGTTGGAGGTGTTCGGGTCAATTCGAGGTTCGGGACATGGTGATCACCAGAGCAATGGGAAGACACCTTAGAAGCTACCCTCATGCCAGGTTCCCAGATCATGAGGACTTACTAAGACATCCTCTACTCGACGATCACCTTTCGAGGCAAGGCAACAGTGAGGCGTACCCTAGGGGTGGTGTGTGCGATTCGTGTGTCGTTTTCATTTACATTTATCTTGTCATGTTATCGGTGTTCTACGCTTGTTTTTATTTTAAGGCCATTCATTCTTGCATGCTTTGTTTAACAGTTAAAAGTTGCGAGGAAAAGTAAATCTAAAGCTATTACAAATGGCGCGGGTCCACATCGCCAAAATTAACCAGGACCCGATTTGACGGAAAATAAATAAAGTAAAAGAATTAAAAGTGCGAGAAGTAATTTACATGGCTTTGGGAGAGTTACATAATTATTTAAGCAAAAATAAAATAAATATGCGAAATTAAATCGAAACGAGGGCGTTGGACCCTTTTGCAAAATTAAAATTAATGAGGAATCAAAATTAAAATTGAAGGCAAGAACTTGTTTTTTTGGTATTTTATGTTTTTTATGACTTAATAAAAAATAAAAAAAAGAATCAATTAAAATTAACTACTAACCCTAATTCTATTTTATTTTAATTTATTAAGAAAGCATTAGAATTAAACCTAAATTAAACCCTAATTTTTGTATACAAATTTAATTATGAAAATAAATAAAATAAATAATATTATGGTGGAAAAGAAAAAATTGAAAAGGAATAAAACATTGATTAAACCTAATTCTATATTTTTTTAGATTTTTATTGTGAAAGAAATTAAAATTACAACCTAATTAAAACTAATTAATTTACATGCATTTATTTACAAGAAATATTAAAATAAAAATATTTATTATATTTTTTATCTTTTCTGATTTTTATGCATTTTTTGTATTTATGAAAAATAAATAATTAATTTAAACAAATAATAATTAAAAGTAAAAGATTTAAATAAATAGAGAAAATAAAAAAAAAAGAGAAAAATATGCAAACCTGGGGGGGTGGTAGTCCCCAAAGTGGAGGTCTGGCCCAAGAAATCTGAGCCCATTTGACTTTTCCAATCAGCATGCTGGCACATTGACTCACGTGTATAGTGTTCCTACAATCTACGCCTTTGAATTCCTGAAGCTGAACGCGTGGCACGCTGGATTTGGAGGTGTATCGTGGTCTTCAATTCAAGCGCTATACATGAACGTTAATTGAGAAAAAATAAATGGAAAGGAAGAAGACCTGGGATCGAACCCAGGTCATTAATATTACCAATCAACACGTGCACCACTGAACCAAGTCGTTTACTTTGTATATTAAATAAGCCAAGAATAATATAATAAGAAAACGATGATTAGTGGGAATCAGCGCGCGAATTTTTGAATCCTCCTATCACCGTTTGCCAACACATCGTCTTCTTCCTGTTCCTGAAAGATAAACAACATAAGCAACGGTTTTCACACCGTTGCAGAAGGTACCATATGAAAAAATAACGAATAGGCCATAAGGCCTCATAAATTGATCGCGAGTGGTGGTTTCCCTTCGTCCAAACGTGTTGAATCCAATGGTCTTGGTCTCAGCCTCTAATTTTACCTTATTTCAAAAGCCCTAATTCTAAGGTTGAAGAACCCTAAATATCAACAATGGCATCTTTGCATATAACACATAAAAACGCAATTAGTTCACATGGTAAGCACCAGAATGCATCATTGAATAAGAATATATAAATTAAATGTCATGAAAATGCCTCAAAGTTAAGATACGAGTATGCAATTTTATGAGAAAAATTAAGATTCTGTACAGCGATTCTTGAGGTTTGGAGGACTGTTTTGATTGGGAATCGTCCAATGATGCTTGAGGAAGCTATTGAAACAAGTCTTGAGACCTGAATCGCCTTGCAAAGGTGTTTACAGTTTTGAGTTTTTTGCAATTTTTTCAAGTTTGACAATGGCTTTCTGGAGCAGTTGTGCGTGTCTCCTCATTAGGGTTGTGATCAGGCATTTGTATTGAGTGAATTAGGTCAAGAAAAGTAGAACAAATCCAATGCCATGATGGTTTTTGAAAATTTGATTTTAAGGATCTTTTTCATATCTTTTTCCATGCAATTTTGTGTCAATTAGGATCCAATCAAACAAAATCTTCCCATATTTGAATGTGCACGAATTATTGAGTCTAAAACATGTGCAAAAAGATTTATTAGGTTAAGTTAAGTATTTTTCACATATTTAATTGATTTAAATGAATTAATATAAATAAAAATTCAAATAAATAAATAAAAAATGAGAAAATACTTCCCTTTGGGCCAAGTGGTCGTGCACATGCTTGGAATGATGAATTGTGGAAGAAAAATGGGCCCATTAGCAATTTTAGGTCATTTGAAGTAATGTTGACTTTTCAAAATATCCAAAAATTTCCCAACTTCCACAAGGCATAACTTGCTCAAGTTTTAAGCTTTTCTCATGTTCTTGGACATTTTGGAAAGGTCTTTGAGTCCTCTAACCAATGTCTTTGGTCCCATGTCATTTTGATTTACCAATATCAAGTTATGGCCTTTGACTTAAAGTCCCTTTTTGTTGACTTTTGAAAATGACCTATAATGTTGAAATTGATAACTTTTTGTGAGAGCATTTCTTGGACTTGAAGTATGCAGATGAGTTGTAGGAAATGTCTTTCTCTTCAAAATGAGCTTTGGATGGAATTTTTCTGATAATCCATGTGAAAGTTATGCCCTGGTCAATTTCAATTGACTTTTTCAGCTGTCCAAATAAGGAAACTTTTGCATCTTGATGATTTCTGAGCCAAATTTTGAGAATCATGATCAAGCATTGATCAAATGATGTTTGTGGCTTAAAAATTATATGTTGACCAAAAATTTGAACTTTTGACTGTCAAATGACCATTTTGCCCCTACAGTTGACTGTAGTGCAATTAGGGTTTTTGACTGTGCAATTTTGAGCTGAATGTCTTGAAACTTGATATGAGGATGCTTGACCATATTTGTAGGCATGTGAGACTTGATTGGACCTTTAGAAACTTCATTTTCTTGATCAAAACAAAAACCCTAGTTTTGACTGCTTAGGAGGCCCTTACATTGTGCAACCCTTGGGGAATTTTGTGACTTGACTTGGCAATTTCTTGGAGAATATGGGAGGGCAAATTTTGGGGTACAACAGTTGCCCCTGTTCAATCTTCTTAGACCTGAGGATGCAGATTGGCTGACGTGCCTTTCGTAATCTGAAGGTGGAAGATGATTGAACACTAGAGTGCCCAGAAATTTGCGCTCACATGGTTGCAGTGATGATGGGAATGGGCTTATAGATGCCATTTAGAGGTTGCTAGATAGGATGATGGGCTTATAGATGCCATCTGGATGTTGATCGCGTAAGAGATTCCTTAGCGAGAACTTGCGTACCTGCAAAAGAAAAGGAGTACCTGACACGTTGCAGGAGCTGATTTTCAGATGCTTAGTATAGATGTGTCCTGTCTGGTTACAGGAGCTGAGTCTGGAGCTTCACAAGATGATGAATGAACCAGGGATGGTTACTACCTTAGCATGAACGGTAAGAGAACCTTGGGCGACTTTAACTTCAACAATGCTCGTTGAGAAAAAATCTTAGCGGGAATTACCATCTTTGCAGTATCGGGAAGAGAACCATAGGCAATTATAATCTGAAAGGGAATCACCTTACTCACTGCCGGAGAGGGAACTATCTGAAATGGAATTATCACCTCACTCACCGTCGGAGAGGGAACTATAGGAGACTATCACCTCACTCACCGTCGGAGAGGGAAACATCTGAAAAGGACTTACCACCTCACTCACCGTCGGAGAGGGAACCATAGGAGACTATCACCTCACTCACCGTCGGAGAGGGAAACATCTGAAAAGGAATTACCACCTCACTCACCATCGGAGAGGGGACCAGGAGATAATCACCTCACTCACCGTCGGAGAGGGAAACATCTGAAAAAGAATTACCACCTCACTCACCGTCGGAGAGGGGACCAAGAGATTATCACCTCACTCACCGTTGGAGAGGGAAACATCTGAAAAGGAATTACCACCTCACTCACTGTCGGAGAGGGGACCAGGAGATTATCACCTCACTCACCGTCGGAGAGGGAAACATCTGAAAGGGAATTACCACCTCACTCACCGTCGGAGAGGGGACCGGGAGATTATCACCTCACTCACCGTCGGAGAGGGAAACATCTGAAAAGGAATTACCACCTCACTCACCGTCGGAGAGGGGACCAAGAGATTATCACCTCACTCACCATCGGAGAGGGAAACATCTGAAAAGGAATTACCACCTCACTCACCGTCGGAGAGGGGACCAGGAGATTATCACCTCACTCACCGTCGGAGAGGGAAACATCTGAAAAGGAATTACCACCTCACTCACCGTCGGAGAGGGGACCAGGAGATTATCACCTCACTCACCGTCGGAGAGGGAAACATCTGAAAAGGAATTACCACCTCACTCACCGTCGGAGAGGGGACCAGGAGATTATCACCTCACTCACCGTCGGAGAGGGAAACATCTGAAAAGGAATTACCACCTCACTCACCGTCGGAGAGGGGACCAGGAGATTATCACCTCACTCACCGTTGGAGAGGGAAACATATGAAAAGGAATTACCACCTCACTCACCGTCGGAGAGGGGACCAGGAGATAACTTCTACTGAGTCTTTATCAGAAAAATCTGTTGGGAGTCGATTTAGCTGGACTAGAGAAGGCCTTGGACTGGATAAGAAATCTTCGAAGTCGATTAACTGGACCGGTCTAGGTCTTGAAATATGATTGAGAATTTCAACTGCATCTTTCCTGAAAGGTAAAGGTTAGTCATAGGCGATGCATGATATGGATCAAGCAATGATGTTCTCAACATAAATGAGATTTGTATGATATAATGCGTCTATGCATGCTATAATGATGTATGTGATGTTTTATGAATGTATGTTTTTGTCTAGGAAAGTAAATCCTTGACGGATGCCGGGAAGTCACTCCTGGGCTGCTGTTGGAGAATAGATTTTGCTTCCGCTGGGGATGATAACTGCAAGAATACCGGTAGGAGAAGATGACTCCGTTGCGGAATAAACTTGGCAAATGGAAGATTCTGCGGGGAGAAAAGATACTCTAGTGACTATGCTGGGAAGCAATACTCTGTGGGGATAGATATGCTTTGCTGAATTGTTGATAACTTGCTGAGAATACCCTTGTTGTGCTGGAAGTGTTGATAGGCTTCGCTGGGGATAAGAAATAACTGTATTGACGACGAACTTTCCGTGGCTTTTGGCTGAGGATAACCCAGTTATATCCTGTTAAGGAAATAACTCTTTAAATCAAGTCGGACGACGCGTTCGTGCTCTGTGAGGGGATAAGCTTCCAGAATATACTGGGGATAAGCTTATGCTTGGGGACATGAATTCCATCTTTCCTGGGGAACTGGATTGGACTGGACTCTTGGGGAAGTTTTGATATGCTGGGGAAGCGATTCCTTTGGATGTTGATATACCGCCGGGGAACGATCTTTAGACCAAGACTGCCGGGGATGCTTTTTAAGGATATGTATATTGCTAGGGAATGTTGAGATCTGCAGGAGGATACTCAACTTCCCTAAGTTTGATTGTATGACTGCCTGAGGAGAGTATATTGTCTTGCTGGCTCACTCTCTGGGGAATTAAGATATTTGGTTATGTTCTTTAGCTGAACGCACCGTGATACCTTGGTGGACAGAGCGATTAGATTGTTTGGACAACTCAACATTGCCCCTGTTTCTGAGGTGGAGAAGAAGACCTGGGAGATGTTGATAGCTTGCTGATGGACAAACCTACTTCTGGTAGGCAGGTGATAAGATGACAGGACATAGTCGTACGCTTTGATCCCTAACTTTTGCCTGGACCGCCCTTTCGGGTTTTCAGTCCATCGGGATACCCATTTTTGCCCAAGCCGCCTTTTCAGGTTTTCGACTTGCCGGGTGTACAGATTTTTTCATTTCATCCCTCATTTTTCCCAAACCCCTTTGGTTCGCCGGGAAGCCCTTATTTTTGCCTAGGTGTGTCAACCTAGCGGGTCTTTGATTGTGCGTAGTATTTTTTCGACTATGTCTGTTCTCAGAAAGTAGGGAGTTGCCCCTGTTAGAAGTGTCCTGTTATGCCACCAGAAAGTTTTGATCAGGCAAGATTCGTTGTTGGAATGCCCCAAGTGATTCAGGCAGAGATTTGCCCCAGGCTATTTGGTCTTTTGAGAGATTCTCCGAATCTTGATTGGATTGCCCCAGATAATGGACCATGGTCATGTCCTGCCCCTTGATTGGAAGTACTTCTGTTCATTGGGCATTCGTCGTGCGAACTCCTGCTGTTCAAACAAAAAGTCATATGCAAACAAAGTTATGTTAGAAATGCAAAGCCTATGTCTGTCTTGAAAATTTTGTAAATGCATTCTTTTTCATAAAACACGTGAATGTTTGTAAAACGTGATGTCAACTCTGTATTTACCGTAGGCCTTAAGGAGTCAGGATACCTTTCGTCACAGTATGCTTTCGAACTAACCCATGCTTCAGCTAGGACTTTTAAGGGTTATAACGTGGCCTGGTTCACGGTTTAAGAAACAAAGGATAAAGGCTCAAATTTTATTTGTACCCACCCATTCTTCGTGATGTTCTTCAAACCTAAACTCAGTTGATCATACGTTAGACCTTGTTTGAGTCTTTGCTCTGATTTTCCGGTGATGATTCGGATGTTGATAACTTATTTTGAATAGGCAGTCATTTTTTGTCGAGGGTTTATAAGACCTCTTTCTTTTCTGATTTTTGTTATCCCTTTCTTTTTTTGCCTGAACTGTTTCCTTTTTTGGAATTACAGTCAGCGGGATGCCCCAGTTTTGTAAGTCTCCTTCATGGGTTTTGACTTAATGGGTTTTGATTTTTGAGATATAATGACTGCCCTTCTTCGGAACCATCACTGTCTTCTTTGTTTTGTAAGAATCTCTTTGGTGCCATTCGTTATGCACTTGGATCAACTGAGAGACTACCCTGCCCCAGGTTATGATTAAGGGTTTTAAATTTCGAAAAGAAAAACTCCTACTTCTTTGGCTCAGAGGGGTTGACGAGGGATTATCTTCCTTATTACTCCAGTGTTTAGGGATTGAAACAATGCCTGTACCTCATCAGCGTGGTCTGTTCAAAAGCATACTGTAGATTATGGTATCGTTTTCGTCATCCTCCCTCAAGAGGCTTAGAATTATTAATTAAGAGTTGATCATCAGAAAAAATATGAAAATAATTTGCGTATTAGTGAATACGAACTTATTGCTTCAAAACAGACATATGCGATGCATTAATGAAATAACAATGTTTAACAATGAGTAAATGTTTGAACAAAAGAAAATTGCAACTTGAACATTCGAATGAACAAAAATTTCCTAATCTCAGGGCTTTGTCACTTCAAATGGTGTCTCCTGTAGGGATGGTAGAAGCACTCAGCCTGGCCATCTTGGGTGAATTCCACAGCTCCTTCCTCAATCAGATCCTGGATTTTATTCTTCAAATTCCAACAATACTCTGTAGCATGCCCCGGGCTGTCAGAATGATAAGCGCAGTGAGCATTGGGGTTATACCTTGAAGGTGTCTTGTTGGGATTCTTAGGAGGATCCTTTCGAGTTACCAATTTCAACCTCAGTAGTTGTTGTAAGGCTTGAGGCAGTGACACGTTGAGCTCGGTGAATTTCCTTTGGGGCTTGTCTGGTTGAAGCTGGTGAGGTCGATACTGAGTTGGTGATACTGAAGCCATATGAGGAGCTTTCTCCTTGCCTCTTTGCCTCAAAGATGGTCGAACGGTGACTGGCTTTTTATCCTTAGATGTTTGCCCCAGTTGGTTATCCTGAAGCAGTTGGTTGACGAGAAACCGGAGCTCATCTTGTCTTTGAGCTAAACCTTGAATGGCATTCCTCTGCCCCAGCATTTGGGTTTTCAATGTGTCTACCTCAGCTTGTAGACGTTTCAGCTGTTCGTCCTTGTCATCTTCAGGACTCTTTCTGATCAGATTCCCCATGAGGAGTGTCCTCAACTCTTCCTGCCCCTTGGATAGGCTTAGGAAGATCTCCTTGAACTGAGTCTCTTGAGTGTGAAGGTCCTGGTTATCTCGTTGTGAAGCCATGGCTGAAATAAACAGCGAGAAGGGTAAGTGACCTGCAACAAGGATACCCGTTATGCAATGATGAGTATGACATGCATGTAATGTTTTCAAGAACCTCGCGGGGTAAACAAGAAAATTGGTTAAGATTTGAAATCGGTAGCTTTGATTGAAGGAAACCCATGCTGTTGAGGATTCTTCTTGAAGGGTCAAAAGCTCACCATATCCAGTGGGTCATAGCCCCTGACTTTAGTCATCATGTCTGGTTTTGATTTCCAAACAACCTTGGTTAAGGGAACCTTCTTCAAGAGTCAGAGCTCACCATATCAAGTGGGTCATAGCCTCTGACAACTTTGGCTAGAGGAAAATAAATCCTCTTTGCCCCTTGCTAGATGTTTGATTCATCGTGACCTGCATCACAAGCCCTTGAGATCCTTGAAATGGATTAGGATGTATGCAATGGTATGATGTTATGTTATGCATGGGGTAATGTGAGTAACCCTGTTATGAGTCCCAATTAAGGACTGTAAACAAAAACCTGCAAGAAACTCAAGTAAAATCTGTCATGAGTCTCAATTAAGGACTATAAACAAAACCTGCAAGAAACTTAGTAAACCCTGTTATGAGCCCCAATTAAGGACTATAAACAAAACCTGCAAGAAACTCGAGTGTCAGACAACAAGCATGCAAGTAGTCAAGTACGAAGGCACACAAGTCACACAAGAGAAACCCTTAGAGTTTAGGCCAGCATGGGGTCTGGGTATTACCCTCTTGAAGTTGGTGGGTTCAACCTGTCCTATCAAAGTAACCGGGTTCTTAGAGGATCCCAATATCATTGACTACCCTCAATCGGTCATAACTCCAGCATCGCAATCTTTTCTTGCAGCCAGAACCATCACGAGAGTTTAGTCTCAATGGGCGTAGCATACTACTACTGTTCTAATGGCCAAGTTGTGTCAATTAAGGTTCTGCGGTCTGTTGGTGCTTAATGACTCCTTAGAAGACCCATATTCTCCCTGTTTCAACACGAGGGATATCGGTACAGACCAAGGCGCCACACCAACGTAGCCACTGCTTCACCCATGTCGGTATACGCCGGACAGGTCCCTCACAGCTTATGCTACCTAAACAGGGTATCCCCAGATCCGGGTTAGGATCTATGTAACTCCCATGCAACCCACAAATTTAAAGCAGACAAGTCAATACAATTGAAAACACAGTGATCTTAGTCCTAAGGTACCCCTCACTTTATAAAGGTATCCCCAGCAGAGTCGCCAGTTCTGTGATCGGTGGATCTGGAACTGACTGTTTAACGCTAGTTCGCGAAATGTCGCGGAAGCAAGAGTCGCCACCGTCTTTTATTTTCTCCAAATGGAAAGGACAAAAGCACAGAAAAATTCCTTATAGAGATTGCTCTCGGTTCGGGAGGTAGATTATAGAAAGGGAAGGTGTTAGCACCCTTTCTATCCATGGTTATCCATGGGCTCTTAGATACTTGCTCACTTGTGTTTTCAAAAATGGTTTGTTTGCTTTTCAACTGTGGGTTTTAAAAAGTTTCTTTGAAAATTTCAGTTCGACTCTTGTGTCAGTCCTCAAGAGTGTTTGAAAAATTGCTTTCGAAAGCTTTTTGAAAATGTGTCGGTGTGAAAAGTATTTTTTTTGTTTTGAAAGTTAGAGCAAGTATCTAGAGTCGTCTACCTACCCTAAGGAATTCGTCTGTGTAGATGTCCTTTAAAGTAGTGCCATCCCACCATTGAGAGGTAGGTAGCACCACCGTTGGAGGTGTTCGGGTCAATTCGAGGTTCGGGACATGGTGATCACCAGAGCAATGGGAAGACACCTTAGAAGCTACCCTCATGCCAGGTTCCCGGATCATGAGGACTTACTAAGACATCCTCTACTCGACGATCACCTTTCGAGGCAAGGCAACAGTGAGGCGTACCCTAGGGGTGGTGTGTGCGATTCGTGTGTCGTTTTCATTTACATTTATCTGGTCATGTTATCGGTGTTCTACGCTTGTTTTTATTTAAGGCCATTCATTCTTGCATGCTTTGTTTAACAGTTAAAAGTTGCGAGGAAAAGTAAATCTAAAGCTATTACAAATGGCGCGGGTCCACATCGCCAAAATTAACCAGGACCAGATTTGACGGAAAATAAATAAAGTAAAAGAATTAAAAGTGCGAGAAGTAATTTACATGGCTTTGGGAAAGTTACATAATTATTTAAGCAAAAATAAAATAAATATGCGAAATTAAATCGAAACGAGGGCGTTGGACCCTTTTGCAAAATTAAAATTAATGAGGAATCAAAATTAAAATTGAAGGCAAGAACTTGTTTTTTTGGTATTTTATGTTTTTTATGACTTAATAAAAAATAAAAAAAAAAGAATCAATTAAAATTAACTACTAACCCTAATTCTATTTTATTTTAATTTATTAAGAAAGCATTAGAATTAAACCTAAATTAAACCCTAATTTTTGTATACAAATTTAATTATGAAAATAAATAAAATAAATAATATTATGGTGGAAAAGAAAAAATTGAAAAGGAATAAAACATTGATTAAACCTAATTCTATATTTTTTTAGATTTTTATTGTGAAAGAAATTAAAATTACAACCTAATTAAAACTAATTAATTTACATGCATTTATTTACAAGAAATATTAAAATAAAAATATTTATTATATTTTTTATCTTTTCTGATTTTTATGCATTTTTTGTATTTATGAAAAATAAATAATTAATTTAAACAAATAATAATTAAAAGTAAAAGATTTAAATAAATAGAGAAAATAAAAAAAAGAGAAAAATATGCAAACCTGGGGGGGTGGTAGTCCCCAAAGTGGAGGTCTGGCCCAAGAAATCTGAGCCCATTTGACTTTTCCAATCAGCATGCTGGCACATTGACTCACGTGTATAGTGTTCCTACAATCTACGCCTTTGAATTCCTGAAGCTGAACGCGTGGCACGCTGGATTTGGAGGTGTATCGTGGTCTTCAATTCAAGCGCTATACATGAACGTTAATTGAGAAAAAATAAATGGAAAGGAAGAAGACCTGGGATCGAACCCAGGTCATTAATATTACCAATCAACACGTGCACCACTGAACCAAGTCGTTTACTTTGTATATTAAATAAGCCAAGAATAATATAATAAGAAAACGATGATTAGTGGGAATTAGCGCGCGAATTTTTGAATCCTCCTATCACCGTTTGCCAACACATCGTCTTCTTCCTGTTCCTGAAAGATAAACAACATAAGCAACGGTTTTCACACCGTTGCAGAAGGTACCATATGAAAAAATAACGAATAGGCCATAAGGCCTCATAAATTGATCGCGAGTGGTGGTTTCCCTTCGTCCAAACGTGTTGAATCCAATGGTCTTGGTCTCAGCCTCTAATTTTACCTTATTTCAAAAGCCCTAATTCTAAGGTTGAAGAACCCTAAATATCAACAATGGCATCTTTGCATATAACACATAAAAACGCAATTAGTTCACATGGTAAGCACCAGAATGCATCATTGAATAAGAATATATAAATTAAATGTCATGAAAATGCCTCAAAGTTAAGATACGAGTATGCAATTTTATGAGAAAATTTAAGATTCTGTACAGCGATTCTTGAGGTTTGGAGGACTGTTTTTGATTGGGAATCGTCCAATGATGCTTGAGGAAGCTATTGAAACAAGTCTTGAGACCTAAATCGCCTTGCAAAGGTGTTTACAGTTTTAAGTTTTTTGCAATTTTTTCAAGTTTGACAATGGCTTTCTGGAGCAGCTGTGCGTGTCTCCTCATTAGGGTTGTGATCAGGCATTTGTATTGAGTGAATTAGGTCAAGAAAAGTAGAACAAATCCAATGCCATGATGGTTTTTGAAAATTTGATTTTAAGGATCTTTTTCATATCTTTTTCCATGCAATTTTGTGTCAATTAGGATCCAATCAAACCAAATCTTCCCATATTTGAATGTGCACGAATTATTGAGTCTAAAACATGTGCAAAAAGATTTATTAGGTTAAGTTAAGTATTTTTCACATATTTAATTGATTTAAATGAATTAATATAAATAAAAATTCAAATAAATAAATAAAAAATGAGAAAATACTTCCCTTTGGGCCAAGTGGTCGTGCACATGCTTGGAATGATGAATTGTGGAAGAAAAATGGGCCCATTAGCAATTTTAGGTCATTTGAAGTAATGTTGACTTTTCAAAATATCCAAAAATTTCCCAACTGCCACAAGGCATAACTTGCTCAATTTTTAAGATTTTCTCATGTTCTTGGACATTTTGGAAAGGTCTTTGAGTCCTATAACCAATGTCTTTGGTCCCATGTCATTTTGATTTACCAATCTCAAGTTATGGCCTTTGACTTAAAGTCCCTTTTTGTTGACTTTTGAAAATGACCTATAATGTTGAAATTGATAACTTTTTGTGAGAGAATTTCTTGGACTTGAAGTATGAAGATGAGTTGTAGGAAATGTATTTATATTCAAAATGAGCTTTGGATGGAATTTTTCTGATAATCCATGTGAAAGTTATGCCCTGGTCAATTTCAGTTGACTTTTTCAGCTGTCCAAATAAGGAAACTTTTGCATCTTGATGATTTCTGAGCCAAATTTTGAGAATCATGATCAAGCATTGATCAAATGATGTGTGTGGCTTCAAAATGATATGTTGACCAAAAATTTGAACTTTTGACTGTCAAATGACCATTTTGCCCCTATAGTTGACTGTAGTGCAATTAGGGTTTTTGACTGTGCAATTTTGAGCTGAATGTCTTGAAACTTGATATGAGGATGCTTGACCATATTTGTAGGCATGTGAGACTTGATTGGACCTTTAGAAACTTCATTTTCTTGATCAAAACAAAAACCCTAGTTTTGACTGCTTAGGAGGCCCTTACACTGTGCAACCCTTGGGGAATTTTGTGACTTGACTTGGCAATTTCTTGGAGAATATGGGAGGGAAAATTTTGGGGTACAACACCCATGGATAACCATGGATAGAAAGGGTGCTAACACCTTCCCTTTCTATAAATCTACCTCCCGAACCGAGAACTAATCTCATAAGGAATTTTTCTGTGCTTTTGTCCTTTCCTTGTTGGAGAAAATAAAAGACGGTGGCGACTCTTGCTTCCGCGACATTTCACGAACCAGCGTTAAACAGTCAGTTCCAGATCCACCGATCACACCATGGATCCATGAAGCAGGAGTTGTTACTTCAATCTTGCATCAAAAGCTTAAATTTGTTCGTGAAGGAAAGGTAGTCATTGTGAACAGCGAGCAAGCTCTATTGATATCTCATTTGTCTTCCTTTAGCATTGTATATGCTGATGAAGTCACTGTTGGAACTTAGTTCCAAGATTTGTCCATTGACAATATAATAAAGAATGAAGATTTTATCACCTCATTTAAGGATGCACAATAGGTAGTGCATAAAGGCCCTAGCAAGGTGTGGGGGCAGGTTATTAATCCACCTGTGAATAGGAATGTGACTGGTTTGGATTTCTCCATGAAGAAGGAAGTTATGAAGCCTAAGTCCACTTTGAGAAAACATCAAGATATCTTTCACAGTGCATGATATCTTCATCTGACTACTCTAAAGATCAACACTATTCTCGAAGGTGAGTCAAAGCAAGAGACGCCGGACTTCGTGACGCATGGAGTCAGAATCTAGAATTGGATCAATGTTGATGTTCCTTCTTGCATTCACATTTCAAAGTAATTTATTTTTTTGTTGGTCTTTTCAAAAGTATTTCGCTCTGCCCAAGGTGGAAGTAAGGATTGTATGGGCGTGTCTTTTGTTTTGAATTTTAAGATCATTAATAAAAGTTGTTTTTGATTTCTAAATTGTGTCTTTATTTTCTATTTTTTCTTGGAAAATGGTAATCGGAAAAAACCTTTCGAAATAAATAATAATTGTAAATAAATCTGCATAATCACTTGTTACATGTGTAAGTTTCTAAAATCAATCATAAATCATATGTGCAGATTAATTAAAAAACTCGTTGAGTGCAATGACCCTGCACCTTCTCCCAACTTTGAATATCCTATGTATGTGGATGAAGAAGAAGAATATGATGAGATCTTAGAATAGATTTCACGATTTCTTGAGCTCAAGGAAAATACCATTCAGCCGTATAAAGAGTCGTTGGAGACGATTAACTTGGGTTCAAATGAAGATCTGAAAGAAGTCAAGATTATGGCACTGCTTCATCCCGAGGTGAAGAGCAAGTTGATTGAGTTGCTGAAAGAGTATGTGGATATCTTTGCTTGGTCTTATCAAGACATGCCTGGTTTGGATACCGATATTGTGGAACACTCTTTATCGCTTAAGCCAGAATGTCCACTGTTCAAGCAGAAGCTGCGAAGAACTCATCCTGACATGGAAGTAAAGATTAAAGAAGAGGTTTTGAAATAGATTGTTGTTGGTTTTCTTGTGACATCAATGTACCCTCAGTGGATTACCAATATTGTTCCAGTACCAACGAAGGACAGAAAAATTTGCATGTGCGTTGATTATAGAGATTTAAATAAAGCAAGTCTGAAAGATGACTTCCCATTACCGTATATTTATATGTTGGTTGATAGTACAACAAAATTCAAAGTGTTTTCATTCATGGATGGATTTTCCGGATAAAATCAAATTAAATGGCTCATGAGGACATTGAAAAAACAACGTTTATCATACCCTGGGGAATATTCCGTTACAGAGTGATGTCCTTCGGGTTGAAGAATGCTGGTGCAATGTACCAGAGGGCTATGACAACCCTATTCCATGATCTAATGCATAAGGAAATTAAGGTATATGTTGATGATATGATCGCCAAATCTCAGACTAAGGAAGGGCTTATAGAAGATTTGTCGAGGTTGTTTCAGCGATTGAGGAAGTATCGTCTCCATTTGAATCCAAATAAGTGTACTTTTGGTGTTCGTTCAGGAAAGTTGATAGGTTTCATTGTCATCCAAAAAGGAACTGAAGTTGATCCTGATAAAGTTAAGGCAATTCAGGAAATGCCTGCACTAAGAACTGAAAAGCAAGTTAGAGGCTTCCTTGGACGTTTGAATTACATTTCCATATTTATTTCCCATATGACTACAACATGTGAACCAATCTTCAAGTTGTTGAAGAAGGATCAAGGTTGTGTGTGAACGGATGATTTCCAAAGAGCATTTGAAAGCATTAAAGAGTATCTGCTTGAGCCTTCTATCTTTCTCCCTCCTGTTGAAAGAAGGTCGTTGATTATTTATTTGATTGTGTTGGATAACTCCATGGGCTGTATTTTGGGACAACAAGATGAAACAGGAAGAAAACAATATGCCATTTATCATCTCAGCAAGAAGTTTATTGACTGTGAGTCACAATATTCTATGCTAGAAAAAAGATATTGTGCTTTGGCCTGGGTGGCAAAGGAATTGCGGAAATATATGTTGAATCACACTACTGGTTGATTTCCAAAATGGATTCAATTAAGTATATTTTTGAAAAGCCTACTCTTACTGGAAGAATTGTCCGTTGGAAGATGTTGTTGTCTGAATATGACATTGAATATCATACTCAGAAGGCCATTAAAAGTAGTGTGTTAGCAGAGTACCTTGCCCACCAACCAGTTGATAATTATCAGTATGTTAAATATGATTTCCCTGATGAGGATGTGTTGTATTTGAAAGTAAAAGATTGTGATGAGCCTATTCCTGAGGAAGGTCTTGATCCTGAACCCCAGTGGGGTATGGTATTTGATGGGACTGTAAATTCTTATGGAAAAGGAATTGGTGTTGTAATTATCACTCCACATGGGTCACATATCCCTTTTACTGCAAGGTTGACATTTGATTGTACCAATAATATGGCGAAGTATGAAGCTTGTATTATGGGTCTTGAAGAGGCTATGGATCTCAAAATTAAAATTTTTGATGTATATGGTGGTTCAACTTTGGTAATAAGTCCGATCAAAGGAGAATGGAAGACTTGTCACATTGGTTTGATTCCCTACAAGGATTATGCAAGGAGATTATTACATTTATTCAATAAAATTGAATTCCATCATATTTCCAGAGATGAGAATCAAATGGAAGATGCGTTGGCCACTTTGACTTCCATGTATCAAGTGAATGCTTGAAATGATATATCTTAGATTACAGTTCGACGTCTTTATAGATCAGCTCATGTGTTTGCTATAGAGGGGGCGTCAGATGAAAAACCTTGGTATTATGATATCAAGCACTTCCTTCAGACTCAACAATACATGTTTGATGCATCAAACAAAGATAGAAAGACATTGAGAAGGTTGGCAGGTAGATTTTTCTTCAATGAAGATGTGTTATACAAGAGAAATTATGATATGGTCTTGCTCAGATACGTCGATAGATACAAAGCAGACATGTTAATGCATGAGATCCATGAAGGTTCATTTGGTACCATGCTAATGGACAATCGATGGCAAAGAAGATGCTTAGGGCAGGTTACTATTGGCTGACAATGAAATCCGATTGTTACAAGTTTGCGAAGAAGTGCCATAAGTGTCAGATTTATGCTGACAAGACTCATGTACCTCCGACGCTTCTCAATGTTATTTCATTCCCATGGCCTTTTTCTGTAGGGTATTGATATGATTGGAATGATTGAACCCAAGGCGTCGAATGGAGGTTGTTTCATCCTTCTTCACTTCAACAGGGGAAATCCCGTTCTCTCTTGTGTATGGCATGAAAGCAGTGATCCTCGTTGAGGCTGAGATTCCCTCTTTGCGTGTAATAATGGAAACCAAGTTGTTTGAGGCTGAATGGGTCCAGAAAAGGTTTGACCAGTTGAATTTAATTGAAGAAAAGAGAATGATGGTCTTGTGTCATGGTCAGTTATATTAGAAGAGAATGAAAAAATATTTTGATAAGAAGATCAAGCCTCGTGAGTTCAGAGAAGGTGACCTTATGCTCATAAAGATCATGTCCTTTAATGTTGATTCTAGGGGAAAGTGGACTCCCAATTATGAAGGCCCATATGTTGTCAAGAAAGCCTTATGTGGTGGTGCATTTATTTTTGAAACTATGAATAGTGAGGAGTTCCCACGTCCTATGAATGCTGACGCAGTCAAGAAATACTTCACCTAAATAAATAAAAGAATAGCTCGCTAAGTTGAAAACCTGAAAGAGCGGTTTAGGCAAAAAAGAGCGTCTCGGTAGGCTGAAAACTCGAAAGGGAGGTCTAGGTAAAAGTTAGAGACACAAACAGAGTAAATTTTTCCCGGTAGGTTGAAAACCCGCAAGGGCAACCTAGGAAAAAGGTAGGGATTTCCTAGCAAGTAACTGCGTTAGACAAGACTGGATCACTGAAGCAACAATCTTCTCAGGTTGTCACCACACTTCAACTGAAGCCTCTACTCAGGAGTGCAAAGTTGTTAGGGAGAATAGTGGTTATTGTATTTCAGTATATCTTTTCTATGTATTTACCATTTTCCAAAACTTTATTATCATCTATAGAGTCTTGCCATTCGCGGACTACCATTCTATTAATAAAGTTTGAGCATTTATCCAATTCTTCGTAGTTCTTGTTTTATTTTGTTTACAAAAATTTCATTTATTATTGGTAGTAATTTTCAAAACAAAAAGACTTAATGATAAAAATGTTTTTTAAAAGAATTTGCAAATCACTTTTTACTTCAGATTTTGTGATTCAAGTGGAACAAAAGTAGTGATTCCAAGGATGGACGAACTCCGGAGTTTTGAAAGGACTCCCCAAGAAGTATCCCAGATTACTCTTGCTGATATGCGTGTAGTCCACTTGTGTTGGATTTCATGCCAATTGATATATGGTGTGATATTGGGTTTGTAATCCGATCTTCCCCTAGTCAAGTCTTGGATCGGATTTTCTCCAGGTTATTATATAGTTTTGGGATTGTGTGGTTTGATACCTCTATCCAGATTCTCCAGTCAGGTCCTGATGTGGATATCTCTAGCTAGGTGTGATTCTTTCCCCAATTGGGTTGTGATCAAACGGAATTTGTAAAGGTTATGAAGCCTTTGTTCAGTGATGAAGCTCTTTCTCCTTTTGTGTGTTGAGAACTGATGAAGAATCCTTTGCAGAACATTACTCTCTCCAGTTATGACGTTTATGTTTGTTATGTGCCCCCCACCCCAAGTAGCCAGACAAGGGCAGTATCTTTTCTAAGAAGTGTTGAGACAGCTTTCAATTTTTTGGGTTTTCTCTCACCAAGTGTTGAGTTTGATTTAAAATTCTCATAATTTTGACTTCTTGCTGTGTTGTTAACTTCTTAGATCCCCAGATGAAGCGAAAGTGATTCTTCCCTCTAAAGTTTTTATCCCCGTGAAGTTTCGTAAATTTTGCCCAGAGAAGTTTACACAATCATTACTCTTGATATTGAAGATTGTATTTGGACTCCACTCAATGATGTGATGTTGTATTCCCTAGTGAAGTCAGTACGGAATCCCTAGTTGAAGTCTAGACGATGTGGCATTGTCTTCCCTAGCGAAGTCTATATGATATTCCCCGGTGAAGCCAGGAGGATGGTGTTATATCTTTGCAACTGTATTGGTTTATTGCTATCAGATTTGTTGCTTTGATTATTTTTTAAGCCATGTTTCTTCCCAGTGGAGTTAAGTCATGAAGTAGGAATTTGTTTCCTCAGCTGGTGCTTATTCTCTTATGGAATCTTCATCCTGGATGTGATTTAGCCGAGTGTTGTCTTTACCCATGTTGGTTTTGTCTCGTTATTCCCAGTGTTGTATGTATGTCTTATCAACATATACATGATAAAATTCATACATTCATACATACATCATGCATAGCTGAATTAAAATTCATTTCTCATTTGCATTCTTTGATGTTTTTGTTGGCATATTACCCTCTTTGCATAGTTATATTATCCTCTCTCCAATAGAGTGTCAGCCTTAAGCAAAAAATGTATATCCTTTCAATTTCCCCACTGAGTTATCCCTTGTGGAAGAATTTTGCTTTAACCTTCTTGCCCAGCTCTTTATCTGGATGGAATTTGATCCCCATTTGAGTTTACGGCTTATTGGGTGGTGTCTTAGTTGATCGTTTCACTCCGGTTTATTCCTGGTTTGAATCTGTGGTCCCCGACAGTAATATTATTTTGATCCATATAGGCTGTGAGCTTTTTGCACATCCTTTGAAATGTTGATGTCCATGTTGTCTTCATCAAAACACATGCTTTAAATATGACTTGAGAAGCTTGCAATTACACTCTGGATTTATAATGTGCATTTATTTTGCACATAAAGACTTTATCTCCTCAGCAGGAATGGGTTGGTATATCCCCACGAAGTCAAGCTTCATTTCCCAACAGTATTACTGTAACAACAAGTGGCGGTCTCTTTATCTGATCAACCTGTACTTCCCTAGTAAGCTTGTTAGTTCCTAGAGAAGATTATTTTAATGTACTCCAATGGATGGTAGTCTCTTCATTATGGGATATAGTTTGTTGTTGAGATATTTTACTTTGATGAATGGTAGTCTCTTAATTATGGGAGATAGTTTATTGTTGAGATGTTTTACTCTGATGGATGGTAGTCTCTCCATTACGGGAGATAGTTCATTGTTGAGATTTATACTCTGATGGATGGTAGTTTCTTCATTATGGGAGATAGTTTGTGTTGAGGTTTGTATTCCGATGGATGGTAGTCTCGTCATTATGGAAGATAATTCGTCGTTGAGAATCACTTTACTCTAATAGAGTTGCTTTGTTCTGAACCATAAGTACTGATGTCAACCATTTGTTTTCAATCATAATTATTGATGCCAATAATTTGTTACCTACACTATTATTGGTATTTACCGGTATTATCTTACTGCTTCTATTTGCATCCTTCGAGTCATTAATTTCTGATCCTCTGTGAGTCGACATTATGCTCTTTTTGCTATCTCCTCTAGGAGTGGATAGTTCGCAGTTATCTGGCGATCATTATCTTCCATTACTTTTTCCTTATTTATTGAGTTAGAGATACCTTATCTCCTCTTTGGGCTTTACTCCAGTAGAGTTGAGTCTTTTGTTCCCCCAACGATTTATTTTCCTGGTTGGACTCTCTTTTTTATCTATTATTTTATCTTCTGCTTACCTAGTGGTGTTATGTGTCACCTTTGGAGTTGGTGGTTTGCATTCATGATCATAAGCATTTCATGGAATCTTAGGGCCATAAATAGGTTTTTTTTTGTATTTAAGTATCTTCAATCGCGTTGAGGCAAATATTTTTACCTCCGTATCTCCTGAAAGAAGACACTTAAATAAGGGCAGTTGTTATACCCTAATTTTTCCCCTAAGATTTCTTATCATCTCACTTTTATCAGTACATCAAGATCCCACATTAGGGTTGGTTCTCTCGTTAAGTTTGCTCTTGAGGAATCACCAAGAATCTTGAAATGTGTATCTTGTACATGTTTTCTATTAACTAACATCAATATGTGTATATATGTTTCTTTGAATGTTCATATTGTAGGTGATCACAATTGCATTCATCTCACCATCTAACCTAGGGTTTTGAGGGGTGGTTCTTAGTCAAATAATGCTTCAATGGATTACAAGAGCTTAATCTTCAAGTTCATGTCTATGACATCTGTTGTACCCCAAAATTTTCCCTCTCATATTTCTCAAGACATTGCAAGAAAAATCTCCAAGTTGCTCAAGTTTGCTCAAGTTTGCTCAAGAGTGGGTAAGACAAGTCATCTCCTAAGGCAGTCAACCCCAAATTAGGGTTTGGTTTTGCATCAATATCCTTGAGTACAAATGACCTCAAGTTCTCCCTAATGTCCTAATATGTTCTCAAGGTCATCCATGTCAAGTTTCAAGCCTTGCAGAGGAAGTTTGCTCAGTCAATTGCTCAAAGGGTCCAAAAATCGACTATGTTAGGAGAAAAGTCAACTGTGACCTACAAATAGTCAAACTTCAAGATTTTTTGTCAAAATTATCATTTTGAAGGATATTTCATCATTTTATCAAGGGTTGATCATGATTCACCAAGGATTGCTCAAATTCATCAAGACTCAAAAGTTGTTAAATTAGGGTTTTGCAGGAAAAGTCAACTCAACTTTGACCAGGCATAACTTTCTCATACTTTATGAGAAATGACCCATCCAAATCTCATTTTTAATAGGATGCAATTTCATACAATCAATCTTCATACCCCAAGATCAAACAATGCACTCACAAGAAGTTATGAATTTGGACATTATAGGTCATCTTTGAAAGTCAACAAAAACACCTTTTTTCCAAAGCTTATAACTTGAGCATGGAATATCAAAATAAGATGAGACCAAAAGGGTTGGTTATAGGACATCTCAAGCTTTCTAAAAAGTCCAATAACACTTCCAAAAGTTCAAAATTGAAGAAGTTATGCATTGTTGAAGTTTGACATTTTTGCAAAATTGCCAAAAGTCAACTATCCCCAAAACTTCAAATTTTGTCAAATGGGCCTATTCTTTTCCACTTGATTTGAGCTTGCATCATTGTCCACGTGTCCTAGCTTCAGCCATGAGCCCATATTTCATTTTTATTATTTTATTTGATTTTTTATTGAATTTATTCATTTTTAACCAAATTAAATCATATAAAATCCAAAGCTTTGATTACATGAGATTTTTTGGCTGTTTCAGGTTGTAATTATCATCATTAACATCATCAAATTTGTATCAAGCAAAACCATGTGCAAAAAGATTGAGATTTGGCAAAATTGGAAAGGTTTAAAGAGTGAATCAAATCAAATTCCAATGCATTGATTTAGAGAGATTCAGTCTAAATTTGTTACCCTAACACACTATACCATACATAAGCAAGCTAAAGGGACGTGAATAAGGGTTGGAGGCTGCAGAAAGAGGCAACACAAAAGTTGAAAAATTCACTAAAAAGTGTGGAATCGAATCCATAGCTAGAGGGGTTTTCAGGACTTGGGGGTTGTCTCAATCAACTGCTGATCATCTCCAGAGGCTTTTGCAATCCAGACCACGTGTTTTCAAGTACTCTAAAGCACTGTAAGTACCACGCGGATCCGCTTCTTTCTTGAATTCGTAAATCATCATTTTGGCATCATTTAGACAAAGTAATTACATGTTTGTGATCACAAAGACATTTGCAAACTTTTTGTATTATTGAATTTCGTTTATATGACATGTACCAAGAATCACCATAGCTAGGGTTCTTGGAGCTTTTTTGGGCGTTTTTGTTTCAGGAAAAATTGACCATCAAGAGAGGTATGGTTGTGACTGGGAGGGAAGGACGAGTACAACCATGGCCTTGGAATGGATTTATGTAGCCTGAGATGGATTTTAGGATTGGCCTATGCTTTTAGCTGCGGATTCAAATCTGCAGGTAATTTTGTTTCAGGCCTGAGGACAGGGACGAGATTGTGTCCTCCTTTGATTGGCCAATTCAAATGATTTTCGCGCATTTTTGTTTTGCTGGAACATTAACTTGTTTTCTTTTATTATATTTCTTTTGTATATTATTAACAAGCAAAGAAAATCAGCCTAGTGGCAAGCGTGCATTGGCAATCACCCTCAGGACCTGGGTTCGAATCCCAGGTCCCCCACTTTCTTTGTTATTTTTCTTTTTCAGGCAATTGTGTGCATATCCAGGCTTGCAGCTCACCATGCACCATCGTTCAATCAATTTCCAGATGGCCCAGGGCCAAATCTGGTGGCCAGGATCTGAAGGTCAACCATGGAGCCAAGTCAGCACAAGCACATCAGATCCACAAAGTCAACCAGGGCCAGCACAAATGGGCTTTCTCATTGCTATTCATGCCCCCAAAACAGGCCCAAACCTCTTCTCTTTATTTATTTTATTTAGTATTTGTTTTATTGATTTAATTGTTTTATTAAATTCTAACAGTTGTACCCCAAAATTTGCCCTCGCATTTTTCCTCAAGAAATCTCAGCTTCAAACATTTCCTGACTTCTCAAACTGGCTCAAGAACCGGACAAACGGACTTTTCTTGACAGTCAATCAAAATTAGGGTTTTTACTGATTTTCAGAGCTCTGAATTGTTTCATACAGTGGGCTTAGGGTTTAGTTGATTTTTGGTTCAATTTTGATCAAGCAAGCGTGATTTGGCATTTAATCGGGAATTAGGGTTTTATGGGCATATTCTCAGAAGAATTTGAATTCCACAACACTTTGCGGTTTATTTCAAGATTCGGATTAAAATTCGCGTTATCTTGGTTTAATCAGTAAAAGAGACAGTGTTTTGAATTCAGTACGTTTTGATTGGGCCAGTCATATACAGGATGCAGTGTTGGATTCACAGTGTTTATGCGTTTGATCAGTCTATTTGGATTGACTGCTGCTTTGCTCTGGATGTTGAATAAGACAAGACTTAATTGATCAATGTTGTTTTATTTAAGTTATTCATTATTCTAAAAATTGAATGATTGAAATTTATCTTTCAATTGTTTTAATTCTAAGAATTTTAAATAAATAAATAAGCAATAAAGGAAATTAGAACCAATTGGATAATTTGGATTTTTATTGATATTTGAATTATTTGTACAAATTGTTGTTTATAAATTAAATTACAGACAATAATTTACATTTAATTTAAATATTACATAGAATGAAAAAACTATCCTATTTTCTAATATTCTTCGTTCTTCACTCCGCTCCGGTATTCCATTTTTCATCTGCAAAAAGAAACAAGAAAAGTCAGAAAGCAGTTAATTAAAAGACAGATAAAATATTGCTCATCATTAGGGGCCACTGACTGGGATCAGTTGACCCTCTCTGCAAATCACGGGATTTCTCCCGGTTCACAGAGAGGGAAGATTTTTTATTCCATGAATGCAAATGTCAAAAATGCATAAGTTACAAATTTCAAGCTGCATAGAAATTTAAAATCTCAATTTCCAATTCAAAACCATATAGTTCAAATCCAATCTCAAACTTTCCATCCAAAGCAAAGGCACTACTGTCAGTTTACTCAAAGAAAGAAATCAAAGTAGTACAAGTTGCTATCAAAGCTCAAAAGCTGTCATGAAAAGATTTTTGCCAAGATATCAAGGAAAAGTCAGCACACAAAACACAAAAGCTGGAGAAAAAGATGCAAAATGTGTTATGCAAGCAATCTTGAATCATCATTTCCCAGGGCCCCTTCAGAAAAGTACAATAATAATCATATAAAATTCAAAACTGTACTTTAGGAGAGAAGAAAGAGAGATAATAGAAGCATGGTTCAGGTTAGGCATAGGCAGCAGACAGTAGAAAGGCATAGACAGAAAAGATTATACAAATCCAAAACTCAGCATAGCAGGCCAAGACAGTTCAGAAGAGATAGAAGAAAACAAAATATACACAAACCAATGCAGAAGTGAAGAGAGAGGAATATATGCAGAACATACCAACTCTACCTCAGTACACACAAGCCAATAAAACAGTTCAGCACAGCAGGCAAAAGGAGGAAGGAGGTTTAAGATAGAAAAGAAAATATACAAAACAGTTCAGTATAGCAAGAGAGAAAGAGATATACAAAAATTACTCAGAACCTGTCAAAGCAAGAAACCTGCATCAAGCACTCAACTCTGCCTCAATACAAACTCAGTTCAGTAAGGTGAAGATAGAAGAGAAATATACAAAACTGAGCAAAGGAGCCTCACTACTGTCAAGGGAAGGAAACCTGCATAAACCATACTGTCCAACATAACACATCTCAGGCCTAAAAAACCTGATATGCAAACTTCATACCTGTCTCAAGAACTACCAAAACCTCTGTCAAACACCCAACATACTGTCAATAACTAACATAACCCCTCAACCAAAAAAAAACACACAATCTCTCAAACACATCCAAACCTCAAGAGCCTGTCAAACCTAATTACCATTACCAACTGTCAAAACCCAAAGAACAAGGTCCTGAATCAAAACAGCATCACCCACCATAAATCCACCTGCAAAATTATCCAAATATCGAAACCAACACCAAGCCTCAGAGTTTCTCCCCTCATCATAGGCGATAAACAATTCAAAAGCATCAAGAGAGCCTCAGAAGCAAGCTTCATCATAGGCAGGGCAGCAATGTTCCAAAGTATTCAAAATCATTCAGAAGCAAAGATTCAAGGAAACTGAGACCCTCAGACCTCTGAGGTCATCACAGGGCAACAAGAGAAGAAGAGAGCAAATCATCTAAGGCAACAACAAGAAGCATAGTCGGGGCAACGTAGGCAACAACGTAGGCAACAACATAGGCAGCAATTCAAGGCAACCTAGGCCCTCAGACCTCTGAGGTCATCATTGGGCAGTACAAACAAATAATACTGCGTTCAAAAAGAAGGAAGCATTCAAAAATCACTCAGAAGCAAATACTCAGGCAACAATAAGCATCAATGATATAGAAGAAGAGGTAAAGAAGTGAACATTAGGGTTTCTCAGTACACATCATCATCAAAACCTTAATATAGCAAAAGAACGAAAGTACCAGGAAAGCAAGCTCAAAGCTTCATCACTGAACCGCCGCTCCGGCCTCCTCAACGCCTCCACTCTTCTCTCCTCCTCCTCCAAGATCAGGTAGTAAGCAGTATTCTTTTTCTTCCTTTCCTTCACCTCATAAATGATTAAAAAAAAACTCAATTTAAAATGAATCCAAAACGCGTATCAGTCATAGAAGAAAAAAAGGGAACACTGAAACAAACCTTGAACAACGTATCCACTGAACTGGAGGGAAGAGAGGTCCGTTGGAATAACGCTGGTGGCCGGAGTCGAATTGTTCGGAAAGCTTGAACGAAGAAGACGAAATTCAAGTGAACGGCGCCGTCCCAAACCCTAACTTTCGTTCTGAAAACAAAATGCCTAACCCTAAAGAAATCTGTTTCAAACCTTGGGCCAGACCCGCTGCTAATCTCCTCAAAAGCCCATTAAGATCACAACTTCTAACCAAGCATTTTCTAAACACTAACCTTTTTTATATATGTTATCTAAACATTTTTTTTTTACAAGAATCATTTTAATACAAAATATATTATTTTACATTTTAATTAAAACATTTTTATTATATATACTTTTTTTTAACTTAAAAACATTTTTTAACACATATTGAAATACATTTGTATATGTTATCTTTTCTTTTTTCATACATATTATATTAAAAATTAATTTTGTACATATCATATAAATTAAATTTAAAAACATTTTCTTTAGATTAATACACATTTGTATATAAAAATAACAAAATACATTTTTCATACATAATTAAAATTGAAACTCTTTTTTAGTTAACATTCTTTTTCATACATAATTAAAATTGAAACTCTTTTTTAGTTAACATTCTTTTTCATACATAACAATTCAATACATTTTTCTAGCATTGAAATTCACAAACATTTGGACTAAAATACTTTCCAATTAAAACTTAACATTTTAATCAAAACACTTCATTTTTCTTTTGTACATAATTAAACATACAAAAATCAAAGATTCATTTAAAATACATTTCTCTAGGTCAAACCCTAATACGACTCAATTTCACATTTCGCACTTGTTACACAATTCACATACATATACACTTGTACACTTACACAAATACATTCACATTGCCCTACACACATTTTATCTTATATTTGTATATTCGATATTTACATTTGATTGCGACATTCGATTTGGTTGTAAATTATTGGGTACTATAAGTCTCATCCCCTTGTACATTTATACCCCCACTCCCTGATACTATTTTGTAATAGCGTAGATTTACATTCCGCAATTTACAGTTTTCAATTATGCCATGGTTAGACCTAGGGTTTGTATGTACATAAAATCAAACGCTAGATAACCTAATACAAGACAAATACATGCAATCAATACACAATCACACTTGCACCCCCTAGGGTAATCCCATATGTTGCCTTCCAAAATGGGCCATGCTTGCACGTCGAGTATCTTTGGCAAAACAAAAGCAAATGATCACAAGTCCCTCAAAATGTTGCCTAAATGGAATGATCATAGTCCCTTCAAAACAAATTGCCAAAGACACTTGGCATCATTGCATTCATGGTCCATACGATGACCCGCGCCCGTCCCGAATAAACTTCCTAAACGCAAGATTGTCCATCAATTTCAATGGTGGAACAAAATTGTTAAAAGGGGTTAAAACATGACAAAAACCTTTGAGTACAATAGGGTAGACAAAACTCTTAGTTACTTGAGATCAAACTTGCAAAAACACTTGCCTTCTTTTCAAAAACCACAATCCACAACACTTTCAAACAAACTCTCAAAAACATTTGAAAACATCTTTTCGAAAAGATTCACACTTTTGTAAAACACTCAAACACGAGTCAAATACATTAGTTGCCTAAGACAAGGCATCTTTTTTCCAAAAACATTTTCAAAAAGCACCCACACACACACCATTTTCAAAGCAATCGAAAAACAAGGCAAGTGATCTAAAAAACCAAGTAACTAAGAGCCCATGGATAACCATGGATGAAAAGGGTGCTAATACCTTCCCTTTTCATAATCTACCCCCCGAACCCACGAAATATCTCAAAAGGTTTTTGCTGTGCTTTTTAACCTTTCCTTTAGGATAAAATAAAAAGTCGGTGGCGACTCTTGCTAACCGCACAAGTGCGAATACGAACGCAAAACACTAGTCAGTTCTCCCACCGTATCACAGAACTGGCGACTCTGCTGGGGATGAGTTTTAAAGTGGGGTTACCTTAGGGTTTAGATCACCTTTACTTTCAATTGATTGCTTTGTTTGCTTTACATTTGTGGGCTTTGTATCGGAGTTTTTAGATCCTAACCCGGATCTGGGGAAACCCTTTTAGGTATCAACAAGGCTGTGAGGGAACTGTGCGGGGTATACCGACATGGTTGAAGCAGTCTGCTACGTTGATGTGGCACTTTGGTGTGTACCGGTAACCCTTGAGTTCAGTCAAGGAGAGTACGGGGCCGCCGCGTGGTGTCGCGAAGCATCAACTGACCATAGAACCTTAATTGACCATCTTAGCCTTTTTAGGGTAGTGAGATAACTGACTTTGGTGCAGTCCGAGGTTGGTTGATACTCGATACTACACTCAATTGAGGGTTGCTTTCCTGGAATATTTCGGTCGCCAGTTCAGTGGCTAAATCGAAACGATGAACAATGAAAGCAATCCAGTGATATTGGGACCTCTAGAACCCGGTTACTTTTGATAGGACAGGTTTTAACCAACAAACTGAAAGAGGGTAGTACCTGAACCTCATGCAAGCCTAAACCTAAGGCCTTGTGTGCTTTGTGTGAATATTGTTTGCCTGTATATACACTTACTTGCTTGTGCATACATGTGCATAACATCATAACATCATACCATAGCATTTTAGCATTTTCAATAACCATTTCAAGGATCTCGAGGGTTCTTTTGATGCAGGGTTACGTTGAACCAGACATCTATCAAGGGGCAAGAGGTTTCTCCTCTAACCAATCCAGTCAAAGTTCAAGTGCAACAACTTGAATCAGTGGCTATGACCCACTCGACATGGTGAGCTTGATTCTCGTGGAAGGACGTCCACCGGTACAGAGATCTCCAATCCAAGAGCAGAATTCAACCTCTAACATTTTCTTGTGTTTACCCCAAGAGATCCTTGAACGCATGCATCCACATATCATGCATTGCATTTTGACAATCTTTCCTTTTTCAGGTTGCCTTACTCTCCTGCTATTTATTTCAGCAAGGGATGGCTCTAGAACGGTCTGTCAAAGACATCTAAGACCAGACTGCTCAACTGCAAGAGATGTTCCTGAACTTGTCTCTGGGGCAAGAAGAGATGAAAGCTCTCCTCACCAAGGACTTGGGGAATTCCAACAATGCCAGGAGTGATCAGATTGCGGAGCTGCAGTTTGATCTGACAACACTGAGGACTCAAATGATGGGACAGTTGGTGGGCCAGATGGCTCTCATCCAAGACCTATCTCAAAGACAAGAGGAACTCAGAGTTCTTGTCCGCCAACTGCTTCCAAACAACCAACTGGGGCAAACATCTGAGGTTGAAGAGCAAGTCACCGCTCAGCCTCCATCCACTCAAGAAGACAAGGGGAAAGCTCCTTTGCTAGCTTCAGGGTCACAATCTCATCAACAACCTCGCCAGCGTCAGCGGGGTAATCGGTGTAGACAAGAAACGTCGGGAAGGCAGTTCACGGAGACTGACATACCGTCATCTCTAATTCTGGAGCGCTTGTTGGAGGTTAATCTGACTTCTTTGAGGGATCCTATCCGGAACCCAAATACCTCCGCTCCTGGCTATCATCCCGATGCATTTTGTGTTTACCACTCCTATAGCCCAGGACATGACACCGATAGCTGTTGGGCCTTGAAGAACAAGATTCAAGATCTGATTGACATTGGAGTGCTGAGGTTCATGCCAGACGGCGAGATGAAGATCTTCCGTTAAAGGGTTCTCCGCTTGAAGTGACGAGGCTCGAACCTAAAAGACTTTTGCTTCTTTTTGAATTTTCAAAGTTGTAATTTCTTTTGCTGTCAAACAATTATTTGTTGATGTTAAACTCTGTTTTCATTAATGCATTGCATATGTTTGTCTTGAATTCATCCATTCGTTTCACTACTCTTATGCTTTTCTTTATGATATTTGACTCTTGATAAAAAGCTGCAAGCCTTTAGAGGGAGGATGACGAAACAATACCGTGATCTTATACAGTACGCTTTTGAACAAACCTTGCTGATGATGTACAGGCATTTCTTTCAATTCCCAAACACTGGAGTTATAAGGAAGTTAATCCCTAGTCAACCCCTTCGAGCCAAAGAAGTAGGAGTTTCCTGTTCTGATACAATCATAACCTTTGATATAAACCTGGGGCAGGGTAGTATCTCAGTTAATTCAAAAGAAAACGCGCATTGAAGTCGCAAACTCTCAGTTCGTAATACAACGAACGACGTCGAAAAAGAAAGCATTCCTTCGGAATCAAAAGACAAGGGTGGTTCCCTATCACATAGACAGTCAATCTCTCAAAAGAGAAAAGCCCACCAAGCCAAAACCTATGAAGGAGGCTTAAGAAAGCTGGGGCATCCCGCTGACAGTAATCCCGAAAAACGGTAACAGTCAGGCAAAAGTTAGGGATAACAAATCAAAATCAAAATAGTGAGGTCATTACAAAACCCTCAACAACATGAAAAGTGTTGAAAAAGAAAAAGGAGATGATGACTGTCTCCCAAAAATTCAAACTGGTGAACCATCGCCCAAAAGTCACTCAAAACAGAGTGCGACGCACAATTAACTGAGCTTAGGTTGAAGAACATCACGAAGAGCGGGTGGGTACAAATATACTTTGAGCCTTTTATCCTTTGTTTCTTAAACCATGAACCAGGCCACGTTACAACCCTTTAAAAGTCCTAATTGAAGCATGGGTTAGTTCGAAAGCATACTGTTACAAAAGGTATCCTGACTCCTGTAGGGCTTTGCTCTAAATCGTGTGTCAACTTGTCTTATGAAAAGTTTTCTGCTAAAAACGCATTTTTCAAAACTTCGAGACAAACATAAACTTTGCATTATTCGAATATCACTGTCTGCATTTGACCCCTTTTGTTTGACAGCGAAGAAAGTCATACAGCGAATGTTCGGAGGAACGAAAACTCTCTCAGTAAGTCAAAATCACTTCGAGAGGATAACACTTCCATTACAAATCTCCTATCAGCCAGGGGCATGACATGTCACAATTCAATTAACCTGGGGCAGTCCAGTCAAGGTCCAACAGATCTTTCAAAGTTCAGTTAACCTGGGGCAGTCCAGTCAAGATTTCAAGAAATCTCTCAATATGCAGGGTAATCCGATTCAAGACTCCTTCACAACCACTTGGGGCATTCGAATGTCAAAAGTGTTCAACAAATCAACTACAACATTTCCATACTCGATTCCTGTATCTAGCCAGGGCATGTCTGAAGAGTTTGAAGATTCGACTCCTGTATCCAGCCAGGGCATATCTGTTGACGACTATTTCCAGATTCGACTCCTGTATCCAGCCAGGGCATATCTGTTGAACACGTTTCCAGACTCGATTCCTGTATCTAGCCAGGGCATGTCTGAAGAGTTTGAAGATTCGACTCCTGTATCCAGCCAGGGCATATCTATCAACTATCACCTTTCCAGATTCGACTCCTGTATCCAGCCAGGGCCTGTCTGAAGAATTCCAGATCAACACCTGCAACAACCCAGGAAACATCTGTGAACGACCGATTGTAGACCAACACCTGTAATAAGCCAGGAATTTATCTACATCACCACTTGGGGCATTCGAATGTCAAAAGTGTTCAAAACCCGATGCAGTTTTACACAAGCTCATCATCAGGAAACCCTACACCGGTTCCCCTTCAAGATTTCTGAAACAGTTTACGGATTCTTCCCAACAACGGATGCCAATCTACCGACTTGTTCAGACTCTTCGCAACCTTTGAATTTAGTTTACGGACGCTTCCCAACAACGGATGCGGCTCTATTGCTAATTCAACTTCAAGACTTCTGAAAACAGTTCATGGATTCATCCCAACAACGGATGTTAATCTATCAACTTGTTCAGATGCAACCTTTGAATTTAGTTTACGGACGCTTCCCAACAACGGATGCGGCTCTATTGCTAATTCAACTTCAAGACTTCTGAAAACAGTTCATGGATTCATCCCAACAACGGATGTTAATCTATCAACTTGTTCAGATGCAATCTTTGAATTTAGTTTACGGACGCTTCCCAACAACGGATGCGGCTCTATTGCTAATTCAACTTCAAGACTTCTGAAAACAGTTCATGGATTCATCCCAACAACGGATGTTAATCTATCAACTTGTTCAGATGCAACCTTTGAATTTAGTTTACGGACGCTTCCCAACAACGGATGCGGCTCTATTGCTGATTCAACTTCAAGATTTCTGAAAACAGTTCCCGGGTTCTCCAAGTAAACGGATGTTAACCTATCGCTTGTTCAGAGTCTTCTCAAGCTAACCGCCACGGAAGATCGCGCTCGCCAAGATTCTTCCTATCCCCAGCCAGGGAATCCCCCGGAATTCAATTTCCTCAGAATTTAAGCTTCAGTATCCCCAGCGAAGCCAAACCATTGAACCTTCTCCCCGCAGAGTTTCGGGAGGACAATCTTGAGTTCCCCAGTGAAGTCTCAGGGGTTACTTCCCATCAAGCCAAAGATTCTCAAATCTGACCTCCCCAGCATGAGTCTACTAGTTGGAATTCCCCAGTAGAGGTCATCAGGAATTCTCTTCCCCAGCGACAGCCAAGGATTTATTTTCCCCGGCAGCAGTCAAGATGCTTTTATCTTCAGCCATCTCGGATTCATGTATCCTCGGCAGGATTAGCTCATCAGCTTACATGTGCATTCATTACATTCATGTCATAAACATCAATGTCACGTATATTGCATCATGCATCATAACCTTGCATACAACTAACCCTTTTCCTTTTCAGGTAAGATCAGTCGACAGACACAGATCATCTCCTGAGATTCATCCAAAAATAGTTCAGATGTGACCCGGACACGGCAACTTTCTGATACTTATTCCAGATTCATTCAGACGCATCAGCAGAAACCTTACACCGGTTCCTCTTCAACTTCTCAACTTCTGAAACAAGTTTACAGATTCTTCCCTACAACGGATGTCAATCTACCGATTTGTTCAGACTTTTCTCAATTTCTGAAACAAGTTTACGGATTCTTCCCTACAACGGATGTCAATCTACCGATTTGTTCAGACTCTTCTCAAACTTTTGAAGACAGTTTACGGATTCTTCCCTACAACGGATGTCAATCTACCAACTGATTCAGACTCTTCTCAATTTTTGAAAATAGGTTACGGACGCTTCCCAACAACGGATGCCGCTCTATTGCTTATTCAATCTCAGATGGTTTACAGATTCTCCAGACATGGACGTCAATCTGTCGCTTGTTCAGACCCCAATTCAGAGATATTCCAAAACAGGGATGCCCTTCTGATACTCGTCCACTCACCATTGACGTACAGTTCAACATCACCATATGGCATCTATAAGCCCATCCTCCTACCAGCAGTCGCCGAATGGCATCTCTAAGCCCATCCCCCGACAAAATTCTCTAGCACCAGGTGGCATCTTTAAGCCCATCACCAAATGGCATCTTTAAGCCCATCACCAAATGGCATCTTTAAGCCCATTCACCTCCACTGTCACATCGACGAGCGCAAATTTTCTGGGCACATTAGTGTCCAATCTCCTTTTACCTTCAAGTCGCGAAAGGCAAACTTGCCAATCTAACTCTTCAGGTCAAAGAAGATTGAACAGGGGCAACAGTTGTACCCCAAAATTTGCCCTCGCATTTTTCCTCAAGAAATCTCAGCTTCAAACATTTCCTGACTTCTCAAACTGGCTCAAGAACCGGACAAACGGACTTTTCTTGACAGTCAATCAAAATTAGGGTTTTTACTGATTTTCAGAGCTCTGAATTGTTTCATACAGTGGGCTTAGGGTTTAGTTGATTTTTGGTTCAATTTTGATCAAGCAAGCGTGATTTGGCATTTAATCGGGAATTAGGGTTTTATGGGCATATTCTCAGAAGAATTTGAATTCCACAACACTTTGCGGTTTATTTCAAGATTCGGATTAAAATTCGCGTTATCTTGGTTTAATCAGTAAAAGAGACAGTGTTTTGAATTCAGTACGTTTTGATTGGGCCAGTCATATACAGGATGCAGTGTTGGATTCACAGTGTTTATGTGTTTGATCAGTCTATTTGGATTGACTGCTGCTTTGCTCTGGATGTTGAATAAGACAAGACTTAATTGATCAATGTTGTTTTATTTAAGTTATTCATTATTCTAAAAATTGAATGATTGAAATTTATCTTTCAATTGTTTTAATTCTAAGAATTTTAAATAAATAAATAAGCAATAAAGGAAATTAGAACCAATTGGATTATTTGGATTTTTATTGATATTTGAATTATTTGTACAAATTGTTGTTTATAAATTAAATTACAGACAATAATTTACATTTAATTTAAATATTACATAGAATGAAAAAACTATCCTATTTTCTAATATTCTTCGTTCTTCACTCCGCTCCGGTATTCCATTTTTCATCTGCAAAAAGAAACAAGAAAAGTCAGAAAGCAGTTAATTAAAAGACAGATAAAATATTGCTCATCATTAGGGGCCACTGACTGGGATCAGTTGACCCTCTCTGCAAATCACGGGATTTCTCCCGGTTCACAGAGAGGGAAGATTTTTTATTCCATGAATGCAAATGTCAAAAATGCATAAGTTACAAATTTCAAGCTGCATAGAAATTTAAAATCTCAATTTCCAATTCAAAACCATATAGTTCAAATCCAATCTCAAACTTTCCATCCAAAGCAAAGGCACTACTGTCAGTTTACTCAAAGAAAGAAATCAAAGTAGTACAAGTTGCTATCAAAGCTCAAAAGCTGTCATGAAAAGATTTTTGCCAAGATATCAAGGAAAAGTCAGCACACAAAACACAAAAGCTGGAGAAAAAGATGCAAAATGTGTTATGCAAGCAATCTTGAATCATCATTTCCCAGGGCCCCTTCAGAAAAGTACAATAATAATCATATAAAATTCAAAACTGTACTTTAGGAGAGAAGAAAGAGAGATAATAGAAGCATGGTTCAGGTTAGGCATAGGCAGCAGACAGTAGAAAGGCATAGACAGAAAAGATTATACAAATCCAAAACTCAGCATAGCAGGCCAAGACAGTTCAGAAGAGATAGAAGAAAACAAAATATACACAAACCAATGCAGAAGTGAAGAGAGAGGAATATATGCAGAACATACCAACTCTGCCTCAGTACACACAAGCCAATAAAACAGTTCAGCACAGCAGGCAAAAGGAGGAAAGAGGTTTAAGATAGAAAAGAAAATATACAAAACAGTTCAGTATAGCAAGAGAGAAAGAGATATACAAAAATTACTCAGTACCTGTCAAAGCAAGAAACCTGCATCAAGCACTCAACTCTGCCTCAATACAAACTCAGTTCAGTAAGGTGAAGATATAAGAGAAATATACAAAACTGAGCAAAGGAGCCTCACTACTGTCAAGGGAAGGAAACCTGCATAAACCATACTGTCCAACATAACACATCTCAGGCCTAAAAAACCTGATATGCAAACTTCATACCTGTCTCAAGAACTACCAAAACCTCTGTCAAACACCCAACATACTGTCAATAACTAACATAACCCCTCAACCAAAAAAAACACACAATCTCTCAAACACATCCAAACCTCAAGAGCCTGTCAAACCTAATTACCATTACCAACTGTCAAAACCCAAAGAACAAGGTCCTGAATCAAAACAGCATCACCCACCATAAATCCACCTGCAAAATTATCCAAATATCGAAACCAACACCAAGCCTCAGAGTTTCTCCCCTCATCATAGGCGATAAACAATTCAAAAGCATCAAGAGAGCCTCAGAAGCAAGCTTCATCATAGGCAGGGCAGCAATGTTCCAAAGTATTCAAAATCATTCAGAAGCAAAGATTCAAGGCAACTGAGACCCTCAGACCTCTGAGGTCATCACAGGGCAACAAGAGAAGAAGAGAGCAAATCATCTAAGGCAAAAACAAGAAGCATAGTCGAGGCAACGTAGGCAACAACGTAGGCAACAACATAGGCAGCAATTCAAGGCAACCTAGGCCCTCAGACCTCTGAGGTCATCATTGGGCAGTACAAACAAATAATACTGCGTTCAAAAAGAAGGAAGCATTCAAAAATCACTCAGAAGCAAATACTCAGGCAACAATAAGCATCAATGATATAGAAGAAGAGGTAAAGAAGTGAACATTAGGGTTTCTCAGTACACATCATCATCAAAACCTTAATATAGCAAAAGAACGAAAGTACCAGGAAAGCAAGCTCAAAGCTTCATCACTGAACCGCCGCTCCGGCCTCCTCAACGCCTCCACTCTTCTCTCCTCCTCCTCCAAGATCAGGTAGTAAGCAGTATTCTTTTTCTTCCTTTCCTTCACCTCATAAATGATTAAAAAAAAAACTCAATTTAAAACGAATCCAAAACGCGTATCAGTCATAGAAGAAAAAAAGGGAACACTGAAACAAACCTTGAACAACGTATCCATTGAACTGGAGGGAAGAGAGGTCCGTTGGAATAACGCTGGTGGCCGGAGTCGAGTTGTTCGGAAAGCTTGAACGAAGAAGACGAAATTCAAGTGAACGGCGCCGTCCCAAACCCTAACTTTCGTTCTGAAAACAAAATGCCTAACCCTAAAGAAATCTGTTTCAAACCTTGGGCCAGACCCGCTGCTAATCTCCTCAAAAGCCCATTAAGATCACAACTTCTAACCAAGCATTTTCTAAACACTAACCTTTTTTATATATGTTATCTAAACATTTTTTTTTTTTACAAGAATCATTTTAATACAAAATATATTATTTTACATTTTAATTAAAACATTTTTATTATATATACTTTTTTTTAACTTAAAAACATTTTTTAACACATATTGAAATACATTTGTATATGTTATCTTTTCTTTTTTCATACATATTATATTAAAAATTAATTTTGTACATATCATATAAATTAAATTTAAAAACATTTTCTTTAGATTAATACACATTTGTATATAAAAATAACAAAATACATTTTTCATACATAATTAAAATTGAAACTCTTTTTTAGTTAACATTCTTTTTCATACATAACAATTCAATACATTTTTCTAGCATTGAAATTCACAAACATTTGGACTAAAATACTTTCCAATTAAAACTTAACATTTTAATCAAAACACTTCATTTTTCTTTTGTACATAATTAAACATACAAAAATCAAAGATTCATTTAAAATACATTTCTCTAGGTCAAACCCTAATACGACTCAATTTCACATTTCGCACTTGTTACACAATTCACATACATATACACTTGTACACTTACACAAATACATTCACATTGCCCTACACACATTTTATCTTATATTTGTATATTCGATATTTACATTTGATTGCGACATTCGATTTGGTTGTAAATTATTGGGTACTATAAGTCTCATCCCCTTGTACATTTATACCCCCACTCCCTGATACTATTTTGTAATAGCGTAGATTTACATTCCGCAATTTACAGTTTTCAATTATGCCATGGTTAGACCTAGGGTTTGTATGTACATAAAATCAAACGCTAGATAACCTAATACAAGACAAATACATGTAATCAATACACAATCACACTTGCACCCCCTAGGGTAATCCCACATGTTGCCTTCCAAAATGGGCCATGCTTGCACGTCGAGTATCTTTGGCAAAACAAAAGCAAATGATCACAAGTCCCTCAAAATGTTGCCTAAATGGAATGATCATAGTCCCTTCAAAACAAATTGCCAAAGACACTTGGCATCATTGCATTCATGGTCCATACGATGACCCGCGCCCGTCCCGAATAAACTTCCTAAACGCAAGATTGTCCATCAATTTCAATGGTGGAACAAAATTGTTAAAAGGGGTTAAAACATGACAAAAACCTTTGAGTACAATAGGGTAGACAAAACTCTTAGTTACTTGAGATCAAACTTGCAAAAACACTTGCCTTCTTTTCAAAAACCACAATCCACAACACTTTCAAACAAACTCTCAAAAACATTTGAAAACATCTTTTCGAAAAGATTCACACTTTTGTAAAACACTCAAACACGAGTCAAATACATTAGTTGCCTAAGACAAGGCATCTTTTTTCCAAAAACATTTTCAAAAAGCACCCACACACACACCATTTTCAAAGCAATCGAAAAACAAGGCAAGTGATCTAAAAAACCAAGTAACTAAGAGTCCATGGATAACCATGGATGAAAAGGGTGCTAATACCTTCCCTTTTCATAATCTACCCCCCGAACCCACGAAATATCTCAAAAGGTTTTTGCTGTGCTTTTTAACCTTTCCTTTAGGATAAAATAAAAAGTCGGTGGCGACTCTTGCTAACCGCACAAGTGCGAATACGAACGCAAAACACTAGTCAGTTCTCCCACCGTATCACACTAACCAATTAAAAAATTCTTTTCTTTATAAAATTAAAACCACAAAAATATTTTCTTTATCAAATCAAATTTTAATTTTAATTTTTATTAATAAACACTAATTAATTAATTTAGGTTTTAATTAGAAATAACTTTAACCTATTTTTTGCAAAAAATTAAAATTAAATTAGATTTAATTAGGTTTTAATTACTAACATTAATTATTTTATTTTCTTTCTTAAAATAAAAAAAAAACCCAAAAATATTTATTTTAATTAATTAATTTATTTTTTAATTTAGTAATTAATTTAGGTTAATTTATTTCTTAAAATAAAAACAAAAAAAGATGTCTTCTTTAAAGGGTCAAAACCCTAATTTGCGCTCGATTTAATTTCCCGCACACGACTTATTTATCCAATAATGTACTTGCCTCCGGTTTGTAATAGCTTAATAGGACTTTTATTTATTTATCACTTTATTTATTTTTAAAGGGTTTGTGTTTGGCGATGTAAATACCCGACGCCTTGTAATTTAAATTTCGCAATTTATTTCCCGCAAATTATAATTGTTAGATGTTTGATAATAGGATGGCATGACAAGACTGAATGATTTAACCTAAAATCAACTTAGATCACCCTTAACATGTACAAAGATAAAAAAAATAAACTGAAAATGACACACTCGCACATGCGCACTCTTAGGGTACACCCCACTTGGTTGCCTTCGTACACAGTCATTGAGTATAGGTCACTTTAGAGGTCGTCCTCTTGTCTAAAGATCATAGTCGCCTCGAAATGGTTGTCTCGGATATCATTGCCTCAAACAAATGATCTAAGACATTAGGGTTACCGCTAAGGCGTCCTAACATTGCTTTAGTGACCGTAAGTCCCGCATTCGAATTGACCCTCAAACTCAAACGACGGTGCTACCTACTCATCAATAGTAGGATATCATTGTCTAAAGGAAATTAGCATAGAACGATTCCTTTTTCGAGAAGGTAGATGGTTCTTAGATACTTGCTCTTTCAAAAAACAAAATCTTTTTCACACTTACACTTTTCGAACAAAGTTTTCAAAAACACTTCATACGCTCTTGAGGACAGAAGAAAGAGTTAAATCGAAGTTTCAAAACAAAAACTTTTTCAAACCCACAAGCACAAAGAAAGCAATATTTTGAAAACAATTGAGCAAGTACCTAAGAGCCCGTGGATAACCACGGATAGAAAGGGTGCTAACACCTTCCCTTTTCTGTGCTTTTTTCCTTTCCTTATTAGATAAAATAAAAGTCAGTGGAGACTCTTGCTTACCGCGACATTTTGCGAAAACAAACGCAAAACGCAAACCAGCATTCCAAAAAATAGTCAGTTCTTTCCCACCGTATCACAGAACTGCCGACTCTGCTAGGGAGACTTATAAGTGGGGTGTACCTTAGGATTAGTTCATAATGTTTTCAATTGCTTGACTTGTATGCTTTATATTTGTGGGATTGTATTGGAGTTACTATAGATCCTAACCCGGATCTGGGGGACACCCTTTAGGTAAGTAGCAATAAACTGTGAGGGAACTGTACGGCGTAGACCGATACGGTTGAAGCAATAGCTACATTGGTGTGGCACTTTAGTATGTATCGATATCCCTTGTGGCGCAACGAGGAGAATATGGGTCTGCTAAGGGGTCATTAAGCACCAACTGACCTTAGAATCTTTAAATTGACCAACTTGGCCATAAAACAGTAGCAGTATGCTACACTCATTGAGACTAAACTCTCGCGATGATTCCAGCCGCAAGAAAAGGTTGCTAAATTAGAATTATGACCGATTGAGGGTAGTCAGTGATATTGAGATCCTCTAGAACCCGGTTACTATTTTTAGGACATGTTTTGAACCAACTGAACTGAAAGAGGGTAGTGCCTAAACTCCTTGCCAGCCTGAAATCTAAGGGCTCTCTGTGTGACTTGTGTGCCTTTACCATGTTTTTTATTTGTGGATACTTGTGGTGTGTTTCATTCATGACATCATGACATTGCATACATCTTGCATTGGACTAACCTATTTCAAAGACAGGAGGGATTCATCTTTATTCTGTTTTATAGGTCATGGCACCCATGCGTAGAAACACCATTCGGATCAACTTTGTCCAGATTCCCACTCAGCTTAAGGAATTGGTTGCAAAGATTTCAGATACTACCTCTTTCATCAAAAGACATGGGCACCTCCTTCGTTTGGTCACTTATAAATTGGACGAGCAGATGATGAGTGTCTTAGTCCAGTTCTTTGATCCTCTCTACCATTGCTTTACTTTTCCGGACTACCAGTTGGTCCCCACCTTGGAAGAGTTATCCGATCTGCTTGGTATCTCTATTCTGGAGCAGACCCCGTTCACAGGTTGGGAGAAGATCCTTAGGCCAGAAGAGATTGCTTCAGCCCTCCATCTGACAAAGGTTGAGGTAATGGCTAATTGGGAAACTCGTAGTGGAGCAAAGGGCTTTCTGACTAAATTCTTGGTTGGTAAGGCTAATCAGTTCTGGGACAGTCTAGACTTCCAGGCATTTGAAGACATTCTGGCTCTTCTTATATATGGTTTGGTGATGTTTCCTAATTCAGATTCCTTCGTCGATGTAAATGCGGTGAAGATCTTCATATCCGGTAATCCTGTGCCCACTCTCTTGGGTGACATTCTTCATTCTTTGTATGCCCGTACTGCTCAGAAACAGGGAACCCTTATGTGTTGTGCGCCGTTGTTGGCGAGGTGGTTTATTTCTCACCTCCCCAAATCAGTTTTGAAGAACAAAGAAGGCATGGGCTGGGCCTATAGGATTATGTCTCTCTCTCATAATGACATCATTTGGACTCTCAAAGGTATGGAAGATGTGGCTATTATTGATCGATGTGGGGAATACCCCAATATTCCATTGATAGGAACCAATGGAGGAATCACTTATAATATGTGCTTGGCCTTACGTCAGTTTGGGCGAGCTAGAAGGGAAGGTCCTCATGATTTGCTAATGCCGAGTATTGTCTTTGACTTCCAAGGGGATAGTGACGAGCAACGCCGCGTTTTGTACCCAAAAATTTTCCCTCTCATTTCATCAACATTTCTCATCACAAGACTCTTGGAACTCAAGATCAAGCTAGGGTTTGCTCTGCTCAAGACACCTCCTTGCATTGTTGACCTAAATTAGGGTTTGAGTTTGCACAGGGATATTTTGACCTACAATGCCCAAAGTGACTTTCATACTTCATGTTGGACTCACAAGTTTGTCCATACCAAGTTTCAAGCCTTGATTCAAATTTTTACCCAGTCAATTGGACAAATGACCTAGAAATCAGCTGTATTGGGGAAAAAGTCAATTGTGGCCAATTGACAGTCAAACCTCATGAATTTTGACCCACATCAACATTATGAACTCATATGAACCATATGATCAAGTTTGGATCACAATTCCACAAGAAATTTGATCAGATCACCAAAAGGGCAAAATGGTCATTTTTAGGGTTTTGACTGCACAAAGGCAATTTTTGATTGTTTGACCAAACCAATGGCAAATCAAGCTCACACATGGACTCAAGAACTCAATGAAATTGTCTTGACCCATTCAACAAGTTCAAAAGATCTCAAATGCATAGGATTGACAGATGAATTTTTCAGTCAACTGATCAAAATTTAACTGTACACTGAAAAGTCAAACTTTGACTTTTTGGTCAAAATCAAGTTCCAAGAGTTATTTTTCATCAAGACATGTCAAATTATGAAACTTGTTCATCAAGAAACCCAAAAATGCAAATTAGGGTTTAAAATGGAAAATTTTCATAACTTAGAAATTTTCTAAGTTATGAAATTTTTTTTCCTAACTTTGTCCCATTTTTTCACCAAGATGCAAATGGATTAAAACAAAACTTGCAACATGAAAGTTGTAGTCCATCACAAAGTATATAACTTTGATTCACAAAGTTTTCTCAAACGAAGCTTGTATCTCAAGTTATGATTTTTGGAACAAGGGTACCTAAAACTTTTAACTTAGAGAAATTTTGCCCTAGTTTAGGCAGGATTTTGACCCATCTTCTTGGCCATTTTTCACATAGTTCCACTTGGAGTTTCAAGTTGAATTTCAAAGATGGATTATAGTACATGTTCCAAGCTTTCAAAATTGTCAAATAACTCCACAAACACCCTTGTGGTTAGAGAGAATTGAATGCTTGAAGTTGGCAAAAACTCACTCTTGTCCATGACCAATACATATTCATACAAACTTGCATTTTCAAATTAGCATGCTTGGTACTAGCTTGCAAGCCTCAAAACCAGTTTATACTCCAAAATTTAATGCATAAACATTGAGCTAAGGTATTATCTTGTTCATTTGGACATTGCATACAAGACTAATCCCTATTTGGAAAAAGGTAAAATGCCATTTTTGTAAAATTGCACTTTATGTCAAAACAAGATCCTTGAGGCATGGGGCCATATCCCTGAAGCAAGATTCAATCTACCAATTGCAAGGACCAAGGGAAAAGTGTGCAGAATAATAGAGGGCTTGTACAGGTTTGCATTGAGAACATACACACTCTTGCTTCAAGTAGAAGAAACTTGCAAAATACAAGCCATCACACACAGCTAAAGAAACCAACTTACACAAACATTGTAAACAAGTTTCATACCTCCCAACAAGCCAGAAACACGACTCCTTCGCCTCTCAAACTCCCTTGCACACAGAATCATTGTTTTTCTGCAAAACAGGGCAAGCCTTGCAGAACCATCTCCATAATCAAATCCCCTCGTGCGTTTTATCCAAAACCACTTCAAACACCTTCCAACCAACATACCTAAACTATCCAGATCATCCATTGCTAGCTGTAACACCCTTAACACACATTGCCATTTTTGTTTCAAAGCTTTGCAGGTTGAGTTATGTGGCACGATTCAAGCCATTTCAAAACAAAGTAAGCATTGGGAAAGCTTCATTAGACCTCAGGCAAGCTCAAAAGAAGTTCAAACATCCTTGAAAGTTGCTACATTGCCCAGCTCGAAATCAACTGAAACAGGTATTTCATGAACTTCTATCTCTCTATTTAGGAATAGTTAGACTTAGGTTTGTGAATGAAAGATGTTGTACTCATAGCCCTGAAGCCATACATATGCTTAGTTTTCATTTATATTAATCGTGCTAGGAGAATTTTGTTCATGAACTTTCTGAAAAAACTAGGTTAAGAATTAGGGCCAGAGAAATTCTCTCTGGTCTTTGAGAGTTAGTTTAAGTTTTTTATATGGTTGAGTTCGTTGTTTGATGCTCTACAAGTTTCATGTTATGAGTTTTGTCAAAAAATCAAAGAATTAGGAGATAGCCATTGATGTACAGAACGCGCGTTTTGGTGAACAAAGGAGGAAGATGAAGTCTGACTGGGCTGGGCCTGGTTGTTTTTACTTCTAACACCCCATTATTCAGATTACACCCCCTGGCCCATTTATTTAAATATTTGTCTTTTTGATTTTTTATTCTGACTTTATTATTTTTGTCCAAATATAAAAAATGCCAAAAAATTATTTTCTATATTTTTTCAAATTTATTTGATATTTATTTTTATTTTACTAGTATAAATATGTAAATGATTTATTTTCTTTTATTAAAACTTAAATAATATTGTAAAAAATATTTTCATTTTCATTTATTATTCTATTTATATTTAAAAACATTTTCTTGAATATACACATTTTTTTGTAAACAATTAATTTTTATTTATATATATATATATATATATATATATATATATATATATATATATATATATATATATATATATATATATATATATATATATATATATATATATATATATATATATATATATATATATATATATATATATATATATATATATACTTTATTTTTATTAAATAGTTAGGTCAAAAATACAAAAAATAATACATTTTTATTTTTATTAATATTTTACACTAAAAATATCTTTTCTACAATATACTTTTATTTTTTTGTATAAATTAATATATTATTGTATATAAATAATAAATAATACTATTTATTTATGGAATTAGGGTTTTTGCCCTAAATATTAAAATAATTAAAATTAACTTTTTATTTACACTTCACATTTAAAAATACTTTTTACATACATAAAAATCTTTTTGCATAACATATTTCATCTAACATTTATTTATTGTATTTAATTATTGTACATTTAAATATTGTATCTTGTACATTCAATTTGGTTGTAATAGTAATTTAGGGTTAATTTCTTGCAAATAATCCCCGATTCAAATTTGTACCCCCCTCCCTATATCATGTTGTAATAGTGTAGGATTTAAATTCTCGCACTTTCAAATGCTTTCAATTATGCCATGATTAGACCTAGGATTTGTATGCAAAATAAAATCAACAAATAGCTTGACCTAATCCAAAGATAACAATGCATGAAAAACAAACACAGTGCACACTTGCACCCCTAGGGTTACAATCCACTTGTTGTCTTCAAAAATGGGCCATGATTGCATGTCAAGTACTTTGGCAAAACAAAAACAAACAAAAAGATCATAGTCCCTCGATGACGCTTTCTGAGTTGCCTAAACAAAATGATCAAGTCCCTTAAGAAAATTTCCAAAAATACTTGACACAATTGCTATCATGGTCTATACGATGACCCGCGCCTGTCCCGTTAAACATCCTAACACAAGGTTGTTCACCAAATACAATGGTGAAGCAACACTGTTAAAAGGGTTAAAAACATAAGAAAAATCTTTGAGAAAAATCTACTGACATGCCAACATCATGGGAAGAAATGCAAAAGAGTTGGATCCAACTCAAGGAAGAACGGGATACTTTTGAAGCCAGCTTCTATGCCAGTGAGAAGAAGGTTTTGGAGCTTACCCGCCGACTTCACGAGGAGGAAACTCTCAACACTTACATCGCACCAAAGAGGATGCGCAATGTCTTTTTACATTAAGAATTTTGTAATATTTCGCCCATGGGGCACTTATGTACTAATAAATTTCTTCTTAATATGACGCGCGTTCTTTTTGTTTGCAACAAATTTGAATTTTTGAACCCTTGAATGCATTACATGAATAACATACCATTCATCATATGCATAAACAGGTCTTCACGCCAGGTTTCCTTATCTTTTTGCTGTTTATTTCAGCAAGATGGATTTGGAGCAAACGGTAAAGGATCTACAGGCACAAAATTCACAGTTCCAGCAACTCCTCATGACCTTGGCAAAGGGTCAAGAGGACCTCAAAGTTTTGTTGGAGAAGAATAAAGAGAAAAAGAAAAAGAGACCTGGAGTAGCCACTTTGGGAAGAAGATTTGAGCATCAGGCCAGGAGAGTTCTCGAGTTCCCCTCAACGTCTGACAAAGGGGCCGGTAAAGGGAAAGGGAATGTTGTACCTTCTGAATCCGAGGTTGAAGAGGAGGAAGAGGAAGAAGACGAAGACTACTCCGAACAACAGTATCCACCAGCGGATGATAAATATAAGAACCTTGAAGATAGACTGACAGCTATGGAGTTGCAGAGGGTGCCCGGATTGGATTTTGAAGAACTAGGGCCGGTAGCTGGGATTGTTATCCCTCTCAAGTTCAAGGTGCCAACATTTTCCAAGTATGACGGTCTGTCTTGCCCAAAGATGCACCTGAGGTCGTATGTCAAAAAAATCCAACCCCACTCATCCGATAAAGACCTCTGGGTACACTTTTTCCAAGACAACTTGTCTGGCACGCAGTTAGACTGGTTTTATCAACTCGAGAGATTAGAGGTTCACAATTGGGAAGACTTGGCATCTGCTTTTTATCGTCAGTATCAATACAATGCTGATTTGGCACCCACTCGTACTCAGTTACAAAGTATGGGGATGGCTTCCAATGAAGGGTTTAAAGAGTACGCCCAGAAGTGGTGTGATCTGGCTGGAAGGGTGCAGCCACCGCTATCAGATAGGGAGTTAGTTGACATGTTTCTGGGGACCCTGTCTGGCCCTTTCTTCAACCATCTAATCGGGAGTTCTTCCGCGGGATTTACTGAACTGATTTTGACCTGCGAAAGGGTTAAGGCCGGTATTAAGAGTGGAAAGATTCAAAAGGATGCTTCCGCATCCACGGCTGTTAAGAAACCCTTCCCAGCCAAGAAGGAAGCATCTGCTGTGTATTCTCAGAAGGGACAGGGAAGAACTGAGCACCGGCCGACTGTAGGGGTTGTGATGATTCAAAACTTGTCAAATGATCAACCTCGTAACAATCAGCCGAGACCTAATCAACAACGGGTGGAAAGGCCACAACGGTAGTTCACCCGCATCAACATGACGCCCGCTCAGGTACTTCCTCATTTGTTGAAGCTGAATCTGACCAGTTTGAAGGAAGCGCCAAAGAACCCTAACACCTCCTCTCCATATTACCACTCCAATGCCAAGTGTGCTTACCATTCCGACAGTGCTGGGCACGATACCAATAATTGTTGGGCGCTTAAGAACAAAATCCAGGATCTGATTGATGCTAAGGAAGTAGAATTTGATGCTCCTGAGAAGCCCAATGTTATATCTGCTTCGATGCCCAAGCACGACCACAATATTCATGCTGTTATAGAGGACACTCATGTTACTGATGTTGTTGACCTGCTGACGCTGTTACTTGTGATTAAGGAAAATTTGTTGAGAGTCAGGATCTTTCCTGATTGTGATAAAGACTGTTATTTTTGTTTGAACATACGAGGTGATTGCCCAATGTTGAAATCAGGTGTCCAACGCCTGATGGATACCCAAGAGATACTTTTCTAGAAAACCCTTGTTGATACCTTCAATCCTGTTACTCCAGATACTTTTGCTACTAAAACCAACGATATTGCAATCATAACCATTTCCGACAATCCTCCCAAGGCTTGCAAAAGGCCTACCAGGATTACACCCAACTTTGAATGTGTACCTTTAAAGATCACCATGCCGGGACCTGTCCCGTGCCAATCAAGCAAAACAATAACATGGAACTATGGGGGAGAAATCTTCTACCATGGTGTCAAACAAATCGAAACAGTCCAAGAGATTTCTGAAGAAGAAAACCCTGATGTAGGGAACATCGTAGGTACAAGCAAGATAACCTGCAGTGGCAGGATCTTTTCTCCAGAGATTGCTCCCCCTCGAGCAGTTTTCGGACCCTTGAAAGCTTCTGTACCTTTTGGACCGTCTGTGCAGGGCCCAGTGATTGAAGAATTGGATACTCCTGAAGTAAGACCATCTGCTGATACTACCGACAAGGGTAAGGGGATACTGGAAGTGCCTCTCAGGATGAAGGCTCATGTTGTGGTTATCCCCGAAACCACTCAGAAAGAAATGGATGAAATCTTGAAAATAATTAGAAAAAGTGACTACAACGTTGTGGAACAGTTAGGGCAGACCCCTTCTAAAATTTCAATGTTGGCTCTTCTGCTCTGTTCTAAGGCCCACGCTAAGGCCCTAATCAAATTCTTGAAAGTGGCACATGTACCCCAAGAGACTTCGGCTGACCAATTTCAGGAATGTGTGGCCAGTCTTACTGCTGATAATGACCTTGGCTTTTCCGATGCTGACTTAACTCCCAAAGGAAGGAAACACAACGATGCGTTACATGTTTCAGTTGAATACCGGGGAACCACTCTCGCCCATCTCTTAGTTGATACTGGTTCTTCCTTGAATGTGTTGCCAAAGAAAGCCTTAGACCGTTTGGACTGCGAAGGGCTGACTCTCAAACCTAGCAACATCGTTGTTAGGGCTTTTGATGGGTCCAAAAGAATAGTTCATGGAGAGGTTGATATTCCTATCAAAGTAGGCACAGAAGTTTTCAACTCAACCTTTTACGTGATGGACATCCGTCTGTCATATTCGTGCTTGTTAGGAAGACCGTGGATCCATTATGCCGGGGCAGTTACCTCCTCTTTGCACCAGATGCTAAAATATCTTGTTAAGGGTAAAATTATAACGGTGCACGGCGAGGAAGAGTACACGATAAGTCATCTCAATTCCTTCCGCTATGTGGAGTTGCATGGCGAGTTCATCGAAACTCCTTTCCAACATTTCGAGGAAGTGTCTTCTGAGGTAGCTTTTGCGAAGACAATGGTTGAGGTGCCTATCGTTCCCAAGCATGTATCTAGGATGGCATCTCTCAAGGACGCAGAGGCGGTGATCAAAGAAGGGAAGAGTACAATATGGGGACAATTGCCTGACTTTCCCCATAAGACGGACAAGTTTGGGTTAGGGTTTACTGCTGCAGGACAAAAGGTTATGCGTCGCTCCAAGGCTGGAGGGCCACCCGTCAAGATCTCTCACCATGGAATCAATGCTGTAGAAGATGAAGATGAAGAGAGCCACTTTGAAGATTGGATCTTTCCGACCATCGAAGGGGGTTTGAGCAACTGGGAAGCAAAGGATTTTGTTCCCATCACCTTTATCAACCAGTAATTTTATCTTTGAACAATTTCCCATTTTTATGGTCTGTAATAACTAAAACAATTTGCACACTATTTTCACCTCATGCCTTTCCCGGGGCCTGTAGGTCCATTTGTAAGGGCTTGATTTTCTTCATAATCATATGCCATGTTTTAATGAATCATTGGACGTTTTTCATCTATAAACTGTTGTGTTCATTTTCTTTCCTTTTGCATTTTTGTTTGTTTAAGGATGGTTATCCCTTACACACACCCACACTCACAAATGCAGGTACCCATCCACTCCGGATTCCATGGGTGACTATTCTGCTTTAGCCTTCAATAACTCTGAAGATTTGGTCAATCATGCTGAGTACGAAGTTGACGAAGATTGTGAAGTGTCGGGAGAGTTAGCCAAACTTCTACAACAAGAAGAGAGGGTCATTCTGCCTCATGAAGAGTTGCTAGAAACCATCAACTTGGGGACAGAGGAAGACCGGAAGGAAGTAAAAGTGGGTGCCAACCTGGAACCAAATGTCAAGGAGCGCTTAGTGCAATTGTTGAATGATTATGTTGAAATCTTCGCCTGGTCTTATGAAGACATGCCAGGGTTAGACACAGATATCGTGGTTCACCGTCTCCCTACAAGAGAAGATTGTCCATCGATCAAGCAAAAGGTTCGCCGAATGAGGCCTGACATGTCTGAGAAGATTAAGGCTGAAGTAATGAAGCAATTCAACGCTGGCTTTCTGGCTGTTACCTCCTATCCACAATGGGTTGCTAACATCGTGCCCGTGCCTAAAAAGGACGGCAAAGTCAGAATGTGTGTGGACTATTGGGATTTAAATAGGGCTAGCCCTAAAGAAGATTTTCCACTGCCGCATATCGACATTTTGGTTGACAACACAGCTCAACACAAAGTTTTTTCCTTCATGGACGGATTCTCGGGATATAACCAGATCAAAATGGCCCCCGAGGACATGGAGAAAACTACTTTTGTCACGCAATGGGGTACCTTCTGCTACAAAGTGATTCCATTCGGACTGAAGAATGCAGGGGCAACTTATCAATGCGCCATGGTAGCTTTGTTTCATGATATGATACATCATGAGATCTAAGTTTACGTAGACGACATGATAGCTCGATCACAGACAGAAGAAGAACACCTTGGTCATTTGCAAAAGCTGTTTACCAGGTTGAAGGAGTATAAGCTCAGATTGAACCCAAGCAAGTGCACTTTTGGAGTTAGGTATGGTAAACTTTTGGGATTTATTGTCAGCAACAAAGGCATCGAGGTTGATCCAGCCAAAGTAAAGGCTATACAAGAAATGCTTTCCCCCCGTACTGAAAAGGAGGTTAGAGGATTCTTGGGACGCTTAAACTATATCGCGAGGTTCATCTCTCACCTGACATCTACCTGTGAGCCAATCTTCAAACTGTTGAAGAAAGATCAGGTAGTTGAATGTAACAATGATTTTCAAGTTGCTTTTGATAAGATCAAGGAGTACTTACTAGAACCTCCTATTCTGATGCCACCTGTCGAAGGAAGGCCGTTGATCATGTATCTGACTGTTTTGGATAACTCAATGGGGTGCGTATTGGGCCAACATGACGAGTCTGGCCGAAAAGAGCATGCCATTTATTACCTTAGCAAAAAGTTTACCGACTGTGAGACTCACTACTCACTGCTCGAGAAAACTTGTTGCGCTTTGGTATGGTCTGCTCGCCGGCTAAGGCAGTATATGTTGACTCATACCACTTTGCTGATTTCCAAGATGGATCCGATCAAGTATATCTTCGAGAAGCCAGCTTTATCTGGAAGAATCTCTAGATGGCAAATGATCCTAACTGAATATGACATCCAGTATACTACCCAAAAAGCTATAAAGGGGAGTGTACTAGCTTACCATCTAGCTCATCAAGCTGTCGAAGATTATCAGTCTATGAGATTCGACTTCCCTGACGAGGACATCATGACATTGGATAACATTGAAGGTAACGGACCGTATGACGGACCTGAACAAGGATCCCGATGGACCATGTACTTTGATGGTGCTTCAAATACACTTGGCAACGGTATTGGTGTGATACTCATTTCTCCAGATGGCTGCCATACACCCTTCACTGCCCGACTTTGCTTCAGCTGTACCAACAACATGGTTGAATATGAAGCTTGCATCTTTAGTCTCAAGGCTGCTATAGACTTGGGAATCAAATCTTTGGTCGTATTTGGGGACTCGGCTTTGGTTATCAGTCAAGTCAAAGGAGAGTGGGACACCAAACATCCTAATCTTATCCCATACAAAGAACATGTCTTGACGTTGTTGCCACATTTCGAGCAGATTACCTTCGAGCATTTCCCGCGAGAAGAAAATCAGCTAGCAGATGCTCTGGCTACAATGTCTTCCATGTTTAAACTCAACTGGGATAACAAGGCTCCCCAGATCACCATCGAGCTAAGGGATGAACCTGCGCACTGTCATGAGATTAATACCGAAGAAGTAGTGGAACAACCTTGGTTTCATGAAATCAAAAGGTATCTCCATACCAGAGAATACCCTGAAGGAGCTTCCTTCAATGACAAAAAGTTCTTAAGGAGATTTGCTGCCAAGTTCTTCCTAAGCAATGGCATCCTTTATAAGCGCAGTCATGATTGTGTTCTGCTTCGTTGTGTGGACAAGGTTGAAGCAGAGTTGATCATGACCGAGAAACACAGTGGCACATTTGGCACCCATTTGAGCGGGCATACAATGGCTAAAAAGATTCTAAGGGCAGGCTACTACTGGTCTACCATGGAAGCTAATTGTCATCAACATTCCCGTACCTGCCACAAATGCCAAGTCTATGCCGACAAGGTACATATTCCTCTTGTTCCTCTCAATGTTCTGACAGCTCCTTGTCCATTCGCAATGTGGGGCATTGACATGATTGGAGAGATCAAGCCCACGGCATCCAATGGACATCGCTTCATCCTGGTGGCTATTGATTACTTCACCAAATGGGTCGAGGCAGCTTCCTTTGCCTCCGTTACAAAGAATGTGGTTGCCCGCTTCATCAAGCAGAATCTCATATACCGGTACGGTGTCCCCGACAGGATCATCACAGACAACGGTACGAATTTGAACAATACTATGATCACCGCTCTATGAGAGCAGTTCAAGATTTATCATCACAATTTATCTCCCTACCAGCCGAAGATGAACGGTGATGTTGAAGCTGCGAACAAAAATATCAAGAAGATCATTCAAAAGATAACAGTCACCTACAAGGACTGGCATGAGATGTTACTGTTTGCTCTACATGGATACCGTACCACGACACGTACTTCAACAGGGGCAACCCCATTTTCTTTAGTATATGGCATGGAAGCTGTGCTACCCATGGAAGTTCAGATTCCTTCCTTAAGGATTATGAAGGACGCTAGTTTGAGCGAAGACGATTGGATTCAGACCCGGCTTGATCAACTTAATTTGATAGACAAGAAGCGACTTACTGCTGTCTGTCATGGTCAGACGTATCAAAAACGCATGATCAAGGCTTTCAACAAGAAAGTCAGACGTCAGGTATATCAAGTTGGAGATCTTGTAATCAAGTGGATCATCTTGCCACAAAGTGATCCCAGGGGAAAGTGGACTCCTACTTACAAAGGACCATTTGTGATTAAGAGCATCTTTTATGGTGGGGCAATGATTCTGACCACCATGGACGGCGACGACTTGCTGCACCCTGCGAACGCAGACATAGTCAAAAGATACTACGCATAAAACAACCCGACAAGTTGAAAACCCGAAAGGGCGACTTGGGCAAAAAAGGGCTTCCCGGTGGATCGAAAACCCGAAAGGGCGGTCCAGGCAAAAGTTAGGGAATTAAAGCGTATGACTATGTCTCGTCGGGTCACTTTAAGAACAATCTCTTCACCAACAAGCTCCAAGCTTCTGATCAATCCAGTCATCGGCGAACGAAGCAGCGAATGGACAAAATATTCAGAGTTGTGAAGGCTATAGCAGAATGGGAATCCCATGGAATTGTTACACATAGCCATCTTTCTTTTGTATAAAATTTTTCAATTTTTACGACAACATTCTCTTACTAGGATGTATGTCTCCTTTGTACAAAAATACTCACAAAAGTTAATACAAAATTACTTCAAAGTGCAGAAATTTGCTTTCCTTTCTTTTCTTTTTTCACTTATGTTTTATTTGAAAACGTCTAATGTTTTGTTAAATAGGCATATGCATTTGAATATAATCACTGTTTACAAATAAAACAAATTGAAAAAAGGATAATTACTGATAGGTTGAAGGAGTAGGAAGAAATCTTTATGCCATTCCAGAAGAAATCCCCTACGATACATCATTCGGATCCTCAACAAGGTTAAATATGGAGTATATTTCCCCAGCGAAGTTAAGCTTCAAGATCCGCAACGGAGCCAATGCAGTCTAAAACTTAATTCCCCAGCTGAGTTAATTTTCAAAATTCCCATCAGAATTAAGCTTCGAGATCCCCAGTGGAGCCCGAAAACCCTGAAAAATCCTATCCCCAGCGGAGCCAGAATAGTGAACATTCTCCCCACAGAGTTATTTCCCAGCAGATTGAAGATTCTCAGTCTCATTTCTCCAGCAAAAGTCTCCCATGTTTTAACTCCCCAGTAGAGATTTTCAGAGTTTTCCTTATTCCCCAAGGAGTCAGCAGTCAGCAAGGATTTCTCATCTTCAGTAATCAAGGATTTTTTGGAATCCCCAGCTTTGGTCAAAGATTTACTTTCCCCGACAGCAATCAAAGATTTCATTATCTCCAGTTATCAAGGATTTATTTTCCTCTGCAAGACAGCTACTCAGCTTACATGCGCAACCATTACATTCATATATCATAAACGTTGATGAAACACAATTCATTGCATCATACATATCATGCAACATAACTTTGTGTTTCAGCTAACATTTTACCCTTTTTAGGATAAGATTAAAAGGCTTTTGTTAACAATTATTCAGATACAGTACGGATACACCCCAGACACGGCGGTCATTCTATTACTCATTCAGAACTTCAAGTCAAAATACAGTATGGATACACCCCAGACGCGATGGTCATTCTACTACTCATTCAGACTTCAGCAATCAGATACAGACTAGATACGCTCCAGACACGGCTGCCATTCTATCTCTCATTCAGATTCAACTATCAACTACAAGTTCAGATACGCTCCAAACAAGGATGCCGTTCTGGCCTTTACACAAGCAGTTTGATCCCCCCAGTGCAGTCGCCACAGAGGTCATTCTGTCACTTATTCAGATCCCAGTTACAGTACGGATACAACCCAGACACGGCGGTCATTCTACTACTCATACAGATCTCAACTTCAGATACAGTCCAGATACGCTCCAGACACGGTTGCCATTCTGTCACTCATTCATAGTTTATCCCCAGCACACAGTTGCTCCATACGCAAATGTTTCTCTCTTACCTAGATACAATACAGATACACTTCAGACACGACAGTCATTCTGATATTCATTCAAAATTCAAATACAGTTAAAGCTCAGATACGCGCTAGACACAGACGCCATTCTTTTTCTCATACAAACTCATACTCCAGATGCAGTTCAATGGCATTCCAGACACGGATACCGTTTGATGCTCATTCTTCTAACCTACAGAATTGCAATTCAACAAAGATTCTTGGATGGCATCTTTAAGCCCATATCCAGCAAGATTCTACCATCTCCAAATGGCATCTTTAAGCCCATTCCTGCATCTATGTTTTGACGAGTGCAAATTTACGGGCACTCTAGTGTCCAATCCTCTTTTACCTTCGAGTCGCGAAAGGAAAACTTGCCAATCTAACTCTTCAGGTTCAAGAAGATTGAACAGGGGAAACTATTGTACCCCAAAATTTTCCCTCTCATTTAATCAACATTTCTCATCACAAGACTCTTGGAACTCAAGATCAAGCTAGGGTTTGCTCTGCTCAAGACACCTCCTTGCACTGTTGACCTAAATTAGGGTTTGAGTTTGCACAGGGATATTTTGACCTAAAATTCCCAAAGTGACTTTCATACTTCATTTTGGACTCACAAGTTTGTCCATACCAAGTTTCAAGCCTTGATTCAAATTTTTGCCCAGTCAATTGGACAGTTGACCTATAAATCAACTGTATTGGGGAAAAAGTCAACTGTGGCCAATTGATAGTCAAACCTCATGAATTTTGACCCACATCAACATTATGAACTCATATGAACCATTTGATCAAGTTTGGATCACAATTCCACAAGAAATTTGATTAGATCACCAAAAGGGCAAAATAGTCATTTTTAGGGTTTTGACTGCACAAAGGCAATTTTTGACTGTTTGACCTAACCAATGGCAAATAAAGCTCACACATGGACTCAAGAAATCAATGACATTGTCTTGACCCATTCAACAAGTTCAAAAGATCTCAAATGCATAGGATTGACAGATGAATTTTTCAGTCAACTGATCAAAATTTGATTGTACACTAAAAAGTCAAACTTTGACTTGTTGGTCAAAATCAAGTGCCAAGAGTTATTTTTCATCAAGACATGTCAAATTATGAAACTTGTTCATCAAGAAACCCAAAAATGCAAATTAGGGTTTAAAATGGAAAAATTTCATAACTTAGAAATTTTCTAAGTTATGAAATTTTCTTATTTTTTCCTAACTTTGTCCCATTTTTTCACCAAGATGAAAATGGATTCAAACAAAACTTGCAACATGAACGTTGTAGTCCATAAAAAATTCTATAACTTTGAATCACAAAGTTTTCTCAAAAGAAGCTTGTATCTCAAGTTATGATTTTTGGAACAAGGGTACCTAAAACTTTTAACTTAGAGAAATTTTGCCCTAGTTTAGGCAGGATTTTGACCCATCTTCTTGGCCATTTTTCACATAGTTCCACTTGTAGTTTCAAGTTGCATTTCAAAGATGGATTATATTACATGTTCCAAATCTCGACAATTTTCCTCCGTCGAAGTGTGGACAAGTTCTTAAATCTCAACAGAATTATTCTCCGTTGAAGTAAACAGACAGTCCTAGATCTTGATGAAGATGTTTCCCTCAGTCAAAGACCTGACCGGTTCTTAAATCTCAACTGAATTATCCTCGGTTGAATTACAGATAAGGTTCTAAATCTCGACAATTTTCCTCCGTCGTAGTGTGGACGAGTTCTTAAATCTCAACAGAATTATTCTTCGTTGAAGTAAACAGACAGTCCTAGATCTTGATGAAGATGTTTCCCTCAGTCGAAGACCTGATCGGTTCTTAAATCTCAATTAAATTATCCTCGGTTGAATTACAGATAAGGTTCTAAATCTCGACAATTTTCCTCCGTCGTAGTGTGGACGAGTTCTTAAATCTCAACAGAATTATTCTCTGTTGAAGTAAACAGACAGTCCTAGATCTTGATGAAGATGTTTCCCTCAGTCGAAGAACTGACCGGTTCTTAAATCTCAACTGAATTATTCTCGTTTGAATTACAGATAAGGTTCTAAATCTCGACAATTTTCCTCCGTCGAAGTGTGGGCGAGTTCTTAAATCTCAACAGAATTATTCTCTGTTGAAGTAAACAGACAGTCCTAGATCTTGATGAAGATGTTTCCCTCAGTCGAAGACCTGACCGACTCTTAAATCTTAACTGAATTATTCTCGGTTGAATTACAGATAAGGTTCTAAATCTCGACAATTTTCCTCCGTCGTAGTGTGGACGAGTTCTTAAATCTCAACAGAATTATTCTCTATTGAAGTAAACAGACAATCCTAGACCTTGATGAAGATGTTTCCCTCAGTCGAATACCTGTCCGGTTCTTAAATCTCAACTGAATTATCCTCGGTTGAATTACAGATAAGGTTCTAAATCTCGACAATTTTCCTCCGTCGTAGTGTGGACGAGTTCTTAAATCTCAACAGAATTATTCTCTGTTGAAGTAAACAGACAGTCCTAGATCTTGATGAAGATGTTTCCCTCAGTCGAAGACCTGACCGGCTCTTAAATCTCAACTGAATTATTCTCGGTTGAATTACAGATAAGGTTCTAAATCTCGACAATTTTCCTCTGTCGAAGTGTGGACAAGTTCTTAAATCTCAACAAAATTATTCTTCGTTGAAGTAAACAGACAGTCTTCGATCTTGATGAAGATGTTTCCCTCAGTCGAAGACCTGACCGGTTCTTAAATCTCAACTGAGTTATCCTCGGTTGAATTACAGATAAGGTTCTAAATCTCGAAAATTTTCCTCCGTCGAAGTGTGGACAAGTTCTTAAATCTCAACAAAATTATTCTCCGTTGAAGTAAATAGACAGTCTTAGATCTTGATGAAGATGTTTCCCTCAGTGGAAGACCTGACCGGTTCTTAAATCTCAACTGAGTTATCCTCGGTTGAATTACAGATAAGGTTCTAAATCTCGACAATTTTCCTTCGTCGTAGTGTGGATGAGTTCTTAAATCTCAACAGAATTATTCTTCGTTGAAGTAAACAGACAGTCCTAGATCTTGATGAAGATGTTTCCCTCAGTCAAAGACCTGACCGGTTCTTAAATCTCAACTGAATTATTCTCGGTTGAATTACATATAAGGTTCTAAATCTCGGCAATTCTCCTCAGTCGAAGTACTGATCGGTTCTTAAATCTCAACTGAATTATACTCGGTTGAATTACAGATAAGGTTTTAAATCTCGACAGAGTTTCCCCAGTTGAATTACGGTAAAGTTCTTATAACTTAGCAGAGATGTTCTCTAAGTTAAGGTACAGGCAAGTTCCTAAATCTCAACAAAGATCAGACTTCCCCCAGCAGAATCTTCCACAACAACAAGTATGCAAGTTCTCGCTAAGGAATCTCTTATGCGATCGGCACTCCTGCAGATGGCATCTTTAAGCCCATCCTCCCGTCTGCAATCTACAAATGGCATCTGTAAGCCCATTCCCGACATCATAAGGCTGATACTACTTCATGCGAGTGCAAATTTCTGGGCACTCTAGTGTTTAATCATCTTCCACCTTCGGATCACGAAAGGCTCCAGAGCCAATCTACATCCTCAAGTTTAAGAAGATTGAACAGGGGCAGCTGTTGTACCCCAAAATTTTCCCTCTCATATTTCTCAAGACATTGCAAGAAAAATCTCCAAGTTGCTCAAGTTTTCTCAAGAGTGGGTCAGACAAGTCATCTCCTAAGGCAGTCAACCCCAAATTAGGGTTTCGTGTTGCATCAAGATCCTTGAGTCCCAATGACCTCAAGTGCTCCCTAATGTCCTAATATTTTATCAAGGTAATCCATGTCAAGTTTCAAGCCTTGCAGAGGAAGTTTGCTCAGTCAATTGCTCAATGGGTCCAAAAATCGACTATGCTAGGGCAAAAGTCAACTATGACCTACAAACAGTCAAACTTCAAGATTTTTTGTCAAAATTCTCATTTTCAAGGATATTTCATCATTTGATCAAGGGTTGATCATGATTCACCAAGGATTGCTCAAATTCATCAAGACTCAAAAGTTGCTAAATTAGGGTTTTGTAGGAAAAGTCAACTCAACTTTGACCAGGCATAACTTTCTCATACTTTATGAGAAATGACCCATCCAAAGCTCATTTTGAATAGGATACAATTTCCTACAATCCATATTCATACCCCAAGATCAAAAAATTCACTCACAAGAAGTTATGAATTTGGACATTATAGGTCATCTTTGAAAGTCAACAAAAACACCTTTTTTGCCAAAGCTTATAACTTGAGCATGGAATATCAAAATGAAATGAGACCAAAAGGGTTGGTTAGAGGACATCTCAAGCTTTCGAAAAAGTCCAAGAACACTTCCAAAAGTTAAAAATTGAAGAAGTTATGCATTGTTGAAGTTGGACATTTTTGCAAAATTGTCAAAAGTCAACTATCCCCAAAACTTCAAATTTTGTCAAATGGGCCCATTCTTTTCCACTTGATTTGAGCTTGCATAATTGTACACGTGTCCTAGCTTCAGCCATGAGCCCATATTTCATTTTTATTATTTTATTTGATTTTTTATTGAATTTATTCATTTTTAATCAAATTAAATCATATAAAATCCAAAGCTTTGATTACATGAGATTTTTTTGGCTGTTTCAGGTTGTAATTATCATCATTAACATCATCAAATTCGTATCAAGCAAAACCATGTGCAAAAAGATTGAGATTTTGCAAAATTGGAAAGGTTTAAAGAGTGAATCAAATCAAATTCCAATGCATTGATTTAGAGAGATTCAATCCAAATTTGTTACCCTAACACACTATACCATACATAAGCAAGCCAAAGGGACGTGAATAAGGCTTGGAGGCTGCAGAAAGAGGCAACACAAAAGTTGAAAAAATCACTAAAAAGTGTGGAATCGAATCCATAGCTAGAGGGGTTTTCAGGACTTGGGGGTTGTCTCAATCAACTGTGATCATCTCCAGAGGCTTTTGCAATCTAGACCACGTGTTTTCAAGCACTCTAAAGCACTGTATGTACCACGTGAATTTGCTTCTTTCTTGAATTCGTAAATCATCATTCTGGCATCATTTGGACAAAGTAATTACATGTTTGTGATCACAAAGACATTTGCAAACTTTTTGTAATATTGAATTTCGATTATATGACTTGTACCAAGAATCACCATAGCTAGGGTTCTTGGAGCTTTTTTGGGCATTTTTGTTTCAGGAAAAATTGACCATCAAGAGAGGTATGGTTATGACCAGGAGGGAAGGACAAGTACAACCATGGCCTTGGAATGGATTTATGTAGCCTGAGATGGATTTTAGGATTGGCCTACGCTTTTAGCTGCGGATTCAAATCTGCAGGTAATTTTGTTTCAGGTCTGAGGACAGGGACGAGATCGTGTCCTCCTCCGATTGGCCAATTCAAATGATTTTCGCGCATTTTTGTTTTGCTGGCACATTAACTTGTTTTCTTTTATTATATTTCTTTTGTATATTATTAACAAGCAAAGAAAATCAGCCTAGTGGCAAGCGTGCATTGGCAATCACCCTCAGGACCTGGGTTCGAATCCCAGGTCCCGCACTTTCTTTGTTATTTTTCTTTTTCAGGAAATTGTGTGCATATCCAGGCTTGCAGCTCACCATGCACCATCGTTCAATCAATTGCCAGATGGCCCAGAGCCAAATCTGGTGGCCAGGATCTGAAGGTCCACCATGGAGCCAAGTCAGCGCAGGCACATCAGATCCACAAAGTCAACCAGGGCCAGCACAAATGGGCTTTCTCATTGCTATTTATGCCCCCAAAACAGGCCCAAACCTCTTCTCTTTATTTATTTTATTTAGTATTTGTTTTATTGATTTAATTGTTTTATTAAATTCTAACCAATTAAAAAATTCTTTTCTTTATAAAATTAAAACCACAAAAATATTTTCTTTATCAAATCAAATTTTAATTTTAATTTTTATTAATAAACACTAATTAATTAATTTAGGTTTTAATTAGAAATAACTTTAACCTATTTTTTGCAAAAAATTAAAATTAAATTAGATTTAATTAGGTTTTAATTACTAACATTAATTATTTTATTTTCTTTCTTAAAATAACAAAAACCCAAAAATATTTATTTTAATTAATTAATTTATTTGTTAATTTAGTAATTAATTTAGGTTAATTTCTTTCTTAAAATAAAAACAAAAAAAGATGTCTTCTTTAAAGGGTCAAAACCCTAATTTGCACTCGATTTAATTTCCCGCACACGACTTATTTATCCAATAATGTACTTGCCTCCGGTTCGTAATAGCTTAATAGGACTTTTATTTATTTATCGCTTTATTTATTTTTAAAGGGTTTGTCTTTGGCGATGTAAATACCCGATGCCTTGTAATTTAAATTCCGAAATTTATTTCTCGCAAATTATAATTGTTAGATGTTTGATAATAGGATGGCATGACAAGACTGAATATTTTAACCTAAAATCAACTTAGATCACCCTTAACATGTACAAAGATAAAAAAAATAAACTGAAAACGACACACTCGCACATGCGCACTCTTAGGGTACACCCCACTTAGTTGCCTTCGTACACGATCATTGAGTATAGGTCACTTTAGAGGTTGTCCTCTTGTCTAAAGATCATAGTCGCCTCGAAATGGTTGTCTCAGATATCATTGCCTCAAACAAATGATCTAAGACATTAGGGTTACCGCTAAGGCGTCCTAACATTGCTTTAGTGACCGTAAGTCCCGCATTCGAATTGACCCTCAAACTCCAACGACGGTGCTACCTACTTATCAATAGTAGGATATCATTGTCTAAAGGAAATTAGCATAGAACGATTCCTTTTTCGAGTAGGTAGATGGTTCTTAGATACTTGCTCTTTCAAAAAACAAAATCTTTTTCACACTTACACTTTTCGAACAAAGTTTTCAAAAACACTTCATACGCTCTTGAGGACAGAAGCAAGAGTTAAATCGAAGTTTCAAAACAAAAACTTTTTCAAACCCACAAGCACAAAGAAAGCAATATTTTGAAAACAATTGAGCAAGTACCTAAGATCCCGTGGATAACCACGGATAGAAAGGGTTCTAACACCTTCCCTTTCTATAATCTACCCCCCGAACCCGAGAAATATCTCAAAAAAAGGAATTTTTCTGTGCTTTTTTCCTTTCCTTATTGGATAAAATAAAAGTCGGTGGCGACTCTTGCTTACCGCGACATTTTGCGAAAACAAACGCAAAACACAAACCAGCATTCCAAAAAACAGTCAGTTCTTTCCCACCGTATCACAACATCAAATATTTGTGGTTCAAGGAGCTGTTTCACTTTATTTAGATTAAGACCTCCTCAAAGTTGGTGGTGGCATTCATCAAGAAGATTCATAGATTCATGTGTTTATTTCCATGCCTTCTTCAACAAGCTTCATTAAGACTTAAGCTCCATATTTGAGTGTGCTTCAAGACAACATCATTTCAAGGACTCTTATGACTTATCATGCTTTATTTTGCCAAGAAAGTTCAAAGAGATTCAAGGTTGGCGTAACAATTTTGACCTGATTGAGCAAATGCTTGATTCAGTGATCACAAGTGCATAACTCTCTCAATTTTCAACATTTGGAGTTGGTTCTTTTTGCTATCAATTCTTATCATCATCAACAACAACCTCTCTCCACATGACAAGATCCAATTGTGTAAGTAAAATCATCAAAAGTTAAAAGGGGGTTTCAAGTCAATTTTCACATGACAATGACATGGACGTCTTTAACCAATCAGAGCCCCACGCGTGGCTTATTTTATCTATTTTAAAATAGAGGATCTTGTGTGTTATTCACTAATGATCATGATATGCACAGCGCTCTAGATCCCTTGGATTTGATTACTAATACATTTTGACATTGATCCAATGGTCTACATCTTTTTCGCTTTATTTTATTTTATGATTTTTTTTATTGTTTTAAACTTCAAAAAATTCATAAAGAATTCATTTCAACTTCTAAAAGTCTAAAAAAAATATCAAAAATACTTTTGATTTTTCTCTTTCTCTTTCTAATTCTTATTTTTTCACACTTTTATTTTATGATTTGGTAGTTTTTATGATTTTTCACTTTATTTAAATTGTTTTAATTGTTTAAAAATACTTTTCTTGATTTTTAAAATCTGGAAAAAATATGGAAGGATCCAATGACCTCTTGAAAAATATTGGTGACCTCGTTTTATTTTTATTTTTTATTTTACTATTTTTTACAATTTTTACTTTATTTTGCTTATTTCTTTGAATTTTAAAAAATAGTTTATGACTTTAAAAAATTCTGAAATTTTTTGTCAACACTTACTTATGCTTGACCTCTGATTATCTTTTTAAAATTTTTATTTGGTGTTTTAATATACTTTGTATATTTTACCAATTATTTCTCTTTTATTAATCATTTAAATATTGTTTTATTGAATATTATTTTATTATTTTTGTTTGGTCCTGATTTAGGTGTTATTTTGGGACAAGTTCCTCAACCTCATTTGATCTTGGGTGTTGATAGATTGAAAAATCAAATCCACCAAAATAGATGAATGATATTGATGATATTTGAAACCCTAATTTCATCTGATACATCTCTTCCCTTTTCATCTTATTCCATTCTTACTTGTGCTACATGTTGTTGGAGAATAATCTACATATCATTTCTCTAACATGTGGTACATAGATTGCTATTGACCGGCCTCAAAATAGGTGTGACTTATATATAAATCCACTTACGATTGCTTAACACAGTGCTAAATTTGTCTCGATTTGAAAAATGATCATTCGTGGCCCAAACCTATATTCGCAAGCCCAAGTATGTTTAATTTGAAACCTTTGATCCAATAACCTTGAGGTTCATTGTTAGGAGGCTTTTGATCTTATCAATCCTCTAAATAAATTTCACGAATTTTGGTTTAAGTGAATAATTTAAACATCATTGATCATATATACTTGTCTTGAGTACTTAAAATGAATGATATACTTGACAAAAAGCAAATGAAACTTGTTGTTGAGAAGTTTTGATTTTATCAATCTTCTAATGAGTTTTCAAATACAAGTTTCAAGATGGTCATTCAACTAACATCTAACATCTAATTCACTAACAATTGACTTTACTTTGTGCTTTTACTTTATGCCCTTTATTTTATGCATTTACTTTTATGCACCATTTACTTTAGCATTTACATTTCATGTTATTTTCATCTTTGCTCACTTGAGCATTTATCTTTATGTCATTTTATCTTTTCTCATTTGAGCATTTATCTTTATGTCTTTTTTTTATTTTGCTCACTCGAGCTTTCTTTTCTTTTTAAAGACACTTAATAACCAACGTGAACATTAAAAAAAAATTTAAGGTTACTTGCACTATTTAGTTACTATCCTTGGCATTGTGGAGTTGTGGACATCTCAGACTTAGGATTAGAAGCCTTGATACCCTTGGGATCTTGTGACTATTTTGTTATTTTGTCTGAAGTTCTCGGGGCTGACTCCAAGACATATGGTTGATTTTCTTTGTGTGTATGTTATTCTGATTATATGCTTTGTCTGTGATTGAGAATTCCTCTGTACACAACTGTTACTCTGCCCAATTTTTGTGAAGACTTAATGCATTTGAAGCTTGGTATTCTTGAGAGGTTTAGTATTTTTTGCTTGCTTAGTTTTCAATCTAAAGGATTGGAATTCTACATTGACTTCATATGTCAAATGTTGGCTTCTTATTGGTCAGATCATTCTTTTCCTTAGCTTTTACTTTATGCTTTAGGATAGTCCATTCATCTCCTCATATTTTCTTTAATTTCAAAAATCTTCTCCTTCCTTTTCAAAACTCTCCTTGTTTCCTAACTTGAACCGCTTTCATAATAAACTTGGACTTAGGTCCATGTATTTAAAAAAAATATCTTTTCTTAATCAAACTTTAACCAACTTAATCATACTTTTACATTTTTTTGTGAGAAGACTAAAAGTTAATCAAACTCATTCAAACCATTTTGCCACTTTTCCTTTTTACATTAAAACTTTTCTCAAAAAGATTAGACTCTTGTCGATTCTTGTAGTGATGCGAGCTACTATACTTCTACGATATGTAGAAAAGTGAGATATTTCCCAGTTGTGTGTTAAGTGAGGCTTTGTTAATTTTAAAATCTAAACCATATCCTACACTTTGAGATGATACAAATTCTCCTTTCTCATAATATGGATAGTGAGTATATTATCCACTCGGATATGACGATGATGTCTCTTCTCTTAAAATTAACCAACACACTTGTGTTTTAAAATTTTTGAGGTGAACTACGAGTACGTTGATCCCTTATTGCACGGAAGGTGATACGTAGACACTAAAGGTTCACAATCGCGGCGAGTGCAAAAATTGTAAAAAAATACTTCTTTTCTCATCTCCACTATCTTATTTTGTACACACCTTTTATAGCCAAAATACACAGATTTTTAAAAAGGTCCCTGCGTAGTACCGTAGATGTTTAGGGTGTTAATACCTCCCCTTTGCATAACCAACCCCTGTAGCTAGATTCTCTTCCCCTCTTTTTTGGGTTTATTCGCTCTTTTCCCATTTCCTCTGGAAATAATAAAGCGCAGTGGCGATTTTTATTTGATTTGTGCGAGTTAAGTCAATACAAAGGCTTAGTCTCAACATTTATACCGCTACACCTTCCTTTTTTATTCCATCATTACAGACGCATATATCGATCCATTACATATTCTAATCACCGGTAAAATCAGTAGGTAAGGTGGAGCTGTCAAATCTCATGGTTCATCCCCTTGGAAAAATGGTTTTTCTCCTTTTATAGAAATTTACTTGCTAATTAGACAAATCCTATTAATTCATATAAGTATAGCCTATATAATAAAGCATATGTCTTTGTATGTACTATGATAGTATAACACTACACATGGTATGAGAACTTGTTTGTCGTTTTCAACATAGCTTTCATCCTTATTCATAACATTTTCCTCAACTACAAAATCTTTGCTTGGAAAATTTCTTAATGTTTCAGATGTTACTACAATGTCAAAATTCTCTTCAACTTCTTTTAACAATTAAATATATTGATTCAACATAGGTGCATCTTGTCACGATACCGAACATTCCAAACTAACTATGCACAAGAAAATGTAAGTGAAATCTATAAAATAGAACATCTATTGTTCTTGACTAAATTACTTGATAATATACTTTTATCTAATTAAAATATGACTAAATACCCAATTTACAAGTTATGAACTCAGATATTTGAGACTTGATTAACTCACAAATATAAAATTATCACACCCTTAAAATTAGAGTTGTTTGGCGGTGGTCAGATATGGTTGGATATGACCATAGTGGTGGTCGGTGATGATCGCAATAGTGATTAAAGTCGTGATCAGATACCATTGATGGAAATGTCATAGATTTAAAATAAAACATAAATTTAAAAAAATATTTCTTGTTTATTTTGAGTTTTAATGAAAAATCTATTTTTTATTTTTTATTTTGAAAACTCTTACAATAATAGTGAATTTATTGATAGGTTCAAATACATCAAGCAAACATTGCATTTAAATTAAAATTAAATTAGTCAAAAGTAGAGATGTGTGAGACAGAGAACAATTATCACCAAATTAAATGGCATCAAGCAACACACTAACATATTAAGAATGAAGGTGAATCTACATCAATCAAGAGGGAGATAAAATATAAGAATACAACGAAACTTGTTTACCTAGCTTGGTCAAATTAGTCTACTCTAAGGGGTATAACAACTCTCTGATTTACTATACTTCAAATAATTATTACAAGAGGTTTAAAAGAATTAAATAAAATAGTATCCCAAGTTTCCAATAACAAACCATGTTTTCTATCCAAGCGTTTTTCAATCTCTCGAACTCTCTATATATGAATCATACAAACTCAAGATGTTTATAAGTGTTTCTCAATCCCCTTAAATACCTACAATGGTTTCCCTTATTCCAAGAACTATATCACAGTAATTTCTACCCTTTCCTCACTAAGTTTCTCCAAATAATGAGACATTCTCCCTCTGTCTTTCAGATTACTTTTTCGTCTTTCTATAACTTTGATTTCTGACAATCTCAAAATACAACTTCCTCAATACTAAAAAACTACATTTCATGACAACAATTTCACCTCACATATAAAAAAAACGAGGTATAATCCCTTGATATGTGTGATACGGTGGCAGAACCGACTGTTTATACTGGTTTTGCATTGGTATTCACAAATGTTGCGGTAAGTAAGAGTCGCTACCGACTTTTCTTTTATCCAACAAAGGAAAGGGTAAAAAGAACAGAAAAAGACCTTTCGATAGTTTTCTGAGTAAGGGGGTAGATTATGGAAAGGGAATGTGTTAGCACCCTTTCCATCCGTAGTTTTCTACGGGCTCTTAGATGCTTAGCTCATTTTGAAATACCTTGTGCTTCCGTGTGTTTTTGAAAAGTATTTTTGAAATGCCTTAGTGCGGCGATTTTATTTATGATAACTCTTGTATCAGTCCTCAAGAGTGTTGATAAAGCATTTTTGAAATGGTTTTTGAAAATTGTTTTGTGTAAGTGCGAAAAGTTTGTTTTTGAGCATAGCATCTAACAACTATCTACTTTTACTCGAAAGGTTTGTTACTTTCCTCCTTTCCTTTAGACAGTGTTATCCTACTATTAGTGAGTAGGTAGCCTTAGTCATTTGGATCTATGAGGGACACGCGTGGGTCATCGTACAATCATAATGGCAACATATAGAGACGATTTAGCAATTTCGTGTAAGGGACTAGATCATTTATCGTAAGGCAACACCAAAGGGTCATCGAGGGACTATGATCTTTTGATTTGAGGGTCTTTGCTAAAGCGTCCCCACTTTCGAGGGACATGACTATTTTATTTTCCGAAGGCAACCAAAGTGGGGGTACCCTAAAGATGCGCATGTGCAAGTGTGTTTGTTTCAGTTTTTTTATGTTAGATTTGCTAACGTTGCTTTTATATTCTTATCATGCAATCCTATTAACATACATATAACCGTTAATATCTGTATAGGAATTTAAAGTACGGAAATTAAAGATACACTATTACATGGCTTCGGGGAGGGGGGTTATCACATTTCCAAACTTTGGGGGAAATAAAGAGAGAAAAAACGGTAAAGTAAAGGTCTTAATTATAGTCTATTACATCCAGTAGGAAGTTACAAAAATATGAAAATAAAGTAGAAATATCAAACGCGCGCGAAATGAAAAAAAGACGTCTAAAACCTAAGTGAAAGGAAATCTTTTTTGGTTTGTTTTTATTATTTTGGGAAAATGACTTAATTAAAAAAAATCCTAAGTCTATTTAGTTTTAAATTAAAGAAATGGTTAAGATAATTGATTAATTAGTTAATAAAATTAATTTTAATTACAAAAGACTAGACCTAATTTTTGTGATTTTTTAAATTTAAAGTTGATTTAAATAATAAAGTAAATAAATAAATAAACAAAAAAAATGAAAATACAAAGGGTCATCCTTCGATCTAAGGAGAAATGTGGTTTTTCGATCCAGGGAGAAATGTGGTTTTTTGATCCAGGGAGGTAGCTGTCTTTCGATCTGGATCTGCAAGACAAATGTTAGCAACAATAAAGATGAAGGACCTGGGTATCGACCCAGGTATTTCTCCCTAATTCGAATCTTTTATCCTCAGGCCTAAGCTTATTTTGGCTTGAAACTGGCTATACCATGAGTTTCGAAAGGCAAACCCAGATCATGTCTTTCGATGGCATGATTTTATTCCTGTATGTTACCTTGCATATGATACATTCATATAAACACAAATGATATTAGAAGCACAGATATACCAATGACATGTATTTAAAGGGACTAGAAATACAGTTGTGACTTGGGTGAATCCTTACCAACTGGGAATGCTTTAATCTATGAATCTAGGCATGGAATTGCTTGTGTAAAGGCCTGGGTGACTCTTGGATGCAAGGTTTTCGCCTGGATAATGTGTGTATAGGCAGGAATGTTTCTATCTAATGGCAATATTTCTGTGTGATGTAATATGTATCTCCCTTTTTTTATGTCCCTTGGCAATGTGGCCTTAGGCTTGTATTTATAGAGTTAGGAGAAGAGCAAGAGACAAAGGCTTTCAAGGCCATGAGACAAAAATCCAACATATTAAAAGTTTTCCATATTTGGATAATTCTTCCCATTTTGAAATCTTGAGTGAACCTGGACATGTTTCGCCCCGTGACTCTTTCAAGTGACTCCACACCTGGTTCTTCGATTGGCCCTAAGTTGCTTCCTTTGAATGGCACCAGACTTCATCATTTTGGCTTCTTCAATTGAACTAATATCTGCCTTAGTAGCTTGATCTGAAACTTTTCAACTAGCCCAATCGAAGACTCCTTTCTGCCCAGACGAAGCTTCTCTTGTTACCTCCTTCGAATGCAATTGTGCAGGAGGCTTGGGCTTAGCAGCATGTTGGACTTTGACCAGCAAACCTCTTGGACCAAGACTCATCATAAAACAAACGGGTTTCCCACAATAATGTGACCTTAGAATGGGCCAATTGTAGGTCCTTTGAAGGCACCATTTGTGTATCCTCCGAATGGACCTTTGGAATGCTTCTTCGAATGGACATTTGGAAAGTTTCTTCGAAGGGACCATCTTGTGTGTCAAAGTATGGAAAACTGTGTGTTGAAGAGTTTAGAGGGAGTATTTTCCTAGTGGATCGAAGGAAAATCTGAGGAAGCCTCTTCCTTGTGAATCGAAGGTCAATTAAAAGGGGTCTTTTGCCTTGTAGATTGAAGGCAAGTTGATAGGCCTTTTCCTTGTGAATCCAAGGCAAGCATGAGGAATATTTTGCCTAGTGGATCAAAGGCAAGCATGAAGAGGCCTTTGCCTTGTGGATCAAAGGAGAGTCTGAAGAAGCCTTTTCATAAGCGAAGCTTGCATGCAGGAGTCCACTACTTTGTGAATAAACATGCAGGAGGCCACTGCTGGTGAATCGAAGCAAACTTGTAGGGCGTTCTTGCCTTTTGAATCAAAGGTAAGTATGAAGCAGCCAATGCACAGTCGAAGCCTTGTGAATTTAACTTGATCGAAGGGGGCCCAGCGCCTAATCGAAGCTTGTGAATCAGGCCTGCATCGAAGGAGGTCAAATGCTCAATTGAATACTGGTAAGCCAAGCTTGCATCAAAGGATTTTAGATGCCTAATTGAAGTACCTTGTTAAGGTGCCAATCGAAAGATACTTGACCATCTTCAAAAAAATTATTTTCTTTAAGCAAGTGTTTGTAACCACCCAGGCAAGAGAAGATATTGGAAAACATGAGAGGGAAAATTTTAGGGTACAACAACTGCCCCTGTTCAATCTTCTTAAACTTGAAGATTTAGATTGGCTTGTTTGCCTTTCGTGATCTGAAGGTGGAAGATGATTGAACACTAGAGTGCCCAAAAATTTGCACTCGCATGATGTGATGATTGACTGTGTAGGGAATGACCTTAAAGATGCCATTTGGAGAAGATGACTGAGAGTTGTTGGAGATGGGCTTAAAGATGTCATCCATAGTAGATGCTGACTTCATAAGAGGCCTCTTTATGGGGATTCCTGCTCCTGTTGTCTGAGGAGGACTCTGCTAGGGAAAATTTATTCATGTTCTTCTCCTGCTTGAGGAAAACTCTGTGGGGAATAGAGTCTAGGAGCTTTAGTTGTCCATGGCTCTACTGAGGAGTTATCTCTGGACTGGAGAGATGAAAGTTTGATGTTTTTTGGTTGAACTCCAGGCTTCATAGTAACTTGTTGGGGAGGATGAAATTAACTATTATCTGGAAATGTATTAGAAGGAGCCTGTGTAGGACTACTTTAGGATGAGTCCATGTTAGACTGCATCTAGAAATTGAGAAGGAATCCATGTAAGATTTCTTCAGAATGAGTCTGTGTTAGACTACATCTGAAGATTAGGAGAAGAAACCCGTGTAATATTGCTTCAGGATGAGTCAGTTCTAGACTGCATCTGGAGATTAGGAGAAGAAACCCGTGTAAGATTGCTTCAGGATGATCATGTAGATAGTCGCCCCTATGGTTCCGGGAATTGATCTACAATCAGCTTTTCACAGATAGTTATCTTGTCTTGTTTCAGGTATTAATCCAGAACTTGCTTTTGTCGGTCGTTGAGATAGTTGTCCTGGTTGGTTTCAGGTATTAATCTCTGATATTAGAAAGAAAGATAGTTTTCCCGTCTGGTTTCAGGTATTAATCTTCAATCTGCTCATATAGATAGTTTTCCTGGCTTGTTTCAGGTACTAATCTACAATCAGTCGTCCACAGATAGTTGTCCTGACTTGTTACAAGTATTAATCTGGAACTTGTTTTTGTTGGTCGTTGAGATAGTTGTTCTGGTTAGTTTCATGTATTAATATCCGACCTTTAGAAAGAAAGATAGTTTTCCCGTCTGGTTTCGGCTATTAATATTCAATCTGCTCATGTAGATAGTTTTCCTGTCTTGTTTCAGGTATTAATCTACAACCAGTCGTCCACAGATAGTTGTTCTGGCTTGTTACAAGTATTAATCTGGAACTTTTGAAAATTATTGACGATATTCATCTGTCGATCTTTCCTGAAAAGGTAAAGAATTAGCTGCATGCAATATTATGATGCATGAAGTGCAAATGATGCTCTCAAAATGAATGAGATTATTGTGATACGGTGGGAGAACTGACTTGTGTTTTGCGTTTGTGTTTGCAAATGTTTTGGTTTAGCAAGAGTCGCCACCGACTTTTTATTTTATCCTAAGGAAAGGTCAAAAAGCACAGGAAAGACCTTTGAGATGTTTTTGTGGGTTCGGGGGGTAGATTATGAAAAGGGAAGGTGCTAGCACCCTTTCCATCCATGGTTATCCATGGGCTCTTAGTTACTTGTTTTAGATCACTTGCCTTTGCTTTTCAATTGTTTGAAATGGTGCTTTGTGTATATGGTTTTGAAAATGTTTTGAAAAAGATGCCTTTTCTAGGAAACCTTTGTAATGATTCTTGTTTGAATGTATACAAAGGTGTATGTCTTTTTGAAAGGTTTTCAATGTTTTGAAAGTTGTTTTGAAATTGTGTTGTGGAGTGTGTTTTGAAAAATAGCAAGGATGTTTTGCAAGATTTTTGATCAAGTAACTAAGAGTTGTCTACCCTATTTTACTCAAAGATCTTTCTTATGTTTTTAACCCTTTTAACAATGTTGTTTCACCATTGTATTTGGTGAACAACCTTGTGTTAGGATGTTAACGGGACAGGCGCGGGTCATCGTATGACCATGATAGCAATGTTGTGAAATGACTTAGCACTTTTCTGTAGGGACTAAGATCATTTTGAAAGGCAACTTTGATAGCGTCATCGAGGGACTATGATCTTTTTTCAACTCGTTTGTGCTAAGACATCCCACATGCATAACATGGCCATTTTTATAAGGCAACAAGTGGAATTACCCTAAGGGTGCATGTGTGCAAGTGTGTTTGATTGCATGTATTTTGTCTTTGATTTTTGGGTTGTCTACTTGTTGATTTTATCTTGCCATACACATTTAATTACTAGTATTTGTTCAAAGCAATAAAAATGCAGGAAATAAATATCCTATACTATTACAACCATATTGAATTGCATGAGAATATAGAGGCAAAAATAAGGTAAAAGCAAGAAAAATGGATCTTTCGATTGAGGCAGGAGCACCCTTCGATTTTCATTATGTTGGCCTCCTTCGATTGGGGCTGGCAACAGCAAAGTCACGTCTTTCGATTAGGCTTTGGCACCAGTCAGGTCATGTACTTCGATTGGGCTGGCACCAGCATGGGAGTGCCTTTCGTCTGAGCCTGGACTTAGTGCAAATGTGCCTCTGGCTGGGCCTTTCTACCTTGTTGCCTTCTTTGATTGGGCCAGTGAAATCAGTGTGAGCGTGTCTCTGGTTGGGCTTGGAAGTCAGTGTGGAAACCAAAGGCTTTGTTTCATACTCCTGTCTCTTGTTTCCTGTTTCTTTCGTTTGAACTTTTTGAACAACAACATGGCATAAGGCCATGCTGGTATTGCCTTACAATCAGTTAATACTTAATGCATTTTTAAGTAAACAAGCAGCAAAACGAAAGGGGTTAGCTCTGAAAACATATTAAGTAGGTGGAAACCAAAAGAACCAAAGTGTTATGTACATGTTTTGAAATGAAAGGGAAGATTATTCACATACTATGCCATGAAATAAAAAGTTCAAAGGTAAGAATAACTTACCTTGCTTCAGGCCTTGAATGGATGTGGGACCTTGAGTGGGGGCCCAAGATGCTGGATTCGAAAGAGGGGGCCAACAGCTGTGCTTGGAATGCTGGATTCGAAGGAAGGAAAGAAACAAGTCTTATGTTTCTTTCCAAACTGGATTCAAAGGATACTGAAGAGTACTTGTTCTTCAGAATCGAAGGAAGTAAGTATTTGGGATTCTGGGTTTTGATTTCTCAAGTGTTGATGAACTTGAGAGTTTTGTTGTGTTGGAGAAAATTTGGGAGATTCATTCCTCTGGTCCCAAGATCCTCTCTTAGCTTTGCAAAAATTCCTCTATTTATAGAGAAAGAATGGACATGTTGTCCAAAGCCAGCCTTGCAAATAAATGATAAAATAATGTAACGTGAAAGTACATGTGGGGGCCCCTTGGCAGTTGGGGTGCAGAAAATAATAAAATAAGGCCCAGCTGGAAAGTAAATGTCCACTTGTGCCACAAAAGCAAGATGAATGGTTCATATGGGGTTGCTTCCTTCTGAAGGAAAATAGGCACAAGGCTCAAGACAGACTTTTCTAAAAGGTAGTATTGTGCTATTAAGTGCAAGTGGTCTTAGACAACAAATGGGTACAGGCCTAAAAAGGGAAGACACGTGGCCTAGCCTATGGGTCTAAATATTCAACTTGATCTTTTGAGTCGAATCCTCCATCTTTCTACACCTTTCAACCAGACTAGAACAACACAACATTCGTTTTCACCAGCTGTGTGTCCTTCGAATGGATTTCTTATGTACCCTTCGAATGGGCCTTCTTTGCCTGCTTCAAAGTCCAATTCGAATCTATTTAGAACATTCCCTATTAGACAACTTCGACCAGCCCTTGGCCTTGTGATGAGTCTAAGTTCTGATTCGAAGTGTTCAAAACTTCCTTCATCAGAGCATCTTAGATTAAGAGAAACTATGCACTTAAATGCCATTCGAAGGTCATTTCGTTCTGATGTTCTTATTAAGGGAAACTCTGAAGTTCCAGTTGAAGGACACTCTGAAGTTCCAGTCCAAGGACCTTTTGAAATGCCAATTGAAGGGTATTTGTTAAAATTCCAATCGAAAGGCTTTGTTAACAGGCCAATCGAAAGGTGTTGTTCATGCTAATCAAAGGACATGGTTAACATGTCTGTCGAAGCTGCCTTGACACAATGCTAAATCGAAGGATCCCGTGGCATGCTAATTGAAAGGCTTGGCCCAGGGTTCCAAACGAAAAGGTCTTTCAGAATTCCAATCGAAGGCCTTGACACAATGCCAATCGAAGTGCTTGTCCATAATGCCGATCGAAGGGAATTATCCATGCCAATCGAAAGGCTCCTTCAGAATACCAATCGAAGGGTCTTTCAGAATGCCAATCGAAAGGTACTTAAAGCACCACTCAAAAAATTTCTTTTTCCTTAGGCAAGGGTTTCTGGTCAACCATGCAGGGGGGAAGACTTTGGAAAACATGAGAGGACAAATTTTGGGGTACAACAGCTGCCCCTGTTCAATCTTCTTGAACCTGAAGAGTTAGATTGGCAGTTTTGCCGTTCGCGACTCAAATGTAAAAGATGATTGGACACTAGAGTGCCCAAAAAATTTGCACTCGTCAAAGCGTAGTTTGAGGGAATGGGCTTAAAGATGCCATTTGGAGATGTGACAGAATCTTGTCGGAGATGGACTTAAAGATGCCATCTGGAGATGTGACATAATCTTGTCGGGGATGGGCTTAAAGATGCCATCCAAGAATGTTTGTTGTAAGTGCGATGTTGTAGGTCAGAAGAATGAGCATCAAAATGGTATCCATGTCTGGAATGCATTTGAACTGTATCTGGAGACTGAATTTGTATGAGCAAAAGAATGGCGTCCGTGTCTGGAGCGTATTTTGAATGAGTGACAGAATGACATCCGAATCTGGATCGTATCTGGACTGTATTTTGAATGAGTGACAGAATGACATCCGAATCTGGATCGTATCTGGACTGTATCTGGAGTTTGAGATCTGTATGAGTAGCAGAATGACTTCCATGTCTGGAATGTATCTGAAACTGTAACTGGGATCTGAATGAGTGACAGAATAGCAACCGTATCTAGAGCGTATCTGGACTGTATCTGGAGTTTGAGATCTGTATGAGTAGCAGAATAACTTCCGTGTCTGGAGTGTATCTGAAACTATAACTGGGATCTGAATGAGTGACAGAATGGCAACCGTATCTGGAGCGTATCTGGACTGTATCTGTAGTTTGAGATCTGTATGAGTAGAAGAATGACTTCCATGTCTGGAATGTATATGAAACTGTATCTGGGATCTGAATGAGTGACAGAATGGCAACCGTATCTGGAGCGTATCTGGACTGTATCTGGAGTTTGAGATCTGTATGAGTAGTAGAATGACTTACGTGTCTGGAGTGTATCTGAAACTGTAACTGGGATCTGAATGAGTGACAGAATGGCAACCGTATCTGGAGCGTATCTGGACTGTATCTGGAGTTTGAGATCTGTATGAGTAGCAGAATGACTTCCATGTCTGGAATGTATCTGAAACTGTAACTAGGATCTGAATGAGTGACAGAATGGCAACCATATCTGGAGCGTATCTGGACTGTATCTGTAGTTTAAGATCTGTATGAGTAGAAAAATGACTTCCATGTCTGGAATGTATCTGAAACTGTAACTGGGATCTGAATGAGTGACAGAATGGCAACCGTATCTGGAGCGTATCTGGACTGTATTGGAAAGTTAGGTTGTTTGAGCTGGTCGAGTAGATAGTTGTCCTGTCTGGTTTCAGGTATTAATCTCTGACCTGAGAAAGAAAGATAGTTTCCTGGCTTGTTACAGGTGTTAATCTTCAATCTCTTCATGTAGATAGTTTTCTTGGCTTGTTACAGGTATTAATCTATAATCAGTCGTCCACAGATAGTTTTCCTGGCTTGCTACGGGTATTAATCTGGAACTTGAAAAGGTTGGTCGATGAGATAGTTGTCCTGTCTGGTTTCAGGTATTAATCTCTGACCTGAGAAAGAAAGATAGTTTCCTGGCTTGTTACATGTGTTAATCTTCAATCTCTTCATGTAGATAGTTTTCCTGGCTTGTTACAGGTATTAATCTACAATCAGTCGTCCACAGATAGTTTTCCTGGCTTGCTACAGGTATTAATATGGAACTTGAAAAGGTTGGTCGATGAGATAGTTGTCCTGTCTGGTTTCAGGTATTAATCTCTAACCTGAGAAAGAAAGATAGTTTCCTGGCTTGTTACAGGTGTTAATCTTCAATCTCTTCATGTAGATAGTTTTCCTGGCTTGTTACAGGTATTAATCTACAATCAGTCGTCCACAGATAGTTTTCCTAGCTTGCTACAGGTATTAATCTGGAACTTGAAAAGGTTGGTCGACGAGATAGTTGTCCTGGCTGGTTTCAGGTATTAATCTTTGACCTGAGAAAGAAAGATAGTTTTCCTGGCTTGCTACAGGTATTAATCTTCAATCTCTTCATGTAGATAGTTTTCCTGGCTGGTTTCAGGTATTAATCTACAATCAATCGTCCACAGATAGTTTTCTTGGCTTACTACAGGTATTAATCTAGAACTTGAAAAGGTTGGTCAACGAGATAGTTGTCCTAGATGGTTTCAGGTATTAATCTCTGACCTGAGAAAGAAAGATAGTTTCCTGGCTTGCTACAGGTATTAATCTTCAATCTCTTCATGTAGATAGTTTTCCTGACTGGTTTCAGGTATTAATCTACAATCAATCGTCCACAGATAGTTTTCCTGGCTTGCTACAGGTATTAATCTTGAACTTGAAAAGGTTGATGGTAGTCATTTGTTGATTGACCTTTTCCTGAAAAGGTAAAATGTTAGTTGTATGCAATGTCATGATGTATCAAATGCATAATGTCATGATGTTCTCAAAAGTAAATGAGATTGTGTTGTATGCACTTATCATGTATGTAAATAGGATGTATGAAATGTGAAATGTTAATGAATGTATTTTTGTCTGGGAAAATAAATCCTTGACAAAAGCCGGGGAGTCATTAAATCCTGGACTGCTGTTGAAGAGTATGTGTGTCTTCAAACTTTGCTTAGAATATTTCCAATGGATTCCTGTTTTGTTGTTTGAGGAGAACTCTGCTGGGGGAAGTTGAAAACTCTGTGGGGAGTATGTTCATTTCTGCTTGGGAAAAGAGTTTAGGAGTCTTAGTCGTCTGTTGCTCTACTGGGAAGTCGAAGTTGAACTGATACCTGGTCGGGTCCAGGTTTCGCAGTAACTTGCTGGGGATTGTAGAGTAGTCTACTGGGGAAGAGGAGTTGTGGTCCTTTGATTTGTAGTAGTCGGAGAGGCAAACTCAAGCTGGGGAATCCTGGTGTTGTTGGGGAAATAAACCCTATCGTCAGTCCGCTAGAGAGGTGACATCTTCGTTGGGGGAAGTCCTCGAGGATTCTTGAGGTTGATTCAGCTGGGAAAAGGGGGTCAGAGATTATACTCTTGCTGGGGAATCATCCTATGAGAAGGATTTTTGGGGAGATTTGTCACTGCCCCTAGCAACGAGTGTTTGTGGCACTGCCTGGAAACGTTTGATTGTATGTAACCCTTTGTTGGGGTTGATGTTCAATGCCCCAAGTGACGGAGATGGAGACTTTCCCCTGGTTACTCTGCACTTCTTCAGAGATTTATGGAAATCTTGACTGGACTGCCCCAGGTGTGCTGGATAGTGACATGTCATGCCCCCTTGTTGATAGGAGATTTGTCAATGGAAGTGTCATCCTTTTTGAAGTGATTTTGTTCACTGAGAGGGATTTTGTTCATTGGATATTCATTGTGTGAATTTCTCCGCTGTTTAAACAAATATCCATATGCAAACAATGATATTCAAGTAATGCAAAGTTTATGCTTGTCTCAAAGTTTTGAAAAATGCGTTTTTTAGCAGAAAACTTTTTATAAGACAAATTCAACACAAGATTTAGGGCAAAGCCTTACAGGAGTCAGGATACCTTTTGTAACAGTATGCTTTCGAAATAACCCATGCTTCAGTTAGGACTTTTGAAGGGTTGTAACGTGGCTTGGTTCACGGTTTTAAGAAACAAAGGATAAAGGCTCAAAGTATATTTGTACCCACCCGCTCTTTGTGATGTTCTTCAATCCTAAACTCAGTTAATTGTGCGTCGAACTCTATTCGAATTTGGAACGACGTTTTGGTGATGGTTCACACAAGTTGGATTTTGGAAGGCAGACATCATTTTTTTTGCAACATTTTTCATGTTGTTGAGGATTTGTAATGACCTCGTTCTTTTGATTTGTTATCCCTAACTTTTGCCTGACTATTCCTGTTTTTCGAGATTACAGTCAGCGGGATGCCCCAGCTTTCTTAAGCCTCCTTTGTAGGTTTTGGCTCAGTGGGCTTTTCTCTTTTGAGAGATAATTACTGCCTATGAGATAAGGAACCATCACTGTCTTTTGGTTCCAAAGGAAAGTTTTTGATGTTATTCGTTGTATTACGAACTGAGAGTTTGCGACTTCGATGCACATCTTTTTTTTTAATTAACTAAGAGACTACCCTGCCCCAGGTTTTGATTAAAGGTTTCAATTTGTGTTAAAATAGAAAACTTCTACTTCTTTGGCTCGAAGGGGTTGACTAGGGATTATCTTCCTTATAACTCCAGTGTTTAGGATTTGAAAGAAACGCCTGTACATCGTCAGCAAGGTCTGTTCAATAGCATACTGTTATGAGATTATGGCATTGTTTCGTCATCCTCCCTCTAAAGGCTTGTAACTTTTAGCAAGAGTTGAATGTCATAAAGAAAGTAAAAAGCATAGTTTAAATGTAATGAAAATGAAAGGATGAATTCAAGACAAACATATGCAATGCATTAATGAAACAAAGTTTGACATTAATAGATAATTGTTTGAATAACAAAAGAAGTTACAACTTGAAAATTCAAAGAAACAAAGACGCTCTCAATGATTCGTCAAAGGAGCAGTGATTATGCTAGAGTCTCCGGAGGACCAAACTCAATCTCCTTGGCATCAATCAAATTCTGAATCTTGTACTTCAATGCCCAACAATCGTTAGTATCATGCCCGGGACTGTCAGAATGATAAGCGCAGGTCGCATTAGGATTGTAGTTAGGAGAAGAAGTCTTGGGGTTTGGATGAGGTCCTATCAATGTAATTAGATTCATCCTCAACAAGTGTTGCAACGCTTGAGACAACGGCATGTTGATGTTGGTGAACTGTCTTTTAGGCTCATCTGGCCTTCGTTGATTTCCCTTTTGCAGTTGTCGGTGAGACGCAGAACCAGAGACCAGGACTGCCCCTACGTGTCGGTCGCGGTGACTTTTTTGACTGTTCACAGCATTGGACTCTTTCTTCCCATTGTAGGGTATTTTCTGGGCATCAGAGGGTGTAGCTCCTTGGATCTTTCCACTTTTGATGCCGGTTCCGACCCTTTCGCCAGCTAGTATTAGCTCGGTGAACCCGGCTGAGGAGCTTCCAATTAAGTGATTGAAGAAAGGCCCTGTCAAAGTTCCCATGAAGATGTCAATCAGCTCCCTGTTAGTTAAAGGAGGTTGTACCCAACCAGCCAGATCTCTCCACTTTTGAGCGTATCCCTTGAAGTTCTCGTTGGAACCCATGGTCATGTTCTGCAATTGCACGCGAGTTGGTGCAAGATCAGCATTGTACTGATATTGTTTGTAAAAATCAGTAGCTAAATCCTCCCAAGTGTGGATGCGAGAACTCTCCTGTTGATAAAACCACTCGAGTTGAGTCCCTGCCAGGCTTTCTTGGAAGAAATGGGTCCAAAGCTTTGGATCAGTTGTGTATGGTTGAATCTTGCGGACATAAGACTTTAAGTGCATCTTAGGGAAAGAGACTCCATCGTACACGGCAAAGATAGGGACTTTGAACTTTGGCGGGACGACCAACCCAGAAACTAAACCCATGTCTCCTAAATCCAAGCCAAGTGTTTGTTGAATCTCCATAGCATTGAGGCGATCCTCTAACTGTTTGTACTTGTCATCAGCGAGAGGATATTGTTCTTCGGAGTAGTCAGCTTCACCATCATCGATCTCCAAATTATGGTATTCTTCCAGACTATCCCCTATGTTGGATGGAGTTGAAAGATCTAGGGTTTTAGGTCTTCTTTTCAGGATGCTCGCTGCCTTCTTGGACTTCTTCTTCTTGTCTTTGAGAAGGAGAGCTTTCAGATCGTCTTACCCTTTACCCATAGCCAGAAGCATTTGTTGGAATTGAGCGTTTTGAGCTTGGAGATCTTTCACTGTTTGTTCCATATCCGCCTTACTGAAATAAACAGTAGGAAGATAAGGAGACCTGTATGGGAGAAACCTGTCATGATGTGATGCATGATATGCGGATGCATGTTTTCAAGGATCTCGCGGGATAAACACAAGGAAATGTTAAAGGTTGAACTTCGATCAACATCTTTGATTGGAGAACTTTGTATCGGTGGATGTCTTTCCATGAGAATCAAGCTCACCATGTCGAGTGGGTCATAGCCCCTGATTCAAGTTGTTGCACTTGATCTTTGACGGTGTTTGTTTAGAGGGAAATGAAACCTCTTGCCCTTTGGTAGATATCTGGTTCAACGTGACCCTGCATCAAGAGACCCTCGAGATCCTTGAAATGGTTATTGAGAATGCCATGGTATGATGTTATGATGTTATGTACATGTATGCAAAAGTAAGCAAGTGTATATACATACAATCATATTCACATAGAGCAAACAAGTCCTTAGGTTTAGGCTTGCATGGGGTTTGTAGGTAAGTACCCTCTTGAAGTTAGTTAGCTCAACCTGTCCTATAAATAGTAACCGGGTTCTAAGGAGCTCAATATCACTGGATTATTTTCTATGTTCATTATTTTGGTTTAGCCACTTAACTGGCGACCAAAATATTCCAAGAAAACAATCCTCAATGAGTGTAGTATCGAGTATCTACCAACTTCAGACTGCACCAAAGTCGGTCATCTCACTACCCCTAAAAAGGACAAGATGGTCAAGTAAGGTTCTAAGAGTTCGTTAGTGCTTCATGACATTACTCAGTGGCCCCGTATTCTCCTTGACTACTCAAGGGCTACCGGTACCCACAAATATGTCACACTAACATAGCTACTGCTTCAACCATGTCGGTATACCCTGCACAGTTCCCTCACAATTTATTGCTATTTACCTAAAAAGGTGCCCCCAAATCCGGGTGTAGGATTAATCAAACCCAAACAAGGAACCCAAAAAGTAAAGAAGTCAAAGCAATCAAAGTAAGCATGTAAAGGTGATCTAAAACCCTAAGGTAACCCCACTTTTAGAAATCTTCCTCAGCAGAGTCGCCAGTTCTATGATACGGTGGGAGAACTGACTTGTGTTTTGCGTTTGTGTTTGCAAATGTTTCGGTTTAGCAAGAGTCGCCACCGACTTTTTATTTTATCCTAAGGAAAGGTCAAAAAGAACAGGAAAGACCTTTGAGATGTTTTTGTGGGTTCGGGGGGTAGATTATGAAAAGGGAAGGTGCTAGCACCCTTTCCATCCATGGTTATCCATGGGCTCTTAGTTACTTGTTTTAGATCACTTGCCTTTGCTTTTCAATTGTTTGAAATGGTGCTTTGTGTGTATGGTTTTGAAAATGTTTTGAAAAAGATTCCTTGTCTAGGCAACCTTTGTAATGATTCTTGTTTGAATGTATACAAAGGTGTATGTCTTTTTGAAAGGTTTTCAATGTTTTGAAAGTTGTTTAGAAATTGTGTTGTGGAGTGTGTTTTGAAAAATAGCAAGGATGTTTTGCAAGATTTTTGATCAAGTAACTAAGAGTTGTCTACCCTATTTTACTCAAAGATCTTTCTTATGTTTTTAACCCTTTTAACAGTGTTGTTTCACCATTGTATTTGGTGAACAACCTTGTGTTAGGATTTTAACGGGACAGGCGCGGGTCATCGTATGACCATGATAGCAATGTTGTGAAATGACTTAGCACTTTTCTGTAGGGACTAAGATCATTTTGAAAGGCAACTTTGATAGCGTCATCGAGGGACTATGATCTTTTTTCAATTCGTTTGTGCTAAGATATCCCACATGCATAACATGGCCATTTTTATAAGGCAACAAGTGGAATTACCCTAAGGGTGCATGTGTGCAAGTGTGTTTGATTGCATGCATTTTGTCTTTGATTTTTGGGTTGTCTACTTGTTGATTTTATCTTGCCATACACATCTAATTACTAGTATTTGTTCAAAGCAATAAAAATGCAGGAAATAAATATCCTATACTATTACAACCATATTGAATTGCATGAGAATATAGAGGCAAAAATAAGGTAAAAGCAAGAAAAATGGATCTTTCGATTGAGGCAGGAGCACCCTTCGATTTGCATTCTGTTGGCCTCCTTCGATTGGGGCTGGCAACAGCAAAGTCACGTCTTTCGATTAGGATTTGGCACCAGTCAGGTCATGTACTTCGATTGGGCTGGCACCAGCATGGGAGTGCCTTTCGTCTGAGCCTGGACTTAGTGCAAATGTGCATCTGGCTGGGCCTTTCTGCCTTGTTGCCTTCTTTGATTGGGCCAGTGAAATCAGTGTGAGCGTGTCTCTGGTTGGGCTTGGAAGTCAGTGTGGAAACCAAAGGCTTCGTTTCATACTCCTGTCTCCTATTTCCTGTTTCTTTCGTTTGAACTTTTTGAACAGCAACATGGCATAAGGCCATGCTGGTATTGCCTTACAATCAGTTAATACTTAATGCATTTTTAAGTAAACAAGCAGCAAAACGAAAGGGGTTAGCTCTGAAAACATATTAAGTAGGTGGAAACGAAAAGAACCAAAGTGTTATGTACATGTTTTGAAATGAAAGGGAAGATTATTCACATACTATGCCATGAAACGAAAAGTTCAAAGGTAAGAATAACTTACCTTGCTTCAGGCCTTGAATGGATGTGGGACCTTGAGTGGGGGCCCAAGATGCTGGATTCGAAAGAGGGGGCCAACAGTTGTGCTTGGAATGCTGGATTCGAAGGAAGGAAAGAAACAAGTCTTTATGTTTCTTTCCAAACTGGATTCAAAGGATACTGAAGAGTACTTGTTCTTCAGAATTGAAGGAAGTAAGTTTTTGGGATTATGGGTTTTGATTTCTCAAGTGTTGATGAACTTGAGAGTTTTGTTGTGTTGGAGAAAATTTGGGAGATTCGTTCCTCTGGTCCCAAGATCCTCTCTTAGCTTTGCAAAAATTCCTCTATTTATAGAGAAAGAATGGACATGTTGTCCAAAGCCAGCCTTGCAAATAAATGATAAAATAATGTAACATGAAAGTACATGTGGGGGCCCCTTGGCAGTTGGGGTGCAGAAAATAATAAAATAGGGCCCAGCTGGAAAGTAAATGTCCACTTGTGCCACAAAAGCAAGATGAATGGTTCAGATGGGGTTGCTTCCTTCTGAAGGAAAATAGGCGCAAGGCTCAAGACAGACTTTTCTAAAAGGTAGTACTGTGCTATTAAGTGCAAGTGGTCTTAGACAACAAATGGGTACAGGCCTAAAAAGGGAAGACACGTGGCCTAGCCTATGGGTCTAAATGTTCAACTTGATCTTTTGAGTCGAATCCTCCATCTTTCTACACCTTTCAACCAGACTAGAATAACACATCATTCGTTTTCACCAGCTGTGTGTCCTTCGAATGGATTTCTTATGTACCCTTCGAATGGGCCTTCTTTGCCAGCTTCAAAGTCCAATTCGAATCTATTTAGAACATTCCCTATTAGACAACTTCGACCAGCCCTTGGCCTTGTGATGAGTCTAAGTTCTGATTCGAAGTGTTCAAAACTTCCTTCATCAGAGCATCTTAGATTAAGAGAAAATATGCACTGAAATGCCATTCGAAGGTCATTTCGTTCTGATGTTCTTATTAAGGGAAACTCTGAAGTTCCAGTTGAAGGACACTCTGAAGTTCCAGTCCAAGGACCTTTTGAAATGCCAATTGAAGGGTATTTGTTAAAATTCCAATCGAAAGGCTTTGTTAACAGGCCAATCGAAAGGTGCTATTCAAGCTAATCGAAAGACATGGTTAACATGTCTGTCGAAGCTGCCTTGACACAATGCTGAATCAAAGGATCCCGTGGCATGCCAATTGAAAGGCTTGGCCCAGGGTGCCAAACGAAAAGGTCTTTCAGAATTCCAATCGAAGGCCTTGACACAATGTCAATCGAAGTGCTTGTCCATAATGCCAATCGAAGGGAATTATCCATGCCAATCGAAAGGCTCCTTCAGAATACCAATCGAAGGGTCTTTCAGAATGCCAATCGAAAGGTACTTAAAGCACCACTCAAAAATTTTCTTTTTCCTTAGGCAAGGGTTTCTGGTCAACCATGCAGGGGGAAGACTTTGGAAAACATGAGAGGGCAAATTTTGGGGTACAACAATTATGATATATGCATTTATGTTGCATATGCTATGACGCTTGTAAAATGGTGTATGAATGCAATGTATGAACGTGTCAGTTGCTCTATTGTTGTGTTGTTGAACTAGGGAAAATAGATCCTTGATTGTTGTTGGGGATGAAGAATGTAGGTCTTTAAATTTTGTTGAAGTTGAATTGCTGGGAGAAGATCTTTCGTTGTTAGAGAAATGAACTCTGTTGAGGGAGGGAAACTCCATGAATTGCTTGGGGATTTTTCTAAAATTCTGCTAGGGAATCCTAAAAAGCTTGTGACCCAGGTTAGGGGATTCTTTAAGATGCCGAGGCAGTAATTGGAGACTTTTGCTCTGTCAGGGATATAAGAACACCTGAAATCATTAGGCTGTACGAATGGATATGGCAGTGACTTTATAGTAGGATGCCCCTGCTGAAGAAAGTATCCGCAGAGATTTTGTGGATGGCCTTTAGACATTGTCCTGTTTCTTAAAGCCATTAGTAACTGTCTTTCTATTTTTTTTATGTGTGTATTTGTAAACAGTAATCACATTCAAATGCATATGTTCAAAAATAATCATTGGACGTTTTCGCAAACAAAATAGGAAGATAAAAAGAAAACAAATAGTTTTACACTTTCAAAGAGATAATTTTATATTAATTTGAATAATTTATGCCTATGATAGGCATTTTTGTACAAGGAGACAGACATTCTAGTAAGAGAATGTTGTCGTAAGAATGGAAACTATACAAAGTAGTATACAAAGAAAAACAGCTATGTGAAATAATCCCATTTATTTCCATTATGCTATTACCTTTATGTCTTTGGGCTTCTTATCTCTTTCGCTGCTTGTCTGAAGCTGACTGGATTGATTAGTACCTCTTGAGCTTGATAGTTGGTACTGAAGATTGGCTGTAAGGTGATCCAACGGGACATAGTCATACGCTTAAAATCCCTAACTTTTGTCCGGACCTCCCTTTCAGGTTTTCAGTCCACCGGGATACCCTTTTTTGCCCAAGCTGCCTTTTCAAGTTTTCGACTTGCCGGGTGTGCATATTTTTTCATGTGTATATCCCTAATTTTTTCCCGAACCCTTTTGGTTCACCGAGATGCCCTTATTTTTGCCTAGGCCAGTCAACCTAGCAGGTCTTTGTTCATGCGTAGTATCTTTTAACTATGTCTGCGTTTAAAGGGTGCGGAAGGTCGTCACCATCCATAGTGGTTAAGATTATGGCTCCACCAGAAAATATGTTCTTAATCACAAATGGCTCTTCGTATGTAGGATTCCATTTCCCCCTGAGATCACCTTACGACAATATGATGCGCTTGATTACTAGGTCACCAGCCTGATATACCCGACGTTTGACCTTCTTGTTAAAAGTTTTAATCATATATTTTTGGTACATCTAACCATGGCATACAACCGTGAGCCTTTTCTCGTCAATCAGGTTTAATTGGTCGAGTCGAGTCTGAACCCATTCGTCTTCATTCAAACCTGCATCCTTCATGATTCTCAAGGAAGGGGTCTGGACTTCAATGGGTAGGATATCTTCCATACTGTATACCAAAGAGAAAGGAGTTGCCCTTGTTGATGTGTGCACTATGGTACGGTAACCATGGAGAGCAAATGGTAACATCTCATTCCAATCTTTATATGTCACCGTCATCTTTTGTATGATCTTCTTGATATTTTTATTAGAAGCTTCTATAGCACCATTCATCTTTGGCTGGTAAGGAGAAGAGTTATGATGCTGGATCTTGAATTACGTGCAGAGCTCGGTGATCATAGTATTATTGAGATTGGTCCCATTATCTATAATGATTCTTTCTAGAATACCATACCGATAGATAAGGTTATGTCTGATGAATTGGGCCACAATGTTCTTGGTAACAGAGCAAATTCGTAGGGGGTTCTTGCCTTGTGAATCGAAGGCAAGCCTGAAGCACTCAATGCACAGTCGAAGCCTTGTGAATTGAACTTGATCGAAGGGGGCCCAACGCCCAATCGAAGCTTGTGAATTAGGCCTGCATCGAAGGAGGCCAAATGCCCAATCAAAGACAGGTGAGCCAAGCTTGCATCGAAGGATTTTAGATGCCCAATCTAAGTACCTTGTTAAGGTGCCAATTGAAAGATACTTGACCATCTTCAAAAAATTTGTTTTCTTTAAGCAAGTGTTTGTAACCACCCAGGCAAGAGAAGATCTTGGAAAACATGAGAGGGCAAATTTTAGGGTACAACAATATGCCATGTTTTTTTCTTAAAAAAATATACAATCTATTTCGTCGATTTTTTTTATGAAAACCGAGGGGTAAATTATTTTAGTGTACATGCTTCAAATATTAACAACTTAAGATTATATTTTTATTCCATTAAAAATGGAACCTTCCTGAATATTTTATTTTTAATCTAAAAATATGTTACTTTTCACCTCAGTTTTGTTTTCCAACTGAGGTGAATTTATTTCTTTGATTCAAATAGCTTTAGCTTGTAGATTTCAGTTTTACTTTGCTAATCAACACAAAATAAACCCTAACGAAGAGTCCTTAACAAGATATCCAACAAGAGAGTCATAAACAATGAGAGTCATAAACACATATCATCTTAAATACAAATATGATATATGTTTAGGGCTCTCGTATCTTCTTCAGAGGTCCTGATCATTTTCTTTCACTTCTTTAGAGATCTGGTACGTAAAACATCACTACTTATTTTGTTGTTGTTATTGTTGAGATATGAAACCCTATAGGTTTTATCTTGTTTTTTTGTCGTTTAACATGTTATATGTTTATTGATGTTGTTGTTGTTGAGACCCGTTATTGAGACCCGAAACCCTATAGGTTTTATCTTGTTGTTAATGTTTAAACAAATTTATGTTATAGGTTTATTGATGTTTTTGTTGATGTTGTTGTTGTTGATGTTGTTATTTTTGATGATGTTGGTGTTGACGATGATGTCGTTATTGTTGTTTTTGTTGTTGAGACTCGTTGTTAATACCCTAAAGGTTTTATGTTGTTGTTGTTGTTGTTGAGACTCATTATTGATGTTGTTGTTGTTTACATTGTTGTTAATGTTATTTTTGTTGTTGAGTAGTTATTCTACTATCCAAAATTATGAAAATCTATATGTTGTAGTTTAGTTGTTGTTATTTAGTTTGGGTTTTAGATTGATATTGATATTGAGTTTATGTTTTTTGTGATTCTTTGTGCAACTCTCGTCTTGAGTTTATTATATCTAATGTCGATTGTTTGTTTCACTAACCCCTATTTGAACATATAACCTATTAAATTGTTTTTGGAAATAATCATATGAAAGATTATGTTGTATTTGAAATATATGTTACACTGATTAATGTTTTTATAGCTTTCTGCAACTCTTCGTTCATCTCATGTTATTTTATGCTTAAAATCTCTCCAATACTTCTAGTTCTCGTTTAACTTTCTTCCACACTTCTTCATTTTTCAAAGCATAAAATTTTATGGTTTCAAGAATGAATTAGTAGAAAAGAAAATGTTGAATAAAGAACTTGAAATATTGGACATATTTTTACTACTAAAGATTGTGAGATGAATGATGAGTTGTAGAATGCTCGAATAACATTAATCAGTATAAATTGTTCTTTAAATATGACATAGTTGTTCATATAATTATTTTCCTAACCAACTTTGAGAAGTTATATGTTCAGCTAGGGTTTAGTGAAATAAGTAATCCACATTAGATTTAATATACTCAATTGTGTTTTACCCGTCAGATTTATGTCAAAACTGAGGTGGAAAAGTGTTATATCAGACGGTGTAAAGTCAAAATCGAGGGGTGTTTTTGCCATTTCAGAATTCCAAAAAGGATTTCCATGGGGATCGAACCTATGACCTTTACACATTACCCATTGATTGTTTTAAAACCGAGGTGTTCTGGACTGGGCCGGGCTGGCCCAAGAGCAACGATAAAGGCCCAATCCAAACGGACTTGCTAGGGGTCACGCCGACCTAAGGACCATAGATATGCCCGACATACGTCACTGGGCGACACCTCCGTCCTCGTACTATCCAGCTCGACCTCATCTCGAGCACTCCTTCAACAGCGGACGCGGTCCACTGCACTCTCAACGGGACTCCGAAAAGACCGCGTCCTTGTCCGCCCGCACTTCACGCAGAACATCCAGGAAGGGGACCACGTGCGGGTCCCCACTACACACGTAGAACCTGGCAGTTCCTCCCTTGGGCCAAACCTGCCCGGCCCAATGAAGGAACCTTGGCCCAGCGCTGGGGGCTATAAATACCCTCTGTTTCCAGAGGGTCAGGTATTCATTCTATCCCATATACTCACACTTTTCCTGCTCGCGCTCTTACTTACTTCAGCATCGGAGTGCCTTGCAGGTACCCCCCCCACCTCGTTCAAAACTCCAGCTCGGAGCCAGCCGTGACGGTCCAAGTCTGATCAGGTCAGATCAGTGGCGCCGTCTGTGGGAAATTAGCTTCCCCGTCTTACAAAACTAAAAAGACCAAAGCTCAAATTCAACTACCGCTGTCATGGCTGATCAAGCGCGCGATGAGCAGAACGTCCGTGTTGTCGACACTAACAACGGAACCGCGGACAAAAACGGACACCTTGATAACGCCGGCAACCCCGGCCACAACACCATTCCTGCGACAACTGCCCCCGGAACCTCCACTTACAGGGACGGAGCTACTGCATCATATTCCTCGGTCCCTCCACCGCTCGAAGACGACCCGGCGGCCCTCGCACACTACAGAGTTGCCCGGTTCCAGGAAGTTCCCGTCCCCGCCGGGGCGGATGCCACAACTCAAGCGCTGTTCACAGCGATTAATCAAACGAACTATCTCATCTTCGCCCAAGGAGAGAGACTGAGGGCGCTTGAAGACGAGCGAAGGCCCCCGAGGAGGCATCGGAGACCCCATACTCCCCCTCCTCGAGTGACTGAAGCGCGACACCCTTCTCCCCCGCGGAGACATTACAGGGGGACCTCTCGAAGCCAATCTCCCAGGCCAAAAGAGAAACGTCCTCATCTGGAGAGGCCCCCCATCATTCAAGCCGGAGAACCTAGTCGTGACCCGGCGAGACAAGAAAAAAGGCACTCCGGAGACGGACGTGTAAAATTCAACCACCGAGCATCCCGCTCGAGAGAGACTCAGCACGACCTGGACCGTCGTGCCAGACAGTATTACAGGTCCCCATCTCTGTCCCCGGAGAGAAGCGACGAGGATGACCCCCGCGGTCCCCTGTCGCAGGCTATTATGGAAGCACCCATCCCCCGGGCATGAGAAGCCCCCACACTTGAAGGAGTACGATGGAGTCGCGGACCCGGTCGACCATATAGACGGGTTCGAGGCTATGCTTCATTATCACAATGTCGGGGGGCCCATCAAGGGCCGTCTATTCCCCACGACTCTCAGGAAGGCGGCAATGGACTGGTACAAAGGACTCGCCCCGGGCTCAATCACCTCATGGCGGAACCTGAAGAACCAGTTCATCAGTTCCTTCACAGCTTCTCGGCGGCATCCGAAGACCGAGGCGGCTCTCGAGGCCATCATCCAAAGACAGGATGAAACCTTGAGGGAGTTCATCAATCGCTTCAACCGGGAAGCCATACAGGTCCCCTGTGCGGACCATATGAAGAGATATTTGCTGGAGAGAGGGCTCCTCCCCGGCACGGAATTCAGAAAGGCCGTGGGTATCGAGCCACCTCGGACATTCGATGCCCTCCTCGAAAAAGCTCGGGCATACATGGACTACGAGGAGAGGGAAGCGGCCAACAGAGCCCGAGATCCCAGAACTCGTGGTCCCAACAATAGTTCACGCCAAGAAGCCCCTCCTCGACGAACCGGGGAGAAAAGGAAAGAAGACAGACCCCGGGAAGTCCGGGAACAAAGAGGACCTTCGGGGCGTTTCACCGAGTACACTCCGCTTACAGCTTCCCGCGAGCGCATTCTAGCGGAGTGTGCCAGCACTGATTTCAAGGACGGAGGTGTCAAACGTCCCCGACCTGCTCCCGCCAAGCCCGGAGCAGACAAGAACAAATATTGTCAGTACCATAGGAGCCATGGTCATCTGACTGAGGATTGCGTCCACCTCAAGGATGCCATCGAAACCCTAATCAAGGGAGGGAGGCTCGCGCAATACCGGCGGAACGATGCTCCCCGTCGTGACGCCCGAAACTAGAGAGCTGGAGGAGGATGCCCGACCATCTGACAAGTCGGTCCCTATCCAAACCGCCTTCTCCGTGACCAGGCCCGAAGACTTTGACTTCCCCGAGCACCTGCAGGAGCCGCTCACAATGCACAGCAGGTGGGAATATTTCCCCTCCGCCCTGGTCATCAACGGCGGCAGGTTCAACGACTTGACCATCAATTCAGCCAAGAGGAAGCTGGACGAGCTGGTCGACGCGGCTCCCCCGTAAACAGTAACGTTCGAAAGGGTGAAGGGCAGGTCAGAGCCCATTACCTTCTACCTAGAAGAGCTCCCCGGCGGAGCCCCAAACGCGGTCATCCCCTTACTGATAAGGGCAAGAATGGCCAATTTCAATGTACATCGCATCCTGGTCGACAAAGGGAGCTCCGTCGACGTCATGTACAACCAACTGTTCTGAACCCTACAGCTGGACGACTCACATCTCTCGTCGTATGTAGGGTCGGACTTACAAGGTTTCAACGGCTCGACCTCTAAACCTTGGGGATATGTCGAGCTCCTGGTTACGTTCGGCGAAGGAACGGCTACAAGACAAGTCAAAGTACGCTTCCTAGTCATCGACTGCCCGTCTCTGTACAACTGCATCTTGGGGAGACCGACACTGGCAGAGCTGACAGCGGTACCCTCGACCGTCCACCTGAAGATTAAGTTCTACACCAAGAGGGCACGAGTAGCTACTATCCAAGGAGACCTAGCCGCTGCCCGCAGGTGCTTCAACGCCGCTTCTAAGGGACGTGACACTGTCGACATAGGGACCAGACCCGCCAAAAGGACAAGACAGGAGCCCGACAAGAAAGCATCCCCCGAGGAAGAAGTACAGAAAGCTCCACCAAAAGTCGATTCCATAGCTCTGGACACTCGCTTCGACCAGGACGAGCCATCCAACGGCGAGCAAATCCCACTTCGACCAATACCGGACGGGGATTTCGAACTCGTCCCCCTCGGCACGGATCCGACAAAGGGAGTGAAGATTGGCAAAGACCTCCCCGACTTGGCCAGGAAGCAAATCAAGGCCTGCTTGCGCGAGAATGCTGATCTGTTTGCCTGGAGCGCCGCGGAGATGCCCGGACTCGACCCTGAGGTCGCCTGTCACCACCTCGCCATTGATCCAGCCGCTAGGGCCGTAGTACAACGTAGGCGTAGGCAGTCTCCAGAAAAAACGGAGGCTGCTGAGAAAGCTGTAAAAGACCTCCTAGAGGCAAATTTTATTTCTGAAGCCCGGTATTCCACCTGGCTGTCAAATGTTGTACTCGTTAAAAAGAATAATGGAAAATGGAGGATGTGCGTTGATTATACCGATCTCAACCGGGCTTGCCCGAAAGATGCTTTTCCTTTGCCTAACATAGACATGCTGGTCGACAACTCGGCCGACTACAAAACGTTGTCGTTCATGGACGCCTACTCGGGCTATAACCAAATCCCGATGGCCCTGGGCGACAAACACTGCACGGTATTCATGACCAGCTCGGGCAACTATTACTACAATGTAATGCCCTTCAGATTGAAAAATTCTGGGGCAACTTACCAGTGCATGATGAACAAAGTTTTCCACAAATAGATCGGCGACATGCTCGAAGTGTATATGGACGACATGATCGTCAAGTCCCGAGCAGACACCGACCATGCAACACACCTCAAGACGGTCTTTGCCCAAGCAAGACAATGTAAAATGAGGTTCAACCCCGAGAAATGTACATTCGGGGTTAAGGCAGGAAAATTCCTCGGATTCTACCTAACAGAACGAGGAATTGAAGCCAACCCCGATAAATGTCGGGCGTTCTCCGACCTCCCAACACCAACGTCGAAGAAGTCTATACAAATCATGAACGGCATGCTCACGTCACTATCCCGCTTCGTCGCGAGATCCGCTCAGCACACCCTCCCTTTCTTCAAACTCCTTCGAAAGGAAGCAGCCTTCGAATGGAATGAGGAGTGCGAGCAGGCGCTACGCCACCTAAAGCAAAGTCTATCTCAGCCGCCTGTGCTATCTCGACCAGCCGACGGGGAGCCACTGTACTTATACTTGGCCGTTTCGAACGAAGCCATCAGTGCGGCCCTCGTCCGCGAGACCATCGACGGACAGAAACCCGTCTACCTCACGAGCTGAGCATACTATCGTCCCCATGGTCGTTCGCCTGGTGGGGTATGGATATCCTCGGACCCTTCGTGCAAGGGACTTATCAAAACAAATTCCTAATTGTGGCCGTGGATTACTTCACGAAGTGGATCGAGGCCGAGGCCCTCGCGAAGATCACCTCGCATAATATCCTCCGCTTCTACAAAAGAAACATCCTCGCCAGATTTGGGATTCCGAGTGCACTGGTGACCGACAACGGCACCCAATTCACTGACCACGGATTCCAAGACTTCGTCACCAGACTAGGGACAAAACAACATTTCACTTCGGTCGAGCACCCTCAAACCAACGGGCAGGCCGAGGCCGCGAACAGAGTCATCCTCCGGGGACTCAAACGCCGACTCGGCGAAGCGAAGAGGGGATGGGTCGAGGAGCTCCACAGCGTCTTGTGGGCTTACCGCACCATGCCCCACTCAACGACGGGCGAGACCCCATTCCGACTAACATACGGGACCGAGGCCGTCATCCCGGTAGAAATCATGGAACCATCCAGACGGACAGAGCGCCCCCTCGACGAAGAAATGAACGACGAGGCGCTGTGGGACGAGCTCGACTTAGTCGAGGAAATCCGATCTGGTGCAGCCCTGCGCGAAGCCACCCTGAAACAACGAGTGGCTCTGCGCCACAACGACAAGGTCATCAAGCGCGAGTTCGAAATCGGCAGCCTGGTATTACGAAGGAACCAGAAAGACTCACGCGAAGGGAAGCTGGCCGCAAACTGGGAAGGACCTTATCGCGTCCACGGCACCACTGGTACCGGGGTGTACTATCTCGAACAACTAGACGGAGAGCCACTACCACGACCCTGGAACACTGCTAAACTAAAGCAGTACTATAGTTAAAAACTACCAACACTGAGGACCCTCGACTGTCGGCTCACGCGCCCAGTCAACGAGGAGAAACGTTCGACCCCGTAGTGAGGCCAAGGTGCGGGCCTGACCTACGCCCAAATCGCATAACTTGGTTCAAAAAAGAATAAGGATAATGCCCGACGTGGACACCTCTACCGCGCTCCACCGTCGAAGTACCTATAAGGCAGAACACCCAGCTCGCGATGGGCAGTTCACGCCAAGGGCAAATAGTCCCGACCGGGCCATGCACCCGACCGAGCGACTTCGCTCCGTCTGCCCGACAAATCTTCAAGAATGTCGGGCCATCTAAAAGGGTCAAAAAGGAGTCTCTCCCCTCGAGTTCACCACTTAGGTGACTCTGGCCATCGAGAAGAGGCCGAGCACATGCACGAACAAAAGACAGGCAAATTTTCCAGCAAAGTCACAACCACTTACGGGCACTCCTCGGGCCCATAACTTAGGCCAATTTTTGGGCAAAAATATAAAACACAAGCACGGGCAAACAATCAATTAAAACAAAGCATTCATTCAAAAAATGCCCGTAGGCAACAAAGCAAATAAGATGTAAACCGACCAAAAAGGCCGGCAATATTCAGGAATACAAAGAACGGGCACGCAGGCCCAAAAAATGTGAACGGGCACGTAGGCCCAAAACAAACATCAACGAGGCACGTAGGCCCCACCACTATCTCACACTTCGGCTTCCCCCGAGCTACCATCACCAACAACAGGAGAGTCGGGCAGAGGCACGACCTGACCATCGATAATATGTGACATATGGCTCACCCCTTCAGTGTTCAGGCCGGGATTTAACAAGGAAAGTTGGCTGACCGCGGCTTCGAAGCCGTCCACCATAGCTCTGACACAGTCCCCCTCGAGAAGTTGAATACGAGCGACCAGTTCCGATCGACTCCTCAGAAGAGCTGTGTCCTCCGATTCATCCTCGGCAGGAAGCATAACAGCCTTTAAGTCCTCGACCTCCCTAGCAAGGCGCCCGTTGTCGAGTTCCAGTCGTTCACAATCCGCACGAAGAAGGTCCCTCTCCTCGGCCAGCTTCCCCGAACTCTCTCTCTCTCCAGAGTCAGCGCCTCCGTCTCTGCCACCAGCAGCTCAACTTGCTCACGGAACATCTCCTCGGAGTGCTCCAGGGCAGCTTTCAGCTTTCTCGAAGTCGAGGTGAGGGCAGCTTTCTCCTGTTCCAACTCCTTGACACGGTCAGCATCCTCCCCCTCCTCGGCCAGTACAACGGCCATTTCGACCATCTTCACCAGCCCGGCCATGTTGGCAGCCAGGTGCCTTCTCCGGCTTTCCTTGTTCATCCGCCTGATGGTTTCAGCTTCGTCAGGATTCACGGACAGAGGAAATCCCTCGAAGAAACCCTCCTCCTTAAAGCAAGGGGGTAACCCGAATGACCTCACGGCGCTGGAGTCCTCGCCAACTTCCGGCTGACTTTCCACCCGATTCCTTTTTCTCTGTATCAGGTCGGTATGTGGCTCGACCTCCTGAACATCCGGAGTCCCTCCTGAAGCAGCCCCCGAGCTAGGTGGCGAGTCCGCCCTCGTCGCCTGAGAAATGCCCGGGCTATGTGGCAGGCCCATCCTCGTCGCCTGAGGAGGTCTCACCACCCTCTTATTCACCTTCTTGTCACAGGACAACTTCAAGAGCCTCTCCCTTCGCCAGCCATCGAACCTGCACGAAAAACCCGGGTTAGTGCCGAGCAAATAAGCAAACAAATGACAAGTAAAGAAATTCAAACAATAAACGACCTAGCAAACGCGCAGCCTGCCCAAAGGACTGGCACTCCACAAGTGCCTTCGTGTCAATCGGTCGAGCCTCGAAGGTCAGATAACCTTCATCGTCCAGGATATCCTCCCCCTCCCCCGTGGCCCATCTGGCGGGGTGGAAGCTATCAACATACTGACAAAGAGTATCGTAAGCCTTCTCGTATTCAGAGCTCATATCGCCCGCGAACGTATGGTAATACCCGGTACCATGCTCGTAATGCCTCGAGATCCAATGCACGGGAAATTTGGTCGTGCGTCCTAACACCGGACGTCCTTCACCGTCCAAAAGGGCCTCCCAGTCGTCGTCGGTTATGACCGCTTCCTCCTCGTACACAGACTCTAGACCTGCTGTGGTAACCGGCCTCACAACATACCACTTGTCTTTAAAACCCCGCACGGAGTCCATGTACATCCTGAAAAGTCTCTTCGACTGTTTCAGGGAAACCCAGCTATGCTTTCCTCCCCGAGATTGGCGCTGTAGGTGGAAGATTCTGAAGAAGAGGGGTATGGTCGCCCCAATCCTCAGAAAACGACAAGTCAGTTCAAACGCCCGGATAAACGCGAGCGAATTTGGGTGAAGCTGCGACGGGGCCAGCCCCAGGTGGCTGAAGACCCCAACCTGGAAATCACTGAAGGGCAGCTGTAACCCAAGGTCTTTAAAGGCAATCTCATACATAGGGAAACTGTACTCGGGGAACACCGAGCAAATTCGAGCAGTGAAAGATGGCCGAGTGACCACGAAATTCTTCTGGAAACCGGGATGGTCGTGGCCCGCCTCGAGGATAGTGTATGCTCTTCGGCTACGTCGACTATAGACCGAAGCTATCCCTCTAGGTTCGGCACCCACCCATTCCAGCAAAGGGTCCTCTACGGTATCAACCAAACTCACATTCTCGTCAGCGCTTTGCTCTTCCACCTCGGGCCGTCCTGAAGAGCACGGTTCGTCCGCCATGGCTACCTACAAAGCACGGGAAACCAATCAATTGGGCGCGAAACCATACGCTCGCCATAACGGACGAGATGAAGGGCACGACAAACCACGTCGCTCCATGCGCGACTGCAAAGTTGGTGTTTTGGAACAAAAAACAGCAGCCATCTCCCCGACTCCCAGATACCTCGACAGGTCCTCCTACAAGTCGCCTAAATAGACCGACGTCTCGGTCACTCATGAATACGTCGACCCAGGGCATGAACATGGCGAACAAAATCATAAAGCCTAGAGCTAGATCTATGAGTCTACCGGGCACGATCATGAATTAGGCGCCATGGATCATGAAGACCCCGGGCAGCACTACAGATTAAAACCTAAACTATGCATTTACCGGGCACAAGCATGCGCTTGCCGGACATACGTATGGATCCGTCGAGCTACATATGAATCTACCGGGCTAATCCCAAGCGTACAGCCTCTAAATGTCTAAAAACGATGAAAAATCATGCATCACAACAGAAAAACAAAGGAGACAATTCACTTACTTGAATCAAGAAAGAGATCTGACGACGGAGGAAAGGAATCAGCGGCGGAGATCGCGGCGGTCCTATAAGAATCTGGGAAGAACAGCAACAGCAGAAATAGAGTGAAGAGGAGAGGCACGAAGAGTGGAAACACGTTCTGGGACCCAAGGACCCTATTTATAGTGATGACGTGGAATACCAAACGTCACCTCGGGAAACCACGGATTCCCCTCCTCGACGCGCAGCTCCCCTAGGCAATGATGACCATATCCTCATAGGGTGGCGGCACAGTTCCCAAAAGAGACCTCGCGTGCTCGATCGATGCAGTTTGTCGAGAAATCCCCGAGCATTCTTCGCAGGGAACCTGTCCACGAGCACGATACGGGGAAACCCTCGAGTACCCCACGAGGAGCTGCATCTCTTGCCCGGATACGGGGCCCCGAAACGAAAGCAACCTAAGATCAAGTCATGGCTCCTAACTCAAGGAACCACGACTTGGGGGGCTCCTGTTCTGGACTGGACCGGGCTGGCCCAAGAGCAACGATAAAGGCCCAATCCAAACGGACTTGCTAGGGGTCACGCCGACCTAAGGACCATAGCTACGCCCGACATACGTTACTGGGCGACACCTCCGTCCTCGTACTATCCAGCTCGACCTCAGCTCGAGCACTCCTTCAACAGCGGACGCGGTCCACTGCACTCTCAACGGGACTCCGAAAAGACCGCGTCCTTGTCCGCCCGCACTTCACGCAGAACATCCAGGAAGGGGACCACGTGCGGGTCCCTACTACACACGTAGAACCTGGCAGTTCCTCCCTTGGGCCAAACCTGCCCGGCCCAATGAAGGAACCTTGGCCCAGCGCTGGGGGCTATAAATACCCTCTGTTTCCAGAGGGTCAGGTATTCATTCTATCCCATATACTCACACTTTTCCTGCTCGCGCTCTTACTTACTTCAGCATCGGAGTGCCTTGCAAGTATCCCCCCCCCCCACCTCATTCAAAACTCCAGCTCGGAGCTAGCCGTGACGGTCCAAGTCTGATCAGGTCAGATCACGAGGTAAGACCCCAAGACATTTTGTAACATCCTTCATTACCTCGCATGAGAAACCAAAGTAAGATCTCTTTTTCAACCGAGATAAAAGGAGTTTTTCATTGTAGTGCCTCCACTTTATCACTTAAGGTTTTAAAAATACTTTTATAATTCTCCACCTTGACATTAAGTCGATAATGAAAATTTACCCAAAAACCACCTTATTCTTATCTCTAATTTGAATCTTCATTAAGCAAACTTGATCAAGTTCAATTTATGCTTGAACCTTGTTAATTATACTTGCATAAGCTTGATTTCCACCACCTTTTCCTACTTAGGTAATCTAACAAGCCCACAAGTATGGTTCTTTATCCATATTTGACATGTTATGCTCTCGAATATCTCCCTTAAGGTGCTTGTTTATGAGTTTTGCAATCCTTTAACCACATTCAAAGGATATCCACCAAGGCCAACGTAATCGTATCTTTGAGATGGTACAGTCTCCCTTATTAACTTATCTCGAGTCAAATAGTAATCAAATGTCTATGCAATTATTCACTCACTACTACTAGTATGTATAACAAGAACATCCAAATCAAACTGAGTGTTCCCTTCCATAATATCTCAAATCTTGATATTTGTATATTTATTCTTCCTCCCCTTTTGGGACCCATTGAGAGTAATGCATATGTGAATGATAAATTTTGATCCTCTTGATTCCACTTACCATAACTCATAACCATTCCCATCTCTTGGATATTCTTTGAAGACATAATTCACAATCTTACTATCAAGCTAAATTAGCTTAACTTGATCAATGGCAGTTTTGATGGCCTTCAAAATAGAGTCGACTAAAGGTTTTCGACTCTAGACTCCGTAAGTTTCTAGAAGTTTATTCTTGTGTATGGAAATATGTCGATCAGGTAAGTTTCTTTGGCACCATTCTTACCCTAGAAATTCAATGACAACTCAACGGTCAAATTAGTTTTTAACTCTTGTCTCTTGCAAACCTCATTAAATAACTTACAAGCATTTACCATGCCTTGACTTCAAACCTCATATCTTCTTCTTATTATGAAAGTTTTCACTAGTGGATTATAAATGAACAATAACATTGGAACCTTCTAAAATATATATCCCAAATATTTTCAGACTTTTTAGCCATGATCACTCCATAATACAAAAATCCTGAACACCCCATGTTCAAATCCAATGAAATAGCCTAGATAATCAAACATGTTTATGGATAAACTTGTTGTCTGAGATCTAGAACATACCTCACATTATGTATAAGGAAGTCATGATCATCAAACATTTAAGTCTGATCGTACCAATATTATTAACCTTGCAAGACTTATTGTCACTATGGAAAACTACTCCACCTTCTCAAAGCTTCAAAGGCTCAAAGTATTTTTCCTTGGACACATGTGATAAGAGAAATCTGAGTCCATGATCCAAGTCTCTCCATTCTCCAAACTCGACACATTAATGCACCATCACTATCATAATTGTCCTCATTTGAGGAAACAATAATTTGATCAGAATCTTCATTGTCATCCCACTTATGGTAATCCTTCATGAAGTAACGAGGTTTATGAAAAATAAAGAATTTTAACATTGACTTGTCAAACCACTTGAGCTTAGACATCCCTCTATGCTTACTTCATCATCTTGCAACACTCAAGCATTTTCCACTATTGTAAATCTTCAAATCTTCCACCTTTAAAAATTCATTGGATCTCACAATTGTTTAAACTTCATTCAAAGTAGTATTACTTTTTATGATAAAAAAGACATCCTTGAACTGTCAAAGAATCCAAGTAATGAGCTTAAAAAGAGTAGAGACTTATCCTCATCATCAATATTCACCTTAATATTCTCTAGATCATTAACTATCTTGTGGAATTCTCTCAATTGCTCCATAGTGGATTTGTTCTCCGCCATTCTGAATGAATAGAGTTGTTTTTTCAAACACAACCTATGATTCAAATACTCGGTCATATACAATGATTCATGCTTTTCTCACATCAAAGTCGCAGTTTTATCCCTCGTGACTTCCGTTAGAGCTTTATTCCTGAGGCACAAGATGATGACATTCTTGGTAATACCCATCATCTCGACTTTCTCTGTCTGTGTTATGCGTGGATGCATAAATGCTCAACCTGAAGGTAGAGAAAACACAAGAAATGGGGGTTTGAATTGTGTTCATAGAAAATATTCCCCTTTATAAAATCTAAGCACTCAAATGATAATAGCGATAAATACAGTGAAGAGAAAAGGACACAAGTAATTTATCCAGGTTTACCGTTAACTAGGCTACTCCTGTCCACCCCCTCGAGGATGATTTCGCCTTATCCAAGGACTTAATCCATTATAACCAAACTGATTACAAATGCACGGGTAACAGTCGGTGACTAACTCACAATAACACGTTCAGTGGTCCAACTGGATATAACGTTCATTGACCCAATAGAATCAGATCCCTCATGATCATCTATCAGGATTTCTCACAACGATTGCAACCACTGTCTTCTTGAGATTGGACTTACACAAGATCACTCGAGGAACCTTTCAATGATATGTTCAGTGATCCGATTTAATGAATATAACAATCATTGACCCAATAGAATCTGATCCCTCAAGACCATCTATTAATATTTCTTCACAATGGTATCCATCAATGATCTCACAAGAGTCTGACCTTCACTCGGTCCCCTTTGAGATATGACTACTATTGACCCAACAAAATCCGATCTTGCAAGATCTCCCATCAGGATTTCCTATAATGACTGCATCCATTATCTTCTTGAGATCCGACCTTCACCAAGTCTCTCAAGGTATCAATCAACAGCAGTTGATAAGATTTCTATGTTTACATGTTTGCTTCTTATACGCAGATTACACAAATATTTATGCACATATTGTTTAACACTTTTCTGAGCAACAACTCAAGTGTTAAAACAATTTACATGAAGAGATTCAAACTGAAACACAATGAGAGAAACAACTCTCGTGTTCATTACAATGTTCTACAAATATGAATATAATCAGAAGGTTTAGTATCATCTTGTAGTGTTCTTCTTCTTCATTGAGCAAGTTTCGAGCAACAACTTCTTCCTTCTTTTAAGATCTACCAAGATATATGTGATGATAGTTGGTTAGCATCTTGTAGAATCTTCTTCTTCATTGAGAAAGCTACGAGCAACAACTTCTTGCTTCTTCTGTTTCATCTAAGATATATATGATGATAGTTGAATTACATCTTGTTGAAATCTTCTTTCTCATTCTTTTCTTTTCTCTCTTCTATGATCGTCTTCAGAATGTGTAGCATTGCAGCTTTTACATCTTCAACATCCACAACATTTTAGCTTGATGGACAACGGCGGATAACAACCACATTCTTCTTTGAATCTTTGATCTTCTTTTATATCTTTGAAAGAGAGAGACGTTGTGAGGATAAAAAGAACTTTTCCCACACCAACAGTTAGTTCCCAACGGATATAATAAGGTGTAAGAGTTTAGACAGTATAAAATAATACTTTCTGAATCCTATCACTATTCAATGATAGCTTTTCACCTTTTCTCTGAATAATGTTTTTCTATTAAGCTTGTAAACAGAGACCCGTTAAGAAAAGAAAGATAGTTGAAAATTCAGCCATTTATTCCCAACGGTCACAATGAGAGTGGTTAACAATACAATATAAAGGACTGTCCTTACGTTACTCTAGAGGGTAGAGGTTACAAACACTTTATGTACCTTTTGTACAATATCACACGTTAACCATTTTGAACTTCTTCTTATCATCAGAGGCTTCAGATATTTTAATGTTGAATGTTGAAGCTTGTTGTAGAATATTTACTCTTAAGTCTTAGAACCTAAGTCTCAGAGTCTTCAGAATTTTGTCCTATCAGAACCTTGTCTTTAAAGTCTTCATCACTTAGTTGTAAGAACTTGCTTTTCTTCAGATCATCAGAACTTGTTCAGCAGAACCCCATCTTCATAATCTTCAAAACTTATAACACATAGAAGCAAAGCTTTAGAAGTCCTCCAAAGCTTAAACATAAACACGATCAAGACCTCTTCTACTAATATTCCTTAGATACGTTACAGAAGATGAATTCCAGAATCTTGACTTCAACTGTAACACGTAACTACATGTTTTCTTCTGATGAATTCCAGATCCTCACAGCCATACCAGCTTCTGATGGAATACTTCTAATGTTGAATGAAAGTATGCATTCCATGAAATCTTCGAGTCTTCAAAATCTTGACTTTCTCTTCAGAACTATGAGTAACAACTCTTCTGATGAGTAAAACTTGACTTTTGATCTTGTAGTATAATCTTTCTTCTCATATGTTCAGAGTCTTGACTTCGTTTTTAGAATCCAAGTAGCAGCTTTTTTAATGACTGAATCCTGTCTACTGATCTTCTGCGTTGTTAAGCTTGTCTTTTTCATAAAATATATATTTGTTGTCATAAAAACTTATAGATTAAAATAGATCCAAATCTTGTTCTTACAAAATCTTCAATAAACTTTTGTTGTATTATACTTGCTTATGTCTTCACTTTCCATAATCTAAAATAGTTTTTTCAAAAATATTTCTATATTCCATTTATTAACCATGACAGTCACTTATAAAAAAGAATTCATTTTCTCAGCGACAGATACCACTTGTTGTGAAAACTCTTAACAATAATAATGACTTTGTCTATAAGTTCAAATACATCAAGCTTTTATTGAATTCAACCTTAATATTAGTTTCCTAAATAAATGACATCAAGCAACACACTAACATGTTAAGAATGACAACAAATCTACAACAAGCAAGAGAAATATAAAAGACGAGAATGCAAAAAAATTTATTTACACAATTTGATCGAACAAATCTATTCTAAAGGAGGAGAGCAACTCTCTAATTCACTGTACTTTTAAAAATTGTTAAAAGAGATTTAAAATGAGTTAGGATAAAATAGTATCCAAAATTCTTTAGAATAAACCATGTTATATACTCTATATTTTTTTAATTTCTCCAACTATCTATATATGAATAATACAAACCCGGAATATTTATAAATATACGCTAAAGACACATGTTAAGAAATCTAAAATTAAAAAGTTTGTATTGAAAAAAAAATTATTATAAATTTTTAATAAATACAATAGACAATTTTCAAAAAATACATTTTTTTCATTTAATTCTTAATAGGTGTCTTAAAAGTACTTTCCTCTATCTCATATCATAAACAAATTTTATTTTTAAAAATTTATTAAATAATTATTAAATCTTATTTATATATAGATTAAATAAACTAATTACGGAAGAAGTACAAATTAACATTACCCATTAAAACTCAAAAACTTACAACATCCCGAACAAATTCTTAAAATAAAAAATAGACCGCATTGACCCCAACTAGAAATTATCGCAACTCTTGAAAACCTGTCGGTGACTCCAATACAGAAGCCTCCATGTCTGAATCTGAGGTAATCTTCACCCCTCTCTTAAATTTTTAGATCTTTCAGTTCAATGATGAATTTGTGTTCATAATATCACATATCTGTACTTCATTTAGTTGATTTTAGGGTTTTTGAATGGTTCAATTTGGGGCTTTTTCATATCAAAACTAAATTGGTTTTGTACTAATGATTTTCTTCGCTAAGTAGAACACAAAAGCTTACTATCAAATCAAAGACTGTGTTCTGATTGGGTTTTCAAATGTGATATAAGTGTTGAATTTTTTGCTTTTATTATGTGTTTTTTTTTCTTCTGAATATTTTACATCTACTCAAATCTCATGTATTATTAATTATTCAGTGTTGTAGCTTCCTATTGTTTGAGTGTTGAGTATGAGCTAAATGTTGACACTATTTCGTTGTGTTTTTAACATCAGGTGGAAAAGGAGAGAAAGACAGAACAAGATGATATTGCAGCCACATCATATGTTAATGGACAATACTCTATTCCGAACTGCATTGATGTCTTGAAAATTCTGAAGGACTCGAAAATTCTTCGGGATAATAGTTTCATTAGCTATGCTTTAGAATTGATTAAAGATAGGGAAAATAGAGTCATAGTTGTTTCTTTAAAAGATCAGATGGATATTTTGGCGAATTGGTTACAATTCAAGTATAGAAAGGATAGGATACAAGTATAGAAAGGATTCCTCTAGAATTTCTGTTAAGATTTGACTTTTTATTTACACCTTCAACTTCCTATTGTAATGAATCTGTACTTGCATTTTGTGATTTTGTTTTTCCTTTCAATTTGTTCTATCAATGGCTTTTAGTCAAACTATTGAATCTGTACTTGCAATTTGTGATTTTGTTTTTCCTTTCAATTTGTTCTATCAATGGCTTTTAGTCAAACTATTGAACATGAATGAATTTCGAATGTATATATTCACATTCAATACTTGTTGAAGAGAAACGGAAACAGAGGTTGATATCCCAAATGATCACCCAACCAAGTTCTAGAGCTACAATTCTTAACAAGCCCTACAAGTTTATGAACTTCTAAGTTTCTATCTCTTCTGATAAAACAAACATGCATTAGCATAAAGAAATATCAGCCATTAAAGCTACACAATCAGAAATAATTGATGCCCTTGAAATACAATCTGCCACTATTAGTGCATCTGTATTAAAAATTGTGCCAGTTCAATTTTTTTGCCATCTCCAAGCACCAGCGTACTCCCAACGCCTCTGCCAAGCAAGGGTTCACAGCAATGTCCTGTTTCTCGGTTGCATGTCCTGTTTCTCGGTTGCTTGTAGCAAAGTTGCTCCATCTCTAGATTTGATGACACAACTCCATGTAGTAGGGCCATTGGGGAAGCAACATGCATCAACAAAAGCACAATACTACACAATACTTGTCAGCTTAACCTGCGAGAACTCCTCCACCAAACTAGCCGCCCCGCACAATCTCCACAGGCTTGAACTCCTTTTGTTGTAATAAATGGTTCCTCCCTTAACAAATCTTCCATAGGAGAGCGCTCCACCTTGGTCCCTACATTGAAATCAGTTTAACAACCAAGAATTATGTCAATGTTATCCGCTATGTTGAAATCCAACGGTGGTACAAACCACACCATTATGGCAGCGTGGCACCTAAAATCAAATGCTCCCCAGTTTCAAGCTCATAATGGAAAAAAGGACACATGAGATCAATCTTCATGCATTTCCTTGTTAAGTTTGATCTTAAAGGGAGGATTCCTTTAACTAGTCTCCAAAGAAAATTCTTATCTGCATCTTGAACACTACTATAAAAAATACTTTTTACTTCGATGATAAAAGAGATTTTATCTCGGGTCACATGTGAGGTAATGAAGGGTATCATGAAAACTTGTATCTTTACCCTCTTGATTTTTGTTCTACCGAGAGGGCAGTTGTAAAGGTCATTTGTTCGACCCACAACTACATCTTTTTTTTTTAAAACTATAAAGCGGGCGTCACATACCTCTCAAATTTTGTAACTATCCGATGAAAAAGAATGTAGTTACGTTGGTTATATATATATATATATATATATATATATATATATATATATATATATATATATATATATATATATATATATATATATATATATATATATATATATATATATATATATATATATATATATATATATATATATATATATATATATATATATATATATATATATATATATATATATATATATATATATATATATATATATATATTAACTAAGGGGTATAATCTATTTATTTGTTATTTATAATTTGTTTTAAATCTCGATTTGGTAGGTGATCAGTCACCATTTTCACTATATTTATGTTACTTGTCCAACAACAATCCAGGTATTCTACATCGTTTTGTATCGTATTTTGTTATCATTTGAGTCGTTTTGATGTTTATTTAGTTTCTTCAGTATTTTATGATTTCAAATTTATTTTGAGTATTTGTGTGTGTTATGTGTTGGTTGGTTGTTGTGACTGTTCCGGATACAGGTAAAGGATCCAAGGTATTCGGTGCGACGAAGCCAAGGAATAGGAAATTTCGCGAATGGAATTTGGAAGTTTCAGGAGGCCTGACACAACCACCTGTATCACCTGACACTGGCCGTGTCAGCAGAGTTAATGATTTATTTTTTGATGAGGCTTCAGGATGGTCCACACGGCCACCCGTATCAGCTGACAAGAGTCGTGTTGGTAAATGTGTTGATTTGGCTTATTTTCGTGATTTTCCATCAAGTCTGACCCGGAAAGGCGTTTTTGACTTTTCGGACTGGAACCAAGGTTTTTGCACTATTTGAGATAGTTTCTACGACAAAAGAAAAGACCTTTTTTCACGCACGAAGAATAGGAGAAGATTGAAGATTGAAGTTTATGCAATTTTTGGAGAACGAAGACTTTTCATGAGCGGAAGCAATTGATATTGGAGTTAACCACAAAATTGTAATGTCTATCTTTATTATTTCTAAAATTCTTTTGAACAAGATTATGAGTAGCTAAACCCCACATTGCTAAGGGGTGTCATTGTTTTGCATTTGTAATGGATTTGAATTCTTAATTGCAGTACAATAGTTTCTTTTCAATTTAATCGTTCAATGTGTTTAAAGCTTTCCGGATCGGACAAATTAGGATTGATTTATGATTAACAATAAGGGTTGGACCATCATTGTTAAGGTTTGTGTACGATTAAACTATTTTAGATATCACCTAGGACTAGGGATACCATATAGTTATCGGTTTAATCTTGATAACATAAAAGGCTTGGCAAAAATAATACACTTGCTATTTTTCCGATAAAGTTTTTGGCGCTGTTGTCAGGGACTGCCATATTAATTGTAGATCAATTGAAATTCTATTGATCTGCAATTAAAATTTTATTTTTTCTGTTATTGTTATATTATTTTTACTAATTTTTGTCTAATCTGTTTATGTGAGGTAAGGCCTCAACTGAGTTTACTTTTGACGCAGAGATAGAAATAACCTTTTACGCGAGGCGCGAACAAGCTCCATTAGCCAGACTGGCCTCCAAAGAAGAAAAAAAATTAGTTCATACAGATTCTGAGTCTGAACATCTATCAGAGCATAAAGAGTCAGATTTAGAATATGAACCTGAAACTATGGGTGAAAATCTACCAGCACCTGAGAGATTCCTTGGTGACTATGGCGCAACAAAAGCATCGACTGATCGACTAATAATTGTGAACCAACCAGTAAATGTACCAAATTTTCAGCTGCATCCTAGCACTATACTCAACTTGAGAGGAGGTCCTTCTCTAGAAGGGTGAATGAAGATGCCAACAAGCATTTACAAAGGTTTCTAACCATGAGCACCACCTTGAAGATAGATGGGAATACTAATGAAGCAAAGAAGTTGTGTATGTTTTAGTTCACTTTAGCTGATGAGTCTGAAGAGTGGTTTTTCTGCCTTTCGACTGGTAGTATCACTTCTTGGGAAGAGATGGAAAGGGATATTTTTGGATGAGTACTTCCCAGCATCAGTATTCATGAGAAAGAGATATGAGATCCTAAATTTTAAACAGAAAGAGGGTGAGTCGCTAGGGGATACCCATAAAAGATTCAAAAGACTCCTAGTGGCTTGTCCTACTCACAATCTGGATCAGACTGAGCAGATGAAAATGTTTGTGAATGGTCTTCGAATTATGACAAAGCAGTTGATTGACACAGCAGTCGGTGGCTCATCAAACTTTTCAACAGCCACTGGTGTGAAGAAGATTATTGAAGAAATTATCGCTAATGAGTATTTGGAGTTATATGACAGGGTTGCAAGCAAGCTAGAAGGAGTAATTGATTTGAAGTTGGAAATAACAAACAACTCAGAATTGAAGAAACAATTGATGTAGAATTTGATAGAAAGCTTAAAGCATTGAACCTAGGCACTCAACAAGTCGCTCAGGTTCAACATGTTATTTGTGAAATTTGTAGTGGACCGCACATTATAGTGCATTGTCTTGCAACTCCATAACAAATTGAAGACATCAAGTTCTTGAAGCAGAATAATCTATATGCCAATACCTACAATCCAGGGTGGAAGAATCATCAAAAGTTTGCCTGGAGGGATCAGAAAGGGAATGTTCAACAACAGAGCCAAGGCCAATATCAGAACCAATATCAGTAATAGCAACAACAAGTTTCGAAGGAATCAGATTGGGAGTTGGCCATTAAAAATATGGCAGTTCACAATCTTCAATTTCAATAAGAGACAAGAAATAGTCAAAAGAACACTTCTTCTTCCATTAAAAATCTAGAGGTTCATATGGGTCAAATAACACAACAGCTAGCAAATACTCAAGCACCCGGGACTCTTCCTGATGTAACAATTACAAATCCAAGAGATAATCACATTGTGAACGCAGTTGTGACCCGAAGCAGTAAGTTAGCTGAAAATGTCGAAAAAGAGGAAATAAAAGAGGAAGGTTTGTTAGAAGTGGAGTTATAAATAAGAGATGATTTGAAGCAAGCTGATGAAGTGATTATACAGCCAATTTTTGAGAAGGAAAAGAAAAAAGATTGTAAGCTAAAAATCATTCTCCCTTATCCAACGAGAACAAAGAAGAAAGATCTTAATGAGAATTTTTTTGAGAAATTCTTGGAATTGTTCAAGAAACTTGAGATTAACATTATTTTTGCTGAAGCTCTAGAACAAATGCCTATCTATGCCAAATTCATGAAAGACATCATATCCAAGAAGCGTTCCATCAATATTGAGCCGATGATGCTAACTAAAACATGTAGTGCTATTTTGCAGGGTCTAAAAATTCCAGCGAAGAAGAAAGACATAGGTGCAATTAGTATTTCTTGCACCATCGGGGATAGATCATTCAAGAAGGCACTTATTGATTTGGGAGCTAGTGTAAGCCTGATGCCACTTTCTATTTATAAAAATATTGAACTAGGTGAGGTGCAAGACACTCGTATGACACTTCAGTTTGTGGATCATTCAATGAAAAGAGTATATGGTATTGCAACTGATGTTCTTGTGAAGATTGACAAGTTTGTGTTCCCTGTTAGTTTTGTGGTTCTGGAAATTCCAGAAGATGAGGAAATCCCGCTAATTTTGGGAAGACCTTTTCTAGAGACAAGAAGATACATGATAGATATTGAGGAAGGCACCATAAACCTAAAAGTATATGATGAGAAGCTGAAAACTAATGTGAGGGAAACCATGAAATTCAAAGATGAGGAAGGTACCAGTAAAAATATTGAAGTGTTGGACACGGTTTTCATTCATTCAGTTCAAAGCAAAATTCCTGAATTACCGTTGGAAAGAGTTCTTAGCTTGTTAATTTCTGAAAACAATGAGGAAGTTGATGAGAAAGAGTCAAAAGATCTAGCCATGTTTGAAGCACAACTTCTGTGGAATAGATCGAAACCACACCGGTGGGAAGATTTATGACCACCTCAATCTTCTGAAGAGAAGCAAGAAGTCAAAAAGGGGACAAAGTTAAAACAGTTGCCTGAAAATCTCAAATATATTTTTCTTGACACTCAAGAGTGTCCAGCTATCATCAAATCTAGCCTTAAATAAGTTCAAGAAGACCATCTCATCAAAGTACTAAATAAATACAACGGTGATATTGGATGGGCCATTAAAGACTTGAAAGGTATTAGTCCCACAGTTTGCATGCACAAGATATTGATGGAAGATGATCATAAACTAGTCATCTAGCCTCAAATAAGAGTTAACCTTTCCATGAAGGAAGTTGTCCGCAAAGAAGTTGTGAAGTTGTTGGATGCAAGTCTTATTTACCCTATATCTGATAGTTCATGGGTGAGTCTTGTTCATGTGGTCCTAAAGAAGGAAGGAACAACCATCATCAAGAATGAGAAGAATGAGTTAATTCCTACAAGAACTTTTATAGGGTGGAGAGTGTGTATCGACTACGGAAGGTTGAACACTGCTACAATAAAAGACCACTTTCCTTTACCATTCCTCGACCAAATGTTGGAAAGGTTAGATGGTCATAATTACTACTGTTTCCTTGATGGTTACTCGGGATACAATCATATTGTAGTGGCCCAGAAGATCAAGAGAATACCGTATTCACATGCCCTTATGGTAATTTTTTCTATAGGAGAATTCCATTTGGGTTGTGTAATGCACCAGCTACGTTTCAGAGATGTATGACATCTATATTCACTGACATGCTTGAAAAGCACATGGAAGTATTTATGGATGATTTTTCGGTTTTCAGGTCTTCTTTTGATAATTGTTTGAATAACTTATCTCTTGTTCTAGAAAGATGTCAACAGACCAATTTGATTCTCAATTGGGAAAAGTTCCATTTCATGGTGCGTGAAGGAATCATTTTGGGACACAAAATCTCCCATAAGGGGATTGAAGTTGACAAAGCCAAAGTAGAGGTGATTGCAAACTTACCACCTCCGGTGAATGAGAAGGGTATAAAAAGTTTCTTGGGACATGCGGGGTTTTACCGCAGGTTCATAAGAGATTTCTCAAAGATTTCCAAACCTTTGACAAGTTTGCTCGTGAAGGACACATCATTTCTGTTTGACAAAAAGTGCGGTGAAGCTTTTGAAACTTTGAAGAGTAAGTTTGTATCTGCTCCTATAGTAATTTCACCTGATTGGTTTCTTCCTTTTGAGATCATGTGTAATGCGAGTTATATAGCAGTAGGGGCAGTACTCGAACAAAGAAAGGAAAAACTATTGCATGTGATCTACTATGCAAGCCATGTGTTGAATCATGCGTAGATGAACTATGCAACAACTGAAAAGGAGCTGCTAGCGGTGGTGTATGCTTTTGACAAAATCCAGGTCTTATCTGTTGGGAGTGAAGGTAGTTGTATATACTGACCATGTTGCTTTGAAATATCTTTTTTTTAAACAGGAATCAAAGCCAAGGTTGCTGAGATGGATTTTGCTGCTGCAAGAGTTTGATTTGGAAATCCAGGATAAAAAGGGATGTGAAAATACAATTGCTGATCACTTATCCCGGATGTCCCCAATAGAGGAAAGAGAGGAGAAACACCTTATCAGCGATGAGTTCGTTGACGATCGAATCCTAGCGGTTATTGGTGTTTCGTGGTTTGTAGACTATGAAAATTATATGGTAGGTGGAATAATACTTGATCACGTTGATTTTAACAGAAAGAATTTTTTTTGCTTGATTGCAGGTTTTATCAGTGGGATGAACCATTCCTGTACAAAAAGGAATTGACGGGTTGATTCAAAGATGTGTCCCAAAGGAAGAGCAGAGGGACGTCCTCAAAGCTTGCCATGACTCAGACTATGGATGACACTTTAGTGGCAAAAAAACAGCAGCTAAAGTCCTTCAGTCTGGGTTATATTGTTCGACACTATTCAGAGATGCTCAAGGCATATTTAAACAATGCGACATGTGTTAAAGAACAAGTAACATTTCGAAGAGAAATCAGATGTCTCAGAATGCTATTTTGAAAGTAGAATTGGTTGATGTGTGGGGAATAGATTTCATGGACCCTTTTTCCACCATCGTTTGGGAAGCATTATATCCTAGTAGATGTTGAATATGTTTATAAGTGGGTGGAAGCGGCGACACTACCCACTAATGATGCCAAGGTTGTGGTAAACTTCTTGAAGAATACTATTTTCTCGAGGTTTGGGGTACCAAGAGCGCTCATAAATGATGAAGCAACCCACTTATTGAACAAGTTGATGGAGAATATGTTGAAAAAGTACAATGTGAAGCACAAGATTTCCACTCCATATCACCCTTTGACGAGTGGACAGGTGGAAGTGTCTAACAGGCAGATAAAGCAAATCTTTGAAAAACCTGTTAGTACTTCTCGGAAAGACCGGTCAATGAAGTTATATGATGCACTATGGGGCTATATAACTACTTTCAAAACCCCAATAGGTATGTCTCCTTATCAGTTGATTTATGTTAAACCATGTCATTTTTAGATCAAACTCAAGCATAAAGAATTTTGGCTTCCAAATTCCTGAACTGTGATCTTTTAACAGCTGGCGAATCCCGAATTCTTCAACTCCAGGAGTTAGAAGAGTTTAGGAATCGGGCTTATGAAAATGCCAAGATTTATAAGGAAAAAACAAAGAAATGGAATGATCAAAAGATCCAGAATAAGGAATTTTGGAAAGGACAGTTGGTTTTTCTATTCAATTCTAGGTTGAAGTTGTTTCATGGAAAACTGAGGTCCATATGGTCTGGACCATTTGTGGTCCACAAAGTGTTCCCGCATGGGGAAATTGAGATAAAAAATCAAGCAAATGGGGACATTTTTAAGGTGAATGGATAGCGATTAAAATCGTACTATCAGGGCCAAGAGAGTGGTCTGATAGATGATGTTCGTCTTACACGATAAGATGGACGACCATCAAGCCGCGTGACATTAAATGAAGCGCTTGGTGGGAGGAAACCCACACGTTTTATTGCTAATTATTTTTCTTTGTTTTTGTTAAGTTTTTTTAGGTTGTGTTTAGGTTTGCACAACGCCATGTACAGGAAGGATAAGGCAAAATTTGAGCAAGCATCATGAAAGAGAGTTGTGCCGGGAGACATGAGAAAAATTGAAAAAACAAAAAAAAGTTTTGAAGAAAAATTATCGGCATGACATGACCACCCGTGTCAGCCTATCTAATGCTTGGATGAAAAAAATAAAAAAATTGGAATCTCAGGCCCCTGACATGGCCGACCGTATCAGCTGACACAGCCGACCGTATCAGCTGACACGACCCGTGTCACCAGACACGGTCTGTGTCAGCTGGTCTGAAGCTTGCGCACAAATATAATTTGTTTCAAGGGATTACAAATCCTTGACACGACCGGCTGTATGGACTGACACGGCCCGTGTCAGGGTAGCGAGTGGATTTTTTATTTTCGACTATTTGTGCTTTGTGGGCCCAACTTTTCATTTAAACACTTTCCCCATCCTTCCCACTCATAATTCTGATTTTTCTATCTAACTTGTCATCTCCCACCTCTATCTCTCCCCCAACATAACCCTATTCCTCCATTAAAACACCAACAAAAGCTCCCACCTTTCCCCTCATCCACACTCCTATTCACAAACTTCCTTCATAAAACCTTCTCTTTTTTTCATTCTCTACAAGGTTATGGAATTTGTTTTCATTAATTTCACATTTCATTTTTTATGGTTTCTTCTCTACTTTGTACAGGTATGAAAATTCCCCCAAAGAGGGTTGCTACAGGGAAATAACCGGCGGGTGAGCCATCACGCTCACGGAGATGGGGCCGTCGTGCTCCTAATATGCATGACATAGTGTTCGACAACTTGAAGCATGAACGGAGGTATCGAGTTCTCCTAAATCATAAGATTACGCCAACAAGGTACATCTGTGACAATACTTTGGGTGATTTAGGTTTAAAAGTAGAAGTTCATAGGATGTTTCAAACAATAGGTATGCTAGAATTAATGCAATTTGAGGCGCCGACATTTGAGCGCATCCGTTTAGAGTTTTTGAGCACCATTGAATATAAGCTCCAAAATAGGTGGACTGATTCGACACAGGATACCTTTGTCCCAAAAGATTTTTGGAATGCAATTACAGGTAATACTATCTGTTGTACCCCAAAATTTTCCCTCTCTTTTCTCACGACATTTCACACAAGATCTCCAATAACTCAAGCTTGCACAAGTGTTGACTAGGTCAAACCATCTCCTAAACATTGATGTCTCAAATTAGGGTTTTGATTTTCACAAGTATAATTGGACTTATAATGCCTCAAATAACCTTCGTGGATCATTATAGACCTCCAAGAATACTCATGTCAAGTTTCAAGTCTTGAATCACAAATTTGCTCAGTCAATTGACCAGATGACTGAAAATCAATTGTATTGGATAAAAAGTCAACTATAGTCAACCTACAGTCAAACTTCATGATTTTTGGACAACATCAAAATTTTAAAATCATATTCATCATTTGATCAAGTATTGATCACAATCCCTCAAGAAAAGTACTCAATTTAGCAAAAGGGCAAAATGGTTAAAATTAGGGTTTTGATTGTAATTGACTGATCAGTGACTTTTGACCTAATACATGATCTAATAGCTTGAAGAATAATCTCAAGTATTAAAATACAATATGTTGACCTGATTTCATAGTTCAAGACATCTCCAAAGATACAAGTCATTGATAGTTGAAATTTGGGTCAACTGATGAAAAGTCAAATGTCACACAAAAAGTCAAACTTTGACTTTTCGGTCAACATTGAACTTCAAAATCAAGAATCATCAAACCAATAAAAATTATCAAGCTTGATCATCAAGAATCAACAAAGTCAAGAAAAGTCAACAAAAAGTCAAAATTTCCAACACTTAGAAAAATTCTAAGTGTTTTGGCCTTAATGAATTCACTACTTCATGACAATTTTCACTATGATGCAAGATGATTCAAGAAAAACTTCCAACATGAAGGTTGTAGAGATTGATGAATTCTATATCTTTTATTTTTATGGAGATGTCAAAAAATGCTTAGATTTAGAGATATACGTCCATAAAGTCATGACATTTTCACTAAATACTTAATGAAATTTTCAACAAGTTTAGTCAGGATTTTATCCCAACTTCTTGGAATTTTTTCACATAGTTCCAAGATGATTTAGGCAAAGTGGTCAAAATAAAGGTTGTAGACAATGTTTCAAGCTTTCCAAAATGTCTAAGAGCATGAATTTATCATACTTGAGCTAGGAGATTCAAGGGCATGGAGTTGGACATCCATTCTTGAAACACAAGGCATTTTGTGATGAACACATAACAAAATCCTTATGCCATGCTGCATAATCTTACTTTTCAGGCCTTTTGACTTGAAAATTTATCCATAATCAGATGCTTACATAATTGATTGAACCATTATCCAAGTGATTCAAGTATTTTCCATTGCATCATTCTATTTATGGCACAAAGGCACCATTGCCATTCACATAAAGCATGCTTTATACAAAGTCAGTTCTCCTTGAGCCGCTCAACTGTTTTTTTCCTGCACACACACAATGTCAAAGCAAGAAGCATTCCTAAAAAATCCTAGCCACTTCAGATCCCTTTTGTACCATGCATTGGAACACCTAATTTCACACAACTTGGTTGTTTCATGTTAACCAAACCAGAATTCCACAACTTGTGAAACAAACTCTCTCATCCTCTAAAATTTTCTCTATAAATAGAGAGGCCATTTGCAAGCTAAGGCAAGAAGTTTCTTTTGTGTCGACAAGCTCTCAAAAAACCCCTCATACTCTCAAAAAACTAGAATTGTCTGCAAAACCTCCATTTTTGAGCTTTGAAGTCCAAATCTTCAAATCTCTCAAACCTTGCAAGTATCTTCCAAATAAATCATCCAAATACTTCACATACATCATATAGAAGTTGTCCAAACAAAATAACAACTTCTGTAATATCACTATCACCATCTTCCAAACTCAAAAACATTTCATTACAAGTAGACTTGGTTGGGAAGGTTCAAACAACTTTCAACACAAAGAAAGGATTGGAGTAGCTTTAGTGAGGAACAAGGGAGATTAATAAATCATAATATTGCACCTAGAACAGCTAGAAGAGGCTTCGAACTTTTCTTCAAGAGGTAAGTTTAATCAAACTGTGATATCCTCATCCATACATCATTTACTTTCTTTTTTTTCAAAAGAACAAAACAGGACAAATCAGAGCAGAAGAGTTGCAAACACTCAAAATTAAAAAAAAAAGCTTCAGGAGGCCTGACACGGTCGGCCGTATCACCTGACATGGGCGGTGTCCGGGAGAAAATTGGACAAAAGGCAAGGCAGGGGCTGACACGGGTGCCCGTGTCATAGGACACGACTCGTGTCAATCCAACCGGGATTGAAAACTTGACAAAATGGCAAGACATGGTCTTGACACGGGTGCCCGTGTAACAGAACACGGCCCGTGTCAACTCAGCTGGGACAAAAAAATGCAGGGATTATTATAGCTCCTGACACGGGTGCCCGTGTCACAAGACACGGCCCGTGTCAGCCCAGACACCAAAAATCTTAATTTTGAGACTTTTTGCTATTATTTTTGGATCATTATTGGTTTGTGTGATACGGTGGGAGAACTGACTTGAGGTTTTACGTTTTGATCGCATTTGTGCGGTTAGCAAGAGTCGCCACCGACTTTTCTTTTATCCAAAAGGAAAGGTAAAAAAGCACAAGAAAGACCTTTCAAGATTATTTCTCAGGTTCGGGGGATAGATTATGTAAAGGGAAGGTATTAGCACCCTTTTCATCCGTAGTTATCTACAGGCTCTTAGTTACTTTCTAGATCACTTACTTTTTCTTTGACAATGTGCTTGTGATGTGGGCTTTGAAAGTATTTTAGAAATGTCTTTGTAATGGTTCTCGTTTCTATAAGAACGCATACAAAGTTTTGTTTCGAAAAGTAGTTCAAAGATGTGTTTGATGAATGTGTTTTTGAAAGTGGTTTTGAAAAGATGTTTCTTGCAATGGTTCTCGTCTCTATAAGAACGTATACAAAATGTTTTGTCTTTTGAAAATGTTTTGAGATGAAAGCATTGGTGTGAAAATGTTTTTGTCGTGAGAAAGCGAGTAACTAGGAGCGAATTTATCTACTCGAAGGGTCTTAAATTTTATTTTCTTCCTCCTTTAGATGTTGTTATCTTACCATTGATTTGGTAAGAAGCTCCATCGTTGGACGTGAAGGGACAGTCACGGGTCAATTTTACAGTCATCGAAAGCCACTTATGAGACACTTTAGCAATTTTTGTAAGGACTAAATCGCTTTACCGAAGGCAACATCGAGGGACATCGAGGGACTATGATCTTTTTTTTATCAAAGGGTCTTTGCTAAAGCGTCCCACATTCGAGGGACTTGACTGTGTTTCTGAGGCAACGAGCGAGGTTACTCTAGAGGTGCGCGTGTGAAAAGTGTTTTTGATTTAAGTTAATTTTGTCTTTGAAATTAGGTTATCTAGCGATTGATTTTGAATCTTGCCATACATGCCTAATTACTATATAGTATAAAGAAAACAGTAAGTTACGGAAATTGAAATTCTACGCTATTACAGAGTTTTCGGGAATGGGGGTACAAATTGATGAATGAGGATGAATCGAACGCGATCACCAAGTTCAAATAGCAAACAATACAACCAGATCGAACTTTAACAATTTAAATAAAATTATAACAGCCTATAAAAAATTAATTGACAAAGTATAAAAAATTTGGGTATTTTTGTTTATCAGAAAATAAATAGATTTTTAAACCTTTTTTTTGTTTTGAATTGAAATTTAACAAAAATTAAATTTAAATTAAAAAAGTCATTTAAAGTAATCTAAAAAAAAACTAATTTAAAATTCTAAATAGAATTATCCTAAAACAAACTAATTAAATAAAACTAATTCTAAAATTTATTGACTAATCTAAATTAAGTTAAATACAACTAAGTAAAAATTATCCTAAAACAAGCTAATTAAAAAAAGTTAAACCTAAAATGTATTAAGCCTAAATTAATATTAAGTATAAACTAAAGAAAATAATTAACCTAAAACAAAGCTAATTAAGGTAAACTAAACCTAAGATGTATTAAACCTAAACTAATGTTTAGTAACTAAATAAAATGACACTAAAATAAATAAATTAAAAAAAACAAAAGACTAAACCTAAGTTTTATTAGTTAAATCTAGGTTAGGTTAAGTTAATGTGTAAGCTAAAAAAACAAAATCCCTCAGTCTTCTCTCTTCTTCCTCTCGCCCCCAGAAACAACGCCTTCTTCCTCACCACCCTGTTTCACAGTCGTCAAATTCTAACCATGAAACCAAACGTCTTAACTTCTATTGATCCAAACCTCTATCAACTTCTCTATGAACCCTTCAATTAGTAGTCAAAACTAGAAAACCCTAACTTGTTTCAATTTTAAATTAAACTCTCCATTTTCGTCAATCTTAACAGTGAATACAGGGGTATTGTTCCTGAAACCATGAGCTATCGCATGGTATAAAGGAAACGATGAAGAGAAATTAGGTTTTCGGATTTACCTGTGAGGCTAGGGTTTGCTGCAATTTGCGAAAATGGAGGAAAGGAGATCGAAGCTGAGGCTTTGATCTTCTAGGTATCGTGTCTGAATCTCCTTCTTTATACTTCTTTTTTACTTTCGTATATGTTGATTATGTTTAGCTTGAGTCTAAAGACCTATAGATTTTGCTGGCCCAGTGTTGTTGCTCGAGATTGCTGGTTTTCTTGTGTTTGATGAGAGGTTGCATTTTTATACAATTTACTGTTATATTGTGATATTTTTTTGGTTTCTTTTTTATTGGTTTCCTCTCACTATGCTTCTTTTTCTGTGTTGTTTCGTATCTTGCTGTGAAAGAGATGTGGCTTTTTGTGATGGTATTTGGTGATGGTGTTTTTGGTGATTTTTTTGATGTAGTATACTTGCTACTATTTTGTGTCTTGCTGTGAAAGAGATATGGATTTTTGGTGGTATTTGGTGATGGTGTTTTTGGTGATTTTTTGATGTTGTATACTTGCTACTATTTTGTGTCTTGCTGTGAAAGAGATATGGCTTTTTGGTGATTGTATTCTCAGTTATTTTTGTGTTGTAAAAGAATGGAATGGGTTTGATGGAAGTAACTCTCTCTTCGTGATTTTCTCCTCCTTTTCCTTTTGATCTCTCTCCCTCTATATTGACAGTAAAAAATTGAAAAGAGAATGGGAGGGAAAAATGACAGTCCTTTGAAACTTGTGGCATACTGTGTTGATTTTTTGTTGTTGCGGTTTCTGGTTTTTTTACCATTTTTGTACAAGTTTTGGGCAGGATTTGGACAGTTTTGCAGAGCTGTAGCAGAAGCAGCAGGGATATTTGTTTTATGATAGTAGCTAGCTTGGCAATTTTAGGATTGCTAGTGGCCTGCCTAGATGATATCTTTCCAAAACTTGTCTCTTTCTCTTTCCCTCTTCATATTTCTATGACACAAAGCAAATTTGCTTTTACTCAAAAATTCTGAAGGGTTTGCTAGTTTAGGAAAATAATGAGGCCATATTTTGATTGTTTGCTTTGTTTTGAATTGTTGTTTCAAGTTGGTGCATTGTTGTGCTGGGGCTGCTATTTACTGTTGTAGGTTTTTGCTTTTGCTTTAGCATCCTGCTGCTAATCTTGCAGCTGCTGTTTGATTGTTGCAGTAATGTTGGGCTTGTTTGGCAAATCTGTGTGGCAGTTTGGTTATTTCTGTTTGGCAGCTTGTTTGAAAAATCTGTGTTGCAGTTTGGGTGTTTCTGCTATAGCTTTAGGCTGATCTGTGTTGCAGTTTGGTTATTTCTGCTGTAGCTTTAGGCAGCTTAGCTGCTGCTGGCCTACTGTTAGCTGCTTTGGGCAGTTTGCTGTTTGCAGTTTGCCCTTGTTGACTTGCTTTATTGTGTGCAACCTTGGGTTGTTGTGCTTGTTGCTTGCTTGTGCTTTTTTCTCTTTTTGTGAACCAAGAAGGGCAACTTTCTTTGTGATTTACAATTTGGGAGAGAGATTATGATAGACCAAAATTCTGATTCCTAATTGCAAACCCTAGTGATGAATTAGGACAAAATTTTCCTGAAAATTCCTTGTTTAAACTTCATTATCATGTGTTAATTATATCTTATTTTTCTTTGATTTGTTTCATGAATGGCTAGCAAGACTTGGATGCCAACGAAGATTTGATTGATCACTTAAAGATGAAGATGAAGACCCGAAGAAGCAAACAAGAAATTCTCTTTGTAAACTTGAGATTCTTTGTAAACAAGACAAACAAATTGTAAATTCATTTGTAATGTAAAAATATCAAACACTTGAATAAAATTTGGTGTAGTAGAATTTATTGTACATAACTGACAATCTTTGATTGAATACTTTGGATAAAGATCTTGCTTGATAACTTGCATTTTAAGCAAACACAATATGATCAGATAAATCGTGTATTTTGCATTCTTAAACAAAATAAATGTTTAAGAGCTCAAACCCAATTGATTAATTGAATCCACAATCATGGTTGTCTAAAATGATAGTCTTAATCTTCATATCTTATCCAAACAAAACGTGCTCCTAAGAACAACATTAATCCTCATTAAACTGTAGTTAAGAAAAATTTAAAATCAAACAAATGCCTTGCAACGATTCAATAGCTTTAAAATCTTCCAAGCCCAATTTTCCTTCAACTCTTTGAAGATAAACCCATGAACGACATCACATATGACCATGACCAGAAATAAACGCCTCAAGGTCTTGTAATTTGGAAAAATCACAATTCTTAGAGATCATACGACTGTTGTTTGAAATTAGGTCAAAATTCATGATGCGACTTCTAACGCATTCGAATTTTGGTGATCTTCTGTGCGTAATCAGCTCTTGACATGTGAAGAGAAATTTGAGATGGCATCAAGAAGAATCAGACGCAAGGAAAACCGCTCAAAAATATTGAATAATAAAGAAGTTACGATCGTTTGAATTTGTTCTCGCAAAAGGGCGATTTTCAAGTCAATATAGACGTTTTCAGTTATCTGGGCCATTGATTGGGCAAACTTACAATGCGAGGTTTGAAAACTGACTTAAACAACCTTGAGGAGACATGATGATTTATTTGAAACCCTGACGACTCAATTTCCTTTGAGAAGTGCAAAACCCTAATTGCTGACTTGTTGCCTAGGAAGAGAATTTGTGCTCGACCCACAACTACATCTTTTTTTTTTAAACTATAAAGCGAGCGTCACATACCTCTCAAATTTTGTAACTATCCGATGAAAAAGAATGTAGTTACGTTGGTTATATATATATATATATATATATATATATATATATATATATATATATATATATATATATATATATATATATATATATATATATATATATATATATATATATATATATATATATATATATATATATATTAACTAAGGGGTATAATCTATTTATTTGTTATTTATAATTTGTTTTAAATCTCGATTTGGTAGGTGATCAGTCACCATTTTCACTATATTTATGTTACTTGTCCAACAACAATTCAGGTATTCTACATCGTTTTGTATCGTATTTTGTTATCATTTGAGTCGTTTTGATGTTTATTTAGTTTCTTCAGTATTTTATGATTTCAAATTTATTTTAAGTATTTGTGTGTGTTATGTGTTGGTTGGTTGTTGTGACTGTTCCGGATACAGGTAAAGGATCCAAGGTATTCGGTGCGACGAAGCCAAGGAATCGGAAATTTTGCGAATGGAATTTGGAAGTTTCAGGAGGCCTGACACGACCACCTGTATCACCTGACACTGGCCGTGTCAGCAGAGTTAATGATTTATTTTTTGATGAGGCTTCAGGATGGTCCACACGGCCACCCGTATCAGCTGACAAGGGCCGTGTTGGTAAATGTGTTGATTTGGCTTATTTTCGTGATTTTCCATCAAGTCTGACCCGGAAAGGCGTTTTTTACTTTTCGGACTGGAACCAAGGTTTTTGCACTATTTGAGATAGTTTCTACGACAAAAGAAAAGACCTTTTTCACGCACGAAGAATAGGAGAAGATTGAATATTGAAGTTTATGCAATTTTTGGAGAACAAAGACTTTTCATGAGCGGAAGCAATTGATATTGGAGTTAACCACAAAATTGTAATGTCTATCTTTATTATTTCTAAAATTCTTTTGAACAAGATAATGAGTAGCTAAAATCCCCATTGCTAAGGGGTGTCATTGTTTTGCATTTGTAATGGATTTGAATTCTTGATTGCAGTACAATAGTTTCTTTTCAATTTAATCGTTCAATGTGTTTAAAGCTTTCCAGATCGGACAAATTAGGATTGATTTATGATTAACAATAAGGGTTGGACCATCATTGTTAAGGTTTTTGTACGATTAAACTATTTTAGATATCACCTAGGACAAGGGATACTATATAGTTATCAGTTTAATCTTGATAAAATAAAAGGCTTTGTGTCATTGTAATTTTTTAAGGACTTAGGTATTAGGATGAATGACCAAAGGTTTTCCCACAAGGATTTAGAAGAAGACAACCTAAGGATCCAATAGTTAAGAGTTATGAACTTGTTGAAGAAATTGAGATTTAGGATTATTACAGGGTAAATCACACACTTGCCCCTAGTATAATTACTCATACTTGTGAAAAAGTCATCATTTACATTCTGCTTAATTTTATAATTGTAAGGATAAATTCCAAATCGAAACAAATGTTAAGTTTTTATTTAATTGAATCACACATTAAACTCAGTATTTATACGCAGTCCTCGAGATCGATATTCAGGGAATCTCTCCATTATTACTATATTGGCAAAAATAGTACACTTGTTATTTTTCCGATAAAGTTTTTGGCGTTGTTGTCAGGGACTGCCATATTAATTATAGTTCAATTGAAATTTTATTGATCTACAATTAAAATTTTATTTTTTGTTATTGTTATATTATTTTTACTAATTTTTGTCTAATCTGTTTATGTAGCGTAAGGCCTCAACTGAGTTTACTTTTAAAACAGATAGAAATAACCTTTTACGCAAGGCGCGAACAAGCTCCATTAGTCAGACTGGCCTCTAAAGAAGAACAAAAATCAGTTCATACAGATTCTGAGTCCGAACATCTATCAGAGCATAAAGAGTCAGATTTAGAATCTGAACTTGAAACTATGGGTGAAAATCTACCAGCACCTGAGAGATTCTTTGGTGACTATGACGCAATAAATGCACCGGCTGATCGACTAATAATGTGAACCAACCGGTAAATGTTCCAAATTTTCAGCTGCATCCTAGCACTATACTCAACTTGAGAGGAGGTCCTTCTCTAGAAGGGTGAATGAAGATGCCAACAAGCATTTACAAAGGTTTCTAACCATGAGCACCACCTTGAAGATAGATGGGAATATAGATGAAGCGAATAAGTTGTGTATGTTTCAGTTCACTTTAGATGATGAGTCTAAAGAGTGGTTTTTATGCCTTTCGACTGGTAGTATCACTTCTTGGGAAGATATGGAAAGGGATTTTTTGGATGAGTACTTCCCAGCATCAGTATTCATGAGAAAGAGATATGAGATCCTAAATTTTAAACAGAAAAAGGGTGAGTCGCTAGGGGATGCCCATAAAAGATTCAAAAGACTCCTAGTGGCTTGTCCTACTCACAATCTGGATCAGACTGAGTAGATGAAAATGTTTGTGAATGGTCTTCGAATTATGACAAAGCAGTTGATTGACATAGCAGTCGGTGGCTCTTTAAACTTTTCGACAGCCACTGGTGTGAAGAAGATTATTGAAGAAATTACTGCTAATGAGTATTTGGAGTTATATGACAGGGTTGCAAGTAAGCCAGAGGGAGTAATTAATTTGAAGATGGAAACTAACAAACAACTCAGAATTGAAGAAACAGTTGATGTAGAATTTGATAGAAAGCTTAAAGCATTGAACCTAGGCACTCAAAAAGTCGCTCAGGTTCAACAGGTGCAACATGTTACTTGTGAAATTTGTAGTGGACCGCATATTATAGTGCATTGTCTTGCAACTCCACAACAAATTGAAGACATCAAGTTCTTGAAGCAGAATAATCTATATGCCAATACCTACAATCCAGGGTGGAAGAATCATCAAAAGTTTTCCTGGAGGGATCATAAAGGGAATGTTCAACAACAGAGCCAAGGCCAATATCAAAACCAATATCAGTAATAGCAACAACAAGTTTCAAAGGAATCAGATTGGGAGTTGGCCATTAAAAATATGGCAGTTCACAATATTCAATTTCAATAAGATACAAGAAATAGTCAAAAGAACACTTCTTCTTCCATTAAAAATCTAGAGGTACATATGGGTCAAATAACACAACAGCTAGCAAATACTCAAGCACCCGGGACTCTTCCTGATGCAACAATTACAAATCCAAGAGATAATCACATTGTGAACGCAGTTGTGACCCGAAGCAGTAAGTTAGCTGAAAATGTCGAAAAAGAGGAAATAAAAGAGGAAGGTTTGTTAGAAGTGGAGTTATAAATAAGATATGATTTGAAGCAAGCTGATGAAGTGATTATACAGCCAATTTTTGAGAAGGAAAAGAAAAAAGATTGTAAGCTAAAAATCATTCTCCCTTATCCAACGAGAACAAAGAAGAAAGATCTTAATGAGAATTTTTTTGAGAAATTCTTGGAATTGTTCAAGAAACTTGAGATTAACATTATTTTTGTTGAAGCTCTAGAACAAATGCCTATATATGCCAAATTCATGAAAGACATCATATCCAAGAAGCGTTCCATCAATATTGAGTCGATGATGCTAAATAAAACATGTAGTGCTATTTTGCAGGGTCTAAAAATTCCAGCGAAGAAGAAAGACAGAGGTGCAATTAGTGTTTCTTGCACCATCGGGGATAGATCAATCAAGAAGGCAATTATTGATTTGGGAGCTAGTGTAAGCCTGATGCCACTTTCGATTTATAAAAATATTGAACTAGGTGAGGTGCAAGACACTCGTATGACACTTCAGTTTGCGAATCATTCAATGAAAAGAATATATGGTATTGCAACTGATGTTCTTGTGAAGACTGACAAGTTTGTGTTCCCTGTTAGTTTTGTGGTTCTGGAAATTCCAGAAGATGAGGAAATCCCGCTAATTTTGGGAAGATCTTTTCTAAAGACAAGAAGATACATGATAGATATTGAGGAAGGCACCATAACCCTAAAAGTATATGATGAGAAGCTGAAAACTAATGTGAGGGAAACCATGAAATTCAAAGATGAGGAAGGTACCAGTAAAAATATTGAAGTGTTGGACACGGTTTTCATTTAGTCAGTTCAAAGCAAAATTCCTGAATTACCGTTGGAAAGAGTTCTTAGCTTGTTAATTTATGAAAACAATGAGGAAGTAGATGAGAAATAGTCAAAAGATCTAGCCATGTTTGAAGCACAACTTCTGTGGAATAGATCGAAACCACACCGGTGGGAAGATTTACGACCACCTCAATCTTCTGAAGAGAAGCAAGAAGTCAAAAGGGGGACAAAGTTAAAACAGTTGCCTGAAAATCTCAAATATATTTTTCTTGTTAAATTTGATCTTAAAGGGAGGATTCCTTTAACTAGTCTCCAAAGAAAGTTCTTATATGCATCTTGAACACTACTATAAAAAATACTTTTTACCTCGATGATAAAAGAGATTTTATCTCAGGTCACATGCGAGGTAATGAAGGGTATCATGAAAACTTGCATCTTTACCCCTCGATTTTTGTTCTATCGAGAGGGCAGTTGTAAAGGTCATTTGCTCGACCCACAACTACATCTTTTTTTTTTAAAAACTATAAAGCGAGTGTCACATACCTTTCAAATTTTTTAACTATCCGATGAAAAAGAATGTAGTTACGTTGGTTTTATATATATATATATATATATATATATATATATATATATATATATATATATATATATATATATATATATATATATATATATATATATATATATATATATATATATATATATATATATATATATATATATATATATATATATATATATATATATATATATATATATATATATATATATATATATATATATATATATATAAACTAAGGGGTATAATCTATTTATTTGTTATTTATAATTTGTTTTAAATCTCGATTTGACAGGTGATCGGTCACCATTTTCACTATAGTTATGTTACTTGTCCGACAACAATCCAGGTATTCTACATCGTTTTGTATCGTATTTTGTTATCATTTGAGTCGTTTTGATGTTTATTTAGTTTCTTCAGTATTTTATGATTTCAAATTTATTTTGAGTATTTGTGTGTGTTATGTGTTGGTTGGTTGTTGTGACTGTTCCAGATATAGTTAAAGGATCTAAGGTATTCGGTGCGACGAAGCTAAAGAATCAGAAATTTCGCGAATGGAATTTGGAAGTTTCAGGAAGCCTGACACGACCACCTGTATCACCTGACACGGACCGTGTCAGCAGAGTTAATGATTTACTTTTTGATGAGGCTTCAGGATGGTGCACACGGCCACCCGTATCAGCTGACACGGACCGTGTTGGCAAATGTGTTGATTTGGCTTATTTTTGTGATTTTCCATCAAGTCTGACCCGAAAAGGCGTTTTTGACTTTTCGGACTGGAACCAAGGTTTTTGCACTATTTGAGATAGTTTCTACGATAAAAGAAAAGACCTTTTTCACGCACGAAGAATTTGAGAAGACTGAAGATTAAAGTTTATGCAATTTTTGGAGAACGAAGACTTTTCATGAGCGGAAGCAATTGATATTCGGAGTTAACCACAAAATTGTAATGTCTATCTTTATTATTTCTAAAATTCTTTCGAACAAGATTATGAGTAGCTAAACCCCTCATTGCTAAGGGGTGTCATTGTTTTGCATTTGTAATGGATTTGAATTCTTGATTGCAGTATAATAGTTTCTTTTCAATTTAATCGTTCAATGTGTTTAAAGCTTTCCAGATCAGACAAATTAGGATCGATTTATGATTAACAATAAGGGTTGGACCATCATTGTTAAGGTTTGTGTACGATTAAACTATTTTAGATATCACCTAGGACTAGGGATACCATATAGTTACCGGTTTAATCTTGATAAAATAAAAGGCTTGGTGTCATTGTAATTTTTTAAGGACTTAGGTATTAGGATGAATGACCAAAGGTTTTCCCACAAGGATTTGGAAGAAGACAACCTAAGGATCCGATAGTTGAGAGTTATGAACTTGTTGAATAAATAGAGATTTAGGATTATTAAAGGGTAAATCACACACTTGCCCCTAGTATAATTACTCATACTTGTGAAAAAGTCAGCATTTACATTCTGCTTAATTTTATAATTGTAAGGATAAATTCCAAATCGAAACAAATGTTAAGTTTTTATTTAATTGAATCACACATTAAACTCAGTATTTATACGCAGTCCTCGAGATCGATATTCAGGAAATCTCTCTACTATTACTATATTGGCAAAAATAGTACACTTGCTATTTTTCTGATGAAGTTTTTGGCGTTATTGTCAGGGACTGCCATATTAATTGTAGATCAATTGAAATTTTATTGATCTGCAATTAACATTTTATTTTTTCTGTTATTGTTATATTATTTTTACTAATTTTAATGCTTCAATGGATTACAAGAGCTTAATCTTCAAGTTCATGTCTATGACATCAAATTTTTGTGGTTCAAGGAGCTCTTTCACTTTATTTAGATTAATACCTCCTCAAAGTTGGTGGTGACATTCATCAAGAAGATTCATAGATTCATGTGTTTATTTCCATGCCTTCTTCAATAAGCTTTATTAAGACTTAAGCTCCATCTTTTAGTATGCTTCAAGACAACATCATTTCAAGAACTCTTATGACTTATCATGCTTTATTTTGCCAAGAAAGTTCAAAGAGACTCAAGGTTGGCTTAACAAGTTTGACCTAATTGAGCAAATGCTTGATTCAGTGATCACACGTGCATAACTCTCTCAATTTTCAACATTTGGAGTTGGTTCTTTTTGCTATCAATTCTTATCATCATCAATAACAACCTCTCTTCACATGACAAGATCCAATTGTGTAAGAAAAATCATCAAAAGTTAAAAGGGGGGTTTCAAGTCAATTTTCACATGACGATGACATGGACGTCTTCAACCAATCAGAGCCCCGCGCGTGGCTTGTTTTATCTGTTTTTAAAATAAAGGATCTTGTGTGTTATTCACTAATGATCATGATATACACAGTGCTCCAGATCCTTTGGATTTGATTACTAATGCGTTTTGACATTGATCCAATGGTCTACATCTTTTCCGCTTTATTTTATTTTATGATTTTATTTTTTTTATTGTTTTAAACTTCAAAAAATTCATAAAGAATTCATTTCAACTTCTAAAAGTCTAAAAAAAATCTCAAAAATACTTTTGATTTTTCTCTTTCTCTTTCTGATTCTTATTTTTTCACACTTTTATTTTATGATTTTTCACTTTATTTGATTTGTTTTAATTGTTTAAAAATACTTTTCTTGATTTTTAAAATCTGGAAAAAATATGGAAGGATCCAATGACCTCTTGAAAAATATTGGTGACCTCGTTTTTTTTTTTTTTTACTATTTTTTTACAATTTTTACTTTATTTTGCTTATTTCTTTGAATTTTAAAAAATAGTTTATGACTTTAAAAAATTCTGAAATTTTTTGTCAACACTTACTTACTTATGCTTGACCTCTGATTATCTTTTTAAAATTTTTATTTGGTGTTTTAATATACTTTGTGCATTTTACCAATTATTTCTCTTTTATTAATCATTTAAATATTGTTTTATTGAATATTATTTTATTATTTTTGTTTGGTCCTGATTTAGGTGTTATTTTGGGACAAGTTCCTCAACCTCATTTGATCTTGGGTGTTGATAGATTGAAAAATCAAATCCACCAAAATAGATGAATGATGTTGATGATATTTGAAACCCTAATTTCATCTGGTACATCTCTTCCATTTTCATCTTATTCCTTTCTTACTTGTGCTACATGTTGTTGGAGAATAATCTACATATCATTTCTCTAACATGTGGTACATAGATTGCTATTGACCGACCTCAAAATAGGTGTGACTTATATATAAATCCACTTACGATTGCTTAAGACAGTGTTAAATTTGTCTCGATTTGAAAAATGATCATTCGTGGCCCAAACCTATATTTGCAAGCCCAAGTATGTTTAATTTGAAACCTTTGATCCAATAACCTTGAGGTTCATTGTTAGAAGGCTTTTGATCTTATCAATCCTCTAAATGAGTTTCATAAATTTTGGTTTAAGTGAATCATTTAAACATCGTTGATCATATATACTTGCCTTGAGTACTTAAAATGAATGATATACTTGACAAAAAGGAAATGAAACTTGTTGTTGAGAAGTTTTGATTTTATCAATCTTCTAATGAGTTTTCAAATACAAGTTTCAAGATGGCCATTCAACTAACCTCTAACATCTAATTCACTAACAATTGACTTTACTTTGTGCTTTTACTTTATGCCCTTTATTTTATGTATTTACTTTTATGCACCATTTACTTTAGCATTTACATTTCATGTTATTTTTATCTTTGCTCACTTGAGCATTTAACTTTATGTCATTTTATCTTTTCTCATTTGAGCATTTATCTTTATGTCTTTTTTTATTTTGCTCACTCGAGCTTTCTTTTCTTTTTAAAGACACTTAATAACCAACGTGAACATTAAAAAAAATTTAAGGTTACTTGCACTATTTAGTTACTATCCTTGGCATTGTGGAGTTGTGGATATCTCGGACTTAGGATTAGAAGCCTTGATACCCTTGGGATCTTGTGACTCTGTTGTTATTTTGTCTGAAGTTCTCGGGGTTGACTCCAAGACATATGGTTGATTTTCTTTGTGTGTATGTTATTCTGATTATATGCTTTGTCTGTGATTGAGAATTCCTCTGTACACAACTGCTACTCTGCTCAATTTTTGTGAAGACTTAATGCATCTGAAGCTTGGTATTCTTGAGAGGTTTAGTATTTTTTGCTTACTTAGTTTTCAATCTAAAGGATTAGAATTCTACATTGACTTCATATGTCAAATGTTGGCTTCTTATTGGTCAGATCATTCTTTTCCTTAGCTTTTACTTTATGGTTTAGGATAGTCCCTTCATCTCCTCATATCTTATTTAATTTCAAAAATCTTCTCCCTCCTTTTCAAAACTCTTCTTGTTTCCTAACTTGAACCGCTTTCATAATAAACTTGGACTTAGATCCATGTATTTTCAAAAAAAAAATCTTTTCTTAATCAAACTTTAACCAACTTAATCATACTTTGACATTTTTTTTTGTGAGAAGACTAAGAGTTAATCAAACTCATTCAAACCATTTTTCCACTTTTCATTTTTACATTAAAACTTTTTCTCAAAAAGATTAGACTCTTGTCGATTCTTGTAGTGATGCGAGCTACTATACTTCTACGATATGTAGAAAAGTGAGATATTTTCCAGTTGTGTGTTAAGTGAGGCTTTGTTAATTTTAAAATATAAGCCATATCCTACACTTTGAGATGATGTAAATTCTCCTTTCTCATAATATGGATAGTGAGTATATTTTCCACTCGGATATGACGATGATGTCTCTTCTCTTAAAATTAACCAACACACTTGTGTTTAAATTTTTTGAGGTGAACTATGAGTATGTTGATCCCTTATTGCACGGAAGGTGATACGTAGGCACTAAAGGTTCACAATCGCGGCGAGTGCAAAAATTGTAAAAAAAATACTTCTTTTCTCATCTCCACTATCTTAATTTGTACACACCTTTTATAGCCAAAATACACAGATTTTCAAAGAGGTCCCTGCGGAGTACCGTAGATGTTTAGGGTATTAATACCTTCCCTTTGCATAACCAACCCATGTACCTAGATTCTCTTCCCCTATTTTTTGGGTTTATTCGCTCTTTTCCCATTTCCTCTGGAAATAATAAAGCGCAGTGGCGATTTTTATTTGATTTGTGCGAGTTAAGTCAATACAAAGGCTTAGTCTCAACATTTCTACCGCTACATCCTCCTTTTTGATTCCATCATTACAGACACATATATCGATCTATTACATATTCTAATCATCAATAAAATCAGTAGGTAAGTTGGAGCCGTCATATCTTCATGGTTCATCCCCTTGGAAAAATGGTTTTTTCTCCTTTTATAGAAATTTACTTGCTAATTAGACAAATCCTATTAATTCATATAAGTATAGCCTATATAATAAAGCATATGTCTTTGTATGTACTATGATAGTATAACACTACACATGGTGTGAGAACTTGTTTGCCATTTTCAACATAGCTTTCATCCTTATTCATAACATTTTCCTCAACTACAAAATATTTGCTTGGAAAATTTCTTAATGTTTCAGATGTTACTACAATGTCAAAACTCTCTTCAACTTCTTTTAACAATTAAATATATTGATTCAACATAGGTGCATCTTGTCATGATACCAAACATTCCAAACTAACTATGCATAAGAAAATGTAAGTGAAATCTATAAAATAGAACATATATTGTTCTTGGCTAAATTACTTGATAATATACTTTTATCTAATTAAAATATGACTAAATACCCAATTTACAAGTTATGAACTCAGATATTTGAGACTTGATTAACTCACAAATATAAAATTATCACACCCTTAAAATTAGAGTTGTTTGGCGGTGGTCAGATATGGTTGGATATGACCATAGTGGTGGTCGGTGATGATCGCAATAGTGATTAAAGTCGTGATCAGATACCATTGATGGAAATGTCATAAATTTAAAAAACTATTTCTTGTTTATTTTGAGTTTTAATGAAAAATCTATTTTTAATTTTTTATTGTGAAAACTCTTACAATAATAGTGAATTTATTGATAGGTTCAAATACACCAAGAAAACATTGCATTTAAATTAAAATTAAATTATTCAAAAGTAGAGATGTGTGAGACAAAGAACAATTATCACCAAATTAAATGGCATCAAGCAACACACTAACATATTAAGAATGAAGGCGAATCTACATCAATCAAGAGGGAGATAAAATATAAGAATACAACGAAACTTGTTTACCTAGCTTGGTCAAATTAGTCTACTCTAAGGGGTATAACAACTCTCTGATTTACTATACTTCAAATAATTATTACAAGAGGTTTAAAAGAAATAAATAAAATAGTATCCCAAGTTCCCAATAACAAACCATATTTTCTATCCAAGCGTTTTTCAATCTCTCGAACTCTCTATATATGAATCGTACAAACTCAAGATGTTTATAAGTGTTTCTCAATCCCCTTAAATACCTACAATGGTTTCCCTTATTCCAAGAACGCTATCATAGTAATTTCTACCCTTTCCTCACTAAGTTTCTCCAAATAATGAGACATTCTCCCTCTATCTTTCAGACTACTTTTTCGTCTTTCTATAACTTTGATTTCTGACAATCTCAAAATACAACTTCCTCACTACTAAAAAACTATATTTCATGACAACAATTTCACCTCACATATAAAAAAACGAGGTATAATCCCTTGATATGTGTGATACGGTGGCAGAACCGACTATTTATACTAGTTTTGCATTGGTATTCACAAATGTTACGGTAAGTAAGAGTCGCTACCGACTTTTCTTTTATCCAACAAAGGAAAGGGTAAAAAGAACAGAAAAAGATCTTTCGAGAGTTTTCTGAGTAAGGGGGTAGATTATGGAAAGGGAAGGTGTTAGCACCCTTTCCATCCATAATTTTCTACGGGCTCTTAGATGCTTAGCTCATTTTGAAGTACTTTGTGTTTTCGTGTGTTTTTGAAAAGTATTTTTGAAATGCCTTAGTGCGGCGATTTTCTTTATGATAACTCTTGTATCAGTCTTGAAGAGTGTTGATAAAGCATTTTTGAAATGGTTTTTGAAAATTGTTTTGTGTAAGTGCGAAAAGTTTTTTTTTAGCATAACATCTAACAACTATCTACTTTTACTCGAAAGGTTTGTTATTTTCCTCCTTTCCCTTAGACAGTTCTATCCTACTATTAGTGAGTAGGTAGCCTTAGTCATTTGGATCTATGAGGGACACTCGTGGGTCATCGTACAGTCATAATGGCAACATATAGAGACGCTTTAGAAATTTCGTTTAAGGGACTAGATCATTTATCATAAGGCAACACCAAAGGGTCATCGAGGGACTATGATCTTTTGATTCGAGGGTCTTTGCTAAAGCGTCCCCACTTTCGAGGGACATGACTGTTTTATTTTCCGAAGGTAACCAAAGTGGGGGTACCCTAAAGATGCGCATGTGCAAGTGTGTTTGTTTCAGTTTTTTTTATGTTAGGTTTGCTAATGTTTCTTTTATATTATTATCATGCAATCCTATTAACATACATCTAACCGTTAATATCTGTATAGGAATTTAAAGTACGAAAATTAAAGATACACTATTACATGGCTTCGGGGAGGGGGATTATCACATGTCCAAACGTTGGGGGAAATAAAGAGAAAAAATGGTAAAGTAAAGGTCCTAATTATAGTCTATTACATCATGTAGGCAGTTACAAAAATATGAAAATAAAGTAGAAATATCAAACGCGCGCGAAATGAAAAAAGACGTATGTGATACGGTGGGAGAACTGACTTGATTTTTTGCGTTTTGATCGCATTTGTGCGGTTAGCAAGAGTCGCCATCTACTTTTCTTTTATCCAAAAGGAAAGGTAAAAAAGCACAGGAAAAACCTTTCGAGATTATTTCTCGGGTTCGGCGGGTAGATTATGAAAAGGGAAGGTATTAGCACCCTATTCATCCATGGTTTTCCATGGGCTCTTAGTTACTCGCTTAGATCACTTGCTTTTGTAGTGTGCTTGTGGTGTGGGCTTTGAAAGTGTTTTGAAAAATCTCTTTGTAATGGTTCTCGTTTCTATAAGAACGCGTACAAAGTTTGGTTTCAAAAGATAGTTCAAAGATGTGTTTGTGGATTGTGTTTTTTTGAAAAGATGTTTTGCAATGGTTCTCGTCTCTATAAGAACGTATACAAAAGGTCTTGTGTTTTGAAAATGTTTTGAGATTTGGTGTAAAAATGTTTTTGTCATGAGCAAGCGAGCAACTAGGAGCGAATATACCTACTCGAAAGGTCTCAAATGTTCTTTTCTTCCTCCTTTTAATGTTGCTACCTTACCATTGATTTGGTAAGAAGCCCCATCGTTGGATGTAAAGGGACAGGCGCGGGTCAATTTTACAGTCATCGAAAGCAACTTATGAGACGCTTTAGCAATTTTTGTAAGGGACTAGATCGTTTTATCGAAGGCAATGTCGAGGGTCATCAAGGGACTACGATCTTTTTTTTCGAGGGTCTTTGCTAAAGCACCCATATTTGAGGGACATGACTGTATTTCCGAGGCAACGAGCGAGGTTACCCTAGAGGTGTGCGTGTGAAAAGTGTTTTTGATTCAAGTTAATCTTATCTTTGAAATTAGGTTTATCTAGCGATTGATTTTAAATCTTGCCATACACGCCTAATTACTATACAGTAATAAGTAAAACAATAAAATGCGGAAATTGAAATTCTACGCTATTACAGAGCTTCGAAAATGGGGGGTACAAATTAATGAATGGGAGTGATAGTAAAAAATAAATATTTAAATCACACAATACAAGTCCAAACCGTTAAATAATTATTTAAGTTAAAACTGTTTTCATTTGATAAAATTAATTAATGATTTAATTAATAATGTCAAACAAAAATTATTTTAAAGTTAATAATTATTTAAAATAAATATTAACCTATTTGTAATTTTAAATACATGCTGAAATATAAAACAAAAATCAAATAAAAAAAATATATATATATATATATATATATATATATATATATATATATATATATATATATATATATATATATATATATATATATATATATATATATATATATATATATATATATATATATATATATATATATATATATATATATATATATATATATATATAAGGGCAAAGTTTAGAAATGGGCTTGCATTGGAGCAAATCTGGGGGTGTAGAAATCAAAAGGCCCAAAGCTTCTGGCTGATCAGGTGCAGCAGCCCCCTGGAGGTGCACCTGTGGTGCGCTAAAGAGCAATGATAGATGATGATATGAAACAGACGGAGGGATGATGAGGGTGCACAAATGACTAACATAGGGATGCATGCGTATGATCCCTTATAATGGTTAAGGGGTGGTGACAAGTGTCACCACTAGATTAGTCATTGTAAAAAAATTTAATTAACAAAAATAAAACCAATTAAGGGAAACTAATCAGGCTCATAACTCACTTCTCTTTCTCTCTCTTCAAATTCTCCTCACACGATGCTCTCTCTTCTCTCTCGTTGGAGACCTTCACCGGAGAAAGCAACTTGGCCGCGCCGGAAATCGCCTTACGGCGGTGAAGGCGGAGGCGTGACTCCAAATGCTACATTTCTTACATCAATTTGATTGTCTCCTCTCCCGAATTACTAATCTGTAGTTAATTTTTGCAGATTCTCAATCTAAAACCCTAGATCTAAAGAGGGGTGGATGGAAACCCTAAGTCAAAGATGTAGTCAAAAAGCAAAGATTTATGATGAAGCATGCAAGATGGAAAGCAAAAATGTAAGAAAAAGGGAGAACGGAGGTCGTGTTCTCCAAGTTCGTGAGTTTCCAACCTTTCTGAAATATGTTCTTTTGGTATTTATCTGAGTTTATTTCTCTTCTTCTGAATATGTTGAGATGATTGCTGGGTAGGATAACAATGAGGATTAGGGTTTGGCTTTTTTGATATCTTTTTGAGTTATTTGTTCATTGTGGGTTTTTTGGTGATGATGTCTGGTGACAATATTTGGTGATGTTGTAAACTTTGTTGGATGATTTGTGTTGTTTTTTCTCTTACTGTGAAGGAAACAGGGTTTTCTAGTGATGGTCTTTGGTGATGTTGTTGGTTCTAGTTTTGTGATGTTTTGATGTTTCTGTTTGGCTTCTGGTTTTGTGATGTTTTGGTTTTACATTGATGGTCTTTTGGCTTCTGGTTTTGTGATGTTTTGATGTTTCTGTTTGGCTTCTGGTTTTGTGATGTTTTAGTTTTACAGTGATGGTCTTTTGGCTTCTGGTTTTTGATATTTGAAAATTTGTGGCTTTTTGGTTTCTGGCTTTTTGATATTTGCTGGTTCTTTTGGCTTCTGGTTTTGTGATGTTTGTTGGTCCTTTTTTTTCGTTCAAAATCCCTCTGTCTTTTATCAAACAGTGGTTATTCTTATAACCAGATCAAGGTGAAAATAGGAGGGAAAAACTTATGAATTTGGACAGTTTTAGTTTTTCTAGCTTTGGGCTTTAGAGTGCAGATTAAACTATGTCCATTTTGGTGCAAGTTTAGGCAGGTTTTTGGACTGTAATGCAGGCTTGTGGAGCAGAACTTTGGCATGTTTTTTTTTTGCAGGTTGGTTTGCTTTGCAAGGCTGCCAGCTTGTTTGTTATGTGAACAACAATTTTGCATAATTTTGGGATTCGTTATATGTCCTAGGTGATATCCTCCTAACCCTACTTCTTTCCTCTTTCATTTTTTCATGAAACAAAGCCACATTTGGCTTTTCAATACATTCTGAAGGGTTTGCTCATTTAGGAAAGTGATGACATCTTGGGTTTTGGTCATTAGCTTGCATATTGTTTGTTTTTTTTCTGTTATGGCCTTTGTTGTATTTGCTTGTTGGTTTGCAGCATGCTTTTGCTCGGATCCTACTGTGATATTTTGCATCTGTTGTAGGCTTTCCCCTTTTTGTATTTGACTGCTGCTATTTGCAGCCTGTTGCCTTTATTGCAGTTTAGGCAGCAGCTTGCCTTTTGCTCGGATCCTGCTGTTTTGTTTTGTTTCTTGTTTGAATTGTTGGCATAGCTTGTTGACTTATGCATTTGTCTGCTACTGTTTGTAGCCTGTTGCTTTTGTTGCAGTTTGAACTGTTTGTATGCTATGCAGCCTGTTTGTATTTTCTTGCCTTGTAGCTTTATTTCCCTTTTTTGTGAACCAATAAAGGTGATCCTTTTTTGTGATTTGCAATTGCAGAGAGAGATGATGATAGACCAGAAAATTCTGATTCCTAAAAGCAAACCCTGGTGATGAAAATCATTCTTGCTTGGATTTTTCAATGCTGATTGTTTGCTAATGTTTTTTCTTTCTTTTGTTACATGTACAAACAAATGAATGGTAAGCGAGACAAGATGAAGAGAAGACCATGGCTAGCAATGAGGAATTTCTTGAAGATGAAGCAAAGAGTCTTGAAGAATAAGCATTTCTTTCTTTGTAAATATAACTTGTATTTCACTTGTAATCCATTTGTAATTTGCTTTGTGAATGACCCACAAAATGTAATGAACACAAAACTTGAGTAAATATGTAAAAATGAAATTTGTTGTACAAAACTTTGAGTTTTAGTTTAAACTTTGCAATTCTTTATTGAATGTTTTGAATAAAACATCTTGGCTTGGTAACTTGCATTTTAAGCAAACACAATATGATAGGATAAATCATGTATTTTGCACTCTTAACCAAAATAAATGTTTAAGAGCTCAAACCCAATTGATTAATTGAACCCACAATCATGATTGTTTAAAATGATAGTCTTAAACTTTATATCTTATCCAAACAGAACATGCTCCCAAGAATAACATCAACCCTCAGAAAATTGTGGTTAAGAAAAATTTAAAATCACACAAATGCCTTTTCAGTTATCTGGGCCATGGATTGGGCAAACTTGCAAAGTGAGGTTTGAAAACTGACTTAAACAACTTTGAGGAGACATTGTGACTCATTTGAAACCTTGACGACTCAATTTACTTTGAGAAGTGCAAAACCCTAATTGATGACTGGTTGCCTAGGAAGAGAACGTGCTTGATCAACTTTTGAGCCAAATTGAGTGTTTGAGAAACCCTGGGATAGCATCTTGAGTGAAAAATGGGAGGAAAATTTTTGGGGTACAACAACGTCTAAAACCTAAGTGAAAGGAAATCTTTTTTTGTTTTTATTATTTTGGGAAAATGACTTAATTAAAAAAAATCCTAAGTCTATTTAGTTTTAAATTAAAGCAAAGGTTAAGATAATTGATTAATTAGTTAATAGAATTAATTTTAATTACAAAAGACTAGACCTAATTTTTGTGATTTTTTTTATTTAAAGTTGATTTAAATAATAAAGTAAATAAATAAATAAACAAAAAAAACAAAAATGAAAATACAAAGGGTCATCCTTCGATCTAAGGAGAAATGTGGTTTTTCGATCCAGGGAGAAATGTGGTTTTTCGATCCAGGGAGGGAGCTGTCTTTCGATCTGGATCTGCAAGACAAATGTTAGCAACAATAAAGATGAAGGACCTGGGTATCGAACCTAGGTCTTTCTCCCTAATTCGAATCTTCTGTCCTCAGGCCTAAGCTTATTTTGGCTTGAAACGGGCTATACCATGAGTTCCGAAAGGCAAACCCAGATCATGTCTTTCGATGGCATGATTTTATTCCTGCATGTTACCTTGCGTATGATACGTTCATATAAACACAAATGATATTAGAAGAACAGATATACCAATGACATGTATTTAAAGGGACTATAAATACAGTTGTGACTTGGGTGAATCCTTACCAACTGGAAATGCTTTGATATATGAATCTGGGCATGGAATTGCTTGTGTAAAGGCCCGGGTGACTCTTGGATGCAATGTTTTCGCCTGGCTAATGCGTGTATAGGCAGGAATGTTTCTATCTAATGGAAATATTTCTGTGTGATGTAATATGTACCTCTCTTTTTTTCTGTCCCTTGGCAATGTGTCCTTAGGCTTGTATTTATAGAGTTAGGAGAAGAGCAAGTATGGCAAGAGACAAAGGCTTTCAAGGCCATGAGATAAAAATCCAACATATTAAAAGTTTGCCATATTTGGATAATTCTTCCCATTTTGAAATCTTGAGTGAACCTGGACATGTTTCGCCCCGTGACTCTTTCGAATGACTCCACACCTGGTTCTTCGATTGGCCCTGAGTTGCTTCCTTCGAATGGCACCAGGCTTCATCATTATTGCCTCTTCAATTGAACTAATATCTGCCTTAGTAGCTTGATCTGAAAATTTTCAACTAGCCCAATCAAAGACTCCTTTCTTCCCAGATGAAGCTTCCCTTGTTACCTCCTTCGAATGCAATTGTGCAGGAGGCTTGGGCTTAGCAGTATGTTGGACTTTGACCAGCAAACCTCTTGGACCAAGACTCATCATAAAACAAACTGGTTTCCCATAATAATGTGTCCTTCAAATGGGCCAATTGTAGGTCCTTTGAAGGCACCATTTGTGTGTCCTTCAAATGGACCTTTGGAATGCTTCTTCGAATGCACCTTTGGAAAGTTTCTTCGAAGGGACCATCTTGTGTGTCAAAGTATGGAAAACTGTGTGTTGAAGAGTTTAGAGGGAGTATTTTCCTAGTGGATCGAAGGCAAATCTGAGGAAGCCTTTTCCTTGTGAATCGAAGGTCAATTAAAAGGGGTCTTTTGCCTTGTAGATCAAAGGCAAGTTGATAGGCCTTTGCCTTGTGAATCCAAGGCAAGCATGAGGAATCTTTTGCTTAGTGGATCAAAGGAAAGCATGAAGAGGCCTTTGCCTTTTGGATCAAAGGCGAGTCTGAAGAAGCCTTTTCCTAAGCGAAGCTTACGTGCAGGAGTCCACTGCTTTGTGAATAAACATGCAGGAGTCCACTGCTGGTGAACCGAAGAAAACTTGTAGGGGGTTCTTGTCTTATGAATCGAAGGCAAGTATGAAGCAGCCAATGCACAGTCGAAGCCTTGTGAATTGAACTTGATCGAAGGGGGCCCAACGCCCAATCGAAGCTTGTGAATCAGGCCTTCATCGAAATAGGCCAAATGCCCAATTGAATACTGGTGAGCCAAGCTTGCATCGAAGGATTTTAGATGCCCAATCTAAGTACCATGTTAAGGTGCCAATCGAAAGACACTTGATCATCTTCGAAAAAATTATTTTCTTTAAGCAAGTGTTTGTAACCACCCAGGCAAGAGAAGATCTTGGAAAACATGAGAGGGCAAATTTTAGGATACAACAGCTACCCCTGTTCAATCTTCTTAAACTTGAAGATTTAGATTGGCTTGTTTGCCTTTCGTGATCTGAAGGTGGAAGATGATTGAACACTAGAGTTCCCAGAAATTTTCACTCGCATGATATGATGATTTACCGTGTAGGGAATGAGCTTGAAGATGCCATTTGGAGAAGATGACTAAGATTTATTGGAGATGGGCTTAAAGATGCCATCTATAATAGATGTTGACTTCATAAGAGGCCTCTTTATGGGGATTCCTGCTCCTGTTGTTTGAGGAGGACTCCGCTAGGGAAAATTTATTCCTGTTGTTCTCCTGCTTGAGGAAAACTCTGTGGGGAATAGATTCTAGGAGCTTTAGTTGTCCATGGATCTACTGAGGAGTTATCTCTGGACTGGAGAGATGAAAGTTTGATGTTTTCTGGTTGAACTCCAGGCTTCATAGTAACTTGCTGGGGAGGATGAAATTAACTATTATCTGGAAATGTATTAGAAGGAGCCTGTGTAGGACTTCTTTAGGATGAGTTTGTGTTAGACTGCATCTGGAAATTGAGAAGGAATTTGTGTAAGATTTCATCAGGATGAGTCAGTGTTAGACTACATCTGAATATTAGGAGAAGAAACCCGTGTAATATTGCTTCAGGATGAGTTCGTGCTAGACTGCATCTGGAGATTAGGAGAAGAAACCCGTGTAAGATTGCTTCAGGATGATCATGTAGATAGTCGCCCCCTCTGGTTCCGGGAATTGATCTACAATCAGCTTTTCACAGATAGTTGTCTTGTCTTGTTTCAGGTATTAATCCAAAACTTGCTTTTGTCGGTCGTTGAGATAGTTGTCTTGGCTGGTTTCAGGTATTAATCTCTGACATCAGAAAGAAATATAGTTTTCCCGTCTGGTTTCAGGTATTAATCTTCAATCTGCTCATGTAGATAGTTTTCCTGGCTTGTTTCAGGTACTAATCTACAATCAGTCGTCCACAAATAGTTGTCCTGACTTGTTACAAGTATTAATCTGGAACTTGTTTTTGTCGGTCGTTGAGATAGTTGTCCTGGTTAGTTTCATGTATTAATCTCCGACCTTTAGAAAGAAAGATAGTTTTCCCGTCTGGTTTCGGCTATTAATCTTCAATCTGCTCATGTAGATAGTTTTCCAGTCTGGTTTCAGGTATTAATCTACAATCAGTCGTCCACAAATAGTTGTTCTGGCTTGTTACAGGTATTAATCTGGAACTTTTGAAAATTATTGACAATATTCATCTGTCGATCTTTCCTGAAAAGGTAAAGAATTAGCTGCATGCAATATTATGATGCATGAAGTGCAAATGATGCTCTCAAAATGAATGAGATTGTGATATATGCATTTGTGTTGCATATGCTATGATGCTTGTAAAATGGTGTATGAATGCAATGTATGAACGTGTCAGTTGCTCTATTATTGTGTTGTTGAAGTAGGGAAAATAGATCCCTGATTGCTGTTGGGGATGAAGAATGTAGGTCTTAAAATTTTGTTGAAGTTGAATTGCTGGGAGAAGATCTTTCGTTGTTAGAGAAATGAACTCTGTTAAGGGAGGGAAACTCCATGAATTGCTTGGGGATTTTTATAAAATTATGCTAGGGAATCCTAAAAAGCTTGTGACCCAGGTTAGGGGATTCTTTAAGATGCCGAGGCAGTAATTGGAGACTTTTGCTCTGTCAGGGATATAAGAACACCTGAAATCATTAGGCTGTACGAATGGATATGGCAGTGACTTTATAGTAGAATTCCCCTGCTTCTTCACCTGCTGAAGAAAGTATCCGTGGAGATTTTGTGGATGGCCTTTAGACATTGTCCTGTTTCTTAAAGCCATTAGTAACTGTCTTTCTATTTTTTATGTGTGTATTTGTAAACAGTAATCACATTCAAATGCATTTGTTCAAAAATAATCATTGGACGTTTTCGCAAACAAAACAGGAAGATAAAAAGAAAACAAATAGTTTTACACTTTCAAAGAGATAATTTTATATTAATTTGAAGAATTTATGCCTATGATAGGCGTTTTTGTACAAGGAGACGAACATCCTAATAGGAGAATGTCGTCGTAAGAATGGAAACTATACAAATTAGTATACAAAGAAAAACAGCTATGTGAAATAATCCCATTGATTTCCATTATGCTATTACCTTTATGTCTTTGAGCATCTTATCTCTTTCGCTGCTTGTCCGAAGCTGACTGGATTGATTAGTACCACTTGAGCTTGATAGTTGGTACTGAAGATTGGCTGTAAGGTGATCCAACGGGACATAGTCATATGCTTAAAATCCCTAACTTTTTCCCGGACCGCCCTTTCAGGTTTTCAGTCCACCGAGATATCCTTTTTTGCCCAAGCTGTCTTTTCAAGTTTTCGACTTGCCGGGTGTGCATATTTTTTCATGTGTATATCCGTAATTTTTGCCCGAACCCTTTTGGTTCACCGAGATGCCCTTATTTTTGCCTAGGCCAGTCAACCTAGTAGGTTTTTGTTCATGCGTAGTATCTTTTAACTATGTCTGCATTTAAAGGGTGCAGAAGGTCGTCACTATCCATAGTGGTTAAGATTATGGCTCCACCAGAAAATATGTTCTTGATCACAAATGGATCTTCATATGTAGGATTCCATTTCCCCATGAGATCACCTTGCAGCAATATGATGCGCTTGATTACTAGGTCACCAGCCTGATATACCCGATGTCTGACCTTCTTGTTAAAAGCTTTAATCATACATTTTTGGTACATCTGACCATGGCAGACAACCGCGAGCCTTTTCTCGTCAATCAGGTTTAATTGGTCGAGTCGAGTCTGAACTCATTCGTCTTCATTCAAACCTGTATCCTTCATGATTCTCAAGGAAGGGGTCTGAACTTCAATGGGTAGGACATCTTCCACACCGTATACCAAAGAGAAAGGAGTTTCCCTTGTTGATGTATGCACTATGGTACGGTAACCATGGAGAGCAAATGGTAACATCGCATTGCAGTCTTTATATGTCACCGTCATCTTCTGTATGATCTTCTTGATATTTTTATTAGCAGCTTCTATAGCTCCATTCATCTTTGGCTGGTAAGGAGAAGAGTTATGATGCTGGATCTTTAATTGCGTGCAAAGCTCGGTGATCATAGTATTATTGAGATTGGTCCCATTATCTATAATGATTCTTTCTGGAATACCATACCGATAAATAAGGTTATGTCTGATGAATCGGGCCACAATGTTCTTGGTAACAGAGCAAATTTGTAGGGGGGGTTCTTGCCTTGTGAATCAAAGGCAAGCCTGAAGCAGTCAATGTGCAGTCGAAGCCTTGTGAATTGAACTTGATCAAAGGGGCCCAGCGCCCAATCGAAGCTTGTGAATTAGGCCTGCATCGAAGGAGGTCAAATGCCCAATCAAAGACAGGTGAACCAAGCTTGCATCGAAGGATTTTAGATTCCCAATCTAAGTACCTTGTTAAGGTGCCAATTGAAAGACACTTGACCATCTTCAAAAATTTTATTTTCTTTAAGCAAGTGTTTGTAACCACCCAGGCAAGAGAAGATCTTGGAAAACATGAGAGGGCAAATTTTAGGATACAACAATATGCCATGTTTTTTTCTTAAAAAAATATACAATCTATTTCGTTGATTTTTTTTTATGAAAACTGAGGGGTAAACTATTTTAGTGTACATGCTTCAAATACTAGCAGCTTAAGATTATATTTTTATTCCATTAAAAGTGGCACCTTCCTGAATATTTTATTTTTAATATAAAAATATGCTACTTTTCACCTCAGTTTTGTTTTCCAACTGAGGTGAATTGATTTCTTTGATTCAAATAGCTTTAGCTTGTAGATTTCAGTTTTACTTTTCTAATCAACACAAAATAAACCCTAATGAAGAGTCCTTAACAAGAGATCCAACAAGAGAGCCCTAAACAATGAGAGTCATAAACACATATCATCTTAAATACAAATATGATATATGTTTAGGGCTCTCGTATCTTGTTCAGAGATCCTGATCATTTTATTTCACTTCTTCAGAGATCTGGTACGTAAAACATCACTATTTATTTTGTTGTTGTTATTGTTGAGATATGAAACCCTAGAGGTTTTATCTTGTTGTTTTGTCGTTTAAACATATTTATGTTATAGGTTTATTGCTGTTGTTGTTGTTGAGACCCGTTATTGAGACCCGAAACCCTAGAGAATTTATCTTGTTGTTAATGTTTAAACAAATTTATGTTATAGGTTTATTGATGTTGTTGTTGATGTTGTTGTTGTTGATGTTGTTATTTTTGATGATGATGATGTCGTTATTGTTGTTGTTGTTGTTGTTGTTGAGACTCATTGTTAATACCCTAAAGGTTTTATGTTGTTGTTGTTGTTGAGACTCATTATTGATGTTGCTGTTGTTTATATTGTTGTTAATGTTATTTTTGTTGTTGAGTAGTTATTCTACTACCCAAAATTATGAAAATCTATATGTTGTAGTTTAGTTGTTGTTATTTAGTTTGGGTTTTAGATTGATATTGATATTGAGTTTATGTTTTTTGTGATTCTTTGTGCAACTCTCCTCTTGAGTTTATTATATCTAATGTCAATTGTTTGTTTCACTAACCCCTATTTGAACATATAACCTATT